>OW026456.1:43091274-45569160 GCA_932274525.1 Podabrus alpinus | reverse complement strand
CTGTGTTTTTCACCTAGACTGTGTTTTTTCACCTAGACCCTGCGTTTTTCATCTAGACCCTGAAGTTCTTCACCTAGACCCTGTGTTTTTCACCTAGACTCTGTGTTTTTCACCTAGACTCAGTGTTTTTCACCTAGACCCTGTATTTTTCATCTAAACCCTGAAGATCTTCACCTAGACCCTGAAGTTCTTCACCTTAGACCCTGTGTTTTTCACCTAGACTTTGTGTTTTTCACCTAGACCCTGATGTTTTTCACCTAGAACCCGTGTTTTTTCACCTAGACTCTGTGCTTTTCACCTAGTCCCTGTGTTTTTCATCTAGACCCTGCAATTCTTCACCTAGACCCTGAAGTTCTTCACCTAGACCCTGTGTATTTCACCTAGACCCTGCGTTTTTCACCTAGACCCTGGTGTTTTTCACCTAGACCCTGTGTTTTTCATCTAGACCCTGCAATTCTTCACCTAGACCCTGAAGTTCTTCACCTAGACCCTGTGTATTTCACCTAGACCCTGCGTTTTTCAACTAGACCCCTGGGTGTTTTTCACCTAGTCCCTGTGTTTTTCATCTAGACCCTGGTATTTTTCACCTACCCCCTGATGTGTTTCGCCTAGACCCTGTGTTTTACAATTAGACCTTGTGTTTTTCACCTAGACCCTGGTGTTTTTCACCTAGACCCTGGTGTTTTTCACCTAGACCCTGAAGTTCTTCACCTAGACCCTGTGTTTTTCACCTAGACTCTGTGTTTTTCACCTAGACCCTGTGTTTTTTATCTAGACCCAGAAGTTCTTCACCTAAACCCTGTGTTTCTCACCTAGACCCTGGGTTTTCCACCTAGAACCTGTTTTTCACCTAGACCCTGCGTTTTTCATGTAGACCCTGTTTTTCACCTAGACCCTGCGTTTTTTCACCTAGACTCTGTGTTTTTCACCTAGTCCCTGTGTTTAACATCTAGACCCTGGTATTTTTCACCTAGTCCCTGATGTGTTTCACCTTTTTTTTTTTTTTTTTTTTTTTTTTTTTTTTTTGTTTATGCGTGTCGGAAGGGGGGAAAATCTTAATAAAGACACCACCAGCCCGTGCTGGGTGGTAGTGTGGGGGTCAGCCCACTAAAAACCCCCTCCCGGATGTCAGCGGGATTCACGTAAGTATTTCGTCCGCTGGCATCAGCCAATTTTCTTCCGCCCTTTCGGGACTTTTCTCTTCTTTAACACCGTTATCGCGTCCCTTGCCGCTCAAGCTCTTCATGATACTTGGTACTCATCAATACGGTAACCCCGCTCTTTATCTCCTCCCATCTCTCCTCGCTGGACAACATCTCGTTTACCATTGTTTCCGGAGTTACATATTGGATGTTATATGTTCTCCTCACCTCGTCCCATCTTGAGCACCTGAAGATTGTGTGGTTAGCGTCGTCCACCTCTTCCTCGCAGTACGTGCACTTGGATGATTCTACCCTTCGGAACCTGTGGAGGTACTCATTGTAGCATCCATGGCCCGTCAGGGCTTGGGTGAGCTCATGGTTTATCTCACCGTGTCCACGTTCTTACCCACGGCTGTATCGTTGGGATAAGTCTCCTGGTCCATGCTCCCTTGGTTGCATTGGACCACCTCCCTTGCCACTCTTCGAGTAGGACATCTCTGGTAGTTCTTTTCTGCGCGGGCGTCTTAGCATTGTTACTCATAGTTTGTCGCTCTCTCCGCAGCCATCAGGTCTATTGGAGGTATCGCCGCCACCACCGATACCGCAACGCTGGATGTTGTGCGGTATGCCGACGTAATTCTAATATTCATCTGCCTCTGAACTCTTTCGTAGTGACGGCGATACGCCGCCACCTTCATGGCCTCGGCCCATACTGGTGCCCCATACAACATGATGGAGTTTGTCACCGACGCCAGGACTCTTCGTTTTGTATACGTTGGCCCCTTCGATGTTTGGCATCAGTCTTGTGAGGGCCGCCGCCAGCTTGGAGGCTTTTTTGGCCGTTTCCATGAGGTGCACATCGAAGCATATGCGTTTATCTATTAGTACACCTAGCACTTTGGTGGTCTTGCCAGGCATAATTCTGGCAACCATCCAACTCTACCGCAATATCTCCACACTTACGTTTCCCTATCAATAAGACCGCCTCGGTCTTCTCGGGCACAAGTGTCAGGCCCCTACTCGATATCCACTCTCTGATTCTTCGCAGGGCCTCGTTTGTTATCTCCGCCAGGACATGCTCATTTTTCGCGGCCACAACGAGGGATAGATCGTCGGCAAATCCCACTAGCGTTGCCCCCTCAGGTATTTCTATTTGCAGGACTCCGTCATACATTATATTCCACAGGGTCGGCCCCAGCACTGACCCCTGTGGGACCCCGCTGTTCACTTGTGTTTCTTCCACAAGCATTTCTTCCTCGATTATTATAGCTCTGTCGCTTAAGTAGCTCTTCAGGACGTTCAGTAGATATGTTGGTATTTTCCTCTTCTTCAGCTCTTCGATGATATAGAACCACTTCGCCGAGTTAAATGCTTTCTTAACATCCAGTGTTACAAGGATACACAGTTTCCTTGTGCGCCACGTTCCACTCTTTGCCTTCTTGGCGATGTCAATTATTTTCTTAAGTGCGTCTATGGTAGATCGGCCCTTTCGAAAACCATACTGTTTGATCGGAGAGTCCTTCCCCCATTTCGAGTTGTGTTTGTATTCTCTTGAGAATAAGTCTTTCATACAGCTTTCCCAGCCCGTCTATCAGGCATATCGGCCTGTATGAGCTGGGTTCTCCAGTGGCTTATCTCCTTTTCTCAACAGCACCAGTCTGATGTGTTTCACCTAGACCCTGTGTATTTCACCTAGACCCTGCGTTTTTCACCTAGACCCTGTGCTTTTCACCTAGACCCTGCATTTTCACCTAGACTCTGTGCTTTTCACCTAGTCCCTGTGTTTTTCATCTAGACCCTGGTATTTTTCACATAGACCCTGATGTGTTTCACCTAGACCCTGTGTTTTTCACCTAGACCCTGGTGTTTTCACCTAGACCCTGATGTTTTTCACCTAGACCCTGTGTTTTTCAACTAGGCTCTGTGTTTTTCACCTAGACCCTGAAGTTCTTCACCTAAACCCTGTGTTTCTCACCTAGACCCTGTGATTTTCACCTAGACCCTGGGTTTTCCACCTAGAACCTGTTTTTCACCTAGACCCTACGTTTTACATGTAGACCCTGTTTTTCACCTAGACCCTGCGTTTTACACCTAGACTCTGTGTTTTTCACCTAGACCCTGTGTTTTTCACCTAGACTCTGTGTTTTTCACCTAGACCTGTGTTTTTCATCTAGAACCTGAAGTTCTTCACCTAGACCCTGTGGTTTTCACCTAGACTCTGTGTTTTTCACCTAGACCCAGATGTTTTTCACCTAGACCCTGTGTTTTTCACCTAGACCCTGTGTTTTTCACCTAGACCCTGAGTTTTTTACCTAGACTCTGTGTTTTTCACCTAGACCCTGTGTTTTTTATCAAGACCCTGCAATTCTTCACCTAGACCCTGAAGATCTTCACCTAGACCCTGTGTATTTCACCTAGACCCTAGGTTTTTCACCTAGACTCTGCTGTTTTTCACCTAGTCCCTGTGTTTTTCATCTAGACCCTGAAGTTCTTCACCTAGACCCTGATTTTTTTACCTAGACTCTGTGTTTTTCACCTAGACCCTGTGTTTTTTATCTAGACCCTGAAGTTCTTCACCTAGACCCTGAAGTTCTTCACCTAAACCCTGTGTTTCTCACCTAGACCCTGTGCTTTTCACCAAGACCCTGGGTTTTCCACCTAGAACCTGTTTTTCACCTAGACCCTGCGTTTTTCATCTAGACCATGAAGTTCTATACCTAGACCCTGTGTTTTTCACCTAGACCCTGTGTTTTTCACCTAGACCCTGATTTTTTTACCTAGACTCTGTGTTTTTCACCTAGACCCTGTGTTTTTTATCTAGACCCTGAAGTTCTTCACCTAGACCCTGAAGTTCTTCACCTAAACCCTGTGTTTCTCACCTAGACCCTGTGCTTTTCACCAAGACCCTGGGTTTTCCACCTAGAACCTGTTTTTCACATAGACCCTGCGTTTTTCATCTAGACCATGAAGTTCTATACCTAGACCCTGTGTTTTTCACCTAGACTCTGTGTTTTTCACCTAGACTCAGTGTTTTTCACTTAGACCCTGTGTTTTTCATCTAAACCCTGAAGATCTTCACCTAGACCCTGAAGTTCTTCACCTAGACCCTGTGTTTTTCACCTAGACTTTGTGTTTTTCACCTAGACCCTGATGTTTTCACCTAGAACCCGTGTTTTTCACCTAGACTCTGTGCTTTTCACCTAGTCCCTGTGTTTTTCATCTAGACCCTGCAATTCTTCACCTAGACCCTGAAGTTCTTCACCTAGACCCTGTGTATTTCACCTAGACCCTGCGTTTTTTCACCTAGACCCTGGTGTTTTTCACCTAGACCCTGTGTTTTTCATCTAGACCCTGCAATTCTTCACCTAGACCCTGAAGTTCTTCACCTAGACCCTGTGTATTTCACCTAGACCCTGCGCTTTTCACCTAGACTCAGTGTTTTTCACTTAGACCCTGTGTTTTTCATCTAAACCCTGAAGATCTTCACCTAGACCCTGAAGTTCTTCACCTAGACCCTGTGTTTTTCACCTAGACTTTGTGTTTTTCACCTAGACCCTGATGTTTTTCACCTAGAACCCGTGTTTTTCACCTAGACTCTGTGCTTTTCACCTAGTCCCTGTGTTTTTCATCTAGACCCTGCAATTCTTCACCTAGACCCTGAAGTTCTTCACCTAGACCCTGTGTATTTCACCTAGACCCTGCGTTTTTCACCTAGACCCTGGTGTTTTTCACCTAGACCCTGTGTTTTTCATCTAGACCCTGCAATTCTTCACCTAGACCCTGAAGTTCTTCACCTAGACCCTGTGTATTTCACCTAGACCCTGCGTTTTTCACCTAGACCCTGGTGTTTTTCACCTAGACCCTGTGTTTTTCATCTAGACCCTGCAATTCTTCACCTAGACCCTGAAGTTCTTCACCTAGACCCTGTGTATTTCACCTAGACCCTGCGTTTTTCAACTAGACCCTGGTGTTTTTCACCTAGTCCCTGTGTTTTTCATCTAGACCCTGGTATTTTTCACCTACCCCCTGATGTGTTTCGCCTAGACCCTGTGTTTTACAATTAGACCTTGTGTTTTTCACCTAGACCCTGGTGTTTTTCACCTAGACCCTGGTGTTTTTCACCTAGACCCTGAAGTTCT
Source organism: Podabrus alpinus (assembly GCA_932274525.1). Taxonomy (NCBI): domain Eukaryota; kingdom Metazoa; phylum Arthropoda; class Insecta; order Coleoptera; family Cantharidae; genus Podabrus; species Podabrus alpinus. The sequence goes on along the minus strand of OW026456.1, from coordinate 45,563,879 downwards.
TCACCTAGACCCTGTGTTTTTCACCTAGACTCTCTGTTTTTCACCTAGACCCTGTGTTTTTTATCTAGACCCAGAAGTTCTTCACCTAAACCCTGTGTTTCTCACCTAGACCCTGGGTTTTCCACCTAGAACCTGTTTTTCACCTAGACCCTGCGTTTTTCATGTAGACCCTGTTTTTCACCTAGACCCTGCGTTTTTCACCTAGACTCTGTGTTTTTCACCTAGTCCCTGTGTTTAACATCTAGACCCTGGTATTTTTCACCTAGTCCCTGATGTGTTTCACCTAGACCCTGTGTTTTTCACCTAGACCCTGCGTTTTTCATGTAGACCCTGTTTTACCTAGACCCTGCATTTTCACCTAGACTCTGTGCTTTTCACCTAGTCCCTGTGTTTTTCATCTAGACCCTGGTATTTTTCACCTAGACCCTGATGTGTTTCACCTAGACCCTGTGTTTTTCACCTAGACCCTGTGTTTTTCACCTAGACCCTGATGTTTTTCACCTAGACCCTGTGTTTTTCAACTACACTCTGTGTTTTTCACCTAGACCCTGAAGTTCTTCACCTAAACCCTGTGTTTCTCACCTAGACCCTGTGCTTTTCACCTAGACCCTGCGTTTTCCACCTAGAACCTGTTTTTCACCTAGACCCTACGTTTTTCATGTAGACCCTGTTTTTCACCTAGACCCTGCGTTTTTCACCTAGACTCTGTGTTTTTCACCTAGACCCTGTGTTTTTCACCTAGACTCTGTGTTTTTCACCTAGACCCTGTGTTTTTCATCTAGAACCTGAAGTTCTTCACCTAGACCCTGTGGTTTTCACCTAGACTCTGTGTTTTTCACCTAGACCCAGATGTTTTTCACCTAGAACCTGTGTTTTTCACCTAGACTCTGTGTTTTTCACCTAGACCCTGAGTTTTTTACCTAGACTCTGTGTTTTTCACCTAGACCCTGTGTTTTTTATCAAGACCCTGCAATTCTTCACCTAGACCCTGAAGATCTTCACCTAGACCCTGTGTATTTCACCTAGACCCTACGTTTTTCACCTAGACTCTGCTGTTTTTCACCTAGTCCCTGTGTTTTTCATCTAGACCCTGAAGTTCTTCACCTAGACCCTGTGTATTTCACCTATACCGTGCGTTTTTCACCTAGACTCTGGTGTTTTTCACCTAGTCCCTGTGTTTTTCATCTAGACCCTGGTATTTTTCACCTAGACCCTGATGTGTTTCTCCTAGACTCAGTGTTTTTCACCTAGACCCTGTGTTTTTCACCTAGACTCTGTGTTTTTCACCTAGACCCTGTGTTTTTCATCTAGAACCTGAAGTTCTTCACCTAGACCCTGTGTTTTTCACCTAGACTCTGTGTTTTTCACCTAGACCCTGATGTTTTTCACCTAGAACCCATGTTTTTCACGTAGACCCTGTGTTTTTCACCTAGACTGTGTTTTTCACCTAGACCCTGCGTTTTTCATCTAGACCCTGAAGTTCTTCACCTAGACCCTGTGTTTTTCACCTAGACTCTGTGTTTTTCACCTAGACTCTGTGTTTTTCACCTAGACCCTGTGTTTTTCATCTAAACCCTGAAGTTCTTCACCTAGACCCTGTGTTTTTCACCTAGACTCTGTGTTTTTCACCTAGACCCTGTGTTTTTCATCTAGAACCTGAAGTTCTTCACCTAGACCCTGTGTTTTTCACCTGGTCACTGTGTTTTTCATCTAGACCCTGGTGTTTTTCACCTAGACCCTGATGTGTTTCACCTAGACCCTGTGTTTTTCACCTAGACCCTGATGTTTTTCACCTAGAACCCGTGTTTTTTCACCTAGACTCTGTGTTTTTCACCTAGACCCTGAGTTTTTCACGTAGACCCTGTGTTTTTCACCTAGATCCTGATGTTTTTCACTTAGAACCTGTGTTTTTCACCTAGACTCTGTGTTTTTCACCTAGACCCTGAGTTTTTCACGTGGACCCTGTGTTTTTCACCTAGACCCTGGTGTTTTTCACCTAGACCCTGGTGTTTTTTACCTAGACCCTGATTTTTTTCACCTAGACCCTGTGTTTTTTCACCTACACCCTGTGTTTTTCACCTAGACCCTGCGTTTTTCATGTAGACCCTGTTTTTCACCTAGACCTTGCATTTTCACCTAGACTCTGTGCTTTTCACGTAGTCCCTGTGTTTTTCATCTAGACCCTGCAATTCTTCACCTAGACCCTGAAGTTCTTCACCTAGACCCTGTGTATTTCACCTAGACCGTGCGTTTTTCACCTAGACTCTGGTGTTTTTCACCTAGTCCCTGTGTTTTTCATCTAGACCCTGGTATTTTTCACCTAGACCCTGATGTGTTTCACCTAGACTCAGTATTTTCACCTAGACCCTGTGTTTTTCACCTAGACTCTGTGTTTTTCACCTAGACCCTGTGTTTTACATCTAGAACCTGAAGTTCTTCACCTAGACCCTGTGTTTTTCACCTAGACTCTGTGTTTTTCACCTAGACCCTGATGTTTTTTCACCTAGAACCTATGTTTTTCACGTAGACTCTGTGTTTTTCACCTAGACTGTGTTTTTCACCTAGACCCTGCGTTTTTCATCTAGACCCTGAAGTTCTTCACCTAGACCCTGTGTTTTTCACCTAGACTCTGTGTTTTTCACCTAGACTCAGTGTTTTTCACTTAGACCCTGTGTTTTTCATCTAAACCCTGAAGATCTTCACCTAGACCCTGAAGTTCTTCACCTAGACCCTGTGTTTTTCACCTAGACTTTGTGTTTTTCACCTAGACCCTGATGTTTTTCACCTAGAACCCGTGTTTTTCACCTAGACTCTGTGCTTTTCACCTAGTCCCTGTGTTTTTCATCTAGACCCTGCAATTCTTCACCTAGACCCTGAAGTTCTTCACCTAGACCCTGTGTATTTCACCTAGACCCTGCGTTTTTCACCTAGACCCTGGTGTTTTTCACCTAGACCCTGTGTTTTTCATCTAGACCCTGCAATTCTTCACCTAGACCCTGAAGTTCTTCACCTAGACCCTGTGTATTTCACCTAGACCCTGCGTTTTTCACCTAGACTCAGTGTTTTTCACTTAGACCCTGTGTTTTTCATCTAAACCCTGAAGATCTTCACCTAGACCCTGAAGTTCTTCACCTAGACCCTGTGTTTTTCACCTAGACTCTCTGTTTTTCACCTAGACCCTGTGTTTTTTATCTAGACCCAGAAGTTCTTCACCTAAACCCTGTGTTTCTCACCTAGACCCTGGGTTTTCCACCTAGAACCTGTTTTTCACCTAGACCCTGCGTTTTTCATGTAGACCCTGTTTTTCACCTAGACCCTGCGTTTTTCACCTAGACTCTGTGTTTTTCACCTAGTCCCTGTGTTTAACATCTAGACCCTGGTATTTTTCACCTAGTCCCTGATGTGTTTCACCTAGACCCTGTGTTTTTCACCTAGACCCTGCGTTTTTCATGTAGACCCTGTTTCACCTAGACCCTGCATTTTCACCTAGACTCTGTGCTTTTCACCTAGTCCCTGTGTTTTTCATCTAGACCCTGGTATTTTTCACATAGACCCTGATGTGTTTCACCTAGACCCTGTGTTTTTCACCTAGACCCTGTGTTTTTCACCTAGACCCTGATGTTTTTCACCTAGACCCTGTGTTTTTCAACTACGCTCTGTGTTTTTCACCTAGACCCTGAAGTTCTTCACCTAAACCCTGTGTTTCTCACCTAGACCCTGTGCTTTTCACCTAGACCCTGCGTTTTCCACCTAGAACCTGTTTTTCACCTAGACCCTACGTTTTACATGTAGACCCTGTTTTTCACCTAGACCCTGCGTTTTTCACCTAGACTCTGTGTTTTTCACCTAGACCCTGTGTTTTTCACCTAGACTCTGTGTGTTTTTCACCTAGACCCTGTGTTTTTCATCTAGACCCTGCAATTCTTCACCTAGACCCTGAAGTTCTTCACCTAGACCCTGTGTATTTCACCTAGACCCTGCGTTTTTCACCTAGACCCTGGTGTTTTTCACCTAGACTTTGTGTTTTTCACCTAGTCCCTGATGTGTTTCACCTAGACCCTGTGTTTTTCACCTAGACTTTGTGTTTTTCACCTAGACCCTGATGTTTTTCACCTAGAACCCGTGTTTTTCACCTAGACTCTGTGCTTTTCACCTAGTCCCTGTGTTTTTCATCTAGACCCTGCAATTCTTCACCTAGACCCTGAAGTTCTTCACCTAGACCCTGTGTATTTCACCTAGACCCTGCGTTTTTCACCTAGACCCTGGTGTTTTTCACCTAGACCCTGTGTTTTTCATCTAGACCCTGCAATTCTTCACCTAGACCCTGAAGTTCTTCACCTAGACCCTGTGTATTTCACCTAGACCCTGCGTTTTTCACCTAGACCCTGGTGTTTTTCACCTAGACCCTGTGTTTTTCATCTAGACCCTGCAATTCTTCACCTAGACCCTGAAGTTCTTCACCTAGACCCTGTGTATTTCACCTAGACCCTGCGTTTTTCAACTAGACCCTGGTGTTTTTCACCTAGTCCCTGTGTTTTTCATCTAGACCCTGGTATTTTTCACCTACCCCCTGATGTGTTTCGCCTAGACCCTGTGTTTTACAATTAGACCTTGTGTTTTTCACCTAGACCCTGGTGTTTTTCACCTAGACCCTGGTGTTTTTCACCTAGACCCTGCGTTTTTCACCTAGACTCTGTGTTTTTCACCTAGACCCTGTGTTTTTCACCTAGACTCTGTGTTTTTCACCTAGACCCTGTGTTTTTCATCTAGAACCTGAAGTTCTTCACCTAGACCCTGTGGTTTTCACCTAGACTCTGTGTTTTTCACCTAGACCCAGATGTTTTTCACCTAGAACCTGTGTTTTTCACCTAGACTCTGTGTTTTTCACCTAGACCCTGAGTTTTTTACCTAGACTCTGTGTTTTTCACCTAGACCCTGTGTTTTTTATCAAGACCCTGCAATTCTTCACCTAGACCCTGAAGATCTTCACCTAGACCCTGTGTATTTCACCTAGACCCTACGTTTTTCACCTAGACTCTGCTGTTTTTCACCTAGTCCCTGTGTTTTTCATCTAGACCCTGAAGTTCTTCACCTAGACCCTGAGTTTTTCACCTAGACTCTGTGTTTTTCACCTAGACCCTGTGTTTTTTATCTAGACCCTGAAGTTCTTCACCTAGACCCTGAAGTTCTTCACCTAAACCCTGTGTTTCTCACCTAGACCCTGTGCTTTTCACCAAGACCCTGGGTTTTCCACCTAGAACCTGTTTTTCACCTAGACCCTGCGTTTTTCATCTAGACCATGAAGTTCTATACCTAGACCCTGTGTTTTTCACCTAGACTCTGTGTTTTTCACCTAGACTCAGTGTTTTTCACCTAGACTCTGTGTTTTTCACCTAGACCCTGAGTTTTTTACCTAGACTCTGTGTTTTTCACCTAGACCCTGTGTTTTTTATCAAGACCCTGCAATTCTTCACCTAGACCCTGAAGATCTTCACCTAGACCCTGTGTTTTTCACCTAGACTCTGTGTTTTTCACCTAGACTCAGTGTTTTTCACCTAGTCCTTGTGTTTTTCATCTAGACCCTGAAGTTCTTCACCTAGACCCTGAGTTTTTTACCTAGACTCTGTGTTTTTCACCTAGACCCTGCGTTTTTCATCTAGACCATGAAGTTCTATACCTAGACCCTGTGTTTTTCACCTAGACTCTGTGTTTTTCACCTAGACTCAGTGTCTTTCACCTAGACCCTGTGTTTTTCATCTAAACCCTGAAGATCTTCACCTAGACCCTGTGTTTTTCACCTAGACCCTGTGTTTTTCACCTAGACCCTGTGTTTTTCACCTAGACCCTGTGTTTTTTATCTAGACCCTGCAATTCTTCACCTAGACCCTGAAGTTCTTCACCTAGACCCTGTGTATTTCACCTAGACCCTACGTTTTTCACCTAGACTCTGCTGTTTTTCACCTAGTCCCTGTGTTTTTCATCTAGACCCTGAAGTTCTTCACCTAGACCCTGAGTTTTTTACCTAGACTCTGTGTTTTTCACCTGGACCCTGTGTTTTTTATCTAGACCCTGAAGTTCTTCACCTAGACCCTGAAGTTCTTCACCTAAACCCTGTGTTTCTCACCTAGACCCTGTGCTTTTCACCAAGACCCTGGGTTTTCCACCTAGAACCTGTTTTTCACATAGACCCTGCGTTTTTCATCTAGACCATGAAGTTCTATACCTAGACCCTGTGTTTTTCACCTAGACTCTGTGTTTTTCACCTAGACTCAGTGTTTTTCACCTAGACCCTGTGTTTTTCATCTAAACCCTGAAGATCTTCACCTAGACCCTGTGTTTTTCACCTAGACCCTGTGTTTTTCACCTAGACTTTGTGTTTTTCACCTAGACCCTGTGTTTTTTAACTAGACCCTGCAATTCTTCACCTAGACCCTGAAGTTCTTCACCTAGACCCTGTGTATTTCACCTAGACCCTACGTTTTTCACCTAGACTCTGCTGTTTTTCACATAGACCCTGCGTTTTTCATCTAGACCATGAAGTTCTATACCTAGACCCTGTGTTTTTCACCTAGACTCTGTGTTTTTCACCTAGACTCAGTGTTTTTCACCTAGACCCTGTGTTTTTCATCTAAACCCTGAAGATCTTCACCTAGACCCTGTGTTTTTCACCTAGACCCTGTGTTTTTCACCTAGACCCTGGTGTTTTTCAGCTAGACCCTGGTGTTTTTTACCTAGACCCTGATGTTTTTCACCTAGACCCTGTGTTTTTCACCTAGTCACTGTGTTTTTCATCTAGACCCTGGTATTTTTCACCTAGACCTTGATGTGTTTCACCTAGACCCTGTGTTTTTCACCTAGACCCTGATGTTTTTCACCTAGAACCTGTGTTTTTCACCTAGACCCTGTGTTTTTTATCTAGACCCTGCAATACTTCACCTAGACCCTGAAGTTCTTCACCTAGACCCAGTGTATTTTACCTAGACGCTGCGTTTTTCACCAAGACCCTGGTTTTTCACCTAGACCCTGCGTTTTTCATCTAGACCATGAAGTTCTTCAGCTAGACCCTGTTTTTCACCTAGACCCTGCGTTTTTCACCTAGACTCTGTGTTTTTCACCTAGACCCTGTGTTTTTCACCTAGACTGTGTTTTCACCTAGACCCTGCGTTTTTCATCTAGACCTTGAAGTTCTTCACCTAGACCCTGTGTTTTTCACCTAGACTCTGTGTTTTTCACCTAGACCCTGTGTATTTTATCTAGACCCTGAAGTTCTTCACCTAGACGCTGAAGTTCTTCACCTAAACCCTGTGTTTTTCACCTAGACCCTGTGTTTTTCACCTAGACTCTGTGTTTTTCACCTAGACCCTGAGTTTTTCACGTAGACCCTGTGTTTTTCACCTAGACTGTATTTTTCACCTAGACCCTGCGTTTTTCATCTAGACCCTGAAGTTCTTCACCTAGACCCTGTGTTTTTCACCTAGACTCTGTGTTTTTCACCTAGACCCTGTGTTTTTTATCTAGATCCTGAAGTTCTTCACCTTGACCCTGAAGTTCTTCACCTAGACCCTGTGTTTTTCACCTAGTCACTGTGTTTTTCATCTACACCCTGGTATTTTTCACCTAGACCCTGATGTGTTTCACCTAGACCCTGTGTTTTTCACCTAGACCCTGAAGTTCTTCACCTAGACCCTGTGTATTTCACCTAGACCGTGCGTTTTTCACCTAGACCCTGGTGTTTTTCACCTAGTCCCTGTGTTTTTCATCTAGACCCTGGTATTTTTCACCTAGACCCTGATGTGTTTCACCTACACTCTGTGTTTTTCACCTAGACTCACTGTTTTTCACCTAGACCCCGTGTTTTTCATCTAGACCCTGAAGATCTTCACCTAGACCCTGTGTTTTTCACTTAGACCCTGTGTTTTTCACCTAGACTCTGTGTTTTTCACCTAGACCCTGTGTTTTTTATCTAGACCCTGCAATTCTTCACCTAGACCCTGAAATTCTTCACCTAGACCCTGTGTATTTCATCTAGACCCTGCGTTTTTCACCTAGACCCTGGTGTTTTTCACCTAGTCCCTGTGTTTTTTATCTAGACCCTGGTATTTTTCACCTACACCCTGATGTGTTTCGCCTAGACCCTGTGTTTTTCACCTAGACCCTGTGTTTTTCACCTAGACCCTGGTGTTTTTCACCTAGACCCTGGTGTTTTTAACCTAGACCCTGAAGTTCTTCACCTAGACCCTGTGTTTTTCACCTAGACTCTGTGTTTTTCACCTAGACCCTGTGTTTTTCATCTAGAACCTGAAGTTCTTCACCTAGACCCTGTGTTTTTCACCTAGTCACTGTGTTTTTCATCTAGACCCTGGTATTTTTCACCTAGACCCTGATGTGTTTCACCTAGACCCTGTGTTTTTCACCTAGACCCTGCGTTTTTCATGTAGACCCTGTTTTTCACCTAGACCCTGCGTTTTTCATCTAGACCATGAAGTTCTACACCTAGACCCTGGAATTTTTCACCTAGACCCCGATGTGTTTCACCTAGACTCAGTGTTTTTCACCTAGACCCTGCGTTTTTCACCTAGACCCTGGTTTTTCACCTAGACCCTGCGTTTTTCACCTAGACTCTGTGTTTTTCACCTAGACCCTGTGTTTTTCACCTAGACTCTGTGTTTTTCACCTAGACCCTGTGTTTTTCATCTAGAACCTGAAGTTCTTCACCTAGACCCTGTGTGTTTCACCTAGTCACTGTGTTTTTCATCTAGACCCTGGTGTTTTTCACCTAGACCCTGATGTGTTTCACCTAGACCCTGTGTTTTTCACCTAGACCCTGATGTTTTTCACCTAGAACCCGTGTTTTTCACCTAGACTCTGTGTTTTTCACCTAGACCCTGAGTTTTTCACGTAGACCCTGTGTTTTTCACCTAGAGCCTGATGTTTTTCACTTAGAACCTGTGTTTTTCACCTAGACTCTGTGTTTTTCACCTAGACCCTGAGTTTTTCACGTGGACCCTGTGTTTTTCACCTAGACCCTGGTGTTTTTCACCTAGACCCTGGTGTTTTTTACCTAGACCCTGATTTTTTTCACCTAGACCCTGTGTTTTTCACCTACACCCTGTGTTTTTCACCTAGACCCTGCGTTTTTCATGTAGACCCTGTTTTTCACCTAGACCTTGCATTTTCACCTAGACTCTGTGCTTTTCACGTAGTCCCTGTGTTTTTCATCTAGACCCTGCAATTCTTCACCTAGACCCTGAAGTTCTTCACCTAGACCCTGTGTATTTCACCTATACCGTGCGTTTTTCACCTAGACTCTGGTGTTTTTCACCTAGTCCCTGTGTTTTTCATCTAGACCCTGGTATTTTTCACCTAGACCCTGATGTGTTTCACCTAGACTCAGTGTTTTTCACCTAGACCCTGTGTTTTTCACCTAGACTCTGTGTTTTTCACCTAGACCCTGTGTTTTTCATCTAGAACCTGAAGTTCTTCACCTAGACCCTGTGTTTTTCACCTAGACTCTGTGTTTTTCACCTAGACCCTGATGTTTTTCACCTAGACCCTGTGTTTTTCACGTAGACCCTGTGTTTTTCACCTAGACTGTGTTTTTCACCTAGACCCTGCGTTTTTCATCTAGACCCTGAAGTTCTTCACCTAGACCCTGTGTTTTTCACCTAGACTCTGTGTTTTTCACCTAGACTCAGTGTTTTTCACCTAGACCCTGTATTTTTCATCTAAACCCTGAAGATCTTCACCTAGACCCTGAAGTTCTTCACCTAGACCCTGTGTTTTTCACCTAGACTTTGTGTTTTTCACCTAGACCCTGATGTTTTTCACCTAGAACCCGTGTTTTTCACCTAGACTCTGTGCTTTTCACCTAGTCCCTGTGTTTTTCATCTAGACCCTGCAATTCTTCACCTAGACCCTGAAGTTCTTCACCTAGACCCTGTGTATTTCACCTAGACCCTGCGTTTTTCACCTAGACCCTGGTGTTTTTCACCTAGACCCTGTGTTTTTCATCTAGACCCTGCAATTCTTCACCTAGACCCTGAAGTTCTTCACCTAGACCCTGTGTATTTCACCTAGACCCTGCGTTTTTCAACTAGACCCTGGTGTTTTTCACCTAGTCCCTGTGTTTTTCATCTAGACCCTGGTATTTTTCACCTACCCCCTGATGTGTTTCGCCTAGACCCTGTGTTTTACAATTAGACCTTGTGTTTTTCACCTAGACCCTGGTGTTTTTCACCTAGACCCTGGTGTTTTTCACCTAGACCCTGAAGTTCTTCACCTAGACCCTGTGTTTTTCACCTAGACTCTGTGTTTTTCACCTAGACCCTGTGTTTTTTATCTAGACCCAGAAGTTCTTCACCTAAACCCTGTGTTTCTCACCTAGACCCTGGGTTTTCCACCTAGAACCTGTTCTTCACCTAGACCCTGCGTTTTTCATGTAGACCCTGTTTTTCACCTAGACCCTGCGTTTTTCACCTAGACTCTGTGTTTTTCACCTAGTCCCTGTGTTTAACATCTAGACCCTGGTATTTTTCACCTAGTCCCTGATGTGTTTCACCTTTTTTTTTTTTTTTTTTTTTTTTTTTTTTTTGTTTATGCGTGTCGGAAGGGGGAAAATCTTAATAAAGACACCACCAGCCCGTGCTGGGTGGTAGTGTGGGGTCAGCCCACTAAAAACCCCCTCCCGGATGTCAGCGGGATTCACGTAAGTATTTCGTCCGCTGGCATCAGCCAATTTTCTTCCGCCCTTTCGGGACTTTTCTCTTCTTTAACACCGTTATCGCGTCCCTTGCCGCTCAAGCTCTTCATGATACTTGGTACTCATCAATACGGTAACCCCGCTCTTTATCTCCTCCCATCTCTCCTCGCTGGACAACATCTCGTTTACCATTGTTTCCGGAGTTACATATTGGATGTTATATGTTCTCCTCACCTCGTCCCATCTTGAGCACCTGAAGATTGTGTGGTTAGCGTCGTCCACCTCTTCCTCGCAGTACGTGCACTTGGATGATTCTACCCTTCGGAACCTGTGGAGGTACTCATTGTAGCATCCATGGCCCGTCAGGGCTTGGGTGAGCTCATGGTTTATCTCACCGTGTCCACGTTCTACCCACGGCTGTATCGTTGGGATAAGTCTCCTGGTCCATGCTCCCTTGGTTGCATTGGACCACCTCCCTTGCCACTCTTCGAGTAGGACATCTCTGGTAGTTCTTTTCTGCGCGGGCGTCTTAGCATTGTTCTCATAGTTTGTCGCTCTCTCCGCAGCCATCAGGTCTATTGGAGGTATCGCCGCCACCACCGATACCGCAACGCTGGATGTTGTGCGGTATGCCGACGTAATTCTAATATTCATCTGCCTCTGAACTCTTTCGTAGTGACGGCGATACGCCGCCACCTTCATGGCCTCGGCCCATACTGGTGCCCCATACAACATGATGGAGTTTGTCACCGACGCCAGGACTCTTCGTTTTGTATACGTTGGCCCTTCGATGTTTGGCATCAGTCTTGTGAGGGCCGCCGCCAGCTTGGAGGCTTTTTTGGCCGTTTCCATGAGGTGCACATCGAAGCATATGCGTTTATCTATTAGTACACCTAGCACTTTGGTGGTCTTGCCAGGCATAATCTGGCAACCATCCAACTCTACCGCAATATCTCCACACTTACGTTTCCCTATCAATAAGACCGCCTCGGTCTTCTCGGGCACAAGTGTCAGGCCCCTACTCGATATCCACTCTCTGATTCTTCGCAGGGCCTCGTTTGTTATCTCCGCCAGGACATGCTCATTTTTCGCGGCCACAACGAGGGATAGATCGTCGGCAAATCCCACTAGCGTTGCCCCCTCAGGTATTTCTATTTGCAGGACTCCGTCATACATTATATTCCACAGGGTCGGCCCCAGCACTGACCCCTGTGGGACCCCGCTGTTCACTTGTGTTTCTTCCACAAGCATTTCTTCCTCGATTATTATAGCTCTGTCGCTTAAGTAGCTCTTCAGGACGTTCAGTAGATATGTTGGTATTTTCCTCTTCTTCAGCTCTTCGATGATATAGAACCACTTCGCCGAGTTAAATGCTTTCTTAACATCCAGTGTTACAAGGATACACAGTTTCCTTGTGCGCCACGTTCCACTCTTTGCCTTCTTGGCGATGTCAATTATTTTCTTAAGTGCGTCTATGGTAGATCGGCCCTTTCGAAAACCATACTGTTGATCGGAGAGTCCTTCCCCCATTTCGAGTTGTGTTTGTATTCTCTTGAGAATAAGTCTTTCATACAGCTTTCCCAGCCCGTCTATCAGGCATATCGGCCTGTATGAGCTGGGGTTCTCCAGTGGCTTATCTCCTTTTCTCAACAGCACCAGTCTGATGTGTTTCACCTAGACCCTGTGTATTTCACCTAGACCCTGCGTTTTTCATGTAGACCCTGTTTTACCTAGACCCTGCATTTTCACCTAGACTCTGTGCTTTTCACCTAGTCCCTGTGTTTTTCATCTAGACCCTGGTATTTTTCACATAGACCCTGATGTGTTTCACCTAGACCCTGTGTTTTTCACCTAGACCCTGGTGTTTTTCACCTAGACCCTGGTGTTTTCACCTAGACCCTGATGTTTTTCACCTAGACCCTGTGTTTTTCAACTAGGCTCTGTGTTTTTCACCTAGACCCTGAAGTTCTTCACCTAAACCCTGTGTTTCTCACCTAGACCCTGTGATTTTCACCTAGACCCTGGGTTTTCCACCTAGAACCTGTTTTTCACCTAGACCCTACGTTTTACATGTAGACCCTGTTTTTCACCTAGACCCTGCGTTTTACACCTAGACTCTGTGTTTTTCACCTAGACCCTGTGTTTTTCACCTAGACTCTGTGTTTTTCACCTAGACCCTGTGTTTTTCATCTAGAACCTGAAGTTCTTCACCTAGACCCTGTGGTTTTCACCTAGACTCTGTGTTTTTCACCTAGACCCAGATGTTTTTCACCTAGAACCTGTGTTTTTCACCTAGACTCTGTGTTTTTCACCTAGACCCTGAGTTTTTTACCTAGACTCTGTGTTTTTCACCTAGACCCTGTGTTTTTTATCAAGACCCTGCAATTCTTCACCTAGACCCTGAAGATCTTCACCTAGACCCTGTGTATTTCACCTAGACCCTAGGTTTTTCACCTAGACTCTGCTGTTTTTCACCTAGTCCCTGTGTTTTTCATCTAGACCCTGAAGTTCTTCACCTAGACCCTGATTTTTTTACCTAGACTCTGTGTTTTTCACCTAGACCCTGTGTTTTTTATCTAGACCCTGAAGTTCTTCACCTAGACCCTGAAGTTCTTCACCTAAACCCTGTGTTTCTCACCTAGACCCTGTGCTTTTCACCTAGACCCTGGGTTTTCCACCTAGAACCTGTTTTTCACCTAGACCCTGCGTTTTTCATCTAGACCATGAAGTTCTATACCTAGACCCTGTGTTTTTCACCTAGACCCTGTGTTTTTCACCTAGACCCTGATTTTTTTACCTAGACTCTGTGTTTTTCACCTAGACCCTGTGTTTTTTATCTAGACCCTGAAGTTCTTCACCTAGACCCTGAAGTTCTTCACCTAAACCCTGTGTTTCTCACCTAGACCCTGTGCTTTTCACCAAGACCCTGGGTTTTCCACCTAGAACCTGTTTTTCACATAGACCCTGCGTTTTTCATCTAGACCATGAAGTTCTATACCTAGACCCTGTGTTTTTCACCTAGACTCTGTGTTTTTCACCTAGACTCAGTGTTTTTCACCTAGACCCTGTGTTTTTCATCTAAACCCTGAAGATCTTCACCTAGACCCTGTGTTTTTCACCTAGACCCTGTGTTTTTCACCTAGACTTTGTGTTTTTCACCTAGACCCTGTGTTTTTTATCTAGACCCTGCAATTCTTCACCTAGACCCTGAAGTTCTTCACCTAGACCCTGTGTATTTCACCTAGACCCTACGTTTTTCACCTAGACTCTGCTGTTTTTCACCTAGTCCCTGTGTTTTTCATCTAGACCCTGAAGTTCTTCACCTAGACCCTGAGTTTTTTACCTAGACTCTGTGTTTTTCACCTAGACCCTGAAGTTCTTCACCTAGACCCTGAGTTTTTTACCTAGACTCTGTGTTTTTCACCTAGTCCCTGTGTTTTTCATCTAGACCCTGAAGTTCTTTACCTAGACCCTGAGTTTTTTACCTAGACTCTGTGTTTTTCACCTAGACCCTGTGTTTTTCATCTAAACCCTGAAGATCTTCACCTAGACCCTGTGTTTTTCACCTAGACCCTGTGTTTTTCACCTAGACTCTGTGTTTTTCACCTAGACCCTGTGTTTTTTATCTAGACCCTGCAATTCTTCACCTAGACCCTGAAGTTCTTCACCTAGACCCTGTGTATTTCACCTAGACCCTGCGTTTTTCACCTAGACCCTGGTGTTTTTCACCTAGACCCTGCGTTTTTCATCTAGACCATGAAGTTCTACACCTAGACCCTGTGTTTTTCAACTAGACTCTGTGTTTTTCACCTAGACCCTGTGTTTTTTATCTAGACCCTGCAAATCTTCACCTAGACCCTGAAGTTCTTCACCTAGACCCAGTGTTTTTCACCTAGACCCTGCGTTTTTCATCTAGACCATGAAGTTCTTCACCTAGACCCTGTGTTTTTCACCTAGACTCTGTGTTTTTCACCTAGTCCCTGTGTTTTTCATCTAGACCCTGAAGTTCTTCACCTAGACCCTGGGTTTTTCACCTAGACTCTGTGTTTTTCACCTAGACCCTGTGTTTTTTATCTAGACCCTGAAGTTCTTCACCTAGACCCTGAAGTTCTTCACCTAGAACCTGCGTTTTTCACCTAGACCCTGGTGTTTTTCACCTAGTCCCTGTGTTTTTCATCTAGACCCTGCAATTCTTCACCTAGACCCTGAAGTTCTTCACCTAGACCCTGTGTATTTCACCTAGACCGTGCGTTTTTCACCTAGACCCTGGTGTTTTTCTCCTAGACCCTGATGTGTTTCACCTAGATCCTGTGTTTGTCACGTAGACCCTGATGTTTTTCACCTAGAACCTGTGTTTTTCACCTAGATTCTGTGTTTTTCACCTAGACCCTGATGTTTTTCACCTAGAACCTGTGTTTTTCCCCTGTGTTTAGACACTGCAATTTTTCACCTAGACGCTGAAGTTCTTCACCTAGACCCTGTGTATTTCACCTAGACCGTGCGTTTTTCACCTAGACCCTGGTGTTTTTCACCTAGTCCCTGTGTTTTTCATCTAGACCCTGGTATTTTTCACCTAGACCCTGATGTGTTTCACCTAAACTCAGTGTTTTTCACCTAGACCCTGTGTATTTTATCTAGACCCTGAAGTTCTTCACCTAGACGCTGAAGTTCTTCACCTAAACCCTGTGTTTCTCACCTAGACCCTGTGCTTTTCACCTAGAACCTGGGTTTTCCACCTCCTAGAACCTGTACCTAGACCCTGCGTTTTTCACGTGGACCCTGTGTTTTTCACCTAGACCCTGGTGTTTTTCACCTAGACCCTGGTGTTTTTTACCTAGACCCTGATGTTTTTCACCTAGACCCTTTGTTTTGCACCTAGTCACCGTGTTTTTCATCTAGACCCTGGTATTTTTCACCTAGACCTTGATGTGTTTCACCTAGACCCTGTGTTTTTCACCTAGACCCTGATGTTTTTCACCTAGAACCCGTGTTTTTCACCTAGACTCTGTGTTTTTCACCTAGACCCTGAGTTTTTCACGTAGACCCTGTGTTTTTCACCTAGACTGTGTTTTTCACCTAGACCCTGCGTTTTTCATCTAGACCCTGAAGTTCTTCACCTAGACCCTGTGTTTTTCACCTAGACTCTGTGTTTTTCACCTAGACTAAGTGTTTTTCACCTAGACCCTGTGTTTTTCATCTAAACCCTGAAGGTCTTCACCTAGACCCTGAAGTTCTTCACCTAGACCCTGTGTTTTTCACCTAGACTTTGTGTTTTTCACCTAGACCCTGTGTTTTTTATCTAGACCCTGCAATTCTTCACCTAGACCCTGAAGTTCTTCACCTAGACCCTGTGTATTTCACCTAGACCCTGCGTTTTTCACCTAGACCCTGGTGTTTTTCACCTAGACCCTGGTGTTTTTCACCTAGACCCTGGTGTTTTTCACCTAGACCCTGAAGTTCTTCACCTAGACCCTGTGTTTTTCACCTAGACTCTGTGTTTTTCACCTAGACCCTGTGTTTTTTATCTAGACCCAGAAGTTCTTCACCTAAACCCTGTGTTTCTCACCTAGACCCTGGGTTTTCCACCTAGAACCTGTTTTTCACCTAGACCCTGCGTTTTTCATGTAGACCCTGTTTTTCACCTAGACCCTGCGTTTTTCACCTAGACTCTGTGTTTTTCACCTAGTCCCTGTGTTTTACATCTAGACCCTGGTATTTTTCACCTTGACCCTGATGTGTTTCTCGTAGACCCTGTGTTTTTCACCTAGACCCTGCGTTTTACATGTAGACCCTGTTTTACCTAGGCCCTGCATTTTCACCTAGACTCTGTGCTTTTCACCTAGTCCCTGTGTTTTTCATCTAGACCCTGTGTTTTTCACCTAGACTGTGTTTTTCACCTAGACCCTGCGTTTTTCATCTAGACCCTGAAGTTCTTCACCTAGACCCTGTGTTTTTCACCTAGACTCCGTGTTTTTCACCTAGACCCTGTGTATTTTATCTAGACCCTGAAGTTCTTCACCTAGACGCTGAAGTTCTTCACCTAAACCCTGTGTGTTTCACCTAGAACCCGTGTTTTTCACCTAGACTCTGTGCTTTTCACGTAGTCCCTGTGTTTTTCATCTAGACCCTGCAATTCTTCACCTAGACCCTGAAGTTCTTCACCTAGACCCTGTGTATTTCACCTATACCGTGCGTTTTTCACCTAGACTCTGGTGTTTTTCACCTAGTCCCTGTGTTTTTCATCTAGACCCTGGTATTTTTCACCTAGACCTTGATGTGTTTCACCTAGACCCTGTGTTTTTCAACTAGATCCTGATGTTTTTCACTTAGAACCTGTGTTTTTCACCTAGACTCTGTGTTTTTCACCTAGACCCTGAGTTTTTCACGTGGACCCTGTGTTTTTCACCTAGACCCTGGTGTTTTTCACCTAGACCCTGGTGTTTTTTACCTAGACCCTGATTTTTTTCACCTAGACCCTGTGTTTTTCACCTACACCCTGTGTTTTTCACCTAGACTGTGTTTTTCACCTAGACCCTGCGTTTTTCATCTAGACCCTGAAGTTCTTCACCTAGACCCTGTGTTTTTCACCTAGTCACTGTGTTTTTCATCTAGACCCTGGTATTTTTCACCTAGACCTTGATGTGTTTCACCTAGACCCTGTGTTTTTCAACTAGATCCTGATGTTTTTCACTTAGAACCTGTGTTTTTCACCTAGACTCTGTGTTTTTCACCTAGACCCTGAGTTTTTCACGTGGACCCTGTGTTTTTCACCTAGACCCTGGTGTTTTTCACCTAGACCCTGGTGTTTTTTACCTAGACCCTGATTTTTTTCACCTAGACCCTGTGTTTTTCACCTACACCCTGTGTTTTTCACCTAGACCCTGCGTTTTTCATGTAGACCCTGTTTTTCACCTAGACCTTGCATTTTCACCTAGACTCTGTGCTTTTCACGTAGTCCCTGTGTTTTTCATCTAGACCCTGCAATTCTTCACCTAGACCCTGAAGTTCTTCACCTAGACCCTGTGTATTTCACCTATACCGTGCGTTTTTCACCTAGACTCTGGTGTTTTTCACCTAGTCCCTGTGTTTTTCATCTAGACCCTGGTATTTTTCACCTAGACCCTGATGTGTTTCACCTAGACTCAGTATTTTCACCTAGACCCTGTGTTTTTCACCTAGACTCTGTGTTTTTCACCTAGACCCTGTGTTTTACATCTAGAACCTGAAGTTCTTCACCTAGACCCTGTGTTTTTCACCTAGACTCTGTGTTTTTCACCTAGACCCTGATGTTTTTCACCTAGAACCTATGTTTTTCACGTAGACCCTGTGTTTTTCACCTAGACTGTGTTTTTCACCTAGACCCTGCGTTTTTCATCTAGACCCTGAAGTTCTTCACCTAGACCCTGTGTTTTTCACCTAGACTCTGTGTTTTTCACCTAGACTCAGTGTTTTTCACTTAGACCCTGTGTTTTTCATCTAAACCCTGAAGATCTTCACCTAGACCCTGAAGTTCTTCACCTAGACCCTGTGTTTTTCACCTAGACTTTGTGTTTTTCACCTAGACCCTGATGTTTTTCACCTAGAACCCGTGTTTTTCACCTAGACTCTGTGCTTTTCACCTAGTCCCTGTGTTTTTCATCTAGACCCTGCAATTCTTCACCTAGACCCTGAAGTTCTTCACCTAGACCCTGTGTATTTCACCTAGACCCTGCGTTTTTCACCTAGACCCTGGTGTTTTTCACCTAGACCCTGTGTTTTTCATCTAGACCCTGCAATTCTTCACCTAGACCCTGAAGTTCTTCACCTAGACCCTGTGTATTTCACCTAGACCCTGCGCTTTTCACCTAGACTCAGTGTTTTTCACTTAGACCCTGTGTTTTTCATCTAAACCCTGAAGATCTTCACCTAGACCCTGAAGTTCTTCACCTAGACCCTGTGTTTTTCACCTAGACTTTGTGTTTTTCACCTAGACCCTGATGTTTTTCACCTAGAACCCGTGTTTTTCACCTAGACTCTGTGCTTTTCACCTAGTCCCTGTGTTTTTCATCTAGACCCTGCAATTCTTCACCTAGACCCTGAAGTTCTTCACCTAGACCCTGTGTATTTCACCTAGACCCTGCGTTTTTCACCTAGACCCTGGTGTTTTTCACCTAGACCCTGTGTTTTTCATCTAGACCCTGCAATTCTTCACCTAGACCCTGAAGTTCTTCACCTAGACCCTGTGTATTTCACCTAGACCCTGCGTTTTTCACCTAGACCCTGGTGTTTTTCACCTAGACCCTGTGTTTTTCATCTAGACCCTGCAATTCTTCACCTAGACCCTGAAGTTCTTCACCTAGACCCTGTGTATTTCACCTAGACCCTGCGTTTTTCAACTAGACCCTGGTGTTTTTCACCTAGTCCCTGTGTTTTTCATCTAGACCCTGGTATTTTTCACCTACCCCCTGATGTGTTTCGCCTAGACCCTGTGTTTTACAATTAGACCTTGTGTTTTTCACCTAGACCCTGGTGTTTTTCACCTAGACCCTGGTGTTTTTCACCTAGACCCTGAAGTTCTTCACCTAGACCCTGTGTTTTTCACCTAGACTCTCTGTTTTTCACCTAGACCCTGTGTTTTTTATCTAGACCCAGAAGTTCTTCACCTAAACCCTGTGTTTCTCACCTAGACCCTGGGTTTTCCACCTAGAACCTGTTTTTCACCTAGACCCTGCGTTTTTCATGTAGACCCTGTTTTTCACCTAGACCCTGCGTTTTTCACCTAGACTCTGTGTTTTTCACCTAGTCCCTGTGTTTAACATCTAGACCCTGGTATTTTTCACCTAGTCCCTGATGTGTTTCACCTAGACCCTGTGTTTTTCACCTAGACCCTGCGTTTTTCATGTAGACCCTGTTTTACCTAGACCCTGCATTTTCACCTAGACTCTGTGCTTTTCACCTAGTCCCTGTGTTTTTCATCTAGACCCTGGTATTTTTCACCTAGACCCTGATGTGTTTCACCTAGACCCTGTGTTTTTCACCTAGACCCTGTGTTTTTCACCTAGACCCTGATGTTTTTCACCTAGACCCTGTGTTTTTCAACTACGCTCTGTGTTTTTCACCTAGACCCTGAAGTTCTTCACCTAAACCCTGTGTTTCTCACCTAGACCCTGTGCTTTTCACCTAGACCCTGCGTTTTCCACCTAGAACCTGTTTTTCACCTAGACCCTACGTTTTACATGTAGACCCTGTTTTTCACCTAGACCCTGCGTTTTTCACCTAGACTCTGTGTTTTTCACCTAGACCCTGTGTTTTTCACCTAGACTCTGTGTTTTTCACCTAGACCCTGTGTTTTTCATCTAGAACCTGAAGTTCTTCACCTAGACCCTGTGGTTTTCACCTAGACTCTGTGTTTTTCACCTAGACCCAGATGTTTTTCACCTAGACCCTGTGTTTTTCACCTAGACTCTGTGTTTTTCACCTAGACCCTGAGTTTTTTACCTAGACTCTGTGTTTTTCACCTAGACCCTGTGTTTTTTATCAAGACCCTGCAATTCTTCACCTAGACCCTGAAGATCTTCACCTAGACCCTGTGTATTTCACCTAGACCCTACGTTTTTCACCTAGACTCTGCTGTTTTTCACCTAGTCCCTGTGTTTTTCATCTAGACCCTGAAGTTCTTCACCTAGACCCTGTGTATTTCACCTATACCGTGCGTTTTTCACCTAGACTCTGGTGTTTTTCACCTAGTCCCTGTGTTTTTCATCTAGACCCTGGTATTTTTCACCTAGACCCTGATGTGTTTCTCCTAGACTCAGTGTTTTTCACCTAGACCCTGTGTTTTTCACCTAGACTCTGTGTTTTTCACCTAGACCCTGTGTTTTTCATCTAGAACCTGAAGTTCTTCACCTAGACCCTGTGTTTTTCACCTAGACTCTGTGTTTTTCACCTAGACCCTGATGTTTTTCACCTAGAACCCATGTTTTTCACGTAGACCCTGTGTTTTTCACCTAGACTGTGTTTTTCACCTAGACCCTGCGTTTTTCATCTAGACCCTGAAGTTCTTCACCTAGACCCTGTGTTTTTCACCTAGACTCTGTGTTTTTCACCTAGACTCAGTGTTTTTCACCTAGACCCTGTGTTTTTCATCTAAACCCTGAAGTTCTTCACCTAGACCCTGTGTTTTTCACCTAGACTCTGTGTTTTTCACCTAGACCCTGTGTTTTTCATCTAGAACCTGAAGTTCTTCACCTAGACCCTGTGTTTTTCACCTGGTCACTGTGTTTTTCATCTAGACCCTGGTGTTTTTCACCTAGACCCTGATGTGTTTCACCTAGACCCTGTGTTTTTCACCTAGACCCTGATGTTTTTCACCTAGAACCCGTGTTTTTCACCTAGACTCTGTGTTTTTCACCTAGACCCTGAGTTTTTCACGTAGACCCTGTGTTTTTCACCTAGATCCTGATGTTTTTCACTTAGAACCTGTGTTTTTCACCTAGACTCTGTGTTTTTCACCTAGACCCTGAGTTTTTCACGTGGACCCTGTGTTTTTCACCTAGACCCTGGTGTTTTTCACCTAGACCCTGGTGTTTTTTTACCTAGACCCTGATTTTTTTCACCTAGACCCTGTGTTTTTCACCTACACCCTGTGTTTTTCACCTAGACCCTGCGTTTTTCATGTAGACCCTGTTTTTCACCTAGACCTTGCATTTTCACCTAGACTCTGTGCTTTTCACGTAGTCCCTGTGTTTTTCATCTAGACCCTGCAATTCTTCACCTAGACCCTGAAGTTCTTCACCTAGACCCTGTGTATTTCACCTATACCGTGCGTTTTTCACCTAGACTCTGGTGTTTTTCACCTAGTCCCTGTGTTTTTCATCTAGACCCTGGTATTTTTCACCTAGACCCTGATGTGTTTCACCTAGACTCAGTATTTTCACCTAGACCCTGTGTTTTTCACCTAGACTCTGTGTTTTTCACCTAGACCCTGTGTTTTACATCTAGAACCTGAAGTTCTTCACCTAGACCCTGTGTTTTTCACCTAGACTCTGTGTTTTTCACCTAGACCCTGATGTTTTTCACCTAGAACCTATGTTTTTCACGTAGACCCTGTGTTTTTCACCTAGACTGTGTTTTTCACCTAGACCCTGCGTTTTTCATCTAGACCCTGAAGTTCTTCACCTAGACCCTGTGTTTTTCACCTAGACTCTGTGTTTTTCACCTAGACTCAGTGTTTTTCACTTAGACCCTGTGTTTTTCATCTAAACCCTGAAGATCTTCACCTAGACCCTGAAGTTCTTCACCTAGACCCTGTGTTTTTCACCTAGACTTTGTGTTTTTCACCTAGACCCTGATGTTTTTCACCTAGAACCCGTGTTTTTCACCTAGACTCTGTGCTTTTCACCTAGTCCCTGTGTTTTTCATCTAGACCCTGCAATTCTTCACCTAGACCCTGAAGTTCTTCACCTAGACCCTGTGTATTTCACCTAGACCCTGCGTTTTTCACCTAGACCCTGGTGTTTTTCACCTAGACCCTGTGTTTTTCATCTAGACCCTGCAATTCTTCACCTAGACCCTGAAGTTCTTCACCTAGACCCTGTGTATTTCACCTAGACCCTGCGTTTTTCACCTAGACTCAGTGTTTTTCACTTAGACCCTGTGTTTTTCATCTAAACCCTGAAGATCTTCACCTAGACCCTGAAGTTCTTCACCTAGACCCTGTGTTTTTCACCTAGACTCTCTGTTTTTCACCTAGACCCTGTGTTTTTTATCTAGACCCAGAAGTTCTTCACCTAAACCCTGTGTTTCTCACCTAGACCCTGGGTTTTCCACCTAGAACCTGTTTTTCACCTAGACCCTGCGTTTTTCATGTAGACCCTGTTTTTCACCTAGACCCTGCGTTTTTCACCTAGACTCTGTGTTTTTCACCTAGTCCCTGTGTTTAACATCTAGACCCTGGTATTTTTCACCTAGTCCCTGATGTGTTTCACCTAGACCCTGTGTTTTTCACCTAGACCCTGCGTTTTTCATGTAGACCCTGTTTCACCTAGACCCTGCATTTTCACCTAGACTCTGTGCTTTTCACCTAGTCCCTGTGTTTTTCATCTAGACCCTGGTATTTTTCACATAGACCCTGATGTGTTTCACCTAGACCCTGTGTTTTTCACCTAGACCCTGTGTTTTTCACCTAGACCCTGATGTTTTTCACCTAGACCCTGTGTTTTTCAACTACGCTCTGTGTTTTTCACCTAGACCCTGAAGTTCTTCACCTAAACCCTGTGTTTCTCACCTAGACCCTGTGCTTTTCACCTAGACCCTGCGTTTTCCACCTAGAACCTGTTTTTCACCTAGACCCTACGTTTTACATGTAGACCCTGTTTTTCACCTAGACCCTGCGTTTTTCACCTAGACTCTGTGTTTTTCACCTAGACCCTGTGTTTTTCACCTAGACTCTGTGTTTTTCACCTAGACCCTGTGTTTTTCATCTAGAACCTGAAGTTCTTCACCTAGACCCTGTGGTTTTCACCTAGACTCTGTGTTTTTCACCTAGACCCTGAAGTTCTTCACCTAGACCCTGTGTTTTTCACCTAGACTCTGTGTTTTTCACCTAGACTCAGTGTTTTTCACCTAGACCCTGTGTTTTTCATCTAAACCCTGAAGTTCTTCACCTAGACCCTGTGTTTTTCACCTAGACTCTGTGTTTTTCACCTAGACCCTGTGTTTTTCATCTAGAACCTGAAGTTCTTCACCTAGACCCTGTGTTTTTCACCTGGTCACTGTGTTTTTCATCTAGACCCTGGTATTTTTCACCTAGACCCTGATGTGTTTCACCTGGACCCTGTGTTTTTCACCTGGTCACTGTGTTTTTCATCTAGACCCTGGTATTTTTCACCTAGACCCTGCGCTTTTCATCTAGACCATGAAGTTCTACACCTAGACCCTGGTATTTTTCACCTAGACCCCGATGTGTTTCACCTAGACTCAGTGTTTTTCACCTAGACCCTGCGTTTTTCACCTAGACCCTGGTTTTTCACCTAGACCCTGCGTTTTTCACCTAGACTCTGTGTTTTTCACCTAGACCCTGTGTTTTTCACCTAGACTCTGTGTTTTTCACCTAGACCCTGTGTTTTTCATCTAGAACCTGAAGTTCTTCACCTAGACCCTATGTGTTTCACCTAGTCACTGTGTTTTTCATCTAGACCCTGGTGTTTTTCACCTAGACCCTGATGTGTTTCACCTAGACCCTGTGTTTTTCACCTAGACCCTGCGTTTTTCACCTAGACTCTGTGTTTTTCACCTAGACCCTGCGTTTTTCACCTAGACTCTGTGTTTTTCACCTAGTCCCTGTGTTTAACATCTAGACCCTGGTATTTTTCACCTAGTCCCTGATGTGTTTCACCTAGACCCTGTGTTTTTCACCTAGACCCTGCGTTTTTCATGTAGACCCTGTTTTACCTAGACCCTGCATTTTCACCTAGACTCTGTGCTTTTCACCTAGTCCCTGTGTTTTTCATCTAGACCCTGGTATTTTTCACATAGACCCTGATGTGTTTCACCTAGACCCTGTGTTTTTCACCTAGACCCTGTGTTTTTCACCTAGACCCTGATGTTTTTCACCTAGACCCTGTGTTTTTCAACTACGCTCTGTGTTTTTCACCTAGACCCTGAAGTTCTTCACCTAAACCCTGTGTTTCTCACCTAGACCCTGTGCTTTTCACCTAGACCCTGCGTTTTCCACCTAGAACCTGTTTTTCACCTAGACCCTACGTTTTACATGTAGACCCTGTTTTTCACCTAGACCCTGCGTTTTTCACCTAGACTCTGTGTTTTTCACCTAGACCCTGTGTTTTTCACCTAGACTCTGTGTTTTTCAACTAGACCCTGTGTTTTTCATCTAGAACCTGAAGTTCTTCACCTAGACCCTGTGGTTTTCACCTAGACTCTGTGTTTTTCACCTAGACCCAGATGTTTTTCACCTAGAACCTGTGTTTTTCAACTAGACTCTGTGTTTTTCACCTAGACCCTGAGTTTTTTACCTAGACTCTGTGTTTTTCACCTAGACCCTGTGTTTTTTATCAAGACCCTGCAATTCTTCACCTAGACCCTGAAGATCTTCACCTAGACCCTGTGTACTTCACCTACACCCTACGTTTTTCACCTAGACTCTGCTGTTTTTCACCTAGTCCCTGTGTTTTTCATCTAGACCCTGAAGTTCTTCACCTAGACCCTGTGTATTTCACCTATACCGTGCGTTTTTCACCTAGACTCTGGTGTTTTTCACCTAGTCCCTGTGTTTTTCATCTAGACCCTGGTATTTTTCACCTAGACCCTGATGTGTTTCTCCTAGACTCAGTGTTTTTCACCTAGACCCTGTGTTTTTCACCTAGACTCTGTGTTTTTCACCTAGACCCTGTGTTTTTCATCTAGAACCTGAAGTTCTTCACCTAGACCCTGTGTTTTTCACCTAGACTCTGTGTTTTTCACCTAGACCCTGATGTTTTTCACCTAGAACCTATGTTTTTCACGTAGACCCTGTGTTTTTCACCTAGACTGTGTTTTTCACCTAGACCCTGCGTTTTTCATCTAGACCCTGAAGTTCTTCACCTAGACCCTGTGTTTTTCACCTAGACTCTGTGTTTTTCACCTAGACTCAGTGTTTTTCACCTAGACCCTGTGTTTTTCATCTAAACCCTGAAGATCTTCACCTAGACCCTGAAGTTCTTCACCTAGACCCTGTGTTTTTCACCTAGACTTTGTGTTTTTCACCTAGACCCTGATGTTTTTCACCTAGAACCCGTGTTTTTCACCTAGACTCTGTGCTTTTCACCTAGTCCCTGTGTTTTTCATCTAGACCCTGCAATTCTTCACCTAGACCCTGAAGTTCTTCACCTAGACCCTGTGTATTTCACCTAGACCCTGCGTTTTTCAACTAGACCCTGGTGTTTTTCACCTAGTCCCTGTGTTTTTCATCTAGACCGTGGTATTTTTCACCTACCCCCTGATGTGTTTCGCCTAGACCCTGTGTTTTACAATTAGACCTTGTGTTTTTCACCTAGACCCTGGTGATTTTCACCTAGACCCTGGTGTTTTTCACCTAGACCCTGAAGTTCTTCACCTAGACCCTGTGTTTTTCACCTAGACTCTGTGTTTTTCACCTAGACCCTGTGTTTTTCACCTAGACTCTGTGTTTTTCACCTAGACTCAGTGTTTTTCACCTAGACCCTGTGTTTTTCATCTAAACCCTGAAGATCTTCACCTAGACCCTGAAGTTCTTCACCTAGACCCTGTGTTTTTCACCTAGACTTTGTGTTTTTCACCTAGACCCTGATGTTTTTCACCTAGAACCCGTGTTTTTCACCTAGACTCTGTGCTTTTCACCTAGTCCCTGTGTTTTTCATCTAGACCCTGCAATTCTTCACCTAGACCCTGAAGTTCTTCACCTAGACCCTGTGTATTTCACCTAGACCCTGCGTTTTTCACCTAGACCCTGGTGTTTTTCACCTAGACCCTGTGTTTTTCATCTAGACCCTGCAATTCTTCACCTAGACCCTGAAGTTCTTCACCTAGACCCTGTGTATTTCACCTAGACCCTGCGTTTTTCACCTAGACCCTGGTGTTTTTCACCTAGACCCTGTGTTTTTCATCTAGACCCTGCAATTCTTCACCTAGACCCTGAAGTTCTTCACCTAGACCCTGTGTATTTCACCTAGACCCTGCGTTTTTCAACTAGACCCTGGTGTTTTTCACCTAGTCCCTGTGTTTTTCATCTAGACCCTGGTATTTTTCACCTACCCCCTGATGTGTTTCGCCTAGACCCTGTGTTTTACAATTAGACCTTGTGTTTTTCACCTAGACCCTTGTGTTTTTCACCTAGACCCTGGTGTTTTTCACCTAGACCCTGCGTTTTTCACCTAGACTCTGTGTTTTTCACCTAGACCCTGTGTTTTTCACCTAGACTCTGTGTTTTTCACCTAGACCCTGTGTTTTTCATCTAGAACCTGAAGTTCTTCACCTAGACCCTGTGGTTTTCACCTAGACTCTGTGTTTTTCACCTAGACCCAGATGTTTTTCACCTAGAACCTGTGTTTTTCACCTAGACTCTGTGTTTTTCACCTAGACCCTGAGTTTTTTACCTAGACTCTGTGTTTTTCACCTAGACCCTGTGTTTTTTATCAAGACCCTGCAATTCTTCACCTAGACCCTGAAGATCTTCACCTAGACCCTGTGTATTTCACCTAGACCCTACGTTTTTCACCTAGACTCTGCTGTTTTTCACCTAGTCCCTGTGTTTTTCATCTAGACCCTGAAGTTCTTCACCTAGACCCTGAGTTTTTTACCTAGACTCTGTGTTTTTCACCTAGACCCTGTGTTTTTTATCTAGACCCTGAAGTTCTTCACCTAGACCCTGAAGTTCTTCACCTAAACCCTGTGTTTCTCACCTAGACCCTGTGCTTTTCACCAAGACCCTGGGTTTTCCACCTAGAACCTGTTTTTCACCTAGACCCTGCGTTTTTCATCTAGACCATGAAGTTCTATACCTAGACCCTGTGTTTTTCACCTAGACTCTGTGTTTTTCACCTAGACTCAGTGTTTTTCACCTAGACTCTGTGTTTTTCACCTAGACCCTGAGTTTTTTACCTAGACTCTGTGTTTTTCACCTAGACCCTGTGTTTTTTATCAAGACCCTGCAATTCTTCACCTAGACCCTGAAGATCTTCACCTAGACCCTGTGTTTTTCACCTAGACTCTGTGTTTTTCACCTAGACTCAGTGTTTTTCACCTAGTCCTTGTGTTTTTCATCTAGACCCTGAAGTTCTTCACCTAGACCCTGAGTTTTTTACCTAGACTCTGTGTTTTTCACCTAGACCCTGCGTTTTTCATCTAGACCATGAAGTTCTATACCTAGACCCTGTGTTTTTCACCTAGACTCTGTGTTTTTCACCTAGACTCAGTGTCTTTCACCTAGACCCTGTGTTTTTCATCTAAACCCTGAAGATCTTCACCTAGACCCTGTGTTTTTCACCTAGACCCTGTGTTTTTCACCTAGACTTTGTGTTTTTCACCTAGACCCTGTGTTTTTTATCTAGACCCTGCAATTCTTCACCTAGACCCTGAAGTTCTTCACCTAGACCCTGTGTATTTCACCTAGACCCTACGTTTTTCACCTAGACTCTGCTGTTTTTCACCTAGTCCCTGTGTTTTTCATCTAGACCCTGAAGTTCTTCACCTAGACCCTGAGTTTTTTACCTAGACTCTGTGTTTTTCACCTGGACCCTGTGTTTTTTATCTAGACCCTGAAGTTCTTCACCTAGACCCTGAAGTTCTTCACCTAAACCCTGTGTTTCTCACCTAGACCCTGTGCTTTTCACCAAGACCCTGGGTTTTCCACCTAGAACCTGTTTTTCACATAGACCCTGCGTTTTTCATCTAGACCATGAAGTTCTATACCTAGACCCTGTGTTTTTCACCTAGACTCTGTGTTTTTCACCTAGACTCAGTGTTTTTCACCTAGACCCTGTGTTTTTCATCTAAACCCTGAAGATCTTCACCTAGACCCTGTGTTTTTCACCTAGACCCTGTGTTTTTCACCTAGACTTTGTGTTTTTCACCTAGACCCTGTGTTTTTTAACTAGACCCTGCAATTCTTCACCTAGACCCTGAAGTTCTTCACCTAGACCCTGTGTATTTCACCTAGACCCTACGTTTTTCACCTAGACTCTGCTGTTTTTCACATAGACCCTGCGTTTTTCATCTAGACCATGAAGTTCTATACCTAGACCCTGTGTTTTTCACCTAGACTCTGTGTTTTTCACCTAGACTCAGTGTTTTTCACCTAGACCCTGTGTTTTTCATCTAAACCCTGAAGATCTTCACCTAGACCCTGTGTTTTTCACCTAGACCCTGTGTTTTTCACCTAGACCCTGGTGTTTTTCACCTAGACCCTGGTGTTTTTTACCTAGACCCTGATGTTTTTCACCTAGACCCTGTGTTTTTCACCTAGTCACTGTGTTTTTCATCTAGACCCTGGTATTTTTCACCTAGACCTTGATGTGTTTCACCTAGACCCTGTGTTTTTCACCTAGACCCTGATGTTTTTCACCTAGAACCTGTGTTTTTCACCTAGACCCTGTGTTTTTTATCTAGACCCTGCAATACTTCACCTAGACCCTGAAGTTCTTCACCTAGACCCAGTGTATTTTACCTAGACGCTGCGTTTTTCACCAAGACCCTGGTTTTTCACCTAGACCCTGCGTTTTTCATCTAGACCATGAAGTTCTTCAGCTAGACCCTGTTTTTCACCTAGACCCTGCGTTTTTCACCTAGACTCTGTGTTTTTCACCTAGACCCTGTGTTTTTCACCTAGACTGTGTTTTCACCTAGACCCTGCGTTTTTCATCTAGACCTTGAAGTTCTTCACCTAGACCCTGTGTTTTTCACCTAGACTCTGTGTTTTTCACCTAGACCCTGTGTATTTTATCTAGACCCTGAAGTTCTTCACCTAGACGCTGAAGTTCTTCACCTAAACCCTGTGTTTTTCACCTAGAACCTGTGTTTTTCACCTAGACTCTGTGTTTTTCACCTAGACCCTGAGTTTTTCACGTAGACCCTGTGTTTTTCACCTAGACTGTATTTTTCACCTAGACCCTGCGTTTTTCATCTAGACCCTGAAGTTCTTCACCTAGACCCTGTGTTTTTCACCTAGACTCTGTGTTTTTCACCTAGACCCTGTGTTTTTTATCTAGATCCTGAAGTTCTTCACCTTGACCCTGAAGTTCTTCACCTAGACCCTGTGTTTTTCACCTAGTCACTGTGTTTTTCATCTACACCCTGGTATTTTTCACCTAGACCCTGATGTGTTTCACCTAGACCCTGTGTTTTTCACCTAGACCCTGAAGTTCTTCACCTAGACCCTGTGTATTTCACCTAGACCGTGCGTTTTTCACCTAGACCCTGGTGTTTTTCACCTAGTCCCTGTGTTTTTCATCTAGACCCTGGTATTTTTCACCTAGACCCTGATGTGTTTCACCTACACTCTGTGTTTTTCACCTAGACTCACTGTTTTTCACCTAGACCCCGTGTTTTTCATCTAGACCCTGAAGATCTTCACCTAGACCCTGTGTTTTTCACTTAGACCCTGTGTTTTTCACCTAGACTCTGTGTTTTTCACCTAGACCCTGTGTTTTTTATCTAGACCCTGCAATTCTTCACCTAGACCCTGAAATTCTTCACCTAGACCCTGTGTATTTCATCTAGACCCTGCGTATTTCACCTAGACCCTGGTGTTTTTCACCTAGTCCCTGTGTTTTTTATCTAGACCCTGGTATTTTTCACCTACACCCTGATGTGTTTCGCCTAGACCCTGTGTTTTTCACCTAGACCCTGTGTTTTTCACCTAGACCCTGGTGTTTTTCACCTAGACCCTGGTGTTTTTAACCTAGACCCTGAAGTTCTTCACCTAGACCCTGTGTTTTTCACCTAGACTCTGTGTTTTTCACCTAGACCCTGTGTTTTTCATCTAGAACCTGAAGTTCTTCACCTAGACCCTGTGTTTTTCACCTAGTCACTGTGTTTTTCATCTAGACCCTGGTATTTTTCACCTAGACCCTGATGTGTTTCACCTAGACCCTGTGTTTTTCACCTAGACCCTGCGTTTTTCATGTAGACCCTGTTTTTCACCTAGACCCTGCGTTTTTCATCTAGACCATGAAGTTCTACACCTAGACCCTGGAATTTTTCACCTAGACCCCGATGTGTTTCACCTAGACTCAGTGTTTTTCACCTAGACCCTGCGTTTTTCACCTAGACCCTGGTTTTTCACCTAGACCCTGCGTTTTTCACCTAGACTCTGTGTTTTTCACCTAGACCCTGTGTTTTTCACCTAGACTCTGTGTTTTTCACCTAGACCCTGTGTTTTTCATCTAGAACCTGAAGTTCTTCACCTAGACCCTGTGTGTTTCACCTAGTCACTGTGTTTTTCATCTAGACCCTGGTGTTTTTCACCTAGACCCTGATGTGTTTCACCTAGACCCTGTGTTTTTCACCTAGACCCTGATGTTTTTCACCTAGAACCCGTGTTTTTCACCTAGACTCTGTGTTTTTCACCTAGACCCTGAGTTTTTCACGTAGACCCTGTGTTTTTCACCTAGAGCCTGATGTTTTTCACTTAGAACCTGTGTTTTTCACCTAGACTCTGTGTTTTTCACCTAGACCCTGAGTTTTTCACGTGGACCCTGTGTTTTTCACCTAGACCCTGGTGTTTTTCACCTAGACCCTGGTGTTTTTTACCTAGACCCTGATTTTTTTCACCTAGACCCTGTGTTTTTCACCTACACCCTGTGTTTTTCACCTAGACCCTGCGTTTTTCATGTAGACCCTGTTTTTCACCTAGACCTTGCATTTTCACCTAGACTCTGTGCTTTTCACGTAGTCCCTGTGTTTTTCATCTAGACCCTGCAATTCTTCACCTAGACCCTGAAGTTCTTCACCTAGACCCTGTGTATTTCACCTATACCGTGCGTTTTTCACCTAGACTCTGGTGTTTTTCACCTAGTCCCTGTGTTTTTCATCTAGACCCTGGTATTTTTCACCTAGACCCTGATGTGTTTCACCTAGACTCAGTGTTTTTCACCTAGACCCTGTGTTTTTCACCTAGACTCTGTGTTTTTCACCTAGACCCTGTGTTTTTCATCTAGAACCTGAAGTTCTTCACCTAGACCCTGTGTTTTTCACCTAGACTCTGTGTTTTTCACCTAGACCCTGATGTTTTTCACCTAGAACCTATGTTTTTCACGTAGACCCTGTGTTTTTCACCTAGACTGTGTTTTTCACCTAGACCCTGCGTTTTTCATCTAGACCCTGAAGTTCTTCACCTAGACCCTGTGTTTTTCACCTAGACTCTGTGTTTTTCACCTAGACTCAGTGTTTTTCACCTAGACCCTGTATTTTTCATCTAAACCCTGAAGATCTTCACCTAGACCCTGAAGTTCTTCACCTAGACCCTGTGTTTTTCACCTAGACTTTGTGTTTTTCACCTAGACCCTGATGTTTTTCACCTAGAACCCGTGTTTTTCACCTAGACTCTGTGCTTTTCACCTAGTCCCTGTGTTTTTCATCTAGACCCTGCAATTCTTCACCTAGACCCTGAAGTTCTTCACCTAGACCCTGTGTATTTCACCTAGACCCTGCGTTTTTCACCTAGACCCTGGTGTTTTTCACCTAGACCCTGTGTTTTTCATCTAGACCCTGCAATTCTTCACCTAGACCCTGAAGTTCTTCACCTAGACCCTGTGTATTTCACCTAGACCCTGCGTTTTTCAACTAGACCCTGGTGTTTTTCACCTAGTCCCTGTGTTTTTCATCTAGACCCTGGTATTTTTCACCTACCCCCTGATGTGTTTCGCCTAGACCCTGTGTTTTACAATTAGACCTTGTGTTTTTCACCTAGACCCTGGTGTTTTTCACCTAGACCCTGGTGTTTTTCACCTAGACCCTGAAGTTCTTCACCTAGACCCTGTGTTTTTCACCTAGACTCTGTGTTTTTCACCTAGACCCTGTGTTTTTTATCTAGACCCAGAAGTTCTTCACCTAAACCCTGTGTTTCTCACCTAGACCCTGGGTTTTCCACCTAGAACCTGTTCTTCACCTAGACCCTGCGTTTTTCATGTAGACCCTGTTTTTCACCTAGACCCTGCGTTTTTCACCTAGACTCTGTGTTTTTCACCTAGTCCCTGTGTTTAACATCTAGACCCTGGTATTTTTCACCTAGTCCCTGATGTGTTTCACCTTTTTTTTTTTTTTTTTTTTTTTTTTGTTTATGCGTGTCGGAAGGGGGAAAATCTTAATAAAGACACCACCAGCCCGTGCTGGGTGGTAGTGTGGGGTCAGCCCACTAAAAACCCCCTCCCGGATGTCAGCGGGATTCACGTAAGTATTTCGTCCGCTGGCATCAGCCAATTTTCTTCAGCCCTTTCGGGACTTTTCTCTTCTTTAACACCGTTATCGCGTCCCTTGCCGCTCAAGCTCTTCATGATACTTGGTACTCATCAATACGGTAACCCCGCTCTTTATCTCCTCCCATCTCTCCTCGCTGGACAACATCTCGTTTACCATTGTTTCCGGAGTTACATATTGGATGTTATATGTTCTCCTCACCTCGTCCCATCTTGAGCACCTGAAGATTGTGTGGTTAGCGTCGTCCACCTCTTCCTCGCAGTACGTGCACTTGGATGATTCTACCCTTCGGAACCTGTGGAGGTACTCATTGTAGCATCCATGGCCCGTCAGGGCTTGGGTGAGCTCATGGTTTATCTCACCGTGTCCACGTTCTACCCACGGCTGTATCGTTGGGATAAGTCTCCTGGTCCATGCTCCCTTGGTTGCATTGGACCACCTCCCTTGCCACTCTTCGAGTAGGACATCTCTGGTAGTTCTTTTCTGCGCGGGCGTCTTAGCATTGTTCTCATAGTTTGTCGCTCTCTCCGCAGCCATCAGGTCTATTGGAGGTATCGCCGCCACCACCGATACCGCAACGCTGGATGTTGTGCGGTATGCCGACGTAATTCTAATATTCATCTGCCTCTGAACTCTTTCGTAGTGACGGCGATACGCCGCCACCTTCATGGCCTCGGCCCATACTGGTGCCCCATACAACATGATGGAGTTTGTCACCGACGCCAGGACTCTTCGTTTTGTATACGTTGGCCCTTCGATGTTTGGCATCAGTCTTGTGAGGGCCGCCGCCAGCTTGGAGGCTTTTTTGGCCGTTTCCATGAGGTGCACATCGAAGCATATGCGTTTATCTATTAGTACACCTAGCACTTTGGTGGTCTTGCCAGGCATAATCTGGCAACCATCCAACTCTACCGCAATATCTCCACACTTACGTTTCCCTATCAATAAGACCGCCTCGGTCTTCTCGGGCACAAGTGTCAGGCCCCTACTCGATATCCACTCTCTGATTCTTCGCAGGGCCTCGTTTGTTATCTCCGCCAGGACATGCTCATTTTTCGCGGCCACAACGAGGGATAGATCGTCGGCAAATCCCACTAGCGTTGCCCCCTCAGGTATTTCTATTTGCAGGACTCCGTCATACATTATATTCCACAGGGTCGGCCCCAGCACTGACCCCTGTGGGACCCCGCTGTTCACTTGTGTTTCTTCCACAAGCATTTCTTCCTCGATTATTATAGCTCTGTCGCTTAAGTAGCTCTTCAGGACGTTCAGTAGATATGTTGGTATTTTCCTCTTCTTCAGCTCTTCGATGATATAGAACCACTTCGCCGAGTTAAATGCTTTCTTAACATCCAGTGTTACAAGGATACACAGTTTCCTTGTGCGCCACGTTCCACTCTTTGCCTTCTTGGCGATGTCAATTATTTTCTTAAGTGCGTCTATGGTAGATCGGCCCTTTCGAAAACCATACTGTTGATCGGAGAGTCCTTCCCCCATTTCGAGTTGTGTTTGTATTCTCTTGAGAATAAGTCTTTCATACAGCTTTCCCAGCCCGTCTATCAGGCATATCGGCCTGTATGAGCTGGGGTTCTCCAGTGGCTTATCTCCTTTTCTCAACAGCACCAGTCTGATGTGTTTCACCTAGACCCTGTGTATTTCACCTAGACCCTGCGTTTTTCATGTAGACCCTGTTTTACCTAGACCCTGCATTTTCACCTAGACTCTGTGCTTTTCACCTAGTCCCTGTGTTTTTCATCTAGACCCTGGTATTTTTCACATAGACCCTGATGTGTTTCACCTAGACCCTGTGTTTTTCACCTAGACCCTGGTGTTTTTCACCTAGACCCTGGTGTTTTCACCTAGACCCTGATGTTTTTCACCTAGACCCTGTGTTTTTCAACTAGGCTCTGTGTTTTTCACCTAGACCCTGAAGTTCTTCACCTAAACCCTGTGTTTCTCACCTAGACCCTGTGATTTTCACCTAGACCCTGGGTTTTCCACCTAGAACCTGTTTTTCACCTAGACCCTACGTTTTACATGTAGACCCTGTTTTTCACCTAGACCCTGCGTTTTACACCTAGACTCTGTGTTTTTCACCTAGACCCTGTGTTTTTCACCTAGACTCTGTGTTTTTCACCTAGACCCTGTGTTTTTCATCTAGAACCTGAAGTTCTTCACCTAGACCCTGTGGTTTTCACCTAGACTCTGTGTTTTTCACCTAGACCCAGATGTTTTTCACCTAGAACCTGTGTTTTTCACCTAGACTCTGTGTTTTTCACCTAGACCCTGAGTTTTTTACCTAGACTCTGTGTTTTTCACCTAGACCCTGTGTTTTTTATCAAGACCCTGCAATTCTTCACCTAGACCCTGAAGATCTTCACCTAGACCCTGTGTATTTCACCTAGACCCTAGGTTTTTCACCTAGACTCTGCTGTTTTTCACCTAGTCCCTGTGTTTTTCATCTAGACCCTGAAGTTCTTCACCTAGACCCTGATTTTTTTACCTAGACTCTGTGTTTTTCACCTAGACCCTGTGTTTTTTATCTAGACCCTGAAGTTCTTCACCTAGACCCTGAAGTTCTTCACCTAAACCCTGTGTTTCTCACCTAGACCCTGTGCTTTTCACCAAGACCCTGGGTTTTCCACCTAGAACCTGTTTTTCACCTAGACCCTGCGTTTTTCATCTAGACCATGAAGTTCTATACCTAGACCCTGTGTTTTTCACCTAGACCCTGTGTTTTTCACCTAGACCCTGATTTTTTTACCTAGACTCTGTGTTTTTCACCTAGACCCTGTGTTTTTTATCTAGACCCTGAAGTTCTTCACCTAGACCCTGAAGTTCTTCACCTAAACCCTGTGTTTCTCACCTAGACCCTGTGCTTTTCACCAAGACCCTGGGTTTTCCACCTAGAACCTGTTTTTCACATAGACCCTGCGTTTTTCATCTAGACCATGAAGTTCTATACCTAGACCCTGTGTTTTTCACCTAGACTCTGTGTTTTTCACCTAGACTCAGTGTTTTTCACCTAGACCCTGTGTTTTTCATCTAAACCCTGAAGATCTTCACCTAGACCCTGTGTTTTTCACCTAGACCCTGTGTTTTTCACCTAGACTTTGTGTTTTTCACCTAGACCCTGTGTTTTTTATCTAGACCCTGCAATTCTTCACCTAGACCCTGAAGTTCTTCACCTAGACCCTGTGTATTTCACCTAGACCCTACGTTTTTCACCTAGACTCTGCTGTTTTTCACCTAGTCCCTGTGTTTTTCATCTAGACCCTGAAGTTCTTCACCTAGACCCTGAGTTTTTTACCTAGACTCTGTGTTTTTCACCTAGACCCTGAAGTTCTTCACCTAGACCCTGAGTTTTTTACCTAGACTCTGTGTTTTTCACCTAGTCCCTGTGTTTTTCATCTAGACCCTGAAGTTCTTTACCTAGACCCTGAGTTTTTTACCTAGACTCTGTGTTTTTCACCTAGACCCTGTGTTTTTCATCTAAACCCTGAAGATCTTCACCTAGACCCTGTGTTTTTCACCTAGACCCTGTGTTTTTCACCTAGACTTTGTGTTTTTCACCTAGACCCTGTGTTTTTTATCTAGACCCTGCAATTCTTCACCTAGACCCTGAAGTTCTTCACCTAGACCCTGTGTATTTCACCTAGACCCTGCGTTTTTCACCTAGACCCTGGTGTTTTTCACCTAGACCCTGCGTTTTTCATCTAGACCATGAAGTTCTACACCTAGACCCTGTGTTTTTCAACTAGACTCTGTGTTTTTCACCTAGACCCTGTGTTTTTTATCTAGACCCTGCAAATCTTCACCTAGACCCTGAAGTTCTTCACCTAGACCCAGTGTTTTTCACCTAGACCCTGCGTTTTTCATCTAGACCATGAAGTTCTTCACCTAGACCCTGTGTTTTTCACCTAGACTCTGTGTTTTTCACCTAGTCCCTGTGTTTTTCATCTAGACCCTGAAGTTCTTCACCTAGACCCTGGGTTTTTCACCTAGACTCTGTGTTTTTCACCTAGACCCTGTGTTTTTTATCTAGACCCTGAAGTTCTTCACCTAGACCCTGAAGTTCTTCACCTAGAACCTGCGTTTTTCACCTAGACCCTGGTGTTTTTCACCTAGTCCCTGTGTTTTTCATCTAGACCCTGCAATTCTTCACCTAGACCCTGAAGTTCTTCACCTAGACCCTGTGTATTTCACCTAGACCGTGCGTTTTTCACCTAGACCCTGGTGTTTTTCTCCTAGACCCTGATGTGTTTCACCTAGATCCTGTGTTTGTCACGTAGACCCTGATGTTTTTCACCTAGAACCTGTGTTTTTCACCTAGATTCTGTGTTTTTCACCTAGACCCTGATGTTTTTCACCTAGAACCTGTGTTTTTCCCCTGTGTTTAGACACTGCAATTTTTCACCTAGACGCTGAAGTTCTTCACCTAGACCCTGTGTATTTCACCTAGACCGTGCGTTTTTCACCTAGACCCTGGTGTTTTTCACCTAGTCCCTGTGTTTTTCATCTAGACCCTGGTATTTTTCACCTAGACCCTGATGTGTTTCACCTAAACTCAGTGTTTTTCACCTAGACCCTGTGTATTTTATCTAGACCCTGAAGTTCTTCACCTAGACGCTGAAGTTCTTCACCTAAACCCTGTGTTTCTCACCTAGACCCTGTGCTTTTCACCTAGAACCTGGGTTTTCCACCTCCTAGAACCTGTACCTAGACCCTGCGTTTTTCACGTGGACCCTGTGTTTTTCACCTAGACCCTGGTGTTTTTCACCTAGACCCTGGTGTTTTTTACCTAGACCCTGATGTTTTTCACCTAGACCCTTTGTTTTGCACCTAGTCACCGTGTTTTTCATCTAGACCCTGGTATTTTTCACCTAGACCTTGATGTGTTTCACCTAGACCCTGTGTTTTTCACCTAGACCCTGATGTTTTTCACCTAGAACCCGTGTTTTTCACCTAGACTCTGTGTTTTTCACCTAGACCCTGAGTTTTTCACGTAGACCCTGTGTTTTTCACCTAGACTGTGTTTTTCACCTAGACCCTGCGTTTTTCATCTAGACCCTGAAGTTCTTCACCTAGACCCTGTGTTTTTCACCTAGACTCTGTGTTTTTCACCTAGACTAAGTGTTTTTCACCTAGACCCTGTGTTTTTCATCTAAACCCTGAAGATCTTCACCTAGACCCTGAAGTTCTTCACCTAGACCCTGTGTTTTTCACCTAGACTTTGTGTTTTTCACCTAGACCCTGTGTTTTTTATCTAGACCCTGCAATTCTTCACCTAGACCCTGAAGTTCTTCACCTAGACCCTGTGTATTTCACCTAGACCCTGCGTTTTTCACCTAGACCCTGGTGTTTTTCACCTAGACCCTGGTGTTTTTCACCTAGACCCTGGTGTTTTTCACCTAGACCCTGAAGTTCTTCACCTAGACCCTGTGTTTTTCACCTAGACTCTGTGTTTTTCACCTAGACCCTGTGTTTTTTATCTAGACCCAGAAGTTCTTCACCTAAACCCTGTGTTTCTCACCTAGACCCTGGGTTTTCCACCTAGAACCTGTTTTTCACCTAGACCCTGCGTTTTTCATGTAGACCCTGTTTTTCACCTAGACCCTGCGTTTTTCACCTAGACTCTGTGTTTTTCACCTAGTCCCTGTGTTTTACATCTAGACCCTGGTATTTTTCACCTTGACCCTGATGTGTTTCTCGTAGACCCTGTGTTTTTCACCTAGACCCTGCGTTTTACATGTAGACCCTGTTTTACCTAGGCCCTGCATTTTCACCTAGACTCTGTGCTTTTCACCTAGTCCCTGTGTTTTTCATCTAGACCCTGTGTTTTTCACCTAGACTGTGTTTTTCACCTAGACCCTGCGTTTTTCATCTAGACCCTGAAGTTCTTCACCTAGACCCTGTGTTTTTCACCTAGACTCCGTGTTTTTCACCTAGACCCTGTGTATTTTATCTAGACCCTGAAGTTCTTCACCTAGACGCTGAAGTTCTTCACCTAAACCCTGTGTTTTTCACCTAGAACCCGTGTTTTTCACCTAGACTCTGTGTTTTTCACCTAGACCCTGAGTTATTCACGTAGACCCTGTGTTTTTCACCTAGACAGTGTTTTTCACCTAGACCCTGCGTTTTTCATCTAGACCCTGAAGTTCTTCACCTAGACCCTGTGTTCTTCACCTAGACTCTGTGTTTTTCACCTAGACCCTGTGTTTTTCATCTAGAACCTGAAGTTCTTCACCTAGACACTGTGTTTTTCACCTAGTCACTGTGTTTTTCATCTAGACCCTGGTATTTTTCACCTAGACCCTGTGTTTTTCACCTAGACTCTGTGTTTTTCAGCTAGACCCTGTGTATTTCACCTAGACCGTGCGTTTTTCACCTAGACCCTGGTGTTTTTCACCTAGTCCCTGGTGTTTTTCTCCTAGACCCTGATGTGTTTCACCTAGATCCTGTGTTTTTCACGTAGACCCTGATGTTTTTCACCTAGAACCTGTGTTTTTCACCTAGATTCTGTGTTTTTCACCTAGACCCTGAGTTTTTCACGTAGACCCTGTGTTTTTCACCTAGACTGTGTTTTTCACCTAGACCCTGCGTTTTTCATCTAGACCCTGAAGTTCTTCACCTAGACCCTGTGTTTTTCACCTAGACTCTGTGTTTTTCACCTAGACCCTGTGTTTTTTATCTAGACCCTGCAATTCTTCACCTAGACCCTGAAGTTCTTCACCTAGACCCAGTGTATTTCACCTAGACCCTGCGTTTTTCACCTAGACCCTGGTTTTTCACCTAGACCCTGCGTTTTTCATCTAGACCATGAAGTTCTTCAGCTAGACCCTGTTTTTCACCTAGACCCTGCGTTTTTCGCATAGACTCTGTGTTTTTCACCTAGACCCTGTGTTTTTCATCTAGACTGTGTTTTTCACCTAGACCCTGCGTTTTTCATCTAGACCCTGAAGTTCTTCACCTAGACCCTGTGTTTTTCACCTAGACTCTGTGTTTTTCACCTAGACCCTGTGTATTTTTCTAGACCCTGAAGTTCTTCACCTAGACGCTGAAGTTCTTCACCTAAACCCTGTGTTTTTCACCTAGAACCTGTGTTTTTCACCTAGACTCTGTGTTTTTCACCTAGACCCTGAGTTATTCACGTAGACCCTGTGTTTTTCACCTAGACAGTGTTTTTCACCTAGACCCTGCGTTTTTCATCTAGACCCTGAAGTTCTTCACCTAGACCCTGTGTTTTTCACCTAGACTCTGTGTTTTTCACCTAGACGCTGTGTATTTTTCTAGACCCTGAAGTTCTTCACCTAGACGCTGAAGTTCTTCACCTAAACCCTGTGTTTTTCACCTAGAACCTGTGTTTTTCACCTAGACTCTGTGTTTTTCACCTAGACCCTGTGTTTTTCATCTAGAACCTGAAGTTCTTCACCTAGACACTGTGTTTTTCACCTAGTCACTGTGTTTTTCATCTAGACCCTGGTATTTTTCACCTAGACCCTGTGTTTTTCACCTAGACTCTGTGTTTTTCAGCTAGACCCTGTGTATTTCACCTAGACCGTGCGTTTTTCACCTAGACCCTGGTGTTTTTCACCTAGTCCCTGTGTTTTTCATCTAGACCCTGGTATTTTTCACCTAGACCCTGATGTGTTTCACCTAAACTCAGTGTTTTTCACCTAGACCCTGTGTATTTTATCTAGACCCTGAAGTTCTTCACCTAGACGCTGAAGTTCTTCACCTAAACCCTGTGTTTCTCACCTAGACCCTGTGCTTTTCACCTAGACCCTGGGTTTTCCACCTAGAACCTGTTTTTCACCTAGACCCTGCGTTTTTCATGTAGACCCTGTTTTTCACCTAGACCCTGCGTTTTTCATCTAGACCATGATGTTCTACACATAGACCCTGTGTTTTTCAATTAGACTCTGT
The DNA here is from genome assembly GCA_932274525.1 of Podabrus alpinus. Taxonomy (NCBI): domain Eukaryota; kingdom Metazoa; phylum Arthropoda; class Insecta; order Coleoptera; family Cantharidae; genus Podabrus; species Podabrus alpinus. The sequence continues at coordinate 45,523,327 of OW026456.1, read as the reverse complement.
GTTTTTCACCTAGACCCTGTGTTTTTTATCTAGACCCTGCAATTCTTCACCTAGACCCTGAAGTTCTTCACCTAGACCCAGTGTATTTCACCTACACCCTGCGTTTTTCACCTAGACCCTGGTTTTTCACCTAGACCCTGCGTTTTTCATCTAGACCATGAAGTTCTTCAGCTAGACCCTGTTTTTCACCTAGACTCTGCGTTATTCACCTACACCCTGTGTTTTTCACCTAGACCCTGATGTTTTTCACCTAGAACCTGTGTTTTTCACCTAGACTCTGTGTTTTTCACCTAGACCCTGAGTTTTTCACGTGGACCCTGTGTTTTTCACCTAGACCCTGGTGTTTTTCACCTAGACCCTGGTGTTTTTTACCTAGACCCTGATGTTTTTCACCTAGACCCTGTGTTTTTCACCTAGTCACTGGGTTTTTCATCTAGACCCTGGTATTTTTCACCTAGACCTTGATGTGTTTCACCTAGACCCTGTGTTTTTCACCCAGACCCTGGTGTTTTTTACCTAGACCCTGATGTTTTTCACCTAAACCCTGTGTTTCTCACCTAGACCCTGGGTTTTCCACCTAGAACCTGTTTTTCACCTAGACCCTGCGTTTTTCATGTAGACCCTGTTTTTCACCTAGACCCTGCGTTTTTCACCTAGACTCTGTGTTTTTCACCTAGTCCCTGTGTTTTTCACCAAACCCTGAAGTTCTTCTCCTAGACCCTGGGTTTTTCACTTAGACTCTGTGTTTTTCACCTAGACCCTGTGTTTTTTATCTAGACCCTGAAGTTCTTCACCTAAACCCTGTGTTTCTCACCTAGACCCTGGTGTTTTTCACCTAGACCCTGGCGTTTTTCACCTAGACCCTGAAGTTCTTCACCTAGACCCTGTGTTTTTCACCTAGACTCTGTGTTTTTCACCTAGTCCCTGTGTTTTTCATCTAGACCCTGAAGTTCTTCACCTAGACCCTGGGTTTTTCACTTAGACTCTGTGTTTTTCACCTAGACCCTGTGTTTTTTATCTAGACCCTGAAGTTCTTCACCTAGACCCTGAAGTTCTTCACCTAGAACCTGCGTTTTTCACCTAGACCCTGGTGTTTTTCACCTAGTCCCTGTGTTTTTCATCTAGACCCTGCAATTCTTCACCTAGACCCTGAAGTTCTTCACCTAGACCCTGTGTATTTCACCTAGACCGTGCGTTTTTCACCTAGACGCTGGTGTTTTTCACCTAGTCCCTGTGTTTTTTATCTAGACCCTGGTATTTTTCACCCAGACCCTGATGTGTTTCACCTAGACTCAGTGTTTTTCACCTAGACCCTGGTGTTTTTCTCCTAGACCCTGATGTGTTTCACCTAGATCCTGTGTTTGTCACGTAGACCCTGATGTTCTTCACCTAAACCCTGTGTTTCTCACCTAGACCCTGGTGTTTTTCACCTAGTCCCTGTGTTTTTCATCTAGACCCTGCAATTCTTCACCTAGACCCTGAAGTTCTTCACCTAGACCCTGTGTATTTCACCTAGATCGTGCGTTTTTCACCTAGACCCTGGTGTTTTTCACCTAGTCCCTGTGTTTTTCATCTAGACCCTGGTATTTTTCACCTAGACCCTGATGTGTTTCACCTAAACTCAGTGTTTTTCACCTAGACCCTGTGTATTTTATCTAGACCCTGAAGTTCTTCACCTAGACGCTGAAGTTCTTCACCTAAACCCTGTGTTTCTCACCTAGACCCTGTGCTTTTCACCTAGAACCTGGGTTTTCCACCTCCTAGAACCTGTACCTAGACCCTGCGCTTTTCACGTGGACCCTGTGTTTTTCACCTAGACCCTGGTGTTTTTCACCTAGACCCTGGTGTTTTTTACCTAGACCCTGATGTTTTTCACCTAGACCCTTTGTTTTGCACCTAGTCACCGTGTTTTTCATCTAGACCCTGGTATTTTTCACCTAGACCTTGATGTGTTTCACCTAGACCCTGTGTTTTTCACCTAGACCCTGATGTTTTTCACCTAGAACCCGTGTTTTTCACCTAGACTCTGTGTTTTTCACCTAGACCCTGAGTTTTTCACGTAGACCCTGTGTTTTTCACCTAGACTGTGTTTTTCACCTAGACCCTGCGTTTTTCATCTAGACCCTGAAGTTCTTCACCTAGACCCTGTGTTTTTCACCTAGACTCTGTGTTTTTCACCTAGACTCAGTGTTTTTCACCTAGACCCTGTGTTTTTCATCTAAACCCTGAAGATCTTCACCTAGACCCTGAAGTTCTTCACCTAGACCCTGTGTTTTTCACCTAGACTTTGTGTTTTTCACCTAGACCCTGTGTTTTTTATCTAGACCCTGCAATTCTTCACCTAGACCCTGAAGTTCTTCACCTAGACCCTGTGTATTTCACCTAGACCCTGCGTTTTTCACCTAGACCCTGGTGTTTTTCACCTAGAACCTGGCGTTTTTCACCTAGACCCTGGTGTTTTTCACCTAGACCCTGAAGTTCTTCACCTAGACCCTGTGTTTTTCACCTAGACTCTGTGTTTTTCACCTAGACCCTGTGTTTTTTATCTAGACCCAGAAGTTCTTCACCTAAACCCTGTGTTTCTCACCTAGACCCTGGGTTTTCCACCTAGAACCTGTTTTTCACCTAGACCCTGCGTTTTTCATGTAGACCCTGTTTTTCACCTAGACCCTGCGTTTTTCACCTAGACTCTGTGTTTTTCACCTAGTCCCTGTGTTTTACATCTAGACCCTGGTATTTTTCACCTTGACCCTGATGTGTTTCACGTAGACCCTGTGTTTTTCACCTAGACCCTGCGTTTTTCATGTAGACCCTGTTTTACCTAGGCCCTGCATTTTCACCTAGACTCTGTGCTTTTCACCTAGTCCCTGTGTTTTTCATCTAGACCCTGGTATTTTTCACATAGACCCTGATGTGTTTCACCTAGACCCTGTGTTTTTCACCTAAACCCTGTGTTTTTCACCTAGACCCTGGTGTTTTTCACCTAGACCCTGGTGTTTTCACCTAGACCCTGATGTTTTTCACCTAGACCCTGTGTTTTTCAACTAGACTCTGTGTTTTTCACCTAGACGCTGAAGTTCTTCACCTAAACCCTGTGTTTCTCACCTAGACCCTGCGTTTTTCACCTAGACTCTGTGTTTTTCACCTAGACCCTGTGTTTTTCACCTAGACTCTGTGTTTTTCACCTAGACCCTGTGTTTTTCATCTAGAACCTGTGTTTTTCACCTAGACTCTGTGTTTTTCACCTAGACCCTGAGTTTTTCACCTAGACTCTGTGTTTTTCACCTAGACCCTGTGTTTTTTATCTAGACCCTGCAATTGTTCACCTAGACCCTGAAGTTCTTCACCTAGACCCTGTGCATTTCACCTAGACCCTACGTTTTTCACCTAGACCCTGGTGTTTTTCACCTAGTCCCTGTGTTTTTCATCTAGACCTTGCAATTCTTCACCTAGACCCTGAAGTTCTTCACCTAGACCCTGTGTATTTCACCTAGACCCTACGTTTTTCACCTAGACTCTGCTGTTTTTCACCTAGTCCCTGTGTTTTTCATCTAGACCCTAAAGTTCTTCACCTAGAACCTGAGTTTTTTACCTAGACTCTGTGTTTTTCACCTAGACCCTGTGTTTTTTATCTAGACCCTGAAGTTCTTCACCTAGACCCTGAAGTTCTTCACCTAAACCCTGTGTTTCTCACCTAGACCCTGTGCTTTTCACCAAGACCCTGGGTTTTCCACCTAGAACCTGTTTTTCACCTAGACCCTGCGTTTTTCATGTAGACCCTGTTTTTCACCTAGACCCTGCGTTTTTCACCTAGACTCTGTGTTTTTCACCTAGTCCCTGTGTTTTACATCTAGACCCTGGTATTTTTCACTTAGACCCTGATGTGTTTCACCTAGACCCTGTGTATTTCACCTAGACCCTGCGTTTTTCACCTAGACCCTGGTGTTTTTCACCTAGTCCCTGTGTTTTTCATCTAGACCTTGCAATTCTTCACCTAGACCCTGAAGTTCTTCACCTAGACCCTGTGTATTTCACCTAGACCCTAAGTTTTTCACCTAGACTCTGCTGTTTTTCACCTAGTCCCTGTGTTTTTCATCTAGACCCTGAAGTTCTTCACCTAGACCCTGAGTTTTTTACCTAGACTCTGTGTTTTTCACCTAGACCCTGCGTTTTTCATCTAGACCATGAAGTTCTTCAGCTAGACCCTGTTTTTCACCTAGACCCTGCGTTTTTCACATAGACTCTGTGTTTTTCACCTAGACCCTGTGTTTTTCACCTAGACTGTGTTTTTCACCTAGACCCTGCGTTTTTCATCTAGACCCTGAAGTTCTTCACCTAGACCCTGTGTTTTTCACCTAGACTCTGTGTTTTTCACCTAGACCCTGTGTATTTTATCTAGACCCTGAAGTTCTTCACCTAGACGCTGAAGTTCTTCACCTAAACCCTGTGTTTTTCACCTAGAACCTGTGTTTTTCACCTAGACTCTGTGTTTTTCACCTAGACCCTGAGTTATTCACGTAGACCCTGTGTTTTTCACCTAGACAGTGTTTTTCACCTAGACCCTGCGTTTTTCATCTAGACCCTGAAGTTCTTCACCTAGACCCTGTGTTTTTCACCTAGACTCTGTGTTTTTCACCTAGACCCTGTGTTTTTCATCTAGAACCTGAAGTTCTTCACCTAGACACTGTGTTTTTCACCTAGTCACTGTGTTTTTCATCTAGACCCTGGTATTTTTCACCTAGACCCTGTGTTTTTCACCTAGACCGTGCGTTTTTCACCTAGACCCTGGTGTTTTTCACCTAGTCCCTGTGTTTTTCATCTAGACCCTGGTATTTTTCACCTAGACCCTGATGTGTTTCACCTAAACTCAGTGTTTTTCACCTAGACCCTGTGTATTTTATCTAGACCCTGAAGTTCTTCACCTAGACGCTGAAGTTCTTCAACTAAACCCTGTGTTTCTCACCTAGACCCTGTGCTTTTCACCTAGACCCTGGGTTTTCCACCTAGAACCTGTTTTTCACCTAGACCCTGCGTTTTTCATGTAGACCCTGTTTTTCACCTAGACCCTGCGTTTTTCATCTAGACCATGAAGTTCTACACATAGACCCTGTGTTTTTCAACTAGACTCTGTGTTTTTCACCTAGACCCTGTGTTTTTTATCTAGACCCTGCAATTCTTCACCTAGACCCTGAAGTTCTTCACCTAGACCCAGTGTATTCCACCTACACCCTGCGTTTTTCACCTAGACCCTGGTTTTTCACCTAGACCCTGCGTTTTTCATCTAGACCATGAAGTTCTTCAGCTAGACCCTGTTTTTCACCTAGACCCTGCGTTTTTCACCTACACCCTGTGTTTTTCACCTAGACCCTGATGTTTTTCACCTAGAACCTGTGTTTTTCACCTAGACTCTGTGTTTTTCACCTAGACCCTGAGTTTTTCACGTGGACCCTGTGTTTTTCACCTAGACCCTGGTGTTTTTCACCTAGACCCTGGTGTTTTTTACCTAGACCCTGATGTTTTTCACCTAGACCCTGTGTTTTTCACCTAGTCACTGTGTTTTTCATCTAGACCCTGGTATTTTTCACCTAGACCTTGATGTGTTTCACCTAGACCCTGTGTTTTTCACCTAGACCCTGATTTTTTTCACCTAGTAGCTGTGTTTTTCACCTAGACTCTGTGTTTTTCATTTAGACCCTGCAATTCTTCACCTAGACCCTGAAGTTCTTCACCTAGACCCTGTTTTTCACCTAGACCCTGCATTTTCACCTAGACTCTGTGCTTTTCACCTAGTCCCTGTGTTTTTCATCTAGACCCTGCAATTCTTCACCTAGACCCTGAAGTTCTTCACCTAGACCCTGTGTATTTCACCTAGACCCTGGTGTTTTTCACCTAGACCCTGTGTTTTTCATCTAGACCCTGCAATTCTTCACCTAGACCCTGAAGTTCTTCACCTAGACCCTGTGTATTTCACCTAGACCCTGCGTTTTTCAACTAGACCCTGGTGTTTTTCACCTAGTCCCTGTGTTTTTCATCTAGACCCTGGTATTTTTCACCTACACCCTGATGTGTTTCGCCTAGACCCTGTGTTTTACAATTAGACCTTGTGTTTTTCACCTAGACCCTGGTGTTTTTCACCTAGACCCTGGTGTTTTTCACCTAGACCCTGAAGTTCTTCACCTAGACCCTGTGTTTTTCACCTAGACTCTGTGTTTTTCACCTAGACCCTGTGTTTTTTATCTAGACCCAGAAGTTCTTCACCTAAACCCTGTGTTTCTCACCTAGACCCTGGGTTTTCCACCTAGAACCTGTTTTTCACCTAGACCCTGCGTTTTTCACCTACTCCCTGTGTTTTTCACCTAGACCCTGATGTTTTTCACCTAGAACCTGTGTTTTTAACCTAGACTCTGTGTTTTTCACCTAGACCCTGAGTTTTTCACGTAGACCCTGTGTTTTTCACCTAGACTGTGTTTTTCTCCTAGACACTGCGTTTTTCATCTAGACCCTGAAGTTCTTCACCTAGACCCTGAGTTTTTCACCTAGACTCTGTGTTTTTCACCTAGACCCTGTGTTTTTTATCTAGACCCTGCAATTCTTCACCTAGACCCTGAAGTTCTTCACCTAGACCCTGTGTATTTCACCTAGAACCTGCGTTTTTCACCTAGACCCTGGTGTTTTTCACCTAGACCCTGTGTTTTTCATCTAGACCCTGCAATTCTTCACCTAGACCCTGAAGTTATTCACCTAGACCCTGTGTATTTCACCTAGACCCTGCGTTTTTCAACTGGACCCTGGTGTTTTTCACCTAGTCCCTGTGTTTTTCATCTAGACCCTGGTATTTTTCACCTACACCCTGATGTGTTTCGCCTAGACCCTGTGTTTTTCACCTAGACCTTGTGTTTTTCACCTAGACCCTGGTGTTTTTCACCTAGACCCTGGTGTTTTTCACATAGACCCTGAAGTTCTTCACCTAGACCCTGTGTTTTTCACCTAGACTCTGTGTTTTTCACCTAGACCCTGTGTTTTTTATCTAGACCCAGAAGTTTGTAACAGAATTCTGTTACCATGATCTCAATGTGAGAACTTTATTTTAATTTTAGGGTTTATGAATTTTTAATAAATAATTATGTATGATTTTTCGACCAGCTTTGCATAGCAAAGCTAATTTTATTTTTATTATTATGTTTACTATCATTTGCTACTACCATCACCATTCTAAATTAGCAACACTTATTGATAACTCGTTAAAAACCATTGATTAAAACACATCTTTTCTTACTTACTTAATCAATGATCTTTTAATAAAATGTCGGTAGAGTAGGTCGCTAACCGCTAACATTCAAGGTTGCATCGAACGCTTCGACTAAAAATCACCTCTCTTGCAAACCGATTGTAGTAACGACGATACGCAAAAATTTAAGCTCCACAAGATTTATTAATTTTAATGTTATACGATTTGATAATATCGACCAGTTTATCGAGTTAATGACTAGTAAAGTCAATACGAGTGAGTGTTATCTTTTAGATTACCTAAGATCAATATATGATCAAGAAAACCGATTTTTATTACGACCATCGAAAATTTGTCGAAACACACGTGCAAAATCGAGCGACCCCATTCTTTCTAAATCCGGAAAATATCGCAAAACACCGCAGCCAATCTATTGAGGTGAATTATTCTTTTTTAACATTGATCCTAATATCATTGGACAAATCCGGAGAAGTGTAAAATTTCCAATAAGAAAAGAAAACTCGAAAAGCCACCAACACATCTGTTCGTTTAATTTCAAACACGAACAAAATCTCCACCATTTTGGGTCAGCAAGCATCGACGCTTTGCTAAACATCTGCCAACCTTTCCTAAGTTTCATGTGTGTAAAGACAATCGATATTTCAAATACAACAGGAGGAACAAAACACAAAATTGGTGACAAAATCGAATTTAATTGCTATTTCAATAATTCAAATATTCAATTTATTGCTACACTTTTTTATGTTATTACAATATCGTATATCGTGTTTTAACTATATTTTAGATCAAGCTTTGCCATTCAAAATCCTGACGATTTTGACCAGGAGTGATAAACCATCAGATCTGATAGCGTACTATCCAGTAATAATTTCAAGGGAAACCGTAAGTAGTTATAAACACTATTTATTATATGATTATTGTTTAACAAAAAATACCAAGCTTGTAGCTAACATTTTATCACCTGCTTGCATTATTCTACCCTCAGTAGACGTAGCTAGTACTTCTTGCTTTTTTGGTAGTTTTAGTGCGATTTTTTTGTCGCAAGCATTTGATAAAGCAATTAAGTTCGTAGACACGACAAACCAAGTGCGAAGGTTCTCTCCGATCGACATTCCAACTACAAGCAAGCGACATCTATTGATCCGCTCTGTGTATTTTAGTATATGTATTTGTGTTCAATTTTTATTTGTAAATCATTATCAATTTTTATTTTATTATACAAACATTCACTACTCATATTATCTGTGTAGACAAGAATTCTTTTATGTTGATTACGATTAATTCCAAATTAATTTATATTAAAAGTGTGTGTTCAAAAACGAGTCAGTCTTTTTTATTTTCTACTTTGGTTTATTTTGTATCGATAAGGATAACTAAGATCATCTGAAAATTCTTAATTCGATGCTGGCGCCCTTCCGGAGAATATTACTAAGCAAAGAAGAACCCAACAAAGAATCCACGAAAGCGATATCATCGCTACCCAGCTCTCGAGTACTTAGTACTAAACGTACGAAGCTAAGCCGCTACGTTAATAACATCGACGAGCATAAAAGAGGCAGTTGTGACTGGAAGCACTGTTCCATCAGTAGTGCACTCCCAAGTTACAAAAGTGGCGCCCATACGTGGAACACGAGCAATTACAAAAGTGACTACTGCTTGACTACTGCTTGAGCTACTGTTAGATATTACAAAAGTTGCAACCAAGCGTGGAACTCCAGTAATCACAAAAGTGACACCCATGCGTAGAGCTAGACGCATATACATAAGTATTAACCAACTACGGGGCATCGATTATTTTTCCCATCTCTTCGTTACCTTTGCTAGTAATTTTTCTAATTTTTTATATGAACACACACAGGTAGAATTCTTGTTTTACAATTTGCTAATAAGCACAGATATTTTAACATTGAACCAAAATACTATACATATTTTATCTCCTTATATTATTATCTATTATTATCAAGCGTTACGACCTACTACTACATATCGTTATATTTTATCTTAATTATCAATCATTGAGCATCATACTCTTATTTTTTATACCACCAAAATGCGACATATAAACCGTTTATTAGCTGATGAGCTAACGTGGGAACTCGAAGTACGGGGTAAAGACACTACAGATTTAACTGTAGATGAAAAACGAGCACTTTTAAGATTAACGCTTAGGCAAAAAGTAAAGAAAATTGACCTACCGGTAGAACAATTAAATATAGTCGAACAAATTAAAATTTGTCAAGACAAATTTAATCAAATCGAACCATTAGTTCGGGAACTAACACATTCTCCTAATACGAGAGCGTGTGAAGGTCATCTAGCCAGGTTAGATCACATTTCTTCTCGATTAGAATTTTATCTCGAAAAATTATCTCCACCGAACCCATATGAGCAAAAAGCTCAAACTTTAAATAACGAGTGTATTCAATTGATTGAGAGGGTTGAAATTTTATTAGATTCGCCAGAAACCGGCCGAAACGATATTAGTGAGGCACTAAGTAATTTGTCGATAGACGAATTAAATAATGTACTCGGTCAAGAGCAATTGCAAGCTATTGTAACCACGCGCCCGTCCGAATCTCAGGAAGCCGTGGGTTCGACGCCGACAAGGCCCGAACAAGCTCAAAATTTAGTAACGATAAATCCTCTTCCGCAATCGGAAGAAGCGCAATTTTTAAATATTCCTCAAACCTTAAATTATCAGCCACAAAACGTTAACATTCCTCATAGAAATTTTGATTATTATTCACAAACGCCTGTTTTCAACACTAAACCCGACACCGTCAGTAGGTGGAATTTAAAATTTTCCGGTGACGATAAGTCACTAGGATTGAACGCGTTTCTTGAACGCATAGACGAGTTGAGAATTTCTAGACGTGTTTCGGAACAAGCATTATTTGATAGTGCGTTCGATCTTTTTGAGGGCACAGCTTTAACATGGTTTCGATCCGCTAGAAAGCACGTTCGTTCTTGGCGCGAATTAATTCAATTATTAAAAGAAACTTATTTACCGTCGAATTATGACGAATCTCTATGGCAGGAAATTATTAACCGTAAGCAAGGCGAATTTGAGCCAGTGCGCGACTACATCGCCGCGATGAGTAATCTCGTTTCGAGACTATCCAATCCTATGGACCCAGCAAGAGAGTTATACTATATAAAAACAAATTTGTTACCAATCTATCAAAAGCATTTATTATTTATGAAAATCACTACTGTGTTAGATTTAGTAAAAGCTTGTAAACAAGTTACCGAGGTTTTCGAAAACGAAAACACTCGAAAGTTTCACGTACCTACTGTAAATCCGTTAGAACCTGAATTGGCAATGCCAAAAGTACGTCGCCCAGATCTTTGTACCCACAAGAAGCATGAAGTTCATACCATGCAATCCAACGTCAAGAATTACAGTTCTCGAACGTTTGGAAAAAGAGCGACGCCTGCCAACGCAAAATGTTTTAATTGTGCACAGTCAGGACATTATTATCATACTTGTCCAGCCGAAAGGCGCATTTTTTGTTATATTTGTGGAACTCCTGAAGTTACTTATCCAAATTGCACTAAGTGCTCAAAAAACGCAAAAAGGCGAGAATGAGCAGTAGTCCTCTCATTCCTAGCCCTTTTATTATGAAGGCTACCTGTCCTGAATGGCAGTATTGGTTGGCAAACGTCAAATCATTTTGTAGAGCCAAACCCTCTAAAGTTGAGACGCTTTTCGCTCATCGTCCTTTCGACAACCGAGCTTATTTAAATATCAACATTTTGGGGATGGAAGTTCTTGGTTTTCTAGACCCTGGCGCAAACCAATCAGTATTAGGCCGTGATGGGCTGTATATATTAAAACACTTGAAATTACATGTAAATAATAGTAACATCGATTTAAAATCCGCTGACGGCACATTACAAAATGTTTTAGGTACCAGTATTCTACCGATAACGCTAGACGGCGTAACCAAAAATTTAAATATAATTGTCTCCGATACAGTAGTATATCCGCTTATTCTGGGTTACGAATTTTGTAAACTTTTTAAAATTAAAACCGATTTTGGTACTGATTCTTACACAATTCCGTCTACGTTAACTGCACTTTCGACAGAAAAAATTATTCACTCCAGATCAGATTTGAGTTATGATCAAATTCAGAAATTAGACCAAGTCATTTCATTATTCAAAAAGCTCGCTCCTAATAAACTAGGACGAACAACTCTGGTCGAACATGTTATAAATACTGGGACAGCAACCCCCATAAAGCAGAGACATTACCCTCTTTCTCCGGCAATGTTGGCTAAAGTCAACGCAGAGGCAGACGAGATGATACGTCTAGGCGTAATCAAAAAATCATTCTCCGCTTGGAACTCGCCGACTGTAATGGTTAAAAAGAAAGATGGCACTTTGCGTTTTTGTTTTGATGGGAGGAAATTAAATGAGGTCACTAAACCCGACGCTTATCCGCTTCCATATATTAATGACATCCTAGACCGCTTACGCGATGCCAGGTATCTGACATCAATAGATCTGCGTAAAGCTTTTTGGCAAATTCCGCTATCTCGTGACTCACGCGAAAAAACTGCTTTTACCATTCCAAGACGTGGTTTCTTCGAATTCAATGTTCTCCCTTTCGGTCTAAATAACAGCGCACAGACATTGCAACGCCTAATGGACTCAATTTTTGGCCCAGAATTCGAAAATGTCTTCGTCTATTTAGATGACATTGTTATAGCGTCGAATAATTTTGATGAACATTTGAACACCCTGACTCAAGTCTATAAAAGATTGAATAAAGCTGGCCTAACGATTAATTTAAAAAAATGTGAATTTTGCCGTGATTCTCTCAAATATCTAGGTTTTGTGATTGATGAGAAAGGTCTTAGAACCGACCCCAGCAAAGTTGATGCTATTGTTAACTACCCTATTCCTAAAACGTCAACAGAAATAAAAAGATTTCTCGGTATGGCGGGTTGGTACAGGAGATTTATCCCGAATTTTTCCTCTGTTGCTGCACCTATTTTACACCTCGTTAAAGGTAAAGCCAAAGGCCAGAAAATCTCTTGGTCCGAAGATGCTCACCGAGCCTTTTTAAATCTGAAAAATTTACTAACTACTTCACCGATATTGACTAGCCCTGATTTTACCCTCCCTTTTATTATACAGACGGACGCAAGTAATTCCGGACTGGGAGCCATCTTAGTTCAAGGCACTGGGGAAAACGAAAAAGTAATAGCTTACGCTAGTCGTACCCTGACTAAAAATGAACTCAATTATCATGCTATGGAGAAGGAATGTTGCGCTATTCTCTTTGGAGTAGAAAAGTTTCGTCCCTATATTGAAGGAACCCGATTTACGGTCATTACCGATAATCAAGCGTTGAAATGGCTGGGTACAGTCAAATCTCCGCTGGGAAGAATCGCCCGTTGGAGTGTACGATTAAACCAATATGATTTCGGTATTGAACATAGAAAGGGGAAATTCAATATAGTGGCCGACGCTCTCTCTCGAGCACCAGTGAACATACACTTAATTTCTGTTGCACCTGACGATATAGACCCTTGGTACCAGAAAGTCATAAATAAGATTCAGGAAAATCCAAACCTTTATCCTAGTTTTAAAATCGAGGATGGGTATATTTTTAAATTTGTTGCCAACAAGCACAATATTATTTCTAATCTTGTTGAATGGAAACTCCTTGTGCCAAAATCTCGTCGTCGAGAAATTATGATGGACTGTCACGATAACCCGCTCAGCGGACATTTCGGCATTTTCAAAACGCTCAATAAAGTTAGCGAACTCTACTACTGGCCTCGAATGAAATCCGACATCACAAAATATGTTTTAAAATGTGATATTTGCACTGCCAGTAAGGCGTCGAATCAATTGAGACCAGGCCTCATGGGAAAAGAGAAAAAGGTCAAATACCCTTTCCAAATCATTTCTATAGATTTGATGGGACCTTTCCCACGAACCAAAAAAGGTAATTCCTCTCTGCTAGTTATTTCTGACTGGTTTACCAAGTTTGTGTTGGTTCAACCCTTGAGACAAGCCACAGCATCGGCTATAGTAAAGTTTGTTGAGGAGACTTTCCTGCTCTTCGGAGTGCCTCAAATTGTCACTACCGATAACGGTCCCCAATTCACTGGCAAACTGTTCAAAGACCTGATGACGCAATACAAAGTTCAGAAAGTTTGGCCTACGGCGAACTATCACCCACAGGCTAATTCAGTCGAGAGAACAAACCGTGTCATCGGTACCTGTTTAAGATCATTTGTGGAAGACGATCACAGATCGTGGGATCTTCATATCCACAAGATAGCGCATGCTATCAGAAATGCCGTGCATGAAGTGACCGGGTATACTCCATCCTTACTAAATTTCGGTAGATCGGTACCAAACAGTGGCGACTACTATGGTAGATTGGACTCGGCCGAGCCGAGGGAATTCTCCATAGAAAACCGTGAACAATTGGTAACCGACGTTAACAATCTTAGTGATTTGCACCTGAAAGTAGTGGAAAAGATAAGAGCTGCTTATAATCGCAACAAAGCTCGTTATGATCTCCGCAAAAGACCATTATCTTTTAAGCGTGGGGATATTGTTTGGAAGCGAAACTTCGTTTTATCCAGCGCACCAGACAAATTCTCAAAGAAATTAGCTCCAAAGTTCATTAAATGTAAGGTGGCAGAGGTTACAGGTTCCCTCACATATCGTCTGAAAGACGAGAAGGGCAAAGATCTGGGTATTTTTCATATCAAGGATTTAAAATCCAATCCTGTATAATTTCATTTTATTATCGGTGTTGTAAACAGTTGTAAATAATTTTATCATTAATGTAGTTAATTTTAACTACTATTTGTAAATATTTTCCTTTTTGTCGTTGCTACTATATGTAAAGGTTTGGAAGACCAATTTCAGGAATAGCCTGGGAAGTTGTACGGTTCTAGGTCTTTTTTGAGTCTGCAAGATTTTTTTAGTCAGATTCGACAATTCGATTCATCAATAGATGACCATTTGAAGCATTTTGTTTTTATTGCATTTTCATTGGTGATTTTGTACACACAAAATTAGGAGTACCAGCTCCCATCTGCATTTTCTTTGATGTTGGATGTTATTGCCTCAGAGCAAGACAACATCTTTCCTTTTCCTCTTGTGATATGTCCGACGTTTATGGCTACAGGAATATTCACTCGTTTCCTGTTTGTCCTGTCGAACAATCATGACTTCTGTCCGGAGTTTTCCGAGAAGTAACCATTATGGCCCAATTTATTTTTGGCCACAAAAATTATGAACCTTTCTGTAAGGACTGGATGATCCTTAGGTCCACAGACGAGTAAATTTCAACTTTTTGTATTTCTGAAGACAGAACGATACGTCCTGTCACAAACTCGTCGACATTTCCCAATTATCCGATTTTAGGTGTTTTGAGATAACGCTGAGTCGTTAATCCAAAACGAGCCGGGATAATCATTCGAATCGATATTCGTAACCGACAACTAAACCAGCTATTTCTATTATATGTTTTTATTTCCTTTCTAGGTATCTGTTATATAATTTCATGATGTACAGGGGGGACACAAAAAGATTCGTAGAATCTTACAATTCTTTCTACAATTTGTCCAGAAAATGTGTGAAATTAAATTGCTGACAAAGCATTGTTTCTTTCCATATCTTTTGTTTTAAATTTGAGATTTAGGTCCGAAAAAACTAATCTTAGCCAACCATCAGAGCATAGCTCGAAGATTTATCTAAGAGTTTCCTCTAGCTTTTCCTTATCAGGATTTTTTTGACTTCCTTCTTTCTTTTTCTGCTTTCATACAATAGCTGGATGCAGCTATTGCCTTGGCGGCGGGGGAATGTAACAGAATTCTGTTACCATGATCTCAATGTGAGAACTTTATTTTAATTTTAGGGTTTATGAATTTTTAATAAATAATTATGTATGATTTTTCGACCAGCTTTGCATAGCAAAGCTAATTTTATTTTTATTATTATGTTTACTATCATTTGCTACTACCATCACCATTCTAAATTAGCAACACTTATTGATAACTCGTTAAAAACCATTGATTAAAACACATCTTTTCTTACTTACTTAATCAATGATCTTTTAATAAAATGTCGGTAGAGTAGGTCGCTAACCGCTAACATTCAAGGTTGCATCGAACGCTTCGACTAAAAATCACCTCTCTTGCAAACCGATTGTAGTAACGACGATACGCAAAAATTTAAGCTCCACAAGATTTATTAATTTTAATGTTATACGATTTGATAATATCGACCAGTTTATCGAGTTAATGACTAGTAAAGTCAATACGAGTGAGTGTTATCTTTTAGATTACCTAAGATCAATATATGATCAAGAAAACCGATTTTTATTACGACCATCGAAAATTTGTCGAAACACACGTGCAAAATCGAGCGACCCCATTCTTTCTAAATCCGGAAAATATCGCAAAACACCGCAGCCAATCTATTGAGGTGAATTATTCTTTTTTAACATTGATCCTAATATCATTGGACAAATCCGGAGAAGTGTAAAATTTCCAATAAGAAAAGAAAACTCGAAAAGCCACCAACACATCTGTTCGTTTAATTTCAAACACGAACAAAATCTCCACCATTTTGGGTCAGCAAGCATCGACGCTTTGCTAAACATCTGCCAACCTTTCCTAAGTTTCATGTGTGTAAAGACAATCGATATTTCAAATACAACAGGAGGAACAAAACACAAAATTGGTGACAAAATCGAATTTAATTGCTATTTCAATAATTCAAATATTCAATTTATTGCTACACTTTTTTATGTTATTACAATATCGTATATCGTGTTTTAACTATATTTTAGATCAAGCTTTGCCATTCAAAATCCTGACGATTTTGACCAGGAGTGATAAACCATCAGATCTGATAGCGTACTATCCAGTAATAATTTCAAGGGAAACCGTAAGTAGTTATAAACACTATTTATTATATGATTATTGTTTAACAAAAAATACCAAGCTTGTAGCTAACATTTTATCACCTGCTTGCATTATTCTACCCTGTAACAACCCAAACCGGCTGCTATGGGTAGCTAACGGGAGCGTGGGCCAGGGGGGGGCTTATATGCCGAAATTAACTTTCCTCTCTCTCACTTCTTACCTTTTTAACTATCAATGCGGGCGCCACTCTTTTCTTATAAAAGAGACTTAAAAAGAAAACAAAACTTTAAGACAAAAGAAAAATCAAAACTTCTAAAAAAATAATATTTATTTAGGCAACGCAATATTGTCATCAATCAAACAAACTTTTAGATCATATTTACAATTATAAAGTAAGAATACAAAATGACTTATTTTATAAATTATTTACAACTTTAAACGAAATGAAATGAATTATGTACACAAGGATCCTTACTACGGCACTGTCCGTAGTAGGTCAAATGAATTGACGTTTCACAATGCAAAAGGAAACGCATAACCAAACAAGTGTATTTGATTTTGATTGCTACCGACTATCCCAATAACAAAACAAGTGACTGATTCCCCTTAAACACGGTAGGTACTTTTACTCTTATAATCTACTTTATGAAACTACCGGGGGTGATCATTACTTTACTTTTTCACTTTTGTAGATCATACAAAAGAATACTGAAACAAAATAAAACTTTACACCCACAAAATGAAAACAAAGACTGGCCCCCTGAATTCCAACCCGCAAAATGACAAAATGGGCCCCCTGAATCTTTAACCTACAAATGACAGGAGCTGTGGCCTCATTCGTACCTCAGGAAGGAAATTAATACAGGACGGGAGCTTTGTCTGAGTGCCTTGTATAACCGAAAGCACTCTCGGTGGGATCTACGTTCTTGTTAACCTAAAAACGTAGTGGATCGATCTGCCTTGAAAACCAAAAGCATCTCGGGGATAGTCGGTGAGACAAGGAAATGGAAGTGTCTTATTAGCTGAAGACACTTTCGGGGAACGTATGCCTTGCAGGACCAAAGACATACGTCGGGAGTGATCCTACGCCTTACTAACCGAAAGCGTAAGATGGGGGTGACCGCATGCCTTGCGAACCGAAGACATATGATCGTAGACCGCATGCCTTGCGGAACCGAAAGCATGAGATGGGGGCGACCGCACGCCTTGCGAAACCGAAAGCGTGAGATGATGACACCAGAGAAATTGCTCACCTTCCTGTTGTCGAGACGAAAACTTAGAAAGTTGAACCCCTCTCCGGTGACACCTATACAGGATGGGTAAAATGTAGGGTTAATTTAATATTGTCGGCTTTGAGGTAACCGATTTTAATTACAGATTCCTGTCATTAACCTAAAACGAAATAAATATTTACATCGGTCTGAAAGTCGTACACAACTTATAACAGCCGATAAATCAAAAAATACTTATTTCGTTACAACCCTCAGTAGACGTAGCTAGTACTTCCTGCTTTTTTGGTAGTTTTAGTGCGATTTTTTTGTCGCAAGCATTTGATAAAGCAATTAAGTTCGTAGACACGACAAACCAAGTGCGAAGGTTCTCTCCGATCGACATTCCAACTACAAGCAAGCGACATCTATTGATCCGCTCTGTGTATTTTAGTATATGTATTTGTGTTCAATTTTTATTTGTAAATCATTATCAATTTTTATTTTATTATACAAACATTCACTACTCATATTATCTGTGTAGACAAGAATTCTTTTATGTTGATTACGATTAATTCCAAATTAATTTATATTAAAAGTGTGTGTTCAAAAACGAGTCAGTCTTTTTTATTTTCTACTTTGGTTTATTTTGTATCGATAAGGATAACTAAGATCATCTGAAAATTCTTAATTCGATGCTGGCGCCCTTCCGGAGAATATTACTAAGCAAAGAAGAACCCAGCAAAGAATCCACGAAAGCGATATCATCGCTACCCAGCTCTCGAGTACTTAGTACTAAACGTACGAAGCTAAGCCGCTACGTTAATAACATCGACGAGCATAAAAGAGGCAGTTGTGACTGGAAGCACTGTTCCATCAGTAGTGCACTCCCAAGTTACAAGTTCTTCACCTAAACCCTGTGTTTCTCACCTAGACCCTGGGTTTTCCACCTAGAACCTGTTTTTCACCTAGACCCTGCGTTTTTCATGTAGACCCTGTTTTTCACCTAGACCCTGCGTTTTTCACCTAGACTCTGTGTTTTTCACCTAGTCCCTGTGTTTTACATCTAGACCCTGGTATTTTTCACCTAGACCCTGATGTGTTTCACCTAGACCCTGTGTTTTTCACCTAGACCCTGCGTTTTTCATGTAGACCCTGTTTTACCTAGACCCTGCATTTTCACCTAGACTCTGTGCTTTTCACCTAGTCCCTGTGTTTTTCATCTAGACCCTGGTATTTTTCACCTAGACCCTGATGTGTTTCACCTAGACCCTGTGTTTTTCACCTAGACCCTGTGTTTTTCACCTAGACCCTGGTGTTTTTCACCTAGACCCTGGTGTTTTCACCTAGACCCTGATGTTGTTCACCTAGACCCTGTGTTTTTCAACTAGACTCTGTGTTTTTCACCTAGACCCTGAAGTTCTTCACCTAAACCCTGTGTTTCTCACCTAGACCCTGTGCTTTTCACCTAGACCCTGGGTTTTCCACCTAGAACCTGTTTTTCACCTAGACCCTACGTTTTACATGTAGACCCTGTTTTTCACCTAGACTCTGTGTTTTTCACCTAGACCCTGTGTTTTTCATCTAGAAGCTGAAGTTCTTCACCTAGACCCTGTGTTTTTCACCTAGACTCTGTGTTTTTCACCTAGACCCTGATGTTTTTCACCTAGAACCTGTGTTTTTCACCTAGACTATGTGTTTTTCACCTAGACCCTGAGTTTTTCACCTAGACTCTGTGTTTTTCACCTAGACCCTGTGTTTTTTATCTAGACCCTTTTTTTTTTTTTTTTTTTGTGTGCGTTGGAGGAGGGGAAAATACTTTATGTACTAACCCCGGCCTATCCTAAGACCGGGAGTGTGGGACTCATCTCAAGTGATGTTACCCACTAAAAACCCCTCCTCTGACGGTAGCTGGAACACAAAGTATAACGTCAGACTACCGTCACGTGTTGATGTTTTTCACCCTTTCGGGACTTTTTTCTTCTTTTTGTTGTTGCTTCTGTCTTCTTTTCTTAGGTGAGCTCCTTACGGAACTCGCCTTTGCGTGCTTTCGTCCTTGTTTAGCGGACACGTTCGGTTTCCGACTCTGTGTCCGCTATTTTTGCATTGATGGCAGTAGGCCTCATCCTTACATTCGCCTGCTTTGTGGCCCTCCCTGCAACAGTTCCAACACTTGGAAGCGTTGTCGGGGGCATCCTTACTGCATCTTCCTCCTCCATCGTGATCCGTGGCCCAGCACCTGGAACACCGAATTGCCTGTTTTGTACGACAGGCGCTGTTGAAGCCTATTCGCATCTTCTGGGTCAATATCTTTTTGGCCATTTGCACTCCTACTCGGATCGTGGCCGTCCTTGTGCCTCCAGGGGCGTCTTTGAGGGATTCGACTCGGATTTGGGTCTCCTCGCCTCCCACCGACCTGGCTATTTCGGCTACCACCTCCCCCTCTTCCATTGTGGCGTCTATGTCTCTTATTTGTATGATCGTTTTCTTTTCTGTAATTCTGTACGACTCAGGTTCGAGGGTGGCCTCTAGTTTCCCTCTCACGGTAGGATCGTCCCGCAGGAATTCAACAAGGACGTCCCCCCCCTGGTCTTTCTCACCCTCTTGATGTTCTCTATGGTATCCTTTCCGGAGGCCTTCATTCGTTTGAGAACCTCGGCGTAGGGCGCAGAGTCCGTCACCCTGACTATGACCGCCGGGGGCTTCCCCCACGTCGGCCTCACGGCACCTCTCGCACTCTCCACTTTGGGTTTCTCCTCTTTCTTTCTTTCTTGTTGTCTTTTCCTCTTTTCCTTGTTTTTGTCGACCACAGTTGCCCAGGTTGTCGGGTTGTCTGTGTCGGCGTAACTTATTATTTTTTCCATGACTTCTTTTTGTGCCCTTTCTTCAGCTTTCAGGGTTTCCCCCTTGCCGTCAATTTCTGCGGCTTTTGGCTGTACTGCTTCAATTTTTCCAGTTATTATCTTTGTGTGTTTATCTAGTAGCTGGGCGAATTCCTCTTGAGAATACGCCCCAGCGATATTCTTTGTTTCCTCGCTTATTTCTTTCAGGCGATGCTTAAGCTCTTCTAGTCTTTCTAGTTCGCCTGCCGCAAATTTCGTTTCGACTCCCGTGGTGCTAATGTCAGCTATGACCCTCTCCACCACGAAGAACCTCTCCTGCAGGTCTTGCATTTTTGTATTCAATATGAGGTGTTGTTCTTTTTGTTCCTTTTCCATTTTTTCGTGCAGGGCCACCATACTGCTACCACCACCACTCTTCGTGGCTTCAAGGTGGGCATTTTAAATAACGTTAATAACATCGACGAGCATAAAAGAGGCAGTTGTGACTGGAAGCACTGTTCCATCAGTAGTGCACTCCCAAGTTACAAGTTCTTCACCTAAACCCTGTGTTTCTCACCTAGACCCTGGGTTTTCCACCTAGAACCTGTTTTTCACCTAGACCCTGCGTTTTTCATGTAGACCCTGTTTTTCACCTAGACCCTGCGTTTTTCACCTAGACTCTGTGTTTTTCACCTAGTCCCTGTGTTTTACATCTAGACCCTGGTATTTTTCACCTAGACCCTGATGTGTTTCACCTAGACCCTGTGTTTTTCACCTAGACCCTGCGTTTTTCATGTAGACCCTGTTTTACCTAGACCCTGCATTTTCACCTAGACTCTGTGCTTTTCACCTAGTCCCTGTGTTTTTCATCTAGACCCTGGTATTTTTCACCTAGACCCTGATGTGTTTCACCTAGACCCTGTGTTTTTCACCTAGACCCTGTGTTTTTCACCTAGACCCTGGTGTTTTTCACCTAGACCCTGGTGTTTTCACCTAGACACATATACATTACACATATACAATTTGATTAAACAAAGCGTTAACAGCAAACTACGAACTTTATAGTTCTTTTTGAAATCTGAATAAAAGTAATAAATTATGATACTGCTTTTTGTTGATGTTGATGTTTCCAAATGGGAGAATGATTGAAATTAGCTTCTGCCTCAATTGATTTGAATTGATTGTCGTCAACGTCTTTCTCAGTTTTTAAAATCTTAAAGTTTGTTATGATTTTTATCTGCCAGTCCACCATTAATTCGACTGCGCGTAGCCAGGATAATTCCGTTTACTACTGCGACTATCGATGCAAAATTTTGATGGCGTCTATATTGATTTCCAATCTTTATAAATCGATATTTCGATTATAAAAAAAATCGTTGGTTCCAAATAATATACTCGAACTGTCACTTGACATTCGGTGAACGTAATTGCACAAAAAACTGGTAGTAATTATTAATAATTACTTTAAAATTGGTCAAAAACTTGGAGCACAAGATAGTACGTGTAATGTATGTGACTTCTAGCACGCGAACCTTCTTTCGGCATAAAAAAAGTAGGCGAGTAACTTTGACCGACGCTTTTTAATACGCCATGGAAACTAGTACCGTATTGAAATTGATGGCATTTGATTGTTTGGATCTTTTCATCAGAAATAATAAATATATACAAAATAGAGAAATTAGTTAAACGTCTTTTGACAAAAATCGTTAAATAAAATTACAAAATTCGAAAATAAATTTGATCAAGTTGTAAGTGATCATAAATGGCGACAGGGTCGGCATTAGTAACATTTGAAATGTTACAAAGTTCTTCACCTAGACCCAGTGTATATCACCTACACCCTGCGTTTTTCACCTAGACCCTGGTTTTTCACCTAGACCCTGCGTTTTTCATCTAGACCATGAAGTTCTTCAGCTAGACCCTGTTTTTCACCTAGACCCTGCGTTTTTCACCTACACCCTGTGTTTTTCACCTAGACCCTGATGTTTTTCACCTAGAACCTGTGTTTTTCACCTAGACTCTGTGTTTTTCACCTAGACCCTGAGTTTTTCACGTAGACCCTGTGTTTTTCACCTAGACTGTGTTTTTCTCCTAGACACTGCGTTTTTCATCTAGACCCTGAAGTTCTTCACCTAGACCCTGAGTTTTTCACCTAGACTCTGTGTTTTTCACCTAGACCCTGTGTTTTTTATCTAGACCCTGCAATTCTTCACCTAGACCCTGAAGTTCTTCACCTAGACTCTGTGTATTTCACCTAGACCCTGCGTTTTTCACCTAGACCCTGGTGTTTTTCACCTAGACCCTGTGTTTTTCATCTAGACCCTGCAATTCTTCACCTAGACCCTGAAGTTATTCACCTAGACCCTGTGTATTTCACCTAGACCCTGCGTTTTTCAACTGGACCCTGGTGTTTTTCACCTAGTCTCTGTGTTTTTCATCTAGACCCTGGTATTTTTCACCTACACCCTGATGTGTTTCGCCTAGACCCTGTGTTTTTCACCTAGACCTTGTGTTTTTCACCTAGACCCTGGTGTTTTTCACCTAGACCCTGGTGTTTTTCACATAGACCCTGAAGTTCTTCACCTAGACCCTGTGTTTTTCACCTAGACTCTGTGTTTTTCACCTAGACCCTGTGTTTTTTATCTAGACCCAGAAGTTCTTCACCTAAACCCTGTGTTTCTCACCTAGACCCTGGGTTTTCCACCTAGAACCTGTTTTTCACCTAGACCCTGCGTTTTTCATGTAGACCCTGTTTTTCACCTAGACCCTGCGTTTTTCATCTAGACTCTGTGTTTTTCACCTAGTCCCTGTGTTTTACATCTAGACCCTGGTATTTTTCACCTAGACCCTGATGTGTTTCACCTAGACCCTGTGTTTTTCACCTAGACCCTGCGTTTTTCATGTAGACCCTGTTTTACCTAGACCCTGCATTTTCACCTAGACTCTGTGCTTTTCACCTAGTCCCTGTGTTTTACATCTAGACCCTGGTATTTTTCACCTAGACCCTGATGTGTTTCACCTAGACCCTGTGTTTTTCACCTAGACCCTGTGTTTTTCACCTAGACCCTGGTGTTTTTCACCTAGACCCTGGTGTTTTCACCTAGACCCTGATGTTGTTCACCTAGACCCTGTGTTTTTCAACCAGACTCTGTGTTTTTCACCTAGACCCTGAAGTTCTTTACCTAAACCCTGTGTTTCTCACCTAGACCCTGTGCTTTTCACCTAGACCCTGGGTTTTCCACCTAGAACCTGTTTTTCACCTAGACCCTACGTTTTACATGTAGACCCTGTTTTTCACCTAGACCCTGCGTTTTTCACCTAGACTCTGTGTTTTTCACCTAGACCCTGTGTTTTTCACCTAGACTCTGTGTTTTTCACCTAGACCCTGTGTTTTTCATCTAGAAGCTGAAGTTCTTCACCTAGACCCTGTGTTTTTCACCTAGACTCTGTGTTTTTCACCTAGACCCTGATGTTTTTCACCTAGAACCTGTGTTTTTCACCTAGACTATGTGTTTTTCACCTAGACCCTGAGTTTTTCACCTAGACTCTGTGTTTTTCACCTAGACCCTGTGTTTTTTATCTAGACCCTGCAATTCTTCACCTAGACCCTGAAGTTCTTTACCTAGACCCTGTGTATTTCACCTAGACCCTGCGTTTTTCACCTAGACCCTGGTGTTTTTCAGCTAGTCCCTGTGCTTTTCATCTAGACCTTGCAATTCTTCACCTAGACCCTGAAGTTCTTCACCTAGACCCTGTGTATTTCACCTAGACCCTACGTTTTTCACCTAGACTCTGCTGTTTTTCACCTAGTCCCTGTGTTTTTCATCTAGACCCTGAAGTTCTTCACCTAGACCCTGATTTTTTTACCTAGACTCTGTGTTTTTCACCTAGACCCTGTGTTTTTTATCTAGACCCTGAAGTTCTTCACCTAGACCCTGAAGTTCTTCACCTAAACCTTGTGTTTCTCACCTAGACCCTGTGCTTTTCACCAAGACACTGGGTTTTCCACCTAGAACCTGTTTTTCACCTAGACCCTGCGTTTTTCATGTAGACCCTGTTTTTCACCTAGACCCAGCGTTTTTCATCTAGACAATGAAGTTCTATACCTAGACCCTGTGTTTTTCACCTAGAACCTGAAGTTCTATACCTAGACCCTGTGTTTTTCACCTAGAACCTGAAGTTCTTCACCTAGACCCTGTGTTTTTCACCTAGACCCTGTGTTTTTCATCTAGAACCTGAAGTTCTTCACCTAGACCCTGTGTTTTTCACCTAGTCACTGTGTTTTTCATCTAGACCCTGGTATTTTTCACCTAGACCCTGATGTGTTTCACCTAGCCCTGTGTTTCTCACCTAGATCCTGAGTTTTTCACCTAGACCCTGCGTTTTTCATCTAGACCATGAAGTTCTACACCTAGACCCTGTGTTTTTCAACTAGACTCTGTGTTTTTCACCTAGACCCTGTGTTTTTTATCTAGACCCTGCAATTCTTCACCTAGACCCTGAAGTTCTTCACCTAGACCCAGTGTATATCACCTACACCCTGCGTTTTTCACCTAGACCCTGGTTTTTCACCTAGACCCTGCGTTTTTCATCTAGACCATGAAGTTCTTCAGCTAGACCCTGTTTTTCACCTAGACCCTGCGTTTTTCACCTACACCCTGTGTTTTTCACCTAGACCCTGATGTTTTTCACCTAGAACCTGTGTTTTTCACCTAGACACTGTGTTTTTCACCTAGACCCTGAGTTTTTCACGTAGACCCTGTGTTTTTCACCTAGACTGTGTTTTTCTCCTAGACACTGCGTTTTTCATCTAGACCCTGAAGTTCTTCACCTAGACCCTGAGTTTTTCACCTAGACTCTGTGTTTTTCACCTAGACCCTGTGTTTTTTATCTAGACCCTGCAATTCTTCACCTAGACCCTGAAGTTCTTCACCTAGACCCTGTGTATTTCACCTAGACCCTGCGTTTTTCACCTAGACCCTGGTGTTTTTCACCTAGACCCTGTGTTTTTTATCTAGACCCTGCAATTCTTCACCTAGACCCTGAAGTTCTTCACCTAGACCCTGCGTTTTTCACCTAGACCCTGGTGTTTTTCACCTAGTCCCTGTGTTTTTCATCTAGACCTTGCAATTCTTCACCTAGACCCTGAAGTTCTTCACCTAGACCCTGTGTATTTCACCTAGACCCTACGTTTTTCACCTAGACCCTGCGTTTTTCACCTAGACCCTGGTGTTTTTCACCTAGTCCCTGTGTTTTTCATCTAGACCTTGCAATTCTTCACCTAGACCCTGAAGTTCTTCACCTAGACCCTGTGTATTTCACCTAGACCCTACGTTTTTCACCTAGACTCTGCTGTTTTTCACCTAGACCCTGTGATTTTCATCTAGAACCTGAAGTTCTTCACCTAGACCCTGTGTTTTTCACCTAGACTCTGTGTTTTTCACCTAGACCCTGATGTTTTTCACCTAGAACCTGTGTTTTTCACCTAGACTCTGTGTTTTTCACCTAGACCCTGTTTTTCACCTAGACCCTGAAGTTCTTCACCTAAACCCTGTGTTTCTCACCTAGACCCTGTGCTTTTCACCAAGACCCTGGGTTTTCCACGTAGAACCTGTTTTTCACCTAGACCCTGCGTTTTTCATGTAGACCCTGTTTTTCACCTAGACCCTGAAGTTCTTCACCTAAACCCTGTGTTTCTCACCTAGACCCTGTGCTTTTCACCAAGACACTGGGTTTTCCACCTAGAACCTGTTTTTCACCTAGACCCTGCGTTTTTCATGTAGACCCTGTTTTTCACCTAGACCCAGCGTTTTTCATCTAGACAATGAAGTTCTATACCTAGACCCTGTGTTTTTCACCTAGAACCTGAAGTTCTATACCTAGACCCTGTGTTTTTCACCTAGAACCTGAAGTTCTTCACCTAGACCCTGTGTTTTTCACCTAGACCCTGTGTTTTTCATCTAGAACCTGAAGTTCTTCACCTAGACCCTGTGTTTTTCACCTAGTCACTGTGTTTTTCATCTAGACCCTGGTATTTTTCACCTAGACCCTGATGTGTTCCACCTAGCCCTGTGTTTCTCACCTAGATCCTGAGTTTTTCACCTAGACCCTGCGTTTTTCATCTAGACCATGAAGTTCTACACCTAGACCCTGTGTTTTTCAACTAGACTCTGTGTTTTTCACCTAGACCCTGTGTTTTTTATCTAGACCCTGCAATTCTTCACCTAGACCCTGAAGTTCTTCACCTAGACCCAGTGTATATCACCTACACCCTGCGTTTTTCACCTAGACCCTGGTTTTTCACCTAGACCCTGCGTTTTTCATCTAGACCATGAAGTTCTTCAGCTAGACCCTGTTTTTCACCTAGACCCTGCGTTTTTCACCTACACCCTGTGTTTTTCACCTAGACCCTGATGTTTTTCACCTAGAACCTGTGTTTTTCACCTAGACTCTGTGTTTTTCACCTAGACCCTGAGTTTTTCACGTAGACCCTGTGTTTTTCACCTAGACTGTGTTTTTCTCCTAGACACTGCGTTTTTCATCTAGACTCTGTGTTTTTCACCTAGTCCCTGCGTTTTTCATGTAGACCCTGTTTTACCTAGACCCTGCATTTTTACCTAGACTCCGTGCTTTTCACCTAGTCCCTGTGTTTTTCATCTAGACCCTGGTATTTTTCACCTAGACCCTGATGTGTTTCACCTAGACCCTGTGTTTTTCACCTAGACCCTGTGTTTTTCACCTAGACCGTGGTGTTTTTCACCTAGACCCTGGTGTTTTCACCTAGACCCTGATGTTTTTCAATTAGACCCTGTGTTTTTCAACTAGACTCTGTGTTTTTCACCTAGACCCTGAAGTTCTTCACCTAAACCCTGTGTTTCTCACCTAGACCCTGTGCTTTTCACCTAGACCCTGGGTTTTCCACCTAGAACCTGTTTTTCACCTAGACCCTACGTTTTACATGTAGACCCTGTTTTTCACCTGGACCCTGCGTTTTTCACCTAGACTCTGTGTTTTTCACCTAGACCTTGTGTTTTTCACCTAGACTCTGTGTTTTTCACCTAGACCCTGTGTTTTTCATCTAGAACCTGAAGTTCTTCACCTAGACCCTGTGTTTTTCACCTAGACTCTGTGTTTTTCACCTAGACCCTGATGTTTTTCACCTAGAACCTGTGTTTTTCACCTAGACTCTGTGTTTTTCACCTAGACCCTGAGTTTTTCACCTAGACTCTGTGGTTTTCACCTAGACCCTGTGTTTTTTATCTAGACTCTGCAATTCTTCACCTAGACCCTGAAGTTCTTCACCTAGACCCTGTGTATTTCACCTAGACCCTGCGTTTTTCACCTAGACCCTGCGTTTTTCACCTAGACCCTGGTGTTTTTCACCTAGACCCTGATGTTTTTCACCTAGACCCTGTGTTTTTCACCTAGACTCTGTGTTTTTCACCTAGACCCTGTGTTTTTTATCTAGACCCTGAAGTTCTTCACCTAGACCCTGAAGTTCTTCACCTAAACCCTGTGTATTTCACCTAGACCCTGCGTTTTTCACCTAGACCCTGGTGTTTTTCACCTAGTCCCTGATGTGTTTCACCTAGACCCCGTGTTTTTCACCTAGACCCTGATGTTTTTCACCTAGAACCCGTGTTTTTCACCTAGACTCTGTGTATTTTACCTAGACCCTGCGTTTTTCACCTAGACCCTGGTGTTTATCACCTAGTCCCTGTGTTTTTCATCTAGACCCTGCAATTCTTCACCTAGACCCTGAAGTTCTTCACCTAGCCCTGTGTATTTCACCTAGACCGTGCGTTTTTCACCTAGACCCTGGTGTTTTTCACCTAGTCCCTGTGTTTTTTATCTAGACCCTGAAGTTCTTCACCTAGACCCTGAAGTTCTTCACCGAAACCCTGTGTTTCTCACCTAGACTCCGTGCTTTTCACCTAGTCCCTGTGTTTTTCATCTAGACCCTGGTATTTTTCACCTAGACCCTGATGTGTTTCACCTAGACCCTGTGTTTTTCACCTAGACCCTGTGTTTTTCACCTAGACCGTGGTGTTTTTCACCTAGACCCTGGTGTTTTCACCTAGACCCTGATGTTTTTCACCTAGACCCTGTGTTTTTCAACTAGACTCTGTGTTTTTCACCTAGACCCTGAAGTTCTTCACCTAAACCCTGTGTTTCTCACCTAGACCCTGTGCTTTTCACCTAGACCCTGGGTTTTCCACCTAGAACCTGTTTTTCACCTTGAAATGCTCAAAACTCGTAAACGAATACCAAAAAGTGATGACCCGGCAAATGGTCATCTAAAAAAGAGTTTCAGCATTCACCTTGCCCTTTTTAGCGATCGCAGCTGGAGAGTACGTATCGGCTAGGCTCTGTATTTCTCATACCAAGCCAATGAGAGCGTGGGTACCTCAAAGAGGTTCGTGGATCCTTAAAAAAAACTTGCTTTGCTAAAATGTCACTACCTTTTGGGCGCCATGTCTCGATTAAACTGTCGATTCCTAGAGGCTCTTCTCGAGACAAAAATTGAAATAAAAAATAAAATAAAACTGACTGTCTTGATCGGAATACACACATTTATTGAAATAAAATTTAATTGGAAAGAAAACGTAAACAATAGAACAATCTCTTGACTTCACACACATAAAAATTACAAAAATGAATGAAAAGATAAATATTTATATACACAAAATCAAATAAAGTTCGACAAACGTAGTGTTCGGGTTGGATCTTTATCGATACAATCCAAATATCCTTATAAAAGGATGGCGTGTAAATAACGCAGTAAAACTGGATAAACCAGGCAAGTAAAAGATTTACTATCACAGAAGGTGATTAGTAAACCGGTAGAACGAATTCTTTATATGAAATTTTAGCTATATTTAAGCTGAAGGCATTGGTTAAATTTAACAATTTTTACATGTAAACAGTTCTTTAAATACTTACAAATTCATCGGTGTAACGTTATAAAAAAGGTATACGAGCTGAGTGACATGTCCTTCATTCGTTCGGTGGTTAACAGAAAATTCTGTCGTAAAGTTTGATCTAAAACAGTATTTAAGAAAGCACATGTATAATTGTTATTAAATTAAACCATAGCTGATTATATTGAAAATTAAAAATGTGATAATTAAATTTATCGTCGAATACGAACAGATGGGCTTGATGTTGTCAGCTGGGTTGCAATTTGCTTTAAAAAATCAAGCTGGCCACATTTACTGGACTGGAAAATTTAACGATTGAAACTAGTCACTACGTCTTCCATATTCCCATATCCAACGGGTTCGATCGACGTTGTCAAGCGTCAAAAACCATGGAAACTTCGCGGCTTTCCATGAGCTCCCATACTCGACGGGTTCCGACCGCAGTGTTGAACGTTTGAAACTGGTGGACATATTGACCTGATAAAAGTTAGATCTGTCTTTTAAAGATGTCCTACATCTCTCTGGGTTGCCCAAAAATTGTCGAAGTCGGAAGTGTTTAACAAAAAGGTGACATCGGCCATTTGGCTGGCGGTTTTTTGCCGAAAGAACCAGATTAAAATTTCGAACGACCATTTTCCAATATGGTGGATAGCGTTAGTAAACTCACAAAAACCATTTGATCGATTAATAATCGTGCCGATCATTTGGTGAAAAAGAAAAACCATCGTACCATACACGACAACATTTTCGTCACTTTAAATTAAATTTGAGTGTTGAAATACTTTCTAAAATTTGATAAATACTCGAAAATTTGACGAGCATAAATTTTATGCATCTTGTCGCTTTGACCGTTTGCCAACGACTCCTTGAACAAGCGGCGTGCGCTTCTTTTCAAATGAAGTGACGTTGCGTTGGTTGCATAACTGTCGGCATTTAAAATTGAAAGAAGTTGATTTAAAAAATCAAATCAATTTAAAAGGATGGTAGAAAAGTTATATGTGTCATAAACTTAAATATACATTGTTGACAAAAAGAATTTTTTGCCAACGAAAAATTCTAAGGGTGCAAAAAAAACGTCACAACCTAGACCCTACTTTTACATGTAGACCCTGTTTTTCACCTGGACCCTGCGTTTTTCACCTAGACTCTGTGTTTTTCACCTAGACCCTGTGTTTTTCACCTAGACTCTGTGTTTTTCACCTAGACCCTGTGTTTTTCATCTAGAACCTGAAGTTCTTTACCTAGACCCTGTGTTTTTCACCTAGACTCTGTGTTTTTCACCTAGACCCTGATGTTTTTCACCTAGAACCTGTGTTTTTCACCTAGACTCTGTGTTTTTCACCTAGACCCTGAGTTTTTCACCTAGACTCTGTGGTTTTCACCTAGACCCTGTGTTTTTTATCTAGACTCTGCAATTCTTCACCTAGACCCTGAAGTTCTTCACCTAGACCCTGTGTATTTCACCTAGACCCTGCGTTTTTCACCTAGACCCTGCGTTTTTCACCTAGACCCTGGTGTTTTTCACCTAGACCCTGATGTTTTTCACCTAGACCCTGTGTTTTTCACCTAGACTCTGTGTTTTTCACCTAGACCCTGTGTTTTTTATCTAGACCCTGAAGTTCTTCACCTAGACCCTGAAGTTCTTCACCTAGACCCTGTGTATTTCACCTAGACCCTGCGTTTTTCACCTAGACCCTGGTGTTTTTCACCTAGTCCCTGATGTGTTTCACCTAGACCCCGTGTTTTTCACCTAGACCCTGATGTTTTTCACCTAGAACCCGTGTTTTTCACCTAGACTCTGTGTATTTTACCTAGACCCTGCGTTTTTCACCTAGACCCTGGTGTTTATCACCTAGTCCCTGTGTTTTTCATCTAGACCCTGCAATTCTTCACCTAGACCCTGAAGTTCTTCACCTAGCCCTGTGTATTTCACCTAGACCGTGCGTTTTTCACCTAGACCCTGGTGTTTTTCACCTAGTCTCTGTGTTTTTTATCTAGACCCTGAAGTTCTTCACCTAGACCCTGAAGTTCTTCACCTAAACCCTGTGTTTCTCACCTAAACCCTGTGCTTTTCACCTAGACCCTGGGTTTTCCACCTAGAACCTGTTTTTCACCTAGACCCTGCGTTTTTCATGTAGACCCTGTTTTTCACCTAGACCCTGCGTTTTTCATCTAGACCACGAAGTTCTACACCTAGACCCTGTGTTTTTCACCTAGAACCGGAAGTTCTTCACCTAGACCCTGTGTTTTTCACCTAGTCCCTGTGTATTTCATCTAGACCCTGGTATATTTCACCTACACCCTGATGTGTTTCGCCTAGACCCTGTGTTTTTCACCTAGACCCTGGTGTTTTTCACCTAGACCCTGGCGTTTTTCACCTAGACCCTGAAGTTCTTCACCTAGACCCTGTGTTTTTCACCTAGACTCTGTGTTTTTCACCTAGTCCCTGTGTTTTTCATCTAGACCCTGAAGTTCTTCACCTAGGCCCTGGGTTTTTCACCTAGACTCTGTGTTTTTAACCTAGACCCTGTGTTTTTTATCTAGACCCTGAAGTTCTTCACCTAGACCCTGAAGTTCTTCACCTAGAACCTGCGTTTTTCACCTAGACCCTGTGTTTTTCACCTAGACCCTGTGTTTTTCATCTAGAACCTGAAGTTCTTCACCTAGACCCTGTGTTTATCACCTAGTCACTGTGTTTTTCATCTAGACCCTGGTATTTTTCACCTAGACCCTGATGTGTTTCACCTAGACCCTGTGTTTTTCACCTAGACCCTGATGTTTTTCACCTAGAACCTGTGTTTTTCCCCTGTGTTTAGACCCTGCAATTCTTCACCTAGACGCTGAAGTTCTTCACCTAGACCCTGTATATTTCACCTAGACCGTGCGTTTTTCACCTAGACCCTGGTGTTTTTCACCTAGTCCCTGTGTTTTTCATCTAGACCCTGGTATTTTTCACCTAGACCCTGATGTGTTTCACCTAAACTCAGTGTTTCTCACCTAGACCCTGATGTTTTTCACCTAGAACCTGTGTTTTTCACTTAGATTCTGTGTTTTTCACCTAGACCCTGAGTTTTTCACGTAGACCCTGTGTTTTTCACCTAGAACCTGTGTTTTTCCCCTGTGTTTAGACCCTGCAATTCTTCACCTAGACGCTGAAGTTCTTCACCTAGACCCTGTGTGTTTCACCTAGACCGTGCGTTTTTCACCTAGACCCTGGTATTTTTCACCTAGACCCTGATGTGTTTCACCTAGACCCTGTGTTTTTCACCTAGACCCTGATGTTTTTCACCTAGAACCTGTGTTTTTCCCCTGTGTTTAGACCCTGCAATTCTTCACCTAGACGCTGAAGTTCTTCACCTAGACCCTGTGTGTTTCACCTAGACCGTGCGTTTTTCACCTAGACCCTGGTGTTTTTCACCTAGTCCCTGTGTTTTTCATCTAGACCCTGGTATTTTTCACCTAGACCCTGATGTGTTTCACCTAAACTCAGTGTTTCTCACCTAGACCCTGATGTTTTTCACCTAGAACCTGTGTTTTTCACTTAGATTCTGTGTTTTTCACCTAGACCCTGAGTTTTTCACGTAGACCCTGTGTTTTTCACCTAGACCCTGATGTTTTTCACCTAGAACCTGTGTTTTTCCCCTGTGTTTAGACCCTGCAATTCTTCACCTAGACGCTGAAGTTCTTCACCTAGAACTTGTGTATTTCACCTAGACCGTGCGTTTTTCACCTAGACCCTGGTGTTTTCACCTAGACCCTGATGTTTTTCACCTAGACCCTGTGTTTTTCAACTAGACTCTGTGTTTTTCACCTAGACCCTGAAGTTCTTCACCTAAACCCTGTGTTTCTCACCTAGACCCTGTGCTTTTCACCTAGACCCTGGGTTTTCCACCTAGAACCTGTTTTTCACCTAGACCCTACGTTTTACATGTAGACCCTGTTTTTCACCTGGACCCTGCGTTTTTCACCTAGACTCTGTGTTTTTCACCTAGACCCTGTGTTTTTCACCTAGACTCTGTGTTTTTCACCTAGACCCTGTGTTTTTCATCTAGAACCTGAATTTCTTCACCTAGACCCTGTGTTTTTCACCTAGACTCTGTGTTTTTCACCTAGACCCTGATGTTTTTCACCTAGACCCCGTGTTTTTCACCTAGACCCTGCGTTTTTCTAAAGTGTTGGTAACGTACGGAAGGGGGTAACTATCTTTTTCGGTGACAGCATTAAGTTTACGGTAGTCGACGCAGAACCGTTGTTCGCCGTTCTTCTTTTTAATTAAAATTACCGGAGATGCCCACGCACTATGACTTTTGCGGACGATCCCGTTCTCTATCATCTCATCGAGATGCTTATTCAAATGAGATTGAACTACTGGCGACACCGGATAATACCTCTGTTTGATCGGTTCCGCGTTTGTCCTAATAACGTGCTCGACCAAGTTAGTACAACCCAATCTGTCACCCATAAGGCCGTAGTTCTTTTCGATGAGAGCTTCTAACTGAGCTTTTTCCCCACCGTCTAACTCATCTGCATCCCTAATCGCGTCTTTAGTCGCCAAACATTCGATGGGCTCCCGCGAGAAATCCCAACTGTCACTGCGAACGTCGGGTACTATACCCATAGCCTTCCAAAAATTAATGCCTAAAATGAGGGCATGCGGCACCTCAGGTATGATCGTGACATTAATCAACTTTGTGTGGTCAGCCACCTTCATCGGAAGCATGCACTTCCCAACACCTTTAACTGACTGTCCATTTGCTACCTTGCAAACGGTCTCATCGCGCTCAACCCTTATACCCAATCTATCTAAGAAAGGCATTCCCAAAGAACCAATAATCGTATTGCTCGCCCCTGAGTCGAGCAAACCCTTTATCTTTTGTCCAAATACAGAAACAGTCAAATATGGACGCTGATCGTCCTTTACACCCTCTAATATGTAGTGCAAAACTGACTCTAAATAGTTACTAGTCGAGACTGTCTTAGGGGTGAATCTAGCTCGACAATCTAGACTCGCCCCGAACCGTTTCCCGAGCGTCTACCCGTTCGTCTTTGCTGCGTGTTACTACCCCTACGAACCTGTGCACCATTGCAGACCGGACAATTATCCCGCGTGACATTCGGTTTTCTGCACACCGAACAGCGAACACTCCCGGTCCCCGTCCTGCAGTCCCTCGCGAAATGTCCCCTTGACCCGCAATTCCAGCACTCTGGACCTACGGTGTCCAGCCTACTTATGCCCGCTCTGTCAGGTTTCGACTGTGTCGCACCCGCAAACGCTAAACTCGGCTCTACGCAAACGCTTTTGTGTGGAGGCGGAACAAAATTTTTCGCTAAATCTAGCTTTGAATCTATTTTCCTACATCGATCAACTAATTGATCGATTGAGTCTACCTCGGAGAACACAAAGTATGGTTGATAACGCGGCGCAAAATTCTCTAACAAAATCTCTAATTTAGTAGATTCGGGAACGCGTGTTTGAAGGCGAGAAAACATAGTTTGCATAAACGCAACGTACATCCCTATGGATTCCCCCTTGCCTTGCGTTCTTCGCTTTATCTCATCAAATAATTTTCGATCGTATAATGGAGGAAGATATTCCTCCCGCAACGCATCGACGAGTTCATCCCAACAATGAACTTTAGTTCTAATGTACTTGTACCACACCTTTGCGTCCCCCGTAAATAATTCTATTGCTTGATCGAATAACTCTGCTTTAGACAATCCACACGGTATACGTTTTTCATCTACAGAATCGAGAAAATCGTTTATTGTCTCCCCGGTTTTCTTACCCGCGAACTTAATCCCCCAATTCCTAACTGGATATGGTTTAGGTCGGCGCTTAACCGAATTGGCTTCGACCTCGGAGTCGGATGAAGTTTCTTCCTCAGAAACTTCTACCTCGTCGGCTCCGCGAAGAGTTCTACTCAAAATACCTAAATCTAGAATACTTTCTCGGCGTTTAACTACCCCTTTACCCTTAGTTCTAAAATCATCATATAACATTAACAAACGAGTATTTAAATTCGCTAGACTACTCGTGTCCGCCTCGGTGACAGCTTTAGCGCGATTCAACCTAACCAATGCATATGTTAACTTAGTCTCGATTTTTTTATGGGTGCTATCACGTTCTACCCCTGTATAAACGAGCATGAGTCGCCCTAACTCTTCTACTGCAGCGGTAACTGCAACTAGATCTTCGGCGATTGAAAAAGGGTATTCCGGTATCGAAGCATTTAGTGTGTGTTTGTTGTTAAAGATCGATCTAAGTATCTTTCTCAATTCGTCGACGCTACTACCTGCATATTCAACCGTTGTTCGAATTCTGATCTCGTAGATCAGTTCGTCTTTCGACAACCTATCTACGTTAATCTTGTATTCTTCCATCTCAGGAAGAAAAAAATCAATTGCTAACAACGCAATTAAAAATGACCCGCGACCAAATGCAAATTGAACCAACTACAATCAAAAAGCCAATCTGTAACCAATGGCGTCTCGTAAACAAAGTGAGCTATTGACTCAAAAAAAAAATATTCGTTTTCGTCCGTACCAGTGCCTGAAAATAAACAGTAAAAAATACCACCCACTGTGTTTTACTGCACTCTGTGCGTTCTAAACCCAACCCGGAAAAACTAATTTTGCTTGTTGACAACTCAGTACCCACTTGTACACTCGTGCGGCTTATGGCCTCGGTGCGGCTTTTAGGCCCCACGTTGGGCGCCAAATTTGCGGCCTGCGTACTTAGCCCAAGTACCAGTCGACAAAAAGCTAATCAATCCTACGTTGACTTACCTTGCTCTCAACGATTATTGGAAGCGACGCTTCGGCAAGCTCAATTGAAGAGCAATTTATGGGGGGGGGTCAGGAAGCTAGGAGTGAATACCTACTTCCTCGAACTGAATCCAAATAAAAGGCGCCACACCCTTATCGTCGCTAAAAAAAGATGTTCTACCTGAAAGGGTGAAAGCTAGACTAAATAAAACGCCAGAGCTAAAAGGTAACGTATATTGATAGCAGTGGATTCAATAATAAACAAGCACGGCACTCGCACTGTACAAGTGGTTACCTTAATGTTGTGGATAACCAAAACTATCATAAAAATATAATGCAGCAAAAACCAATCAAATCTATTTTTTTAAACAAAATAATTTGATATCAAAAATACTTAATTTAATCCCCAAATTAACATGGGAGATTTACTCCTCTATCTAACAAACAGTTAAGTTAGGTTGCAATCTTCGCTTCTTCAGAAGCCGAAATAATATCGTCAGCGCACTGCACACCACGAAAATAACGAATACTAGCGGCGGTATCACAAACCCCGTTAAACAATGATAAATATAAAAAAAAATCGCTCACCCTACCAATCTTGTTACTAGTACGCTCCTGGTTTGTTGACAGGCAATTCGATGGGTATGTAAAACTGATGTAAAATCTATACTTCGAGCTGACGGATTAGAATTCGAACCTCGTTGATTGAATTATACAGGTGTTCTAATAAACAGTAGCGGTAAACCAGGTGGATGATAAATATCCAAAATGTAACGATCTACTTGATAAAACTAGCACTAAGGTGTTTTTCCAAATCGAACAATTATTGATTAGAAATCAAATCTTTAACCGCTTTTTAGGTTCCCTTCGGAAAAAAATCGTAATCGGATACGTTGCAACAACACACGTTATTTCCAAATCACAAAATAAGCAGCTTCTATCACTTGATACCGGCTAACCGACTTTTGATAAATTAAAACAATAATTTATATCTCCAAAAAAATAGTGAATAGATGCCTCGGTTGATTTTAAAAATCAATTAACTACTCGAAAATTCAAAATTACTTTTCGCAAAAATGTGCACTCTCGCTCTGGCTATCAACTTGTTTTTCGATAATCGTCGCCCTTGCTAAGTTATCAAAATTTAACAAATTTTGAAATGCAAACAAAATACAGGATGGTCTAAGAGGTATTAAATAATTAAAAACTGAAATTCTAGTTTAAAATTGTAAATTTTTGGTCGAACTAATATAAAGAAAAATTTCTGTAGCTCCAAATGTCGCAAAGAACAATTTGAACGCTACACATGTAGACCCTGTTTTTCACCTAGACCCTGCGTTTTTCACCTAGACCCTGTGTTTTTCACCTAGACCCTGCGTTTTTCATGTAGACCCTGTTTTTCACCTAGACCCTGCATTTTCACCTAGAATCTGTGCTTTTCACCTAGTCCCTGTGTTTTTCATCTAGACCCTGCAATTCTTCACCTAGACCCTGAAGTTCTTCACCTAGAACCTGTGTATTTCACCTAGACCGTGCGTTTTTCACCTAGACCCTGGTGTTTTTCACCTAGTCCCTGTGTTTTTCATCTAGACCCTGGTATTTTTCACCTAGACCCTGATGTGTTTCACCTAGACTCAGTGTTTTTCACCTAGACCCTGGTGTTTTTCTCCTAGACCCTGATGTGTTTCACCTAGATCCTGTGTTTTTCACCTAGACCCTGATGTTTTTCACCTAGAACCTGTGTTTTTCACGTAGATTCTGTGTTTTTCACCTAGACCCTGAGTTTTTCACGTAGACCCTGTGTTTTGCACCTAGACTGTGTTTTTCACCTAGACCCTGATGTGTTTCACCTAGATCCTGTGTTTTTCACCTAGACCCTGCGTTTTTCATCTATTCCATGAAGTTCTACAACTTGACCCTGTGTTTTTCAACTAGACTCTGTGTTTTTCACCTAGACCCTGTGTTTTTCACCTAGACTCTGTGTTTTTCACCTAGACCCTGATGTTTTTCACCTAGAACCCGTGTTTTTCACCTAGACTCTGTGTTTTTCACCTAGACCCTGTGTTTTTTATCTAGACCCTGAAGTTCTTCACCTAGACCCTGAAGTTCTTCACCTAAACCCTGTGTTTCTCACCTAGGCCCTGTGCTTTTCACCAAGACCCTGGGTTTTCCACCTAGAACCTGTTTTTCACCTAGACCCTGCGTTTTTTATCTAGACCCTGCAATTCTTCACTTAGACCCTGAAGTTCTTCACCGAAACCCTGTGTTTTTTATCTAGACCCTGCAATTCTTCACTTAGACCCTGAATTTCTTCACCTAAACCCTGTGTTTTTTATCTAGACCCTGCAATTCTTCACCTAGACCCTGAAGTTCTTCACCTAGACCCTGCGTTTTTCAACTGGACCCTGGTGTTTTTCACCTAGTCCCTGTGTTTTTCATCTAGACCCTGGTATTTTTCACCTACACCCTGATGTGTTTCGCCTAGACCCTGTGTTTTTCACCTAGACCTTGTGTTTTTCACCTAGACCCTGGTGTTTTTCACCTAGACCCTGGTGTTTTTCACCTAGACCCTGAAGTTCTTCACCTAGACCCTGTGTTTTTCACCTAGACTCTGTGTTTTTCACCTAGGCCCTGTGTTTTTTATCTAGACCCAGAAGTTCTTCACCTAAACCCTGTGTTTCTCACCTAGACCCTGGGTTTTCCACCTAGAACCTGTTTTTCACCTAGACCCTGCGTTTTTCATGTAGACCCTGTTTTTCACCTAGACCCTGCGTTTTTCACCTAGACTCTGTGTTTTTCACCTAGTCCCTGCGTTTTCCATGTAGACCCTGTTTTACCTAGACCCTGCATTTTCACCTAGACTCCGTGCTTTTCACCTAGTCCCTGTGTTTTTCATCTAGACCCTGGTATTTTTCACCTAGACCCTGATGTGTTTCACCTAGACCCTGTGTTTTTCACCTAGACCTTCGTTTTTCATGTAGACCCTGTTTTACCTAGACCCTGCATTTTCACCTAGACTCCGTGCTTTTCACCTAGTCCCTGTGTTTTAGGCTTCTATACAAAGTATAGCAAGAAGCCTTATGATCTGGCTCCGTGTCCGTCTGTCTGTCCGGCTGTCCGTCTGTCCGTCTGTCCGTCCGCATAATTCAAAATCATACAGAGCGTTTCAAATCGTGTTGGAAATACTCTGTGTGTATAGAGGTCTAAGAACTGGGTAGCCAGTGCGCTACTTTTAGGCTTCTATACAAGGTATAGAAAGAAGCCTTATGGTCTGGCTTCGTGTCCGTCCGCATGTTTCAGAGCCAATCATAACGTTGATCAACTCATACGTTGTTATATTTTAAATACATCGTCTATATAGTATTGCGTTAATCTGTTAATCCGTTGCTTCGATTCGCTAATGCAATTTATAAATACGCAAATGTTCGAAGGAAATTTACTAAGTTAAAGATATTTTCGAAGAGGTCTCCCTATATAAACTACTTGTTTTACTTTGATGTGAAAAAATAATTTTTTATTGATGTGGTTAGTGAAGTTAAGTTATAAATAAAAGAGAAAGGAGAGGATTGGTCCACCTCAAAAAAAGGACCATACATTACAGAGAAGTAAAATTTCTAATAGAATGGAAAAGTTTGATTGTTATTACTTATATAGTAAATGATAATTACCAATCGCAAAAAATTTAATTGGTGCAGATTATCTGATTATTTCAAGTGAAGCTCGTGATGGTTTACAGTTTCTTCTTCAGGTATGTTGAATTTTAATATGTGGAGTTCTACTTGAAATAATTAGTTTACTTCTTGTTAGATTTAGATCAGCCTATATACAGATGATTAATCTATTAATCCGATGATACAATCATCCGATGATACGATGATACGATGATACCATGATACGATGATACGATGATACGATGATACGATGATACGATGATACGATGATCCGATGATCCGATGGTACGATTATCCGATAATCCGATGATACGCGTACAACCAATTATGATTCTATGGTTTTCTACAACCGTTAAATGTTAATTAAACATTGAAAATCAAGTAAAAATATATAATATATTATTGCGTATAATATTCCATATAAATATATAGTGTCAAATTAAGAACGGTTATAATATAGAATGTTTCAGTTTGTTATCGATTAACAGATGATGTGATAATTTCTTATTGCGATGTTAAGTCACCTTAAGGTCGGTTTTACAATTGTCTCTCGACAACCTTGTTTGAGGTGGATCCATCCTCTTCCTTCTCTTTTATTTACAACTTAACTTCACTATCCACATCAAGCCACTGCTGTGGTTAAAATAAAATAATAAATAATTAGTGCAGATTATCTGATTATGTGATGTTACATTATATGGCGACCAAAAATAACCAGATAATAACAACTTTCCACACCAGAAAGGTAGCTGTATAGAAGCCTAAGAACTGCCGCTAAAGCGAGTTCCACCTTGTTTCATCTAGACCCTGGTATTTTTCACCTAGACCCTGATGTGTTTCACCTAGACCCTGTGTTTTTCACCTAGACCCTGTGTTTTTCACCTAGACCGTGGTGTTTTTCACCTAGACCCTGGTGTTTTCACCTAGACCCTGATGTTTTTCACCTAGACCCTGTGTTTTTCAACTAGACTCTGTGTTTTTCACCTAGACCCTGAAGTTCTTCACCTAAACCCTGTGTTTCTCACCTAGACCCTGTGCTTTTCACCTAGACCCTGGGTTTTCCACCTAGAACCTGTTTTTCACCTAGACCCTACGTTTTACATGTAGACCCTGTTTTTCACCTGGACCCTGCGTTTTTCACCTAGACTCTGTGTTTTTCACCTAGACCCTGTGTTTTTCACCTAGACTCTGTGTTTTTCACCTAGACCCTGTGTTTTTCATCTAGAACCTGAAGTTCTTCACCTAGACCCTGTGTTTTTCACCTAGACTCTGTGTTTTTCACCTAGACCCTGATGTTTTTCACCTAGAACCTGTGTTTTTCACCTAGACTCTGTGTTTTTCACCTAGACCCTGAGTTTTTCACCTAGACTCTGTGGTTTTCACCTAGACCCTGTGTTTTTTATCTAGACTCTGCAATTCTTCACCTAGACCCTGAAGTTCTTCACCTAGACCCTGTGTATTTCACCTAGACCCTGCGTTTTTCACCTAGACCCTGCGTTTTTCACCTAGACCCT
Organism: Podabrus alpinus; assembly: GCA_932274525.1. Lineage (NCBI taxonomy): Eukaryota > Metazoa > Arthropoda > Insecta > Coleoptera > Cantharidae > Podabrus > Podabrus alpinus. Next base: position 45,482,271 of record OW026456.1, on the reverse strand, counting down.
GGTGTTTTTCACCTAGACCCTGATGTTTTTCACCTAGACCCTGTGTTTTTCACCTAGACTCTGTGTTTTTCACCTAGACCCTGTGTTTTTTATCTAGACCCTGAAGTTCTTCACCTAGACCCTGAAGTTCTTCACCTAAACCCTGTGTATTTCACCTAGACCCTGCGTTTTTCACCTAGACCCTGGTGTTTTTCACCTAGTCCCTGATGTGTTTCACCTAGACCCCGTGTTTTTCACCTAGACCCTGATGTTTTTCACCTAGAACCCGTGTTTTTCACCTAGACTCTGTGTATTTTACCTAGACCCTGCGTTTTTCACCTAGACCCTGGTGTTTATCACCTAGTCCCTGTGTTTTTCATCTAGACCCTGCAATTCTTCACCTAGACCCTGAAGTTCTTCACCTAGCCCTGTGTATTTCACCTAGACCGTGCGTTTTTCACCTAGACCCTGGTGTTTTTCACCTAGTCCCTGCGTTTTTTATCTAGACCCTGAAGTTCTTCACCTAGACCCTGAAGTTCTTCACCGAAACCCTGTGTTTCTCACCTAGACTCCGTGCTTTTCACCTAGTCCCTGTGTTTTTCATCTAGACCCTGGTATTTTTCACCTAGACCCTGATGTGTTTCACCTAGACCCTGTGTTTTTCACCTAGACCCTGTGTTTTTCACCTAGACCGTGGTGTTTTTCACCTAAACCCTGTGTTTCTCACCTAGACCCTGTGCTTTTCACCTAGACCCTGGGTTTTCCACCTAGAACCTGTTTTTCACCTTGAAATGCTCAAAACTCGTAAACGAATACCAAAAAGTGATGACCCGGCAAATGGTCATCTAAAAAAGAGTTTCAGCATTCACCTTGCCCTTTTTAGCGATCGCAGCTGGAGAGTACGTATCGGCTAGGCTCTGTATTTCTCATACCAAGCCAATGAGAGCGTGGGTACCTCAAAGAGGTTCGTGGATCCTTAAAAAAAACTTGCTTTGCTAAAATGTCACTACCTTTTGGGCGCCATGTCTCGATTAAACTGTCGATTCCTAGAGGCTCTTCTCGAGACAAAAATTGAAATAAAAAATAAAATAAAACTGACTGTCTTGATCGGAATACACACATTTATTGAAATAAAATTTAATTGGAAAGAAAACGTAAACAATAGAACAATCTCTTGACTTCACACACATAAAAATTACAAAAATGAATGAAAAGATAAATATTTATATACACAAAATCAAATAAAGTTCGACAAACGTAGTGTTCGGGTTGGATCTTTATCGATACAATCCAAATATCCTTATAAAAGGATGGCGTGTAAATAACGCAGTAAAACTGGATAAACCAGGCAAGTAAAAGATTTACTATCACAGAAGGTGATTAGTAAACCGGTAGAACGAATTCTTTATATGAAATTTTAGCTATATTTAAGCTGAAGGCATTGGTTAAATTTAACAATTTTTACATGTAAACAGTTCTTTAAATACTTACAAATTCATCGGTGTAACGTTATAAAAAAGGTATACGAGCTGAGTGACATGTCCTTCATTCGTTCGGTGGTTAACAGAAAATTCTGTCGTAAAGTTTGATCTAAAACAGTATTTAAGAAAGCACATGTATAATTGTTATTAAATTAAACCATAGCTGATTATATTGAAAATTAAAAATGTGATAATTAAATTTATCGTCGAATACGAACAGATGGGCTTGATGTTGTCAGCTGGGTTGCAATTTGCTTTAAAAAATCAAGCTGGCCACATTTACTGGACTGGAAAATTTAACGATTGAAACTAGTCACTACGTCTTCCATATTCCCATATCCAACGGGTTCGATCGACGTTGTCAAGCGTCAAAAACCATGGAAACTTCGCGGCTTTCCATGAGCTCCCATACTCGACGGGTTCCGACCGCAGTGTTGAACGTTTGAAACTGGTGGACATATTGACCTGATAAAAGTTAGATCTGTCTTTTAAAGATGTCCTACATCTCTCTGGGTTGCCCAAAAATTGTCGAAGTCGGAAGTGTTTAACAAAAAGGTGACATCGGCCATTTGGCTGGCGGTTTTTTGCCGAAAGAACCAGATTAAAATTTCGAACGACCATTTTCCAATATGGTGGATAGCGTTAGTAAACTCACAAAAACCATTTGATCGATTAATAATCGTGCCGATCATTTGGTGAAAAAGAAAAACCATCGTACCATACACGACAACATTTTCGTCACTTTAAATTAAATTTGAGTGTTGAAATACTTTCTAAAATTTGATAAATACTCGAAAATTTGACGAGCATAAATTTTATGCATCTTGTCGCTTTGACCGTTTGCCAACGACTCCTTGAACAAGCGGCGTGCGCTTCTTTTCAAATGAAGTGACGTTGCGTTGGTTGCATAACTGTCGGCATTTAAAATTGAAAGAAGTTGATTTAAAAAATCAAATCAATTTAAAAGGATGGTAGAAAAGTTATATGTGTCATAAACTTAAATATACATTGTTGACAAAAAGAATTTTTTGCCAACGAAAAATTCTAAGGGTGCAAAAAAAAACGTCACAACCTAGACCCTACGTTTTACATGTAGACCCTGTTTTTCACCTGGACCCTGCGTTTTTCACCTAGACTCTGTGTTTTTCACCTAGACCCTGTGTTTTTCACCTAGACTCTGTGTTTTTCACCTAGACCCTGTGTTTTTCATCTAGAACCTGAAGTTCTTTACCTAGACCCTGTGTTTTTCACCTAGACTCTGTGTTTTTCACCTAGACCCTGATGTTTTTCACCTAGAACCTGTGTTTTTCACCTAGACTCTGTGTTTTTCACCTAGACCCTGAGTTTTTCACCTAGACTCTGTGGTTTTCACCTAGACCCTGTGTTTTTTATCTAGACTCTGCAATTCTTCACCTAGACCCTGAAGTTCTTCACCTAGACCCTGTGTATTTCACCTAGACCCTGCGTTTTTCACCTAGACCCTGCGTTTTTCACCTAGACCCTGGTGTTTTTCACCTAGACCCTGATGTTTTTCACCTAGACCCTGTGTTTTTCACCTAGACTCTGTGTTTTTCACCTAGACCCTGTGTTTTTTATCTAGACCCTGAAGTTCTTCACCTAGACCCTGAAGTTCTTCACCTAAACCCTGTGTATTTCACCTAGACCCTGCGTTTTTCACCTAGACCCTGGTGTTTTTCACCTAGTCCCTGATGTGTTTCACCTAGACCCCGTGTTTTTCACCTAGACCCTGATGTTTTTCACCTAGAACCCGTGTTTTTCACCTAGACTCTGTGTATTTTACCTAGACCCTGCGTTTTTCACCTAGACCCTGGTGTTTATCACCTAGTCCCTGTGTTTTTCATCTAGACCCTGCAATTCTTCACCTAGACCCTGAAGTTCTTCACCTAGCCCTGTGTATTTCACCTAGACCGTGCGTTTTTCACCTAGACCCTGGTGTTTTTCACCTAGTCTCTGTGTTTTTTATCTAGACCCTGAAGTTCTTCACCTAGACCCTGAAGTTCTTCACCTAAACCCTGTGTTTCTCACCTAGACCCTGTGCTTTTCACCTAGACCCTGGGTTTTCCACCTAGAACCTGTTTTTCACCTAGACCCTGCGTTTTTCATGTAGACCCTGTTTTTCACCTAGACCCTGCGTTTTTCATCTAGACCACGAAGTTCTACACCTAGACCCTGTGTTTTTCACCTAGAACCGGAAGTTCTTCACCTAGACCCTGTGTTTTTCACCTAGTCCCTGTGTATTTCATCTAGACCCTGGTATATTTCACCTACACCCTGATGTGTTTCGCCTAGACCCTGTGTTTTTCACCTAGACCCTGGTGTTTTTCACCTAGACCCTGGCGTTTTTCACCTAGACCCTGAAGTTCTTCACCTAGACCCTGTGTTTTTCACCTAGACTCTGTGTTTTTCACCTAGTCCCTGTGTTTTTCATCTAGACCCTGAAGTTCTTCACCTAGACCCTGGGTTTTTCACCTAGACTCTGTGTTTTTCACCTAGACCCTGTGTTTTTTATCTAGACCCTGAAGTTCTTCACCTAGACCCTGAAGTTCTTCACCTAGAACCTGCGTTTTTCACCTAGACCCTGTGTTTTTCACCTAGACCCTGTGTTTTTCATCTAGAACCTGAAGTTCTTCACCTAGACCCTGTGTTTATCACCTAGTCACTGTGTTTTTCATCTAGACCCTGGTATTTTTCACCTAGACCCTGATGTGTTTCACCTAGACCCTGTGTTTTTCACCTAGACCCTGATGTTTTTCACCTAGAACCTGTGTTTTTCCCCTGTGTTTAGACCCTGCAATTCTTCACCTAGACGCTGAAGTTCTTCACCTAGACCCTGTATATTTCACCTAGACCGTGCGTTTTTCACCTAGACCCTGGTGTTTTTCACCTAGTCCCTGTGTTTTTCATCTAGACCCTGGTATTTTTCACCTAGACCCTGATGTGTTTCACCTAAACTCAGTGTTTCTCACCTAGACCCTGATGTTTTTCACCTAGAACCTGTGTTTTTCACTTAGATTCTGTGTTTTTCACCTAGACCCTGAGTTTTTCACGTAGACCCTGTGTTTTTCACCTAGACCCTGATGTTTTTCACCTAGAACCTGTGTTTTTCACCTAGACTCTGTGTTTTTCACCTAGACCCTGTGTTTTTTATCTAGACCCTGAAGTTCTTCACCTAGACCCTGAAGTTCTTCACCTAAACCCTGTGTATTTCACCTAGACCCTGCGTTTTTCACCTAGACCCTGGTGTTTTTCACCTAGTCCCTGATGTGTTTCACCTAGACCCCGTGTTTTTCACCTAGACCCTGATGTTTTTCACCTAGAACCCGTGTTTTTCACCTAGACTCTGTGTATTTTACCTAGACCCTGCGTTTTTCACCTAGACCCTGTGTATTTCACCTAGACCCTGCGTTTTTCACCTAGACCCTGCGTTTTTCACCTAGACCCTGGTGTTTTTCACCTAGACCCTGATGTTTTTCACCTAGACCCTGTGTTTTTCACCTAGACTCTGTGTTTTTCACCTAGACCCTGTGTTTTTTATCTAGACCCTGAAGTTCTTCACCGAGACCCTGAAGTTCTTCACCTAAACCCTGTGTATTTCACCTAGACCCTGCGTTTTTCACCTAGACCCTGGTGTTTTTCACCTAGTCCCTGATGTGTTTCACCTAGACCCCGTGTTTTTCACCTAGACCCTGATGTTTTTCACCTAGAACCCGTGTTTTTCACCTAGACTCTGTGTATTTTACCTAGACCCTGCGTTTTTCACCTAGACCCTGGTGTTTATCACCTAGTTCCTGTGTTTTTCATCTAGACCCTGCAATTCTTCACCTAGACCCTGAAGTTCTTCACCTAGCCCTGTGTATTTCACCTAGACCGTGCGTTTTTCACCTAGACCCTGGTGTTTTTCACCTAGTCCCTGTGTTTTTTATCTAGACCCTGAAGTTCTTCACCTAGACCCTGAAGTTCTTCACCTAAACCCTGTGTTTCTCACCTAGACCCTGTGCTTTTCACATAGACCCTGGGTTTTCCACCTAGAACCTGTTTTTCACCTAGACCCTGCGTTTTTCATGTAGACCCTGTTTTTCACCTAGACCCTGCGTTTTTCATCTAGACCACGAAGTTCTACACCTAGACCCTGTGTTTTTCACCTAGAACCGGAAGTTCTTCACCTAGACCCTGTGTTTTTCACCTAGTCCCTGTGTATTTCATCTAGACCCTGGTATTTTTCACCTACACCCTGATGTGTTTCGCCTAGACCCTGTGTTTTTCACCTAGACCCTGGTGTTTTTCACCTAGACCCTGGCGTTTTTCACCTAGACCCTGAAGTTCTTCACCTAGACCCTGTGTTTTTCACCTAGACTCTGTGTTTTTCACCTAGTCCCTGTGTTTTTCATCTAGACCCTGGTATTTTTCACCTAGACCCTGATGTGTTTCACCTAGACCCTGTGTTTTTCACCTAGACCCTGTGTTTTTCACCTAGACCGTGGTGTTTTTCACCTAGACCCTGGTGTTTTCACCTAGACCCTGATGTTTTTCACCTAGACCCTGTGTTTTTCAACTAGACTCTGTGTTTTTCACCTAGACCCTGAAGTTCTTCACCTAAACCCTGTGTTTCTCACCTAGACCCTGTGCTTTTCACCTAGACCCTGGGTTTTCCACCTAGAACCTGTTTTTCACCTAGACCCTACGTTTTACATGTAGACCCTGTTTTTCACCTGGACCCTGCGTTTTTCACCTAGACTCTGTGTTTTTCACCTAGACCCTGTGTTTTTCACCTAGACTCTGTGTTTTTCACCTAGACCCTGTGTTTTTCATCTAGAACCTGAAGTTCTTCACCTAGACCCTGTGTTTTTCACCTAGACTCTGTGTTTTTCACCTAGACCCTGATGTTTTTCACCTAGAACCTGTGTTTTTCACCTAGACTCTGTGTTTTTCACCTAGACCCTGAGTTTTTCACCTAGACTCTGTGGTTTTCACCTAGACCCTGTGTTTTTTATCTAGACTCTGCAATTCTTCACCTAGACCCTGAAGTTCTTCACCTAGACCCTGTGTATTTCACCTAGACCCTGCGTTTTTCACCTAGACCCTGCGTTTTTCACCTGGACCCTGGTGTTTTTCACCTAGACCCTGATGTTTTTCACCTAGACCCTGTGTTTTTCACCTAGACTCTGTGTTTTTCACCTAGACCCTGTGTTTTTTATCTAGACCCTGAAGTTCTTCACCTAGACCCTGAAGTTCTTCACCTAAACCCTGTGTATTTCACCTAGACCCTGCGTTTTTCACCTAGACCCTGGTGTTTTTCACCTAGTCCCTGATGTGTTTCACCTAGACCCCGTGTTTTTCACCTAGACCCTGATGTTTTTCACCTAGAACCCGTGTTTTTCACCTAGACTCTGTGTATTTTACCTAGACCCTGCGTTTTTCACCTAGACCCTGGTGTTTATCACCTAGTCCCTGTGTTTTTCATCTAGACCCTGCAATTCTTCACCTAGACCCTGAAGTTCTTCACCTAGCCCTGTGTATTTCACCTAGACCGTGCGTTTTTCACCTAGACCCTGGTGTTTTTCACCTAGTCCCTGTGTTTTTTATCTAGACCCTGAAGTTCTTCACCTAGACCCTGAAGTTCTTCACCTAAACCCTGTGTTTCTCACCTAGACCCTGTGCTTTTCACCTAGACCCTGGGTTTTCCACCTAGAACCTGTTTTTCACCTAGACCCTGCGTTTTTCATGTAGACCCTGTTTTTCACCTAGACCCTGCGTTTTTCATCTAGACCACGAAGTTCTACACCTAGACCCTGTGTTTTTCACCTAGAACCGGAAGTTCTTCACCTAGACCCTGTGTTTTTCACCTAGTCCCTGTGTATTTCATCTAGACCCTGGTATTTTTCACCTACACCCTGATGTGTTTCGCCTAGACCCTGTGTTTTTCACCTAGACCCTGGTGTTTTTCACCTAGACCCTGGCGTTTTTCACCTAGACCCTGAAGTTCTTCACCTAGACCCTGTGTTTTTCACCTAGACTCTGTGTTTTTCACCTAGTCCCTGTGTTTTTCATCTAGACCCTGAAGTTCTTCACCTAGACCCTGGGTTTTTCACCTAGACTCTGTGTTTTTCACCTAGACCCTGTGTTTTTTATCTAGACCCTGAAGTTCTTCACCTAGACCCTGAAGTTCTTCACCTAGAACCTGCGTTTTTCACCTAGACCCTGTGTTTTTCACCTAGACCCTGTGTTTTTCATCTAGAACCTGAAGTTCTTCACCTAGACCCTGTGTTTATCACATAGTCACTGTGTTTTTCATCTAGACCCTGGTATTTTTCACCTAGACCCTGATGTGTTTCACCTAGACCCTGTGTTTTTCACCTAGACCCTGATGTTTTTCACCTAGAACCTGTGTTTTTCCCCTGTGTTTAGACCCTGCAATTCTTCACCTAGACGCTGAAGTTCTTCACCTAGACCCTGTGTATTTCACCTAGACCGTGCGTTTTTCACCTAGACCCTGGTGTTTTTCACCTAGTCCCTGTGTTTTTCATCTAGACCCTGGTATTTTTCACCTAGACCCTGATGTGTTTCACCTAAACTCAGTGTTTCTCACCTAGACCCTGATGTTTTTCACCTAGAACCTGTGTTTTTCACTTAGATTCTGTGTTTTTCACCTAGACCCTGAGTTTTTCACGTAGACCCTGTGTTTTTCACCTAGACCCTGATGTTTTTCACCTAGAACCTGTGTTTTTCCCCTGTGTTTAGACCCTGCAATTCTTCACCTAGACGCTGAAGTTCTTCACCTAGAACTTGTGTATTTCACCTAGACCGTGCGTTTTTCACCTAGACCCTGGTGTTTTCACCTAGACCCTGATGTTTTTCACCTAGACCCTGTGTTTTTCAACTAGACTCTGTGTTTTTCACCTAGACCCTGAAGTTCTTCACCTAAACCCTGTGTTTCTCACCTAGACCCTGTGCTTTTCACCTAGACCCTGGGTTTTCCACCTAGAACCTGTTTTTCACCTAGACCCTACGTTTTACATGTAGACCCTGTTTTTCACCTGGACCCTGCGTTTTTCACCTAGACTCTGTGTTTTTCACCTAGACCCTGTGTTTTTCACCTAGACTCTGTGTTTTTCACCTAGACCCTGTGTTTTTCATCTAGAACCTGAAGTTCTTCACCTAGACCCTGTGTTTTTCACCTAGACTCTGTGTTTTTCACCTAGACCCTGATGTTTTTCACCTAGACCCCGTGTTTTTCACCTAGACCCTGCGTTTTTCATGTAGACCCTGTTTTTCACCTAGACCCTGCGTTTTTCACCTAGACTCTGTGTTTTTCACCTAGTCCCTGTGTTTTACATCTAGACCCTGGTATTTTTCACCTAGACCCTGATGTGTTTCACCTAGACCCTGTGTTTTTCACCTAGACCCTGCGTTTTTCATGTAGACCCTGTTTTTCACCTAGACCCTGCATTTTCACCTAGAATCTGTGCTTTTCACCTAGTCCCTGTGTTTTTCATCTAGACCCTGCAATTCTTCACCTAGACCCTGAAGTTCTTCACCTAGAACCTGTGTATTTCACCTAGACCCTGCGTTTTTCACCTAGACCCTGGTGTTTTTCACCTAGTCCCTGTGTTTTTCATCTAGACCCTGGTATTTTTCACCTAGACCCTGATGTGTTTCACCTAGACTCAGTGTTTTTCACCTAGACCCTGGTGTTTTTCTCCTAGACCCTGATGTGTTTCACCTAGATCCTGTGTTTTTCACCTAGACCCTGATGTTTTTCACCTAGAACCTGTGTTTTTCACCTAGATTCTGTGTTTTTCACCTAGACCCTGAGTTTTTCACGTAGACCCTGTGTTTTGCACCTAGACTGTGTTTTTCACCTAGACCCTGATGTGTTTCACCTAGATCCTGTGTTTTTCACCTAGACCCTGCGTTTTTCATCTATTCCATGAAGTTCTACAACTTGACCCTGTGTTTTTCAACTAGACTCTGTGTTTTTCACCTAGACCCTGTGTTTTTCACCTAGACTCTGTGTTTTTCACCTAGACCCTGATGTTTTTCACCTAGAACCCGTGTTTTTCACCTAGACTCTGTGTTTTTCACCTAGACCCTGTGTTTTTTATCTAGACCCTGAAGTTCTTCACCTAGACCCTGAAGTTCTTCACCTAAACCCTGTGTTTCTCACCTAGGCCCTGTGCTTTTCACCAAGACCCTGGGTTTTCCACCTAGAACCTGTTTTTCACCTAGACCCTGCGTTTTTTATATAGACCCTGCAATTCTTCACTTAGACCCTGAAGTTCTTCACCGAAACCCTGTGTTTTTTATCTAGACCCTGCAATTCTTCACTTAGACCCTGAATTTCTTCACCTAAACCCTGTGTTTTTTATCTAGACCCTGCAATTCTTCACCTAGACCCTGAAGTTCTTCACCTAGACCCTGCGTTTTTCAACTGGACCCTGGTGTTTTTCACCTAGTCCCTGTGTTTTTCATCTAGACCCTGGTATTTTTCACCTACACCCTGATGTGTTTCGCCTAGACCCTGTGTTTTTCACCTAGACCTTGTGTTTTTCACCTAGACCCTGGTGTTTTTCACCTAGACCCTGGTGTTTTTCACCTAGACCCTGAAGTTCTTCACCTAGACCCTGTGTTTTTCACCTAGACTCTGTGTTTTTCACCTAGACCCTGTGTTTTTTATCTAGACCCAGAAGTTCTTCACCTAAACCCTGTGTTTCTCACCTAGACCCTGGGTTTTCCACCTAGAACCTGTTTTTCACCTAGACCCTGCGTTTTTCATGTAGACCCTGTTTTTCACCTAGACCCTGCGTTTTTCACCTAGACTCTGTGTTTTTCACCTAGTCCCTGCGTTTTCCATGTAGACCCTGTTTTACCTAGACCCTGCATTTTCACCTAGACTCCGTGCTTTTCACCTAGTCCCTGTGTTTTTCATCTAGACCCTGGTATTTTTCACCTAGACCCTGATGTGTTTCACCTAGACCCTGTGTTTTTCACCTAGACCTTCGTTTTTCATGTAGACCCTGTTTTACCTAGACCCTGCATTTTCACCTAGACTCCGTGCTTTTCACCTAGTCCCTGTGTTTTAGGCTTCTATACAAAGTATAGCAAGAAGCCTTATGATCTGGCTCCGTGTCCGTCTGTCTGTCCGTCTGTCCGTCTGTCCGTCTGTCCGTCCGCATAATTCAAAATCATACAGAGCGTTTCAAATCGTGTTGGAAATACTCTGTGTGTATAGAGGTCTAAGAACTGGGTAGCTAGTGCGCTACTTTTAGGCTTCTATACAAGGTATAGAAAGAAGCCTTATGGTCTGGCTTCGTGTCCGTCCGCATGTTTCAGAGCCAATCATAACGTTGATCAACTCATACGTTGTTATATTTTAAATACATCGTCTATATAGTATTGCGTTAATCTGTTAATCCGTTGCTTCGATTCGCTAATGCAATTTATAAATACGCAAATGTTCGAAGGAAATTTACTAAGTTAAAGATATTTTCGAAGAGGTCTCCCTATATAAACTACTTGTTTTACTTTGATGTGAAAAAATAATTTTTTATTGATGTGGTTAGTGAAGTTAAGTTATAAATAAAAGAGAAAGGAGAGGATTGGTCCACCTCAAAAAAAGGACCATACATTACAGAGAAGTAAAATTTCTAATAGAATGGAAAAGTTTGATTGTTATTACTTATATAGTAAATGATAATTACCAATCGCAAAAAATTTAATTGGTGCAGATTATCTGATTATTTCAAGTGAAGCTCGTGATGGTTTACAGTTTCTTCTTCAGGTATGTTGAATTTTAATATGTGGAGTTCTACTTGAAATAATTAGTTTACTTCTTGTTAGATTTAGATCAACCTATATACAGATGATTAATCTATTAATCCGATGATACAATCATCCGATGATACGATGATACGATGATACCATGATACGATGATACGATGATACGATGATACGATGATACGATGATACGATGATCCGATGATCCGATGGTACGATTATCCGATAATCCGATGATACGCGTACAACCAATTATGATTCTATGGTTTTCTACAACCGTTAAATGTTAATTAAACATTGAAAATCAAGTAAAAATATATAATATATTATTGCGTATAATATTCCATATAAATATATAGTGTCAAATTAAGAACGGTTATAATATAGAATGTTTCAGTTTGTTATCGATTAACAGATGATGTGATAATTTCTTATTGCGATGTTAAGTCACCTTAAGGTCGGTTTTACAATTGTCTCTCGACAACCTTGTTTGAGGTGGATCCATCCTCTTCCTTCTCTTTTATTTACAACTTAACTTCACTATCCACATCAAGCCACTGCTGTGGTTAAAATAAAATAATAAATAATTAGTGCAGATTATCTGATTATGTGATGTTACATTATATGGCGACCAAAAATAACCAGATAATAACAACTTTCCACACCAGAAAGGTAGCTGTATAGAAGCCTAAGAACTGCCGCTAAAGCGAGTTCCACCTTGTTAGGCTTCTATACAAAGTATAGCAAGAAGCCTTATTTCATCTAGACCCTGGTATTTTTCACCTAGACCCTGATGTGTTTCACCTAGACCCTGTGTTTTTCACCTAGACCCTGTGTTTTTCACCTAGACCGTGGTGTTTTTCACCTAGACCCTGGTGTTTTCACCTAGACCCTGATGTTTTTCACCTAGACCCTGTGTTTTTCAACTAGACTCTGTGTTTTTCACCTAGACCCTGAAGTTCTTCACCTAAACCCTGTGTTTCTCACCTAGACCCTGTGCTTTTCACCTAGACCCTGGGTTTTCCACCTAGAACCTGTTTTTCACCTAGACCCTACGTTTTACATGTAGACCCTGTTTTTCACCTGGACCCTGCGTTTTTCACCTAGACTCTGTGTTTTTCACCTAGACCCTGTGTTTTTCACCTAGACTCTGTGCTTTTCACCTAGACCCTGGGTTTTCCACCTAGAACCTGTTTTTCACCTAGACCCTACGTTTTACATGTAGACCCTGTTTTTCACCTGGACCCTGCGTTTTTCACCTAGACTCTGTGTTTTTCACCTAGACCCTGTGTTTTTCACCTAGACTCTGTGTTTTTCACCTAGACCCTGATGTTTTTCACCTAGAACCTGTGTTTTTCACCTAGACTCTGTGTTTTTCTCCTAGACCCTGAGTTTTTCACCTAGACTCTGTGGTTTTCACCTAGACCCTGTGTTTTTTATCTAGACTCTGCAATTCTTCACCTAGACCCTGAAGTTCTTCACCTAGACCCTGTGTATTTCACCTAGACCCTGCGTTTTTCACCTAGACCCTGCGTTTTTCACCTAGACCCTGGTGTTTTTCACCTAGACCCTGATGTTTTTCACCTAGACCCTGTGTTTTTCACCTAGACTCTGTGTTTTTCACCTAGACCCTGTGTTTTTTTATCTAGACCCTGAAGTTCTTCACCTAGACCCTGAAGTTCTTCACCTAAACCCTGTGTATTTCACCTAGACCCTGCGTTTTTCACCTAGACCCTGGTGTTTTTCACCTAGTCCCTGATGTGTTTCACCTAGACCCCGTGTTTTTCACCTAGACCCTGATGTTTTTCACCTACAACCCGTGTTTTTCACCTAGACTCTGTGTATTTTACCTAGACCCTGCGTTTTTCACCTAGACCCTGGTGTTTATCACCTAGTCCCTGTGTTTTTCATCTAGACCCTGCAATTCTTCACCTAGACCCTGAAGTTCTTCACCTAGCCCTGTGTATTTCACCTAGACCGTGCGTTTTTCACCTAGACCCTGGTGTTTTTCACCTAGTCCCTGTGTTTTTTATCTAGACCCTGAAGTTCTTCACCTAGAACTTGAAGTTCTTCACCTAAACCCTGTGTTTCTCACCTAGACCCTGTGCTTTTCACCTAGACCCTGGGTTTTCCACCTAGAACCTGTTTTTCACCTAGACCCTGCGTTTTTCATGTAGACCCTGTTTTTCACCTAGACCCTGCGTTTTTCATCTAGACCACGAAGTTCTACACCTAGACCCTGTGTTTTTCACCTAGTCCCTGTGTATTTCATCTAGACCCTGGTATTTTTCACCTACACCCTGATGTGTTTCGCCTAGACCCTGTGTTTTTCACCTAGACCCTGGTGTTTTTCACCTAGACCCTGGCGTTTTTCACCTAGACCCTGAAGTTCTTCACCTAGACCCTGTGTTTTTCACCTAGACTCTGTGTTTTTCACCTAGTCCCTGTGTTTTTCATCTAGACCCTGAAGTTCTTCACCTAGACCCTGTGTTTTTCACCTAGACCCTGTGTTTTTCATCTAGAACCTGAAGTTCTTCACCTAGACCCTGTGTTTTTCACCTAGACTCTGTGTTTTTCACCTAGACCCTGATGTTTTTCACCTAGAACCTGCGTTTTTCACCTAGACACTGTGTTTTTCACCTAGACCCTCAGTTTTTCACCTAGACCCTGTGTTTTTCACCTAGACCGTGGTGTTTTTCACCTAGACCCTGGTGTTTTCACCTAGACCCTGATGTTTTTCACCTAGACCCTGTGTTTTTCAACTAGACTCTGTGTTTTTCACCTAGACCCTGAAGTTCTTCACCTAAACCCTGTGTTTCTCACCTAGACCCTGTGCTTTTCACCTAGACCCTGGGTTTTCCACCTAGAACCTGTTTTTCACCTAGACCCTACGTTTTACATGTAGACCCTGTTTTTCACCTGGACCCTGCGTTTTTCACCTAGACTCTGTGTTTTTCACCTAGACCCTGTGTTTTTCACCTAGACTCTGTGTTTTTCACCTAGACCCTGTGTTTTTCATCTAGAACCTGAAGTTCTTCACCTAGACCCTGTGTTTTTTACCTAGACTCTGTGTTTTTCACCTAGACCCTGATGTTTTTCACCTAGAACCTGTGTTTTTCACCTAGACTCTGTGTTTTTCACCTAGACCCTGAGTTTTTCACCTAGACTCTGTGGTTTTCACCTAGACCCTGTGTTTTTTATCTAGACTCTGCAATTCTTCACCTAGACCCTGAAGTTCTTCACCTAGACCCTGTGTATTTCACCTAGACCCTGCGTTTTTCACCTAGACCCTGCGTTTTTCACCTAGACCCTGGTGTTTTTCACCTAGACCCTGATGTTTTTCACCTAGACCCTGTGTTTTTCACCTAGACTCTGTGTTTTTCACCTAGACCCTGTGTTTTTTATCTAGACCCTGAAGTTCTTCACCTAGACCCTGAAGTTCTTCACCTAAACCCTGTGTATTTCACCTAGACCCTGCGTTTTTCACCTAGACCCTGGTGTTTTTCACCTAGTCCCTGATGTGTTTCACCTAGACCCCGTGTTTTTCACCTAGACCCTGATGTTTTTCACCTAGAACCCGTGTTTTTCACCTAGACTCTGTGTATTTTACCTAGACCCTCCGTTTTTCACCTAGACCCTGGTGTTTATCACCTAGTCCCTGTGTTTTTCATCTAGACCCTGCAATTCTTCACCTAGACCCTGAAGTTCTTCACCTAGCCCGGTGTATTTCACCTAGACCGTGCGTTTTTCACCTAGACCCTGGTGTTTTTCACCTAGTCCCTGTGTTTTTTATCTAGACCCTGAAGTTCTTCACCTAGACCCTGAAGTTTGTGACATTTTTTTGTCACTTTAAAATTTTGCGTTGGCAAAATCCTGTTTTGTCAACAATTTTTATTTTCAATTCAAAATATTTTAGTTTCTAAACATTCATTTTAATTTAATTTCATTTTAAGTCAAAATTATAAATTTTAAACCCTGCATTTTATGCAACCAATTCATCATAAATTAAATTTAACAAAGTTTCCTAGTACGCAGAAGTGAGGAATCATTTTCAAGAGGTTGACAATAAAAGTTCGTAATGGCAGGACGTACAAATCCTACGCTCCAACAATTTTTAATTTATCATCGATATTAATAATTTTTCAACGTTTAAGTTTATTTTACGACGATGACGTTTAATGTGATGTGTAGTGTGGTGGCAATCTTTTTAGCACCAAACGATTTATTCGATCAAAAATCAATTTTATGGATTTTGTAACGACGCTAACCAAATTGGAACATGGCGGTGCAAATCAATTCTGGACTTTCGGCAAGTCATGGCCGCCCAATTCGAACGAGGCATTTTTTTATTCAATATTTCCAACCTCGCCCGTTTGGTCAAAACCAGAGGGATGCTTTATCACCCCTAAGGATGAGTTCGCTATCCAACAGGTTCACTTGGTGCCGCCTTTAGAAAATTTTGTGATCAACTTTATTTACAAGTTGGTTAATTTCGAGGTATCATCTGGCCTGGAGATGTCCCAATATTGGCGTGCCTTATTTTAATTGCAATTTCCAATGCACAACATTCCAACAGATGTGGTCGTAAAGAAAACAAATTTTAATCAACATATTTTCTCACTTTCAAATACCAGTTATTTTTAATAATTTTTTATTAACAATTTTTAACGTGTATACTTTTCTGGAATATCTGTTTTAGGTAAAATTAAATTAGCAGGAGTTTTTGCTAATGGTAATATGAATCGAAGGCATGCCACATCGATACAAACCTTTTTTTAATAAACCAACACCATTTGAATTTTGTAAGTATATTCTATGAATCGTATTTCCATGTAAAAATTGTTAAATTTTGATAACACCTTCAGTGAAGTAATTACTTTTGAAATTTTACATGAACTAGGTTCACCAATTTTGTGACCGTCTTCAACGGCACAAAGTTTTTAACTTGCCTACCTTGAGTAGTTTTAAAGGCGTACAGAACACGTCATCTCGTTACTGAGAACATTTTATTCGTGTCGAAGATTGCTTCGATCCGAACGCCACGACGTCGCATTTCTGCGTCATGGATTATTTAGTCGAATTATTTTGTAAATTGAAATTTTTCTCTTTTCCTAAATTGTTATAATTATTTGATGTGTGTAGTCAAGAGTTTGTTTCCTTTATTTTTACGATTATTAAAATATTTAATTTCATATAAGTGTGTTATTCTGATCTCAACAAGCATTTTTCATTTTACTTTTTATTTCCATTTTTGACTGGGTATAAGCTACTAGTTGATTGAAAACTCGTACCCAATCATGGCGCCCAAATTAGGTAGTGACAATTTAGCAAACAGTACATTTTAAGGATCCACGAACCTCTTTGAGGTACCCACGCTCTCATTGGCTTGGTATGAGAAATACAGAGTCTAGCCGATACGTACTCTCCAGCTGCGATCACTAAAAAGGGCAAGGTGAATGCTAAAACTCTTTTTTAAATAACCACTTGCCGGGTTATTACTTTTTGGTATTCGTTTACGAGTCTTGAGCAATCTACAAGTTCTTCACCTAAACCCTGTGTTTTTCACCTAGACTCTGTGTTTTTCACCTAGACCCTGTGTTTTTTATCTAGACCCAGAAGTTCTTCACCTAAACCCTGTGTTTCTCACCTAGACCCTGGGTTTTCCACCTAGACTCTGTGTTTTTCACCTAGACCCTGATGTTTTTCACCTAGAACCCGTGTTTTTCACCTAGACTCTGTGTTTTTCACCTAGACCCTGTGTTTTTTATCTAGACCCTGAAGTTCTTCACCTAGACCCTGAAGTTCTTCACCTAAACCCTGTGTTTCTCACCTAGGCCCTGTGCTTTTCACCAAGACCCTGGGTTTTCCACCTAGAACCTGTTTTTCACCTAGACCCTGCGTTTTTTATATAGACCCTGCAATTCTTCACTTAGACCCTGAAGTTCTTCACCGAAACCCTGTGTTTTTTATCTAGACCCTGCAATTCTTCACTTAGACCCTGAATTTCTTCACCTAAACCCTGTGTTTTTTATCTAGACCCTGCAATTCTTCACCTAGACCCTGAAGTTCTTCACCTAGACCCTGCGTTTTTCAACTGGACCCTGGTGTTTTTCACCTAGTCCCTGTGTTTTTCATCTAGACCCTGGTATTTTTCACCTACACCCTGATGTGTTTCGCCTAGACCCTGTGTTTTTCACCTAGACCTTGTGTTTTTCACCTAGACCCTGGTGTTTTTCACCTAGACCCTGGTGTTTTTCACCTAGACCCTGAAGTTCTTCACCTAGACCCTGTGTTTTTCACCTAGACTCTGTGTTTTTCACCTAGACCCTGTGTTTTTTATCTAGACCCAGAAGTTCTTCACCTAAACCCTGTGTTTCTCACCTAGACCCTGGGTTTTCCACCTAGAACCTGTTTTTCACCTAGACCCTGCGTTTTTCATGTAGACCCTGTTTTTCACCTAGACCCTGCGTTTTTCACCTAGACTCTGTGTTTTTCACCTAGTCCCTGCGTTTTCCATGTAGACCCTGTTTTACCTAGACCCTGCATTTTCACCTAGACTCCGTGCTTTTCACCTAGTCCCTGTGTTTTTCATCTAGACCCTGGTATTTTTCACCTAGACCCTGATGTGTTTCACCTAGACCCTGTGTTTTTCACCTAGACCTTCGTTTTTCATGTAGACCCTGTTTTACCTAGACCCTGCATTTTCACCTAGACTCCGTGCTTTTCACCTAGTCCCTGTGTTTTAGGCTTCTATACAAAGTATAGCAAGAAGCCTTATGATCTGGCTCCGTGTCCGTCTGTCTGTCCGTCTGTCCGTCTGTCCGTCTGTCCGTCCGCATAATTCAAAATCATACAGAGCGTTTCAAATCGTGTTGGAAATACTCTGTGTGTATAGAGGTCTAAGAACTGGGTAGCCAGTGCGCTACTTTTAGGCTTCTATACAAGGTATAGAAAGAAGCCTTATGGTCTGGCTTCGTGTCCGTCCGCATGTTTCAGAGCCAATCATAACGTTGATCAACTCATACGTTGTTATATTTTAAATACATCGTCTATATAGTATTGCGTTAATCTGTTAATCCGTTGCTTCGATTCGCTAATGCAATTTATAAATACGCAAATGTTCGAAGGAAATTTACTAAGTTAAAGATATTTTCGAAGAGGTCTCCCTATATAAACTACTTGTTTTACTTTGATGTGAAAAAATAATTTTTTATTGATGTGGTTAGTGAAGTTAAGTTATAAATAAAAGAGAAAGGAGAGGATTGGTCCACCTCAAAAAAAGGACCATACATTACAGAGAAGTAAAATTTCTAATAGAATGGAAAAGTTTGATTGTTATTACTTATATAGTAAATGATAATTACCAATCGCAAAAAATTTAATTGGTGCAGATTATCTGATTATTTCAAGTGAAGCTCGTGATGGTTTACAGTTTCTTCTTCAGGTATGTTGAATTTTAATATGTGGAGTTCTACTTGAAATAATTAGTTTACTTCTTGTTAGATTTAGATCAACCTATATACAGATGATTAATCTATTAATCCGATGATACAATCATCCGATGATACGATGATACGATGATACCATGATACGATGATACGATGATACGATGATACGATGATACGATGATACGATGATCCGATGATCCGATGGTACGATTATCCGATAATCCGATGATACGCGTACAACCAATTATGATTCTATGGTTTTCTACAACCGTTAAATGTTAATTAAACATTGAAAATCAAGTAAAAATATATAATATATTATTGCGTATAATATTCCATATAAATATATAGTGTCAAATTAAGAACGGTTATAATATAGAATGTTTTAGTTATCGATTAACAGATGATGTGATAATTTCTTATTGCGATGTTAAGTCACCTTAAGGTCGGTTTTACAATTGTCTCTCGACAACCTTGTTTGAGGTGGATCCATCCTCTTCCTTCTCTTTTATTTACAACTTAACTTCACTATCCACATCAAGCCACTGCTGTGGTTAAAATAAAATAATAAATAATTAGTGCAGATTATCTGATTATGTGATGTTACATTATATGGCGACCAAAAATAACCAGATAATAACAACTTTCCACACCAGAAAGGTAGCTGTATAGAAGCCTAAGAACTGCCGCTAAAGCGAGTTCCACCTTGTTAGGCTTCTATACAAAGTATAGCAAGAAGCCTTATTTCATCTAGACCCTGGTATTTTTCACCTAGACCCTGATGTGTTTCACCTAGACCCTGTGTTTTTCACCTAGACCCTGTGTTTTTCACCTAGACCGTGGTGTTTTTCACCTAGACCCTGGTGTTTTCACCTAGACCCTGATGTTTTTCACCTAGACCCTGTGTTTTTCAACTAGACTCTGTGTTTTTCACCTAGACCCTGAAGTTCTTCACCTAAACCCTGTGTTTCTCACCTAGACCCTGTGCTTTTCACCTAGACCCTGGGTTTTCCACCTAGAACCTGTTTTTCACCTAGACCCTACGTTTTACATGTAGACCCTGTTTTTCACCTGGACCCTGCGTTTTTCACCTAGACTCTGTGTTTCACCTAGACCCTGTGTTTTTCACCTAGACTCTGTGCTTTTCACCTAGACCCTGGGTTTTCCACCTAGAACCTGTTTTTCACCTAGACCCTACGTTTTACATGTAGACCCTGTTTTTCACCTGGACCCTGCGTTTTTCACCTAGACTCTGTGTTTTTCACCTAGACCCTGTGTTTTTCACCTAGACTCTGTGTTTTTCACCTAGACCCTGATGTTTTTCACCTAGAACCTGTGTTTTTCACCTAGACTCTGTGTTTTTCTCCTAGACCCTGAGTTTTTCACCTAGACTCTGTGGTTTTCACCTAGACCCTGTGTTTTTTATCTAGACTCTGCAATTCTTCACCTAGACCCTGAAGTTCTTCACCTAGACCCTGTGTATTTCACCTAGACCCTGCGTTTTTCACCTAGACCCTGCGTTTTTCACCTAGACCCTGGTGTTTTTCACCTAGACCCTGATGTTTTTCACCTAGACCCTGTGTTTTTCACCTAGACTCTGTGTTTTTCACCTAGACCCTGTGTTTTTTATCTAGACCCTGAAGTTCTTCACCTAGACCCTGAAGTTCTTCACCTAAACCCTGTGTATTTCACCTAGACCCTGCGTTTTTCACCTAGACCCTGGTGTTTTTCACCTAGTCCCTGATGTGTTTCACCTAGACCCCGTGTTTTTCACCTAGACCCTGATGTTTTTCACCTACAACCCGTGTTTTTCACCTAGACTCTGTGTATTTTACCTAGACCCTGCGTTTTTCACCTAGACCCTGGTGTTTATCACCTAGTCCCTGTGTTTTTCATCTAGACCCTGCAATTCTTCACCTAGACCCTGAAGTTCTTCACCTAGCCCTGTGTATTTCACCTAGACCGTGCGTTTTTCACCTAGACCCTGGTGTTTTTCACCTAGTCCCTGTGTTTTTTATCTAGACCCTGAAGTTCTTCACCTAGACCCTGAAGTTCTTCACCTAAACCCTGTGTTTCTCACCTAGACCCTGTGCTTTTCACCTAGACCCTGGGTTTTCCACCTAGAACCTGTTTTTCACCTAGACCCTGCGTTTTTCATGTAGACCCTGTTTTTCACCTAGACCCTGCGTTTTTCATCTAGACCACGAAGTTCTACACCTAGACCCTGTGTTTTTCACCTAGTCCCTGTGTATTTCATCTAGACCCTGGTATTTTTCACCTACACCCTGATGTGTTTCGCCTAGACCCTGTGTTTTTCACCTAGACCCTGGTGTTTTTCACCTAGACCCTGGCGTTTTTCACCTAGACCCTGAAGTTCTTCACCTAGACCCTGTGTTTTTCACCTAGACTCTGTGTTTTTCACCTAGTCCCTGTGTTTTTCATCTAGACCCTGAAGATCTTCACCTAGACCCTGTGTTTTTCACCTAGACCCTGTGTTTTTCATCTAGAACCTGAAGTTCTTCACCTAGACCCTGTGTTTTTCACCTAGACTCTGTGTTTTTCACCTAGACCCTGATGTTTTTCACCTAGAACCTGCGTTTTTCACCTAGACACTGTGTTTTTCACCTAGACCCTCAGTTTTTCACCTAGACCCTGTGTTTTTCACCTAGACCGTGGTGTTTTTCACCT
The DNA here is from genome assembly GCA_932274525.1 of Podabrus alpinus. NCBI lineage: Eukaryota > Metazoa > Arthropoda > Insecta > Coleoptera > Cantharidae > Podabrus > Podabrus alpinus. The sequence goes on along the minus strand of OW026456.1, from coordinate 45,460,880 downwards.
AGACCCTGGTGTTTTCACCTAGACCCTGATGTTTTTCACCTAGACCCTGTGTTTTTCAACTAGACTCTGTGTTTTTCACCTAGACCCTGAAGTTCTTCACCTAAACCCTGTGTTTCTCACCTAGACCCTGTGCTTTTCACCTAGACCCTGGGTTTTCCACCTAGAACCTGTTTTTCACCTAGACCCTACGTTTTACATGTAGACCCTGTTTTTCACCTGGACCCTGCGTTTTTCACCTAGACTCTGTGTTTTTCACCTAGACCCTGTGTTTTTCACCTAGACTCTGTGTTTTTCACCTAGACCCTGTGTTTTTCATCTAGAACCTGAAGTTCTTCACCTAGACCCTGTGTTTTTTACCTAGACTCTGTGTTTTTCACCTAGACCCTGATGTTTTTCACCTAGAACCTGTGTTTTTCACCTAGACTCTGTGTTTTTCACCTAGACCCTGAGTTTTTCACCTAGACTCTGTGGTTTTCACCTAGACCCTGTGTTTTTTATCTAGACTCTGCAATTCTTCACCTAGACCCTGAAGTTCTTCACCTAGACCCTGTGTATTTCACCTAGACCCTGCGTTTTTCACCTAGACCCTGCGTTTTTCACCTAGACCCTGGTGTTTTTCACCTAGACCCTGATGTTTTTCACCTAGACCCTGTGTTTTTCACCTAGACTCTGTGTTTTTCACCTAGACCCTGTGTTTTTTATCTAGACCCTGAAGTTCTTCACCTAGACCCTGAAGTTCTTCACCTAAACCCTGTGTATTTCACCTAGACCCTGCGTTTTTCACCTAGACCCTGGTGTTTTTCACCTAGTCCCTGATGTGTTTCACCTAGACCCCGTGTTTTTCACCTAGACCCTGATGTTTTTCACCTAGAACCCGTGTTTTTCACCTAGACTCTGTGTATTTTACCTAGACCCTCCGTTTTTCACCTAGACCCTGGTGTTTATCACCTAGTCCCTGTGTTTTTCATCTAGACCCTGCAATTCTTCACCTAGACCCTGAAGTTCTTCACCTAGCCCGGTGTATTTCACCTAGACCGTGCGTTTTTCACCTAGACCCTGGTGTTTTTCACCTAGTCCCTGTGTTTTTTATCTATACCCTGAAGTTCTTCACCTAGACCCTGAAGTTTGTGACATTTTTTTGTCACTTTAAAATTTTGCGTTGGCAAAATCCTGTTTTGTCAACAATTTTTATTTTCAATTCAAAATATTTTAGTTTCTAAACATTCATTTTAATTTAATTTCATTTTAAGTCAAAATTATAAATTTTAAACCCTGCATTTTATGCAACCAATTCATCATAAATTAAATTTAACAAAGTTTCCTAGTACGCAGAAGTGAGGAATCATTTTCAAGAGGTTGACAATAAAAGTTCGTAATGGCAGGACGTACAAATCCTACGCTCCAACAATTTTTAATTTATCATCGATATTAATAATTTTTCAACGTTTAAGTTTATTTTACGACGATGACGTTTAATGTGATGTGTAGTGTGGTGGCAATCTTTTTAGCACCAAACGATTTATTCGATCAAAAATCAATTTTATGGATTTTGTAACGACGCTAACCAAATTGGAACATGGCGGTGCAAATCAATTCTGGACTTTCGGCAAGTCATGGCCGCCCAATTCGAACGAGGCATTTTTTTATTCAATATTTCCAACCTCGCCCGTTTGGTCAAAACCAGAGGGATGCTTTATCACCCCTAAGGATGAGTTCGCTATCCAACAGGTTCACTTGGTGCCGCCTTTAGAAAATTTTGTGATCAACTTTATTTACAAGTTGGTTAATTTCGAGGTATCATCTGGCCTGGAGATGTCCCAATATTGGCGTGCCTTATTTTAATTGCAATTTCCAATGCACAACATTCCAACAGATGTGGTCGTAAAGAAAACAAATTTTAATCAACATATTTTCTCACTTTCAAATACCAGTTATTTTTAATAATTTTTTATTAACAATTTTTAACGTGTATACTTTTCTGGAATATCTGTTTTAGGTAAAATTAAATTAGCAGGAGTTTTTGCTAATGGTAATATGAATCGAAGGCATGCCACATCGATACAAACCTTTTTTTAATAAACCAACACCATTTGAATTTTGTAAGTATATTCTATGAATCGTATTTCCATGTAAAAATTGTTAAATTTTGATAACACCTTCAGTGAAGTAATTACTTTTGAAATTTTACATGAACTAGGTTCACCAATTTTGTGACCGTCTTCAACGGCACAAAGTTTTTAACTTGCCTACCTTGAGTAGTTTTAAAGGCGTACAGAACACGTCATCTCGTTACTGAGAACATTTTATTCGTGTCGAAGATTGCTTCGATCCGAACGCCACGACGTCGCATTTCTGCGTCATGGATTATTTAGTCGAATTATTTTGTAAATTGAAATTTTTCTCTTTTCCTAAATTGTTATAATTATTTGATGTGTGTAGTCAAGAGTTTGTTTCCTTTATTTTTACGATTATTAAAATATTTAATTTCATATAAGTGTGTTATTCTGATCTCAACAAGCATTTTTCATTTTACTTTTTATTTCCATTTTTGACTGGGTATAAGCTACTAGTTGATTGAAAACTCGTACCCAATCATGGCGCCCAAATTAGGTAGTGACAATTTAGCAAACAGTACATTTTAAGGATCCACGAACCTCTTTGAGGTACCCACGCTCTCATTGGCTTGGTATGAGAAATACAGAGTCTAGCCGATACGTACTCTCCAGCTGCGATCACTAAAAAGGGCAAGGTGAATGCTAAAACTCTTTTTTAAATAACCACTTGCCGGGTTATTACTTTTTGGTATTCGTTTACGAGTCTTGAGCAATCTACAAGTTCTTCACCTAAACCCTGTGTTTCTCACCTAGACCCTGTGCTTTTCACCTAGACCCTGGGTTTTCCACCTAGAACCTGTTTTTCACCTAGACCCTGCGTTTTTCATGTAGACCCTGTTTTTCACCTAGACCCTGCGTTTTTCATCTAGACCACGAAGTTCTACACCTAGACCCTGTGTTTTTCACCTAGAACCGGAAGTTCTTCACCTAGACCCTGTGTTTTTCACCTAGTCCCTGTGTATTTCATCTAGACCCTGGTATTTTTCACCTACACCCTGATGTGTTTCGCCTAGACCCTGTGTTTTTCACCTAGACCCTGGTGTTTTTCACCTAGACCCTGGCGTTTTTTCACCTAGACCCTGAAGTTCTTCACCTAGACCCTGTGTTTTTCACCTAGACTCTGTGTTTTTCACCTAGTCCCTGTGTTTTTCATCTAGACCCTGAAGTTCTTCACCTAGACCCTGGGTTTTTCACCTAGACTCTGTGTTTTTCACCTAGACCCTGTGTTTTTTATCTAGACCCTGAAGTTCTTCACCTAGACCCTGAAGTTCTTCACCTAGAACCTGAGTTTTTCACCTAGACCCTGGTGTTTTTCACCTAGACCCTGTGTTTTTCATCTAGAACCTGAAGTTCTTCACCTAGACCCTGTGTTTATCACCTAGTCACTGTGTTTTTTCATCTAGACCCTGGTATTTTTCACCTAGACCCTGATGTGTTTCACCTAGACCCTGTGTTTTTCACCTAGACCCTGATGTTTTTCACCTAGAACCTGTGTTTTTCCCCTGTGTTTAGACCCTGCAATTCTTCACCTAAACGCTGAAGTTCTTCACCTAGACCCTGTGTATTTCACCTAGACCGTGCGTTTTTCACCTAGACCCTGGTGTTTTTCACCTAGTCCCTGTGTTTTTCATCTAGACCCTGGTATTTTTCACCTAGACCCTGATGTGTTTCACCTAAACTCAGTGTTTCTCACCTAGACCCTGATGTTTTTCACCTAGAACCTGTGTTTTTCACTTAGATTCTGTGTTTTTCACCTAGACTCTGTGTTTTTCACCTAGACCCTGATGTTTTTCACCTAGAACCTGTGTTTTTCACCTAGACTCTGTGTTTTTCACCTAGACCCTGTGTTTTTTATCTAGACCCTGCAATTCTTCACCTAGACCCTGAAGTTCTTCACCTAGACCCTGTGTATTTCACCTAGACCCTGCGTTTTTCACCTAGACCCTGGTGTTTTTCACCTAGACCCTGTGTTTTTCATCTAGACCCTGCAATTCGTCACCTAGACCCTGAAGTTCTTCACCTAGACCCTGTGTATTTCACCTAGACCCTGCGTTTTTCAACTAGAACCTGGTGTTTTTCACCTAGTCCCTGTGTTTTTCATCTAGACCCTGGTATTTTTCACCTACACCCTGATGTGTTTCGCCTAGACCCTGTGTTTTTCACCTAGACCTTGTGTTTTTCACCTAGACCCTGGTGTTTTTCACCTAGACCCTGGTGTTTTTCACCTAGACCCTGAAGTTCTTCACCTAGACCCTGTGTTTTTCACCTAGACTCTGTGTTTTTCACCTAGACCCTGTGTTTTTTATCTAGACCCAGAAGTTCTTTACCTAGACCCTACGTTTTTCATGTAGACCCTGTTTTTCACCTAGACCTTGTGTTTTTCACCTAGACCCTGGTGTTTTTCACCTAGACCCTGGTGTTTTTCACCTAGACCCTGAAGTTCTTCACCTAGACCCTGTGTTTTTCACCTAGACTCTGTGTTTTTCACCTAGACCCTGTGTTTTTTATCTAGACCCAGAAGTTCTTTACCTAGACCCTACGTTTTTCATGTAGACCCTGTTTTTCACCTAGACCCTGCGTTTTTCACCTAGACTCTGTGTTTTTCACCTAGTCCCTGTGTTTTACATCTAGACCCTGGTATTTTTCACCTAGACTCTGTGCTTTTCACCTAGTCCCTGTGTTTTTCATCTAGACCCTGCAATTCTTCACCTAGACCCTGAAGTTCTTCACCTAGAACCTGTGTATTTCACCTAGACCGTGCGTTTTTCACCTAGACCCTGGTGTTTTTCACCTAGTCCCTGTGTTTTTCATCTAGACCCTGGTATTTTTCACCTAGACCCTGATGTGTTTCACCTAGACTCAGTGTTTTTCACCTAGACCCTGGTGTTTTTCTCCTAGACCCTGATGTGTTTCACCTAGATCCTGTGTTTTTCACCTAGACCCTGATGTTTTTCACCTAGAACCTGTGTTTTTCACCTAGATTCTGTGTTTTTCACCTAGACCCTGAGTTTTTCACGTAGACCCTGTGTTTTGCACCTAGACTGTGTTTTTCACCTAGACCCTGATGTGTTTCACCTAGATCCTGTGTTTTTCACCTAGACCCTGCGTTTTTCACCTAGACTCTGTGTTTTTCACCTAGTCCCTGTGTTTTACATCTAGACCCTGGTATTTTTCACCTAGACTCTGTGCTTTTCACCTAGTCCCTGTGTTTTTCATCTAGACCCTGCAATTCTTCACCTAGACCCTGAAGTTCTTCACCTAGAACCTGTGTATTTCACCTAGACCGTGCGTTTTTCACCTAGACCCTGGTGTTTTTCACCTAGTCCCTGTGTTTTTCATCTAGACCCTGGTATTTTTCACCTAGACCCTGATGTGTTTCACCTAGACCCTGTGTTTTTCACCTAGACTCTGTGTTTTTCACCTAGACCCTGATGTTTTTCACCTAGAACCCGTGTTTTTCACCTAGACTCTGTGTTTTTCACCTAGACCCTGAGTTTTTCACCTAGACTCTGTGTTTTTCACCTAGACCCTGTGTTTTTTATCTAGACCCTGCAATTCTTCACCTAGACCCTGAAGTTCTTCACCTAGACCCTGTGTATTTCACCTAGACCCTGCGTTTTTCACCTAGAACCTGCTGTTTTTCACCTAGTCCCTGTGTTTTTCATCTAGACCTTGCAATTCTTCACCTAGACCCTGAAGTTCTTCACCTAGACCCTGTGTATTTCACCTAGACCCTACGTTTTTCACCTAGACTCTGCTGTTTTTCACCTAGTCCCTGTGTTTTTCATCTAGACCCTGAAGTTCTTCACCTAGACCCTGAGTTTTTTACATAGACTCTGTGTTTTTCACCTAGACCCTGTGTTTTTTATCTAGACCCTGAAGTTCTTCACCTAGACCCTGAAGTTCTTCACCTAAACCCTGTGTTTCTCACCTAGACCCTGTGCTTTTCACCAAGACCCTGGGTTTTCCACCTAGAACCTGTTTTTCACCTAGACCCTGCGTTTTTCATGTAGACCCTGTTTTTCACCTAGACCCTGCGTTTTTCATCTAGACCATGAAGTTCTATACCTAGACCCTGTGTTTTTCACCTAGACTCTGTGTTTTTCACCTAGACTCAGTGTTTTTCACCTAGACCCTATGTTTTTCATCTAAACCCTGAAGATCTTCACCTAGACCCTGTGTTTTTCACCTAGACCCTGTGTTTTTCACCTAGACTTTGTGTTTTTCACCTAGACCCTGTGTTTTTTATCTAGACCCTGCAATTCTTCACTTAGACCCTGAAGTTTTTCACCTAAACCCTGTGTTTTTTATCTAGACCCTGCAATTCTTCACCTAGACCCTGAAGTTCTTCACCTAGACCCTGCGTTTTTCAACTGGACCCTGGTGTTTTTCACCTAGTCCCTGTGTTTTTCATCTAGACCCTGGTATTTTTCACCTACACCCTGATGTGTTTCGCCTAGACCCTGTGTTTTTCACCTAGACCTTGTGTTTTTCACCTAGACCCTGGTGTTTTTCACCTAGACCCTGGTGTTTTTCACCTAGACCCTGAAGTTCTTCACCTAGACCCTGTGTTTTTCACCTAGACTCTGTGTTTTTCACCTAGACCCTGTGTTTTTTATCTAGACCCAGAAGTTCTTCACCTAAACCCTGTGCTTCTCACCTAGACCCTGGGTTTTCAACCTAGAACCTGTTTTTCACCTAGACCCTGCGTTTTTCATGTAGACCCTGTTTTTCACCTAGACCCTGCGTTTTTCACCTAGACTCTGTGTTTTTCACCTAGTCCCTGTGTTTTACATCTAGACCCTGGTATTTTTCACCTAGACCCTGATGTGTTTCACCTAGACCCTGTGTTTTTCACCTAGACCCTGCGTTTTTCATGTAGACCCTGTTTTACCTAGACCCTGCATTTTCACCTAGACTCCGTGCTTTTCACCTAGTCCCTGTGTTTTTCATCTAGACCCTGGTATTTTTCACCTAGACCCTGATGTGTTTCACCTAGACCCTGTGTTTTTCACCTAGACCCTGTGTATTTCACCTAGACCCTGCGTTTTTCAACTAGACCCTGGTGTTTTTCACCTAGTCCCTGTGTTTTTCATCTAGACCTTGCAATTCTTCACCTAGACCCTGAAGTTCTTCACCTAGACCCTGTGAATTTCACCTAGACCCTACGTTTTTCACCTAGACTCTGCTGTTTTTCACCTAGTCCCTGTGTTTTTCATCTAGACCCTGAAGTTCTTCACCTAGACCCTGAGTTTTTTACCTACTCTGTGTTTTTCACCTAGACCCTGTGTTTTTTATCTAGACCCTGAAGTTCTTCACCTAGACCCTGAAGTACTTCACCTAAACCCTGTGTTTCTCACCTAGACCCTGTGCTTTTCACCAAGACCCTGGGTTTTCCACCTAGAACCTGTTTTTCACCTAGACCCTGCGTTTTTCATGTAGACCCTGTTTTTCACCTAGACCCTGCGTTTTTCATCTAGACCATGAAGTTCTCTACCTAGACCCTGTGTTTTTCACCTAGAACCTGAAGTTCTATACCTAGACCCTGTGTTTTTCACCTAGAACCTGAAGTTCTTCACCTAGACCCTGTGTTTTTCACCTAGACCCTGTGTTTTTCATCTAGAACCTGAAGTTCTTCACCTAGACCCTGTGTTTTTCACCTAGTCACTGTGTTTTTCATCTAGAACCTGGTATTTTTCACCTAGACCCTGATGTTTTTCACCTAGAACCTGTGTTTTTCACCTAGACTCTGTGTTTTTCACCTAGACCCTGAGTTTTTCACCTAGACTCTGTGTTTTTCACCTAGTCCCTGTGTTTTACATCTAGACCCTGGTATTTTTCACCTAGACCCTGATGTGTTTCACATAGACCCTGTGTTTTTCACCTAGACCCTGTGTTTTTCACCTAGACCCTGATGTTTTTCACCTAGAACCTGTGTTTTTCACCTAGACTCTGTTTTTTTCACCTAGACCCTGAGTTTTTCACGTAGACCCTGTGTTTTTCACCTAGACTGTGTTTTTCTCCTAGACACTGCGTTTTTCATCTGTACCCTGAAGTTCTTCACCTAGACCCTGTGTTTTTCACCTAGACTCTGTGTTTTTCACCTACACCCTGTGTTTTTCACCTAGACCCTGCGTTTTTCACCTAGACCCTGGTGTTTTTCACCTAGACCCTGTGTTTTTCACCTAGACTCTGTGTTTTTCACCTAGACCCTGATGTTTTTCACCTAGAACCTATGTTTTTCACCTAGACTCTGTGTTTTTCACCTACACCCTGAGTTTTTCACCTAGACTCTCTGTTTTTCACCTAGACCCTGTGTTTTTTATCTAGACCCTGCAATTCTTCACCTAGACCCTGAAGTTCTTCACCTAGACCCTGTGTATTTCACCTAGACCCTGCGTTTTTCACCTAGACCCTGGTGTTTTTCACCTAGACCCTGTGTTTTTTATCTAGACCCTGCAATTCTTCACCTAGACCCTGAAGTTCTTCACCTAGACCCTGCGTTTTTCACCTAGACCCTGGTGTTTTTCACCTAGTCCCTGTGTTTTTCATCTAGACCTTGCAATTCTTCACCTAGACCCTGAAGCTCTTCACCTAGACCCTGTGTATTTCACCTAGACCCTACGTTTTTCACCTAGACCCTGCGTTTTTCACCTAGACCCTGGTGTTTTTCACCTAGTCCCTGTGTTTTTCATCTAGACCTTGCAATTCTTCACCTAGACCCTGAAGTTCTTCACCTAGACCCTGTGTATTTCACCTAGACCCTACGTTTTTCACCTAGACTCTGCTGTTTTCACCTAGACCCTGTGTTTTTCATCTAGAACCTGAAGTTCTTCACCTAGACCCTGTGTATTTCACCTAGACCCTGCGTTTTTCAACTAGACCCTGGTGTTTTTCACCTAGTCCCTGTGTTTTTCATCTGGACCCTGGTATTTTTCACCCACACCCTGATGTGTTTCGCCTAGATCCTGTGTTTTTCACCTAGACTCTGTGTTTTTCACCTAGACTCTGTGGTTTTCACCTAGACCCTGTGTTTTTCACCTAGACTCTGTGTTTTTCACCTAGACCCTGTGTTTTTTATCTAGACCCAGAAGTTCTTCACCTAAACCCTGTGTTTCTCACCTAGACCCTGGGTTTTCCACCTAGAACCTGTTTTTCACCTAGACCCTGCGTTTTTCATGTAGACCCTGTTTTTCACCTAGACCCTGCGTTTTTCACCTAGACTCTGTGTTTTTCACCTAGTCCCTGTGTTTTACATCTAGACCCTGGTATTTTTCACCTAGACCCTGATGTGTTTCACCTAGACCCTGTGTTTTTCACCTAGACCCTGATGTTTTTCACCTAGAACCTGTGTTTTTCCCCTGTGTTTAGACTCTGCAATTTTTCACCTAGACGCTGAAGTTCTTCACCTAGACCCTGTGTATTTCACCTAGACCGTGCGTTTTTCACCTAGACCCTGGTGTTTTTCACCTAGTCACCGTGTTTTTCATCTAGACCCTGGTATTTTTCACCTAGACCCTGATGTGTTTCACCTAAACACAGTGTTTTTCACCTAGACCCTGTGTATTTTATCTAGACCCTGAAGTTCTTCACCTAGACGCTGAAGTTCTTCACCTAAACCCTGTGTTTCTCACCTAGACCCTGTGCTTTTCACCTAGACCCTGGGTTTTCCACCTCCTAGAACCTGTACCTAGACCCTGCGTTTTTCACGTGGACCCTGTGTTTTTCACCTAGACCCTGGTGTTTTTCACCTAGACCCTGGTGTTTTTTACCTAGACCCTGATGTTTTTCACCTAGACCCTTTGTTTTGCACCTAGTCACCGTGTTTTTCATCTAGACCCTGGTATTTTTAACCTAGACCTTGATGTGTTTCACCTAGACCCTGTGTTTTTCACCTAGACCCTGTGTTTTTCATCTAGGCCCTGAAGTTCTTCACCTAGACCCTGTGTTTTTCACCTAGACTCTGTGTTTTTCACCTAGACTCAGTGTTTTTCACCTAGACCCTGTGTTTTTCATCTAAACCCTGAAGATCTTCACCTAGACCCTGAAGTTCTTCACCTAGACCCTGTGTTTTTCACCTAGACTTTGTGTTTTTCACCTAGACCCTGTGTTTTTTATCTAGACCCTGCAATTCTTCACCTAGACCCTGAAGTTCTTCACCTAGACCCTGTGTATTTCACCTAGACCCTGCGTTTTTCACCTAGACCCTGGTGTTTTTCACCTAGACCCTGTGTTTTTCATCTAGACCTTGCAATTCTTCACCTAGACCCTGAAGTTCTTCACCTAGACCCTGTGTATTTCACCTAGACCGTGCGTTTTTCACCTAGACCCTGGTGTTTTTCACCTAGTCCCTGTGTTTTTCATCTAGACCCTGGTATTTTTCACCTAGACCCTGATGTGTTTCACCTAAACTCAGTGTTTTTCACCTAGACCCTGTGTATTTTATCTAGACCCTGAAGTTCTGTAACCACTTTAACTTAAATAATTTGACCAAGGATAACCACTTCCTTGTTAGTCGTTACAAGTCCACTTTGGTAACCGTAGATGTTCAACAGGTTGGCTAGCTCGTGGTTTTTTACGCCTTAGTCGTAGAGCGAGGGTTACTCTGGTGTAATTCGAGTGTTCGGGGTTCGGTATTCTCTGGCTACTGGTACAAAATGCTCGGGGCGCCAAAAGGGTTAATAAACAAACACCGATGCTTAATCGTTCAATAACCATTTAATAATAAAACATAAAAAAATAAAATTCTTGAGTGAACAGAAAATAACGTACACTTTGTGTAACTTAAAATGACAATATTCGAACTAAACGAAATCTCTTGGTACAAAATGAAAAACTTAATACTACGATAATTAAAATATTTACAAATAATTGAGTGTTCGTCTGAAAAGATCGTATCCTCGTCTTGACGAAGTCGTGACGATACACTAAAATGAAGCGATTCACAGATCATAAATTATTGTTACTATGCTACCAAAAAGCAAAATACAGATAGCTACGGAAGCGATAGTAAGAGGTGTTAGCACACTAACAGAATTAAAAATTGTTAACACAAAGCGAACCAAAATTATATAGTGAGCAATGCAATTACTCACGTTTACGATGGATACAAATGCACGTAGATGGAATCCACAGATCTGTTGGTTTCCCCACTCGGTACATTCAATTTCTGAAGTAGGTTCTAAAAGAATATTACACATATACAATTTGATTAAACAAAGCGTTAACAGCAAACTACGAACTTTATAGTTCTTTTCTGAAATCTGAATAAAAATAATAAAATATGATACTGCTTTTGGTTGATGTTGATGGTTCCAATAGATGAATGATTGAAATTAGCTTCTGCCTCAATTGATTTGAATTGGTTATCGTCAACGTCTTTCTCAGTTTTTAATATCCAAAATTTTGTTATTATATTTATTTGACAGTACACCATGAGTTCGATTGCGCGTAGCCAGGATAATTCGGTTTACTACTGCGCCTATCGATTAAAAATTGTAATGGCGTCTATATTGATTTCCAATCTTTATAAATCGATATTTCGATTATAAAAAAATCGTTGAGTCGAAATAAATTACTCGAATTGTCACTTGACATTCGGTGAACGTAACTGCACAAAAACTGGTGGTAATTATTAATAATTACTTTAAAATTGGTCAAAAACTTGGAGCACTAAATAAAGCGTACTGTAGTAGGTGCGACTTCTGAACGCTAACCTCTTCATTCGGCATAAAAAAGTAGGCGAGTAACTTTGACCGACGCTTTTTAATACGCCATGGAAACTAGTACCGTATTGAAATTGATGGCATTTGATTTTATGGATCTTTTCATCAGAAATAATAAATATATACATAATAAGGAAATTAGTTAAATGTCTTTTGACAAAAATCGTTAAATAAAATTACAAAATTCGAAAATAAATTTGATCAAGTGGTAATTGATCATAAATGGCGACAGGGTCGGCATTAGTAACATTTGAAATGTTACACGGCCCCCCCCAAAAATCAATAGCTGGCGAAAGAAAGCTATTGCTAGGTAAGATCTGTGCGGCCTCTAGGCCTACCTAGTTTCGAGTTGAGCTCGCATGGAAGAGCTGAAATGGTTATTACGAATGTGGAGGGTACTAATCTCTCACATTCCTTCTACTTCATTAAAAATTATATAAACTGGCACATAAACAAATAAAAAAACATAAAGGTGTGTAGAGTGGTATAAGTGCATTGGTCACGGCTTTCGATTCGGCATAACTTCGACTTGTTTCGAGCAATCCTTCGATTGTTTCGAAACGCCTAAAGAAAGTTATGGTGTTCGTCGACGAGAACATGGCAAGACGAAACGCCTTGTCTCAGAGACCAAAAAAACAGAGTGGACTCGTCTGGGTTGACCAAAGGAAAAACCAGTCCTTGTAATGATATTTTACTTTTTCCCTTCAATTTACGTTTTTCCCGCGATAATTTTTGAATTTATGAAGTCCGCCATCTAGCGTTGACAGAAATAGTTGGTTGTTGAGTGTCGTGTGGCGCGCGCACAACCACAAGGGAGATTGACAAAAATGGCGTAGTAAGAAGGACGCTTGTGATTTGTGTGTGTTTGTAAAACTTAGTAAAAGTACCGAAATTGGTGTAATATTCCTTGGTTTGTTGATCTGGGTGTTAATGAAAAGGAGTCGTCCATTGTGACAATTATTTATGTTCGCCAAGATTTGGTTATATTTGAATGCATATTTGGTATATGCGATCAACAGCTTTATGCAAATTTACATTACTGGAGTTTTAACGACAAAACTAATCAACACGCAATTCAATCAATCCGTTGAAGTCCGTTGCTACAAAATTAGGTTCGATTTCTTTCTTAAATTGTGGAAGTTGATGATTTTTGATGACGCCGCATTCTTTGTTTGCAACAACATTCCTGAATACAGGGTCGCACTCAGCAATATGGTCAATGTGTATTTATTGTTTATGTTAAATTTTCCGTAAGTACTTTTTATCAGTTTATTTTAATTAACCCCGCTATCGATTCAAATATTACAAACATTAAATTACGTCAAATTAAATAGATAAATTACTCATCAATTATCCTACCGGTTTCAAACAATTGAAGACTGTGTGAAGTGTTTTGCTCATTCCTTTAGTTTTTGTGTTTCGGAGTTGCTACTCAACATTTTAGTTATCTTCACGTCAAACTTTTCAGCATTATTTAGTTTATCAAATGTTCATATATTTAATTATAATCTTAAGTACTAACCCCTTTTATTTGGTTCTCGAACGTGGAATCGAGGTGTTGTTTTAGTGGGACATTACCCGAGTCAATTTCCATCTCGATTCGACTTACCGAAACCTTGTTTATATTACATTTATGTTCTTTTATGTGTTTAGGTTATATATACAGTGTGTTGAACATTTTATGTTCACCTTTAGCATAAGTATTATTATTCTTTATATCATTATTTTATTATTGTGTATTATTAGCCATAAGTTATTTAAATCTGACAACTATTTACCGTATTCATATTTCATTATTTTACAATCTTATCAACGTTTATTATTATTAATCTACAAAAATTGTCAAAATCTCTGTCATTATTATTCACATATTGAGTTTATTAGCTTCACCAAAATTAAGTCTTTTAATTAAAATATTGTTACTCGTTGTTAGATATATTTTATTTCACTCTCGACTTCCCCCCCCCCCTATTTCTATATAGGTAAGTTCTGAATTACTTTTGGGGGTAAGTTTATGACAAATTCAGTGGCGCCCTAATACCCGATTGTGACTTCCCTTGATTTTGCCGTCCCGGATTGTTATTGGAGTGATTCAAGCACCACGACCCACGCGATTGAGCTAGCGGCATCCAATATTAATCCAGGTAGGTGCCACACATTCACCTGTGTGATCACAGTTTGTTGACGGAACCAATTTGGCCCGTTACAAAATTTGCCGCCCAACGTGGTAGCCTTCGATTAAAAATTGTTCCCCAACGTTTAAGCCTGACCACTACAAAATTTGACCCCAACGTTGAAGCTCGACCACTACAAAATTTGACCCCTATCGTGTTGGCTTTGTTAAGTCATCTTCAAGCTCTTCCGAAACCATTGTGGTTATTTTAGTCCCTTTTTGATTTTATAATTTTTTATTTTTATTACGATTATTTACTTTTACGCCATGGAGTGCGAATTTGAAAATTTAACTGCCAGTTATAAGTTGGTTGTAGAACGACTTATCAAGACAGAATTAATCTATGAACTCGAGGTTCGAGGCTCGCAGTCAGTAGGTGATGTTCCAGCCCTACGAACTTTATTAAGAAAAGTCCTGAAAAAGGAAATGACCGACCCAAAATTTGTTCGACCCCCCTATTCAAAAACCTTTTCGGATGATTCAGTTTACATCAATCTTATGATTGAAAATCTTAGTTCTTTAATCGAGACTTCCGATTTAGATAAATCGGCCCCCTTAATTCAAACAAAAATTTTACATTTAGTTCATCGAATTAAAAATTCAAATCCCAGCAATGATGAGGAAAATAACATAAAATTAGATTGGATGAATGTTGTTAAAGATATGATAGTAAATTATGAACTTGCGTTGAAAACTTCCAAACTCTCGCTAGATGCTCCCGTGATAAATACCGCTAGTGAAACCCCTGTGTTAAAAATTGCTAATCTAAAATTAGGAAATGATGCTACTAACCCTCTAACGCTTGCTGCTTCTACTTCTGCTTTGCAAAATGTTATGCCAGCTAGTACTTATTGTGTTCCATCTACAATTTTGACTCCCCCTGTTACTGTTAACTCAAGAATGAGTAATGTTATGTCGGACGTACAGAAATCTGTACCTGTTTTTAAATGGGGATTTACTTTTTCGGGTGACAAAACCCAATCGTTAAATGCATTTTTAGAACGTGTTAGGGAGTATAGTATTACCAGAAATGTTTCGGAAATACAATTATTTCGCGAATCATACGAACTCTTCAGTTCGAAGGCTTTGATTTGGTTTAGAGCAAATCGTGAAAATTTTAATACTTGGAGTGATATCGAATCGGCCTTACGAGAAGAATATTTACCACCAGATTATGATGATGTTTTAATTCGAGAAATTGAACGAAGAACTCAAGCTTCTTCGGAATCGATTGGTACTTTTGTTGCAGTCATGAAAAGTTTATTTTCTAGATTAGTTGAAAAATTATCTGAAGCCAAACAATTAAAAATTATAAATAAAAATTTACATCCGTCGTATCAAACTCAATTAGGCCTTGTAAAAATTACGTCTATCCCCGAATTAATTAAGTATTGCAAAATCATCGAAGAACGAAGGATTGCGATTGATAATTATGTTCCCCCTGTGAAAAAGAAGAATGATTTAGAACCTGAATTAGCTTTTGTTGATGTTTCATGTAACGTTGAGACGGTCAAAGAAGTGGAGAAAAATTCTTCACAACCTACCCCGTTAATGAGTCAATCTTATTCAAACCCTTATAAGGCAAGTTCGTCAAAGGAAAATAGTAATTCCCATTATCGTTCAAATACTTTTACGAATTCTCGTTCTAACGATCATAATAATCCACGTTTTAATACTTTTACGAAATTTAATAATAATGTTCAAAATTCTCGAAATTCAACAAATAATGCTAGTCTTAATTTTAGAAACTGTTGGAATTGTAATTCTAACCAACACCTTTCAAAAGAATGTACCGTTCCGAAGAAAGGAAACTATTGTTTTAAGTGTGGGAAACCCAATTTTACGATACGTACTTGTCCCAAATGTTCTGTTTCGGGAAACGAGCGTCGAGGTCAGTAAAAGACGGGATTGCTACCTCGAAGATTTTTTATAATTCCACCCGTTGTTTAAGTAATCTTGTCGATAATCGAAATTTAATTTATGATAAAAATAAAATTATGTTAAACTATATATTGGAAAATTCCAAATATGACGAACGTCCTTATGTAACAGTTGAAATTTTTGGTAAATCTTTTGCAGCACTTTTAGATTCCGGTGCCTCTAGGACAATTTTAGGAATTGAAGGTTGGAATCGAATTTCTAATCTAGGCCTTCATTTAAATGATGTTAAGTCGAATTGCGCTTTGGCTGATGGCAGCCAAGTAAATATTTTAGGTTCGGTTTCGTTACCGATTAAGCTACGTCACAAAACCATTGTGATCAATGTTTTGATAGTGCCTGATGTTACGCACACGGTAATTTTAGGAATAGACTTTTGGAGGGCTATTGGCTTTGTGCCTAATGTTATTCGTGGTGAGTGGAATTTTTCTAAGCCTGAACAATTGTCGCTGGTGTCTTTAGAGGACGAACAAACCCAATTGGTCTCTGAAAAAAGTTTAACCCGTGAGCAGGGAGCCATTTTAAATAATTTAATCAATTCTAGTTTTAAAGATATTAGTAAGTCAGAAATTTTAGGATGTGCTTTAGGTGTGGAACATGTTATTACTACAAAGTCCCCTCCTATTAAGCAAAGATATTACCCGGTGAACCCTAATGTTCAAGCTCAAATAGACGCAGAATTAACCCAAATGATAAAGTCTGGTGTCGTAGAAAAAAGTCATTCAGCTTGGTCGAATCCCGTTTTGCTAATTAAGAAGAAAGACGGAAAATTTAGATTTTGTATAGATTTTAGAAAATTGAATCAAGTTACTGAACGTGATGCATATCCCTTACCTTATGTTTCCGCTATATTAGATCGCCTGCGCGATGCAAAATTTATAACGTCCTTGGATATAAAATCAGCTTATTGGCAGATTCCATTGTCTGAAGAATCGAAAGCTTACACTGCTTTCACTGTACCTGGTAGAGGTCTTTTTCAATTTACCCGTATGGCATTTGGTTTACATAATGCCCCGGCGACCTTTCAGCGTTTTATTGACAAAATTCTTGGTCCAGAATTAGAACCTTATGTATTTGTGTATTTAGATGATGTAATTATTTGTGCTCCAACTTTCGACAAACATATTGAAATTCTTACGGATGTTTTAAAAAGATTAAAAGATGCAGGTCTTACGTTGAGTAGGGAAAAATGTTATTTTTGTAAACCTGAACTCAAATATCTCGGTTACGTTGTGAATCAACAAGGTCTTGCGGTTGACCCCGGTAAAGTTGAAGCTATTTTAAAAATACCAACGCCCAAAAGCGTTAGTGATGTACGCACTATAATTGGTATGGCATCTTGGTATAGACGTTTTATACCTGAATTTTCAACAATCATCGCACCTCTTACCGCCCTTTTAAAGAGGAACCAGAAATTTATTTGGAACGAAAATTGTGACACTGCGTTAAGCTTGGTTAAAGATAGTTTGGTTAATGCTCCTATTTTAGTTTGTCCAAATTTTGATGTACCTTTTGTTGTTCAAACCGATGCCTCAGGCTTTGGCATCGCTGCGGTCCTCACTCAAGAAATTGATGGAGTAGAACACGTAGTATGTTATTTAAGTCGTTCACTTACGCGTCAAGAGAGAAATTACTCTGTTACGGAAAGAGAGTGTCTCGCGGTTCTTTGGGCCATTGAGAGACTGAGACCGTATTTGGAAGGTTCCCATTTTCGTGTAATCACTGACCATTATAGTCTCGTTTGGTTAAATAATCTTGTTCAACCAAGTGGTAGATTAGCTCGATGGATGGTAAGATTACAACAGTACGACTTCGAAATTACGCATAGAAAAGGTAAAGATCATGTAGTTCCGGATGCGTTATCAAGATCCGTTCCCGTGATTGATAATGTTTCGATTACTCCCAAATTTTGCCAAAATAAGAATGTAAATAAGATCCCTAATGCTCCTAAAACAATACAGATTGGTGAAATAACCGACGATCATTCCGGTGATAATAACGACGAGGAACATGAGCTTATTGAGTCCAATGATGATGATCATGACTCCAATCCCAATCCTGTAAGTAACCATAACGATAAATGGTATAAGTCCATGTTAAGTAAGGTTAAGAACAAACCAGATAAATTTCCCCTATGGCGAATCGAAAACAACCTTTTGTTTAAATATGTAACTCCCGATTATCCTGAACTTCGTGAGAAGGCGGAATGGAAGGAAGTGGTTCCAAATTCTCGACGAAATGACATTCTAAAATCTTGTCACGATGAACCTACTGCTGGTCATCTCGGAATTCGCAAAACTTTAAGTAGAATAACTCAAAAATATTATTGGCCTTTGTTGAAATCTTCAGTATCCCGTTATGTGAATAGATGTCCCGTTTGTATTGCCCACAAACCGGAACAGAAAAAGCCCGCTGGTTTTATGACTTCCCATCCCAATGTAACTCGTCCTTGGCAGATGATTTCTGTTGACTTAGTAGGTCCCTTACCACGCTCAACCCGTGGCTACGTGTATATCCTAGTTGTAGCAGATTATTTTACTAAGTATTCCTTGTGTTTTCCTTTACGATCTGCCACTGCTGCGTCTGTTACTCGTAAAATCGAAGAAGACGTAATTTTAGTTTATGGTGCTCCCAAAATTTTACTTTGTGATAACGGTGTACAATTCCGTAGCCGTGAATTTAGAAACATGAATTCCCTGTATAATGTTAAAATTACTTATAACGCCAATTATCACCCTCAAGCTAACCCGGTCGAAAGGGTTAATAGAGTTTTGAAGACCATGTTGTCCTCCTATGTAGCGGACAATCATAGGAATTGGGATAAATATTTAGCCCGTGTTGCTTGCGCCATGCGCACAGCAGTACACGAAGTAACTGGAGTAACGCCTTATTTTGCGAATTTTGGTAGAGAAATTAATTTAGATGGAGGTACCGTAGGCTCTTCTGAATTGACAGAAGATGCGGATATTTCGTTTGGAGATAGGTTATACCTACAAGGTAAACCTAAGGCTCTCCACAAATTGTATGACGATATTGTTAGAAGGCTTAGAGTAGCCTATGAAAAGAACAAGAGTTCTTATGATTTAAGACGTCGAGCTGCTACTTTCGAAGTAGGAGATTCGGTGTGGCGACGCAATTATGTGTTATCTGACGCGTCAAAATATTTTACGGCGAAATTAGCTCCCAAATTTCGTGGACCCTTTTACATCAGAAAGAAAGTTTCTTATGCCACTTATGAGCTTTCTGATGAATCTGGAACTTCCCAAGGCGTGTGGAATGCCAAAGATCTTAAATCCGCTCCCGAGTAAGTCATATTAGTAGCGTACCTTGAGTTACGCAGAGGGCGTTAACTAACCCCAACTGCGACTATAATTTAGTAAATGTATCTTGAGTTACGAAGAGAGCGTTTTGCTAAACCTGATTTGACTTGTTTATCTTACGTTTTGTTCTGACCAATTTGATGAGATTTGAATTGGGAAACTGATTCGCTTCGTGGACCGATGCGGTTAGGCCATACCGACAGATAAATGAACTTGTATATAATATGTATGTTTTTTTTTCTTTTAGCTTCCGCTTACGCTTTTGAAACCTTTCGCTGTATAATAATATTTATGTATTTTGTGTTTTATGTGCTTTAGCTTTTATCTTTTAAGTGCTTATGTTATATTGGCGATGCATGTTACTGTTTGCTAAGCTCTGGTTCGTAAGAACAAAAGAGGCTTTTGTTCTTCCAGCCCGGGTGATGTAATGATATTTTACTTTTTCCCTTCAATTTACGTTTTTCCCGCGATAATTTTTGAATTTATGAAGTCCGCCATCTAGCGTTGACAGAAATAGTTGGTTGTTGAGTGTCGTGTGGCGCGCGCACAACCACAAGGGAGATTGACAAAAATGGCGTAGTAAGAAGGACGCTTGTGATTTGTGTGTGTTTGTAAAACTTAGTAAAAGTACCGAAATTGGTGTAATATTCCTTGGTTTGTTGATCTGGGTGTTAATGAAAAGGAGTCGTCCATTGTGACAATTATTTATGTTCGCCAAGATTTGGTTATATTTGAATGCATATTTGGTATATGCGATCAACAGCTTTATGCAAATTTACATTACTGGAGTTTTAACGACAAAACTAATCAACACGCAATTCAATCAATCCGTTGAAGTCCGTTGCTACAAAATTAGGTTCGATTTCTTTCTTAAATTGTGGAAGTTGATGATTTTTGATGACGCCGCATTCTTTGTTTGCAACAACATTCCTGAATACAGGGTCGCACTCAGCAATATGGTCAATGTGTATTTATTGTTTATGTTAAATTTTCCGTAAGTACTTTTTATCAGTTTATTTTAATTAACCCCGCTATCGATTCAAATATTACAAACATTAAATTACGTCAAATTAAATAGATAAATTACTCATCAATTATCCTACCGGTTTCAAACAATTGAAGACTGTGTGAAGTGTTTTGCTCATTCCTTTAGTTTTTGTGTTTCGGAGTTGCTACTCAACATTTTAGTTATCTTCACGTCAAACTTTTCAGCATTATTTAGTTTATCAAATGTTCATATATTTAATTATAATCTTAAGTACTAACCCCTTTTATTTGGTTCTCGAACGTGGAATCGAGGTGTTGTTTTAGTGGGACATTACCCGAGTCAATTTCCATCTCGATTCGACTTACCGAAACCTTGTTTATATTACATTTATGTTCTTTTATGTGTTTAGGTTATATATACAGTGTGTTGAACATTTTATGTTCACCTTTAGCATAAGTATTATTATTCTTTATATCATTATTTTATTATTGTGTATTATTAGCCATAAGTTATTTAAATCTGACAACTATTTACCGTATTCATATTTCATTATTTTACAATCTTATCAACGTTTATTATTATTAATCTACAAAAATTGTCAAAATCTCTGTCATTATTATTCACATATTGAGTTTATTAGCTTCACCAAAATTAAGTCTTTTAATTAAAATATTGTTACTCGTTGTTAGATATATTTTATTTCACTCTCGACTTCCCCCCCCCCCCTA
This sequence comes from Podabrus alpinus, assembly GCA_932274525.1. Lineage (NCBI taxonomy): Eukaryota > Metazoa > Arthropoda > Insecta > Coleoptera > Cantharidae > Podabrus > Podabrus alpinus. Next base: position 45,439,894 of record OW026456.1, on the reverse strand, counting down.
TTTCTATATAGGTAAGTTCTGAATTACTTTTGGGGGTAAGTTTATGACAAATTCAGTGGCGCCCTAATACCCGATTGTGACTTCCCTTGATTTTGCCGTCCCGGATTGTTATTGGAGTGATTCAAGCACCACGACCCACGCGATTGAGCTAGCGGCATCCAATATTAATCCAGGTAGGTGCCACACATTCACCTGTGTGATCACAGTTTGTTGACGGAACCAATTTGGCCCGTTACATCCTTTCATAGCGGTATGAGGTTTGTGGCTGAAATATTCAGCTGAATGTACTTCGAGGAAATCTCCTTACCGAAGTCGTGAAGGTTCGACTTGACTGTTAGGAAGAACGTTAACTTTCCTAAAGCCCTAGTCGTCGAACTGCGTCACAATAAAACAAGGTAACTACTTTGCTCTTAAGCAAAACTGTAGTACCGGGGGAAAAGTTAGGTGGAAGCTGGCACTTCATGTCTTATGTAAAAGACATAATTAAATAAAATTTCACCTGGGTGAATCGAAAATGTGAGTTTCACTATGGGAATCTAGTAAACTCTCAAATCCCTTAGACCAATGACCGCCCAAACTACACTAATAAAATGTTGGCGTTAGAAGTCAGAAAATATACAAAATTACACACTACTATTTACAAAAATTTACATTAATTAGGATTTGCTTTCAAATCCTTGACGTGATAAACGCCTACGTCTTTGCCTCTTTCGTCCTTAAGACGATAAGTGACAGAACCGGTCACCTCCACAACTTTACACTTGGTGTACTTGGGTGCTAACTTTTTGGAGAACTTGTCTGGAGCGCTAGAAAGTACAAAATTGCGTTTCCACACAATGTCCCCACGCTTAAATGATAAAGGTCGTTTTCTTAGGTCATAATGGGCCTTATTGCGTTTGTACGCTGATCTTATTTTTTCTACAACTTTACGGTGTAACTCGCTTAAACCATTCATGTCGGTCAGCAATTGCTCACGACCTTCTAAAGAAAATTCCCTCGGTTCACCCGAGTCCAATTTTCCATAATAGTCACCGCTATTCGGTACTGACCTACCGAAGTTTAAGAGAGATGGGGTGTATCCTGTGACTTCGTGCACGGCATTGCGGATGGCGTGTGCAATTTTGTGGATATATGTGTCCCATGACCTATGGTCATCTTCCACGAAGGAACGTAGACATGTCCCGATCACTCGGTTTGTCCGTTCGACAGAGTTAGCCTGGGGAGAATAGTTTGCCGTTGGCCAAACTTTCTGTACCTTATATTCTGCCATAAGATCTTTAAACATTTTGCCGGCAAATTGAGGACCATTGTCGGTTGTTACGACTTGAGGAACACCGAAAAGAAGGAAAGTTTCTTCAACAAATTTAACTACGGCCGCTGCGGTGGCTTGCCTTAGGGGCTGGACGAGGACGAATTTCGTGAACCAGTCAGATATAACTAAAAGAGAAGTATTGCCTTTTTTTGTCCTGGGAAAAGGTCCCATAAGGTCAATAGAAACTATCTGAAAGGGGTACTTGACTCGTTTCTCCTTTCCCATAAAACCTGGCCTAAGCAAATTCGAAGCTTTGCTGGCTGTGCAAATTTCACACCGTAAGACATACTTGGTGATATCAGTTTTCATACGGGGCCAATAGTATAACTCATTGATTTTGTTTAGCGTTTTAAATACACCAAAGTGTCCGCTCAAGGGGTTATCGTGGCAATCCACCATGATTTCACGACGACGTGATTTTGGCACGAGTACCTTCCACTCGACAAGATTCGAAACCAAGTTGTGCTTATTAGCAACATACTTGTAAACTAAGCCGTCCTCGATTTTAAAATTGGGATATTTGTCTGGGCTAGCTTGGATTTTGTCGATGGTTTTCTGGTACCAATCATCGATATCGGCGGGTGCAACTGAGATCATGTGAATATTCACAGGGGCTCTAGATAAAGCGTCTGCCACTACATTAAATTTACCCTTTCGATGGATGATGTTAAAGTCGTACTGATTCAAGCGTACGCTCCACCTAGCGATTCTGCCTAAAGGGGACTTGACAGTACCAAGCCACTTTAGCGCTTGATTATCAGTGATAACTGTGAAATGGGCTCCTTCTATGTAAGGGCGGAACTTTTCTATGCCGAAAAGGATGGCACAACACTCCTTTTCCATGGCGTGGTAGTTTAACTCATTGCGGGTTAGTGTGCGGCTCGCGTAAGCGATTACTCTTTCATCTTCACCCTCGCCTTGAACTAGAATTGCTCCCAGTCCAAAATCACTTGCGTCGGTCTGAATTATGAATGGAAGAGCAAAATCAGGACTTGACAGAATGGGAGATGTAGTTAGAAGATTTTTTAGATTATTAAAGGCTCGGTGTGCGTCCTCATTCCAAGATATCTTTTGACCCTTGGCGCGTCCTTTCAGAAGGTGCAAGATAGGAGCGGCCTCGGATGAAAAATTGGGTATAAACCTCCTATACCACCCTGCCATGCCTAGAAATCTTTTGATTTCGGTGGAAGTCTTAGGTACGGGGTAATTGTTAATTGCCTCTACCTTATCGGGGTCGGTTCGAAGACCTTTTTCGTCAATAACAAAGCCTAGGTATTTAAGTGATTCTCGGCAAAATTCACACTTGTTTAGATTTATAGTAAGCCCTGCCTTTTTCAAGCGTTTAAACACCTCAGTTAAAAGTTTCAAATGTTCTTCAAAACTTTCGGAAATAATAATTATGTCGTCTAGATAGACGAATACGCCCGTAAATTCTGGACCAAAAATGGAATCCATGAGCCTTTGCAACGTTTGGGCACTATTATTAAGACCGAAGGGAAGGACATTGAATTCAAACAATCCGCGCCTTGGGATGGTGAAGGCGGTTTTCTCGCAAGATTCTTTAGACAAAGGAACTTGCCAAAACGCTTTGCGTAGATCTATTGATGATAGATATCTAGCATCGCGCAAACGATCTAGTATGTCATTTATAAAAGGTAGTGGGTAGGCATCGGGTTTGGTCACTTCGTTCAACTTTCGACCATCAAAACAAAACCGGAGGTCTCCGTCTTTTTTCTTCACCATGACTATCGGCGAATTCCAACTGGAGTGCGACCTTTTGATGACGCCTAGGCGTAGCATCTCATCCGCCTCCGCATTAACTCTTGCTAACATAGCCGGTGACAGTGGGTAATGACGTTGCTTGATTGGAGTGGCCTCTGCCGTGTCTATGACATGTCGAACCATATTGGTTCTACCTAACTCTGCTGGAGCTAGTGTCTTAAATTTTGAAATGACTTTGTCGAGCTGTTGGACTTGCTCATAATCTAGATCTAATCGAGAATGTATAATTTTGTCGGTGTTTAAGGCATTTAATTCTGATGGAATGGTGTATGAATCTGCGCCGAAATCTGTTTTTATTTTAAAAAGTTTGCAAAATTCATACCCTAATATTAGTGGATAATCAACGGTGTTAGTGACTATTGCAGTTATATTTTTTGTATGGCCTTCTAATTCAAGTGGTAATACTACTGTACCTAGCACTTTTTGATAAGTCCCGTCTGCTGATCGCAGCGGTATTTTGTCGTAATCATTAATTTTTAAATTTAAAATATTTAGTAAATATAGCCCTTTGCGGCCCAAAACAGATTGATTCGCACCAGGATCAAGAAAAGCAAGCAACTTCCTACCAAGGATATTGACGTATAAGTACGCTCGATTGTCAAAAGGTCGATGCGTGAAAAGTGTCTCTACCTTAGCTTCAGGAGCTTTGCAAAAAGATTTGATGTTTATCAACCATTGTTGCCACTCGGCGCTATTAGCCTTCATTAAAAATGGGCTGGAAGTGAACTGGCTACTGTTCATTCCGGCCTTCCGGCGTTTTTTGAACACTTGGGGCAAGTAGGGTAGGTGACATCGGAAGTACCACAGATATAACAGAAAATGCGTCGTTCTTGTGGACAGGTGTGATAAAAATGTCCCGTACCATGGCAATTAAAGCATTTAGCGTTGGCCGATACGGCTCGCTTTCCGTAAGTTCGGGAATTATAATTTTTGCCTTGCGCTTGCATGGAATGAACTTCATGTCTTTGTGCGCATGTACGATTATTATAATTACTGGGCATGGCTAACTCTGGTTCTAGAGGACGGACTGTGGGGACGTGATATTTGCGAGTTTCCTCTTTATCATACACTTCTGTGATTGCTTTGCAAGCATCAACCAGTTCAAGCACGCTGTTGATGTTACGAAAAAGTAGCTGTTTCTGATATCGGGGCAATAAATTTTCTTTGATGTAATAAAGTTCTCTATGAGGACTTTCCGTGTATGATAACCTTGATATTAAATTGGTCATGGCAGCAATGAAGTCGCGTACCGGTTCCGTTTCACCCTGTTTCCTATTAATGATTTCTTGCCACAACGATTCATCATAATTCGTCGGCAAATAAGTGTGTCTAATCTGGTATTCAAGATCGCGCCATGTATGTACATACTTTCTAATTGATCTAAACCAAGTTAAGGCTGTACCCTCGAATAAGTCGATTGCACTATCGAAAACCGCAGCTTCCGAGACATGTCTCGAGATACGTAATTCATTAATACGTTCTAGGAACGCATTCACCCCTAGAGATTTAGAATCTCCTGAAAATTTTATATTCCACCGACTAACAGTATCAGGTTTGGTGGGAGCATAATAAATAGGTTGATTTTGTGCCGTTTGCATTTGGGGAGGTTGAAAATTACTAAATTGTGGATTTGGCGGCGTAAGCGAGTGTTGTGGATAATTTTGAATATTTTGATTAGTACTGATGTTTTGACTTTGATTATGATTTAAATTTTCTCCTTGCCTGACGGGCGTGGAGCTATGCTCACCCTGTAATTGAACGTTTTGGACGGCTGAAGGCTGGTCCATTTCGACATTTGGCAGTGACTGATTAATTTGGATATGTTCAAATGCCATCGAAAGATCATTTTCTCTTGTCGCAGGGGAGTCAATCATAATTTCGGCTCTCTCGATTAATAAATTACATTGCGTTTTGAGGTTCGTTGCTTCGAGCTTTTGCTCTTCCGAAAGTTCTAAATTAAGTAAACAGTAGTCGAGTCTTGCGACTATGTGGTCGAGTCTCGCTAAACATTTCTCGCAATCATTAGTACACGGCGAATCAATAAGATCCTGAACGGACTGTTCAGTAACGGCTAATTTAGAACGACATACTTGTAATTGCTCTGAAATATTTAATTCCACTCGTGGTGGTGCGGTTTCTACTTTTTCCCTTAAGGCTGCTCTTAAGGATGCTCGTTTCTGCTGCACATTAAGATGCAGGTAACCTTTGCCTCGTATTTCGAGTTCAAAAGATAGCTCTTCAGCGGATAAACGATTTAAATACCTCATATTGTTAATATTATTTTTAGAAAGATTCGTAATGCGATTATTATAAAATATAGAGAGATGTGTGATGTTATTAAAGTCGTTAAAATATTTATAAAATAGAGTTCGTTGAAATTGAGAAAGATCGTTGCGATATTATTGTAAGAGATTTCGTTAGTTCTGTTCTGTTCCTCGTAATATGAAATAATGATTTGATATTTAGTACCTTGAGTGAGAATATTGGAAAGTTTATTGGTAAAATTATAAAAGAGCATGTGATCGTAGCTTTGACGATGGATGCCACTTCGTTTGTAGCGTTCGAGCTGCCACTTAGTTTGTAAAAAGACAGTGGGATTCGAGCTCCGACGGATGGGCGCCACTTCGTTTGTAACCACTTTAACTTAAATAATTTGACCAAGGATAACCACTTCCTTGTTAGTCGTTACAAGTCCACTTTGGTAACCGTAGATGTTCAACAGGTTGGCTAGCTCGTGGTTTTTTACGCCTTAGTCGTAGAGCGAGGGTTACTCTGGTGTAATTCGAGTGTTCGGGGTTCGGTATTCTCTGGCTACTGGTACAAAATGCTCGGGGCGCCAAAAGGGTTAATAAACAAACACCGATGCTTAATCGTTCAATAACCATTTAATAATAAAACATAAAAAAATAAAATTCTTGAGTGAACAGAAAATAACGTACACTTTGTGTAACTTAAAATGACAATATTCGAACTAAACGAAATCTCTTGGTACAAAATGAAAAACTTAATACTACGATAATTAAAATATTTACAAATAATTGAGTGTTCGTCTGAAAAGATCGTATCCTCGTCTTGACGAAGTCGTGACGATACACTAAAATGAAGCGATTCACAGATCATAAATTATTGTTACTATGCTACCAAAAAGCAAAATACAGATAGCTACGGAAGCGATAGTAAGAGGTGTTAGCACACTAACAGAATTAAAAATTGTTAACACAAAGCGAACCAAAATTATATAGTGAGCAATGCAATTACTCACGTTTACGATGGATACAAATGCACGTAGATGGAATCCACAGATCTGTTGGTTTCCCCACTCGGTACATTCAATTTCTGAAGTAGGTTCTAAAAGAATATTACACATATACAATTTGATTAAACAAAGCGTTAACAGCAAACTACGAACTTTATAGTTCTTTTCTGAAATCTGAATAAAAATAATAAAATATGATACTGCTTTTGGTTGATGTTGATGGTTCCAATAGATGAATGATTGAAATTAGCTTCTGCCTCAATTGATTTGAATTGGTTATCGTCAACGTCTTTCTCAGTTTTTAATATCCAAAATTTTGTTATTATATTTATTTGACAGTACACCATGAGTTCGATTGCGCGTAGCCAGGATAATTCGGTTTACTACTGCGCCTATCGATTAAAAATTGTAATGGCGTCTATATTGATTTCCAATCTTTATAAATCGATATTTCGATTATAAAAAAATCGTTGAGTCGAAATAAATTACTCGAATTGTCACTTGACATTCGGTGAACGTAACTGCACAAAAACTGGTGGTAATTATTAATAATTACTTTAAAATTGGTCAAAAACTTGGAGCACTAAATAAAGCGTACTGTAGTAGGTGCGACTTCTGAACGCTAACCTCTTCATTCGGCATAAAAAAGTAGGCGAGTAACTTTGACCGACGCTTTTTAATACGCCATGGAAACTAGTACCGTATTGAAATTGATGGCATTTGATTTTATGGATCTTTTCATCAGAAATAATAAATATATACATAATAAGGAAATTAGTTAAATGTCTTTTGACAAAAATCGTTAAATAAAATTACAAAATTCGAAAATAAATTTGATCAAGTGGTAATTGATCGTAAATGGCGACAGGGTCGGCATTAGTAACATTTGAAATGTTACAGTTCTTCACCTAGACGCTGAAGTTCTTCACCTAAACCCTGTGTTTCTCACCTAGACCCTGTGCTTTTCACCTAGACCCTGGGTTTTCCACCTCCTAGAACCTGTACCTAGACCCTGCGTTTTTCACGTGGACCCTGTGTTTTTCACCTAGACCCTGGTGTTTTTCACCTAGACCCTGGTGTTTTTTACCTAGACCCTGATGTTTTTCACCAAGACCCTTTGTTTTGCACCTAGTCACCGTGTTTTTCATCTAGACCCTGGTATTTTTCACCTAGACCTTGATGTGTTTCACCTAGACCCTGTGTTTTTCACCTAGACCCTGATGTTTTTCACCTAGAACCTGTGTTTTTCACCTAGACTCTGTGTTTTTCACCTAGACCCTGAGTTTTTCACGTAGACCCTGTGTTTTTCATCTAGACCCTGAAGTTCTTCACCTAGACCCTGTGTTTTTCACCTAGACTCTGTGTTTTTCACCTAGACTCAGTGTTTTTCACCTAGACCCTGTGTTTTTCATCTAAACCCTGAAGATCTTCACCTAGACCCTGAAGTTCTTCACCTAGACCCTGTGTTTTTCACCTAGACTTTGTGTGTTTCACCTAGACCCTGTGTTTTTTATCTAGACCCTGCAATTCTTCACCTAGACCCTGAAGTTCTTCACCTAGACCCTGTGTATTTCACCTAGACCTTGCGTTTTTCACCTAGACCCTGGTGTTTTTCACCTAGACCCTGGTGTTTTTCACCTAGACCCTGGTGTTTTTCACCTAGACCCTGAAGTTCTTCACCTATACCCTGTGTTTTTCACCTAGACTCTGTGTTTTTCACCTAGACCCTGTGTTTTTTATCTAGACCCAGAAGTTCTTCACCTAAACCCTGTGTTTCTCACCTAGACCCTGGGTTTTCCACCTAGAACCTGTTTTTCACCTAGACCCTGCGTTTTTCATGTAGACCCTGTTTTTCACCTAGACCCTGCGTTTTTCACCTAGACTCTGTGTTTTTCACCTAGTCCCTGTGTTTTACATCTAGACCCTGGTATTTTTCACCTAGACCCTGATGTGTTTCACCTAAACTCAGTGTTTCTCACCTAGACCCTGATGTTTTTCACCTAGACCCTGTGTTTTTCACCTAGACTCTGTGTTTTTCACCTAGACCCTGTGTTTTTTATCTAGACCCTGAAGTTCTTCACCTAGACCCTGAAGTTCTTCACCTAAACCCTGTGTATTTCACCTAGACCCTGCGTTTTTCACCTAGACCCTGGTGTTTTTCACCTAGTCCCTGATGTGTTTCACCTAGACCCCGTGTTTTTCACCTAGACCCTGATATTTTTCACCTAGAACCCGTGTTTTTCACCTAGACTCTGTGTATTTTACCTAGACCCTGCGTTTTTCACCTAGACCCTGGTGTTTATCACCTAGTCCCTGTGTTTTTCATCTAGACCCTGCAATTCTTCACCTAGACCCTGAAGTTCTTCACCTAGACCCTGTGTATTTCACCTAGACCGTGCGTTTTTCACCTAGACCCTGGTGTTTTTCACCTAGTCCCTGTGTTTTTTATCTAGACCCTGAAGTTCTTCACCTAGACCCTGAAGTTCTTCACCTAAACCCTGTGTTTCTCACCTAGACCCTGTGCTTTTCACCTAGACCCTGGGTTTTCCACCTAGAACCTGTTTTTCACCTAGACCCTGCGTTTTTCATGTAGACCCTGTTTTTCACCTAGACCCTGCGTTTTTCATCTAGACCACGAAGTTCTACACCTAGACCCTGTGTTTTTCACCTAGAACCAGAAGTTCTTCACCTAGACCCTGTGTTTTTCACCTAGTCCCTGTGTATTTCATCTAGACCCTGGTATATTTCACCTACACCCTGATGTGTTTCGCCTAGACCCTGTGTTTTTCACCTAGACCCTGGTGTTTTTCACCTAGACCCTGGCGTTTTTCACCTAGACCCTGAAGTTCTTCACCTAGACCCTGTGTTTTTCACCTAGACTCTGTGTTTTTCACCTAGTACCTGTGTTTTTCATCTAGACCCTGAAGTTCTTCACCTAGACCCTGGGTTTTTCACCTAGACTCTGTGTTTTTCACCTAGACCCTGTGTTTTTTATCTAGACCCTGAAGTTCTTCACCTAGACCCTGAAGTTCTTCACCTAGAACCTGCGTTTTTCACCTAGACCCTGTGTTTTTCACCTAGACCCTGTGTTTTTCGCCTATACCCTGTGTTTTTCATCTAGAACCTGAAGTTCTTCACCTAGACCCTGTGTTTATCACCTAGTCACTGTGTTTTTCATCTAGACCCTGGTATTTTTCTCCTAGACCATGATGTGTTTCACCTAGACCCTGTGTTTTTCACCTAGACCCTGATGTTTTTCACCTAGAACCTGTGTTTTTCCCCTGTGTTTAGACCCTGCAATTCTTCACCTAGACCCTGTGTATTTCACCTAGACCGTGCGTTTTTCACCTAGACCCTGGTGTTTTTCACCTAGTCCCTGTGTTTTTCATCTAGACCCTGGTATTTTTCACCTAGACCCTGATGTGTTTCACCTAAACTCAGTGTTTCTCACCTAGACCCTGATGTTTTTCACCTAGAACCCATGTTTTTCACTTAGACTCTGTGTTTTTCACCTAGACCCTGAGTTTTTCACGTAGACCCTGTGTTTTTCACCTAGACCCTGTGATTTTCATCTAGAACCTGAAGTTCTTCACCTAGACCCTGTGTTTTTCACCTAGACTCTGTGTTTTTCACCTAGACCCTGATGTTTTTCACCTAGAACCTGTGTTTTTCACCTAGACTCTGTGTTTTTCACCTAGACCCTGTGTTTTTTATCTAGACCCTGCAATTCTTCACCTAGACCCTGAAGTTCTTCACCTAGACCCTGTGTATTTCACCTAGACCCTGCGTTTTTCACCTAGACCCTGGTGTTTTTCACCTAGACCCTGTGTTTTTCATCTAGACCCTGCAATTCGTCACCTAGACCCTGAAGTTCTTCACCTAGACCCTGTGTATTTCACCTAGACCCTGGTGTTTTTCACCTAGACCCTGGTGTTTTTCACCTAGACCCTGAAGTTCTTCACCTAGACCCTGATGTGTTTCGCCTAGACCCTGTGTTTTTCACCTAGACCTTGTGTTTTTCACCTAGACCCTGGTGTTTTTCACCTAGACCCTGGTGTTTTTCACCTAGACCCTGAAGTTCTTTACCTAGACCCTGTGTTTTTCACCTAGACTCTGTGTTTTTCACCTAGACCCTGTGTTTTTTATCTAGACCCAGAAGTTCTTTACCTAAACCCTGTGTTTCTCACCTAGACCCTGGGTTTTCCACCTAGAACCTGTTTTTCACCTAGACCCTGCGTTTTTCATGTAGACCCTGTTTTTCACCTAGACCCTGCGTTTTTCACCTAGACTCTGTGTTTTTCACCTAGTCCCTGTGTTTTACATCTAGACCCTGGTATTTTTCACCTAGACCCTGATGTGTTTCACCTAGACCCTGTGTTTTTCACCTAGACCCTGCGTTTTTCATGTAGACCCTGTTTTTCACCTAGACCCTGCATTTTCACCTAGACTCTGTGCTTTTCACCTAGTCCCTGTGTTTTTCATCTAGACCCTGCAATTCTTCACCTAGACCCTGAAGTTCTTCACCTACACTCTGTGTATTTCACCTAGACCGTGCGTTTTTCACCTAGACCCTGGTGTTTTTCACCTAGTCCCTGTGTTTTTCATCTAGACCCTGGTATTTTTCACCTAGACCCTGATGTGTTTCACCTAAACTCAGTGTTTCTCACCTAGACCCTGATGTTTTTCACCTAGAACCTGTGTTTTTCACTTAGACTCTGTGTTTTTCACCTAGACCCTGAGTTTTTCACGTAGACCCTGTGTTTTTCACCTAGACCCTGGTGTTTTTCACCTAGACCCTGGTGTATTTCACCTAGACCCTGCGTTTTTCACCTAGACCCTGGTGTTTTTCACCTAGACCCTGTGTATTTCACCTAGACCGTGCGTTTTTCACCTAGACCCTGGTGTTTTTCACCTAGTCCCTGTGTTTTTTATCTAGACCCTGAAGTTCTTCACCTAGACCCTGACGTTCTTCACCTAAACCCTGTGTTTCTCACCTAGACCCTGTGCTTTTCACCTAGACCCTGGGTTTTCCACCTAGAACCTGTTTTTCACCTAGAGCCTGCGTTTTTCATGTAGACCCTGTTTTTCACCTAGACCCTGCGTTTTTCATCTAGACCACGAAGTTCTACACCTAGACCCTGTGTTTTTCACCTAGAACCAGAAGTTCTTCACCTAGACCCTGTGTTTTTCACCTAGTCCCTGTGTTTTTCATCTAGACCCTGGTATTTTTCACCTACACCCTGATGTGTTTCGCCTAGACCCTGTGTTTTTCATTTAGACCCTGTGTTTTTCACCTAGACCCTGTGTTTTTCACTTAGTCACTGTGTTTTTCATCTAGACCCTGGTATTTTTCACCTAGACCCTGATGTGTTTCACCTAGACCCTGTGTTTTTCACCTAGAACCTGTGTTTTTCACCTAGACTCTGTGTTTTTCACCTAGACCCTGTGTTTTTTATCTAGACCCTGCAATTCTTCACCTAGACCCTGAAGTTCTTCACCTAGACCCTGTGTATTTCACCTAGACCCTGCGTTTTTCACCTAGACCCTGGTGTTTTTCACCTAGACCCTGTGTTTTTCATCTAGACCCTGCAATTCGTCACCTAGACCCTGAAGTTCTTCACCTAGACCCTGTGTATTTCACCTAGACCCTGGTGTTTTTCACCTAGACCCTGGTGTTTTTCACCTAGACCCTGAAGTTCTTCACCTAGACCCTGATGTGTTTCGCCTAGACCCTGTGTTTTTCACCTAGACCTTGTGTTTTTCACCTAGACCCTGGTGTTTTTCACCTAGACCCTGGTGTTTTTCACCTAGACCCTGAAGTTCTTTACCTAGACCCTGTGTTTTTCACCTAGACTCTGTGTTTTTCACCTAGACCCTGTGTTTTTTATCTAGACCCAGAAGTTCTTTACCTAAACCCTGTGTTTCTCACCTAGACCCTGGGTTTTCCACCTAGAACCTGTTTTTCACCTAGACCCTGCGTTTTTCATGTAGACCCTGTTTTTCACCTAGACCCTGCGTTTTTCACCTAGACTCTGTGTTTTTCACCTAGTCCCTGTGTTTTACATCTAGACCCTGGTATTTTTCACCTAGACCCTGCGTTTTTCATGTAGACCCTGTTTTTCACCTAGACCCTGCATTTTCACCTAGACTCTGTGCTTTTCACCTAGTCCCTGTGTTTTTCATCTAGACCCTGCAATTCTTCACCTAGACCCTGAAGTTCTTCACCTAGACTCTGTGTATTTCACCTAGACCGTGCGTTTTTCACCTAGACCCTGGTGTTTTTCACCTAGTCCCTGTGTTTTTCATCTAGACCCTGGTATTTTTCACCTAGACCCTGATGTGTTTCACCTAAACTCAGTGTTTCTCACCTAGAACCTGATGTTTTTCACCTAGAACTTGTGTTTTTCACTTAGACTCTGTGTTTTTCACCTAGACCCTGAGTTTTTCACGTAGACCCTGTGTTTTTCACCTAGACCCTGGTGTTTTTCACCTAGACCCTGGTGTATTTCACCTAGACCCTGCGTTTTTCACCTAGACCCTGGTGTTTTTCACCTAGACCCTGTGTATTTCACCTAGACCGTGCGTTTTTCACCTAGACCCTGGTGTTTTTCACCTAGTCCCTGTGTTTTTTATCTAGACCCTGAAGTTCTTCACCTAGACCCTGACGTTCTTCACCTAAACCCTGTGTTTCTCACCTAGACCCTGTGCTTTTCACCTAGACCCTGGGTTTTCCACCTAGAACCTGTTTTTCACCTAGAGCCTGCGTTTTTCATGTAGACCCTGTTTTTCACCTAGACCCTGCGTTTTTCATCTAGACCACGAAGTTCTACACCTAGACCCTGTGTTTTTCACCTAGAACCAGAAGTTCTTCACCTAGACCCTGTGTTTTTCACCTAGTCCCTGTGTTTTTCATCTAGACCCTGGTATTTTTCACCTACACCCTGATGTGTTTCGCCTAGACCCTGTGTTTTTCATTTAGACCCTGTGTTTTTCACCTAGACCCTGTGTTTTTCACTTAGTCACTGTGTTTTTCATCTAGACCCTGGTATTTTTCACCTAGACCCTGATGTGTTTCACCTAGACCCTGTGTTTTTCACCTAAACCCTGTGTTTTTCACCTAGACCCTGGTGTTTTTCACCTAGAACCCGTGTTTTTCACCTAGACTCTGTGTTTTTCTCCTAGACCCTGTGTTTTTCATCTAGAACCTGAAGTTCTTCACCTAGACCGTGTGTTTTTCACCTAGTCACTGTGTTTTTCATCTAGACCCTGGTATTTTTCACCTAGACCCTGATCTGTTTCACCTAGACCCTGTGTTTTTCACCTAGACCCTGATGTTTTTCACCTTGAACCTGTGTTTTTCACCTAGACTCTGTGTTTTTCACCTAGACCCTGAGTTTTTCAAGTAGGCCCTGTGTTTTTCACCTAGACCCTGGTGTTTTTCACCTAGACCCTGGTGTTTTTCACCTAGACCCTGATGTTTTTCACCTAGACCCTGTGTTTTTCACTTAGTCACTGTGTTTTTCATCTAGACCCTGGTATTTTTCACCTAGACCCTGATGTGTTTCACCTAGACCCTGTGTTTTTCACCTAGACCCTGTGTTTTTCACCTAGACCCTGGTGTTTTTCACCTAGACCCTGGTGTTTTTCACCTAGACCCTGATGTTTTTCACCTAGACCCTGTGTTTTTCACCTAGACACTGTGTTTTTCACCTAGACCCTGAAGTTCTTCACCTAAACCCTGTATTTCTCACCTAGACCCTGTGCTTTTCACCTAGACCCTGGGTTTTCCACCTAGAACCTGTTTTTCACCTAGACCCTGCGTTTTTCATGTAGACCCTGTTTTTCACCTAGACCCTGCGTTTTTCACCTAGACTCTGTGTGTTTCACCTAGACCCTGTGTTTTTCACCTAGACTCTGTGTTTTTCACCTAGACCCTGTGTTTTTCATCTAGAACCTGAAGTTCTTCACCTAGACCCTGTGTTTTTCACCTAGACTCTGTGTTTTTCACCTAGACCCTGATGTTTTTCACCTAGAACCTGTGTTTTTCACCTCCGTGAGTTTTTCACCTAGACTCTGTGTTTTTCACCTAGACCCTGTGTTTTTTATCTAGACCCTGCAATACTTCACCTAGACCCTGAAGTTCTTCACCTAGACCCTGTGTATTTCACCTAGACCCTGCGTTTTTCACCTAGACCCTGGTGTTTTTCACCTAGTCCCTGTGTTTTTCATCATGGAAATACGCTGTTTTCCGCCACGACCGTGACTTTGAGCTTACCGGCGTAGGCCGGGGCGGCGGTGTCTTGATAGCGGTGCAGTCTTCTCTTAATCCCGTCCCTATTGATCTGGCGGAGCTATCCCGGGTTGTGCCAGTGGTGGATGTTGTGGGAGTATGGGTGAACTTAAATAAACAACACCGAATGCGTGTATTTGCAATTTATATACCACCAAGTCTATCGGCGGATGACTATGAGTTGTTTTTTGAATTATTTGCATCGACTCTCTCTATTTCTGAGGGCGACTTGCTGGTCTTGAGCGATTTTAATGCTCCGAGTTTCGCCGGGGATTTCGATGATTCTAGGGGTGTTGCCATCCATAACTTTATGCAGTTTTCCGACGTAACACAGCGTAACTATATCCATAATTCGCTAGGCCGCACCCTTGACTTAATCTTTTCAAACGTGGGCGTTACAGTGTCGCGCAGTCTTGATGCACTGGTCCCGGAGGACGAGTATCATCCCTCACTTAATTTAGTTCTCCAATTGTCGGGTCCCGACACTCCCAGTTTTGCTCCTAATTTGGATAAGAGCTTAAATTTTAAAAAAGCAGACCTCAATCTTATGTACCGTTTATTCGATGAGACGGACTGGACCTCCGTCTGTGATTGCACGAATGTTGATTTGGCTTGCGACGCATTCTATGCGATTACTAACGGCGTATTGCATGCGAGTGTCCCACTGGGTACGAGTGGTACTCCCAGACAATACCCCCACTGGTTTACAAAGGCACTTATAGCTAACATCCGGTTAAAGGCGGCGCATCATCGACGTTACCAAAAGTCGGGTTCAGTTAGCGATTTCGAGGCATTTAGACGCCTTAGAGCTCTGGTGAAGAAGCAGACTGCCGAGAGCCATCGGGATTACCTTTCTGGTTCCGCAAACGCTATCTGTTCAGATCCTTCGCAGTTCTGGTCCTTTGTGAAGTGCAGAAAGGGTAACTCTAGGATACCAGGTTCCCTGCAATTTAACAATGTTGAGTATTCTAGTCCTGAATCTATTGTCAATGCTTTTGCGGATTACTTCCAATCAGTTTACATGGATTCTGATAAGGATTGCGCGACAGGTTGCGACGATGCTAACCCTTCGTTACTAATCCATAGTCCGAAAGTCTCAAATGCGGATGTTATAGCTGCTTTGCAACGTTCTAAAAACAAACTTACCAGCGGCGTGGATGGTATACCCGCTTTTATACTAAAGGACTGTGCCACGACTTTTTCGGTACCCCTACTACATATTTTTAATCTAATATTTACTACCGCCACGTTTCCCCAATCCTGGAAGGTAGCACGACTGTGTCCAGTCCTGAAAAAAGGTAGTCCATCAATGATCAGTAATTATCGGCCAATCTCTATCTTATCCAACTTGTCCAAGGCATTTGAACGGATTTTGTATGACCATATTTATGCTCATATCAAGAGTTCACTATCCCTTCATCAACACGGCTTTATGAACGGGCGCTCAACTGTCACGAACCTTGCGACATTTAAACAGTTCGTATCCGAAACTTTGGACTGCCAGGGACAAATCGATACAATCTACACTGACTTCCAGAAGGCGTTTGACCAACTTGATCTATATAGATTGATTGGGAAATTGTCATCGTTTGGCTTCTCTAATCAGCTGATTAATCTCTTCAGTACATACCTATTTGAACGCAAGCAATTTGTTGAATACCGGGGTCATAAATCTTCGGTCTTCTCGGTTAGCTCGGGCGTTCCTCAGGGGTCCAACCTTGGTCCTCTCCTTTTTATAATTTTCGTGAACGACCTGCCCAATATTATATCATCGCAAAAACTGCTATATGCCGATGATTTAAAAATTTACGCAGGCATTTCCTCATTAGAGGATTGCCATCGTCTGCAATCTGATCTGGACCTGATTGGGACCTGGTGTAGGAGTAATCGGTTGCAACTACAAATCTCCAAATGTAAAGTAGTCTCTTTTACAAACAAGAAGACTTTTATTGACTTCTCCTACACTTGCGAGGGCAGAATTTTGGAGAGATGCGATTCCTTCAGAGATTTGGGAGTTATCTTTGACTCACGACTAACCTTCACCGAACACATTAGCGATACCCTAGGTTGTGCGTCCCGCATGTATGGATTCATCTACAGAAACGCACGTGACCTTCAAAGCATTCCATGTTTGAAGCTTCTCTACTATAGCTTTGTTCGTTCAAGGCTGGAATACGCTGCGCTGATCTGGTACCCAACACATGCGTACCACATTAGGCGACTTGAGTCGGTACAACGTCGATTTTTGAAATTCTTGGCATTCCTTCAAGATGGTCTTTACCCGATACAGGGCTATAATCATCGCAAACTCTTGGCTCAATTCGATGTTGAAACACTAGAGAGCAGGCGCTTTGTATCGTCCGTCGTATTTATATACAAACTTCTGAGATACATCATCGATTGTCCACCATTATTGGCAGAGATAAATTTTCGAGTACCTAGAGGTAACTCTAGACAGAGCGACCTGTTCTACTGTAGGTTTAGCCGTACCAACTTCTTGGCCACGTCCCCCATCTCCATCTGCAGCCGCAACTTTAATGTTATTACTGACATTGCCGACCCCAACCACACGGGCCTCAAGGAGTTGGTTGCATGCTGTTACAGGCGAGTTGGGTAATCGCCCCGTCCAAACGATCCAGCACTGACTTATATAAATATGGGTTATTTTATTTTATTTTGTTTGTGCTATGTACTTCTATATATTATAGTTGGTATATAAATATATATACATTTGTATACACACTCCTTGTAATTAGTTTTTACTGTTAGGAGTGTGTCTAAATCTTTAAATAAATAAATAAATAAATCTAGACCTTGCAATTCTTCACCTAGACCCTGAATTTCTTCACCTAGACCCTGTGTATTTCACCTAGACCCTGCGTTTTTCACCTAGACCCTGGTGTTTTTCACCTAGTCCCTGTGTTTTTCATCTAGACCCTGAAGTTCTTCACCTAGACCCTGAGTTTTTTACCTAGACTCTGTGTTTTTCACCTAGACCCTGTGTTTTTCACCTAGACTCTGTGTTTTTCACCTAGACCATGTGTTTTTTACCTAGACCCTGAAGTTCTTCACCTAGACCCTGAAGTTCTTCACCTAGACCCTGTGTTTTTCACCTAGACCCTGTGTTTTGTGACCTTCGTTTTAATTTTTGGACGCATTTTTTTTTAATTAATAAAAAAAATTGGAGGGCTGGGATTTGAAAAAAAAGAGGAGGATAATAAAAGTCAGAAAAAATTAAGATCGTCGGTTTTTGTAGGGAGGTTTTTGATTAGTTTGTGGGGGTTAGTGCAATTGAAAAAAAGGAGTGTGGGAACGGCAAGGTTTTGTCTTGTGTATGTGGGGTGATTGCGTTTCGCAAAATTTACCACCGTCGTCCGTCGTTCCTACGGTACTCGTCGGTTACGAGTGGGTAACCTGCTCCAAATATTGGAGAATAAAAGTCGCTGGCAATCCTACATATATTAAGGTATCGTGAAATCTGTATTTGAAAATTGTTAAAACCTTGATATCAAAATTGTTTAGTTGGTTGTTATTATGTTCTGTAGTTAGTTATTAGTCGTTAACCAATGTTAGTTATTTGTTTAGTTTTTGATTATTACTCGTATGTTCACTATTTAGTTGTTAATCTTGTTAAATCTTGTCAGTTTAAGTTGGGTAATTTTAGACCGTTAGGTTAAGTTCTTGTGTTCGTTAATAAATTTTGTTACCGCCGTTAAACCAACCTTATTACCCGTCGTTAATTATTAGTTATTCGTTAGTCCACGCTATCTCTCCTTCGTTTGCACCCAGGACTGCGAGCGAAGGACCGTTGGGAAGTGTGGGCGAATTACTTCGTGTTGGTGGCGCCCATCCTTCCCCCCCCATTCAATAGAAAGAGAGGTAAGTCCCTTACGCGCCGGCCAGTTACCCCGGGTATTTCAAATACCAAATCGACCACGACCACTCCACTGAGCCAGCCGTCGTGCAACTGGTCCCGTATCCGCGTACCCTCTCTTTGGGTCAATTTAGGCCCGTCACAGTTTTTCACCTAGACCATGCGTTTTTCATCTAGACCCTGAAGTTCTTCACCTAGACCCTGAAGTACTTCACCTAGACCCTGCGTTTTTCATCTAGACCCTGAAGTTCTTCACCTAGACCCTGTGTTTTTCACCTAGACCCTGTGCTTTTCACCTAGACCCTGGGTTTTCCACCTAGTACCGGTTTTTCACCTAGACCCTGCGTTTTTCATCTAGACCCTGAAGTTCTTCACCTAGACCCTGAAGTACTTCACCTAGACCCTGCGTTTTTCATCTAGACCCTGAAGTTCTTCACCTAGACCCTGTGTTTTTCACCTAGACCCTGTGTTTTTCACCTAGACCCCGGTGTTTTTCAACTAGACCATGTGTTTTTCACCTAGACCCTGAAATTCTTCACCTAGACCCTGGGTTTTCCACCTAGACCCTGTTTTTCACCTAGACCCTGCGTTTTTCATCTAGACCCTGAAGTTCTTCACCTAGGCCCTGTGTTTTTCACCTAGACCCTGTGTTTTGTGACCTTCGTTTTAATTTTTGGACGCATTTTTTTTTAATTAATAAAAAAAATTGTAGGGCTGGGATTTGAAAAAAAAAGAGGAGGATAATAAAAGTCAGAAAAAATTAAGATCGTCGGTTTTTGTAGGGAGGTTTTTGATTAGTTTGTGGGGGTTAGTGCAATTGAAAAAAGGAGTGTGGGAACGGCAAGGTTTTGTCTTGTGTATGTGGGGTGATTGCGTTTCACAAAATTTACCACCGTCGTCCGTCGTTCCTACGGTACTCGTCGGTTACGAGTGGGTAACCTGCTCCAAATATTGGAGAATAAAAGTCGCTGGCAATCCTACATATATTAAGGTATCGTGAAATCTGTATTTGAAAATTGTTAAAACCTTGATATCAAAATTGTTCAGTTGGTTGTTATTATGTTCTGTAGTTAGTTATTAGTCGTTAACCAATGTTAGTTATTTGTTTAGTTTTTGATTATTATGTTCACTATTTAGTTGTTAATCTTGTTAAATCTTGTTAGTTTAAGTTGGGTAATTTTAGGCCGTTAGGTTAAGTTCTTGTGTTCGTTAATAAATTTTGTTACCGCCGTTAAACCAACCTTATTACCCGTCGTTAATTATTAGTTATTCGTTAGTCCACGCTATCTCTCCTTCGTTTGCACCCAGGACTGCGAGCGAAGGACCGTTGGGAAGTGTGGGCGAATTACTTCGTGTTGGTGGCGCCCATCCTTCCCCCCCCCATTCAATAGAAAGAGAGGTAAGTCCCTTACGCGCCGGCCAGTTACCCCGGGTATTTCAAATACCAAATCGACCACGACCACTCCACTGAGCCAGCCGTCGTGCAACTAGTCCCGTATCCGCGTACCCTCTCTTTGGGTCAATTTAGGCCCGTCACAAATTTGGCGCCCAACGTCTTGAGGCTCTCGAGTTTGCTTATTTTTGCAGTTAACCAAGTCTTCTTTTGTATTTATTGGTAAATTTAAATTATGTCCTTACCTTCGCCTAAGTCGGCGATGGAGAACGCGCTCCAGGTCTTGTTGAGCGGTTATAGGTTTAATGTGGATAGACTGCTGAAGTCAGAACTAAGTTTTGAACTTTCAGTTCGTGATATCCCCTCGGACTCCACCGTTGTTAACTTGAGGAAGTTGCTGCGTAAGGCTTTGAACGCCGAGCGTGACAACCCAAACATATTTCGTCCCAAACATATTGCAATGTCCGACACTGACCACCACGTCAATAGAAATGATAACGTCACAATTTGAAATTTTGTTTATTAATAAAGAGAGCACATGACTTATTTGTTCGAACGTAAAAGTTTTATCTGATACCAAAAATTTAGTTTAACGTCATAAATTTATATGAAGAAAGGGTCACGGAACGAGATAACAAAATAAAGTCAAAAATGCAACGTTTTAATTCTGTTAATAAAAATGTTTGTTAAAATTATAAATTAAATTAATTAATAATAAGAAATGTAATTTGAAATCAAAATAATTGTTCAATGTTTGTTTATAAAAATGTGTTAAAACGTAAAACTTAAATAAGAATAACTTTACACGTATCGGAGTGCCTCGCAATTCAATGTATCACAAATGGGAAAGACATTTTCTTCAAAAGTTTACTAGAAGATCACAGGAGATGCAAGTACTTTAATTTAATCTGAAACATAAAAATTTTATTAAAATTTTACAAGTCACATTGGGCTTGAGCCGAACCTGCAAATTATAACGTCAATGGAATTGATTTTATTTCGACCAATGGAGAAAAATCACATTTGCCTTGAAATACACAGGTAACGATGGTAAAACAATTGAAAGAGGAAGTTGTTGAATTAATTTCGATCAATGGTGTGTGAATTTGTGCGTGCTCCGCTAAAATTATATAAATCAAGAAAAATTACAAAGAAATTCAACAAAAAAAGAATAGTAATAATTAAAAATATTGTACTTACGTATTTGGAAAGTTAAATTGATAGAAGATTGTGAAGAATCACGATTATTTTGGAAAAACTTGGTTACACCACGAGGTAAACGAATCCACAAGAAAATTTTGCAGCTTGAATTATCATACACACCGAAGGTCATCCATCGAGTGCAAGTGAACAGTTTAATGGTACATGAACCCAGTAAACAGAAATACCCCAGATCATTAAAGGTACCGTCCCATTAAAAATTATATTAAACTTAAAAATTAGTGAAAATTTTGCGATTAACTTTACACGTGCATTAATACGTTCCGACTTTATTAAAATAAGATATTTGTCAATTAGCATAAGAATTTTATTACATTTAAATCATTTACTATTTAAAATTATAATAAATTACAATTTGCATTATAAAACGGAGCATAATTTTTGTGATATCATTCCGAAGACCATACTATTCTATTTCAGCATTACGATTTGGTCAAGGAAGGAACCCAACTTGAGAAAAGGTTGCGGTGCTCACCGAAATTGTTAAGCCGAGGTATAAATTTCTTTTATTTGCATTTATCAATAACAATTTTGCATACATTTCTATTGACGGGGTACATTTACGTACACCTGTACAAGACATTAATATTAAAACGTGCAGCCCTAGTAAAGCTCCGAGGCTACACAGCACTTTTTGGCTAGCCCAACGTGAGGCTACGAAATCACACTGCAATATGTTTAGTTTTGAGACTGATGCTGCGGCCATTGGCAATGCATTTGAGTCGTTAACTATTTTATTTGAGACTGCGGATTTAAGTAAAGCGGCCGTTGTCTGTGAGACAAAACTAGTTCATGTTTACAATCGAATTAGAAGTTCGGTCCCGGAAAACGGTGCGCAGGCTCTGCTTAAGGCGGATTGGTTCGTGTCGCTTCGTGGTTATGTTTCGGGCTTTGCTGCTCGCTGCGGGAAACTGCTCGATTGTCACTAGATAGTTCTGCTGCGGTTACTGATACCCCAGATTTGGCTGAGGGTTTAGCAAAGTTGAATATGTCAGTTTCACAAGAGTTGGTTACGACCGATGCTGCCGTCCCGCCTGTGATAAACTCTTCTGCTTTTGTTGAGGCTGCTCCTTCGGCGTTAAATGTAACGGCCCCTGGTGCTGTTTTGGCTACTATCGCTCCTACATCAAACAATCAGTCCGTTTCGGATCCCCCATTGGTTTCGGTTTCATCTCCGAGTTCAGATTATGTTAAACCTATCCCAGTGGTAAAATGGGGTATTTCTTTTAAAGGTGATAAGTCCCAATCAGTTAACGCGTTTCTAGAACAAGTTGAAGAGCTTAGCGTAGCTCGCAATGTGTCTAAGGAACGTTTGTTCCGGGAATCTTTTGACCTTTTCAAGGACAAAGCTTTAGTTTGGTTTCGTGCCAACAAAGTACTTTGTCGAGATTGGAATGAACTAGCTACCGCGTTACGCGATGAATATTTACCACCGGATTACGATGATGTGTTGTTAAGAGAAATTGAGCGTCGCACTCAAGGTGCTAACGAGCCTTTAGGGATGTATGTCGCGATTCTTACCAACATGTTCTCGCGATTAACCGAAAAACTTTCTGAAGCTAGGCAGTTGAAAATCGTGCGTAGAAATCTCGCTCCTTTTTATCAGACGCACTTGGGTTTGTCTGAAATTACGTCGTTTCGCCATCTGGCAAGATTGGGTAAGGCGATTGAGGAGAAACGTTCCCAAATTGAAAATTATGTACCCCCGGTTAAACGTAAGTCTGACTTAGAGCCAGACCTTGCTTATTTAGACACTTATGGTGAATTCTCAGACAGTGAGAAGGGAAAAACCTTCCATCGTCCTTCATCCTCTCCTGCGGCGCCTTCTGCTCGTTTTGCTGCGGTGACTACATCTCCTGCACCCCGTGACGTCGCGCAATCGTTGCCTAGGTCCAAGCATTCATTGTGTTGGAACTGTAATTCACCCCATCATTTAGCTTGGCAGTGTACGGCTCCGAGGAAAGCTTCCCTGTATTGTTATCGTTGCGGTGAGCCAAACTTTACGGTGCTTACCTGCCCCAAATGTGCTTCGAGTTCGGGAAACGATCGTCGAGGTCAGTGAAATACGGGCTCGCTACCTCGCATGTCTTTCAAAATTCGTCCCGTTACGTTCATGAGTTGTTGTCGGAACGCGATAGACTTTTTATTAAAAATAAAGTGTTGTTGGATTTTATTATCGAACATGCGCGCGACGACGAACGTCCGTACGTTACTGTAGACATTTGCGGTACTCGGATTTTCGCGTTATTGGACTCTGGTGCTACGCGCACTATTATTGGTGGAAAAGGTTGGGATATTTTGTCTCAAACCGGATTTAGTATGAATCGTCGTTTTCGTTCTGGTTGTGCGTTGGCCAATGGACGTTCAAATTTGGTTGCCGGTGCCGTCGATCTTCCGATCAATTTAAGCGGTCGAACCGTAATTATTACTGCCCTTGTTGTCCCTGATGTATCTCCGCTGCTGATCCTAGGTATCGATTTTTGGAAAACCATAGGCTTTGTCCCTGATGTGTTCCGTGGAGAATGGCGCTTTTCGAATCCTGACGCTGCCACTGTGATGTCTGTGTCGTCTACGGTAACGCATGTGTAAAAGTTGACTGACGAACAGAAAATGGAGTTGAGCTCCTTAATAGATGAGTCCTTTCCGTCGATTGTCCCTAACATTCTTGGATGTGCTACTAATGTGTCGCATCGGATTGTAACTACTTCCCCCCCATCAAGCAGCGCTACTACCCTGTGTCCCCTGTTGTACAGCTCCAGATCGACGAAGAATTGAAGACGATGTTCGATGCGGGCGTCGTGGAAAAATCGAACAGTGGTTGGTCTAGTCCCGTACTTCTAGTGAAGAAGAAGGATGGAAAATTCCGATTTTGCGTGGATTTTAGAAAAGTCAATGCGGTCAGCGAACGTGATGCGTATCCCCTCCCCTATGTTTCGGCGATTTTGGATCGCTTAGGTAATGCCCAGTACATTACCAGCCTCGATATCAAATCTGCGTATTGGCAGATCCCATTGGATCCCGACTCCAAGCAGTACACTGCTTTTACCATCCCTGGTCGAGGATTGTTCCAATTTACCCGCATGGCTTTCGGTCTTCATAACGCACCTGCAACTTGGCAGCGTTATGTGAACAAGGTTTTGGGCCCTGAGCTCGAACCGTTTGTGTTCGTATACCTAGATGATGTTATCATCTGCACCCCAACTTTTGAGAAGCACATGGATGTTTTGCGCGAGGTGTTAAAAAGACTAAGAGACTCCGGCCTCATCCTCAGTAAAGACAAGTGTAATTGGTGCTTGTCTCAGTTGACTTATCTCGGTTATGTGGTCAGTGACCAAGGTTTATCGGTGGACCCTCAAAAGGTCGACGCGATTTTGCGTGTTCCTGCACCTAAATGCGTGACAGAAGTACGTCGTATTATCGGTATAGTATCGTGGTACCGCCGGTTTATCCCGAACTTTTCATCGATAATCTCACCAATGACTGCCTTGCTTCGGCGTAATCGCCACTTTTTATGGACAGAAGAGTGTGATTTTGCGCTAAATACCCTTAAGAACAATTTAGTGAGTGCGCCCATCCTTACTTGTCCCGATTTTTCTTTCCCTTTTTCTGTTCAGACCGACGCGTCCGGGTACGGAATATCGCGGCCGTGTTGACTCAAGAAGTCGATGGGGACGAGAGGGTCATTAGTTATTTGAGCCGTTCTTTAACGAAACAAGAGCAGAATTTTTCGGTCACTGAGAGAGAGTGTCTCGCGGTAATGTGGGCCGTGGAGAAGTTGCGTCCTTACCTCGAAGGGTCGCATTTTAAAGTTATTACGGACCATTATAGTCTTGTTTGGTTGGCTAATTTAAAAGAGCCTACTGGTCGTTTATGTAGATGGGCAGTGAGACTACAGCAGTATGATTTTGAAGTCATACACCGTAAGGCCAAAGACAATATAGTGCCTGACGCGTTGTCGCGTGCAGTTGCGGTCCTCGCCGCTGTGTCGGACAGAACAGTTGTTGTAGAACCTTCAGTGAGTGCGATTGACATTATAAATGCGACTGATATGGATCGCGTGGCTGGCCCCGCCAAGTGGTATCGGTCCATGCTAGCGCGTATCGCGAATAAACCGAATTCATTTCCGAAGTGGAAAGTAGAAAATTGTGTTATTTATAAACACGTTCCTGCCGATTATCCAGACTTACGAGAAGAAGTTGATACTTGGAAAGAGGTCTTGGCTGACCATCGCCGACGCGATGTTATCCGGTCTTGTCACGACGAACCTACCTCAGGTCATTTAGGCATTCGGAAAACTTTAGATCGAGTTGCTCGTAATTTTTATTGGCCAAAAATGAAATATACCGTCACTAAGTATGTGAATCGCTGTTCCATTTGTATTGCTCACAAACCAGAGCAGAACAAGCCGGCTGGTTTAATGGTTCGCCATCCTGTGGTTACGAGACCGCGGCAGATGATCTCTGTAGATCTTGTTGGGCATTTACCCCGGTCTACACGCGGATATTGTTATATTTTGGTGGTGGCGGATTATTTTTCAAAATTTTCGCTATGTTTTCCCTTGCGTGCCGCTACTGCTGCTGCCGTGACGCGACGCGTTGAAGAGGAAGTCTTTCTGATGTTTGGTGTGCCGGAAATTGTATTGTGTGATAACGGTGTTCAGTTTAGGAGTCGTGAATTCCAGAACATGGTACGTCGTTACCGAGCTAAAATTACTTTTAGTGCTCTTTATCACCCTCAAGCGAATCCAGTTGAGAGAGTGAACCGCGTACTCAAAACTATGCTCGCTTCTTATGTCGCTGATAATCACCGCACTTGGGACAAATATTTGGCACAAGTTGCTTGAGCGATGCGGACCGCCGTTCATGAAGTTACCGGCGTAACGCCTTATTTCGCGAATTTCGGTAAGGAGATGTGCATAAACGGTAGCGCAATAGAGCCGGATGACTCTGAATCGACAGAAGTGTCGTTTGGAGATCGTTCGAAGATGAAAGGACCTAAAGACTTCCAATTGTTATAAGACGATATTGTCGTGCGGCTACAGGCCGCTTATGAGAAAAATAAGCATTACTACGACCTTCGTCGTAGACCCGCAAATTTCCGTGTTGGGGATTCGGTTTGGCGTCGCAATCACGTCCTGTCAGACGCTTCGCGATTCTATAATGCGAAACTTGCCCCCAAGTTTGTTGGCCCATTTATTATCAAGTCGCAGCTGTCAAACGCGACTTACGAACTCTCGGATGAATCCGGAGATATTCGTGGTGTTTGGCATGCACAAGACCTCAAGCCTACCCCGGAAGATTAGTCTCGTCGTGATTTTATTTTAATTTTCTTTAGTTTAGGTTGTTTCGTCCCTTTTGTTGCTCCTACCCCACCGAAGTGTTTCTTTGGTAAGGGGGGTGTGACCTTCGTTTTAATTTTTGGACGCATTTTTTTTTAATTAATAAAAAAAATTGGAGGGCTGGGATTTGAAAAAAAAGAGGAGGATAATAAAAGTCAGAAAAAATTAAGATCGTCGGTTTTTGTAGGGAGGTTTTTGATTAGTTTGTGGGGGTTAGTGCAATTGAAAAAAAGGAGTGTGGGAACGGCAAGGTTTTGTCTTGTGTATGTGGGGTGATTGCGTTTCGCAAAATTTACCACCGTCGTCCGTCGTTCCTACGGTACTCGTCGGTTACGAGTGGGTAACCTGCTCCAAATATTGGAGAATAAAAGTCGCTAGCAGTCCTACATATATTAAGGTATCGTGAAATTTGTATTTGAAAATTGTTAAAACCTTGATATCAAAATTGTTTAGTTGGTTGTTATTATGTTCTGTAGTTAGTTATTAGTCGTTAACCAATGTTAGTTATTTGTTTAGTTTTTGATTATTACTCGTATGTTCACTATTTAGTTGTTAATCTTGTTAAATCTTGTCAGTTTAAGTTGGGTAATTTTAGACCGTTAGGTTAAGTTCTTGTGTTCGTTAATAAATTTTGTTACCGCCGTTAAACCAACCTTATTACCCGTCGTTAATTATTAGTTATTCGTTAGTCCACGCTATCTCTCCTTCGTTTGCACCCAGGACTGCGAGCGAAGGACCGTTGGGAAGTGTGGGCGAATTACTTCGTGTTGGTGGCGCCCATCCTTCCCCCCCCATTCAATAGAAAGAGAGGTAAGTCCCTTACGCGCCGGCCAGTTACCCCGGGTATTTCAAATACCAAATCGACCACGACCACTCCACTGAGCCAGCCGTCGTGCAACTGGTCCCGTATCCGCGTACCCTCTCTTTGGGTCAATTTAGGCCCGTCACAGTTTTTCACCTAGACCATGCGTTTTTCATCTAGACCCTGAAGTTCTTCACCTAGACCCTGAAGTACTTCACCTAGACCCTGCGTTTTTCATCTAGACCCTGAAGTTCTTCACCTAGACCCTGTGTTTTTCACCTAGACCCTGTGCTTTTCACCTAGACCCTGGGTTTTCCACCTAGTACCGGTTTTTCACCTAGACCCTGCGTTTTTCATCTAGACCCTGAAGTTCTTCACCTAGACCCTGAAGTACTTCACCTAGACCCTGCGTTTTTCATCTAGACCCTGAAGTTCTTCACCTAGACCCTGTGTTTTTCACCTAGACCCTGTGTTTTTCACCTAG
This sequence comes from Podabrus alpinus, assembly GCA_932274525.1. NCBI lineage: Eukaryota > Metazoa > Arthropoda > Insecta > Coleoptera > Cantharidae > Podabrus > Podabrus alpinus. The sequence continues at coordinate 45,412,142 of OW026456.1, read as the reverse complement.
ACCCCGGTGTTTTTCAACTAGACCATGTGTTTTTCACCTAGACCCTGAAATTCTTCACCTAGACCCTGGGTTTTCCACCTAGACCCTGTTTTTCACCTAGACCCTGCGTTTTTCATCTAGACCCTGAAGTTCTTCACCTAGACCCTGAAGTTCTTCACCTAGACCCTGCGTTTTTCATCTAGACCCTGAAGTTCTTCACCTAGACCCTGCGTTTTTCACCTAGACCCTGTTTTTTTCACCAAAAATTAATTTACTACTTATTTACCAAAAACAATTATTATTTATGAATATTACGAGTGTGTTAGAATTAGTGAAAGCTTGTAAGCAAGTAACCGAGGTTTTCGAAAACGAAAGGACTCGAAAGTTACATGTACCTACTATTAATCCTTTAGAGCCCGAATTGGCAATGCCCAAAGAGCGACGCCCAGATCTTTGTCCGCGGGTAAAGCGTGAAGTTCATGCCATGCAATCCAGCGTCAAGAGCTACGGCTCTAGGACGTTTGGAAAAAGACCACCATCCGCCAATGCGAAGTGCTTTAATTGCAAAGAGTCCGGTCATTATTACCATACCTGTCCAGCCGAAAGGCGGATCTTTTGTTATATTTGCGGAACTCCCGAAGTTACTTACCCTAACTGCACGAAATGTTCAAAAAACGTAAAAAGGCAGGAATGAGAAGTAGTCCTCTCGTTCCTAGCCCTTTCACCATGAAGGCTACATGCCCGGAGTGGCAGTATTGGCTGACTAACGTCAGGTCTTTTTGCCGGACCAAACCCTCAAAAGTTGAGACCCTTTTTGCCCATCGTCCATTTGACAACAGGGCCTATTTGAAACTCAATATTTTGGGAGTGGAAGTTCTTGGTTTTCTTGACCCGGGCGCGAACCAGTCTGTTTTAGGCCGCGACGGACTATATAATATTTTAAATAGATTAAATTTACCAATTGAACGTAGTGACATAGCATTGAAATCCGCGGATGGCACTTTGCAAAAAGTGTTAGGTACTAGCATCTTGCCAATAACGTTAGACGGCGTGACCAAAAATTTATCTGTGATTATTTCAAATACAGTAGAGTATCCACTCATTTTAGGTTACGAGTTTTGCAAGATTTTTCAAATCAAAACCGATTTTGGTACGGATTCGTACACGATCCCCTCTGCGTTAAACGCAATTTCGACCGAAAAAATTATTCATTCGAGACTAGACCTGAGTTATGACCAAATCCAAAAATTAGATAAAATCATTTCTTTATTTCAAAAACTCGCACCTAATAAGTTAGGAAGAACGTGTATGGTTGAACACGTCATCGAAACCGGCAATGCTGCGCCCTTGAAGCAACGTCACTACCCTCTTTCACCGGCAATGTTGGAGAAGGTCAATGCAGAGGTGGACGAGATGATACGTTTGGGAGTCATCAAAAAGTCATTCTCTGCATGGAGCTCACCAACAGTAATGGTGAAAAAGAAAGATGGTACGATGCGATTCTGCTTCGACGGGAGAAAGTTAAACGAAGTTACTAAGCCCGACGCGTATCCGTTGCCCTACATCAACGACATTTTGGACCGTTTACGCGATGCAAGATATTTAACATCGATAGATCTGCGTAAAGCTTTTTGGCAGGTACCATTAGCTCGTGAATCACGAGAAAAGACCGCCTTTACTATTCTGAGGCGTGATCTCTTCGAATTCAATGTTCTCCCCTTCGGATTAAATAATAGCGCACAAACATTGCAGCGGTTAATGGACTCGATTTTTGGTTACGAATTTGACAGCGTCTTTGTCTATCTAGACGATATTATTATTGCGTCGAGTGATTTCGAAGAACATTTGAACACTCTAACTCAGGTGTACGAAAGGCTGAAAAAAGCAGGTCTAACAATAAATTTAAAAAAGTGTGAATTTTGCAGAGAGTCTCTGAAATATTTAGGTTTTGTGGTCGATGAGAAAGGTTTAGGGACCGATCCCAGTAAAGTCGATGCTATTGTTAATTATCCCGTCCCAAAAACTTCAACAGAAATAAAAAGATTCCTCGGTATGGCAGGATGGTACAGGAGATTCATTCCTAATTTTTCTTCCGTGGCTGCGCCTATTTTACACCTTTTGAAAGGTAAAGCCAAAGGTCAAAAAATCTCTTGGTCCGAAGATGCACACCGAGCTTTCAACAATCTTAAGAATTTATTAACTACTTCACCAATATTATCAAGCCCAGACTTTACTCTTCCGTTTATCATCCAGACAGACGCGAGCGACTCCGGCCTCGGAGCAATCCTGGTCCAGGGAGAGGGTGATGACGAGAAGGTAATTGCTTATGCTAGTCGTACTTTGACCCGCGGGGAGCTTAATTATCACGCGATGGAGAAGGAATGTTGAGCTATTCTATTCGGAGTAGAAAAGTTTAGGCCGTACATCGAAGGAACCCGTTTCACTATCATTACCGACGACCAGGCGTTGAAATGGCTGGGCACAGTCAAATCTCCGCTGGGAAAAATCGCCCGATGGAGCGTAAGATTAAATCAATACGATTTCGGTATTGTACATAGAAAGGGGAAATTTAATGTAGTAGCCGACGCTCTTTCCAGAGCACCAGTGAATATTCATTTAATTTCAATAGAACCAGGAGACATCGATCCTTGGTATCAAAAAGTCCTCAACAATATTCGAGAGAATCCGAGTTTTTTTCCCAAATTTAAAATTGAGGACGGTTTCATTTTCAAGTTTGTAGCTAATAAGCACAACATAATCTCGAATCTTATTGAATGGAAACTCCTAGTACCAAAGTCGCGCCGTCGAGAAATTATGGTAGATTGTCACGACAACCCACTCAGCGGACATTTCGGCATTTTTAAAACACTTAACAAAATTAGCGAGCTTTATTATTGGCCTCGCATGAAATCCGACATAACTAGATATGTTCTTAAATGTGATATTTGCACCGCCAGTAAGGCAACTAACCATTTGAGACCAGGTCTAATGGGAAAGGAAAAGAAAGTCAGATACCCTTTTCAGATCATTTCGATCGATATTATGGGACCTTTTCCCAGAACCAAAAAAGGTAACGCCTTCCTTTTAGTTATTTCGGATTGGTTCACTAAATTTGTTCTTTTGCAACCCTTGCGACAGGCCACGGCGGCGCCTATAGTAAAGTTCATAGAAGAAACCGTTTTACTTTTCGGAGTACCCCAAATTGTTACCACAGATAACGGACCCCAATTTACCGGTAAATTATTCAAAGATCTAATGACCCAGTACAAAGTGCAGAAAGTATGGCCCACTGCGAATTATCACCCGCAGGCGAATTCCGTCGAACGAACAAACCGTGTCATCGGTACCTGTCTTCGTTCATTCGTGGAAGACGACCATAGGTCGTGGGATGTTCACATCCATAAAATAGCACATGCCATTCGGAATGCCGTGCATGAAGTATAACGGGGTACACGCCTTCACTATTGAATTTCGGTAGATCAGTGCCAAATAGTGGCGACTACTATGGGAGGTTAGACGCAGCAGAGCTGAGAGAGTTCTCAGTAGATAAGCGCGAACAACTAATAACTGACGTGAACAATTTAAGCGAGTTACATCTAAGGGTAGTCGAAAAAATAAAAGCTGCGTATCAACGCAACAAAACTCATTACGACCTCCGTAAAAGGCCGTTAACAATTAAGCGTGGGGACACTGTCTGGAAACGTAATTTCGTTTTATCAAGCGCTCCAAATAAATTCTCTAAAAAGTTAGCTCCCAAATACATAAAATGCAAGGTAGTAGAGGTAACAGGCACTCTCACTTACCGTCTCAAAGACGAAGGTGGCAAAGATCTGGGAATTTTCCATGTTAAAGACTTAAAGGTTAACCATGATTAACCCTTTTATTTTATTAATGAATTAATATGTATTTGTTCTGCAACCCAATTTTTAGTTATAATCTAGGAAGTTATTAGATCCGAGGGCTTTATGAATCTGCAAAACAGATTGGACGCTTTTGATCCTCCCCGGATGACCGATTTTCATTTTAGGTGATCTTTTATTTAAAGGATCCAGAGTACCAGCTCTCATCCACCAATTTCATGTTGTTATATGTTACTGCTTCAGAGCAGGATAGCAACCAATTTTCCCTTTGTGACAAGTTCGACGACTATGGCTCCAGCAGGAACTAACTCAGGTCCTTCCCGGTTGTCCAGTCGAACTCTCATGACTTCCTGGGTAGTTTTTCAGGAAGTGACCAAGATGATCAATTAATTTTGGTCACAAAAAACAAAACCGCTTCATAAGGACTGGAATATCCTTAGGTCGACAGACGAGTTAATTCCATTTTTAACCTTTCAAGGGCAGTACGATGTGTTCTGTCAGTAACTCGTCGATAGAAAAACCCGATTCGTTTTTAGGTGTTTCGAGATGAACGTTTTGCCGTTTGTTCGAAACAAGCCGGAATAAGTTAGGATCGAAACCCATGGTCTATAGCTATACTAGATTATAACCCCATATGTTTTTATTTTATTTTAGGTGTTCTTGTTACCTTTATAGGTATTTGTTACATACTTTTATAATATACAGAAAAAAAAGGAGATTCGTTAAATCTTACTATTTTTCTGAAGAAGATTAAAGTTTTGATTCGTTAATGTGATACTTTAGCTAATCATAATGGCTGTAAAAAGGAATTGTTCTAATTATGTGTGAAATTGAACTGCTGAAAGAACAATATTTCTTTCAATATCTTGCATTTAAAATTTGAATGAGTCCATAAAACTTTATTTTTCAGCAAACACCAGAGCTCAGCTCGAAGAATCATCTAAGATTTTCCCTTGATGTTCTTACCAGCGTTTCCTTAAAAATTCCTATTACCTTTTCTGCTTCCTAACAATAGCTGGCCACAGCTATTGATTCGACGGGGGGGGGGTGTAACAGTCTCCTGTTAATTTCCTTTGAAAAGGAAAATTCTCTTCTTTCATCTCTATGGTTTATTAATTTTCAGAGACCAATTATGATTAACAATTTATTTATGTGTAATTTATCTAGCAAACTTTATTTAACGAAACAAATTTTATATCCTATTAACATGAACATGAATTAAAATACGTATTTCGAATTATCCGCGCCTATGGGTTAGGTGACCCCTCGATCGATAAGAATCGAACATTTAATTTCAACGAAAAAATCAAGGTATCGAAATATCCCTAGGGTAACTAGAGGTTGTTAGAACGAATGTTTTAAGACGAATACGTAAGATTTTGAATCGACAAAAAACTAAAGTAATTTGAATAATTTAATAATCAGTTAGTATTAAAAACCCTTCTAAAAAGGTTGGGTGATAGTCCTAATTAAAGGACAGCATATTTGAAGATAGTTTATCGAGTGATAAACCGAGCCAAAATCGATAGCGGTGGACTTGTGTTTCAGCCATTTTAGGTTATACGAATGGTGCAAATTATATTCAAACAGTGTTGATCGCTTTGACTACTGCCGAAATTATTGGTTTCGAAAATACAAACAGTCGGCCAAGTTCTGAGTTGCTCGATTACGAAGAAAAAATCCTTTTTGGATATTATTTATTCAAATACCAGGTTAGAAACCGCATGTGCTATTAGCGAATTACCCCACCAGAATCAGCTTTAACAATAGAAAAAAGGATGTGTGTGTTAGCCAACGAGCTATTGAAACAATTTGTATATAGGAGCCAGCAAAAAGTAGTGGTATCTAAAATTTATTTATCTTATGTTATTACGAATTTGTGATCAGAATTATCTTCAATAATTCGTTTGCCTTCAAAAAATCTGCGAAATTATTCGCATAGTTTGTGCCTCATATAAGTGTGTTCTTTCCAATTATTTCTAGTTCCAAGTCAACAGGAGGATTTATCAGCTCCCGGACAATTCCTACATACGATCGTTCGAACGACCGGAAGGAGGCCGCATTTATCAACAAGTAAGTAATTGGAAAAGTTCAATTACTTACTGTATGAGGTCAAACCAAAAAGTTTGTACAGCATTTATTCATTTAAAATTACAAATTTATGATACACATAAAAATCCGGTGCAACTATTCAGTTTTGCATTTGGCATTCGGATTAATAGCATTTCAATCATTTTATTTAAGCAATACCGGTCAAAGAAAGCCTTGCTGGCCAAGAATAACCTTGACAGATTTATCATTGAAATAAATAGTTGTTGGTTGATTAACAACCCTAAATTGACTTGTAATGATATTTCACTTTTCCCCGTCTATTTACGTTTTTCCCGCGATAATTTTAAATTTTATAAGTCCGCCATCTAGGGTTGACGAGAGGAGTTAGTTGTTTTGCGTCATGTGGCGCGCGCACAACCACAAGAGGGGATTGACAAAAATGGCGTAGTACGAAAGAACGCTTGTGTAATTGTGTGATTGAAAACTTGGTAAAATTACCGAAATTGGCATAATTCTTTTGTCCATTTATCTGGGTGTGGATGGAAAAAGATCGTCCGTTGTGACAATTATTTACGTTCACCAAGGCTTGGTTATTTTTGATGCATATTTGGTATATGCAATCAACAGCTTTTATGCAAATTTATGTTACTGGAGTTTTAACGACAAAACCAATCACCACGCAATTCAATCAATCCGTTGAAGTTTTTGCTACAAAATTAGGTTCGATCTCTTCCTTAAATATTGTGGTATTCGAAGCTGATGTATTTTGATGACGCCATCCCTTTGTTCGCACATTCCTGAATGCAGGACCGTATTTCGCCCCATCGTCAATGTGTATTTATTGTTTATGTTAAATTTTGCGTAAGTACTTTTTATCAGTTTATTTTAATTAACCCCGCTATCGATTCAAATATTACAAACATTAAATTACGTCAAATTAAATATATAAATTACTCATCAATTATTCTACCGGTTTTTAAACAATTGAACTCAGAGTGAAGTGTTTTGCTCATTCCTTTAGTTTTTGTGTTTCGGAGTTGCTATTCAACATTTTAGTTACCTTCACGTCACATTTTTCCAACGTTATTTGGTTTATCAAATGTTCATAGTTTTAATTAATTATAATCATAAGTACTAACCCTTTTATTTGGTTCTCGAACGTGGAATCGAGGTGTTGTTTTAGTGGGACATTATACCCAAGTCAATTTTCATCTCGATTCGACTTACCGAAACCTTGTTTATGTTACATTTATGTTCCTTTATGCGTTTAGGTTATATATACAGTGTGTTGAACATTTTATGTTCACCTTTAGCATAAGTATTATTATTCTTTATATCATTATTTTATTATTGTGTATTATTAGTCATAAGTTATTTAAATCCGACAACTATTTATCGTATTTATATGTCATTATTTTACAATCTCATCAACGTTTATTATTATTAATCGACATAAATTGTCAAAATCGCTGTCATTATTATTCCCATATTAGTTTATTAGCTTCACCAAAATTAAGTCTTTTAATTAAAATATTGTTACTCGTTATTGGATATATTTTATTTCACTCTCGACTCCCCCCCCTATTTCTATATAGGTAAGTTCTGAATTACTTTTGGGGTAAGTTTATGACAAATTCAGTGGCGCCCTAATACCCGATTGTGACTTCCCTTGATTTTGCCGTCCCGGATTGTTATTGGAGTGATTCAAGCACCACGACCCACGCGATTGAGCTAGCGGCATCCAATACAAATCCAGGTAGGTGCCACACATTCACCTGTGTGATCACAGTTTGTTGACGGAACCAATTTGGCCCGTTACAAAATTTGCCGCCCAACGTGGTAGCTTTTTGTTAAAAAATTGTTCCCCAACGGTTAGCGTTCTGCTAAAATTTGACCCCAACGTTGAAGCTCGACCACTACAAAATTTGACCCATATCGTGTTGGCTTTGTTAAGTCATCTTCAAGCTCTTCCGAAACCATTGTGGTTATTTTAGTCCCTTTTGATTTTATAATTTTATAATTAATGGAGTGCGAATTTGAAAATTTAACTGCCAGTTATAAGTTGGTTGTAGAACGACTTATTAAGACAGAAATAATCTATGAACTCGAGGTTCGAGGCTCGCAGTCAGTAGGTGATGTTCCAGCCCTACGAACTTTATTAAGAAAAGTCCTGAAAAAGGAAATGACCGACCCAAAATTTGTTCGCCCCCCCTATTCAAAAACCTTTTCGGATGATTCAGTTTACATCACTTTTATGATTGAAAATCTTAGTTCCTTAATTGAGACTTCCGATTTAGATAAATCGGTCCCTTTAATTCAAACAAAAGTTTTACATTTAGTTCATCGCATTAAAAATTCAAAGCCCAGTAATGATGAGGAAAATAACATAAAATTAGATTGGGTGAATGTTGTTAAAGATATGATAGTAAATTATGAACTTGCGTTTAAAGCTTCCAAACTCTCGCTATATGCACCCGTGATAAATACCGCTAGTGAAACCCCTGTGTTAAAAATTGCTAATCTAAAATTAGAAAATGATGCTACTAACCCTCTAATGCTTGCTGCTTCTACTTCTGCTTTGCAAAATGTTATGCCAGCTAGTACTTATTGTGTTCCATCTACAATTTTGACTCCCCCTGTTACTGTTAATTCAAGAATGAGTAATGTTATGTCGGACGTACAGAAATCTGTACCTGTTTTTAAATGGGGATTTACTTTTTCGGGTGACAAAACCCAATCGTTAAATGCATTTTTAGAACGTGTTAGGGAGTATAGTATTACCAGAAATGTTTCGGAAATACAATTATTTCGCGAATCATACGAACTCTTCAGTTCGAAGGCTTTGATTTGGTTTAGGGCAAATCGTGAAAATTTTAATACTTGGAGTGATATCGAATCGGCCTTACGAGAAGAATATTTACCACCAGATTATGATGATGTTTTAATTAGAGAAATTGAACGAAGAACTCAAGCTTCTTCGGAATCGATTGGTACTTTTGTTGCAGTCATGAAAAGTTTATTTTCTAGATTAGTTGAAAAATTATCTGAAGCCAAACAATTAAAAATTATAAATAAAAATTTACATCCGTCGTATCAAACTCAATTAGGCCTTGTAAAAATTACGTCTATCCCCGAATTAATCAAGTATTGCAAAATCATCGAAGAACGAAGGATTGCGATTGATAATTACGTTCCCCCTGTGAAAAAGAAGAATGATTTAGAACCTGAATTAGCTTTTGTTGATGTTTCATGTAACGTTGAGACTGTTAAAGAAGTGGAGAAAAATTCTTCACAACCTACCCCGTTAATGAGTCAATCTTATTCAAACCCTTATAAGACAAGTTCGTCAAATGAAAATAGTTATTCCCATTATCGCTCAAATACTTTTACGAATTCTCGTTCTAACGATCATAATACTTTTACGAAATTTAATAATAATGTTCAAAATTCTCGAAGTCCTACCAATAATGCTAGCCTAAATTTTAGAAACTGTTGGAATTGTAATTCCAACCAACACCTTTCAAAAGAATGTACCGTTCCGAAGAAAGGAAATTATTGTTTTAAGTGTGGGAAACCCAATTTTACGACACGTACCTGTCCCAAATGTTCTGTTTCGGGAAACGAGCGTCGAGGTCAGTAAAAGACGGGATTGCTACCTCGAAGATTTTTTACAACTCCACCCGTTCCTTAAGAAATCTGATAGATAATAGAAATTTAGAATATGATAAAAATAAAATTATGTTGAATTATATTTTGGAAAATTCCAAATATGACGAACGTCCTTATGTGACAGTTGAAATTTTTGGTAAATCTTTTGCAGCACTTTTAGATTCCGGTGCCTCTAGGACAATTTTAGGAATTGAAGGTTGGAATCGAATTTCTAATTTAGGCCTTCATTTAAATAATGTTAAGTCGAATTGCGCTTTGGCTGATGGCAGCCAAATAAATATTTTAGGTTCGGTTTCGTTACCAATTAAGCTACGTCACAAAACCATCGTGATCAATGTCTTGATAGTGCCTGATGTTACGCACACGGTAATTTTAGGAATAGACTTTTGGAGGGCTATTGGCTTTGTGCCTAATGTTATTCGTGGTGAGTGGAATTTTTCTAAGCCTGAACAATTGTCGCTGGTGTCTTTAGAGGACGAACAAACCCAATTGGTCTCTGAAAAAAGTTTAACCCGTGAGCAGGGAGCCATTTTAAATAATTTAATCAATTCTAGTTTTAAAGATATTAGTAAGTCAGAAATTTTAGGATGTGCTTTAGGTGTGGAACATGTTATTACTACAAAGTCCCCTCCTATTAAGCAAAGATATTACCCGGTGAACCCTAATGTTCAAGCTCAAATAGACGCAGAATTAACCCAAATGATAAAGTCTGGTGTCGTAGAAAAAAGTCATTCAGCTTGGTCGAATCCCGTTTTGTTAATTAAGAAGAAAGACGGAAAATTTAGATTTTGTATAGATTTTAGAAAATTGAATCAAGTTACTGAACGTGATGCATATCCCTTACCTTATGTTTCCGCTATATTAGATCGCCTGCGCGATGCAAAATTTATAACGTCCTTGGATATAAAATCAGCTTATTGGCAGATCCCATTGTCTGAAGAATCGAAAGCTTACACTGCTTTCACTGTACCTGGTAGAGGTCTTTTTCAATTTACCCGTATGGCATTTGGTTTACATAATGCCCCGGCGACCTTTCAGCGTTTTATTGACAAAATTCTTGGTCCAGAATTAGAACCTTATGTATTTGTGTATTTAGATGATGTAATTATTTGTGCCCCAACTTTCGACAAACATATTGAAATTCTTACGGATGTTTTAAAGAGATTAAAAGATGCAGGTCTTACGTTGAGTAGGGAAAAATGTTATTTTTGTAAACCTGAGCTCAAATATCTCGGTTACGTTGTGAATCAACAAGGTCTTGCGGTTGACCCCGGTAAAGTTGAAGCTATTTTAAAAATACCAACGCCCAAAAGCGTTAGTGATGTACGCACTATAATTGGTATGGCATCTTGGTATAGGCGATTTATACCTGAATTTTCAACAATTATCGCACCTCTTACCGCTCTTTTAAAGAGGAACCAGAAATTTATTTGGAACGAAAATTGTGACACTGCGTTAAGCTTGGTTAAAGATAGTTTGGTTAATGCTCCTATTTTAGTTTGTCCAAATTTTGATGTACCTTTTGTTGTTCAAACGGATGCCTCAGGCTTTGGCATCGCTGCGGTCCTCACTCAAGAAATTGATGGAGTTGAACACGTAGTATGTTATTTAAGTCGTTCACTTACGCGTCAAGAGAGAAATTACTCTGTTACGGAAAGAGAGTGTCTCGCGGTTCTTTGGGCCATTGAGAGACTGAGACCGTATTTGGAAGGTTCCCATTTTCGTGTAATCACTGACCATTATAGTCTCATTTGGTTAAATAATCTTGTTCAACCAAGTGGTAGATTAGCTCGATGGATGGTAAGATTACAACAGTACGACTTCGAAATTACGCATAGAAAAGGTAAAGATCATGTAGTTCCGGATGCGTTATCAAGATCCGTTCCCGTGATTGATAATGTTTCGATTACTCCCAAATGTAGTCAAAATAAGAATGTAAATAATATCCCTAATGCTCCTAAAACAATACAGATTGGTGAAATAACCGACGATCATTCCGGTGATAATAGCGACGAGGATCATGAGCTTCTTCATGAGTCCAATGATGATGATCATGACTCCAATCCCAATCCTGTAAGTAACCTTAACGATAAATGGTATAAGTCCATGTTAAGTAAGGTTAAGAACAAACCAGATAAATTTCCCCTATGGCGAATCGAAAACAACCTTTTGTTTAAATATGTAACTCCCGATTATCCTGAACTTCGTGAGAAGGCGGAATGGAAGGAAGTGGTTCCAAATTCTCGACGAAATGACATTCTAAAATCTTGTCACGATGAACCTACTGCTGGTCATCTCGGAATTCGCAAAACTTTAAGTAGAATAACTCAAAAATATTATTGGCCTTTGTTGAAATCTTCAGTATCCCGTTATGTAAATAGATGTCCCGTTTGTATTGCCCACAAACCAGAACAGAAAAAGCCCGCTGGTTTTATGACTTCCCATCCCAATGTAACTCGTCCTTGGCAGATGATTTCTGTTGACTTAGTAGGTCCCTTACCACGCTCAACCCGTGGCTACGTGTATATCCTAGTTGTAGCAGATTATTTTACTAAGTATTCCTTGTGTTTTCCTTTACGTTCTGCCACTGCTGCGTCTGTTACTCGTAAAATCGAAGAAGACGTAATTTTAGTTTATGGTGCTCCCAAAATTTTACTTTGTGATAACGGTGTACAATTCCGAAGCCGTGAATTTAGAAACATGAATTCCCTGTATAATGTTAAAATTACTTATAACGCCAATTATCACCCTCAAGCTAACCCGGTCGAAAGGGTTAATAGAGTTTTGAAGACCATGTTGTCCTCCTATGTAGCGGACAATCATAGGAATTGGGATAAATATTTAGCCCGTGTTGCTTGCGCCATGCGCACAGCAGTACACGAAGTAACTGGAGTAACGCCTTATTTTGCGAATTTTGGTAGAGAAATTAATTTAGATGGAGGTACCGTAGGCTCTTCTGAATTAACAGAAGATGCGGATATTTCGTTTGGAGATAGGTTATACCTACAAGGTAAACCTAAGGCTCTCCACAAATTGTATGACGATATTGTTAAAAGGCTTAGAGTAGCCTATGAAAAGAACAAGAGTTCTTACGATTTAAGACGTCGAGCTGCTACTTTTGAAGTAGGAGATTCGGTGTGGCGACGCAATTATGTGTTATCTGACGCGTCAAAATATTTTACGGCGAAATTAGCTCCCAAATTTCGTGGACCCTTTTACATCAGAAAGAAAGTTTCTTATGCCACTTATGAGCTTTCTGATGAATCTGGAACTTCCCAAGGCGTGTGGAATGCCAAAGATCTTAAATCCGCTCCCGAGTAAGTCATATTAGTAGCGTACCTTGAGTTACGCAGAGGGCGTTAACTAACCCCAACTGCGACTATAATTTAGTAAATGTATCTTGAGTTACGAAGAGAGCGTTTTGCTAAACCTGATTTGACTTGTTTATCTTACGTTTTGTTCTGACCAATTTGATGAGATTTGAATTGGGAAACTGATTCGCTTCGTGGACCGATGCGGTTAGGCCATACCGACAGATAAATGAACTTGTTTTTTTTTTTTGTTTTTTTCTTTTAGCTTCCGCTTAAGCTTTTGAAACCTTTCGCTGTATAATAATATTTATGTATTTTGTGTTTTATGTGCTTTAGCTTTTATCTTTTAAGTGCTTATGTTATATTGGCGATGTATGTTACTGTTTGCTAAGCTCTGGTTCGTAAGAACAAAAGAGGCTTTTGTTCTTCCAGCCCGGGTGATGTAATGATATTTCACTTTTCCCCGTCTATTTACGTTTTTCCCGCGATAATTTTAAATTTTATAAGTCCGCCATCTAGGGTTGACGAGAGGAGTTAGTTGTTTTGCGTCATGTGGCGCGCGCACAACCACAAGAGGGGATTGACAAAAATGGCGTAGTACGAAAGAACGCTTGTGTAATTGTGTGATTGAAAACTTGGTAAAATTACCGAAATTGGCATAATTCTTTTGTCCATTTATCTGGGTGTGGATGGAAAAAGATCGTCCGTTGTGACAATTATTTACGTTCACCAAGGCTTGGTTATTTTTGATGCATATTTGGTATATGCAATCAACAGCTTTTATGCAAATTTATGTTACTGGAGTTTTAACGACAAAACCAATCACCACGCAATTCAATCAATCCGTTGAAGTTTTTGCTACAAAATTAGGTTCGATCTCTTCCTTAAATATTGTGGTATTCGAAGCTGATGTATTTTGATGACGCCATCCCTTTGTTCGCACATTCCTGAATGCAGGACCGTATTTCGCCCCATCGTCAATGTGTATTTATTGTTTATGTTAAATTTTGCGTAAGTACTTTTTATCAGTTTATTTTAATTAACCCCGCTATCGATTCAAATATTACAAACATTAAATTACGTCAAATTAAATATATAAATTACTCATCAATTATTCTACCGGTTTTTAAACAATTGAACTCAGAGTGAAGTGTTTTGCTCATTCCTTTAGTTTTTGTGTTTCGGAGTTGCTATTCAACATTTTAGTTACCTTCACGTCACATTTTTCCAACGTTATTTGGTTTATCAAATGTTCATAGTTTTAATTAATTATAATCATAAGTACTAACCCTTTTATTTGGTTCTCGAACGTGGAATCGAGGTGTTGTTTTAGTGGGACATTATACCCAAGTCAATTTTCATCTCGATTCGACTTACCGAAACCTTGTTTATGTTACATTTATGTTCCTTTATGCGTTTAGGTTATATATACAGTGTGTTGAACATTTTATGTTCACCTTTAGCATAAGTATTATTATTCTTTATATCATTATTTTATTATTGTGTATTATTAGTCATAAGTTATTTAAATCCGACAACTATTTATCGTATTTATATGTCATTATTTTACAATCTCATCAACGTTTATTATTATTAATCGACATAAATTGTCAAAATCGCTGTCATTATTATTCCCATATTAGTTTATTAGCTTCACCAAAATTAAGTCTTTTAATTAAAATATTGTTACTCGTTATTGGATATATTTTATTTCACTCTCGACTCCCCCCCCTATTTCTATATAGGTAAGTTCTGAATTACTTTTGGGGTAAGTTTATGACAAATTCAGTGGCGCCCTAATACCCGATTGTGACTTCCCTTGATTTTGCCGTCCCGGATTGTTATTGGAGTGATTCAAGCACCACGACCCACGCGATTGAGCTAGCGGCATCCAATACAAATCCAGGTAGGTGCCACACATTCACCTGTGTGATCACAGTTTGTTGACGGAACCAATTTGGCCCGTTACAGACTATAGTGCTGGTTTATTTATTTGTGTTATTTGTTGCCTTGTTCAATTTAATTACTATAATATTTTATTACGAAGTTAAAGATAATGTCAGTCATAAAAATCACCATTGTTTATCTATAAGACGTTTGTTACCATTTCCTTAATTTCTGTTTATAATAATCTAACAAGTTGTCCATTAAACGAGAATTTTTGCTAATCATTGTATTATTGTGCCTACTTGCGTATACTCGTTTCCATTTTGTTTAATTTTAATTTTGTTGAGAAAGTTAAGTATCGAAGCTCTTCTCGATATCTTGTCCTTCTCATCTGGCGCCCAGGCTTTGCTATCACGGTAAAAGAAGGATCGACGAAGTTTTACGATCCCACGGAGGTTCGAAACTACACCACGAACCACCCTGCTCTCCAACGCAAGAATAAAAATCTATGGTCTAGCCGACACGTACAGGAAACCTACGGTCAATAAAAGCGGCACTTGAAGCCGCAACGGGTATTTGTGGCTATATTGGACCACCTCCCTTGCCACTCTTCGAGTAGGACATCTCTGGTAGTTCTTTTCTGCGCGGGCGTCTTAGCATTGTTCTCATAGTTTGTCGCTCTCTCCGCAGCCATCAGGTCTATTGGAGGTATCGCCGCCACCACCGATACCGCAACGTTGGATGTTGTGCGGTATGCCGACGTAATTCTAATATTCATCTGCCTCTGAACTCTTTCATAATGCCGGCGATACGCCGCCACCTTGATGGCCTCGGCCCATACTGGTGCTCCATACAACATGATGGAGTTTGTCACCGACGTTAGGACTCTTCGTTTTGTATACGTTGGCCCTTCGATGTTTGGCATCAGTCTTGTGATTGCCGCCGCCTGCTTGGAGGCTTTTTTGGCCGTTTCCATGAGGTGCACATCGAAGCATATGCGTTTATCTATTAGAACCCCTAGCACTTTGGTGGTCTTGCCAGGCATAATCTGGCAACCATCCAACTCTACCGCAATATCTCCACACTTACGTTTCCCTATCAATAAGACCGCCTCGGTCTTCTCGGGCACAAGTGTCAGGCCCCTACTCGATATCCATTCTCTGATTCTTCGCAGGGCCTCGTTTGTTATCTCCGCCAGGACATGCTCATTTTTCGCGGCCACAACGAGGGAAAGATCGTCGGCAAATCCCACTAGCGTTGCCCCCTCAGGTATTGATATTTGCAGGACTCCGTCATACATTATATTCCACAGGGTCGGCCCCAGTACTGACCCCTGTGGGACCCCGCTGTTCACTTGTGTTTCTTCCACAAGCATTTCTTCCTCGATTATTATAGCTCTGTCGCTTAAGTAGCTCTTCAGGACGTTCAGTAGATATGTTGGTATTTTCCTCTTCTTTAGCTCTTCGATGATATACAACCACTTCGCCGAGTTAAATGCATTCTTAACATCCAGTGTTACAAGGATACACAGTTTCCTTGTGCGCCACGTTCCACTCTTTGCCTTCTTGGCGATGCCAATTATTTTCTTAAGTGCGTCTATGGTAGATCGGCCCTTTCGAAAACCATACTGTTGATCGGAGAGTCCTTCCCCCATTTCGAGTTGTGTTTGTATTCTCTTGAGAATAAGTCTTTCATACAGCTTTCCCAGCCCGTCTATCAGGCATATCGGCCTGTATGAGCTGGAGTTCTCCAGTGGCTTATCTCCTTTTCTCAACAGCACCAGTCTTGATTTTTTCCACGCTTTTGGAAACATGCCCTTGCGGAGGCAGTCGTTTAGCACATCTAGCACCGGTTGTGGACTCTCGGTGAGGACCATCTTGATGACTTCTGTTGGAATGAGGTCTGGTCCTGGTGCCTTACCCTTGGCCATCTCCTTACCCGCCAGCTGCAGTTCTTCCATTGTGAACTCGGGTACAATATCGGTGTCCTCTCGCATGAAGTTGTTGTTTTTCATGACGTGGGAACAGTGTATCAACTATTTTTCGTATCCGTTGTGGTGTTAGGCCGGGTATATTTGTTCTGGCGATCTTACGTGTGACTATTTTATACCCGAGCCCCCAGACATCAGCGTCCACCTCCTTTAGAAGATCTGACCACTTCTTCTTTTGGCTTTTGAGGATGGACTTTCTCAGCTCTTCACGTGCATGCGCATATGTCTCTTCTTCCTCAAAGATTCCTCCTCTGTGTAATCTTTGCACTCGTCTCCTGGCCGCTATGCACTTTCGGCGCAGTTACGCCACTTCGTTGTTCACCTAGACACTGTGTTTTTCACCTAGACCCTGAGTTTTTCACCTAGACCCTGCGTTTTTCATCTAGACCCTGTGTTTTTCACCTAGACCCTGGTGTTTTTCACCTAGACCCTGGGTTTTTCACCTAGACACTGTTTTCACCTAGACCCTGCGTTTTTAATCTAGACCCTGAAGTTCTTCACCTAGACCCTGTGCTTTTCACCTAGACCCTGTGGTTTTCACCTAGACCCTGTGTTTTTCACCTAGACCCTGCGTTTTTCACCTAGACCCTGTGTTTTTCACCTAGACCCTGGTGTTTTTCACTTAGACCCTGTGTTTTTCACCTAGACCCTGGTGTTTTTCACCTAGACCCTGGTGTTTTTCACTTAGACCCTGTGCTTTTCACCTAGACCCTGGTGTTTTTCACCTAGACCCTGGGTTTTTCACCTAGACCCTGTTTTTCACCTAGATCCTGTGTTTTTCACCTAGACCCTGTGTTTTTCACCTAGACCCTGTGTTTTTCACCTAGACCCTGTTTTTCACCTAGACCCTGGTGTTTTTCACCTAGGCCCTGTGTTTTACACCTACACCCTGTGTTTTTCACCTAGACCCTGGTGCTTTTCACTTAGACCCTGTGTTTTTCACCTAGACCCTGAGTTTTTCACCTAGACCCTGCGTTTTTCATCTAGACCCTGAAGTTCTTCACCTAGACCCTGTGTTTTTCACCTAGACCCTGGGTTTTTCACCTAGACCCTGTTTTTCACCTAGACCCTGCGTTTTTCTTCTAGACCCTTTTTTCTTTTTTTTTGTTTATGCGTGTCGGAAGGGGGAAAATCTTAATAAAGACACCACCAGCCCGTGCTGTGTGGTAGTGTGGGGTCAGCCCACTTAAAACCCCCTCCCGGATGTCAGCGGGATTCACGTAAGTATTTCGTCCGCTGGCATCAGCCAATCTTCTTCCGCCCTTTCGGGACATTTCTCTTCTTTAACACCGTTATCGCGTCCCTTGCCGCTCAAGCTCTTCATGATACTTGGTACTCATCAATACGGTAACCACGCTCTTTATCTCCTCCCATCTCTCCTCGCTGGACAACATCTCGTTTACCATTGTTGCCGGAGTTACATATTTAATGTTATATGTTCGCCTCCCCAGGTAGCACGCAATATTGAGGCAATATTGGTCCTTCATAGTTTAAATATTGGCCCAATATTGCGGTCAATATAGCGCAATATACTAATGAGAACAAATTGCAATGTTGCACAATATTGCAGTCAATATTTCGCAATATTGATAGCAATATTGAAGCAATATTTCCTTCAATATTGGGGCCATATCGCGCCCAATATTGATGTCAATATAGCGCAATATACTAATGAGAACAATATGCAATGTTGCACAATATTGCAGTTAACATTGCGCAATATTGATAGCAATATGAATGCAATCTTGATGTCAATATAGCGCAATATACGAATGAGAACAATTTGCAATGTTGCTCAATATTGCAGACAATATTGCTCAATATCGCTTCCAATATTTTACCACGATTGCAAATAAAAAAAAATTTTGATAATTATTTATTATTTTAATTTACAAATTTGCTTCCTTAATTTTATATTTATATATTGCTATATCTCTTTCCACCGTTAACAAAGCCACACGTTGGGCTAGCCATAAATTGCTATGTGCCGACCTCTTATGGTGGGTCACATACATTTTTAATTGAAAATTTTTATAACCTGGTATTGAATTTTACCTCGTGCTAGCTCTAACTTATTTTTGGTTCTTTTATTGAGCATGAAAACTTTTCTCAGGAGTAGATTCCTCGACGTCTTACCTTTTTGGTGCACTTTTATTCTACTGAATAAACTTATTGAAGTCGTCGAATTCAAAGAATAATGATACCAGATACAACGTAATAGATGAATAAATAAATTTTATTTTTAAACAGCAATATGAAATTATGAATTATGAACATCAAATGTATTTATTCTAAAAATCATTAATAACAAACTTAAAGTTACCCCAATGTTTTCGTTTAGTCTCGCGAATATTGTTTCTATTTGAACTCGTAGTATACGCGGCACGTTTAGTTAAATATTTATAAAGCAGGGTGAGCTCACCTAATCTTCTTCGATACGCCTACTGTTATAACTGCTGACAAATTCTTTTGTAACTGCTCCAAGTTAACCTCCAAGCTGCTCTTGCATAATCGTGTTGTTTTTGATTGCCAAATCCAATTATTGATCATCGGTCGGTACGATAATCGTGAATAAGTTCTTTATAAACCGTAGTTTCTGATATTCCAAAAGGTAAGTCAAAATTTATTGTTATTTCCAAATTATTAATTCCTTTTTTTCTCTCACGCACGTGGTTTGATCCCACTTATAACGTTTATTTATTTTTTAGTTACTTCCGGATTTAATTAGCTTGGCTAATTCTACCATTACACGGCACACGAAATTCAAAAACCCGTTTTTTTTTTACTTTTCCTGGAAGAACCCCGTTATTATTCCGTTACCTGGGATATCTACCTACATCCCGACTTTTACATTCCTGATTTTTAATTTTTAATTGGATCCATTTTCCCATTGGTAAGCTTTATCCGCCGTGTTGATAATTTTTTAATCCTTTATCTGTGTTTAAAAATTGACTAACGCACTTTTGATTTGTTTATTTCTAGTTGCGCTACGATACACACCTGTCCGATCAGTGACGTACCACTTGCCTCATCGGTGAACTATTTGTTTGGTCCCATCGCGGGCCTCGGATATCGTACCGCTGCACTATGTCATTCCGATTTTAACATTACGTAAAATATCCTTTTATTTAACCTTTATTCGGCACTTCTTAAGTTAACAAATTTGTTTAATATTACAAAAATTCTTACAACTAACATTCTTATTTATAAATTATGAACATGTTTTTTAAAGAAAATAATTTGTTTTCATCTGGTATCTTTTTCTTTTATTATTCTTTGACCTGTTTATTTGTACATACAAATTTATATGGCATTATTTTTATAAGTTCCCGTGACTTCGAGAAATCTTTCCTTTTTAAAAGAACTTTCATTTTTTTTTTATACTAGCCGAAGAGTAATTTCTTCCTTGTCCATTTGGATCATAGCAATATACTTATTTCTTCTCTATGCCTTAAATTTGATTTATATGTATATTGGCTAAGTTATTTCTGCTCAATGTTGTAGTTTCGGAGCAGTATCTAAATCTGAAATTAAAGTGAAATATAAATTACACTTTATTTTGCTGACCTGGGTGGGATTCGAACCTGAACCGACCGTCCTTTTTGGATTTGAAACCCTCCGCTCTACCGTTAGACCTACGACGCCTTCTTGTAGAAACTTAATTTCTAGATTGAGATTATTAACAAATTATAGTAAATAATTGATAATTTATCAATTAAGTTAAATAATGAAAACTTATTAAAGTTTTATGTATGATTACATTATATTTTATTTATAAAAATTAAATTATTAACAAAAATTATATTTTATTTTTAAGAAAAAAGTTAAACATGATGTAATAACTCCACCGCAACAAAGTAATCATTATATGGTGTTACCCAAAATTTGGATTTTATTTCTTTTAATGGTATTTCATATTCATATTGGCCTAAATTAAAAATTTTATAAATTCCAACTTGCATTGATGGAAAAGGTTCAGTAAAAAAATTAGTTATACTAGAGAACATATTACTTATAAAAATTTCATTTTTAATTCTTATTACTTTCGCAATCTTATTATGGTGCGTTAATATGAAGCAATTTTTGTTGTCCGGTTTGATTGTTTTCATAAAACTTCTGTCAGTGGCAATAAAATCGAAATTAGCACTACCTCGTTCCTGGATCCTGCATACTATTTGTTGTAACTGTTTGTTCGGAGTTCTTATTAATTTTAATAATGAACCTAGTAAATTTTCAAATGGAAAACAACTTATCGCTTCCAACTTTAAATTTGAATCGACGGTATCTGAAACTAAATGTTTTATGGAATGAACATTGTAAACCATTTCACAAAGTCCATAAAGTTTTTCAAATTTCAGACAGAACTTTTTGATTAATTCATTAGCGTCTTGACGTTTGATCTGCTTTTCGTATTTTCCTGTACTTAGCATTCTGAACACAATATTTAGGTGTAAAAAATGGATATACTGTTCAGGGCATATTAAATCTTTTAAAATTAGTGGACCGCTGTACAATAAAAAGAAACGGAACTCGGTAGCTTTCCATCTATCTATTTCATCAAATGTTCGTGGTTTCCTGTTAAATTCTTTTGGAACAGTTTCAGCATAACTTGCTGATCTTTCAGACATAATTTTTCTAAAATTTGGATTAAGTCTAAACTGCGATGATGTTTTAATCCAAAAATTTATTAATTTTCTTGTCACCCCCAAGAACACAAGATGCATTGAATCTAGAGGTATATAGGTGATAAATTTAAAATCTTTAATTTTAGCTAAAGGCGATGTTCGTAAATGATGTTCAGGTTGTATTTGATTTAAAAAATTTTCGTTAGTTCTTAGTTCACTTATTTCATTGGAATATACTAGTTTGTGGTTTATGCTGTTTCCATTATTAAGACATCTTTCACAGCCAAAATATCCGGTATGTCCTTTGATACATTTAATAAGTGCCCGGGCAGGTGCATCACACACTATTGTGACGTTTTTTTGCACCCTTAGAATTTTTCGTTGGCAAAAAATTCTTTTTGTCAACAATGTATATTTAAGTTTATGACACATATAACTTTTCTACCATCCTTTTAAATTGATTTGATTTTTTAAATCAACTTCTTTCAATTTTAAAAGCCGACAGTTATACAACCAACGTAACGTCACTTCGTTTGAAAAGAAGCGCACGCCGCTTGTTCAAAGCAAGTCGTTGGCAAACGGTCATAACGACAAGATGCATAAAATTTATGCTCGTCGAATTTTCGATTTTTTTGCAAGTTTTAGAAAGTATTTCAACACTCAAATTTAATTTAAAGTGACGAGAATATTGTCGTGTGTGGTATGATGGTTTTTCTTTTTCACCAAATGATCGGCACGATTATTAATCGATTAAATGGTTTTTGTGAATTTTACTAACGCTATCCACCATATTGGAAAATGGTCGTTCGAAATTTTAATCTGGTTCTTTCGGCAAAAAACCGCCAGCCAAATGGCCGATGTCACCTTTTTGTTAAATATTTCCGACTTCGACAATTTTTGGGCAACCCAGAGAGATGCAGTACATCTTTAAAAGACAGATCTAACTTTTATCAGGTCAATATGTCCACCAGTTTCAAACGTTCAACACTGCGGTCGGAACCCGTCGAGTATGGGAGCTCATGGAAAGCCGCGAAGTTTCCATGGTTTTTGACGCTTGACAACGTCGATCGAACCCGTTGGATATGGGAATATGGAAGACGTAGTGACTAGTTTCAATCGTTAAATTTTCCAATCCAGTAAATGTGGCCAGCTTGATTTTTTAATGCAAATTGCAACCCAGCTGACAACATCAAGCCCATCTGTTCGTATTCGACAATAAATTTAATTACCACATTTTTAATTTTTAGGCTTCTATACAAAGTATAACAAGAAGCCTTATGATCTAGCTCCGTGTCCGTCTGTCTGTCCGTCCGTCTGTCTGTCTGTCCGTCCGTCTGTCTGTCCGCATAATTCAAAATCATACAGAGCGTTTCAAATCGTGTTGGAAATACTCTGTGTGTATAGAGGTCTAAGAACTGGGTAGCCAGTGCGCTACTTTTAGGCTTCTATACAAAGTACGATATAACAAGAAGCCTTATTTAGGCTTCTATACAAGGTATAGAAAGAAGCCTTATGGTCTGGCTTCGTGTCCGTCCGCATGTTTCAGAGCCAATCATAACGTTGATCAACTGATACGTTGTTATATTTTAAATACTTCGTCTATATAGTATTGCGTTAATATGTTAATCCGTTGCTTCGATTCGCTAATGCAATTTATAAATACGCAAATGTTCGAAAGAAATTTACTAAGTTAAAGATATTTTCGAAGAGGTCTCCCTATATAAACTACTTGTTTTACTTTGATGTGAAAAAATAATTTTTTATTGATGTGGTTAGTGAAGTTAAGTTATAAATAAAAGAGAAAGGAGAGGATTGGTCCACCTCAAAAAAAGGACCATACATTACAGAGAAGTAAAATTTCTAATAGAATGGAAAAGTTTGATTGTTATTACTTATATAGTAAATGATAATTGCCAATCGCAAAAAATTTAATTGGTGCAGATTATCTGATTATGTGATGTTACATTATATGGCGATCAAAAATAACCAGATAATAACAACTTTCCACACCAGAAAGGTAGCTGTATAGAAGCCTAAGAACTGCCGCTATTTTCAATATAATCAGCTATGGTTTAATTTAATAACAATTATACATGTGCTTTCTTAAATACTGTTTTAGATTAAACTTTACGACAGAATTTTCTGTTAACCACCGAACGAATGAAGGACATGTCACTCAGCTCGTATACCTTTTAGGCTTCTATACAAAGTATAACAAGAAGCCTTATGATCTAGCTCCGTGTCCGTCTGTCCGTCTGTCTGTCTGTCCGTCTGTCCGCATAATTCAAAATCATACAGAGCGTTTCAAATCGTGTTGGAAATACTCTGTGTGTATAGAGGTCTAAGAACTGGGTAGCCAGTGCGCTACTTTTAGGCTTCTATACAAAGTACGATATAACAAGAAGCCTTATTTAGGCTTCTATACAAGGTATATAAGGTATATACCTTGTATAGAAATATATAAGGTATAGAAAGAAGCCTTATGGTCTGGCTTCGTGTCCGTCCGCATGTTTCAGAGCCAATCATAACGTTGATCAACTGATACGTTGTTATATTGTAAATACTTCGTCTATATAGTATTGCGTTAATCTGTTAATCCGTTGTTTCGATTCGCTAATGCAATTTACAAATACGCAAATGTTCGAAAGAAATTTACTAAGTTAAAGATATTTTCAAAGAGGTCTCCCTATATAAACTACTTGTTAGGCTTCTATACAAAGTATAGCAAGAACCCTTATGATCTGGCTCCGCGTCTGTCCGTCTGTCTGCCCGCATAATTCAAATCTAATCAGAACCTTCGAAATTGTGATTGTGACCGCAAAAATTTAATTAGTGCAGATTATCTGATATTACCTTATAATAATATGGCGACCAAAAATAACAACTTTTTTTTCAATGCAGACCAAATATAAGTTATATTTTATTTACATAATTTTTCACCTATATAGGAAATTTAAATACGTTGATACGATGATACGTTGATACGTTGATACGATGATACGTTGATACGTTGATACGTTGATACGTTGATACGATGATACGTTGATACGTTGATACGTTGATACGTTGATCCGTTGATACGTTGATCTGTTGATACGTTGATCCGGTTTTATTGTAACCACAGCAGTGGCTTGATGTGATTGGTGAAGTTAAGTTGTAAATAAAAGAGAAAGATTAGGATTGATCGACCTTAAGAAATGGATCGTACATTACAGAGAAGTAAAGTTCCGGATGGAATGGAAAAGTTTGCTTATTATTGATTATACTAGATGATACCCCGTCCGAGGACGGGCAGCTAGAAGGACGGGCAGCTACCCAAGGTAACTTAAGTTGAATGAAGATTAAGGAAAGCTCTCAGTGCAATCCAAAAGCCATATGACCTTGACTGCCTGCCCGTCCTTCTAGCTGCCCGTCCTCGGACGGGGTATCATCTAGTATAACAATAGATTCCCATGTTGATCGAGCGGTTGCGGAATCTTCACTTTTCCTTTATGACAGCAGTTGTTAAATTGTTTATCAACTGGACGCTCCTTGGCGAAATTCTTGGAGCCGCAGAACTGACAGATGGAATCCATTTCTCCACAATCGTGTCGAGTAACGTGAGATTCATCAAATCTCAATGCTCTTATTTGGAGTTGAATTGCTTGACTTTGGTATCGATTTTCTTTCTGTCGATGTATCGCATGGGACCGAGCATCAGCAGCTTGCCGCGCTTGAGTTTCTTCTAAAGTTTCACGTTGTTGACGTATCGCATGGGACCGAGCGTCAGCAGCTTGCCGCGCTTGAGTTTGTTCCAAAGTTTCACGTTGTCGACGTATCGCATGAGATCGAGCGTTAGCTTGTCGCTGTGATCGAAGCTGTTCTTCTGTGTTATTAGCTCTTGTACGTGCTTTTCTCTCACGATTCAATCGTCGTCGCTTTGCAGCAGGATTTTCAAAATTTTCATTATCCATTATAGAAGTTCACATAATGCTTTTTTGGAAATAGACTTACCTATATAGACAAAATGATACGATGATACGTTGATCCGATGATACGTTGATACGATGATACGATGATACGTTGATACGATGATGCGTTGATCCGATGATACGATGATACGTTGATACGATGATACGTTGATACGATGATACGTTGATACGATGATACGTTGATACGATGATACGTTGATCCGATGATACGTTGATCCGATGATACGTTGTGCGTTCGGTTCGGTTCGGTTTGCTTCGGGTATTTCCGTGGGACGGACAGAAAGAAAGACTTGGCCTTTTATAATAAGAGAAGACTAGATGATACCCCGTCCGAGGACGGGCAGCTAGAAGGACGGGCAGCTACCCAAGGTCATATGGCTTTTGGATTGCACTGAGAGCTTTCCTTAATCTTCATTCAACTTAAGTTACCTTGGGTAGCTGCCCGTCCTTCTAGCTGCCCGTCCTCGGACGGGGTATCATCTAGTTTAAAATAAGTAAAAAAATTTTAAATATTGATTAAGTTTAATTTAATTTAAAAAAATATATTGTTATGAACGGAGTCCTTTAAAAGTGCCACACGTTGGGCTGTCAAAAAGTGCTGTGAGCTGACGTAGCCACACGTTGGGCTAGCCAAAAAGTGCTCTGAGCTTGCCTTTGTAATAGAGCGGTAACCTTTGATAGTGCGGGTTTACACAAATTAACCCCGTCAATAGAGACGTTTGCAATTTTATTGTCGCAAATAAATATTTACCTCGGCTAGATATAATTTTTATTGTAAGCATGAAACCTACCTTTATCTCGGGCTGGATTCTTTCCGTGACCAAATCTGTGAATTGCTGAAATCAAATATTTTTGGATCTCGGAACAAGATTGGAAAATAATTCTCCGTTTCAAAGGCAAATATAAATTTTATTGTTTGTATTGTAATTATAGCAAATAAAAATTCTTAATATTAATAAAATAATTCCTTAAAATTACCCAAACTGTTAATTTTAACGTAGGCGCCACGCGGTGATAATTTTTACGCACGCACTGAATTTTATAAAAAAAATTATAAAGTTTTATGTAGATTTACCTTTATCTAGGGTTTTTCTGGTTCGTAAGATATTTGACCATGAATCTTATCTGCTTGCGTAGAGCGATGAGCTGTTGTACCATTGATAAAAGCGGATGGGTGTCGATGCAAAGTTTTACCTCGTGTAATTTTGTGGATAGTTTTTGTTGAAAATCTCACCAATCACTGGACTTTTCTTTTATAAAACACTTTAATCTGACGTAAGTAATTATTATTTAAATTATTTTATACTTTTGTTGTTAATTTCTATTAAAATTTTTATTAATTCAATTAAATTTTATTGCAGCCCAAAAATCACCATTTGCATAACCAAACTTCGTTTATTTATCTTTTTTTTCTCGCTTGTTTTTGTTGCCTTGATACCCAACTTTCCAGGCAAGGTTGATTATTATTTTTGTTGAAAATAATAAAATCGATATTGCATATTCAGGTACGTATTCGCCCATTTTGCTTTGACAAAATTTTTAATGAAATTTTATCTTTTCCAGATTGAATTGGTTTTCTACATTCCATTTGATTGTTATACGATAAAATCGGTGAAGATGTATTATCCATTCACTTGTGGGAACTTCCTACCTCCTGTGGGAAGCTCGTTCAGGTTGGGTCGCTTTGTGTCTCTTTGTATTCATTAAGAACTCTGGTTTTGTAACATTTTATATTTTATTTACTTTTAACTTTATACATTATATACATTGCTCTTATAAGGATTCACGCATCGACTAAACAATCACAACTCGTGCACTCTACCTCTTCCATACGACTACTACTCTATCATCTGCTTTCATACGCTTATATCAGTTCATTCACTTGCATGCTCATCTAAATACTAATATGCTTAATAATAATATATAATAATAATGCTTAATCTTAATTGTTCTTAACTAAGGGTGGATACACACTACATCTCCCTCGGCTAATGAAAGAATTTATCTCCTTTGGAATTTAAATTCTTTATGCCTTGAGATAATTGTGTTTTAACTCTCCACCTCCCTTTTTTTTTTTTTTTTTTAAATGTTACTACTAAATTACAACTTAATAATATGCAAAACTATTACTGGTTTACTAATTACTAAAATTTAATTTAAAAATTAAAAGTTTAAGAATTGCTAATTAAAAGGCTAGTTAAATAGAACATACACATAATAATGGCATACATACATTGCCTTAAAGAAATCTTAGCCTAGCATAACATTGGATATAGTAAACAAACGTAAACTTGGAAATTTAATATTTTAATTGAAGTAACGTTTTGTTCTATTTTTATGTACAATGTCCACTTGACCTTTTTTGTTTAAAATTTTCACGTTTGGAGGGATGTCCTCGATCACTTTATAAGGTCCTTTGAAAATTTCACTTAGTTTTGACCCACTCTCACTTTTTATTAAAATTAGGTCATTCTTATTATAATTGACTGGGTTAACATTCCTATCGTACATAATTTTCCTTTTTATCTTACTGTTTACTAAATTTTGCCTAGCGTCCTCGTGAGCTTTTTGTAACCGGTATTTTAGCTCTAAAGGGTAGCTATCAAAATTATACAATGGTTCAATTTTTCCTATTAAGGTACCTGGTATATTACATATTTTACCGAAAACGAGTTCGTAAGGAGTGTACTTGGTTTCTGTATGCACTGTTGTGTTATAAGCAAATGAATAATAAGGAAGCCAATTGCTCCATGAAAAACTTTGGTTTTTGGTAACTGTTCTCAAAAATGCTCCTAAAACTTTATGTGAATTCTCTAAACTACCGATGCTTTGATGATGGTAAGCAGTACTCGAAATTTGATTTATTTTTAATAATTTGCAAGTTTCTTGCATTGTACTTGAAATAAACTCGGTTCCTCTGTCGGTTGCGATTTCGCTGGGAATACCGTACCTTAAAATGAAATTGTCTACAAATGATTTTGCTACGGTTAACGCGTCTTTTGCTTTAATGGGATACGCTTCTACGAATTTTGTTAAATCACATTGCAGTGTTAAAATATAAGAAAAACCATTGCAATCTGTTTCTATTGGACCTACTAGATCCAAAAATATTTTTTGAAATGCCGAGTTTGCTGTACTCGTGATAACCATTGGTTCTTTAATATGCCTTGTGTGTTTCTGTCGTTGACAACTGTCACATTTTTTCACATAATTTTTGACATCTTCTGCCATGCCTGGCCAATAAAATCGTTTTTTAATGTTATTCAGCATTCTTTGGAAAGCACAATGACCTGCGGTCGGTAATAAATGGAAATTATTTAGAATTATTTTCTTTGTGTCTCTATTTTTTATTCTTTGCACTCCTTGTACTATAATAATTCGAGGACCGCGTCCGGCCTCAGTGGAGTTGCTTTTTATTTTAGCGCTTATTTCTTTTATGAATTTTCCATTATTCTCATTTTTGATTATTACTATTTCCGGAATATTTGCTTCTTTACATAGGACTTCCAAATCCTTCAATAGATCATCTCGTGTTGCCATTGAGTAGGTTTTTGGATCCATGTAAATAGATTCTAGAGACGGTATATATATTAATGTATTTCTTTTTGTGCTGATGTGCTCCATTTTTCTTAAATTTTCCATTTTCCTTGCCTTTTCCAGTACGAATTCTACGCTATCCTTTGGTTTCTTAAGTATTTCTACTAGTTTAGGTTCGCGACGCCTATCCTTTATAGAAATATTTGAGTATGGTGACTTTACTTCTTTGTTACGAATTTTTTCTTCTCCTTTCTTCTTACTTTGCGCTCTTGTGATTACGTTCAGGATATTTTTGTTCATCTCTGTCAAATCTTTAGATGTTATGGTTATTCTTGATAATGCATCAGCTGTTACGTTGTCTTTTCCTTTCACATATTCGACGTGAAAATCGTACTCTTCCAATAACAACCTAAATTTTGTTAATCGACTGGACGGATTTGAGTGGTTAAACAAATATAGTAATGGTTTATGATCTGTTAAAATTTTGAAATGTCTTCCAAATAAATAAGGTCGAAAATATTTAATTGTCCATACTATTGCTAAAAGTTCTTTTTCGATGGTTGCGTAATTCAATTCGCTTTTGTTTAGTCCTCTACTTGCAAAACTTACTGGTTTATCGTCCTTATTCGATAAGATTCCTCCTATGGCGCTTCCTGATGCGTCGGTTCTCAAAATAAATTCGTTCTCCTCCGAAAAGTCTGGATACGCTAGTACTGGTGGCTCTGTTAATGCGTTCTTCAGAAACTCAAAAGATTTTTGGCATTCTTCTGTCCATTCGAAATTTGCATATTTTCTAGTCAACTTGTTTAAAGGTGCTGCCATTTCGGCAAATTTTTGTATGTATTTCCGGTAGTAGTTTGCAAAAGCTACGAAGCGTTTTACTTCGTCACCATTTTTTGGTATAGGGTAATCTTGTAATACGCGGATTTTTTGTGGATCTGGTAAGATACCTTCTGACGTTATAATAAAACCTAAATAAAGTATTTGCTTCTTTAAAAATTCGCATTTTAACGGATTTAATTTTAAATTTACTTTCCTTAACCTTTCAAAAACATTTATTAAGTTGGCGTTATGATTTTGTAAATTTCTACCAAAAACAATTAAATCATCTAAATAAATAAAACATTTTTCGTAATTTAATCCGGACATTGCAACGGTCATTACCCTGGAGAAGCTCCGCGGGCTGATCTTTAACCCCATCGGAAGTCTTTTAAGCTGATACTGCGCTTTGTTGGTCGTAAATGCAGTGTACTGTCTACTTTCTTGCTCTAATTCCACTTGATAGTAGCCTTGACTTAGATCCAAATGACTGAAATAAACTGCTCCTGATAACGAATCTAAGATTTCCGTAATATTTGGTAGTGGAAATTTATCATCTTCAATTTTTGTATTCAACTGTCGATAATCAATTACCACTCTCCATTTTTTATTACCTTTTTCGTCTCCTTTTTTCGGTACAATCAAAAGTGGCGCTGACCATTCAGATCTGGTTTCCTCGATGACGTCGTCTTCTAACATTTTTTGGACTTGTTTTTCGACTTCTTCTTTCTGTGAATGTGGCAATCTGTATGGTTTTATATACGTAGGCGTAGCGTTCTTTTTCAACCTTATTTTTTCTTTGCAGATGTTTGTTGATGTCAGCTTATCTCCTGGCATGTGAAAAATATCGACGTATTTCGCACATATGTTTTCTATTGAAATTTGTTCGTCCAATGTCATATCTTTTAAATCAAGCGAGTTTAACAATTTCTTTACCCTATCTACCGTTACATTTGCATTTCTTTCAAATTTACATATGTTATACTTGTCTAAATTGTGGGTTTGGGCTGCAAAATTTTTAAGCAATACCGAGCTATCTCTTGTGTTGAGAATTTTAATTGGAATTTTACCTTTTTTCGGTCTAACCACCGCACTCCCTAAGAAAATTCCTTCACACAATTCTTCGGCTAAAACTATACAATCCTTTTTAGAGTCGGTTGGTACGTAGTGGATACTTTCTGATCTTGCTGGGATGGTTAAAATGTTATTTGTTGATCCTGCATTTAAATTTAAAGTTACGCTATTCGTATTATTTTCTGCTAATGTTAATAAATCTAATTCGTAGTCAATTTTTCCTTTATATTTTCTAAGAAAATCTTCGCCTATAATTCCGTCTGCCGCACAAGGTAAATTTTTAAAAACGTAAAATTTTTGTTCGAAATAACTATTATTATTTACTTTTAAAGTGATGTACACGAAGCCTTCTGAAATTAAATTTCCGCCTATACCTCTAATTTTTAAACGTTTATTTTGAATTTTGGTATGTTTATCTAAGCTTTGTAATTTGATGGCACATAGAGAGGCCCCTGTATCTACTAGAAATTCTAAATTTTGACTATTAACTTGAAATTTAACGCGGTTCATATTTTCGATTGCATAAATTTGCCTAACTACTGTCCTCCCGAAAAAACTGCAAGACGTCTTTATTTGGTCTGTCTTGTTCTACTTCCGCGAAATTAACGTGATTTCGTTTGATTCTAGAATTACCACGGTGTCGTGTGAAATTCTGCCGTCTAATATTATTAACGTAGTTATTCGCCCTTGACCTGTACGTACTCGGAAAATATCCTCTTGATCTGTTTGAATTTGTATAGTTGTGACCTCTAAAATATCTGGTCCCTACATTGTTGTTAATTCGGCCTTGATTGTAATTACTACCCCTAAAATTGTTACCATAATTCATATTGTCACCAGACCGGTAATTTGTGTTTCTGTAATTGGATTTTGAATAAGACATAACTTGTTGGTCGTGTTGAGTAGATTGGACCGAATCTTCGTCCGTAGCCGATCTAATAGCATCTTTTAGCGATAAAAAATTTCTAGCTGAGATTATGGTGCTTAGTTTTTTGTTTTTGAGCCCATCAGCAAACCTTTTTATAGCATTCCGCTCGTTTATCGGTTTTAAAACAGAATACGCGTTATCGTTACCCTCGGCTTGTGAAATCGTAAGATCAATAAACAGCTCCTCAATTTCTTTCCCGAATTTCTCTATCGATTTGTTACCTTGATAAATGTTTGTTAGTTTTGATTGTAAAGCAGTATCCGATTTTTTAGTTAGCAAATGTTTTCTCATATCCGCAATTAATTCTTTGACCGTACTGTATTTTTGAGACAACCTTAATTTTGCACTACGGTCTAAGCGCGTTTTTAAAACAAAATTAATCAAATTCGAGTGTTCTGCTGCATCTAACATAGATTCGTACAATTGAATTGCGTCGATTAGCTGTATTGTTTTGTCTTCTGAACCGTCTAGGGGGGTTAAAAGTGAAACCGCTACCTTTAAATCAAAGTTTCCCATTTTAATTTCTACTTCTGAACTTGAATACTCTAAAATATCGGAATATAAAACTTGAATGGCTCCTTTTACTTCTAAAACCTCTCTTAAATCGGTTTCGGTTATCTTTTTCTCTAAAAGTGATTCGTTAATAGCTTTAATTATTTTACTAGCATCAGAATATAATGCTTTAGCTTTATCGAATCTAGTTGTTAAATCAGCTGATTTTTTGGCTCTACGAGTTGGACCAGCTTTCCTAAGATATATTTTGATATCGGACAACTCCTTTTGAACTAGTTTCAGTTTATCTAAACTCATTTAGTTAAAATTTATACCAGTACCTTTGGGTATTAAAATTATTTTCTTACCTTTGCACCTTAATGAATTTGAAAATTATTTGAATAAATTGGTGAAATCGTCAAATAAATTAAATTATCGTTAATTAAAATTGTTTAGTTTGATGATCGAATTGATTAAGTTGCAAGTCGTAGTTAGACTTAAATCTATCATATTACATATTACAAAGAACATAGAAATTTTTTGTCAAATAGCAAAAATGTATGGAAAATTTTTGTTCGTTTACCTATAATTTCTTTTCTTGGGAAGTTGAACTTTGATTTCCTGTTGAAATAGACGACTCTGCCAATGTTGCATTTTCCGTTTCCTGTTGAACCATGTTGACCCGAAGTATGTAGTCCATTTGAACTGCTATGCACTTTTAAAATTTGAACTTTTAATTAAGTTTGAACACTAACTTGACTAATGAACTTTTTAACTTTATTTTTCTTTAAATTATTGTCGGTTTTTTATGCACTTTTTATTACACTTGAAGTAGATTTGGTTGGCTTTTTCGGATTTCGTTGCGACTTATCTCCCTTTGAATATCGTCTTTTATCCCTTGTTTGCACTTTTGCCAAATTAAATATCATAATTATGTAACCGAATAATAGCAGGATATTATAGCAAATTTTGTTTATTACGCTTGTCGCTTCTTCCTTCGCATTCCCCATGTTTTTTAATATTGTTTATTTGAACATTTTGGTTACACTACTTTAAAAAATTTTTTGCACTTCTTTTCCATTATTTTTTACGTGTCCTTTTGGCACGGTCACGTGTCACTGTCATTTTTTATTCCTTTGATTTTGTAGACCCCATTTTTACGTGCACTTTTTCCAAAACCAAAAAAAAATTTTTTTTTTTTCCACTTACTGTTCTCTATTTTTAACGGGTGTCACGTGTCACGGTCGCCATGTGGGAACTTCCTACCTCCTGTGGGAAGCTCGTTCAGGTTGGGTCGCTTTGTGTCTCTTTGTATTCATTAAGAACTCTGGTTTTGTAACATTTTATATTTTATTTACTTTTAACTTTATACATTATATACATTGCTCTTATAAGGATTCACGCATCGACTAAACAATCACAACTCGTGCACTCTACCTCTTCCATACGACTACTACTCTATCATCTGCTTTCATACGCTTATATCAGTTCATTCACTTGCATGCTCATCTAAATACTAATATGCTTAATAATAATATATAATAATAATGCTTAATCTTAATTGTTCTTAACTAAGGGTGGATACACACTACACACTGTTCATTGATTAACGAAGCACTTTAACGTCATGTAATGTTTTAACTTGATATTTAATTTTATGCTAACAAATTTTTCATATTAATAAGTTATTCAACAATATTTTGATATTAATTAGGATTACTTATAACTAAACAAATTGATTTTAAGACTAAAATAACAAATTTTATGATAACGGAATTTAAAATTCACATTGTTAAATTATTTTATTAATCTTTGTTCCATGAATGTATTTTGAATTAATTTTTGAATTTGAATTAAAGTATTTGCTATCAGATGGAATCTTTCCGTATGATTTTAAAATAAGTCTCATGCTCTATAATCATTGATCAACTTTTGAATATTAACGTACGCATCTCTATTAACGTGGTCAGTGCATATCATCGCAATATGTAAGTTTTTTGTTTATTTATTTAATGTTGTTCTCATTTCTTATTATAAAAGGCCAAGTCCTTCCTTCCTTCTGTCTGTCCCACGGAAATACCCGAAGCAAACCGAACCGAACGCATAACGGATAATTTCATAACCAATCGGATGAACGTATCATCGTATCAACGTATCATCGTATCATCGGATCAACGTATCATCGGATCAACGTATCAACGTATTTAAATTTCCTATATAGGTGAAAAATCTCTTATTATAAAAGGCCAAGTCCTTCCTTCCTTCCTTCGGTCTGTCCCACGGAAATACCCGAAGCAAACCGAACCGAACGCATAACGGATAATTTCATAACCAATCGGATGAACGTATCATCGTATCAACGTATCATCGGATCAACGTATCGCATGGGACCGAGCGTCAGCAGCTTGCCGCGCTTGAGTTTCTTCTAAAGTTTCACGTTGTTGACGTATCGCATGGGACCGAGCGTCAGCAGCTTGCCGCGCTTGAGTTTGTTCCAAAGTTTCACGTTGTCGACGTATCGCATGAGACCGAGCGTCAGCTTGTCGCTGTGATCGAAGCTGTTTTTCTGTGTTATTAGCTCTTGTACGTGCTTTTCTCTCACGATTCAATCGCAGTCGATTTGCAGCAGGATTTTCAAAATTTTCATTATCCATTATGGAAGTTCACATAATGCTTTTTTGGAAATAGCTGTCCTATATAGACAAAATGATACGATGATACGTTGATACGATGATACGTTGATCCGATGATACGTTGTGCGTTCGGTTCGGTTCGGTTTGCTTCGGGTATTTCCGTGGGACGGACAGAAAGAAAGAAAGACTTGGCCTTTTATAATAAGAGATAGTAAATGATAAATACCAACCGCAAAAATATATTTAGTGCAGATTATCTATTTTCAATGCACACCAAATATAAGTTATATTTTATTTTCATAATTTTTCAGCTATATAGGAAATTTAAATACGTTGATACGTTGATCTGTTAATAAGTTGATCTGTTGATACTGCTGTGTACTTTTAGGCTTCTATACAAAGTATAGCAAGAAGCCTTATGATCTGGCTCGGTGTCTGTCCGTCCGTCTGTCCGTCCGCATAATTCAAAATCATACAGAGCGTTTCAAATCGTGTTGGAAATACTCTGTGTGTATAGAGGTCTAAGAACTGGGTAGCCAGTGCGCTACTTTTAGGCTTCTATACAAGGTATATTTATGATTAGGGCCAATTTATTTGTCAAATCGTCTTGACGTTTCTTCGGCGAATCGCCCATGAAAGCTGCGGGTCTCGCGGAAGGAGGAACAACCGGTAAAACCGTCACGATCATCCACTCGGGTCGTGAGTATTTCGGATCCATTCCCAGGGCGCTGCAATCTGCGTCGCTAATTTGTCTAAAGATATGCAGCACTTCTTCCGCCAACAAATACTTTTTTTCTTGTGGAACCTTTCCGTCGGATTCCTTCCATTCGGCCGTCAAATCGAGACCCGATTTTAGGCTTCTATACAAAGTATAGCAAGAAGCCTTATGATCTGGCTCCGTGTCCGTCTGTCCGTCCGTCCGTCCGCATAATTCAAAATCATACAGAGCGTTTCAAATCGTGTTGGAAATACTCTGTGTGTATAGAGGTCTAAGAACTGGGTAGCCAGTGCGCCACTTTTAGGCTTCTATACAAGGTATAGAAAGAAGCCTTATGGTCTGGCTTCGTGTTCGTCCGCATGTTTCAGAGCCAATCATAACGTTGATCAACTGATACGTTGTTATATTTTAAATACTTCGTCTATATAGTATTGCGTTAATCTGTTAATCCGTTGCTTCGATTCGCTAATGCAATTTATAAATACGCAAATGTTCGAAAGAAATTTACT
This sequence comes from Podabrus alpinus, assembly GCA_932274525.1. Taxonomy (NCBI): domain Eukaryota; kingdom Metazoa; phylum Arthropoda; class Insecta; order Coleoptera; family Cantharidae; genus Podabrus; species Podabrus alpinus. Next base: position 45,376,088 of record OW026456.1, on the reverse strand, counting down.
AAGTTAAAGATATTTTCGAAGAGGTCTCCCTATATAAACTACTTGATTTACTTTGATGTGAAAAAATAATTTTTTATTGATGTGGTTAGTGAAGTTAAGTTATAAATAAAAGAGAATAGAGAGGATTGGTCCACCTCACGAAAAGGACCATACATTACAGAGAAGTAAAATTTCTAATAGAATGGAAAAGTTTGATTGTTATTACTTATATAGTAAATGATAATTACCAATCGCAAAAAATTTAATTGGTGCATATTATCTGATTATGTGATGTTACATTATATGGTGATCAAAAATAACCAGATAATAACAACTTTCCACACCAGAAAGGTAGCTGTATAGAAGCCTAAGAACTGCCGCTAAAGCGAGTTCCACCTTGTTTTATAACGTTACACCGATGAATTTTGTAAGTATTTAAAGAACTGTTTACATGTAAAAATTGTTAAATTTAACCAATGCCTTCAGCTTAAATATAGCTAAAATTTCATATAAAGAATTCGTTCTACCGGTTTACTAATCACCTTCTGTGATAGTAAATCTTTTACTTGCCTGGTTTATCCAGTTTTACTGCGTTATTGTACACGCCATCCTTTTATAAGGATATTTGGATTGGATCGATAAAAATCCAACCCGAACAACACGTCTTACGAACTTTATTTGATTTTGTGTATATAAATATTTTTCTTTCCATTCATTTTTGTAATTTTTATGTGTGTGAAGTCAAGAGATTGTTCTATTGTTTACGTTTTCTTACCAATTAAATTTTATTTCAATAAATGTGTGTATTCCGATCAAGACAGCCAGTTTTATTTTATTTTTTATTTCAATTTTTTGTCTCGAGAAGAGCCTCTAGGAATCGACAGTTTAATCGAGACATGGCGCCCAAAAGGTAGTGACATTTTAGCAAAGCAAGTTTTTTTAAGGATCCACGAACCTCTTTGAGGTACCCACGCTCTCATTGGCTTGGTATGAGAAATACAGAGCCTAGCCGATACGTACTCTCCAGCTGCGATCGCTAAAAAGGGCAAGGTGAATGCTGAAACTCTTTTTTTAGATGACCATTTGCCGGGTCATCACTTTTTGGTATTCGTTTACGAGTTTAGAGCATTCTACACATGACCCCCAACGTTCTGGGGCTTCGATTTTACCTTTGCTAATTGTCACTAATATTTAAAGAATACACGCAGGAACAAGTCTCTTGATTCGCACATATTTAATTTATATACGCAATGTTTTTCCGTCATACCTTTTATACACCATTTTTACACCTTTTGCAATTTTACATCATTTTTACTATTCGTCACTAACTTTTTCATCCAGATTTTTTCTAGACATTTTGATCTAGGTGTTTCACCTCTTTAAGGATTTAAAAGTTAACATTTCAATCTCTTTAGTGTTCTTTTGTTTTGCTGTTTTTGTCTTGTTTGCCAACTACCAATTTTATATGTACTTTAGTTCGGGAAGTCCTTGATTTTAGCCTTTGAGAATCTGCGAGATTTGCCAGTCAGATTCAATTTACTCGATTCACCTCAGATGTCAAATTTTTTTGTTGACCTACATTTTCAGGTCAGGAGTACCAGCTCCCATCTACTTTTTCACGGCGCTGAGTTTTTGCTTTAGAAGCAGACAGCGGCCTTTTCTTTTTGTGACGTGTCCGACGCCTTGGCCCCAGAGACTTATTGGACCGAGTTCTGGCTGCTTTGTTGGACACGATCATGTCTTCCAGACGGTCTCTTTTGTACCGGGAAGAAAATTTTTAGCTAAATAGTTTTAGCCACAAAACCTATACCTCTTTAAAAGGACTGGATTTTCCTTGGTACCCAGACGGGTTACTCGCTTTTAGCATTTTTGAGACGGTATGTTTCATACTGTCACCAACCCGTCGCCTTTTTACTTATCCACCTTTAAATGTTGTTGGGTTAAACTACACGGGTTTTCCCAAAACATAATTAGATAAGCTACTGAATCGAGAACCTTGTTCAAGGACTACACCTGACTAAAGCCCTTTTTGTATTTTATCTTTCTTTATGTGATGTCGTATAATTTTTGTATTTGTCCTCAACACCTTTTTTCAAATTACTTACCGAGCTCAGCTCGAGGTACAATTTTGGCTATGCCTTTAATTTTTGCTGCCGATTTCAGCTCACAATAGCTGTATGCAGCTATCCCTTTGGCAGAGGGGGATGTGACGTTTTTTTGCACCCTTAGAATTTTTCGTTGGCAAAAAATTCTTTTTGTCAACAATGTATATTTAAGTTTATGACACATATAACTTTTCTACCATCCTTTTAAATTGATTTGATTTTTTAAATCAACTTCTTTCAATTTTAAAAGCCGACAGTTATACAACCAACGTAACGTCACTTCGTTTGAAAAGAAGCGCACGCCGCTTGTTCAAAGCAAGTCGTTGGCAAACGGTCATAACGACAAGATGCATAAAATTTATGCTCGTCGAATTTTCGATTTTTTTGCAAGTTTTAGAAAGTATTTCAACACTCAAATTTAATTTAAAGTGACGAGAATATTGTCGTGTGTGGTATGATGGTTTTTCTTTTTCACCAAATGATCGGCACGATTATTAATCGATTAAATGGTTTTTGTGAATTTTACTAACGCTATCCACCATATTGGAAAATGGTCGTTCGAAATTTTAATCTGGTTCTTTCGGCAAAAAACCGCCAGCCAAATGGCCGATGTCACCTTTTTGTTAAATACTTCCGACTTCGACAATTTTTGGGCAACCCAGAGAGATGCAGTACATCTTTAAAAGACAGATCTAACTTTTATCAGGTCAATATGTCCACCAGTTTCAAACGTTCAACACTGCGGTCGGAACCCGTCGAGTATGGGAGCTCATGGAAAGCCGCGAAGTTTCCATGGTTTTTGACGCTTGACAACGTCGATCGAACCCGTTGGATATGGGAATATGGAAGACGTAGTGACTAGTTTCAATCGTTAAATTTTCCAATCCAGTAAATGTGGCCAGCTTGATTTTTTAATGCAAATTGCAACCCAGCTGACAACATCAAGCCCATCTGTTCGTATTCGACAATAAATTTAATTACCACATTTTTAATTTTCAATATAATCAGCTATGGTTTAATTTAATAACAATTATACATGTGCTTTCTTAAATACTGTTTTAGATTAAACTTTACGACAGAATTTTCTGTTAACCACCGAACGAATGAAGGACATGTCACTCAGCTCGTATACCTTTTTTATAACGTTACACCGATGAATTTTGTAAGTATTTAAAGAACTGTTTACATGTAAAAATTGTTAAATTTAACCAATGCCTTCAGCTTAAATATAGCTAAAATTTCATATAAAGAATTCGTTCTACCGGTTTACTAATCACCTTCTGTGATAGTAAATCTTTTACTTGCCTGGTTTATCCAGTTTTACTGCGTTATTGTACACGCCATCCTTTTATAAGGATATTTGGATTGGATCGATAAAAATCCAACCCGAACAACACGTCTTACGAACTTTATTTGATTTTGTGTATATAAATATTTTTCTTTCCATTCATTTTTGTAATTTTTATGTGTGTGAAGTCAAGAGATTGTTCTATTGTTTACGTTTTCTTACCAATTAAATTTTATTTCAATAAATGTGTGTATTCCGATCAAGACAGCCAGTTTTATTTTATTTTTTATTTCAATTTTTTGTCTCGAGAAGAGCCTCTAGGAATCGACAGTTTAATCGAGACATGGCGCCCAAAAGGTAGTGACATTTTAGCAAAGCAAGTTTTTTTAAGGATCCACGAACCTCTTTGAGGTACCCACGCTCTCATTGGCTTGGTATGAGAAATACAGAGCCTAGCCGATACGTACTCTCCAGCTGCGATCGCTAAAAAGGGCAAGGTGAATGCTGAAACTCTTTTTTTAGATGACCATTTGCCGGGTCATCACTTTTTGGTATTCGTTTACGAGTTTAGAGCATTCTACACTATACCCTTTATCTGAACTGTATATGTCGATTTATTATACCGAAAGCCATTTTCCAATAAACCATTAATTTCTTCAATAAATTCTTTAAAAAATTCATCTATATTGGAAGGTTTTGTTTTGCCCAAATGTAGTGCAACCACGAACGGTTTCACATTAAAATTTTCAATGAAAATTTTACATAAAATAGGCCAAAACTGTAACGAAGTACTTTTAGTAATCGGAACTCCATCTACATTGAATATTAATTCGATTACGTTACAGTCAAGATTTGAGAAAATGTTTTCTAAACCATAAAGAAAGCTGTCATTTAAATTATTCGCGATTCCAAAGTACTGGAATTGACTTGAATCTGGTAGTATAACTAAACTTTTACATATTCTGGGAGTTTTAAGAAGTGTTCTGGCACTCAACGGCAATTCTGGATGGTACGGCTTTAAGGTAGTTAATAACTTATCTAATTGACTATTGTTAATTTTTGTATCGATTGCCCAATTTCGTAATGATATTTCTAAAGAACTTTCTGCAATTGATTCCGATTGAAATTTTGGCTCACTATCATCGCTATTCAAATAAGCTGAACTAGAAACGCTATTAGAATCTGTCACCTGATTGCGCGCGTCGAGCGCATCTTTAAATTTTGTTAATATAATATGTTAAACTTATAACTAAAATTTCGCATCGTTACGATAAATTTTTCTAAGTCAAATTATTCGTCGAAAAGATATTTTTAGGTCGGAGTATAAAACCAAAAGATTGAAACATAAATCGACAGACGAATGTATGTTTTACAATCGAATAGTAATTGAAATAATTTTGCAAGAAAGAAAGTATTCTTAAATTATTCTTATATACGTATATCGAACCCAGCGGTGAATGAAAGATATTCACACAAGTTGACGTAGCGTATGTCGATTGTTTCCATCATCAGCAGGAAAGTCATCGTTCCATAGCAGTTCAAACCGCACGTCAATTCGCGTAGATACTTTACTATAACTTTAAATAGGACTTATGGACACTTTTATTGAGATCCATAAACTCGTGCCTGGTGTCAATACAAAAACCGACACGTGTGGTATTCAAACCGTGAGAATGAATGCATTGTGTGTTGTTATCTTCAACATGTGCCGACAGGCAAACAAATGTCTTACCAGTTTACATGGAAGGTATACGGATTTCGCAATCTTATAAGTCGAATAAAAACCGCACAAAAAGTTAAAAGACTGAACCCTTTTGATTCCAGACCGGAGCAAAAAATTGTTATTTCGGAAGTGAATTTTGGCATCTCGAAATTTATCGAGATTTCCTTTAAATCAATAACATTCAATTGTGTTTAAACATTGTGTCTTCATACATAGGTAAAATTATCGAACTATTTTTATTACGTATTATTTACATCTTTAATCAATACCGAGTGCTTTCGAATCAATTATCGAACTATTTTTATTACGTATTATTTACATCTTTAATCAATACCGAGTGCTTTCGAATCAATTATCGAACTATTTTTATTACGTATTATTTACATCTTTAATCAATACCGAGTGCTTTCGAATCAATTATCGAACTATTTTTATTACGTATTATTCACATCTTTAATCAATACCGAGTGCTTTCGAATCAATTATCGAACTATTTTTATTACGTATTATTTACATCTTTAATCAATACCGAGTGCTTTCGAATCAATTATCGAACTATTTTTATTACGTATTATTTACATCTTTAATCAATACCGAGTGCTTTCGAATCAATTACCGAACTATTTTTATTACGTATTATTTACATCTTTAATTAATACCGAGTGCTTTCGAATCAATTATCGAACTATTTTTATTACGTATTATTTACATCTTGATCGAACTTACATTCCGGATTCTGTGTTTATTTCAAATACGGTAGTGAACCTTAAGTCAAGTTGTTTATGTCACGGGCACTTCAAATTATTTATAGAATTAATAAACTTCCTTTGGAAGATTGCACATTTTATCACGTTGCGGTTTAACAGTCAATCTTAAAAACAGGTGTTGCATCGCGAACACATTTTCGCATTCCAGTAGTTTTTTTTATCGGTAATCACATTTACGTTATCGTCTTCATGCAGGGCCGACTCTAAATAATTGCAGCTTCGCGGATAATTATTTTAGTGATTTATTTCGAACGGAGTCCCTTGTGTATCGGGTAACGGAGTGAATAAACCCCCCCTGTCATTCCCTCCACCACAACCTTTCGATTTGAAGAGGTTTTGGATGCTGGTTATCGCACCGACTTCCTGGTATGGTTTACGGCATTGTATTCAGCTCCATTCCGCATTACGAGGACGATTCTCACTCCCGGAGGACCATCCAGCGACCTTATCTGAAGGTCGAACACCAACAACCACATTAAGTAAGAAACCTTTATATATTTTAAGATTTGTGATGTTAAGTGGTCACCCTGGCCACAGGTTAGGTTTATGAATTTTCATTTCAAAACCCGTGAAGACGATCGCAACCTTTTGTACATCTTTTGTTTGTTGACTAATGTTAGTGTCTGTTAATAACGAAATTTTTACTACGCCATTCGGGCGTTTATATCTTCAACAGCAATTTAACGTAATATTTTAGGTTTAGCATTGCAGCTAAAGTTTGTTTTCCCCGTTGTTGGGAATTTTGGTAATCAATTGTATTGATTAATTTTTCATAATTAACTTTGTGAGTCATATTTTTAGACGTTGTATGTGTTGCACTTGAGTAACCATTTTTGTGGAGTGTAGTATTCAATACACACCCCTTTCACGTATGAACTTTCTTGTTCTTGCACTACGAGTTTGTAACCCTAGTTTTTGTATCAGTATTCACTTTACGAATATTAATTTTGTGACGGTAACTACATTAAAAGGTTCCGTCAATTGTACATATTTATTTTTATATTGTGATACATGTAAATTTGATAGTATCTTTTATATATTTTGTCAACTCCCCCCTTCCGATATTATTTTATTCATTACATTTTTGTTATTTCCCCACTGTGTGTTTTATTATTATTGTGTCAGTGTTTATTTAGCTATTTTCACCAAAGGAAAGTTCGCCTCCTGTAAAGGTAAGGTCATTGAACGAGGCTTTTCCGGAGTGAGAATTCGCAGTAAGATCTTCAAGTTATCGCGTACCAGCTTAGAAGGTGTGATAATCAGTCCCCTTCAAAGAGATTCAGGTCTCCGTACGCGTGGCGCCCATTTGAACTCCCTCGTGTATATTATCCCCACCGATTTAGACTTACCCCCCCCCCCCCGTGTAAATTATTCACACCGATTTTGACCATTTTTAGAATCGCGATCGAGGATTGCCCGGTCATCGATTGGAGACACACGACTCGCGACGTTCCGTCACACGACCCTTCGACTCTTTTTCACCACCCACCCCTTCGCGACTTTGAGCTAGTCACCTTCATTTTATACCTGTTGAGAAGGTGTCGTGGAAGCGAAACGTGTTGTAACAAATCATCAAACGACGAATAACTATCCTGGTTGTGAAAGTTCCCATTCTTCTGTCTTTCTTCAGTTATTCTACTAAAATCCTCGTTATTTATTTTCATTTGCTGAGCATTTAACTCTTCTTGAATTGATAAAGATTCACTTTTCTCACAACTTTGATTGGGTATACTATTTGTGAGTGTTTGACAAAATTGTTCGTATTCACGACGAACAGCCGTACTTCTACCAGATCTTGATTTAGGCATTCGAAAATCTACAAAATTAAATATTAGTAGTTAATAATATTATGTAGTTGTCCGATGAAGATCGTATGAGATCGAAACGCGTAACAAAATAAAGATTCCATTATATTACGAGAAATGCAATTTATTAATTTTAAAAAACCTCGCAAACTTCAACTAAATGTAATTATTAGTAATAAAATTATTGTATAATATATTTTTTTTAAATTTGTTCCTTATTTTAAAAATATTCAATATTTTCAAACCGTCCCTGCAAACACGTATTTTGTTGTTTAAATTACACAAAGTTTCTTATACATACAACATATTTATAGCAAAACCGTGTAGTAAAATCATTTTTTGTGGAATCTTACAACTTTAAATAAAATAATTATGAATATTTAAATTAAAATTTATTATTACATTCAATGTAGGTTTCGATCGAACTCCGTAAAATGCGTTCTGTTCTGGATTTTCCCCAATTTGTATAGTTTTAGCATCTCCGAACCGAAAGCGAATTAAAAATAAATAACCAAAACTTTTACGCATTTTCTTATTATTTCAAAATTAGTAACATTGTGTAACTAAACTAACGTGTTTAGTTACAAAATGTAACTAAACACGTTTATTTAGTTAGTTACAATACAACGCCCCTATATAATTATAATTTATATTAATGATAAGTTTGTAAAAAAATTAGGGATGACCCGCATAAAATAAGATTTAAAATAAATAATTAACAAGTCACCGCCCACAAACAAGTAGAAAATAATCAAAAATATTTTATGTGAAATGGTTTAGAACGTTCATTCCATAAAATTTAGTTTCAGATTTCGCCAACTCAAATTTAAAGTTATAAGCGATAAGTTGATTTCCGTTTGAAAATTTATTTGGTTACAGAACTCCAAATAAACAGTTACAACAAATAACAATATGCAGAAACCAGGAAGGAGTTAGTGCTGATTTTGGTTTTATTGCCATGGATAGAAGTTTTTCAGTTTAAAAAAATTCTTAAACAGTATGTTTTCTTGCCTGTAAAGGACATATTTATAATATAACGTGAATTATACCATACAAGATAACATGGGGGGAGGGGGGGTAAAATAAACCTTTTAACCAATTAAGACGGTTAAATGAAATTTCCTTAAATTTGGAACGTTTATTTACATAACATGGGGGGGGGGGGTAAAATTATTTGTAATATTAAATTATGTTTTGATTTTTATTGAATTTCAAATTAAAAAAAAAACTTATTATTAATATAAATTACTAGCTGACCCGGCAAACACTATTTTGCCCTAAATTAATTTTTATGTCACACTGGTCTATCTAAAAAGCTAAAAACCTTTACATAAGCTTTTTGCTTATGTTTACTATTAAATTTATCTCAATACAATTTAATAAAAAAATAGTATTCTTAACTAACCTACATGTAAAACCTGGGGTGGGAAGAAATCTTTGGGAATTTAAAAGTTGATCTAGGTGCGCAAGGTAACAATCGAATTTCGAGTTTCTGCGACAATATTTAAGCAATTAAGAGAAAACCTTGGGGGGGAAGGAAGGGGGGCGGTAGTGGGTGGAAGGTAAAATGGTGAAATAACAGAGTGTCATGGAATGCTCTGTGTGTATACCTAAAATCAGTTCTCCATGCGTAATTTTGGCGAAAAACCTTGGGGGGGGGGGAAGTAAACTTTTCTTCTAACAGAAATCTATTCTGACCCTTATTGAGTAAGTGTGCAAAATTTGGCCCAAATCGGTAGAACGGTCTAACATACATCCATTTTTATATATTATATTATTAATTTTTTTATAATATATTATTAATATTAATAGATAATTATATAGGGGTGTTGTATAGTAACTAAATAACATTTTAGTTACACAATGTTGCTAATTTTGAAATAATAAATAAATGCGTAAAAGGTTTGCTTATTTGTTTTTAATTCGGTTTCGGTTTTCGGTTCAATAATTTTAATACTAATATATAATTTTATAGATTTCCGTATGCCTAAATCAAGATCTGGTAGAAGTAAGTCTGTTATCAATATTGACCCAATATTGCTGCGCACTAATGCCGCAATATTGGCTACGCAATCTTGTACCAATATTGGATATCAATAAAACATGAAAATTTTAGCTACGTGTTAGCAATGCATTTTCCAATGATGAAAATCACTAATAATATAACTTTGAAGTTATTTGGGAGAATATATTCAGTACTCTTTATATATTAATGAAGTTTTTAATAATTATTGTCCCAACATGGATATACAATATTGCCCAAATATAGGCAAACAATATTGCACCAATAATGTTAGCCATGATCGCCGCAATAATGGTAGTAAATATTGCTCCAATACTGCTATAAGCAAAATTGTCCCGATATCGCTGCGCACTAATGCCGCAATATTGGCTACGCAATCTTGTACCAATATTGGATATCAATAAAACATGAAAAGTTTAGCTACGTGTTAGCAATGCATTTTCCAATGATGAAAATCACTAATAATATAACTTTGAAGTTATTTGGGAGAATATATTCAGTACTATTTATATATTAATGAAGTTTTTAATAATTATTGTCCCAACATGGATATACAATATTGCCCAAATATAGGCAAACAATATTGCACCAATAATGTTAGCCATGATCGCCGCAATAATGGTAGTAAATATTGCACCAATATGGCTATGCAATATTATCCCAATATCGCTGCGCACTAATGCCGCAATATTGGCTACGCAATCTTGTACCAATATTGGATATCAATAAAACATGAAAATTTTAGCTACGTGTTAGCAATGCATTTTCCAATGATGAAAATCACTAATAATATAACTTTGAAGTTATTTGGGAGAATATATTCAGTACTATTTAGATATTAATGAAGTTTTTAATAATTATTGTCCCAACATGAATATACAATATTGCCCCAATATCAGCAACCAATATTGCACCAATAATGTTAGCCATTATCGCCGCAATAATGATAATAAATATTGCACCAATATTGACTGGTCGTTGCCAATATTGCACAATTTTCCAATATTGGCACAATGTTGCGCCGATATTGCGCAATATTTTGTGCTACCTGGGTCACCTCGTCCCATCTTGAGCACCTGAAGATTGTGTGGTTAGCGTAGTCCACCTCTTCCTCGCAGTACGTGCACTTGGATGACTCTACCCTTCGGAACCTGTGGAGGTACTCATTGTAGCATCCATGGCCCGTCAGGGCTTGGGTGAGCTCATGGTTTATCTCACCGTGTCCACGTTCTACCCACGGCTGTGTCGTTGGGATAAGTCTCCTGGTCCATGCTCCCTTGGTTGCATTGGACCACCTCCCTTGCCACTCTTCAAGTAGGACATCTCTGGTAGTTCTTTTCTGCGCGGGCGTCTTAGCATTGTTCTCATAGTTTGTCGCTCTCTCCGCAGCCATCAGGTCTATTGGAGGTATCGCCGCCACCACCGATACCGCAACGTTGGATGTTGTGCGGTATGCCGACGTAATTCTAATATTCATCTGCCTCTGAACTCTTTCGTAATGCCGGCGATACGCCGCCACCTTGATGGCCTCGGCCCATACTGGTGCCCCATACAACATGATGGAGTTTGTCACCGACGCCAGGACTCTTAGTTTTGTATACGTTGGCCCTTCGATGTTTGGCATCAGTCTTGTGAGGGCCGCCGCCAGCTTGGAGGCTTTTTTGGCCGTTTCCATGAGGTGCACATCGAAGCATATGCGTTTATCTATTAGAACCCCTAGCACTTTGGTGGTTTTGCCAGGCATAATTATCTGGCAACCATCCAACTCTACCGCAATATCTCCACACTTACGTTTCCCTATCAATAAGACCGCCTCGGTCTTCTCGGGCACAAGTGTCAGGCCCCTACTCGATATCCACTCTCTGATTCTTCGCAGGGCCTCGTTTGTTATCTCTGCCAGGACATGCTCATTTTTCGCGGCCACAACGAGGGATAGATCGTCGGAAAATCCCACTAGCGTTGCCCTCTCAGGTATTTCTATTTGCAGGACTCCGTCATACATTATATTCCACAGGGTCGGCCCCAGCACTGACCCCTGTGGGACCCCGCTGTTCACTTGTGTTTCTTCCACAAGCATTTCTTCCTCGATTATTATAGCTCTGTCGCTTAAGTAGCTCTTCAGGACGTTCAGTAGGTATGTTGGTATTTTCCTCTTCTTTAGCTCTTCGATGATATAGAACCACTTCGCCGAGTTAAATGCATTCTTAACATCCAGTGTTACAAGGATACACAGTTTCCTTGTGCGCCACGTTCCACTCTTTGCCTTCTTGGCGATGTCAATTATTTTCTTAAGTGCGTCTATGGTAGATCGGCCCTTTCGTAAACCATACTGTTGATCGGAGAGTCCTTTTCTTGACCGTGGATGTTCTGTACGAGACAGCTAGATCATAGGGTTCAATCATGTGTCGAAGAGCCGGGAGGTTCAGGTTGTTATTTTGAACCTTCGTGGGATCGTTAAATTTCGTCGAACTTTCTCCTTACCTTATGTAGCAAGCCTTGCGCCAGATGGGATAACAAAACATTGAAAATAAATCCCAATACTTGCTTCTCTAATCAAATTTCAAAATTGGTAATATTTATTCGAGTATACACTTAAAAGGCATAATGATACAAATATTTGGGCAAAAATTCTGGTTTAATAAGCAAATTAAATATTTTATTATAAATTGAAATTATTTGAAATGGTAACAAATATTTTTAAAACAAACAATAATTATTTTGTCATCTGACATTAACTCTGACATTTCAAATTAAAATAATTATAGAAATTAACGGTGAACAAAATAATATAGAACATAAATAAATAAACTGGAACAATTATCGAATTAAAAATAGAAAATCAACCAACGACTATTTATCACAATGATAAATTTATTGATTTATAAATGGGTTAAATTTATTGATGTTGGACTCCATGAATGATATCAACTTTGACTCGTGGTGGTTAAATAAAATTGATTGATGCCACGAATTCAACTTTCGAATGCAAAGATGGTTATTTGCACCTGGTATTTATGTTTATCGGAAATTTGCAATATTAAATAAATGAATGATTTAAAAAATCGTCTGTTCAACCTCAAATAACAAGTAATGGATCTCTTCCGATTACTTACATGCGGATGAATGTTGTTTTCCCTCTTTCGTACGATCGATCGGACGTCGGAATGAAACTGAAAATGATTAATCCTCTTGGTGGTGTGGATCTAAAAATAATCGAAAAAGGCACGACTTATATGAGGTGAAGGCTGCAAATTCTATTGAATGCAAATAAATTATTGAAGATAATTTGTATTACAAATTTAAATGAACATAAATTAGATATTTTTGATATCACCACGTTTTGTTGGCTTCTATAAACATTTTGTTCGGATAGTTTTTTGATGGTCACACACATCCTTAATAATGTAATAACCGGTAATGTGGGATAACCGGTCCCTCGTACGTACAACCTCGAATCGGGTCTTCAACCAAATAATCTCCCCAAGGTAAATTTTCTCTTCGGAACAATCCACCCCAAAACACGGACGACTATTTGTTTTACTTGAATCTACGATTTCGGCCTCAGTCGAAACGATCGATGCAGTTTAAATATGACTTGATCGATTTGCACACACGAAAAATGACGGGTACACATTCCTATGGCTATCGACTTTGATTTTCATTATTGTGCGATAAACTAAATTTGATCTTGTCGCACTTGGCTAGAACGACTAACTATCTTTTTAGAAAGGTTTATAATTTTAAATTTCGATTAAATAACTCTAAAAATTGGATTTTGCCGGACCGAAAATATTTTATGTACTTGCTCGTTCGCGTGTTTGTAAACATGTAACATTCCAAATGTTACTAATGCCGACCCTGTCGTCATTTATGACCAACTTACACATTGGTCAAATTTATTTCTGAATTTTGTATTTTTATTTAACTATTTTTGTCGAAAGACCTTTAATTAATTTCTCTATTTTGTATATATTTATTATTTCTAATGAAAAGATCGATTAAAATCAAATGCCACCGATTTTACATCGGTACTACTCTTTCCATCGACACGGGTATTAATACATCGAAGTTACTCGTCGGTAGGTTTCATGCCGAGTCGAGAAAGGAGAGCGTATGAGAAGTCGCATACACCACACGTACTATTTTGTGCTCCCAGTTTTTAAGTATTTTTAAAGTAATTATTGATAATTACTACCAGTTTTTTGTGCAATTACGTTCACCGAATGTCAAGTGACAGTTCGAGTATATTATTTGGAATCAACGATTTTTTTATAATCGAAATATCGATTTATAAAAATTGGAAATCAATTTAGACGCCATCACAATTTTCCATCGATAGACGCAGTAGTAAACGGAATTATCCTGGCTACACGCAATCGAATTAATGGTGTACTGTCAAATAAAAATCATAACAAATCTTTGGAATTTAAAAACTGAGAAAGACGTTGACGACAATCGATTCAAATCAATTGAGGCAGAAGCTAATTTCAATTATCCATACATTTGGAAACACCAACATCAACAAAACGCAGTATCATATTTTATAATTTTATTCAGATTTCAGAAAAGAACTATAAAGTTTGTAACGGGCCAAATTGGTTCCGTCAACAAGCTGTGATCACACAGGTGAATGTGTGGCACCTACCTGGATTAATATTGGATGCCGCTAGCTCAATCGCGTGGGTCGTGGTGCTTAAATCACTCCAATAACAATCCGGGACGGCAAAATCAAGGGAAGTCACAATCGGGTATTAGGGCGCCACTGAATTTGTCATAAACTTACCCCAAAAGTAATTCAGAACTTACCTATATAGAAATAGGGGGGGGGAAGTCGAGAGTGAAATAAAATATATCCAATAACGAGTAACAATATTTTAATTAAAAGACTTAATTTTGGTGAAGCTAATAAACTCAATATGTGAATAATAATGACAGAGATTTTGACAATTTTTGTAGATTAATAATAATAAACGTTGATAAGATTGTAAAATAATGAAATATGAATACGGTAAATAGTTGTCAGATTTAAATAACTTATGGCTAATAATACACAATAATAAAATAATGATATAAAGAATAATACTTATGCTAAAGGTGAACATAAAATGTTCAACACACTGTATATATAACCTAAACACATAAAAGAACATAAATGTAATATAAACAGGGTTTCGGTAGGTCGAATCGAGATGAAAATTGACTTGGGGTAATGTCCCACTAAAACAACACCTCGATTCCACGTTCGAGAACCAAATAAAAAAAGGGTTAGTACTTATATTTATAATTAAAACTATGAACATTTGATAAACCAAATAATGTTGAAAAGTTTGACGTGAAGATAACTAAAATGTTTAAAATATCGAATTACACAATGCACTACACCTGGGTACGGACCACAGGTGTTCACGAGATTTATGCTGAAGGTGAACGCAAAATTGTTTGAATAGCAACTCCGAAACACAAAAACTAAAGGGATGGGCGAAACACTTCATTCGGAGTTCAATTGCTTAAAACCGGTAGAATAATTGATGAGTAATTTATATATTTAATTTGACGTAATTTAATGTTTGTAATATTTGAATCGATAGCGGGGTTAATTAAAATAAACTGATAAAAAGTACTTACGCAAAATTTAACATAAACAATAAATACACATTGACGATGGGGCGAAATACGGTCCTGCATTCAGGAATGTGCGAACAAAGGAATGGCGTCATCAAAATACATCAGCTTCGAATACCACAATATTTAAGGAAGAGATCGAACCTAATTTTGTAGCAAAACTTCACGGATTGATTGAATTGCGTGTAGATTGGTTTTGTCGTTAAAACTCCAGTAACATAAATTTGCATAAAGCTGTTGATTGCATAAAACCAAATATGCATCTAATATAACCAATTATTGGCGATCGTAATAATTGTCACAAGGACGGCCTTTTTCATTAACACCCAGATGAACGAACAAAGGAATTACGCCAATTCGGTAATTTTTACTAAGTTTTCAATCACACAATTACACAAGCGTTCTTTCGTACTACGCCATTTTTGTCAAGCTCCTGTGGTTGTGCGCGCGCCGCACGACACTCAACAACCAACTATTTCTGTCAACGCTAGATGGCGGACTTAAGAATTCAAAAATTATCGCGGGAAAAACGTAATTAGACGGGGAAAAAAAGTAAAATATCATTACATCACCCGGGCTGGAAGAACAAAAGCCTCTTTTGTTCTTACGAACCAGAGCTTAGCAAACAGTAACATACATCGCCAATATAACATAAGCACTTAAAAGATAAAAGCTAAAGCACATAAAACACAAAATACATAAATATTATTATACAGTGAAAGGTTTCAAAAGCGTAAGCGGAAGCAAAAAAAAAACATACATATTATATACAAGTTCATTTATCTGTCGGTATGGCCTAACCGCATCGGTCCACGAAGCGAATCAGTTTCCTAATTCAAATCTCATCAAATTGGTCAGAACAAAACGTTAGATAAACAAGACAAATCAGGTTTAGCAAAACGCTCTCTTCGTAACTCAAGATACATTTACTAAATTATAGTCGCAGTTGGGGTTAGTTAACGCCCTCTGCGTAACTCAAGGTACGCTACTAATATGACTTACTCGGGAGCGGATTTAAGATCTTTGGCATTCCACACGCCTTGGGAAGTTCCAGATTCATCAGAAAGCTCATACGTGGCATAAGAAACTTTCTTTCTGATGTAAAAGGGTCCACGAAATTTGGGAGCTAATTTCGCCGTAAAATATTTTGACGCGTCAGATAACACATAATTGCGTCGCCACACCGAATCTCCTACTTCGAAAGTAGCAGCTCGACGTCTTAAATCGTAAGAACTCTTGTTCTTTTCATAGGCTACTCTAAGCCTTTTAACAATGTCCTCATATAACTTATGGAGAGCCTTAGGTTTACCTTGTAGGTATAACCTATCTCCAAACGAAATATCCGCATCTCCTGTCAATTCAGAAGAGCCTACGGTACCTCCATCTAAATTAATTTCTCTACCAAAATTCGCAAAATAAGGCGTTACTCCAGTTACTTCGTGTACTGCTATGCGCATGGCGCAAGCAACACGGGCTAAATATTTATCCCAATTTCTATGATTGTCCGCTACATAGGAGGACAACATGGTCTTTAAAACTCTATTAACCCTTTCGACCGGGTTAGCTTGGGGATGATAATTGGCGTTATAAGTAATTTTAACATTATACAGGGAATTCATATTTCTAAATTCACGGCTTCGGAATTGTACACCGTTATCACACAGTAAAATTTTAGGGGCACCATAAACTAAAATTACGTCTTCTTCGATTTTACGAGTAACAGACGCAGCAGTGGCAGAACGTAAAGGAAAACATAAGGAATACTTAGTAAAATAATCTGCTACAACTAGGATATACACGTAGCCACGGGTTGAGCGTGGTAAGGGACCTACTAAGTCAACAGAAATCATCTGCCAAGGACGAGTTACATTGGGATGGGAAGTCATAAAACCAGCGGGCTTTTTCTGTTCCGGTTTGTGGGCAATACAAACGGGACATCTATTTACATAACGGGATACTGAAGATTTCAACAAAGGCCAATAATATTTTTGAGTTATTCTACTTAAAGTTTTGCGAATTCCGAGATGACCAGCAGTAGGTTCATCGTGACAAGATTTTAGAATGTCATTTCGTCGAGAATTTGGAACCACTTCCTTCCATTCCGCCTTCTCACGAAGTTCAGGATAATCGGGAGTTACATATTTAAACAAAAGGTTGTTTTCGATTCGCCATAGGGGAAATTTATCTGGTTTGTTCTTAACCTTACTTAACATGGACTTATACCATTTATCGTTATGGTTACTTACAGGATTGGGATTGGAGTCATGATCATCATCATTGGACTCATGAAGAAGCTCATGATCCTCGTCGCTATTATAACCGGAATGATCGTCGGTTATTTCATCAATCTGTATTGTTTTAGGAGCATTAGGGATCTTATTTACATTCATATTTTGACTAAATTTGGGAGTAATCGAAACATTATCAATCACGGGAACGGATCTTGATAACGCATCCGGAACTACATGATCTTTACCTTTTCTATGCGTAATTTCGAAGTCGTACTGTTGTAATCTTACCATCCATCGAGCTAATCTACCACTTGGTTGAACAAGATTATTTAACCAAACGAGACTATAATGGTCAGTGATTACACGAAAATGGGAACCTTCCAAATACGGTCTCAGTCTTTCAATGGCCCAAAGAACCGCGAGACACTCTCTTTCCGTAACAGAGTAATTTCTCTCTTGACGCGTAAGTGAACGACTTAAATAACATATTACATGTTCTACTCCATCAATTTCTTGAGTGAGGACTGCAGCGATGCCAAAGCCTGAGGCATCGGTTTGAACAACAAAAGGTACATCAAAATTTGGACAAACTAAAATAGGAGCATTAACCAAACTATCTTTAACCAAGCTTAACGCAGTGTCACAATTTTCGTTCCAAATAAATTTTTGATTCCTCTTTAAAAGAGCGGTAAGAGGTGCAATGATTGTTGAAAATTCAGGTATAAATCGCCTATACCAAGATGCCATACCAATTATGGTGCGTACATCACTAACGCTTTTGGGCGTTGGTATTTTTAAAATAGCTTCAACTTTACCGGGGTCAACCGCAAGACCTTGTTGATTCACAACGTAACCGAGATATTTGAGTTCCGGTTTACAAAAATAACATTTTTCCCTACTCAACGTAAGACCTGCATCTTTTAATCTTTTTAAAACATCCGTAAGAATTTCAATATGTTTGTCGAAAGTTGGAGCACAAATAATTACATCATCTAAATACACAAATACATAAGGTTCTAATTCTGGACCAAGAATTTTGTCGATAAAACGCTGAAAGGTTGCCGGGGCATTATGTAAACCAAATGCCATACGGGTGAATTGAAAAAGACCTCTACCAGGTACAGTGAAAGCAGTGTAAGCTTTCGATTCTTCAGACAATGGGATCTGCCAATAAGCTGATTTTATATCCAAGGACGTTATAAATTTTGCATCGCGCAGGCGATCTAATATAGCGGAAACGTAAGGTAAGGGATATGCATCACGGTCAGTAACTTGATTCAATTTTCTAAAATCTATACAAAATCTAAATTTTCCGTCTTTCTTTTTAATTAACAAAACGGGATTCGACCAAGCTGAATGGCTTTTTTCTACTACACCAGACTTTATCATTTGGGTTAATTCTGCGTCTATTTGAGCTTGAACATTAGGGTTCACCGGGTAATATCTTTGCTTAATAGGAGGGGACTTTGTAGTAATAACATGTTCCACACCTAAAGCACATCCTAAAATTTCTGACTTACTAATATCTTTAAAACTAGAATTAATTAAATTATTTAAGATAGCTCCCTGCTCACGGGTTAAACTTTGTTCAGAGACCAATTGGGTTTGTTCGTCCTCTAAAGACACCAGCGACAATTGTTCAGGCTTCGAAAAATTCCACTCACCACGAATAACATTAGGCACAAAGCCAATAGCCCTCCAAAAGTCTATTCCTAAAATTACCGTGTGCGTAACATCAGGCACTATCAAGACATTGATCACGATGGTTTTGTGACGTAGCTTAATTGGTAACGAAACCGAACCTAAAATATTTATTTGACTGCCATCAGCCAAAGCGCAATTCGACTTAACATTATTTAAATGAAGGCCTAGATTAGAAATTCGATTCCAACCTTCAATTCCTAAAATTGTCCTAGAGGCACCGGAATCTAAAAGTGCTGCAAAAGATTTACCAAAAATTTCAACTGTCACATAAGGACGTTCGTCATATTTGGAATTTTCCAAAATATAATTCAACATAATTTTATTTTTATCATATTCTAAATTTCTATTATCTATCAGATTTCTTAAGGAACGGGTGGAGTTGTAAAAAATCTTCGAGGTAGCAATCCCGTCTTTTACTGACCTCGACGCTCGTTTCCCGAAACAGAACATTTGGGACAGGTACGTGTCGTAAAATTGGGTTTCCCACACTTAAAACAATAATTTCCTTTCTTCGGAACGGTACATTCTTTTGAAAGGTGTTGGTTGGAATTACAATTCCAACAGTTTCTAAAATTTAGACTAGCATTATTTGTTGAATTTCGAGAATTTTGAACATTATTATTAAATTTCGTAAAAGTACTAAAGCGTGGATTATTATGATCGTTAGAACGAGAATTCGTAAAAGTATTTGAACGATAATGGGAATAACTATTTTCATTTGACGAACTTGTCTTATAAGGGTTTGAATAAGATTGACTCATTAACGGGGTAGGTTGTGAAGAGTTTTTCTCCACTTCTTTAACAGTCTCAACGTTACATGAAACATCAACAAAAGCTAATTCAGGTTCTAAATCATTCTTCTTTTTCACAGGGGGAACATAATTATCAATCGCAATCCTTCGTTCTTCGATGATTTTGCAATACTTAATTAATTCGGGGATAGACGTAATTTTTACAAGGCCTAATTGAGTTTGATACGATGGATGTAAATTTTTATTTATAATTTTTAATTGTTTGGCTTCAGATAATTTTTCAACTAATCTAGAAAATAAACTTTTCATGACTGCAACAAAAGTACCAATCGATTCCGAAGAAGCTTGAGTTCTTCGTTCAATTTCTCGAATTAAAACATCATCATAATCTGGTGGTAAATATTCTTCTCGTAAGGCCGATTCGATATCACTCCAAGTATTAAAATTTTCACGATTTGCTCTAAACCAAATCAAAGCCTTCGAACTGAAGAGTTCATATGATTCGCGAAATAATTGTATTTCCGAAACATTTCTGGTAATACTATACTCCCTAACACGTTCTAAAAATGCATTTAACGATTGGGTTTTGTCACCCGAAAAAGTAAATCCCCATTTAAAAACAGGTACAGATTTCTGTACGTCCGACATAACATTACTCATTCTTGAGTTAACAGTAACAGGGGGAGTCAAAATTGTAGATGGAACACAATAAGTACTAGCTGGCATAACATTTTGCAAAGCAGAAGTAGAAGCAGCAAGCGTTAGAGGGTTAGTAGCATCGTTTTCTAATTTTAGATTAGCAATTTTTAACACAGGGGTTTCACTAGCGGTATTTATCACGGGAGCATCTAGCGAGAGTTTGGAAGTTTTCAACGCAAGTTCATAATTTACTATCATATCTTTAACAACATTCACCCAATCTAATTTTGTGTTATTTTCCTCATCATTACTGGGATTTGAATTTTTAATTCGATGAACTAAATGTAAAATTTTTGTTTGAATTAAGGGGGCCGATTTATCTAAATCGGAAGTCTCGATTAAAGAACTAAGATTTTCGATCATATAATTGATGTAAACTGAATCATCCGAAAAGGTTTTTGAATAGGGGGGGCGCACAAATTTTGGGTCGGTCATTTCCTTTTTCAGGACTTTTCTTAATAAAGTTCGTAGGGCTGGAAAATCACCTACTGACTGTGAGCCTCGAACCTCGAGTTCATAGATTAATTCTGTCTTGATAAGTCGCTCTACAACCAACTTATAACTGGCAGTTAAATTTTCAAATTCGCACTCCATGGCGTAAAAGTAAATAATCGTAATAAAAAAAATTATAAAATCAAAAAGGGACTAAAATAACCACAATGGTTTCGGAAGAGCTTGAAGATGACTTAACAAAGCCAACACGATAGGGGTCAAATTTTGTAGTGGTCGAGCTTCAACGTTGGGGTCAAATTTTAGCAGAACGCTAACCGTTGGGGAACAATTTTTTAACAAAAAGCTACCACGTTGGGCGGCAAATTTTGTAACGGGCCAAATTGGTTCCGTCAACAAGCTGTGATCACACAGGTGAATGTGTGGCACCTACCTGGATTAATATTGGATGCCGCTAGCTCAATCGCGTGGGTCGTGGTGCTTAAATCACTCCAATAACAATCCGGGACGGCAAAATCAAGGGAAGTCACAATCGGGTATTAGGGCGCCACTGAATTTGTCATAAACTTACCCCAAAAGTAATTCAGAACTTACCTATATAGAAATAGGGGGGGGGAAGTCGAGAGTGAAATAAAATATATCCAATAACGAGTAACAATATTTTAATTAAAAGACTTAATTTTGGTGAAGCTAATAAACTCAATATGTGAATAATAATGACAGAGATTTTGACAATTTTTGTAGATTAATAATAATAAACGTTGATAAGATTGTAAAATAATGAAATATGAATACGGTAAATAGTTGTCAGATTTAAATAACTTATGGCTAATAATACACAATAATAAAATAATGATATAAAGAATAATACTTATGCTAAAGGTGAACATAAAATGTTCAACACACTGTATATATAACCTAAACACATAAAAGAACATAAATGTAATATAAACAGGGTTTCGGTAGGTCGAATCGAGATGAAAATTGACTTGGGGTAATGTCCCACTAAAACAACACCTCGATTCCACGTTCGAGAACCAAATAAAAAAAGGGTTAGTACTTATATTTATAATTAAAACTATGAACATTTGATAAACCAAATAATGTTGAAAAGTTTGACGTGAAGATAACTAAAATGTTTAAAATATCGAATTACACAATGCACTACACCTGGGTACGGACCACAGGTGTTCACGAGATTTATGCTGAAGGTGAACGCAAAATTGTTTGAATAGCAACTCCGAAACACAAAAACTAAAGGGATGGGCGAAACACTTCATTCGGAGTTCAATTGCTTAAAACCGGTAGAATAATTGATGAGTAATTTATATATTTAATTTGACGTAATTTAATGTTTGTAATATTTGAATCGATAGCGGGGTTAATTAAAATAAACTGATAAAAAGTACTTACGCAAAATTTAACATAAACAATAAATACACATTGACGATGGGGCGAAATACGGTCCTGCATTCAGGAATGTGCGAACAAAGGAATGGCGTCATCAAAATACATCAGCTTCGAATACCACAATATTTAAGGAAGAGATCGAACCTAATTTTGTAGCAAAACTTCACGGATTGATTGAATTGCGTGTAGATTGGTTTTGTCGTTAAAACTCCAGTAACATAAATTTGCATAAAGCTGTTGATTGCATAAAACCAAATATGCATCTAATATAACCAATTATTGGCGATCGTAATAATTGTCACAAGGACGGCCTTTTTCATTAACACCCAGATGAACGAACAAAGGAATTACGCCAATTCGGTAATTTTTACTAAGTTTTCAATCACACAATTACACAAGCGTTCTTTCGTACTACGCCATTTTTGTCAAGCTCCTGTGGTTGTGCGCGCGCCGCACGACACTCAACAACCAACTATTTCTGTCAACGCTAGATGGCGGACTTAAGAATTCAAAAATTATCGCGGGAAAAACGTAATTAGACGGGGAAAAAAAGTAAAATATCATTACAAGTTCGTAGTTTGCTTGTTAACGCTTTGTTTATCAAATTGTATATGTGTTGTATTCTTTTAGAACCTCATTCAGAAATTGAATGTACCGAGAGGGGGACCTATAGATCTGTGGATTCCGGCTACGTGCATTTGTATCCATCAAACGTGAGTAATTGCATTACTCACTATATAATTTTGGTTTGCTTTGTGTTAACAACCTTTATTTCTGGTAGTTTGCTAACACCTTTTACTATTGCTTCCGTAGCTATCTGTATTTTGCTTTTTGGTAGCATAGTTAAAATAACTTATGATCTGTGTATCACTTCATTTTAGTGAACCGTCACGATTTCGTCAAGACGAGGCTACGATCTTTTCAGACGAACACTCAATTATTTGTAAATATTTTAATTATTGTAGTAATAAGTTTTTCATATTGTACCAAGAGATTTCGTTTAGTTCAAATATTGTCATTATAAGTTACACAAAGTGTACGTTTTATTTTCTGTTCTCTCAAGAATTTTATTTTTATGTTTTCTTATTAAATGGTTATTGAACGATTAAGCATCGGTGTTTGTTTATTAACCCTTTTGGCGCCCCGAGCATTTAGTACCAGCAGCAAGAGAATACCGAACCCCGAACACTCGAATTACATCAGAGTAACCCTCGCTCAACGACTAAGGCATAAAAAACCAAGGGCTAGCCAACCTGTTAAACATCTACGGTTATCAAAGTGGACTTGTAACAACTAACGAGGAAGTGGTTATCCTTAGTTAAATTATTTAAGTTAAAGTGGTTACAAACAACCTTGTTGCCAACGTTATATTTTTACTAGCTTGATTTTATTATTAGTAACCTTCATCAAGGCAGTGATTACTAGCATGCCGTAGTGGCGGTCTAAGTGTCAGGCGTCAAGTATTGTACATTTAATAATTGAATTTAAATATTTGTTCGGTTCATCCGGGCAAAACCAGATTAAATTAACTATGGGGCTTTAACGTACCCCCAAACAAACAAAATAACTTTCGTCACTTACCGTTGGCCCTCTTTCCCCTCTGGTAAATAGTGATGGGCACTATCGAAATTTTTTGACTATCGATAGTTAGTTACTATTTTTTTTTACTATCGATAGTTAGTAACTAAAAATGTAGTTGCTAAACATCAAATCGAATAAAAACTATCGAATAAAACTATCGAATAAAAACTACCGAATAAAAACTATCGAATAAAAACTAGCGAATAAAAACTAACGAATAAAACTATCGAATAAAAACTAGCGAATAAAAAAATTTTTTATTCGCTAGTTTAATAAATTTTTTTTATTAATTTGCGGTTGGTAATCCGGTTAATCCGATAATAAACAATTAAATACTATATAAGCAATTTTGCATTTACATTCATTGTTCATAACAAAACCCCAAAAAGAAATATCAAGCCTAACAAAGCATTCCCAAAACAATCTAAAAAGAAAATTGAAATATGCGACGTGTATCGAAGACATCAATAGTATGGGAATTTATGGAGAAGTGCCATGACGATAAAAAAGTGAAGTGTACACTATGTAATAAAATGTTTGCAAATTGTAAAAATACTTCCAACTTACGGGATCATTTAAAACGTCGACATAAAGAAGAACTGAATAACAAGGAAGATGATTCAATTATTGAAGTGGATGATCAAAGTTCGCATGCTCGTGAGCCAACAAACAAATCGGTATTGGAAACAACAATGGATGTACTACCTAATACGTCAGAGCCCACATCTCTAGCTGGAAGACAAAAGGTAAAACAATCAAAATTATTTGTAGCCAACTAGAAATCTGAATTGGCCAAGTTGGAAACAGAAGCTATCGACAAAAGTCTGTTAAAAATGATTACTCTGGATTATCAGCCATTTGCAATAGTAGAAGACAGAGGATTTCAAGAATATACACGACATCTTAATTAGTGATGGGACTATCGAATAAAAAACTATCGAATTATTCGATAGTTAGGCTTTATTCGAACTATCAATAGTTTCTTTTTTTTTAGTTACTAAAAACTATCGAATGAATTTTTCTTCTTCTTCTTCAAGTGCCGTCCCCGCTACGGAGTTTGGCAATCATCATTGCTATTTCTATCTTTGAAACGGCTGTTCTGAACAATTGGGTAGATGTACACTCATACCATTCTCTCAAATTGTGCAGCCAAGATGTCCGCCTCCGGCCAGTACTTCTCTTTCCCTGGATTTTTCCCTGCATGATCACCTGCAGTAGTTGATATTTCTGTCCTCTCATCACGTGGCCCAGGTATTCAAGCTTCCGTCTCTTGATGGTAGTTAGAATTTCCCGCTCTTTCTTCATTCTTCGGAGGATCTCCACATTCGTCACCCTATCCGTCCACGACACCCCAGCATTCTTCGATATACCCACATCTCGAAGGCTTCCATTTTATTAATGCTGTTCTTATTTAAAGTCCACGTCTCCACACCATAGAGAAGTATGGAGAAGACATAGCTTCTAACTAGTCGAATTTTAAGTTAATTTTAAGTTTATGAATTTTTAGTTACTAAAAATATTCGAATAACTTTTTAGTTACTAAAAATATTCGAATAACTAGTTAGTTACTAAAAACTATCGAATGAATGTTTAGTAACTAAAACTATTTGAATAACTTTTTAGTTGCTAAAAATATTCGAATAACTTTTTTGGTTACTAAACCTATTGAATGAATTTTTAGTTACTAAAAGAGTTGCTAAAAACGTAAAAACTAAAACTATCAAATGAAATTTTAGTTACTAAAACTATCGAATGAATTTTTACATAGTCAGTTCGTAAGTTTTATACGTGTTAAGTGTTCATAAATTATTATAAATTATAATCTTTATTTATTAACTTCAATCTTTATTATAAACATTATAAACAGTATTTTTAGAAAATTGTTAGAAAGAATTATTAGTATTTAAAAATATTATTTTGTCTAAATTTTTGCCTTCCAATCTATTCCTT
This sequence comes from Podabrus alpinus, assembly GCA_932274525.1. NCBI lineage: Eukaryota > Metazoa > Arthropoda > Insecta > Coleoptera > Cantharidae > Podabrus > Podabrus alpinus. The sequence continues at coordinate 45,349,999 of OW026456.1, read as the reverse complement.
CGATCATTAATAATCTGGTCAACTTTAGAAAAAATTTGTTCCGACGGCACCGATGTTGCCCGAATACAAAGGTACTTTGAACTAAGTTGATATAATTCTGGCATTGAATCTATGTGTTCTTTCCAAAACTGGTATGGATTGGAATCTTGACTTTGTAGTTGCATTTCGATATAACTATCAACCATATTTTTAGCCATCGAATTTACATTGGTTGTACTGTCAACATTTATTTTCGAAACACTTTCATCAAAAAGTGCCCAGATCGAATTTGAAACCGTAGGTTGAGTAATTAAATCGTGGTTTTCAATAATACCATCACCATTTTCGTGGAATAAAAGCTCAACCACTTCTTTTATTATACTGTCTTTAGTATCATTGGCCATTTCTTCAGATTCAGAAGCTGCCATTTTAAATCTTGGATCTAGGAATGTAGCTTTAGCGCGCAAAAGATCACTTTCCAACAGTTCGTGTCTATTTCGAATGCCTTTTAAAAGATCCTCTTTCAATTTTGCAACGTTATGATCCTGAATGATGGTTGTTCTTGACATAACAAACTTTATTCCCAGAATTAACGGTATAATTGATGATACTGTCGTTAACGATTCAAATGGCTTTAATAATAATATGCATTCTTCAATAACGTTCCATTCCATGGACGATAAAAGTTGGGGAGCGTTTTTTAACGACGTTAAAGTAGCAGATAACGGTTCCTTGATAGAAAACAATCTTTCGATCATAATTAGCGATGAATTCCAACGGGTTATAACATCCTGCTTAACTTTTAATTGTGGCCTTCCCATTTGTTTTTGTATCGATAGTAATTTTTCAGTAGCCTGGACGCTATGTTTAAAATGTCCAACAATGGATCGACTTTTTTTAAATATAGCAACAACATCCGGATTATCTTTTATTGCTTGGTTCACAATCAAATTTAAAGAGTGGGCAATATATGAATGGTGCTTCATTGATAAGTCGGTAATGACGGCCTTCTTAATATTAGCAGCATTATCGCTAACGATGACTACAATCTTATCTTCTGGAATACTGTATTCTTGTAAAACGTTAGATAATTCCTTAGCTATATTTGCGCTAGTATGGGCTGTTGCAAGTTCTCCGGTTTTTAAAACACAACTATTTAAAACATCGTCATAAACAAAGTGACATGTTACACATAAATACGCCTTATTGCTGACACCTGTCCAAATATCGGTTGTAAGAGACATACTTTTAACTTCGGCCAACGTTTGCTGTAAATTCTTACGCACTTGAACGTACGTTCCTGGGAGTAATCTAGAACTTACAGTTTTCTACTTGGAATCTTGTATAATAGTAGTTAAACAAAGGTGATACTACGACCAAGAAATTTTTAAAAATTTTCTAAGTCCAAGAATTTATGAAAATTTTTCTAAGTCCAAAGAATGCGTGGAATTTGTTAAAATTTTCTAAGTGTAAGAATGCAGACAATTTCTGTAAGTCGAAGAATTTTAGAAAGTATGATAATTGCTAATTAATTAGTAATATGTGTGTATAAAATGCTATAAATCGACATTAGTAAAATTAAAATTAATTTTGTAATCTAATATAAGTTCTATTATATGATGTTATGCAAGACTTTTTTAGGCTTTATAATGTAATGAATTTTATATATTTTGGAAACTTTTATAACCCCTTCCGGCCGGCTTAGCTCGCGGGGGTGTCGACGTGAGGCTGAAGCGTGATTCATATAATGTTTAAATAACCAAAAGCGTACTTCCCTATACGGGGGCATAGCGCATGAAGCATTGTACGATCAATAATAATAATTAAGTTATTTTTTATTTAAAACGCTATATTTGTTTATATCATCTGACATTGACAAGGGCGTATTATAATATGTTGAACTGTATTCAACAAAATTACAATTTACAAAAATTTTCCAACATAAAATAAATTCAAAATTTAAAAAAAAATAATTTTTAACAGGTCAATATTAAAATTTCGTCACACAAAATCTTTAATAGTCAAAATTTAAAATAAAAAAAATAATTCTTCAAAATTTATTAAATTTAAAAGTCTGGAGTATTGTTCCAAAAAGGACTAGTTTGTTTTTATTAAAACAAACAAAAATATTATTGTATTTAAAAATTTTAAAATTGAAAATGATGTGTTTAAAGTCATGCGTGGAATTAAAAAACATAAGTGCGCGAAACGACACTCGCAGAGATTTGCAAATTTCAAATACGTACAGTACCCGGACACATTTTAAAATAATGAGCCGAAAATCAATCAATCAACCAATCAGAGGGCGTAAATCAAAAATCGCGCACGCGTGGAAAAGAATTTTCGGCGGCGAAGTCGAGATGGACGCATTCGTTCTTGGATGAACAAGAATTTGAGCGGTGATTTGGCGATCGATGAGATTGATTTTTAAAAAAGCGTTTTTTATCAAGTGGAACACAAAGTGGAATTTTATATGGTTTTCCAAAGTGGAAATTTAAGAAAAATTATAGTAAGAGGAATAAAAAGTGGTCAAAATTAATAAAAATTTAATGGTTGCAAAATTAATCACAAATTATTTGGAAAAATTCGACAATTGTGGATTTGATTCATGAACAGTTGGTTTGGAGGATTGGAAATCAGCCTGCGTATGAGATTGGTGTGTTCATCGAGTGTTGTAAACAAGATTAAAACGAAAGACAAGGTATTTAGCATTATTTTTTTAACAGTTAACAGTGAAATTTATGACATTAAAATATTATCTATACAATTACATGTGTATTTGCAAATCAAATGAATTTTTATCTCTGAACTATTATTATAGAGGTGCTATTAATTTTTTATGTGTGAAAACAATTTATTTACTAACCCATATTTAGAATTGTAAAAAAAATTTTATTAAACAAAAATTTAAAAAATTGAAGAATTGAATTATTTCACAATCAAAAGTTATCACTTATGATAAAACAGAATTTTTGTGTAACGAGATAATAAAAGTTAAAAATTTAAAAATTTCAAAATTTATATCTGTCGTGGCTTCGAATTCAACAATCGGAACACCACAGCATATAAAAATTTGGCTCCCAACTCGAGGCACGAAACCTCACGATAACCCTGATATTAAGATTCTAATGCTCTATTTTGAATATTCAAATAAAAACAATTTTACGATAAATAAAAATTTTTCTAAGGTCAATAAAAACATTTTATTCGACAAATTCAATAAAATTTATGTACGATCTGATAAAAGAGTTTGATTATCAGACAAAATCAATTGAACGTTCAGATTATCTTGGTGTAAAATATAGCTTTCTTTTGACATTTAAATCAAACAAACGACAATATGAGTAAGAAAAAACAGCTGTTAGCATTCATAGATGCAAATCCCATAGAAGTAGATCCGGAGACGAAAGACATAGTAGAAAGAAATCCTATAGTCGACGAAGTTAAAGAAGAAATAATAAAAAGTATGGAAGAAAAGGTCGAAAAAAAACAAAGCACGAGTCAAGAAAAACAAACAGAAGAGAAGAAAACAGAAACGGTAGACATGTTGACATTATTAATGGAAATTAGAGGAAATGCAAGAAAAATGGATGAAAAATTTGATCAAAACAAAAAGGAAATAATTGATCAAACAAAAGAGATGATAGATAAAGGCTCACAAGAAATAAAAGATGAATTAAAAAAAAATATTGATGAAATTAAATCGACTCAACAGAATATGTGGCAAGATATGTGGAACATGGATGGGGAGATAAAAGATCTGCAAAATACCACAGTAAAGAAAATAGAGTTTAAGGAAACCATAAAAGAAATGAAAGAAGAAGTAAACGGTCGTATTAACCAATTATATGAAAGCGGGGTCATAGTTGAGACAAAACCAGAACATTTTGAAAAACAAATCGTTTCAATTACACAACAGGTTAATATGGAACAAATGAAATCTATTAACAACAAAATAGAAAATATTAATGTTGAAAAAAATGTAATAACAGAAAATTTAAATGTAATAAATAACAAGGTAATAGAAAATGTTCATCGAATAACTTTAATCGGAACCAAACTAATAGAGACAAACAAGATAATAGAAGAAAATAATCAAGAAAGTCACAGTAAAATAGAACAAGTGCATGATGAAATTGCAGGAATAAAAAGCTCAATAAACAATAATTCCATGTGGATTACGCAACAAGGGTTGTACAGAAATCAAAGTACTGGACAGGAAAATGAAGCGAGCAATATCAAAGGCATAATGCAGGAAATCCAATTTGGATTCAATTCCGACAAGATTATGAAATTTCAAGGAGATGGACAGAGAAACCCTCGTTTATTTCTAAAAAATCTAAGGGACGTTACAAATAAAATAAATGACTTGTCTCGATTAAAATCTATAATAAGACATTCATTAAAAGGAGAAGCAGAAAATTGGTTGGGAATAATTGAGGACGATTACAGAAACTTCGCTGAATTTGAACAATTATTTCTTCGACAATACTGGGGAATATCAGAGCAAAGAAAGGTTAGAATAAATCTCAACAATGGGAAGTACAACGATAGAAGAGATAGAACAAAAGAGAGTTACGCCATCAAATACATCAATGAGGCAAAACAATTGGATCCGCCAATGTTTGAGATAGACATCATAAGGAGTTTAGCAAATCATTATGAAGATGAAGTTATAAATCGGGTAGCTATAGAAAATATCGAAAGTACTGAACAATTCATAAATTTATTAAAACGTTTTGACACGATTCAAAGTACAAGCGGAAGAGAAAGTATAAATAACAATAATATCAGAAATAATAATAATGCAAATCAAAATTTTAATCACCAACAAAGAATACAGAACCAAAATGATAATTGGCACAGGAATCAAAACAATAACTACTCAAATTTTAACAACGATCAAAATAGAAACAACAATTATGCAAATTTTAATAACAACAGAAACAATAATTATCCCAATTTTAACAATAATCAAAATAGAAACAACAATTATGCAAACTTTAATAACAACAGAAATAACAACTACTCAAATTTTAACAACAATAATAGGAATAATCATAATGGAAACAGAAGAGAAAATAATTGGGACAGAAATAATTACAATGAACAGAGTAGAAGAGAAGATAATTGGAACAGAAATAATCAAAATAATCATCAAGGAAACCAAAATTGGAATAACCACCAATCAAATAGAAATAATTGGCACAATAACCAATCGAACAATCAGGAGAGGAACGAACATTCCCAGAATGAAAATACAGATGCTATTAATCGTACAAACAGAGTAAATAATGCCACCACCGCACATGTAAATGCTGTAACAGTAGTGGAAGAACATGGTGGAGATTCTGATAACGAAGTCCAAAATTTTCACTAGAAGACAATTCAACGGGAGTTGAATTGTCTACAAATTTTAAAGAATCGGAAAATAAAAATAATGGACAAATAGATAAACAATTTGCAAATTTTACATTCAAGAAGATGAAGTTAGATGAAGAAACATGTAACGTATATGTTCCCATAAAAATATGCTATAACGACGCAGAGAATGATAATTTAATTGGATCACCGTATATTTTAATGAACGTTAATGAGATTACTGTAAGGGCATTAATCGATACCGGTGCGGAAATATCCTTGATAAATGAGAAGATAACAGTCATGAATCCAGAAAAATTTAAAGATAGAATTATAAAAACAACGCCAATAAGATTAATCACTCCAAACAACAAAGCTTTCACAGTGATAAATAAAAATTTAAACGCCAATATAACCATTGGAAAATTTAAAAACAATTGCGGGATACTGATTATGCCGAACATGAAAATAGATTGTATCCTAGGAATGGATCTTCTGGAAAAATTTAAAATAGTGGTCGACGTACCAAACAAGAAAATTAAAATGCGTGAGGAAGAGATGGAATGGATAGAAATAGAAAAATATTCAGACAAGAAAGACAGAAAAGAGGTCAACAACGAAACAACGGTTAAATTAGTAAAAATCAACGAAGGCGACAATTTATTAAATTTAATAAATGAAAAGTATAGGCACTACATTAGGCTAGGAAGAAAAACAAAATGGGAATTAAACAAAAAAATCTCTAAAGTTAAAAGATTAGCGAAAGGAAGAAGAATAAAAACAAATGCAGTAAGAAATTTAATAAAAAAAATTGGTAACATGGTAAAATTTGAAAAGATAAGGAAAAACCAAGGAAATGAACAGAAAAGGAGAAATTTTACATTTAAGAAAGTAAGATATAAAAAGTCCGAAATCTATCACACCAGTATCCAGAGATGGGATAAAACGTGGAAACCAAATACTGCTGCGAACAAAATTGACACAGATGAACGCATAAAAAAAGAATGTGCTATAATGTAACCAATTTAATGAAAAGATGTACATAAAAATTTTGAATTGAGTTGAATCAGTTAAATTATGTTTAGTTTAAAATTTCAGATTTTTTAAAAAAGTTAAAAACAGTTAACTATTCATGTTTTTGTTAAAAATAATAAAGTTTTAGTTTGAAAATTCAGAGAGGCAAGAAACCTTTAATTTAAAGTTAATGTTGTAAATAAATTCTAAATTTTAGTCAGTAAATTAAAAATCATAATACCATGCAAATTAAATTCTATTTTAAATTTTAAAAATAATAAATAACAAAAATATTCTTCGGAATATGAAAATTTTAATACTAGCAAAATAACCATGCGAATTTCATTGAAGCCAGATTTTAGAAATTTCAATAATTATCCAATACTTTACTAATTCTTAAAATTCCACGAAGGCGTTGAACTGTCTTCAACAAAATTACAATTTACAAAAATTTTCCAACATAAAATAAATTCAAAATTTAAAAAAAAATAATTTTTAACAGGTCAATATTAAAATTTCGTCACACAAAATCTTTAATAGTCAAAATTTAAAATAAAAAAAATAATTCTTCAAAATTTATTAAATTTAAAAGTCTGGAGTATTGTTCCAAAAAGGACTAGTTTGTTTTTATTAAAACAAACAAAAATATTATTGTATTTAAAAATTTTAAAATTGAAAATGATGTGTTTAAAGTCATGCGTGGAATTAAAAAACATAAGTGCGCGAAACGACACTCGCAGAGATTTGCAAATTTCAAATACGTACAGTACCCGGACACATTTTAAAATAATGAGCCGAAAATCAATCAATCAACCAATCAGAGGGCGTAAATCAAAAATCGCGCACGCGTGGAAAAGAATTTTCGGCGGCGAAGTCGAGATGGACGCATTCGTTCTTGGATGAACAAGAATTTGAGCGGTGATTTGGCGATCGATGAGATTGATTTTTAAAAAAGCGTTTTTTATCAAGTGGAACACAAAGTGGAATTTTATATGGTTTTCCAAAGTGGAAATTTAAGAAAAATTATAGTAAGAGGAATAAAAAGTGGTCAAAATTAATAAAAATTTAATGGTTGCAAAATTAATCACAAATTATTTGGAAAAATTCGACAATTGTGGATTTGATTCATGAACAGTTGGTTTGGAGGATTGGAAATCAGCCTGCGTATGAGATTGGTGTGTTCATCGAGTGTTGTAAACAAGATTAAAACGAAAGACAAGGTATTTAGCATTATTTTTTTAACAGTTAACAGTGAAATTTATGACATTAAAATATTATCTATACAATTACATGTGTATTTGCAAATCAAATGAATTTTTATCTCTGAACTATTATTATAGAGGTGCTATTAATTTTTTATGTGTGAAAACAATTTATTTACTAACCCATATTTAGAATTGTAAAAAAAATTTTATTAAACAAAAATTTAAAAAATTGAAGAATTGAATTATTTCACAATCAAAAGTTATCACTTATGATAAAACAGAATTTTTGTGTAACGAGATAATAAAAGTTAAAAATTTAAAAATTTATATCTGTCGTGGCTTCGAATTCAACAATCGGAACACCACAATATATTTGATTAGGAATTTTTAACATTATCGAATTAAGTGTTGGTAGTAGGAAAAAAATTGTGGTACATTCTCCTCCTCCTAAATAAAGATGGAGGTGTCACTTAGTACCCCTTCATCCTTTTCGCTTATAAATATTGTTTATGTACATTACCCGTGATTAAATGGTTTCGACAGTAGACGCCATACCCCTTATGATTAGTCTATCTTATACTATTTTTAAAAATAATAAATTATCATATATTCGAGCGTATTAGACCAATAGGCTATTAAACTTGAGCTTTCGTTTCGCAAATACCATTGAGGTTGTCCTTTTGAAAAATGAGAATTATTATAATAAAATAGGTTTTTAACAATTAATACCACACTGTACTATATAAAATTTTATTTATTTGGTTCCACTTTTATACAGACATATGAATTTAAAAAAAAAATACAAATAAACGATTACATTTATAATTCTGAAACGCAACATACTTTTTATTAATAATTTATACATTTTGTAATTACAATATTGAACCATCCGTATATTTATTAGCTTTTCTATTTAAAACGATCAAACGTTCATTTAAATTATCAATTACCATTGGATTATTATTAAGAAAACGCTTAATTATTTTTAAAGCATATTTTAAATTAACGTTATTAAAATAATTTGCACCTTTCACATGTTTAACATATTCATCTGTCACTCCAAAATGCGTGTTCTTCCCAAGGATTATCATCTTTCGTCCAACTATCCAACATTATACTGCATACTAAACAAGTAACTTTATCAAAATTACCAGTATACGAAAACCCTGCATTTATCAATGCCAGTTTGAAAGTTTCATTATTATACGGCAACGTTTGAAATGTTTTGAAACGATTGCTCAATTTACTTGTATCATGCGATTTACCTGCATCAATATCACATAGCCCACAAACATCTTCCACTTTTTCCATTTTCATTATACTTTTTGAAAACACCAGTTAAATTTGAAATGTTAAAATAATTTATATAGTTATATCATAAAAACTGATTTGTATACTAAATTATCGTTTTGTATTCTTTTAACAAAATTCGCAATCATTTTTTGCACTTAATTTACTTTGATTGTAATCGAATATGTAATAAATGTTACAAGACATTGTTAAGTAAAATACGTATTAAACTTTATTTAAAAAGTTAGAAATAAAATAATGCTGTACATAATATTATAACATATAATAATCATAGATTTATATTATTGAAATAATTTTCAGTGTACGATCCAAAAAAACCAACTTCAACTGCAGAACAATGCACCGGTTTTTTGTTTTTTAATGGTTGATGTCTTCCGCACGATGAATAATGTTTATTTGGAAAACGTTCAATAAGCACTTCAAATTTTGGACACTGTAAATTTTCGATGTTATATCCGATTCCTCCATATTTAGTAATAAGATCTCGTTCAATATGACCTCCTTTGTATCCAATACTTCTGTTTTCACTATTAGCACTATCACAAAGCTCCAATATATAAGCTTCCATTTCCTTTTGTTCTTCATCACCTTTTTGATTCCCATATCGCAACCCATGTTTGAAATTTGTTAACCATGTGGTAGTCTTTCTATCTTTATCACTTAAATCATGAAAATTTCCCACTTTGTAATGTTTGATGTTAATATTTTGGGTATCAACATCGTATATGCCCATTTCTTTCACCATAAATTTTCCATTAATTGAAAAACCATCTAAGTCAACGATATATTTTAAAAATTTAGCATCCATATTTAAAAAAAATTTTTTATTACAAAAAAATAGTAGATATTGTAATTGCGTATAACAATTGAAGAATACTAATTAAATCTAAACACACTATATATATTTATACAATTTTACAAGTTTTCTATTTTAATGACTACCTAGAATAGTAAAATATGTGTTGAAGTCATTTAGGATCATTAAAATTAAATATATAATAATTGCTTATCGTAGGTATTTTTTGAAATTAATAATTAAGTAAATATATTACAATACAAAAAGGTATTTTGTAAAAATGTAATTATCTAACTTTCTTTTCTTTAATGATACACAGTTATAAGGTATATATGTTACCGATAATGTGGATAATGCAGTAAAAGTAAATAATTACTAGGGACTGCAGACATTTACTGGACTACTTAGGAAAAGTAGATAATTTACTTTTGATTCACAAAAAAGATCAACTCTTACTAGTGAGAGTCTACAACACCTAGCGAATGTATACTATTCCTACAAGAGGTCAGGAATAGTAGATTTTAGGGGTTTTAGTAGAATTTTAGGGGTGTGCATTCGAAAAGGAGGGTAATCCATCGTCAAATCCTACTCCTACGGGGCGCCGCTGCGCTCCGCTCCGCTCTGCACCCCTACGGAGCGGATTTGACTCTGGTTACTAGGCTAAACATACGAGAAGGCGCCATCCATCAAGAACACCGGGATCTATGCAACCGGAATGCGAGAGACCCTCGAAATAGCATTAAAAAGTATAGTTGCGGTATGGGGCAGTAAAAATATCACATTATGGGATTAGGTTTACATATTATTCCACATTTCCTAAACGGTATCAGTGACTGTATACATTCGCTAGTGAAAGTGTTTTTTTATGTTATTGTAAACTTTCACTGCCCATATTAGTGAGAGTATACCTTCACTAGAAATTGTATATATTTCCTAACAATCCACATTATCGGTGACATATATACCATTTATATTTAAAATTTTTTTATAAGTTTACTTGAAGTTCTAACGTAATCAACTTGATCAATAATGGACACTCAAGTGGAAGTTAAAACTTTGAAGAGGTCAACAGAAGCAGTTCAAACGAGTAAGTTATATAAAAATTAGTAGTAACTTAAATAACTGTTGGGTAGGTATGTGTTCTTAGATCCTAAGTATACATATACCTACCCCTCATATCTCATATTATATTTATATTTTCTGTATTAATTTTAGGCTTCTATACAAAGTATAGCAAGAAGCCTTATGATCTGGCTCCGTGTCCGTCTGTCTGTCCGTCCGCATAATTCAAAATCATACAGAGCGTTTCAAATCGTGTTGGAAATACTCTGTGTGTATAGAGGTCTAAGAACTGGGTAGCCAGTGCGCTACTTTTAGGCTTCTATACAAGGTATAGAAAGAAGCCTTATGGTCTGGCTTCGTGTCCGTCCGCATGTTTCAGAGCCAATCATAACGTTGATCAACTGATACGTTGTTATATTTTAAATACATCGTCTAAATAGTATTGCGTTAATCTGTTAATCCGTTGCTTCGATTCGCTAATGCAATTTATAAATACGCAAATGTTCGAAGGAAATTTACTAAGTTAAAGATATTTTCGAAGAGGTCTCCCTATATAAACTACTTGTTTTACTTTGATGTGAAAAAATAATTTTTTATTGATGTGGTTAGTGAAGTTAAGTTATAAATAAAAGAGAAAGGAGAGGATTGGTCCACCTCAAAAAAAGGACCATACATTACAGAGAAGTAAAATTTCTAATAGAATGGAAAAGTTTGATTGTTATTACTTATATAGTAAATGATAATTACCAATCGCAAAAAATTTAATTGGTGCAGATTATCTGATTATTTCAAGTGAAGCTCGTGATGGTTTACAGTTTCTTCTTCAGGTATGTTGTATCCGATGATACAATGATACGATGATACCATGATACGATGATACGATGATACGATGATCCGATGATCCGATGATCCGATGGTACGATTATCCGATGATACGCGTACAACCAATTATGATTCTATGGTTTTCTACAACCGTTAAATGTTAATTAAACATTGAAAATCAAGTAAAAATATATATATTATTGCGTATAATATTCCATATAAATATTATAGTGTCAAATTAAGAACGGTTATAATATAGAATGTTTTAGTTATCGATTAACAGATGATGTGATAATTTCTTATTGCGATGTTAAGTCACCTTAAGGTCGGTTTTACAATTGTCTCTCGACAACCTTGTTTGAGGTGGATCCATCCTCTTCCTTCTCTTTTATTTACAACTTAACTTCACTATCCACATCAAGCCACTGCTGTGGTTAAAATAAAATAATAAATAATTAGTGCAGATTATCTGATTATGTGATGTTACATTATATGGCGACCAAAAATAACCAGATAATAACAACTTTCCACACCAGAAAGGTAGCTGTATAGAAGCCTAAGAACTGCCGCTAAAGCGAGTTCCACCTTGTTTTATATTATATTTTCAGAAGATACTACGAATAAAGCACCTAAAATAATTCATGAGAAGAAACTAGCACTAAATAAATCTGAATCAAAATTTATATCTATAGGTGTTGATATTTAAAACTGGACACCTATGTTACGACTCAGCAACGTAAATAATATTAGTGTACCTATTAGTTGTCAGGATTGGGATATTTTAACCAACGATGATAATATCAAGCGAATCAAGATTTTTTTTAAAAGTGGTAGTTTGATTCCGATGGAAAATGCTAGCAGTGGATTGAAAATCACTGGACAGCTATTCAATAAGACCAATATATTACAATTTAAAAAAAAATTTTTTTATGTTTGTTTAGCAGAAAATTCTATGATGAGATTGTTAGAAATTTTACCATTAATAAATATGTATATTAGAGAAATTGAAGGACTCAATTTAAAAGAATTTTATAATGAAGTACTTGATGGATGTATTCAAATAGGGGGGGATGCCTTCGATAATTTTAAGGCAGTTGCACAATCTTTAGCATATCATCAAGGTATAAATTTGTTATATGTAACAGAATTATTATATATGTACCCTGAAGTAATTAAGCAAAATTTGTATGATTTAATGCAAGATTGAAATATGTATTGTAGAAAATTATTATAGAAGAAATAAAACAAAATTATAATCATGATTTGTCTATTTTATTTATTTCGAATATCAAAAAAGTTACAAAATACAAAAAATTTTTTTAATCATATAAAGGTTAGGGGCCGTTCATGTATTACGTAAGACGTTTAGGGGGAGGGGGGGGGGTAGCTGACATCTTATTTTTTCTTACTCGGGGGTAGGGGGGTCAAGACAATTTCTTACGTAAGATTTTATTTTTTTAATTAAATTTCAAAATTTGAAAATTATTTAATTTAATTTAGGTGCTGTAGGTATTAATGTTAATGTGAAACACAATACTATTAATTATTTACGTTCGAAATGAATAAAATCACATTTTCGGGAGTAACACGAATTTATTCACCTGAAATCCACAAATTTCCTATAGAGATTTGGAAAGCTGAACGTTTTTATAGTAGAATTGAAAAAGACATATTTTAATAATTTTTGGTTACTCTCTCTAAAAGAGTCTATTATATGATAAAGTCTATTATTATATACTCTATATATTATTATAAAAAATATGTAAAAAAAATTTTTATTATAAAAAAGTCAGGTCAAAATCGAACGTCATTGAAATTTTCAAAAATGTGCTCTATTTAACAATGCTGACGCTCAGCAACAAACTATTAGACTTATTAGTTAGAGTAAAATAACTTACTTAGATAGAAGTTGTAGTAAATTTTATTCTCTGTAAGATTTATGGAAGTCATTTTCGTCCTAAAGTCAACTGGTAAGGAAATATTGCGAGGAAACATTTCGTTTTCGCCATTTTTTTTAAATGGCGGCACTTCCGGGCGCTCGCCGAAGTCACTAACCCAGAGTTTTTATTAGGACCACAAACCTTAAATATCCAAAAATTAGAACCCCCTGACCATTTTTAGGAAGCTCTTCTTTTCATGATTTCGAGGATGTTGTTAAAATATTTTAAGGCTGCCGTCCTAAGCGTGGGCGATTGAAAATACCATTAGACAAATGAGCAATAAACCGTAAGAAATAATTCTGATATAGATTGGACAAACTATTTTAACCGAGATCCAACACTTGCTGCTCACCATTTCAAAAAATCGTTCAAAACAAGAAAAAATTATTATTATTTTCGGACGCAGCATCTTCTAGAAAAATGCATATAATTCTACTAAATTTTTTTTCAAATTAGGTCAAGCATTTGTCCTGGATGTGAAACACTTTTCAAGTTTGTAATTATAACTGTAATGATTATAAAAATTATTGCACGGTCACATTTTTGCCCTGTGAAATAGAGCATCTTTACAGCAAAAATTTCAATATTTCTAATTGGAATTAAAAATTTATCAGATCCAAGGGCCACGTTTTAGCTTTATAATGATCATAAAATGGTTGCCTAAAAGTGCATACTTTTTTACCTAGTGCGTCCGCAATCTCGACAAATTTCCCATATTATATTAAACACTGCCAGGACAGCAGCCTTAAGTGTTTTTAATTTTTTTAATGAGTTATATGATATAACAATATAGCTGAAATAGAAATTTGTTTAAAAATATTTTGCCAAAAAACATAATTTTCACTCCTTCATAAAAAAATTTCAACTGCAGACGAAGAATTCGGTAAGAAGCTCAGGGTTCCTAGAGGACGTTTTTTATTATGCAATTACCTAACGAAATCCGTCGAAAAATCGCAGAAGACCGATTTTGGATTTTTTTTGCAATTTTCTTACACTATAAAGTAATTTGTGTGAATAACATTTTTTTTAATATAAAATAAACATAATATCTTCGTTAATTTCACTTTTATTAATGTTTAATATTATCTGACTTCTCATTGGGTAATAATTTATCTTACGTAAGATTAGTGTGGGGGGGAGGGGGGTATACATTTTCTTATTTTTTCTTACTAGGGGGTAGGGGGGAGTCTAAAAGTAGGAAAAAACGTCTTACGTAATACATGAACGGCCCCTTACCAATCCGGAGATTGGATCATATTTAAAAACAGAATCATGTAAAATTAATTATGAGTTATCCAAGACATTCAAGTATAAGGATGGTATGTATGGGTTGAATTATCTATTACTAGGTCTGAATAAGATACGTCAGCGAATATATTTTGAAGTGCATGCTCTTCCTGCATTATTATAATATTTATTTATTACTCGATACCCTAAACTTTCCAAAAATCTTATCTCAGTTGATGTGAGCACTTTAACATTCTGAGGTATAATAGCCATTAAAGTATTATCAGCCTTATTCATATTGTTATTAGGATTTAAGCCCATTATGTTTTAACTCTAAGCGTATAGTTAAAGGTTCATCACCAAAATCTACTGCTTCGCCGAGCTGATCCACTAACCTTAGGGTGATGTTATGAATAGTATTTAAAGTAACAGGTAAATATATAACTGTTTATAATATGCCACCAACACCTATGATACCGTTCACAGAAAATTCGCAAGAACCACCCACAGGTTAAACATCATCATCTTTATAAAAAATTATTATAGTTATATAATTCGTATATAAGTAAACATACGCAGTGGATGGTATATCGAAAACTTGTATGGATATCTAAATACTCAATTCAATTCAATAATAATTAATATTATTATTATTATACTTACTATATATGTGAAATTTTGAATAAAAACTAGAATAATAAACGACTTTTATTTATTTTATTATTTTTTGAATCTATAATGACCCCAGGCTGTGGTATCTGAGGTATGAGGAAGTATACATCTCTTATCGTCGTTTGAACTTAAAGCAATTTTGTTTGCATAATACTATATACAGTATGGTTTACGGATCTAATACTATTCTGATTCCTTAAAATTAACTTATTATTAATTAAACTATCTATATAATCATTAAAAGAAATTCTATTTTTTACTACATAATTTTTAACACCCTTAGCCTTTTTTATCACATCTTTACCTTCTACACGTATAGGTACTATACATTTTAGATCTAAGACCTACAAACTCAGTCATAATTTGAACATTATTCTCGTCTTTCATTAGTCCTGGTACTTTTTTATTTACAAGAGGTATACCGAATTGATTTTCATGTTTATAGTCGCTAGTATCAAACCTATGAATATCGCTTTTGATGGTGTTGTACACATCTGTACATCTAATTTCATAAACGAGCGAGTCGGTGTCACAGTAGAGCACTTTGGATGGAAAGTTTTTTACGCATGTAAGCATAATGAAATTCATATAACTTGGTTTTAGATATATCTAATATACTCATACCTATATACAAAGGTTTATTCATCATAATCTCCGTCTTATTTAACCTACATGAATATTTGTAGACTTAATAATTTGAACATTTAAATCAGATTCATGCTTAACACCTGACTTTAATTTCTTTTTAGAAAAACCTAACATACAACCTATGTTATTAGGTTTCGTAAAATCAATTTCGAAATGTGAAAAAATTTCACATTTTAATGTATTATTATTAGCTCATAAGTTGAATTTTTCATATTGAACGAGATCTAATTCTTGAGATATTCAAGCAGCATAATGAAAACTGAATAATTTTATTAATCCATACCTCTGAGCGAATGTCTGAACGTTGTCATTAAGCTCGAGAAGGTTAGGTAATTACATTTTTCAAAAATACCTTTTTGTGTTGTCTCTAATTACCGTAATTAGATAATTTTCTGCATTTTTGTATGCAGATCGTTTAGTTAATAATAAGGAAAATTTAAAACTTCAATATTTAATTTCTACATATTTAAATTACAAATCGGTTACTTGGTGCTCATCATTAAATCAATGTATCAAAAATTCCGATAATGCCCCCAGGCTGTGGTATCTGAGGTATGAGGAAGTATACATCTCTTATCGTCGTTTGAACTTAAAGCAATTTTTGTTTGCATAATACTATATACAGTATGTTTTACGGATCTAATACTATTCTGATTCCTTAAAATTAACTTATTATTAATTAAACTATCTATATAATCATTAAAAGAAATTCTATTTTTTACTACATAATTTTTAACACCCTGAGCTTTAGAAGTTAGAAACCATCTCATTACATATGCAGGTTGCATTTCTTAAATTAAAATATTGTAACGGAATTGAGAATTAATTCGGAATGGGGCTGGGTGCCGGCTCCATTTCATTCAATTGATAATAGACATTGACATATTGGATGCCTGTTCTGTTTGGGGTTATAGGGCAAATTATTAGTAAATATTTTTCTGTGAGGATATTTTATGCAATAAATTAAAAAATGTCTTGAGAATAGCTAGGTCAGGCATATAGGACGGTTTTCATCGACACAGCGCTGGTACTCTCTCATAACATTTCAATATACAGGTTGATTCTAAATATAATAGAAAATAATTGATTTCCATCAACTAAATTTTTTATTTATTTTTTTTTTAATTACAAT
The DNA here is from genome assembly GCA_932274525.1 of Podabrus alpinus. Lineage (NCBI taxonomy): Eukaryota > Metazoa > Arthropoda > Insecta > Coleoptera > Cantharidae > Podabrus > Podabrus alpinus. Next base: position 45,332,830 of record OW026456.1, on the reverse strand, counting down.
TTTAAATAATATACATGATTAATACTACAATCAAATTACATAAAATAATATACAGGATGTTTCTAAATATAATATAATTAATTTATTATTTTTAACATGGCAATTTTTAGATAACAAAATACAATTATTTTTAACATGGCAATTTTTAGAGAGCGAATATCTAAACGGTTGTCATTAAGCTTGAGAATGTTAGGTAATTACATTTTTCAAAAATACCTTTCTGTGTTGTCTCTAATTACCGTAATTAGATAATTTTCTGCATTTTTGTTAAACTTTGTATTTAATTTAAATGAGCCTACAAATTATATTCGAATAAGTATACATTAAAATAGTAATTAAATATATGATAATATTAAGGTATGTATAGAAAATATACCATTTAATTCGTTCACTTCTACGTTTCACGCACGTTTTAGATTTTTTCTTTAATGACGTTAGTTCCTTAATAGGATCCAAAGACGTACAAACTCAGTCATAATTTGACCATTATTCTCGTCTTTCATTAGCCCTGGTACTTTTTTATTTACAAGAGGTATACCGAATTGATTTTCAGGTTTATAGTCGCTAGTATCAAACCTATGAATATCTCTTTTGATGGCATTGTACACATCTGTACATCTAATTTCATAAACGAGCGAGTCGGTGTCACAGTAGAGCACTTTGGATGAAAAGTTTTTACGCATTTAAGCATAATGAAATTCATATAACTTGGTTTTAGATATATCTAATATACTCATACCTATATACATAGGTTTATTCATCATAATCTCCGTCTTATTTAATTCAACTATCATTAAATTATCATCCATAATGAAACTTATGATCAAACGGTCATTATGCTAACAAAAATTGTATGCATTCTTACACTTAGAAAATTTTAACAAATTCTACGCATTCTTGGACTTAGAAAATTTTTAACTGCAACAACCTTTGAAAATATTACAATCTGTTTAAATTATACTGTAACAATTAAAATTTTAAAAGTTAACTGGCGTGTACCACATATTACCCCTAGCGATGCTGCAAAATTGGAAATATATAATCGCTTGAAACATCAAAAAACCGTCAAAATTGGATTTTATGGTAGAAGCTTATATCAATATCCTTCTCTACCTACCGCAACTAACTTAACAATTTGGGCGGTTCAAAATTCAGTGGGATCCCGAAGGCCTCGATGGATTTTAACCGCATTTCAAACTAGTAAACGAAACAATCAAGCTTCTGATGCAAGTACTTTCTCACAATGTGGAATATCAGACGTTACAGCTTTCATTAATCAGAATCGAAGTCCTTATGAGAAAAGAAATAATGATTTTTCGAAATGTAGATACGTGCTGGCCTACGACGATTATGCATCATTTCAAAAGAATGGAAAAAGTGGAAGATGTTTGTGGGCTATGTGATATTGATGCAGGTAAATCGCATGATACAAGTAAATTGAGCAATCGTTTCAAAACATTTCAAACGTTGCCGTATAATAATGAAACTTTCAAACTGGCATTGATAAATGCAGGGTTTTCGTATACTGGTAATTTTGATAAAGTTACTTGTTTAGTATGCAGTATAATGTTGGATAGTTGGACGAAAGATGATAATCCTTGGGAAGAACACGCATTTTGGAGTGACAGATGAATATGTTAAACATGTGAAAGGTGCAAATTATTTTAATAACGTTAATTTAAAATATGCTTTAAAAATAATTAAGCGTTTTCTTAATAATAATCCAATGGTAATTGATAATTTAAATGAACGTTTGATCGTTTTAAATAGAAAAGCTAATAAATATACGGATGGTTCAATATTGTAATTACAAAATGTATAAATTATTAATAAAAAGTATGTTGCGTTTCAGAATTATAAATGTAATCGTTTATTTGTATTTTTTTTTTAAATTCATATGTCTGTATAAAAGTGGAACCAAATAAATAAAATTTTATATAGTACAGTGTGGTATTAATTGTTAAAAACCTATTTTATTATAATAATTCTCATTTTTCAAAAGGACAACCTCAATGGTATTTGCGAAACGAAAGCTCAAGTTTAATAGCCTATTGGTCTAATACGCTCGAATATATGATAATTTATTATTTTAGGCTTCTATACAAAGTATAGCAAGAAGCCTTATGATCTGGCTCCGTGTCTGTCCGTCCGTCTGTCCGTCCGTCCGTCTGTCTGTCCGTCCGTCCGCATAATTCAAAATCATACAGAGCGTTTCAAATCGTGTTGAATATACTCAGTGTGTATAGAGGTCTAAGAACTGGGTACCCAGTGCGCTATTATTTTGGAAATAGCTGTCTTATATAGACTTATATCTGTTTTAGGCTTCTATACAAAGTATAGCAAGAAGCCTTATGATCTGGCTCCGTGTCTGTCCGTCCGTCCGTCTGTCCGTCTGTCTGTCCGTCCGCATAATTCAAAATCATACAGAGCGTTTCAAATCGTGTTGGAAATGCTCTGTGTGTATAGAGGTCTAAGAACTGGGTAGCCAGTGCGCTCCAAATTGTGTTGGGAAACACTCTGAAAATGAGTAGATATGTGAAGAAGGTTGCTGAAATATACATAACTGAGTGGTTTACCTATATATTGTTGATCTCTTTATTTGATCCGTTGATCTATTGATCCATTGAGTTTTTTAACATGGAACATGTTTTCACGGTCGTTACCTCGCAAAAATCGACACCAAAAAACCGACACCAAAAACCGACAGCAAAAACCGACACCAAAAATCGATACCAAAAATTGGCACCATATGTATAATTCAAATTTATAGTTTATAATTTGAATAGAGTAGATTATCGAATAACATCTTCCCATTCACAATAATGAATTTTCAATAACAAAATTTTCATTACCAAAAATTTAAATCCGAAACCGATCGCAAAAAGCAAATTTGCTTATATAGTAAATTTTTTATTACCAACACAAAAATTAAGGGATTATCCCCCGTGTAACACAACTACGTGTAATACACGGTTACACAATTACGCAGCACTTCGGAAAACGGTAAAAAGAAGAAGAAACGAGATAGGCGCCACTCCCGCGGCACCCCTAAATCTCGAGGAAAACTATGATAAATGGTTTGGTACCGAAAAACAGGTTCCATGTTAAATCTTCATATTTAGCGAACGATAAAGCCCTGTTTAGCGCCCCTTCCACAACCTTATTTAATTCTCGCAAAGCCATTTTTTGTAAAGACATTTTTAGTTCACGTTCAACACATTTAAGTCATAATAAATCATTTGGATTATATAGTATTTTTATTAAATATTAACGGATTAACGTATTAACGTTAATCCGTTAATCCGGATTTAAGTTAATCCTTAATAACCGTTATTTTCTATCTCCTCGATTTTTGTTTCTTCTTTTCGTTCCGTTCAGATCCTTCCCCTTCCATAACTTCGATTAGTGCTTATGTTGGTATCAAATTTGGACCAATGAGATTAGGTTTTGACACGCCGCAGGAGAGAGCTGGCATTTTATATATTAAGATATTGTAATATGAACTATTAGTCGTCTTCTAATAAGGAATTTTCGAAAGCACGCAGCGATATTGCCAATTCCTGTTCTTCTTTCTGTTTCTTCTTCATATAGGCAGCAGCCAATTTTTCCTCCCTTTTAGGCTTCTATACAAAGTATAGCAAGAAGCCTTATGATCTGGCTCCGTGTCCGTCTGTCTGTCTGTCTGTCTGTCCGTCCGCATAATTCAAAATCATACAGAGCGTTTCAAATCGTATTGGAAATACTCTGTGTGTATAGAGGTCTATGAACTGGGTAGCCAGTGCGCTACTTTTAGGCTTCTATACAAGGTATAGAAAGAAGCCTTATGGTCTGGCTTCGTGTCCGTCCGCATGTTTTTTCAATGCAGACCAAATATAAGTTATACGTATTTTATTTACATAATTTTTCACCTATATAGGAAATTTAAATACGTTGATCCGTTGATATGTTGATCTGTTTTTTTCAATGCATACCAAATCTCTTATTATAAAAGGCCAAGTCCTTCTGTCTGTCCCACGGAAATACCCGAAGCAAACCGAACATCAACGTATCATCGGATCAACGTATCATCGGATCAACGTATCATCGGATGAACGTATCATCGTATCAACGTATCATCGTATCAACGCATCATCGGATCAACGTATCATCGGATAAGTTAATCCGATTATCCTACTCAAAATTACTATATAAGCAGAATTACATTATAACGAAATAATAAGTGTTGAACGTCAACGAAAAATGTTTTCAGGTGAATTAATAAAGGATGTGGAACAGGCGCTAAAGAGGGACTTATCGTTCGGAAAATACGAAGATTTTGAAGTCAGAGAAGAATTCAAACGAGCTACTATTAATTCGTTAAAGGAGGCACTTCGTGAGTTTAGCAGCAATGGAATGCGTAAAATTGATTTAAATATTGCGAAAAAAAAAGTGGCGGCAAAACGTATAAGAAACAGAAAAAGAGTGGAGAAACTGATTGCTGCCGAACAGAAAAAGAAACAAGTTGGAACTTGCTTTAGCAGCGGTTCCTAGGCTTCTATACAACAGATTTAAGAAATGAAATATTCTGAGATTTATATTTGAACTTAAAATGCTATTCTTTTGCTTTTATGTGAAAAAATAATTTTTTATCCGATAATAAAGATACTAATCTGATAATCGAAATCTCTTATTGTCACTAAATTTTACTTATACTATACTAGAATATTTTTTAGCTTGGTAGGTATTAAAAATTCAGATTATCAGAATTACCACAGATATAAACAAGGTGGAACTCGCTTTAGCGGCAGTTCTTAGGCTTCTATACAGCTACCTTTCTGGTGTGGAAAGTTGTTATTATCTGGTTAGTTTTGATCGCCATATAATGTAACATCACATAATCAGATAATCTGCACCAATTAAATTTTTTGCGGTTGGTAATTATCATTTACTATATAAGTAATAACAATCAAACTTTTCCATTTTATTCGAAACTTTACTTCTCTGTAATGTTTGGTCCTTTTTTGAGGTGGACCAATCCTCTCCTTTCTCTTTTATTTACAACTTAACTTCACTAACCACATCATTAAAAAATTATTTTTTCACATCAAAGTAAAATAAAATACAACTACTTTTCTGGTAGTTGTGGTAGTGTACTTTTCTGGTAGTGTAAAACTACCGTTATGAACGTCGACATTTGGTTCTACAACGTTACCTACTTCAAGAACAGCTGCGTTTTTACTTCGTGGATTTTGTCGGCGAATTGCATGACTACGTGAACGATGTAATATTTGCGAAGGGGTCATGTTGGCAATTTGCTCTCGCTTTCGAAATTCGCGTAATTTCCGGTCCATTTTTTGAGGTGGATCCATCCTCTTCCTTCTCTTTTATTTACAACTTAACTTCACTATCCACATCAAGCCACTGCTGTTGTTAAAATAAAATAATAAATAATTAGTGCAGATTATCTGATTATGTGATGTTACATTATATGGCGACCAAAAATAACCAGATAATAACAACTTTCCACACCAGAAAGGTAGCTGTATAGAAGCCTAAGAACTGCCGCTAAAGCGAGTTCCACCTTGTTTAAAAATAGTATAAGATAGACTAATCATAAGGGGTATGGCGTCTACTGTCGAAACCATTTAATCACGGTAATGTACATAAACAATATTTATAAGCGAAAAGGACGAAGGGGTACTAAGTGATACCTACATCTTTATTTAGGAGGAGGAGAATGTACCACAATTTTTTTCCTACTACCAACACTTAATTCGATAATGTTAAAAATTCCTAATCAAATATATATTATAATACGCCCTTGTCAATGTCAGATGATATAAACAAATATAGCGTTTTAAATAAAAAATAACTTAATTATTATTATTGATCGTACAATGCTTCATGCGCTATGCCCCCGTATAGGGAAGTACGCTTTTGGTTATTTAAACATTATATGAATCACGCTTCAGCCTCACGTCGACACCCCCGCGAGCTAAGCCGGCCGGAAGGGGTTATAAAAGTTTCCAAAATATATAAAATTCATTACATTATAAAGCCTAAAAAAGTCTTGCATAACATCATATAATATAACTTATATTAGATTACAAAATTAATTTTAATTTTACTAATGTCGATTTATAGCATTTTATACACACATATTACTAATTAATTAGCAATTATCATACTTTCTAAAAATTCTTCGACTTACAAAAATTGTCTGCATTCTTACACTTAGAAAATTTTAACAAATTCCACGCATTCTTTGGACTTAGAAAAATTTTCATAAATTCTTTAACTTAGAAAATTTTTAAAAATTTCTTGGTCGTAGTATCACCTTTGTTTAACTACTTATAATGGATTAAGCTGGTCATGTATATTCTTGAAATCCTCTGTCTTCTACTATTGCAAATGGCTGATAATCCAGAGTAATCATTTTTAAAAGACTTTTGTCGATAGCTTCTGTTTCCAACTTAGCCAATTAAGATTTTTTGTTGGTTACAAATAGTTTTGTTTGATTTACCTTTTGTCTTCCAGCTAGAGATGTGGACTCTGACGTATTAGGTACATCCATTGTTGTTTCCGATACCGATTTGTTTGTTGGCTCAAGAGCATGCGAACTTTGATCATCCACTTCAATAATTGAATCATCTTCCTTGTTATTCAGTTCTTCTTTATGTCGACGTTTTAAATGATCCCGTAAGTTGGAAGTATTATTACAATTTGCAAACATTTTATTACATAGTGTACACTTCACTTTCTGATCATCATGGCACTTCTCCTTAAATTCCCATACTATTGATGTCTTCGATACACGTCGCATATTTCAATTTTCTTTTTAGATTGTTTTGGGAATGCTTTGTTGGGCTTGATATTTCTTTATGGGGTTTTGTTATGAACAATGTAACTGCAAAATTGCTTATATAGTATTTAATTGTCTATTATCGGATTACCAACCGCAAAAGGTCGGTAAACAGTGTAAACACTACCTTAAAAAATTTATTGGATACTAATTTTTTATTCGCTAGTTTTTATTGGATAGTTTTATTCGGTAGTTTTTATTCGATTTGATGTTTAGCAACTACATTTTTAGTTACTAACTATCAATAGTAAAAAAAAATAGTAACTAACTATCGATAGTCAAAAAATTTCGATAGTGCCCATCACTAATCTTAATCCATTATACAAGATTCCAAGCAGAAAAACTGTAAGTTCTAAATTACTGCCAGGAACGTACGTTCAAGTGCGTAAAAATTTACAGCAAACGTTGGCCGAAGTTAAAAGTATGTCTCTTACAACCGATATTTGGACAAGTGTCAGCAAAAGGCGTATTTATATGTAACGTGTCACTTTGTTTATGACGATGTTTTAAATAGTTGTGTTTTAAAAACCGAAGAACTTGCAACAGCCCATACTAGCGCAAGTATAGCTAAGGAATTATCTAACGTTTTACAAGAATGCAGTATTCCAGAAGATAAGATTGTAGTCATCGTTAGCGATAATGCTGCTAATGTTAAGAAGGCCGTCATTACCAATTTATCAATGAAGCACCATTCATGTATTGCCCACACTTTGAATTTGATTGTGAACCAAGCAATAAAAGACAATCCGGATGTTGTTGCTATATTTAAAAAATGTCGATCCATTGTTGGACATTTTAAACATAGCGTCCATGCTACTGAAAAATTACTATCGATACAAAAACAAATGTTATAACCCGTTGGAATTCATCGCTAATTATGATCGAAAGATTGTTTTCTATCAAGGAACCGTTATCTGCTACTTTAACGTCGTTAAAAAACGCTCCCCAACTTTTATCGTCCATGGAATGGAACGTTATTGAAGAATGCATATTATTATTAAAGCCATTTGAATCGTTAACGCCAGTATTATCAGGGCAAAAGTATTGTACAGTATCATCAATTATACCGTTAATTCTGGGAATAACGTTTGTTATGTCAAGAACAACCATTCAGGATCATAACGTTGCAAAACTGAAAGAGGATCTTTTAAAAGGCATTCGAAATAGATACGAACTGTTGGAAAGTGATCATTTGCGCGCTAAAGCTACATTCCTAGATCCAAGATTTAAAATGGCAGCTTTTGAATCTGAAGAAATGGCCAATGATACTAAAGACAGTATAATAAAAGAAGTGGCTGAGCTTTTATTCCACGAAAATGGTGATGGTATTATTGAAAACCACGATTTAATTACTCAACCTACGGTTTCAAATTCGATCTGGGCACTTTTTGATGAAAGGGTTTCGAAAATAAATGTTGACAGTACAACCAATGTAAATTCGATGGCTAAAAATATGGTTGATCGTTATATCTAAATGCAACTACAAAGTCGAGATTCCAATCCATTCCAGTTTTGGAAAAAACACAAAGATTCAATGCCAGAATTATATCAACTTAGTTCAAAGTACCTTTGAATTCCGGCAACATCGGTGCCGTGGGAACAAAATTTTTCTAAAGCTGGCCAGATTATTAATGATCGAAAGAATATATTGGAAGGCAAAAATTTAGACAAAATAATATTTTTAAATACTAATAATTCTTTCTAACAATTTTCTAAAAATACTGTTTATGATGTTTATAATAAAGATTGAAGTTAATAAATAAAGATTATAATGAAAACCAGGAATCTCGGGAATGTGGAAGCAATAAAACAAAATGAAGTTGTCTAGTCGACGTTTCGGAGGATATGCTCACTCCATCTTCAGGACTATATTAAGAAAGCAAAGTTACAAAAAATCCGTGTCAAGGGTATAAAGTACTCACCAGAACAACAAAAGGTGTGAAACATGTTTTTGCTATGCGGGAAACAAAATAAAGCACGGAAGCCATGACAACATTCAACTGCGTACAATGTAAAAAACAAACCGCCCACATGAAACACATGGGGGAAAGTCAAAATAATATTAAAACAATTAAATATAACAGTAAATAACAGTAAAAATTGTAAATAAACTAATAAAACCAAGAGGTTATAACGTGTCACCTTATTACGCGCATTGAGCGCACCCTTAGATTTTGTTTTTACAATCCATGGAACTCATATTTTAAATTTCAAATCGATCCGGTGAAAATTATTCCTTGAGGAGACATTTTTAGGTCGGGTTGTAAAAATTAAAAGATTGAAACATTCGCTCAACCAACAAAATTTACGTTTTGCAAATGTATAATAGTCTTAAGAACTGTAGAGGTAGGAAAGTATGTTCATAATATTTTTATTCGCGTCCCATGAACCATGCGGTAGTTAATACAATCTTTATAGAGTTGACGTAGCATACATCGTAGATTCACGCCATCAGCAAGAAAACCATCATTCTATAACGTTGCGAACTAAACGTCAATACATGCAAATGCATTACTATAAATTTTAGGTAGGATCGAGAGACACTTTTATACGATCCATAATCACGAGCCAGTTGTCAATACAAGGACACACACGTGCATGTTTGAAAATCGTGAGAATCAATGCCTTTTGTTTTGCTATCTCGACCATGTGCAGATAAGCAACCAAATGTGCTCGGGTTTAACATGGCAAGGATAGCGATTTCGCAATTGCAGACTTCGATAAAAACAAGTAAAAAGTGCAAAAGTTAGACCCTTTTCGTCCGACCAGACGAGCAAAAAATTGTTTTGCTCGCACGTGTCTTGCAAAACTTCTCGATACACTTTGCATGGAGAAAGAAGAAAGCGTGCTCTCACACTCTAGGCATTGTCCAATTAAAACGCGTCTCCCTTCTTTCTAAATTTATAGGACCCAATTACAAGGATCCAAATCAATCAGTAAGTGGGAAAAATCCTAAATTAGAGTAGGGAAAATGCATAAATTGAGCTACAAATTGCATATTCGAGGAGATTCACTTAGAATCTGATACTACCTTTTTCGTATCATAGCGCTTCCAAAAGCGGAATTAACTATCGAGGTCTCACATTTATTAGAGATCTTTAAATAAATACAAGTCATTTGTGCTAAAAATTTATTGTGCGTCAACTGCAGGTATTATCGAACAATTAATATCGTCTATTGTTGTAAACATTTAATATTTTATCGAACATTAATATCGTCAATTGTTACTAAACAATTAATATTGTATCGGACATTAATATCGTCAATTGTTGCTAATATTTAATGAGTTATCGAACATCAATATCGTCAATTGTTGCTAAACCTTCAATATTTTATCGAACATTAATATCGTCAATTGTTGCTAATATTTAATAAGTGATCGAACAATTAATATCGTCAATTGTTACTAAACATTGAATCAATTATCGGACTTTTTATACCATCTGTTTATCACGTTTAATCACGTCGAGTTATTGCTTGCCGCTCATAAGGCAATTACGTAGCATTGCTTTTATCGAATGGTACAAAACAGGTGTTGCACTTCCAACCCATGTGTGCATTCCAATCGTTCTTTTTTATCGGACACCACATTAACATTTCTTACTTAGACAGTGCCGGCTTGAATTATTTGTCACTTCGCGAATAACTAACTTAGTGAATTATTTCGTACGGAGACCCCTATTTTATCGCGAAATACAGTGCGTGAACCACCCTGTTATTTCACCACCTTCCGATTTGAAGAGTTTTTGGGAAGCTGGTTATTGCGCTGCCCTTCTGATATGGTTTGAGACATCACATTCAGCTCCATTCTACGTTCTGAAGACGAAATCTCACTCCCGAGGGACCCGTCATCGACTTTACCTAGAGGTCGAACATCAACCACCCAAATTAAGTAAGAAACCTTTTTATATTTTTAAGATTGTGATGTTAATTGGTCCTATTGACCATTAGTTGTGTTTATGAACGTTCAGTTCAACCCTGGAAGACGATATCGCAACCATTTTGTATACCTTTTATTTAACTTAATATTATTATCTATTATTAACGTAACTTTTACCACGCCATTCGAGCGTTCAGAATGTAACCAAACAATTTAACGTAACGTTTCAAGTTTAGTATTGTAGCTAAAGTTTGTTTTTCCCGTTGTTGGGAATTTTGATAATCAAGTGCATTGATTAAGTTTCATGATCAATTTTATGAATCATAGTTTTAGACGTTATCAAGTTGCGCTTAAGTAACTATTCATTTTGGTGGAGTGCTGTATTCAATACGCCCCCCTTTCATGCAAATTAACCTTTTGTATTTTTGTAAGAGTAATTGTTTTACGAATATTAGCTTCGCAACGGAAACCACACTGAAAGGTTCCGTCAACTGTACATATTTATTTTTATACAAGACATGTAAATTTGATAGTATCTTGTGTAAACTTTGTCAACTCCCCCCTGATATTATTTTATTTAATACATTTTTATTATTTCCCAACTTTGTGTGTTATTATTATTATTGTGTTAATGTTTATTTAGCTATTTTCTCCAACGGAAAGCTCGCCTCCTGTAAAGGTAAGGTCATTGAGCGAGGTTTTTCCGGAGTGAGAATTCGCCGTAAGATCATCAAGTTGTCGCGTACCAGCTTGGAAGGTGTGATAACCAGTCCCCTTCAAAAAGATTCATTTCTTCGTATGCGTGGCGCCCATTTAAACTCCCTCGTGTATATTAACCCCACCGATTTTGACTTAACTCCCCCCCTGTGTAAATTATTCACACCGATTTTGACAATTTTTAGAATCGCGATCGAGGATTGCCCGGTCGTCGATAGGAAACACACGCTTTGCGACGTGCCGTCACACGACCCTTTCGTTCCTTTCACCAACCCACCCCTTCGCGACTTTGAGCTAGCCAACCTTTTATTACCTGTTGGAAAGGTGTCGTGGATGCAGAACGTGGTGTAACAGGCTAATAATTTGGCGCGGCCAACGTGGGTCTATCGAGAAACCCCCGCCTATCGAGAAGCCCTTTTGGCACATCATATCGAATTTTTGTTTGTAAATCAAGTAAATTCCAAATTAATTTTTGTAGGTTAAAATATAACTTGGCACCCAACTTAGTAGCTATCGATAAAGCCCTTTTGGCATATTACGTCAAATTTTGTAAATCACGAAGTTTTGAATTAAGATTTCAATTTTAAAAGTAGTACCGACGCGCATGAATGGACTAACGAGATTCCATGACGCCCCCCTATTTATAATTAAAAGTGAAAATTATCGTGATTTTAAGATCAAATATTGTATTTCCGTTTACCATTAGTTGTTCAGAGAACAAAGTAGAGTCGTGTTCCGCGAATCCTTTTTTGTATTTAATTAAATTAATCCATTTCGATTAATAATGGCATTCAGGATTGTACCGGACAAGTTGCGAAAGGACGAGGTCCAATACGAATTAAAGATTAGAGGTTTACCTTTTCACGGTTCATTAAGAGAATTACGCGATGAATTAGTATCAGCCCTTATGAAAGAGGAACAGGGTGAAAAATACGTTTTATTATGGTATCCGTTTTCCTTTGCGGAAGATTTAGCAGCTTTAAAAGAAGGCGTGTTAATTATTAAAAAGTTACTTGGTCGCTTAGAAGTTTCGCGTGATCAGAAACCCAATCTAGAAATGAACATAGAGACGAAACTAACGCATTATTTTAATCGATTATTTAAATCAAAACCCGTATTAATAAAAGATAAAGACTCCAAACTTAGGATTTTAGATCAATTGGAGGAATTTAGGTCAACTTATGGCTTACTATTAGCAGACTCCCGGACGGAGAGAGATTTTAGGTCCAATACCGTGGAGGAAATTACAAAAGAACCCCCTGTTGATCGCGGTACCGTCGAAGCGGCGAATTCGAATAGAAATTTCGAAATATCAACCCCGATCGTGAAGTTTCACTTACGAATTTCAGGTCAGGTCGAAAACGTCTCTATACTGACAAAAGAAAATATGTCAGTAAGAGAAATTGAAAATTTATCCCGGGACGAGTCCGAAAATTTTAGCGGACCGCGTAATGACGAGCAAAGTAATGGTGAATTCGGGTGTAAGAGCCGTATTCATAATAAGACAAATAATAACACCCTTTTGTGTTGGAATTGTGGTGGCACAGGACATTTAGCGTTGCGTTGTACCGTTCCGCAGAAACGTATATATTGCTATCGTTGTGGGAGAAAAGATGAAACTACAAAAACTTGTCCCCATTGTAAGAATAGAATCCCTGTATGGCGTTGTGCCCCGATAATTAAGAGAAACTAGAGCCCGATTTTTAATGTTAAGATTTTTTATTGGTTGTGTGAATGTATGGATGTATTTTGTTTTTTTTGGTGCGTGTGTGTCGTTGCGAATGTATTTAGTCCTTAGTCATTATTGTTAAATTTTTTCTCTCGTTGTATTAGAAAATGTCATCATAACATTTTACCTTGCTTTTTGTACTTTTAAGGAAATGTCGCCATAACATTTCGCCTTGTTTTTATTGCGTGTTTGTTAGGTTGAATCGAGGAGGTCAGGTCTGGTGCGGACCACCGCTGACTGTAGACCGAAACAACCTACATTTTTTTTATCGGTTCATAATGCCGTTTTGGCGTGTACAACCCTTATTGTCCCGTGCATGACGTAAAACTGCGAACACCCTTACCGCCCTAACGTGGCGATGATATCGCAACCCTTGAATTTTGTTGAAAACTCTCACTTGTCACTCAACTTAGTTTAAAGTTTTTTTTTTCGTTTCACCATTTTTTTTTTGTGTGAACCCTTACCGTCTATATCGGACGTTGAAAGTCTACCCTGTATTTCGCAACCCTTTCTGTAGAACGAAAACCACCCTAACGCACAATCCCTTAGCAATGCCACCCTCCCTCACATCGGAAATTTTAGTAACAAATTTTTATTAGCCTTCAGCAATTAACGATGAAAGATTTTAATCTGCGTCTTCTACGCACCGTTACGCATTATCACTGCGTACCGTTTATAGCGAACCTTGTTTTTTATTTCCATCTTTAGCATATAGCGATAGAAAGTTTTTTTTGTTGTGCCTAGCACACATGTTCACATCTAGATCAAGTATGTTTAAGTACGCATGTTATTTACGCACTCGTTTCCATACGTATTTTATGCTAGTAACACCGTACACTCATTACGTATTTTTTTTGTTTGCATGTGTCTCGAACAAGACACAAAGCGTTTCGTACGCATTCTTACGCTTGACTACGGGTCACGCACTTACGCATTTACGCACTTCATTAGATTACGCATTTATTTTTTTAAATATTCTGAATTTTTGTATGGACATTTAACGTAAAGTTTTTCTAAAGTTTTTTTTGAATTTAGTTTCAAGGTTCAATCTTCGAAGTCAGTTTTGTGGGTGTGGTTTTGAAAATTTTACGCACACATTTAGTGGAATAGTAAAAGTTTTTTTGAATTTCATTTGCAGACGTTTTTCCGAATTTTGAGTTTGATCTAGAGCAGTTTAAATTATTGTTAACTTCAAGTTTTTTAAAGTAAACATTTTGAATTTCATGTTACCATTTAAATTAAAGTTTTTTTGAATTTAACGTCAAGTTTTTGTTAATTAAAGTAAACATTTTTAAATTTAATAGTGATACTTAAAGTAAAATTTTTTTTTGTTTAACGTCAGGTTTTTTTTTGAATTGAGATGAACATTTTGAATTTAATATCGGCCTTTGGAGCCAAGTTTTTTTCAGTTTAACGAAAAGTTTTTTCGAATTGAGGGGAATTTTTTTTTTGAAATTTATGGAATGTTGTTTTGAATTTAATCAAAAGTTTTTCAAACTTGACTAATAGTTTTTCAAATTAGATTGAAAGTTTTCAAATTCAGTTGAAAGTTTTTTTTGAATTTAAGTTAAAGTTTTTTAAAGTTTTTTGAAGTTTAACGTATAGTTTTTGAATCCCAGTCCATTGAGACATTTTTCTTTAAGTTAGTGGTAGGGTAACATCTAGTTATCATTTCGGGTTGAGGTCAGTGCGTCACTGTCGCTTCATACACACTGACCATGTCTTTTTGTCAATCGCACGACGTTAACTTGCCCCCACCATCCCTCACCGTTCTTTCTTGGTATCGAGTACCGTTTAAAATAGATTTTTTTTAGTTTTTTTTCGTTCTCGTTTTCGAAATTAAAATTAAGATCAGGGCTGAGAATGCAATTGCATTAGACATTGCCTCATGCCGTGTTGTATTGTTTGGACTTGTGTCCAATTTCGGACAAATCAGTTGTCGCAACACACCCTTTAGGGGAAGTTTTTTTAACACACCCTGGAAGGAAAATTTTACCGAATTTTATTTTTTGTAGTAAGGTTGTCATAGTTAATAGTTGTTTAGAGTGACCCACTTCTCATCGAGCTATCGAATTATCATGCTGGACATAGTTCCACGGCTAGATAAACATTTTTTTTTGGACGTTGATCCACAGTTGGATAACGATCCAAACCCCAGGGTTATAAAGTAATTTCGTGGACTTAGTCCATTCCCCGGTGAATTATCGTCCCATTCATTTTTTTTGGCGGATGAAAATCTGCCCCAAAGGAACCTTCTTAGTAAGGGAATTTCGTACAGAAGTAAGGGGTTATAACTCGAAGCAACACTCTGGGAAATTTACCTTTTGTTAGGGAATAATAGATTGACTACAACTATACTACGCGGTCATAACACCTGCCGGTCTAAGGAAGAACAAACCAATCATGGGTGAACTTGTAAATTTGATCCGTTCATCCCAGAGGCATATATTTTGACGCCTCTCAACTTTTACCACGTACTCGGGTCCAACCCAAGCCAGAGTTCGGCGTTTCTGTTTGTGATTGTGGGTCTCACGGCAAGCGAACGATCCCGTGACTTCGCGAACCGCCCTCTCTTGCAACGGTCGCAACGGCTTCAGACTTGTTTAAGACTTGGGACGTGGAACTTTTTTTTCTGTGTAACTTTTTTTTCTCTCGCGCTTTTAGTACGTAAGAATTAGTTTAGATTTCGATTTAGGTAGCATTAAGTTCAGTTTAGATTTCGGTTTAGTTAATTTTAGGTATCGGTTTAGTTAGCGTTAAGTTTGGGTATTTTTAAGCTAGTTTTAAGTCAGTAAGGTTAAGGGAGATATTTGTTATGTCCCTATCGTACGACAGAAAACTACGTGCCCCCAAAGTATAAACGGGTCATTTTTCTTTTTGCTTCATTGTTTATCTCGCGTGTCATTTTTGTAATCTCGAGTTTGTTTTTTTGAATTTTCCGTCATGTCATTTTGTAATCTCGAATTTTTTTTTGAATTTTCAGTCAACCATTTCAGAAATTATTGTTTATGGATTTAGAGGGTACGCTTAGCGAACCATTGGCCTAATCACCCAGTCAATCGCTCAGTTGAATCAAGTAGAGACTAGGATTACATTGAATTGATTACCCAATGTTATCATTAGTCATGCGTTAATTTCATAGTTACGTTTTGGCCTTTTGGAGAAAAATTGTTTCTCACATTCGTCAGTTTCATATAGTAGAGTCACTTCATATATTTTTCAGCATACATTTAGGTGCACCCGAACGGTTGTCACCATTTCGAATTTCAATCAGTTACGTATATTTTTTTTGTTGTTAAATTTTTTTTCTCGTGTATAACGATAACTTTAGTCCCGTTTAAATTAATCAACCCCCCCCCCGCCTACCGAATTAGATAGAACCGGCTTTGTAAATTTGATCCAGCCGTCGTTCAACTTCTAAACCCCCCCCTTATGTTACATGTTATGATCTTTTGTGGCCTTGTACCCTAGTGGATACGTTCCACTGGTACAACGTCCCCGTCTTGCACTAACACTACCTGTGTAAGACAACATTTAGAGTGAAGTTTTCTCCGGTGCCGATCACCGCAGGACTTCTCAATAAATGGACGATGTATTTTTGCGCATCAAGACTCACCGCTAGCGTTGGTAGAGTCAACCAAGCTTTGATAGCTTCATTTTTTTTTGTGGCGATAGATTATGTAGGTCCACGGTTAGGCCCCACGTAATTTTTTTTTGTATTCAATGAAAGCTCCCGTTTACATCAGTGTGGTTCAAGGACGTTCCCTTCGACTACACTGATGGAAGCAAACCATCCCGACCCGTACCGTCAACTATGCCCCACGAATATTTTTTTATTCAGTGAAAACCCGATTCATGGCTAGGCCCCATGTTTCTTTTCATTTTTGTGTATACAGCCATGTTCAACACGGACGGATCAAGGGTTTGTTCCCTCGACTGTCCCTCATAGGTTGTCACCCCATCTCAAATTTTTTTTTCGCCCCCCCATCATTACCTCTTCTCTCTCTTCCGATCATCTCGTACGGATCGAAGTCATGATGAAGGTTAGTGATCTCTCAAACGACTTTGTAAATTTGATCAAGCTAAGCGCAAGTTTTTTTTCTCTGTTTCACCAACGATAACTGATAAAACAGACAGTCCCCATCTACTGAAGTGCATCAAACGGCTTTTGTAAATATGATCCAGCCAAGCACACGTCTTTTTTTACTCTGCTTTTTCAACGATATTGAAAAAGGCAGACAGTCCCCATCGACTGAACATTTAAGAGAAGGCTTTGTAAATATGATACGCCGATGAAGTGTTGCCTTAGCTCAGGTCTACCTTGATCTAGAGTCCGGTGTCTTCACAGACATTTGTGGGTCCCACGGCCAGCGAATGATTGCGTGATTTCGCGAACCGCCCTCTCATGTAGGAGTCACTACGACGCACGGATTGATTAAGCCTAGGGTTAGGTGAACCTTCTCTCTCTTTTCCCGGCATATACGTATAGTCTAGTCACTAGTTGAGTAGCTATCTCATTACTACAAGTGTTGATGTTTTATCGCAGGACAATTTTTGTTTCGGTTGAGGTTGCGCGCGTCCCAGTTGAAGAGTAGTTAGGGATAACAACTCTTGACGTAAGGGGAGTGTCACCTTATTACGCGCATTGGGCGCACCCTTAGATTTTGTTTTTACAATCCATGGAACTCATATTTTAAATTTCAAATCGATCCGGTGAAAATTATTCCTTGAGGAGACATTTTTAGGTCGGGTTGTAAAAATTAAAAGATTGAAACATTCGCTCAACCAACAAAATTTACGTTTTGCAAATGTATAATAGTCTTAAGAACTGTAGAGGTAGGAAAGTATGTTCATAATATTTTTATTCGCGTCCCATGAACCATGCGGTAGTTAATACAATCTTTATAGAGTTGACGTAGCATACATCGTAGATTCACGCCATCAGCAAGAAAACCATCATTCTATAACGTTGCGAACTAAACGTCAATACATGCAAATGCATTACTATAAATTTTAGGTAGGATCGAGAGACACTTTTATACGATCCATAATCACGAGCCAGTTGTCAATACAAGGACACACACGTGCATGTTTGAAAATCGTGAGAATCAATGCCTTTTGTTTTGCTATCTCGACCATGTGCAGATAAGCAACCAAATGTGCTCGGGTTTAACATGGCAAGGATAGCGATTTCGCAATTGCAGACTTCGATAAAAACAAGTAAAAAGTGCAAAAGTTAGACCCTTTTCGTCCGACCAGACGAGCAAAAAATTGTTTTGCTCGCACGTGTCTTGCAAAACTTCTCGATACACTTTGCATGGAGAAAGAAGAAAGCGTGCTCTCACACTCTAGGCATTGTCCAATTAAAACGCGTCTCCCTTCTTTCTAAATTTATAGGACCCAATTACAAGGATCCAAATCAATCAGTAAGTGGGAAAAATCCTAAATTAGAGTAGGGAAAATGCATAAATTGAGCTACAAATTGCATATTCGAGGAGATTCACTTAGAATCTGATACTACCTTTTTCGTATCATAGCGCTTCCAAAAGCGGAATTAACTATCGAGGTCTCACATTTATTAGAGATCTTTAAATAAATACAAGTCATTTGTGCTAAAAATTTATTGTGCGTCAACTGCAGGTATTATCGAACAATTAATATCGTCTATTGTTGTAAACATTTAATATTTTATCGAACATTAATATCGTCAATTGTTACTAAACAATTAATATTGTATCGGACATTAATATCGTCAATTGTTGCTAATATTTAATGAGTTATCGAACATCAATATCGTCAATTGTTGCTAAACCTTCAATATTTTATCGAACATTAATATCGTCAATTGTTGCTAATATTTAATAAGTGATCGAACAATTAATATCGTCAATTGTTACTAAACATTGAATCAATTATCGGACTTTTTATACCATCTGTTTATCACGTTTAATCACGTCGAGTTATTGCTTGCCGCTCATAAGGCAATTACGTAGCATTGCTTTTATCGAATGGTACAAAACAGGTGTTGCACTTCCAACCCATGTGTGCATTCCAATCGTTCTTTTTTATCGGACACCACATTAACATTTCTTACTTAGACAGTGCCGGCTTGAATTATTTGTCACTTCGCGAATAACTAACTTAGTGAATTATTTCGTACGGAGACCCCTATTTTATCGCGAAATACAGTGCGTGAACCACCCTGTTATTTCACCACCTTCCGATTTGAAGAGTTTTTGGGAAGCTGGTTATTGCGCTGCCCTTCTGATATGGTTTGAGACATCACATTCAGCTCCATTCTACGTTCTGAAGACGAAATCTCACTCCCGAGGGACCCGTCATCGACTTTACCTAGAGGTCGAACATCAACCACCCAAATTAAGTAAGAAACCTTTTTATATTTTTAAGATTGTGATGTTAATTGGTCCTATTGACCATTAGTTGTGTTTATGAACGTTCAGTTCAACCCTGGAAGACGATATCGCAACCATTTTGTATACCTTTTATTTAACTTAATATTATTATCTATTATTAACGTAACTTTTACCACGCCATTCGAGCGTTCAGAATGTAACCAAACAATTTAACGTAACGTTTCAAGTTTAGTATTGTAGCTAAAGTTTGTTTTTCCCGTTGTTGGGAATTTTGATAATCAAGTGCATTGATTAAGTTTCATGATCAATTTTATGAATCATAGTTTTAGACGTTATCAAGTTGCGCTTAAGTAACTATTCATTTTGGTGGAGTGCTGTATTCAATACGCCCCCCTTTCATGCAAATTAACCTTTTGTATTTTTGTAAGAGTAATTGTTTTACGAATATTAGCTTCGCAACGGAAACCACACTGAAAGGTTCCGTCAACTGTACATATTTATTTTTATACAAGACATGTAAATTTGATAGTATCTTGTGTAAACTTTGTCAACTCCCCCCTGATATTATTTTATTTAATACATTTTTATTATTTCCCAACTTTGTGTGTTATTATTATTATTGTGTTAATGTTTATTTAGCTATTTTCTCCAACGGAAAGCTCGCCTCCTGTAAAGGTAAGGTCATTGAGCGAGGTTTTTCCGGAGTGAGAATTCGCCGTAAGATCATCAAGTTGTCGCGTACCAGCTTGGAAGGTGTGATAACCAGTCCCCTTCAAAAAGATTCATTTCTTCGTATGCGTGGCGCCCATTTAAACTCCCTCGTGTATATTAACCCCACCGATTTTGACTTAACTCCCCCCCTGTGTAAATTATTCACACCGATTTTGACAATTTTTAGAATCGCGATCGAGGATTGCCCGGTCGTCGATAGGAAACACACGCTTTGCGACGTGCCGTCACACGACCCTTTCGTTCCTTTCACCAACCCACCCCTTCGCGACTTTGAGCTAGCCAACCTTTTATTACCTGTTGGAAAGGTGTCGTGGATGCAGAACGTGGTGTAACAAACGATAAAAATAATCAAAACATAAAAATAACAGACAATATAACAATCCAAAAAGTTTCCACACATTAAATTGATAAGTTCGAAAACTAACCCGCGAACATAACAAATAAAAGTAAACTAAACTAGTGAGCACAAACACCCAACACAACCGCAAAAGAAATTGACAATGGAAACCATCATCAACAAAAACCGCCAGACCATAAACGAAGACCAAAAACCAGACGAAAGCCGTGTACCGCACATCACGTAGGAAACCGGTTAGGGTTAGTCTTACTAAGGTAAAAAAGTTCGTTTAAAATAATTGGACCCAGTAGCCAACACTGTGATATCATCCAGTGAAAGGCGTGAGAGTTCTCTATCAAATGTTCCGATAAACCTGTTTTGGAGGAAGCAAGCCGTACGTCATATTGGTGTTGTTTAATACGTTTTTCCAATTTTTGCTTAGTTTGGCCAATGTAAACAAAATCACAACTACATCTAATGTTGTAGACCACATTGCTCTTCTGAAGGGTAGAAACAGGATCCTTAGTGTTGGAATAGAGTAATCTGTTCAAAGTGCAGTTGTTATAGAAAACGATCTTGGAGTTATCATTCCCCACGAACTGACTCACCGATTGGCGTAATCTAACCGCCAACCAAGGGTGGTAAGTAATTTTAATGTATCTAACCTCGCTATCAGGAGTCTTGGGGTACATGGTTGTTTTAGAAAGACCCATATATTATATCCTCGTTGGAACAGGATCAAATCCAACAGGCGGCCAGGGTATCCATTCTTCAGAAACTGAACCATAAGATCATGTAATCTTGAGCCTACCAGGTCTTGTTGGACACAAGTCTGGATTCTGCGTTTCATGCAACTAATCGTCGAAACGTCGACTAGACAACTTTATTTTGTTTTATTGCTTCCACATTCCCGAGATTCCTGGTTTTCATAATACTGCTTTGGAGGAGAATTTTGATTTCTTAAAGATTATAATTTATAATAAATTATGAACGCGTAACACGTATAAAACTTATTAACTGACTATGTAAAAATTCATTCAATAGGTTTAGTATACAAAAAAGTTATTCGAATATTTTTAGTAACTAAAAAGTTATTCAAATAGTTTTAGTTACTAAAACTTCATTCGAATATTTTTAGTAACTAAAAAGTTATTCGAATATTTTTAGTACCTAAAAAGTTATTGGAATATTTTTAGTACCTAAAAAGTTATTCGAATAGTTTTAGTTACTAAAAATTCATTCGATAGTTTTTAGTAACTAAAAAAAGGAAACTATCGATAGTTCGAATAAAGCCTAACTATCGAATAATTCGATAGTTTTTTATTCGATAGTCCCATCACTACTGGTAAAGGTAGAGGTGGTCAGAGTACCAGCGGCTGTAACAGAATTCTGTTACATCCTCTCCGATTTTCATCTTCATTATACCTTCGATGAAGTTGACGACCACTTTCCAATTCTCTTCATTGGCTAGCATCACTTCAATTACGTTGGCTGCTGTTATGCCGACGTCGAAGTGTGCCTGCATGAGTTGACGTTCTATATTCCATCGTTGGCACGCAAAGGCGCTGTGCTCCGCGTCATCCACGTCCCCGCAGTAGACACACCCCTCTGCGGCCGCTCTGCCAAATCTCTTGAGGTACGACTGAAAACAGCCGTGTCCGGACAGGAACTGGGTAAGTTCGTACGTGGTGCTGCCATGGTTCCTCTGTACCCATTTAGCTATGTTGGGGATTAGCTTGGCCGTCCACCTTCCCTTGTCCGAACACCCCCACTCTCGCTGCCAGTCGTCCAGGGTTTTCTCTTCTGCTTCTTTCAGGGCCTCCGGCATTTCCGCTTTGTATCTGTTGGCTCTTCGTTGGGCCAACAAGCGGATAGGGGCCATCGAAGCAAGCACCAGGGCCGCGTCCGTCGACAATGTCCTGTAGCGTTGACCCTGATAGCGTTAACTCTTTGTACTCTCTGCACGTAGTTGTTGTACTTCTCGACCTGCAATGCTTCCACCCAGATGGGCGCGGCGTACAGCATGACGGACTCCGCCACACTAGCCAGCAGTCTTCGTTTCTCTTCCGCTGGGCCTCTTACATTAGGCATCAACCGGGACAGCACAGATGTTATATTTGCCGCCTTCTTGGCCACTCTGGATATATGTGGTCCAAATGCAAGGTTCTTGTCAATGTCGAGACCCAGCACCTTCGCCTGTCTTTGCGGTTCTACTGCACGCCCGCCCACCGTGAAGGAAATCGGCCTCAGGACCCTCCTGCCGGAGACGACCACCGCCTCTGTCTTCTCGGGCACCAGCTCCAACTTTTTATCTTCCAACCACTTCTTAATATCTTCCGCAACCTTATTTACTATTTCTTCTACTTCGTCTTCGGTCTTCGCCTCTGCCACCAGTGTAATGTCGTCCGCAAAACCGAAGACCTTCGCTCCCGGCGGCAGGGGGATCGTCAGCACCCCGTCGTACATCACGTTCCACAACAGGGGCCCGAGGACCGATCCCTGCGGTACGCCGCCGGTGACCTCGACTCTATCTTGTAACAGACGTTCCTCGATCAGTATGGCTCGGGTTTTCACCTAGACCCTGATGTTTTTCACCTAGACCCTGGTGTTTTTCACCTAGACCCTGTGTTTTTCACCTAGACCCTGTGTTTTCCACCTAGACCCTGTGTTTTTCACCTAGACCCTGTGTTTTTCACCTAGACCCTGTGTTTTTCACCTAGACCCTGTGTTTTTCACCTAGACCCTGTGTTTTTCATCTAGACCCTGCGTTTTTCACCTAGACCCTGCGTTTTTCACCTAGACCCTGAGTTTTTCACCTAGACCCTGAGTTTTTCACCTAGACCCTAGAACGTGATTTCCATGGTTGTCCGGCTAAAGTTGTTATTGGTGGAAATTTAACGGATCAATATATCATATGGAAGCTAGAATCGCATTTGTTTCTTCCAATTGAGGGGGGGGATTGAGTACATTAATATAATATCGCGAATCCACTACCTTCGGGGCAGTTATTTATGGAGGAAGGAGGAAGCAAATCTTTCTTCCCTAGCCTTTCGGACCTGGGTGACCCATCCGTCTTGGCCCACTTCGTCTGTAGAACCTTCTCGGTCTAAATTTAAAAATAAAAAATGTTCTGTAAAGGTAAATGAACGTTCTATCCAAATATTCAATCACATTGTAATTTTTCAACCCCTAACTGGATTAATTTTATAATATTAACCCTATTTCAACCCCTATTTAAAAAACGATTCTTTTTTTTTGTATGGGTTCGGTTGCTAAAAATAAATTAAAAATATGGAATGCAAAATTGAATTTTACAAAATAATGTTTGGCAGTATAAAATCAAAATTAAAATATAGGCCAGAAGGAGTTGACTACTATTAAATTTTGGGGTACAAATATATCAGCAAATTTTGCCAATTTTGGGAGCTTTTTAGAATTTTTGAAGATCTTTTCAGCTATTAGCAATTTTAATGTGCACAACTTTACTATAAGTACCCAACTGCTCGTATTCGAGTATTAAAAATTAATGAATTTTGTCATATTTGCATTAATACGAGTATTATAAATGTGATAAAACTCTTTTTCTGATTTATTAATAATATTATTGATTGCGCCGACTATATACAGGGTGTCGCCGTGACCGTGGAGAACCTTTGAGGTGGTGATAAAGTACACTTTTCTAAGACAAATTTTCTAATAAAATATTTGCCCAAGTCCAAACCCTTGGGGGGTACCTCCCTTTAAAGCAATTTTCTGAATTTCTGATTTCAAACGGCTATAGCTCCGACACTATTGATTTTTTAAGGTTAATGGATTAGAACTTTTTTAAAGACCATTCGCTTGTCTACAAATTAGGTTATAACCCCTTATCGTCTAGAATCAACGAATTTCGAGTTATAAATTAAATTAAGGGAAAAAATGTTTAAAAAATTCAGGTTTTTTTTTAATTTTCTTGCGAACCCCGTATCTCTTAAACGAAACGTCTAAGGGAAAAACTAACGGCCCAAATCGGATAGGGAATTTAACGGGCTACAACTTTCGTTAAATAAATTTTTTTGGGCAACCAACCGTTTTCACAGAAACTCTGAAAATAATGAACAAGGTATAGGTAAAAAAAATAAATTCACAAAATTAATTTAATAAATGCTCAAAATGGCCTCCCTCATTTTCAGCACACAGGCGTGCTCTTTTCAAAAGGTGTTTCACGGCATTATTTATAATGGCGCTTCTTTCGTTAAGTTCTGTCACACCTATCTGTATTCTTTCCATTAATTCCTCTCTGGTTTCGGGCTTTCTTCTATCGCTGTAAACTATAGCTTTAAGGGCACCCCATAAAAAATAATCGAGTGGTGTTAAATCGGGTGATCATGCCGGCCAATTGATAAATCCTCCTCTTCCTATCCATTTTTCTGGATACGCAGTATTTAATTTTTTTTTAATTTAATTTTTTTTTTAAATTTAATTGAATATTTAGATAAACTAATGCGCTTTATAACAATGTCGCTCAAATCGTCAAACGCTACAATACGTTTTAACAATGTTTTAATATTAAAACAAATGCTATAAATCAAATTGAGATTTTTAGGAATTATTTGAATTTATATTTTTTACCTGCACCTTCTTTGTTATTTGCAGAGTTTCTGTGAAAACGGTTGGTTGCCCAAAAAAAATTATTTGACGAAAGTTGTAGCCCATTAAATTCCCTATCCGGTTTGGCCATTAGTTTTTCTCTTAGACGTTTCCTTTAAGAGATACGGAGTTCGCAAGAAAATTAAAAAAAAAAACCTGAATATTTTAAACATTTTTTCCCTTAATTTAATTTATAACTCGAAATCCATTGATTCTAGACGATAAGGGGTTATAACCTAATTTGTAGACAAGCGAATGATCTTTAAAAAAGTTCTATTCCATTAACCTTAAAAAATCAATAATGTCGGAGCTATGGCCGTTTGAAATCAGAAATTCAAAAAATTGTTTAAAGAGAGGTACCCCCCAATGGTTTGGACTTGGGCAAATATTTTATTTGAAAATTTGTCTTAGAAAAGTGTCCTTTATCACCACCTCAAAGGTTCTCCACGGTCACGGCGACACCCTGTATATAGTCGGCAGAAGAAAAGTGAGAAGTCGAAATCGTCTAATATGGCCTCATCAACAAAAATCGAAGAAAATGAAAAGAAACGTAGAAACAATCCTGAGACAGACGAAGAAGAAAGTCCCCACGAGTGGCCCAAAGAATGGTCCACACTTGAAGATGAAGAAAACAATAGCTCGGACAACGAAAAACAAGGAAAAATTCGAAAGGAAGCAAAAAAGAAACCAAACAAAAACCAAAGGAAACGTGCCAGATTGGCGAAGCAAGAAAAAGAAAAACATGAAAAACAAGAGACAGAAACGCTAAGTGAAAACAGTAATGAAACAAAACAAGGTGGAACTCGCTTTAGCGGCAGTTCTTAGGCTTCTATACAGCTAACTTTCTGGTGTGGAAAGTTGTTATTATCTGGTTATTTTTGGTCGCCATATAATGTAACATCACATAATCAGATAATCTGCACTAATTATTTATTATATTATTTTAACCACAACAGTGGCTTGATGTGGATAGTGAAGTTAAGTTGTAAATAAAAGAGAAGGAAGAGGATGGATCCACCTCAAATAATACCGTGCGCAACTCTTGAGGTTGCCATCTTCATTCTATGCCGTTCGCCATATTGCTTGGTTCGTCCGCGTTTAGGAATGATTTCTCTATCCAAGGACAGGAAAGTGCCCTATATTTGCTTGTTCATGCATCCGAAGCTATTGGTAATAAAATTAATGCAGTTGCTTATACCGGCAACCACATTCGGTTATTGCCATATCTGGCTCCCCTCACTTACTTTCGCCTGCGGATCAACGCAGTTCCTAGGGTGTGGCACGTGGAGCCATAAGTGAGAGTTGGGTATCCTGCTAGGACCAGTTACCAAGGACCATCTCTCGTTATCACGCTCGATGTGACCGTCCCGGTACAAGGTACTACCTCTGCAGCATAACCCCTACACCCCTTTACCTTATCCTCCCGGATAAGGTAATGAATAGAAATAAGTTTGAATAGAAATATTTAGAATCAAAATATATATTTGATTAAAAGATAGATAGGTTAGGTCGAAAATTTGATAATTTTCACTTGGAACCGAGTTTGAACTTTGTTCGATAATTTGGCATCTTCATCGCTGAAAACAAACGTGATAGCTCTTCCCACAGAGTCAAAAAGACTTGCACGAGCAACACTATGTAAATAACTATCTGCATCGGATGGCATATAGTAATTGATGACGGTGTTTATACCAACAACATCCATTCCACGTCCAAAGATGTCTGTCGCAAATTAGTTTATGTTAATTCTGGCCCAAAGCGGCTCATGGTAAGAGGAAATCGATGTGTAGATTCCGGTAGCTGACACTTCAAAGTTAGAAAAAATTGCATCAATTTGCGTGCCATTCCGCGTAGTGGGTATCGCTGGCGACCGAATTTTGAGTCCTAGTTCTCTAAGTGCATGTTGTAGGCCATTACTTTTTTCCTTGCTGAAATCCTCATTGAAATCTCCAGTAACCAGAGTACGTGGTACTAAGTATAAGCGAGACATCTGCTTTTTTATTAAAGAGATCATTTTGTTGGAATTAAACCCTGGTGACTTGTAAACGACAATTATTCGGATGTTAGAGAAGACAATAGAAGAAACACTGCAGGAACCTCGTGAGTCGTATTCTATTTCGGAATTGGTGTCTAAAATACATTCATGAACAGACGGACAACAATACACACGTACACCAATCGGTCGACGGACATCGTTACTATCTACTGATGCAGCAAAAAGATGATCTCCTAGCGGAAAGTTGTCACTTGAGAGCGTCCATGTCTCCGCCATAAGGATGATATCCGAACTCTTATAGACCTCATCCGATGCATAGAGACTATAATGAGCAGGAAGTGACTGGACATTGTGAAATATGACTTGTATTTGTCTGTTGCTATCATTCCTAATTCGCAAATGTTCAAATGAAGGAATTAGCTTCATCTCCTGGTGTCGTTTGAATTCAATAGATATGGGATCATTCTGTTGTGGCATTTTTGTCTTTTTAACGATTCCAATAAGAAATAATCCTGATGCCTTTGTTGCTCGTGAACATGCGACATACAGAAGAGCACGCTTGATTCCAGGAGTAAAATGGACAACAACGAGCTCGTATGTGGATCCTTGGGATTTATGTATAGTTTGAGCTTCAGCTGCATTAAGTGGGAATTGCGTCCTTGTTACCTTTGTGGCCGAATTCGATCGTGGCTGGATGACGACCGTACATGGTGAGATGGGAGTCCATTCCGAATCAATTTGAAGTTCCTGACTGAGGTTAATATTGCGCAAACGAAGCTTTTGTCCACTTCGGGAATTTTCAAACTTGACCCAGAGACGGAGAGGCTTTTGTCTAGATGCATCCAAAGTACTAATACCAAAGTCAATTCTTTTCAGAATGCATCCCACACCGTTAACCAAACCGTCACTTGTGTCTACATTCACTGTCATGATATAACGTCCACCTTCTTTGAGAAAGAGGCTTGTGTGAAGTCCCTGTGTCTTAGATAGAGGTGCAGATGCTATCCAGTTGAGGAGTGCAACTTTGGATGCCTCGCTCGTGTAAGAAGAAAGGGAATCCTTGGCGGTTGAGATGGCTTGATTTCCTGGCAAACAGGATAACGCAAAACTATTGTGGGCATCAACTGCTTCATTCGTGTAAAAAAGATGAATAGGGCGTCGGCTTACTATTTCTTCAGGCGTAGTTGGAAACTCACGGGATTTGAACAGTTTCAAATCATCATCAGTCATCGTCCCTGACGCCATATTGTTTAATGCAAGAGCAAAAGCTGCATCATCGCGTTGTCTCATAATTGTGGTCAGTTCATGAACAGTAAACATGTGCCATAAGAGTTTGTTGAAAAGCGACGAAATCGAATTCGACATTGTTCCAGCCAGAAGGGATGTTGCCATAACAGGTGGCAGCTGCCTGAAGTCGCCAACGGCTATGACCGATATACCACCGAAAGGTTTACATCCGTCACAGAGGTCTCTCAATCGTTTGTCGATCATTTCCAAAATATGTTGACCAACCATACTAATCTCGTCTATGATAAGAACACGAAGTTCTGAATAGAGAGTGGCCATTGTATTAGAGACGCTGTCTGAGAGCTTGCTAGCTTCTTTTTGGTTCACGGGAAGTTGGAATGCGTTGTGAATTGTGAGTCCGAAGATATTAAATGCCGCTAATCCGGTAGGAGCCGTCAGAAGGACAGAAGGTTTATCAGGATTCGAATTAACTTTATCATTGAACACTCTAATTAATGCTTGGTATAGAGTTCTAATTACATGAGACTTTCCTACACCGGCACCTCCCTTTAAGTAGGTGTAGATGGGGATATCGGGAGACCTTTTGAAGTGATCAAGCAGGTGAGTTACAAAATCCCGTTGTTGAGTATTCAGCGATGAGAATAATTCTTCAAACTCTTTATTGGGAATTCGATTAGGAAGCGTAAACTTTTCAGACATTGGGCGTATCACGTCACCACCAAAGTCAATGGCACCAGCAGCAACGGGGTCGATTAATTCGAATTCCTCCTGAATCTCTTCCGGTATGCTATCAGATTTGTCATCGTCAGATTGACGATCCTCACTCAATGCGCTATCCATAGCGACATCCAGAATATCTTCTTGAAAGGCATTAAATTCGCGACGATTGGCAGAAATTGCTTCTATATTATCAGTCGCTATCTTCTCGCAATCTTGATTTATAATTTCGGTTTCCTCATCCCTCCAAGCAAGATAGAGCATCACTTGTTCGCGGAAAAAGTTGTGACGATCTTTATTCTTGTTGTAGCGGACGTGGCGAATAATTTTTGGAAATGTTCGCTTCCAAACGTATCCAGGTTTGCCATTCTTTAGCGGAAAATATTTATCGATACTTTGTACGTCTTCAGTTTCTACAATATCATCGTTTTCTTGGGCCATCTGTGTACTTCCTCGTTTTAATGAAAAATCATACCAAGCTGAAAATTGTGCAAGATTAAGGTTAGATAATGCTTCTGGTCGTGAACTATATCGTTGTAAAAGTCCGTCTACAAAGACATCTTCAGAGTCCGGACTGAGATTTTCTAACTGAATATTAGTTTTAATCATTCTGGTTCGTTGATCGGCTGGACCTGTTGGTATAAAAATGCATGCCTCCGTGCATCGGCTCATTGGAATCTGAAGCACGTTGTAAGCAGCCTCTTGAGCAGAGAGTTCACTGTTCATGTGATGAGCCGCACCAAGAGACTGAAGACGTTGAGCCAAAGACTTGTTTCCGCTTCTGACATCTTCAAGAACCTTACGCAAGAGATCGCTAGTTCCACGATCACTCTTGTTAATGTAGTCAATGATGTAACAGCAACAAGCATATGCGTCTAAAATAAACTGAATATCCATGTTAGATTTCTGGAGTCTCAGGATTTTCTCACTATATGGATTTATGTAAGTCTCGCATGGCCGCCTCCGGATGATGATTTTAGGCTTTTTCAAGGAGCTTTGAATAGCAGAAATGTAACGATTTCGTGTCATGGATAATTCTTGTAGAAACCCCGCAAATGTCATATCTGAAGAAAGTGGCAGTTCATTCGTATCAAGATAGTCACGAATCTTTTTGTAATCGCGTTGGAAAATCTCAATTTCCTCCTGTTGCTCCTCGAATGGATGGAGAATAATGGTTTCGTCCATTGGAAAAAATGGAATTCCAAACCGACATTTGACTCCTTTGTGGCTTTTCTTTCTACATGTGTGGGTGTGTCGATGAGTTTGAAAACACAAAAGCTGGTGAATGGGATCATATTCAGGCCAGTTCGTGGAACAAGTTATAATTTCGTCAACAAACCGGCAAACATCTTGAGTAGAAGATGAGTTGGAAGCATCAAAGTTTGGTGCGCCATCAATCCCCAAGATCATATGGACGTGCGGACTTCCTCGATGTTGGAACTCAATGCGATGATAGGAATGCTTAATGGATCGGTTTCCAAATGGACCTTGAGGGTTTTTCCAGGTCTTGAAAAGAGCAGAAGTGCGATGTTCAAAATATCGAGCGCAAGTCACGGGATCGCGCTGAATAAGTAATTGTTTGTCATTCTTTGACATATTTTGTGCTTCTTCTTCAGAAATTGTAATTTTGTCAAGAATATGCTTGAGAATCACAATCAACTCGTTCCATTTTAGCTCAGCGGCACTAATAGTGATGAAGAGATGAGGCAAATTAAACTGACTGACCATCCTTCGGACTTTAAGGCCTTCTTGATGCTAGTGATGACATGAGTTTCGTACTCCTTGTAAAACCTTACAAGCATTATCATCATTAACTAACCCATCCACAAAATTAGAATGACTAACTTGTTCCGCAGTGACTCGGATTAACTCTCCATTGCGTCTTCGTTTACGAAGGCACACCTTGCGATTATCAGAAATTCTCTGAATTTCGAGCGATTTGGCCAAAAACAGTAAGAAATCGACATTTTCAACGGCACGGCGATCACTGTTACGCGCCATTGATTTGACAAATTCGGAGCGGCTTAATAATTTACCATTACTATCGGATGGCTTCATTCGGTGCCCAGCAAATATTTGAGGAAACGTAAGAAAATACGAGTCAGGATCATATAGAACAGAGATTGGTTGGTTTCCTTCCGCTGGAGCCATTCGGATTCCCTCATCACTAGTAATTAAAGTCTCTCCTCTACCAGGATTTACGTCATCGACTTCCTCTTCCTCTTGAACATCCATCGCAATTTCTTCTGTGTTTTCGTGTAATGCCACATCAATTTGATGCTGACATATCTCGGTCCAATGACTTGAAAGAGTGATTCCGTATTCACGGTAAAGCGGAGATCGGGTAAGAATTTTAGCGGCATCCATAACGCAAGCCGGACGAATGTTACCAGCTGTATAATTTCTCGGAACTTCAATTTGACGGGCGAGTCGGATGTGTAAAACATCGTCCTGATTCGGGAGTCTAGGAAGGGATTGAATGGTATTGTCTATGGAGACTGGGACGTTAATAATTCGTCCTTTTGTTCTCATCTGTCCATTCATTCCATATATAGCCCAAATGGACTGGAACACATGTCGAGCTGAGACTAAACGGGCTTCCAAACGTGTCAGATTCTTTACACTTTGTGGAACATAGGGAAACTGCAGATCGTTGGAGAGACAGAGACGTGGAATCCGGTTTTGTTGGATAGTTCTGTGACAAGTTGAGCAAAATTCAGCGAGGTCTGAAGTGGGTGGGACTATAATTACTGAGTCAATGAAGGATTGCTGCTTTCCAGCTAAGAGGAGTTCGGTCATGCTGTGAGTTTTAATGGAGTAGTGAAAAAAAAGTCCCCCACATGAATGACATACGTGAGTGCAGCCTTTGCGAATTTCAGCTTCAAATCGATTTATTTCATCTTGCCATGAGCCTTGCTCGCGAATTCTACGGAGATTATGTTTGTGGATGCGCACGTCTTCATCAAGACGAGCCTGGCGATGGTTTTCGGTGTCGCGAACTTGTTCCTGTAAACGAAACGAAGGATCTTAACGGGCTTGACGATGGCTTTCGGTGTTGTGTACTTGTTCCTGTAAACGAAACGAAGGATCTTGACGAGCTTGACGATGGCCTTCGGTGTTGTGAACTTGTTCCTGTAAACGAAACGAAGGATCTTGACGGGCTTGACGATGGCTTTCGGTGTTGTGAACTTGTTCCTGTAAACGAAACGAAGGATCTTGGCGGGCTTGACGATGGCTTTCGGTGTCGCGAACTTGTTCCTGTAAACGAAACGAAGGATCTTGACGGGCTTGACGATGGCTTTCGGTGTTGTGAACTTGTTCCTGTAAACGAAACGAAGGATCTTGACGGGCTTGACGATGGCTTTCGGTGTTGTGAACTTGTTCCTGTAAACGAAACGAAGGATCTTGACGGGCTTGACAATGGTTTTCGGTGTCGCGAACTTGTTCCTGTAAACGGAACTAAGGATCTTGACGGGCTTGACGATGGCTTTCGGTGTTGTGAACTTGTTCCTGTAAACGAAACGAAGCATCTTGACGGGCTTGACGATGGTTTTCGGTGTCGCGAACTTGTTCCTGTAAACGGAACGAAGGATCTTGACGGGCTTGAAGATGGCTTTCGGTGTTGTGAACTTGTTCCTGTAAACGAAACGAAGGATCTTGACGGGCTTGACGATGGCTTTCGGTGTCGCGAACTTGTTCCTGTGAACGAAACGAAGGATCTTGTCTAATGGTATGTTTCCTGATAGCGTCCTTCTGGCTTCGACGGGCAGCTGCTGCTTTTCGCTCTTCAGGTGTCAACTGCTTTCTAGGCATTACGAAATTGTGCGGTTTTATCTACTTTATATTATATAAATAATAAGCTTGAAGATTTAATATACCGTTTGTATTATCAACGACCACCTATATAACATTTAATCCGTTGATACGTTGATACATTGATACGTTGATACGTTGATACGTTGATACGTTGATACGATGATACGTTGATACGTTGTTCCGCTGATACGTTTTTCCGCTGATACGCTAATCCGATGATACGTTGATAAGATTCTATACTTTGAAAAAATACCGAGAAAAAATTTAAGTAGGAATTTGTCATGCAACAAGTTGAAATAATTATTACATTAATTGTTGTCAAATTTACTTCATTTCTTGTAAAATTGACATCAAATTGATGCGAGGTGAATTTGCGCTTTGTATAGAGCCCTAAATTAACGGATAATCTGTTTTTTTAAGTTGGTGACCATTGCCAACTAAAATACTATATAATAATAATGCAAATTGGAATTAAATTCTTTTTGCGAATATTTTTGACATCGATACGATCAACTTCCTAAACTTGGTGAATTATATGTCTAACTCCACCTCCCTTCGCCTGATTGGCGAATAAACAGATCTACGGATCAACAGCTTACCGGATCAACGAATTAAAATGTCGGTGTCGGGTTTTTGATCAACGGATCAAATAAAGAGATCAACAATAATAGGTAAAACACTCAGTTATATTTCAGCAACCTTCTTCACATATCTACTCATTTTCAGAGTGTTTCCCAACACAATTTGGAGCGCTCTGTATGAATTTCAATTATGCAGACAGACGGACACGGAGCCAGATCGTAAGGCTTCTTCCTATACTTTGCATAGAAACCTAAAATTGAATCATTAGCAACTTAATAGGAAAACCAGATCATAAGGCTTCTTGTTATACTTTGTATAGAAGCCTAAAAGGTCGTAAGCATCTTGCACTATTATTACTTGGTCGTCGGCAAAATTGAGATTGAATAAGCACTTATCTTCTATTGGTGCACCCATGCCTGCGCAGCTTCTTCTCCACTGTCCCAAGACATACTCTAGGTAAATATTGAATATTTTTGGTAGTCGCCATATAATGTAATATCACATAATCAGATAATCTGCACCAATTATATTTTTTGCGGTTGGTAATTATCATTTACTATATAAGTAATAACAATCAAACTTTTAAATTCCATTCGAAACTTTACTTCTCTGTAATGTACGGTCCATTTTTTTTTAGGTGGACCAATCCTCTCCTTTCTCTTTTATTTACAACTTAACTTCACTAATCACATCAAGCCACTGCTATGGTTAAAACAAATAAAAAATTATTTTTTCACATAAAAACAAAAAAGTAGCATTTTAAGTTCTAATATAAATCCCAGAACATTTCATTTCTTAAATCTGTGGTAATTCTCATAATCTGAATCTTTAGTAGCAACCTAACAAATATTCTATATAGGTATAAGTAAAATTTTGTACAGAACGTGTGGCTAGAAAGTCGATTTTAAATTTAAAACAAATTTTATTTAATTATATATAACGATGTGTTTACAATCACAATTTCGAAGGTTCTGATTAGATTTGAATTTTACGGAAAGACAGACGGACAGACGCGGAGCCAGATCATAAGGGTTCTTGCTATACTTTGTATAGAAGCCTAACAAGTAGTTTATATAGGGAGACCTCTTTGAAAATATCTTTAACTCAGTAAATTTCTTTCGAACATTTGCTTATTTATACATTGCATTAGCGAATCGAATCAACGGATTAACAGATTAACGCAATACTATATAGACGAAGTATTTACAATATAACAACGTTTCAGTTGATCAACGTTATGATTGGCTCTGAAACATGCGGACCGACACGACGCCAGACCATAAGGCTTCTTTCTATACCTTGCATAGAAGCCTAAATAAGGCTTCTTGTTATACTTTGTACAGAAGCCTAAAAGTAGCGCACTGGCTACCCAGTTCTTAGACCTCTATACACACAGAGTATTTCCAACACGATTTGAAACGCTCTGTATGATTTTGAATTATGCGGACAGACGGACAGACGGACAGACGGACGGACAGACGGACGGACGGACAGACACGGAGCCAGATCATAAGGCTTCTTGCTATACTTTGTATAGAAGCCTAAAATTATGAAACTGAAAAGACACAAAGTGAATACAATTTGGAAATATCCACAAAGCTGATCGAAACATTGTCCAGAACCCTACAGGCGATGCAAGAAAATAAAGAAGAACATGGAATAGAAGAAACAGAAACACCAAGTGAAAGCCATTTGGGAATAACAGAATGGACGAAAGAAATATTTTCCAACATATCGAACGCCGCGCATAAAATAATGAAATTCATCATATTAAGCAAAGAAGAACTCGACGAAAGGAAAGACACACTAAAAATTTTAGAAAATATGAAAGAAAGCACCTTTAAACTTCTACTATTCATATTGAAGGGCAATAACAACAAACGAGGGACGGGTGAGCCTTCAGCCTCCCTTCCCCCGTCCAAAGTAAATACAGCAGAGGCGGTTCCTGCCCCTGCCAACCCCGCGAACCTCCTCAAGGTCCGGGAACTCAAAGAAACAAATTCTTCCCCTCAGGAAGAACCCAAAAAGCAAAACCCACCTAAGGAAAATCTGGCAGAGTCCAACCCCCCGAACCTCCTCAAGGTCCGGGAACCCAAGGAAACGGATTCCTCCCCTAAGGAAGAATCCACGAAGCACAACCCACCCAAGAAATACCTGACAGCAATGAAGAGGGCTGCCATCAGCAACCCCCGGAGCACACACAAGAAATACAAAGTAATTGTCTACCCTGGAGAGGGTAGCTCATTCCAGTCAGCAGAAAACACGAAATCCGCCCTGACTAGCATCAGAGCGGAAGACCTTGGCATAAAAGCAGATAGGCTCTATCTGACGAAAAACAAAAGTGTTGTGGTGGAATCCTCCCACCCTTCCGTCAAGAAACTAGTAGGCAGTACTCTACTAGCGGAGAACCAATTGATGGCCCGGGAGCCTTCAGCTACCTGGCCATCAATTGCTATACAGATGGTGGACAAATCCGTCTCTAAGGATCAAATCACAGCGGAAATAGAAAGGAGTTTTCCCGAGGTGGTCAATATGGCCGGGATTTCTTGGCTCAAAAGAGCCAATCCCGTACATACCAGAGGAAGAACTCACAACAAATGGATCCTGGAGGTTCACCCCCTGGTCCATGAAGCAATAATAAAGGAGGGTAAATTCAGAGTGGCTTGGAAAAGCTACCGGGTACGGAATCACATCGGAATTGTCCGATGTTATAAATGCCAACGTTTTGGCCACACAGCCAAATTTTGCAAAGGAAATGAAACATGCGCCTTTTGCACCTCAACAGAACACGCTTCACGTGACTGTGTAGTGCAAAAGGAACTTGCTAAGCATGTATGCGTCAACTGTGTCAGAGCGAAGCTCAGTGACAACAAGCACTCCACAGGATCAATCCTGTGTAAAGTGTATAAGGCCCGCCTTATGGCCCTTGCACAATCCATAGCAACCACTATTGACAACGAGAGAAATAACCGTGACCAAAAAGATCTAATCTTAAAAACTAATAACCCTGATAAGAAATAAGGTTTGAGTGTACCCAAAAAGCCAAATAACGATCGAAAATGAAAAATAGACTCCAAAATCAAGATATGAAAACCAATACTTACCAACATTGATGAAATAAAAACGCCCACGCAATCCAGTATGGAAACCTGAAACATAAAACAAATCAGAAAACAACATATCAAAAATAGGCAGATTATATGTATGTCACAATATACCAAATGACACGCGGTTTGAAACCCGATTAAAAAATTCATAAAAACGACCAGAACTTGATAAAAAATCTCTAAGAATGATTCTATAATTGTAATGAAAACATGAACTCCCCGCCAATTTGCAGGGTCCATTTTCTGATGAGGTTGGCAACAACCTCAAAATGTTTTTTATTTTTATAAATAAATTAATTTCAATTGTATATAGTCGGCGCAATCAATAATATTATTAATAAATCAGAAACAAGGTGGAACTCGCTTTAGCGGCAGTTCTTAGGCTTCTATACAGCTACCTTTCTGGTGTGGAAAGTTGTTATTATAAGTACCAACGCCTACTTAGTGGGGAAAATGGTACTAATTTGCATCTTTACCTCGACCAAAACTCGACCAAAATTCACCGTCGAGTAGACCTAAACGACATGAACGACGAACTAGTGCTATAAAATTAGGCCGACCTGCACATTTGCACATCAAGAGGGAGCAACATTGCACTCAATTTATATTTATTTCTGCCATTACGGTAGCCGGAGTTTGTGTATAACAACTAGGTGGCCACTGGTTGTTGATCACGTTTCATGTGTGATTGACGTAATCTTAGATTACATTTTTTGTAATTATCGAAGATCTACTAATTCATCGGTAACCTCGCTAGCACTATGTTTTGCCGTTCGCCGACCCACTGAAGTTCTAGGAAATTTTGGAAAGGTGCCATTATATAAATCGTAAAGTAAAGATCGGAATAAATAACTGCAAAACATTAAGAAGTTCCTAGTTGATCCTAAAAGTTTAACTCGACGTAGAAGCATCATTAGGTCGACATCATTAGGTCGACATCATTAAGTCGACATCATTAAGTCGACCTTTTTTCACCTAACGCGACCTCACCGAATCGTTTTAAAGTATTACCTCGACCGCGTGTTTCAAAGCGACACATTATAAAATCATAACTTGGGGACGTTGTAAGAAAAGCTATTGTCGTCGACAGTATAGTGCCTGTTTACACTTTAATCACAAAAGCAATTAATCGTTAATATCGCTATCATTATGATTTGATGTTCGATGACCCGCTGCAGTTCTAGGAAATTTTGGAAAGGTACCATTATATTAAATGATTTGGAATATGTGCCAGATATTGTTTAGTAATAAATCGTAAAGTAAAGATCGGAATAAATAATTTTAAATCATTAAGAAGTTCCTAGTTGACCCTAAAAGTTTACCTCGACCTAGAAGCATCATTAGGTCGACATCATTAAGTCGACCTTTTCTCACCTAACGCGACCTCACCGAATCGTTTTAAAGTATTACCTCGACCGCGTGTTTCAAAGCGACACATTATAAAATCATAACTTGGGGACGTTGTATTAAGTCGACCTTTTTCCACCTAACGCGACCTCACCGTATCGTTTTAAATTATTAGCTCGACATCGTGTTTTCTAAGCGACACATTATAAAATCATAACTTGGGGACGTTGTAAGAAAAGCTATTGTCGTCGACAGTATAGTGCCTGTTTACACTTTAATCACAAAAGCAATTAATCGTTAATCTCGCTATCATTATGATTTGATGTTCGATGACCCGCTGCTGTTCTAGGAAATTTTGGAAAGGTGCCATTATATTAAATGATTTGGAATATGTGCCAGATATTGTTTA
Organism: Podabrus alpinus; assembly: GCA_932274525.1. NCBI lineage: Eukaryota > Metazoa > Arthropoda > Insecta > Coleoptera > Cantharidae > Podabrus > Podabrus alpinus. The sequence goes on along the minus strand of OW026456.1, from coordinate 45,294,369 downwards.
GTAATAAATCGTAAAGTAAAGATCGGAATAAATAATTTTAAAACATTAAGAAGTTCCTAGTTAACCTTAAAAGTTTACCTCGACCTAGAAGCATCATTAGGTCGACATCATTAAGTCGACCTTTTTTCACCTAACGCGACCTCACCAAATCGTTTTAAATTATTACCTCGACCGCGTGTTTCAAAGCGACACATTATAAAATCATAACTTGGGGACGTTGTATTAAGTCGACCTTTTCCACCTAACGCGACCTCACCGTATCGTTTTAAAGTATTACCTCGACATCGTGTTTTCTAAGCGACACATTATAAAATCATAACTTGGGGACGTTGTAAGAAAAGCTATTGTCGTCGACAGTATAGTGCCTGTTTACACTTTAATGACAAAAGCAATTAATCGTTAATCTCCCTATCATTATGATTTGATGTTCGATGACCCGCTGCAGTTCTAGGAAATTTTGGAAAGGTGCCATTATATTAAATGATTTGGAATATGTGCCAGATATTGTTTAGTAATAAATCGTAAAGTAAAGATCGGAATAAATAATTTTAAATCATTAAGAAGTTCCTAGTTGACCCTAAAAGTTTACCTCGACCTAGAAGCATCATTAGGTCGACCTTTTCCACCTAACGCGACCTCACCGTATCGTTTTAAAGTATTACCTCGACATCGTGTTTTCTAAGCGACACATTATAAAATCATAACTTGGGGACGTTGTAAGAAAAGCTATTGTCGTCGACAGTATAGTGCCTGTTTACACTTTAATGACAAAAGCAATTAATCGTTAATCTCCCTATCATTATGATTTGATGTTCGATGACCCGCTGCAGTTCTAGGAAATTTTGGAAAGGTGCCATTATATTAAATGATTTGGAATATGTGCCAGATATTGTTTAGTAATAAATCGTAAAGTAAAGATCGGAATAAATAATTTTAAATCATTAAGAAGTTCCTAGTTGACCCTAAAAGTTTACCTCGACCTAGAAGCATCATTAGGTCGACCTTTTTTCACCTAACGCGACCTCACCGAATCGTTTTAAAGTATTATCTCGACCGCGTGTTTCAAAGCGACACATTATAAAATCATAACTTGGGGACGTTGTAAGAAAAGCTATTGTCGTCGACAGTATAGTGCCTGTTTACACTTTAATCACAAAAGCAATTAATCGTTAATCTCGCTATCATTATGATTTGATGTTCGATGACCCGCTGCAGTTCTAGGAAATTTTGGAAAGGTGCCATTATATTAAATGATTTGGAATATGTGCCAGATATTGTTTAGTAATAAATCGTAAAGTAAAGATCGGAATAAATAATTTTAAAACATTAAGAAGTTCCTAGTTAACCTTAAAAGTTTACCTCGACCTAGAAGCATCATTAGGTCGACATCATTAAGTCGACCTTTTTTCACCTAACGCGACCTCACCAAATCGTTTTAAAGTATTACCTCGACCGCGTGTTTCAAAGCGACACATTATAAAATCATAACTTGGGGACGTTGTATTAAGTCGACCTTTTCCACCTAACGCGACCTCACCGTATCGTTTTAAAGTATTACCTCGACATCGTGTTTTCTAAGCGACACATTATAAAATCATAACTTGGGGACGTTGTAAGAAAAGCTATTGTCGTCGACAGTATAGTGCCTGTTTACACTTTAATGACAAAAGCAATTAATCGTTAATCTCCCTATCATTATGATTTGATGTTCGATGACCCGCTGCAGTTCTAGGAAATTTTGGAAAGGTGCCATTATATTAAATGATTTGGAATATGTGCCAGATATTGTTTAGTAATAAATCGTAAAGTAAAGATCGGAATAAATAATTTTAAATCATTAAGAAGTTCCTAGTTGACCCTAAAAGTTTACCTCGACCTAGAAGCATCATTAGGTCGACATCATTAGGTCGACCTTTTTTCACCTAACGCGACCTCACCGAATCGTTTTAAAGTATTACCTCGACCGCGTGTTTCAAAGCGACACATTATAAAATCATAACTTGGGGACGTTGTAAGAAAAGCTATTGTCGTCGACGGTATAGTGCCTGTTTACACTTTAATCACAAAAGCAATTAATCGTTAATCTCGCTATCATTATGATTTGATGTTCGATGACCCGCTGCAGTTCTAGGAAATTTTGGAAAGGTGCCATTATATTAAATGATTTGGAATATGTGCCAGATATTGTTTAGTAATAAATCGTAAAGTAAAGATCGGAATAAATAATTTTAAATCATTAAGAAGTTCCTAGTTGACCCTAAAAGTTTACCTCGACCTAGAAGCATCATTAGGTCGACATCATTAGGTCGACCTTTTTTCACCTAACGCGACCTCACCGAATCGTTTTAAAGTATTACCTCGACCGCGTGTTTCAAAGCGACACATTATAAAATCATAACTTGGGGACGTTGTATTAAGTCGACCTTTTTCCACCTAACGAGACCTCACCGTATCGTTTTAAAGTATTACCTCGACATCGTGTTTTCTAAGCGACACATTATAAAATCATAACTTGGGGACGTTGTAAGAAAAAACTATTGTCGTCGACAGTATAGTGCCTGTTTACACTTTTATCACAAGCAATTAATCGTTAATCTCGCTATCATTATTGTAGATTCTTTATAATAAACAATAATTCAATTTAATATTCTATTTATTTCACGTGCTTATTATAACCTTATAACCTTTATACATAATATAACCTCTCTGCTGTGGTTCTTGCCACGCTGTTTATAGTGTCTCACATCACTACATTTTTTCCTTCTTTTAAAACAAACCTTACATGCATAATAAACTGAACTTCTGGTTCTTGATATTTCTTCACATAACTAGAATTTCTTTTAAACACTTTGCCTTTTTGTGATTGCAAAGTTACTTCATTTCCTTTCTTTCGTAACACTTCACATTTCTCATCTCCAAACGTTGTTGTTAATTTATTTTGTGTTGCTTGTTTTACCAATACCCTATCTCCTGTTTTTAGTTCACTTATTTTCGAATGTCTTTTCTGATCTACATAAATTCTACTTTTTTCTTTTTGTTCAAAGTCCTTCTCTCTTACTTCTTCATCTTCTAAGTTCCTTGTTGCGATTTGTGGTAATTTATTCCGTAACATCCCATCCTCGTCGCCAATTGTAGATTCTTTATAATAAACAATAATTCAATTTAATATTCTATTTATTTCTCGTGCTTATTTTAACCTTATAACCTTTATACATATAACCTCTCTGCTGTGGTTCTTGCCACGCTGTTTATAGTGTCTCACATCACTACAATTATGATTTGATGTTCGATGACCCGCTGCAGTTCTAGGAAATTTTGGAAAGGTGCCATTATATTAAGTGATTTGGAATATGTGCCAGATATTTGTTTAGTAATAAATCGTAAGGTAACGAACGGAATAAATAATTTTAAATCATTAAGAAGTTCCTAGTTGACCCTAAAAGTTTAACTCGGCCTAGAAGCATCAATAAGTCAACATCATTAGGTCGACATCATTAAGTCGACCTTTTTTCACCTAACGCGACCTCACCGAATCGTTTTAAAGTATTACCTCGACATCGTGTTTTCTAAGCGACACATTAGGCTTGTTTCATCGACGAGTTCTCGTTAGTTCTAGAATTATGCGCATGCTCTTTAACTAAAATCTGTTAAGATTTTAGTTAAAGAGCATGCGCATAGCTCTAGAACCAACTAGAACTAACGAGAACTCGTCGATGAAACAAACCTATTATAAAATCATAACTTGGAGACGTATAAAGAAAAAATATTTTATCGAAGGTATAGCAAATACTTGGTATAGTGCATGTTGACACTTTAAACACAAAAGCAATTAATCGTTTATCTCGCTATCATTATGATTTGATGTTCGCCGACACGCTGAAGTTCTAGGAAATTTTGGAAAGGTAGCCTTTTCCAGCCCCACCACAAAAGTATGGCATTTCGCTGACGCAGCTTATTAGTTATCGACTACCAAAAAATGCAAAAATTTTTGTATAAAAAATCGTTTGAAACCCCTAATTTATCCAGCAATTGCCCTGCGATGCGCTCCGTCGACCATTATTTTTCTTTCATTAAGTACCTAATTTAACACCTGAAGGGCCACCATACTTGGATACATACAAGATACAAATGACTTGGAATTTTCTGTCACTATTTACATTTTTTACATTACTTTTACATTTCAGTACCTCTGTTAATTTTTAAAATAAAATATTAAAAATCAATCACACAAAAAAAACAACTTACAATGCAATTATTTGCAAGGAAATATTTGGAGTAATTACGGCTTATGTGCTTATAGTAGGAGCTTCATGCAGTAACCAACGTTAATCACGTGGTGGGGATTATCAAAGGTTTGTTTATGCACTGCACAATGAACGCACAAAAGAATGGACTATTTTCTACTCGTCAAAATAAATTTTTAAGTTATATTTTTTAATATTTTTGCAGTTTCGTATAAGTGATTGTAGTGAATCGTAAAATTTTAGATTTTTATTGGAAATAAAAATAAATTAATTTTATATGACAGAAATTCACTTAAAGATTGACCTTGGATAATTATTATCGTTAAAAGAATTCATTATTCTACTGCATTTACGTATGTATGTATGTGGGTGTTTATATGAGTCGTCTAGATGCAAAACTCACTGTTTGCAATTTTGCGTAATTTGAGTTAGACGCGGTATCCGATGCAAAATCTTATAAAGAATCATTGTATAATATAAGATTGTAGCAAAAGTCACTATTTATTATCTTAAAACTCAAGTGAAATTTTTGGTTGGGTGCAAAACTCCCTCTTTGCTTTTGACATTTAGTTGCAAAACACACTATTTACTTTCCAGCCAATCCCAATCAGCCGTTAAGCCGAAGAAAAATGCATGAACCAGCAATATGTAGACCTGGAAGTTTAATTTTATTAGATAGGTACTTTGCACCTATACTATTATTTTTGTATTTCATACTTTTTTAGAATAAATGTTTTTTTCCTTTACCATAATAAATATTTTTATCTAGTAAAATGAATTTTGTTTTGATAGAATTGAGGGCAAAACGCACCATATACAACAACTGGATGCAAAACTCACTATTTGCCTTTTTAAAAATGAATTTTTTGGTATTTTTGGACATTTTTGAAGCAAGTTATTATTACTGTTATTCTAGACAAGTATTCTCACTTAAGTATACCAAAGCTCAATATAATACGGCATAATAGTATAGCTAAAATAGTTTTCTTTATTTTACCAAAACTAGAAAATATGCAAACAGTAAGTTTTGCATCTAGACGACTCATATAAGACGTATAGACATGCACATCTGGTACTTCTTCCTAGCTAATAAAAACCGAATTTTCTGCAACAATAAGAAAAAAGACTACAAAATTTAATCGGGCTAAATAAAATAAAATTTATATTTACTTACTCATAAAAAAAGGAACGCATAAAAAAGGAAAATGTACCACAAAAAATGACAAAAATGAAAATCCAAGATGTCAGTAATTTTTTAAAATTTAAGGCAATATCTAGGTTACTCATATTAGTATATATTTTGACTTCAGTATAAACCTCAAAAATTAGAGAAAATCTTTATGAAATCGAATTAAAATTGAAAATTCCCACGCGCAACATGCTCGGAGCTTACGAAACTTGCTCACTTCCGCAGGGTTCAAAGTTAAACTTTAGAGATTGATATGGATGTGCATTGTGCACATAAATTACACAAATTCTGATGTACTTATTTTTTTTGGTGGCATTATGGATTACTAGCTTCTTGGTGCGGGGTACTGTGTTTTATTATAAACTAGCATCCGTACCATTAAAATGGTTATACTAACTTATAACTTTAAAACCATACGCGCACAAAATTTGCTGAAAGAGTATGTAGGTACTAAATTTACACCCAATTTGCTTAAGTATAATTAATTACCTAGAAATTAGTTTGTAAATACTAGAATTTAATAATAATTTCGTTATAAGGTCAAATGAAAAATAATCCACGGTAATTTTAAAAACAACAAGAAAGTTCTTTAACTACATATTGTAATCACATGACATTAATATAACGTCATGGCTCAGTCGGAAAAGCGTCGGCTTACTAATTTGTAGGTGGTCGGTTCGATTCCCTCACAACGCGCTTTTTTTTTTAGTACAATTTACAAAGTCTAACCACATGGAATTAATTATCTGTAATTTAAAATTACAAACGACCCCTTAAAAATTAGGATCGGCTTGTAGTTAATACTATTTTTTATCAAAATCATTAATCCGTAATTTATGCAGTAAAACATTTTAAAAGCATAGTACATAAATTATTTTATTTTTTAGTTTAGGGGTCATCCATTAATTACGTAAGGGTTTTTTGGGGGGGAGGGGGTATTGGATATCTTACGGACTCTTACGTAGGGGGGGAGGGGTCCGACGTATTCCTTACGTAAGTTTCTTAAAATATTTTTTTAAATTAAATTTAACAATCTAATATAACTTTTTCTTTTTATGTTGGTAATTATATCCAGGTATAATGGAAATATCATATTATATTGAAATATATAGTACTTAAAAATCATTAAACATAGTGGCATAATAGTGTGAATTATAGAAAATGGCATCAAACTTTGGTGATCTTGACGAACGATTTTTCATCTATATGTAAATAAAAATTTAATTTAAATTTTTGTATTTATTATTATCTATCTAAAAATATAAAAATTGATGTAAGTGTGTATGTATGTTCCCTATAGACTCCTAAACCGTTTGACCGATCGGAACCAAATTTGGCACAGTTATTATGTAGGTCTCTGCGCATGTTTTTGTATTGAAATAGTGCAAAAATTCGCAAAGGAGAGGAAAGTTGATTTTGAGTAGCCTGCCTTCCTTTAAGGAATCTCGATAATCCATTCATGCGCGTCCCTGTGGGACGCGCATGAATGGATTATCGAGATTCCTTAAAGGAAGGCAGGCTACTCAAAATCAACTTAAAAAACAATAATGAATGCTGTCAAGCTGTCAACCGATCGACAATGCAAATACGCGTGCACGTGCTTTACGTTTCTATTTGACCAATCTTAACCAAATTTGGTGTAGAAGTTATTTACAATGCTACGAAAAACATAGGCTACTTTAGAACCTTGGGGTGAGGCCGAAGGCCGAAAAACCACGGTCTACACGTATGCTTGCGATACTCTTGAGTGAGGCCGAAGGCCGAACAACCACATCCCACGCGGTCTAGACGGCTAAAGGGGGCTGGTAGGCCGACTGTGCCAGCTAGTATAATATATTATTATTCATCTTTTACGAGTATAAATATAAAGGGTGGAGAGGGGGGTCAAAATTAATTTTCTTTTAAATAATCCTTACGTAAGATGTGGGGGGGGGGGTTGCCACAATCTTACGTACCCTTACGTGGTGGGGGGAGGGGGTCCAAAATTACAAAAATCATCACGTAATTAATGGACGGCCCCTTAGGAAACTACAAAGCTATTTTATAAAAAAACGTCGTAAAGATTGACCTTGGATAATGCTCGCTAAAAAATTTCCGTATGTGGGTGTTAGAAGTGGTACTTCTTCCTAGCTAATAAAAATAAAATAAAATTTATATTTACTTACTCATAAAAAAAGGAACGCATAAAAAAAGGAAAATGTATCTACCACAAAAAATGAAAAAAATGAAAATCCAAGATGTCAGTAATTTTTTAAAATTTAAGGCAATATCTAGGTTACTGATATTAGTATATATTTTGACTTCATTATAAACCTCAAAAAATTAGAGAAAATCTTTATGAAATCGAATTAAATTGAAAATTCCCACGCGCAACATGCTCGGAGCTTACGAAACTTGCTCACTTCCGCAGAGTTCAAAGTTAAACTTTAGAGATTGATATGGATGTGCATTTTGCACATAAATTACGCAAATTCTGATGTACTTATTTTTTTTTTGGTGGCATTATGGCATAAAACTGCGTTTTATTATAAACTAGCATCCGTACCATTAAAATGGTTATACTAACTTATAACTTTAAAACCATACGCGCACAAAATTTGCTGAAAGAGTAGGTACTAAATTTACACCCAATTTGCTTAAGTATAATTAATTACCTAGAAATTAGTTTGTAAATACTAGAATTTAATAATAATTTCGTTATAAGGTCAAATGAAAAATAATCCACGGTAATTTTAAAAACAAAAAGAAAGCTGTTTAACCACACTGTAATCGTATAATTTAAAATTACAAACGACCCCTTAAAAATTAGGGTTTATCAAAATCATTAATCCGTAAGGATTTTTTAATTTATGCACTAAAGCATAGTACATAAATTATTTTATTTTAGGAAGCTACAAAGCTATTTTATAAAAAAACGTCGTAAAGATTGACCTTGGATCATTCTCGCTAAAAAATTTCCGTATGTGGGTGTTTATATAAACATAAAAATGATTTTGCGGTTACGTTCTATAAATTGCATAGGGCAGGTAATATCCTAGGTTGACGTAGCAACAAAATATTTATCTACTTGCACGTGATGATGACCAGTTTGTATCGAATCGGTGCGCTTGGGTGCATGTGTTGGGTGTGACGACCTCATTCCAATTCGTTGTTCATACGTAAGTACACGTATGAATATAATTTGTTTTTTGTGAATCATTGATAGAGTAAGTTAATTACAAACTTTTTTTCGTTTAAAGATTTATAACGTCACGGCTTCAATTAAAGATCGTTATTATCGAACATTTATCGTTTAATTATTTATGACGCCACGGCTTAAGATAATCATTGTTATTATTTGAACATTTCGTGACGTATCGTACTAAATTAATTTCGTTGTCAAGTAAAAATCTGCTAGTGGAAGATTTTCAAATTTTTACTTTTTATACTTAAATTACAGATTTTAACAAGCACATTCCTACAAAATCAGTTATGTGAATTTTATTCAATAACTGCTGGATATTGCGTTGTAAAAATCAGTTATGTGCTTAATTAACGTAACTTTGTATTATTTTTAATTTTTTAACGTAAAATATGATATTGTTATCATTTTTTATCCATGCAACCATGTTGTGTATTACGTAATATTGCGAAGTTCAAACACGTTGCATGTTTTTGCAAGGTTTGCAAAACCTTTGTATCTTGCAAAGAAAAATCATGACGTTTTGCATTGCTACTTCATTTAAGAGTTGTCATCATTTTAAACTGCAGTACCGTACCGAGTTTAATGTTTAATCAAAATTTCAAAATTAGCATTTTTCCACAACAGATTTTTACTTGACACCGACGAGATGTTTTGTGGAACATTTATCTCGAAGTTATCATTGCTTCACAAATTGAAATTCAATTATTTATCAGGACATCGTGTAATCTTGGACAGCTAAACCATTCGCTGGCTAGGAAAGAGGACAACACGTCAATGAAATTCCTAGTTCCAGTTCAACACGGAGAGTCGATTGAATTTTGAGGCGTTGGCCGTTGTAGCTATCCAAGTTAATTATTCGATGTCTAATATTGTAAAGGAAGTGTCGCTTGACGTACTTGTTTGCAATATGGTTTTGGAATGACCTGTCTCAGAATCTAACTTATTTCTAGTGTAAGTGTTGAATTACTAATATTTTCGATTAATTAATGTAAGATTTTGCAGATTTTTAATTGACACCGACGAGGGGTTTTGTGGAACATTTATCTCGAAGTTATCATTGCTTCACAAATTGAAATTCAATTATTTATCAGGACATCGTGTAATCTTGGACAGCTAAACCATTCGCTGGCTAGGAAAGAGGACAACACGTCAATGAAATTCCTGGTTCCAGTTCAACACGGAGAGTCGATTGAATTTTGAGGCGTTGGCCGTTGTAGCTATCCAAGTTAATTATTCGATGTCTAATATTGTAAAGGAAGTGTCGCTTGACGTACTTGTTTGCAATATGGTTTTGGAATGACCTGTCTCAGAATCTAACTTTCTAGTGTAAGTGTTGAATTACTATGTTTAATCGAATGTTTGCGTCCAAAAGTCAATATTTTGTAATGAATTATTTGTCGTTGCTTTAATGTATCGTATCGTACAGCAAGTACATCTCTGCCAAAATTCAGCTTGCCCGGATTTTTTTGCAAGCTGGAGCCAATTTTTCGGCTTCGTTGCCTGGACTAAAATGCAAAAAATGCCGACGTCCGTCGTCGGCATTTCGGGGGGGGGGGGGTAATCGAACTCTTTAATCCCCCATTAGTTACGACCCTCATTTAAAGTAATTTATAAAAGTAATGCTTTATTTTTATGTTTTTAATCTTTTTTTTAGAATTGTTTGTGATGGAAAACGAAGATCTATTTGAAGATTCGGGTTCGGAATGGCAAGCAGGAAACGATGATATAAGTTCTTCCCCTTCTTCGTCCATTTCATTCCCACCGCAACGTTTAAGCAAAAATCAAAACGATGTCGAATGTGCAAGAAGAGATTTATTTGGTGCAACGGTAAGTGCAGATTCTAACGAAGAAAGCAATCTGGAAGTAATGGACACCATTGCGCTTGTTCATGGAGATCAGCATGTCTTTGAGGAGGACATTTTTACCGACGGCACAGGCGAAGAAGCCCCATCATTACATCATGATGCAGAGACTGTTTCTCATCAACTAGTTGATACAGAACAAACTGGACAAGAACATAAAGCAAATATTTTAATCGAGAACTCGACTGCAATATTAACAGTGACAAAAAGTTTGCATTATGGACAGTACACTGTGTTATTTGATGAACTAGATAAGCCGCAAAAGGACGTCTACGATGTTGATGGTAATTGCGCCAACATATTGAATAGGCAATTTGTATCGTTCATAATAGCAGATCAGAATACATCTGAACAGCACTTATGTAGTAAGTAAATTATTCCATTCGTTGCTTTGTTCTAAAATTTTCGTTTTCAGAATTTGATGACAAAAATACACCATGCTATATCAGCATACCCGATGGTAAAATTCTGAATGTGAATGTGCGCTGGTGTTTATCGCCAGGTCAGCTAAGCGGCGAATTAGTTTTGACTGGTAATCATGTCATTGGAGCGTTGTTATATACGAAAATATTGAGAAAACCTCGTAGGAATATTGGATCTTGCTCATTTGGTATTTATTTTGTTTTTTTATTTTTATATGTTTATTTATTTTTGTTTTATTGCAGGTGTTAAAACCAAGACGCCAATAAAACGTAAACATACTATACACGAAATTATAGATGAATTACGGTCTCCCGTAAGAACGAGGAAAAATAAAAGAAAAAGAAAATATACGAGACGCGAAATTGAGCTTTTGACGATGACATTTAAGAAGAAAATTAAAAGTCATACCATGCCCTCTAAAAAAGAATTCCAAGAATTTATAGAGAAATACCACTCCGAATTTTTTGATCGTACTCCGCAGCATTTATATTCATTTATGCAATACAGATATAAATTAATCCGTGACACGTGTGCCAATGATAAGGTCGCCAATTAAGGTCCGTTATTGTAAAGCATGAATAAATTTACTTGTACAGTAAATTTACTAGACGAGTAAATTTACTTAGTTATTTTATTTATATTTTTTCATACCAGATGGTATACTTGACAACTAATTTGTAAAGTTTTGTAAAGCTTTAATCGCATTTAATGCGATTTCGGTATAATTCTGCGTTCTCAGGGGGCCCCCCCTGGAGATTGTATCCGAATGTGTGAAAATGCTTGAAACCGAAGGAATAGTACTCGACATAATTTATACCAATAAATTGTATCTGTCAATTTACTTCAAATTGTAAATATTTACTTGTGTAAATATACTAAGCTTTATTGTAGATATCATTTAGAAAAGCATAAATACTTAAAATACAAAATTTGAGCTTATTTCAGTGTTAAAATATGTAGCGTACCTAATTTGCCCTTCCTACGGTGATATTTAAAATAATGAGGTGTTTACAAATAGTTTTGAAAATAAATACCAAATAATTAACCATATGGGTTGCCTACTCATTTCCAATTTAACTACAATTAAATTTTGTTTGAAAATTTGAATTTAAATTTACTTCAGAAATGATAGTTTCTTTACAAATATATTATGCTAAGATGAAGTCTGATCAATGAGGGAAATACTTAAATAACAAAATTTGAGCTCATTTCAGTGTTAAAATATGTAGCGTACCTAATTTGCCCTTCCTACGGTGATATTTAAAATAATGAGGTGTTTACAAATAGTTTTGAAAATAAATACCAAATAATTAACCATATGGGTTGCCTACTCATTTCCAATTTAACTACAATTAAATTTTGTTTGAAAATTTGAATTTAAATTTACTTCGGAAATCATAGTTTCTTTACAAATATATTATGCTAAGGTGAAGTCTGATCAATAAGGGATACAATTTAGGTACTTCTTCGCAATAAAACATAAGATTTACTCTGCTACTAGTTTTATTTCATCAATCATCATCATTCAATCATATTTTATTGCGAAGAATTGTGATTTCTTAGAAGTGTCAAATTTAAATTAATTTAATTTAAGGGTATTTCACAAAGTAATTCTATTGTTCTATTATTAACTTGATGTGTTATGTAACATAATATGCGATAAAATATTGATTTTAATTAATAAATAGTAAATAAAATTTAAATTTAACAATTTTAAAAATCCCATACTAAATTCCCCATAAAGCCAAGTTACAAACTTTTCAAATTACTAACTGCTGAAATAAAATATAGTAGTGCTATCTGATATTGAATAGCCAAAACCCCTTTAGGTCGACTGTCCCGCTAAAAAAATGTCGAGGCAATGCTGTTGCATGCTTATTATTATCTGGTTATTTTTGGTCGCCATATAATGTAACATCACATAATCAGATAATCTGCACTAATTATTTATTATTTTATTTTAACAACAGCAGTGTCTTGATGTGGATAGTGAAGTTAAGTTGTAAATAAAAGAGAAGGAAGAGGATGGATCCACCTCAAAAAATGGACCGGAAATTACGCGAATTTCGAAAGCGAAAGCAAATTGCCAACATGACCCCTTCGCAAATATTACATCGTTCACGTAGTCATGCAATTCGCCGACAAAATCCACGAAGTAAAAACGCAGCTGTTCTTGAAGTAGGTAACGTTGTAGAACCAAATGTCGACGTTCATAACGGTAGTTTTACACTACCAGAAAAGTACACTACCACAACTACCAGAAAAGTAGTTGTATTTTATTTTACTTTGATGTGAAAAAATAATTTTTTAATGATGTGGTTAGTGAAGTTAAGTTGTAAATAAAAGAGAAAGGAGAGGATTGGTCCACCTCAAAAAAGGACCAAACATTACAGAGGAGTAAAGTTTCGAATAGAATGGAAAAGTTTGATTGTTATTACTTATATAGTAAATGATAATTACCAACCGCAAAAAATTTAATTGGTGCAGATTATCTGATTATGTGATGTTACATTATATGGCGATCAAAACTAACCAGATAATAACAACTTTCCACACCAGAAAGGTAGCTGTATAGAAGCCTAAGAACTGCCGCTAAAGCGAGTTCCACCTTGTTTATATCTGTGGTAATTCTGATAATCTGAATTTTTAATACCTACCAAGCTAAAAAATATTCTAGTATAGTATAAGTAAAATTTAGTGACAATAAGAGATTTCGATTATCAGATTAGTATCTTTATTATCGGATAAAAAATTATTTTTTCACATAAAAGCAAAAGAATAGCATTTTAAGTTCAAATATAAATCTCAGAATATTTCATTTCTTAAATCTGTTGTATAGAAGCCTAGGAACCGCTGCTAAAGCAAGTTCCAACTTGTTTCTTTTTCTGTTCGGCAGCAATCAGTTTCTCCACTCTTTTTCTGTTTCTTATACGTTTTGCCGCCACTTTTTTTTTCGCAATATTTAAATCAATTTTACGCATTCCATTGCTGCTAAACTCACGAAGTTGTAACGGTCTTCCGTTAATTTCCTTTGAAAAGGAAAATCCTCTTCATACGCCTCGAGGGTTTGTTAATTTTCAGAGGTCAATTACGATTAACAATTTATTTATGTGTAATTTATCCAACCAATTTTATTTAACAAAACAAATTTTATATTCCTGTTAACGAGAACTCAAATTAAATGCGTATTATGAATTATCCGCGCCTATGGGTTAGGTGACCCATCGATCGATACGAACCGAACGATAAATTTCAACAAAAAATCAAGGTACCTAAAAATCCCTAGGACAACCGAGGTTGTTAGAACAAATGTTAGTAAGACAAATACGTAAGATTTATAAATCGAATCAAAAAATAAAGTTATTTGAACAAATTAATAATCAGTCGATGTTAAAAAACCCTACTAAAGGTCGGGCGATAGTCCCGAGTAAAAGACAACACATTTGAAAATAGTTTATCGAGTGATAAGCCAGGTTGTGACCATCAGTGGTGAATTTGTGTTTCGGCCATTTTTAGGTTGTATAAATGAAGCAAATAATTTGCCAACGGTACGGATTGCTCCAACTTCTGCCGAAATTATTGGTTTAATGATAAGAGTAGCCGGCCAAGTTCTGAGTTGTTACATTAAGAAGCAAAATCCTTTTTGGATATTATTCATTCAAGTACCAGGTCAGAAATCGCACGTGCTATTAACGAATTACTTCACCAAAATAGACCATTAACATTAGAAAAGAAAAATGTGTGTGTTAACCAGAGAACTACTAAGACAATTTGAGTACAGGATTCAACAAAACGATTTGGTATCAAAAAGCTATTTAAATTATGTTATTAAGAATTTGTAATCGGAATTATCTTCAATAATTCATTTGCCTTTAAAAAATCTGCGAAATTATTCGCATTGTTTGTGCCTCATATAAGTGTGTTCTTTCCAATTATTTCCAGTTCCAAGTCAACCGGAGGGTCTATCAATTCACGGACCAAACCTACATACGCTCGTTCGAACGATCGGAAGGGGGCCGCATTTATCAACAAGTAAGTAATTGGAAACGTACAATTACTTACTGTATGAGGTCAAATCAAAAAGTTTGTACAATATTTATTCACTTGAAATTACAAATTTATGATATACATAAAAATCCGGTGCAACCATTCAGTTTTGCATTTGGCATCCGGATAAATAGCATTTCAATCATTCCATTTACACTGTACCGGCCAAGGAGAGCCCTGCTGACAACGAATAACCTCGACAGACTTATCATTGAAGTAAATAGTTGTTGGTTGGTTAACAACCCTAAATTGACATTTGTGTTGGTTTATTTATTTATTTGTATTACCTGTTGTCTTGTTCGACTTGGTTATTATAATCTCCACTACAAAGTTAAAGATAATGTCAGTAATTATAAAAGTCACCATTGTTTATTTATAAGACAATTGTTACCATTTCTATAGTTCCTGTTTATAGTAATTTATCAAGTTATCCTGTTAATAATAATTCATCAAATTGTTCACTTATAATAAATTATTAAACTGTCCATTAAACAAGAATTTTTGCTAATCTTTGTATTATTGTGCCTACTTGCGTATACTTGTGTCAATTTTGTTTATTTTAATTTTGTTGAGAAAGCCAAGTATCGGAGCTCCTCTCGATATCTTGTCCTTCTCATCTGGCGCCCTGGCTTTGCTATCAAGGTAAAAGAAGGATCGACAAAGTTTAACGATCCCACGAAGGTTCGAAAATACATCACGAACCACCCTGCTCTCCAACACAAGAGTAAAAATCTATGAGTTAGCCGACCCGTACAGGAGACCTACGGTCAAGAAAAGCGGTACTTAGAGTCGCAACAAGCAATTGTGGCTATAAGAATTTGGCGCCTCAACGTGTGGAGCCCGTTTAAGAAATTGACGCCCATGCGTGGAGTACGAAGCGATTCGATAACCGAGTTGCCGATTTTAAGAAATTGACACCTCAAAGATTAGGACTCGAACGCTACGAAGTCGACCGTTAGTACCATCTGTGCGTATAATACCATTACCGATAGCAAAAAATTTTAGAAACACGAGTATACACAAGTGCCACAAGCAAAGTTATTATTATCTATTGTTGAATTGGCTATAATTGAATTATCTATTAACGAATTATTTATTAACGAACTATCTATTATCGAATTATTAAACGCAGCAATATTAAACCCATATTTATAAATTTATATCGAGGACAAGCATTGCATTCTGAATACAGACCGATTTTTTTTTTTTCGATTTTCTGGACTGACCACAATGGAGCATCCCGGCGTAGCCGGCCTTCTCCTTCATCTGAAAGTATACATTAGTGACATTGGAAATTATGGAGGCCGGTGGGCCTCACGGAGTAGCGCTGAGCTAGACTGACTGGGAAATACCTGGGTTGTGGCTGTGGTGAATGAATATGAAAAGGGAGAAGTAAATTTACGTTATTGATATAGTAGAATCCCTAATTCGAAGATTGAAGATATCCTCGTAGAAAGTGGCTCCTACCTGAAAAATTTGACGAGTGATGCGAATTGCATCTACCGTCAATGAATTGGTGTTGTTGGACTGAAAGTATTAGAATCTGGGGAGTGGGAAATTAAGTCGAGTTTACACAAATCTAGTGGATTAAATCCACTTTCGAAGAGAATTTGTGTAATTATACCGGTGAACATATGTTAGTCTGTGCAGATGAGGGTTATGGTCATGGATTGACTACAGTCAGGATTGATTTAGGTCGGGGGATACAAAAGTCTTCGGGATTATATTGACCTAGTTGTGCTATGAGCGGGTTGTCGGAAAATCTGGCTTTCTTATAGAGACTAGTGGCGTGTTTGTGAATAAGGGTGGAGATGGGTTCTAGTTTGGCGTCTGCGTGCAGTCGCCTGTTGGTGATATAGAAGGGGGCGTTGAAAATGGAGCGGAGGTTTTTGTTCTGAATAATTTGAACTTTGTTCATGTATGTGTGGCGGGCGTAACCCCAAACGGGGGAGGCGTAGGTCATAGTTGGACGGATGATGGATTTGTATAGCCTTAATTTGTTTTTGGGGGTCATGGGGCTGTCGCGATTCATAAGGGCGAATAATTTTGAAAAGAGGGCTTTGGCTTTGCCGGTAATGGCGTTTACGTGGGGTCTCCATTTGAGGTGTTGATCCATGGTAATGCCAAGGTACTTGACCGTGGATTTCCAGGGGATCTGTTCCTCAAACATCCAGACGCTGGAGTTGTGAGGCTTTTTTCGATTTCGAAACATGATCGCGGAACTTTTGCTCGAGTTTACCTCGATGCGCCAAGTTTCGTACCACCTTTCGAGATCGTTGATAGCCTCCTGGAGGCGGGTTGTGGCGTAATCGGGGTGGATAGAGGACGAATAGATAGCGACGTCGTCGGCGTAGAGTGATATTTTAGTGGTTGGGTCAGTGGGAATTGGGATGTCGCTCATGTAGATGTTGAAGAGGGAGGCTGAGAGGATTGATCCTTGGGGGACCCCGGAAGTGATGGGGCGTGTGGAGGATCTGGTGTTGGCAAATTTAATTTTGAATTTTCTGTTGAGTAGATAAGAGGCTATTAGTCGGACTAGTGGGAGTTGGATGTTTGACTGAAGCATTTTAAATAAAAGGGCTTCGTGCCAGACCTTATCGAAGGCTTTCGATACGTCGAGTAGCACTAGGCCGGTGAATTCTTTTTTATTGAGGGCTTGTGTGACATGTTCGACTAATCGGAGGGCTTGGTGGGTGGTGCTGTGACCAGCACGGAAGCCAAATTGCTCATTTTGGATGATGTTGTTATCGGAAATGGCCTCGTGGAGTCGTGTGATAATGATTTTTTCGGCGAGTTTGCCGATGGCGGGGAGCAAACTGATTGGTCTGTAACTCTGAGGGAATTTCAGATTTTGACCTGGTTTAGGGATCACCACTACGTCAGCGGTTTTCCAAATCTGTGGGTAATAATTAAGGCGGAGAATTGCGTTAATTATTCCGGTGATAGCAGTTACTGCTTTTTTGGGTAGTACCTTAAGGGCATGGTTGGTAATGCCATCGGGACCTGGGGCTTTCCTGTTTTTAAGGCGTTTGATGGCTATTGCGACCTCCGTGAAGGAGGTGGGATTGATGATGGTGTTGTCTGTGGTGGAAAGGGCGGTGTTTACTGAGTTTTCGACCGAACTGATGTGATCATGGTCAAGTCTGGTGGTATTGGGGGAGCATTGAGATTGAAGGCTGTCGGCAAATGTTTCAGCCTTATCAAGGTCGCTTTTGGCGAGAGTGCCATCGGGGCGGATAAGTACTGAGTTGGGGGAATGCTTTTTCTTTTGGAGTGCGCTTGCCATGCGCCAAGCAGACAAGTCTTGGAAGGCAAGGGATTTGATTTTGTCGGACCATTCGTTATCATGAAATTCTTTAATTTTAATGTCAACTTGTTCTTTAAGTTGGAGGTATGAAGTGTGGTCGGTGGGATTTTTTGTTCTGCGTGCAAGTTTTCTTGCACGGTTTTTGGAGCGGATTAGGTCCTTGAGGGAGGGAGAGAGTTTGTCTCTGATGTCGTGGATGGGGACTTCGTAAGAAGTTTCTGAAATTGAGTTTATGATTTTTCCTTGGAAGGAATTAATGAAGTTGTCTAAGTCCGTGGTGGAATTGATGAGGGGGATTGGTCCTAGATTTTCCTTGAGTTTGTCTGTGAAAGAAATCCAATCGGTTTTAGTCCTTGTGGGGGGGGTTTGAGTGGGATTTGCCCTAATGTGATTAGGACTGGGTAGTGATCGGAGTTAAGCTCCTCGCAGGTGGAGATGTCGTGTTGAAGCGGTACGTCTTTGAAAAGTGCGATGTCCAAGGTGGACGGCGTACCTGCGTGAGAAAAGTGGGTAGGGGTAGTTGGGGCGATGATTGTGAAGTTCAGCTCGTTTTCGAGTTGAAGAAGTTCTCGGCCTTGGTTATTTGTGTGACGACATAACCAGGCGGAGTGTTTGGCGTTGAAGTCGCCGGCAATGATTTTCGCGTCGGGGCCTTCAAGGAGGAGTTCGAAATCGGTTTTGATGAAGTGTCTACCGGGGCGATTGTAAATCGATGAAATTTGCAGCCAACCGTGAAGAGCGGTGTGGATGCTTATCGAGGTTGCCTCGAGGCCTTCGAGGTCTGGGGTGGGTATGGGGATGTGTTCTATGGAGGTTTTGACATAGATTGCGGTGCCGCCGCCGCGTCCGTCTCGATCGTTACGGTAGAGGGTATACTCAGGGAGTTTTACCCGATGCGCGGCTCTAAGATGGGTCTCGTTGACCAAGATGACGTCAAGGTCGTGGAGAAACGCGAACGCGAGAAGTTCGTATCGTTTGGCAGATAGACCGTTGGCATTCCAAAATGCCATCTGCAGCGTGGTGGGTTGGTGACGTGGTTTAGACATTAACGGTGTCTGTGTTAATGGCATTGAAGTTCGTGATTTCTTTGAAACCGCGAATGACTTCGTCGTTGACTTTTTCGCGTTGGAGGAGTTCGAGAATTGCTCTCATGTGTCGTGGGGAGACCGCGTTGTTGGGGGTGGTGTGAGTGGGGGTAGCATGAGATGCTTCCCGGTGGGGGGCGTGGATTCCGGCGACTCCTACATAGGATGGTCGGCCAGTGCCTTGGGAGGAGGGATAATTGTAGGTGGGGTGGCCGGCGAAGCGGGAAGCTGCTTCTCGGGCTGTTAATTCCCGCCTCTTGGGCTTGGGGAAAGAAGAGCAACCTTTATAGTTTGCGGGGTGATTGCCGGTGCAATTTGCGCACGTGGCCGGTTCTTCTCTGGTTTTGAGACATTGATTGGTGAGATGGTCGCCTGCGCATTTGACGCATTTGGGGGGGGCGTTACAGCGGGATTGGGCGTGCCCGAACCGTTGGCAGCGGTGGCATTGGCCAACTTCTGCTTTTTTGTGGGGGGTTTCCGTGCGAGTGTTTATATTGAGAACGGAGGTCATGTCAAATATCTTTTTTCCGTCGGAGTTGTGCGTGAGGTGGACGAGGTAGAGGGGCATCGGTTGCCTGTCTCTACCGTGGCGCATTTGGAAAACTGACTGTATGGAAAAACCTTGATCCTCGAGGCCTTCTTTGACCTCGGCGGGGGTAATGGTGATCGGGAGACCGCGGATGACCACTTTGAGTGGTTTATCCTGTGGGAGCGAGTATGTGTGGGAGGGGAGGTTTTTGTTTTCGAAAAGAGTGCTGAGTTTCCGGTAGTCGGACTCAGTGGCCGGCTGGATGGAGATGCCATCCACTAGGGTGCGGATTTTGGTGGTCGCGATTTTATGATCGTTGTGGATCAATCTGTTAATGGCTGGCCAGTCGTCCTTTGTCCGTAGGACAATAGGGGGGATTCGACTGGCGGAGGTGTAGGTTGGGTGTGATGCACCCTGGGAGTTCGAAAGGGGGGGGTTTGTATCGATTGGGGGGTTAGTAGTGTCCATGCCGTCGTCATCGGCTTGGGTGTCGGGGGGGGAGTCATCTACCTGGAGACAGGCGAACCTGTTCTTTGTAGCTGGCCCTGAGGTTTCGCTGTCATTGCTGACATTGGAGCGGGCGCGTTTTAGGTTTCGGTCGCTGGGGGTGACGAAAGTGTCACCGCCAGTGGAGGTGGAGGCCTGGGTATCCATTGCCTCTGATGGAGGTTGGGCGGTGGATAGGGTTTTCGCAGTCTTGGCTGCGGGGAGCGAACTTTGGGGTTTTGGAATTGCAGATTCCATGAGGGGTCGTGGAGGGGTTACTTTCTTTGTGGTCTTGGCTGGTAATGTTGTCTTGGATTTGGTAGTGACAACCTTTTTGGATGAGGGGGTAGTCGGTAGGGGGGGGGAAGGGAGTCTTCTCCTTCCTTTTCCCTGAGGGGGCAATCGGGAGTGTTTGTGCAATCGGGGGTGGTTGGGCGACCGGGGGTGGTTGTGCGACGGTGCCCCTTTCTGCTCTTAGGGCTTTGATTTCAGCGGTTAGATCGCTGATTTGGGTTTGAAAACCTGCGATCGTGACAGTTTGGGCTAGGAATAACTTGAAGAGTTCGTCATAATTGCCGGGGGTAATGTCATTAACAGTCGTCATTTTGTCAAGTTTAAAAAGTTACAGGTAATTATTAATAAGGTTATGCTGTAAAATCTGAAAAAATGAAAAACTAAAAAATTTTTAAATGTTTAAAAGGTTGTGAATCAGCCTTTAACTTTAATCTGATTGAACTTGAAATAATTGAACTTGAAATGCAAAAATGTGTTTACGTTAAATATTTAATGTTTACGTTGAGATAAAATTTAATCTGTAAAGAAAGTAGGTCAAGTTGAAAAGTTTACTGACCTTAGTTAACGTACGCTGCCGTACGACGAGTGATGACCTCGGAGGGGAGTGGGGCAGAAAGCGCGCGACCGTTTATTAAATGAGCGTAGCTAACTACGTCACTCAATAAAAAGGCGCGAAACTTTTTGCGGGAAATACTGGGTTTCACTTATAAGCGTGTTTATACGCTTTTAGCGACGATATTTAAAAAGAATAGGGATCTTGAGTAAACACTTTCACTTCTGTATTAAATATCGTTTGAGAGA
This sequence comes from Podabrus alpinus, assembly GCA_932274525.1. Lineage (NCBI taxonomy): Eukaryota > Metazoa > Arthropoda > Insecta > Coleoptera > Cantharidae > Podabrus > Podabrus alpinus. The sequence continues at coordinate 45,272,918 of OW026456.1, read as the reverse complement.
ACGAGTAATTAAAATTACTTTTGATCTTAATTTATGAAAATTAAGGAGCGCAAAAATTGACGTGCGGTTAGTTACGATGCTAGATCGGAACTGAATACAGACCCTGCAATTATGAGATATTTAAACAGGTTGCTCGCCGATGAACTCGCGTGGGAGTTAGAAGTTAGGGGGAAAGATTGCGCAAATTTAAACGTGGACGAGAAAAGAGCCCTTCTCAGAACCGCACTTCGAGAGACGGTCAGAGAAGTGGAGGCACCGACAGTACCGTTCGATATCGTCGAACAATTACAAATCTGTCAGGATAAGTTTGACTTGATTGAACCTTTAGTTCCAGATTCAGTGAACTCTCCTAACACGAAATCCTGCGAGGCGCACCTAACGAGACTCGATCATATCCTTTCTCGCCTTAAATATTGCTTAAAAAATTTATCTCCACCCGAATTCGAACAGCAAAAAGCACAACGTTTACAAAATCGTTGTTTAGAATTAATAGAGACCGTAGAAACGTTATTAGATTCACCGGCGACTGGACGCAATGACATTAGTCAAGCGTTGAGTAATTTATCAATTGACGATTTAACCGACGTACTCGGTGCAGATCAATTACGAGCCATCGCGACAGCGCGATTCTCTGAATCTCAGGGAGTCGTGGGTTCAACGCCCATTAGGCAAGAGCCGGATCGGAGCTTGACCAGACCAGATCCTCTTCCGTTAAAGGAAGTCGGACATTTTCCGGGCCAAGATCCGTTCCTTTATCAAAGGCAACCGACGGTGATTAATATCCCCCAGGAAGGTCGCGATAATCAATCGAAAATGCATTCTCAGAATGCCAAACCCGATACTGTCAGCAGATGGAACATTAAATTTTCCGGTGACGAAAAGTCGCTCGGCGTAAATGCGTTCCTTGAACGAGTAAATGAATTACGTGTCTCCAGACGTGTCTCGGAACAGGTCCTTTTCGATAGTGCGATTGACCTTTTCGAAGGCGCGGCGCTAACGTGGTTTCGGTCGGCGAAGAAGTATGCCAACTCTTGGCAGCAACTTGAATATTTGCTTCGGGAAAATTATTTACCGTCCAACTACGACGAGTCACTTTGGCAAGAAATAATTAACCGAAAGCAAGGAGAATTTGAACCGGTACGCGACTACATAGCGGCCATGTGTAACCTCATCGCGAGGCTAACAAGTCCTATGAGTCACGATAGAGAATTGTATTATATAAAAATTAATTTACTACCTATTTACCAAAAACAATTATTATTTATGAATATTACGAGTGTGTTAGAATTAGTGAAAGCTTGTAAACAAGTAACCGAGGTTTTCGAAAACGAAAGGACTCGAAAGTTACATGTACCTACTATTAATCCTTTAGAGCCCGAATTGGCAATGCCCAAAGAGCGACGCCCAGATCTTTGTCCGCGGGTAAAGCGTGAAGTTCATGCCATACAATCCAACGTCAAGAGCTACAGCTCTAGGACGTTTGGAAAAAGACCACCATCCGCCAATGCGAAGTGCTTTAATTGCAAAGAGTCCGGTCATTATTACCATACCTGTCCAGCCGAAAGGCGCATCTTTTGTTATATTTGCGGAACTCCCGAAGTTACTTACCCTAACTGCACGAAATGTTCAAAAAACGTAAAAAGGCAGGAATGAGAAGTAGCCCTCTTGTTCCTAGCCCTTTCACCATGAAGGCTACATGCCCCGAGTGGCAGTATTGGCTGAATAACGTCAGGTCTTTTTGCAGGACCAAACCCTCAAAAGTTGAGACCCTTTTTGCCCATCGTCCATTTGACAACAGGGCCTATTTGAAACTCAATATTTTGGGAGTGGAAGTTCTTGGTTTTCTTGACCCGGGCGCGAACCAGTCTGTTTTAGGCCGCGACGGACTATATATTTTAAATAGATTAAATTTACCAATTGAACGTAGTGACATAGCATTAAAATCCGCGGATGGCACTTTACAAAAAGTGTTAGGTACTAGCATCTTGCCAATAACGTTAGACGGCGTGACCAAAAATTTATCTGTAATTATTTCTGATACAGTCGAGTATCCACTCATTTTAGGTTACGAGTTTTGCAAGATTTTTCAAATCAAAACCGATTTTGGTACGGATTCGTACACAATCCCCGCTGCGTTAAACGCAATTTCGACCGAAAAAATTATCCATTCGAGACTAGACCTAAGTTATGACCAAATCCAAAAATTAGATGAAATCATTTCTTTATTTCAAAAACTCGCACCTAATAAGCTAGGAAGAACGTGTATGGTTGAACACGTCATCGACACCGGCGATGCGACGCCCTTGAAGCAACGCCACTACCCTCTTTCTCCAGCAATGTTGGAGAAGGTCAATGCAGAGGTGGATGAGATGATACGTTTGGGAGTCATCAAAAAGTCATTCTCTGCATGGAGCTCGCCAACAGTAATGGTGAAAAAGAAAGATGGTACGATGCGATTCTGCTTCGACGGTAGAAGGCTAAACGAAGTTACTAAGCCCGACGCTTATCCGTTGCCCTACATCAACGACATTTTGGACCGTTTACGCGATGCGAGATATTTAACATCGATAGATCTGCGTAAAGCTTTCTGGCAGGTACCACTAGCTCGTGAGTCACGAGAAAAGACCGCCTTTACTATTCCAAGGCGTGGTCTCTTTGAATTTAACGTTCTCCCTTTCGGATTAAATAATAGCGCACAAACGTTGCAGCGGTTGATGGACTCGATTTTTGGTCCCGAATTTGACAACGTCTTTGTCTATCTAGACGATATTATTATTGCGTCGAGTGATTTCGAAGAACACTTGAACACACTAACTCAGGTGTATAAAAGGCTGAAAAAAGCAGGCCTAACAATAAATTTAAAAAAGTGTGAATTTTGCAGGGAGTCTCTGAAATATTTTGGTTTTGTGGTCGATGAGAAAGGTTTAGGGACCGATCCCAGTAAAGTCGAGGCTATTGTTAATTATCCCGTCCCGAAAACTTCTACAGAAATAAAAAGATTCCTCGGTATGGCAGGATGGTACAGGAGATTCATTCCTAATTTTTCTTCCGTGGCTGCGCCTATTTTGCACCTTTTAAAAGGTAAAGCCAAAGGTCAAAAAATCTCTTGGTCCGAAGATGCACACCGAGCTTTCAACAATCTTAAGAATTTATTAACTACATCACCAATATTATCAAGCCCCGACTTCACTCTTCCGTTTATCATCCAGACAGACGCGAGCGACTCCGGCCTAGGAGCAATCCTGGTTCAGGGAGAGGGGAATGACGAAAAGGTAATTGCTTATGCAAGTCGTACTTTGACTCGCGGTGAGCTTAATTATCACGCTATGGAGAAGGAATGTTGCGCTATTCTATTCGGAGTAGAAAAGTTTAGGCCGTACATCGAAGGAACCCGTTTTACTGTCATTATACCGACAACCAGGCGTTGAAATGGCTGGGCACAGTCAAATCTCCGCTGGGAAGAATCGCCCGTTGGAGCGTTAGATTAAACCAATACGATTTCGGTATTGTACATAGAAAGGGGAAATTTAATGTAGTAGCCGACGCTCTCTCTAGAGCACCAGTGAATATTCATTTAATTTCAATAGAACCAGGAGACATCGATCCTTGGTATCAAAAAGTCCTCGACAATATTCGAGAGAATCCAAGTCTTTTTCCCAATTTTAAAATTGAGGACGGTTTCATTTTCAAATTTGTAGCTAATAAGCACAACATAATCTCGAATCTTATTGAATGGAAACTCCTAGTACCAAAGTCGCGTCGCCGAGAAATTATGGTAGATTGTCACGACAACCCACTCAGCGGACATTTCGGTATTTTTAAAACGCTTAACAAAATTAGCGAGCTTTATTATTGGCCTCGCATGAAATCCGACATAACTAGGTATGTTCTTAAATGTGATATTTGCACCGCCAGCAAGGCAACTAACCAATTGAGACCAGGTCTAATGGGAAAGGAAAAGAAAGTCAGATACCCCTTTCAAATCATCTCGATTGATATTATGGGACCTTTTCCCAGAACCAAAAAAGGTAACGCCTTCCTTTTAGTTATTTCGGATTGGTTCACTAAATTTGTTCTTGTGTAACCCTTGCGGCAGGCCACGGCAGCGCCTATAGTAAAGTTCATAGAAGAGACCTTCTTACTTTTCGGAGTACCCCAAATCGTTACCACGGATAACGGACCCCAGTTTACCGGTAAATTATTCAAAGATCTAATGACCCAATACAAAGTGCAGAAAGTATGGCCCACTGCGAATTATCATCCGCAGGCGAATTCCGTCGAACGAACAAACCGTGTCATCGGTACCTGTCTTCGTTCTTTCGTGGAAGACGACCATAGGTCGTGGGATGTTCACATCCATAAAATAGCACATGCCATTCGGAATGCCGTGCATGAAGTAACGGGGTACACGCCTTCACTATTGAATTTCGGTAGATCAGTGCCAAATAGTGGCGACTACTATGGGAGGTTAGACGCAGCAGAGATGAGAGAATTCTCAGTAGATAAGCGCGAACAACTAATAACCGACGTAAACAATTTAAGCGAGTTACATCTAAGGGTAGTTGAAAAAATAAAAGCTGCGTATCAACGCAACAAAACTCATTACGACCTCCGCAAGAGGCCGTTAACATTTAAGCGTGGGGACACTGTCTGGAAACGTAATTTCGTTTTATCAAGCGCTCCAAATAAATTCTCTAAAAAATTAGCTCCCAAATTCGTAAAATGCAAAGTAGTAGAGGTAACGGGCACTCTCACTTACCGTCTCAAAGACGAAGGCGGCAAAGATCTGGGAATTTTCCATGTTAAAGACTTAAAGGTTAACCATGATTAACCCTTTTATTTTATTAATGAATTAATATGTATTTGTTCTACAACCCAATTTTTAGTTATAATCTAGGAAGTTATTAGATCCGAGGGCTTTATGAATCTGCAAAACAGGTTCGACGCTTTTGATCCTCCCCGGATGACCGATTTTCATTTTAGGTGATCTTTTATTTAAAGGATCCAGAGTACCAGCTCTCATCCACCAATTTCACGTTGTTATATGTTACTGCTTCAGAGCAGGATAGCAACCCATTTTCCATTTTGTGATAAGTTCGACGACTATGGCTCCAGGAACTAACTCAGGTTCTTCCCGGTTGTCCAGTCGAACTCTCATGACTTCCTGGGTAGTTTTTCAGGAAGTGACCGAGATGATCAATTAATTTTGGTCACAAAATCTAAAACCGCTCCATAAGGACTGGAATATCCTTAGGTCGACAGACGAGTTAATTCAACTTTTAACCTTTCAAGGGCAGTACGATGTGTTCTGTCACTAACTCGTCGATAGAAAAACCCGATTCGTTTTTTTGGTGTTTCGAGATGAACGTTTTGCCGTTTGTTCGAAACAAGCCAGAATAAGTTAGGATCGAAACCCATGGTCTATAGCTATACTAGATTATAACCCCATATGTTTTTATTTTATTTTAGGTGTTCTTGTTTCCTTTATAGGTATTTGTTACATACTTTTATAATTTACAAAAAAAAAAGAGATTCGTTAAATCTTACTGTTTTTCTAAAAATAATTAAAATTGTGATTCGTTAATGCGATACTTTAGCTAACCGTAATAACTGTGAAAAAGGGATTGTTCCAATTATATGTGAAATTGAACTGCTGAAAGAACAAAGTTTCTTTCAAAATTTTGTGTTTAAAATTTGGATGAGTCCGTAAAACTTTATTTTTCAGCAAACACTAGAGCTCAGCTCGAAGAATCGTCTAAGATTTTTCCTTGATTTCTACCAGCATTCTCTTGGAAAATTTCGCTTACCTTTTCTGCTTCCTGACAATAGCTGATGGCAGCTATTGATTTTGCGGGGGGGGTGTAACGGTCTTCCGTTAATTTCCTTTGAAAAGGAAAATCCTCTTCATACGCCTCGAGGGTTTGTTAATTTTCAGAGGTCAATTACGATTAACAATTTATTTATGTGTAATTTATCCAACCAATTTTATTTAACAAAACAAATTTTATATTCCTGTTAACGAGAACTCAAATTAAATGCGTATTATGAATTATCCGCGCCTATGGGTTAGGTGACCCATCGATCGATACGAACCGAACGATAAATTTCAACAAAAAATCAAGGTACCTAAAAATCCCTAGGACAACCGAGGTTGTTAGAACAAATGTTAGTAAGACAAATACGTAAGATTTATAAATCGAATCAAAAAATAAAGTTATTTGAACAAATTAATAATCAGTCGATGTTAAAAAACCCTACTAAAGGTCGGGCGATAGTCCCGAGTAAAAGACAACACATTTGAAAATAGTTTATCGAGTGATAAGCCAGGTTGTGACCATCAGTGGTGAATTTGTGTTTCGGCCATTTTTAGGTTGTATAAATGAAGCAAATAATTTGCCAACGGTACGGATTGCTCCAACTTCTGCCGAAATTATTGGTTTAATGATAAGAGTAGCCGGCCAAGTTCTGAGTTGTTACATTAAGAAGCAAAATCCTTTTTGGATATTATTCATTCAAGTACCAGGTCAGAAATCGCACGTGCTATTAACGAATTACTTCACCAAAATAGACCATTAACATTAGAAAAGAAAAATGTGTGTGTTAACCAGAGAACTACTAAGACAATTTGAGTACAGGATTCAACAAAACGATTTGGTATCAAAAAGCTATTTAAATTATGTTATTAAGAATTTGTAATCGGAATTATCTTCAATAATTCATTTGCCTTTAAAAAATCTGCGAAATTATTCGCATTGTTTGTGCCTCATATAAGTGTGTTCTTTCCAATTATTTCCAGTTCCAAGTCAACCGGAGGGTCTATCAATTCACGGACCAAACCTACATACGCTCGTTCGAACGATCGGAAGGGGGCCGCATTTATCAACAAGTAAGTAATTGGAAACGTACAATTACTTACTGTATGAGGTCAAATCAAAAAGTTTGTACAATATTTATTCACTTGAAATTACAAATTTATGATATACATAAAAATCCGGTGCAACCATTCAGTTTTGCATTTGGCATCCGGATGAATAGCATTTCAATCATTCCATTTACACTGTACCGGCCAAGGAGAGCCCTGCTGACAACGAATAACCTCGACAGACTTATCATTGAAGTAAATAGTTGTTGGTTGGTTAACAACCCTAAATTGACATTTGTGTTGGTTTATTTATTTATTTGTATTACCTGTTGTCTTGTTCGACTTGGTTATTATAATCTCCACTACAAAGTTAAAGATAATGTCAGTAATTATAAAAGTCACCATTGTTTATTTATAAGACAATTGTTACCATTTCTATAGTTCCTGTTTATAGTAATTTATCAAGTTATCCTGTTAATAATAATTCATCAAATTGTTCACTTATAATAAATTATTAAACTGTCCATTAAACAAGAATTTTTGCTAATCTTTGTATTATTGTGCCTACTTGCGTATACTTGTGTCAATTTTGTTTATTTTAATTTTGTTGAGAAAGCCAAGTATCGGAGCTCCTCTCGATATCTTGTCCTTCTCATCTGGCGCCCTGGCTTTGCTATCAAGGTAAAAGAAGGATCGACAAAGTTTAACGATCCCACGAAGGTTCGAAAATACATCACGAACCACCCTGCTCTCCAACACAAGAGTAAAAATCTATGAGTTAGCCGACCCGTACAGGAGACCTACGGTCAAGAAAAGCGGTACTTAGAGTCGCAACAAGCAATAGTGGCTATAAAGTGCCTCCTTTAACGAATTAATAGTAGCTCGTTTGAATTCTTCTCTGACTTCAAAATCTTCGTATTTTCCGAACGATAAGTCCCTCTTTAGCGCCTGTTCCACATCCTTTATTAATTCACCTGAAAACATTTTTCGTTGACGATCAACACTTATTATTTCGTTATAATGTAATTCTGCTTATATAGTAATTTTGAGTAGGATAATCGGATTAACTTATCCGATGATACGTTGATCCGATGATGCGTTGATACGATGATACGTTGATACGATGATACGTTCATCCGATGATACGTTGATCCGATGATACAGTAAGGGAAATATGAAATGCCCGCTTATAAACATTTAATAAATAATAATAATATAAAAAAATAATAAAAGTTATTGTATAATATTCTAGAACTAATTGCGATGGTTCTAAATGATTTTCTAAGATGCCAATGTACTTAAGGGCATTAACGGTACCTTCTATGAAATGAAGATTTCCTAATCCCCGATTACAAAAACAGCCCCAGACCATTATGCCAAGACGACTGCGCGCTGTCTTAACGGTACATTCGTCCTTAAATCGTTCGCCTGCAAATCGTCGCACGTATCTTTTACCGTCCGAACCATGGATTAAAAATTTTGATTCATCGGAGAAGATTACTTTGTTCCAATCATTTATATCCCAATTTGCATATTTTTTTGCAAATTCTAACCGCCGTTTCTTCATTTTTTTTGTTAATAACGGTTTTTTTGCTGCAGTAAACGTGCCTATACCAAATTCTTTTATCCGATTGCCAATTGTGCGTCTCGTAATATTGATACCAAGTTGTTTGGTAACTTCAGACCTTATGTGCCGTTGCGATTTAAATCGATTTTGTAATGCCAATTTCCGTATAATGCGATCTTGAGCGGCCGTAGTCTTTCGCTGCGGTCTTCCCCTTGGCAGAGGTTCTGTACTGCCAGAATGGCTATATTTTATGATGAACCTACTTACTGTACGTCTGTCACATCCTATTATTTTACTTATATACGTAAAACTTTTATTTTCATTGTGCAACAATAAAATGTTTTGCTTATCACTTTCACTTAAATTTTTCTTTCCAACCATTTTTTTAACACAATTCGCTTACACTACCTTATTCAACTAAAATCTCAAAATATTTTAATGTTTATATAGTACCTGGGCATTGTTACTTATGTTGGTACCATGCTGTATTTAAAAAAAAATCCTAATCCCTCAAATTAAACCAATCATATGCAGAATTTTTAGGCGGGCATTTCATATTTCCCTTACTGTACGTTGATCCGATGTTACGTTGATGTTCGGTTTGCTTCGGGTATTTCCGTGGGACAGACAGAAGGACTTGGCCTTTTATAATAAGAGATTTGGTATGCATTGAAAAAAACAGATCAACATATCAACGGATCAACGTATTTAAATTTCCTATATAGGTGAAAAATTATGTAAATAAAATACGTATAACTTATATTTGGTCTGCATTGAAAAAACATGCGGACGGACACAAAGCCAGACCATAAGGCTTCTTTCTATACCTTGTATAGAAGCCTAAAAGTAGCGCACTGGCTACCCAGTTCATAGACCTCTATACACACAGAGTATTTCCAATACGATTTGAAACGCTCTGTATGATTTTGAATTATGCGGACGGACAGACAGACAGACAGACAGACGGACACGGAGCCAGATCATAAGGCTTCTTGCTATACTTTGTATAGAAGCCTAAAAGGGAGGAAAAATTGGCTGCTGCCTATATGAAGAAGAAACAGAAAGAAGAACAGGAATTGGCAATATCGCTGCGTGCTTTCGAAAATTCCTTATTAGAAGACGAATAATAGTTCATATTACAATATCTTAATATATAAAATGCCAGCTCTCTCCTGCGGCGTGTCAAAACCTAATCTCATTGGTCCAAATTTGATACCAACATAAGCACTAATCGAAGTTATGGAAGGGGAAGGATCTGAACGGAACGAAAAGAAGAAACAAAAATCGAGGAGATAGAAAATAACGGTTATTAATGATTAACTTAAATCCGGATTAACGGATTAACGTTAATACGTTAATCCGTTAATATTTAATAAAAATACTATATAATCCAAATGATTTATTATGACTTAAATGTGTTGAACGTGAACTAAAAATGTCTTTACAAAAAATGGCTTTGCGAGAATTAAATAAGGTTGTGGAAGGGGCGCTAAACAGGGCTTTATCGTTCGCTAAATATGAAGATTTAACATGGAACCTGTTTTTCGGTACCAAACCATTTATCATAGTTTTCCTCGAGATTTAGGGGTGCCGCGGGAGTGGCGCCTATCTCGTTTCTTCTTCTTTTTACCGTTTTCCGAAGTGCTGCGTAGTTGTGTAACCGTGTATTACACGTAGTTGTGTTACACGGGGGATAATCCCTTAATTTCTGTGTTGGTAATAAAAAATTTACTATATAAGCAAATTTGCTTTTTGCGATCGGTTTCGGATTTAAATTTTTGGTAATGAAAATTTTGTTATTGAAAATTCATTATTGTGAATGGGAAGATGTTATTCGATAATCTACTCTATTCAAATTATAAACTATAAATTTGAATTATACATGTGGTGCCAATTTTTGGTATCGATTTTTGGTGTCGGTTTTTGGTGTCGGTTTTTGGTGTCGGTTTTTTGGTGTCGATTTTTGCGAGGTAACGACCGTGAAAACATGTTCCATGTTAAAAAACTCAATGGATCAATAGATCAACGGATCAAATAAAGAGATCAACAATATATAGGTAAACCACTCAGTTATGTATATTTCAGCAACCTTCTTCACATATCTACTCATTTTCAGAGTGTTTCCCAACACAATTTGGAGCGCACTGGCTACCCAGTTCTTAGACCTCTATACACACAGAGTATTTCCAACACGATTTGAAACGCTCTGTATGATTTTGAATTATGCGGACGGACAGACAGACGGACAGACGGACGGACGGACAGACACGGAGCCAGATCATAAGGCTTCTTGCTATACTTTGTATAGAAGCCTAAAACAGATATAAGTCTATATAAGACAGCTAATTCCAAAATAATAGCGCACTGGGTACCCAGTTCTTAGACCTCTATACACACTGAGTATATTCAACACGATTTGAAACGCTCTGTATGATTTTGAATTATGCGGACGGACGGACAGACAGACGGACGGACGGACGGACGGACGGACGGACAGACACGGGGCCAGATCATAAGGCTTCTTGCTATACTTTGTATAGAAGCCTAAAACTCAATGGATCAATAGATCAACGGATCAAATAAAGAGATCAACAATATATAGGTAAACCACTCAGTTATGTATATTTCAGCAACCTTCTTCACATATCTACTCATTTTCAGAGTGTTTCCCAACACAATTTGGAGCGCACTGGCTACCCAGTTCTTAGACCTCTATACACACAGAGTATTTCCAACACGATTTGAAACGCTCTGTATGATTTTGAATTATGCGGACGGACAGACAGACGGACAGACGGACGGACGGACAGACACGGAGCCAGATCATAAGGCTTCTTGCTATACTTTGTATAGAAGCCTAAAACAGATATAAGTCTATATAAGACAGCTATTTCCAAAATAATAGCGCACTGGGTACCCAGTTCTTAGACCTCTATACACACTGAGTATATTCAACACGATTTGAAACGCTCTGTATGATTTTGAATTATGCGGACGGACGGACAGACAGACGGACGGACGGACAGACGGACGGACAGACACGGGGCCAGATCATAAGGCTTCTTGCTATACTTTGTATAGAAGCCTAAAAGAGTTTTATCACATTTATAATACTCGTATTAATGCAAATATGACAAAATTCATTAATTTTAGGCTTCTATACAAAGTATAGCAAGAAGCCTTATGATCTGGCTCCGTGTCCGTCTGTCTGTCCGTCTGTCCGTCTGTCCGTCCGCATAATTCAAAATCATACAGAGCGTTTCAAATCGTGTTGGAAATACTCTGTGTGTATAGAGGTCTAAGAACTGGGTAGCCAGTGCGCTACTTTTAGGCTTCTATACAAGGTATAGAAGGAAGCCTTATGGTCTGGCTTCGTGTCCGTCCGCATGTTTCAGAGCCAATCATAACGTTGATCAACTGATACGTTGTTATATTTTAAATACTTCGTCTATATAGTATTGCGTTAATCTGTTAATCCGTTGCTTCGATTCACTAATGCAATTTATAAATACGCAAATGTTCGAAAGAAATTTACTAAGTTAAAGATATTTTCGAAGAGGTCTCCCTATATAAACTACTTGTTTTACTTTGATGTGAAAAAATAATTTTTTATTGATGTGGTTAGTGAAGTTAAGTTATAAATAAAAGAGAAAGGAGAGGATTGGTCCACCTCAAAAAAAGGACCATACATTACAGAGAAGTAAAATTTCTAATAGAATGGAAAAGTTTGATTGTTATTACTTATATAGTAAATGATAATTACCAATCGCAAAAAATTTTATTGGTGCAGATTATCTGATTATGTGATGTTACATTATATGGCGATCAAAAATAACCAGATAATAACAACTTTCCACACCAGAAAGGTAGCTGTATAGAAGCCTAAGAACTGCCGCTAAAGCGAGTTCCACCTTGTTTAATACTCGAATACGAGCAGTTGGGTACTTATAGTAAAGTTGTGCACATTAAAATTGCTAATTGCTGAAAAGATCTTCAAAAATTCTAAAAAGCTCCCAAAATTGGCAAAATTTGCTGATATATTTGTACCCCAAAATTTAATAGTAGTCAACTCCTTCTGGCCTATATTTTAATTTTGATTTTATACTGCCAAACATTATTTTGTAAAATTCCATTTTGCATTCCATATTTTTAATTTATTTTTAGCAGCAGATCCCATGATCAAATTTGGCACATATACTCAGCATAATTGCACAAACAAACAGTAAAAAAAATAAACAAAAAAAAAGAATCGTTTTTTAAATAGGGGTTGAAATAGGGTTAATATTATAAAATTAATCCAGTTAGGGGTTGAAAAATTAAAATGTGGTTGAATATTTGAATAGAACGTCCATTTACCTTTACAGAACATTTTTTATTTTTAAATTTAGACCACTGTGGACGAAGTTACAGCCGTTTTCCTACAAGTCTATACACCAACTTTTTGAACTTTGAACGACCAAAACAACGAAACGAATGCCCTTTTGGACAAATCCTTAAATTTGTATTTTTTATTTCTTACTAAGATGGTGTGTACCAATTTTCGTCAAATTTGGTGGGGGTCAGGTAAATTTTGCCTATTACTTTTCAGTTGATTTGAGATGGAATGATCCTCCGATAATAAACTTCATTTCAGTTTCATCAAAATAATTACAAAGTTATAGATGTTCGAACACAAGTAATAAGTTACAGCAAAAATTATTTCAATAAGTACGAAGTTAAAACATTTAAATTCAAACGGACTACCCCGGTCATCAATGGCACTATAAACATGAAAATTTCTATGAAAACCGACCAAATCGAGGTAGGTAATGTTTTTTGGCCATAAATCCCACTTGTTAGTAGCTTGTTAGTGCAGCGTAGCTCTAGTTTTTAGATTATTGTGTTTCGATTTTGTAAACTCTTTAAGGTTTTAGGCACTTGCACAAGCTTATAAATTTTTGAGCAATGAGTATCGACATTTTCCGGTCCGTTTTCAAGTAAATCTAAAGAAGGTTATTGATTCAAACGCAATAGGAATAAGAGAATTTAGGAAGTGTGGAAACTTCACAACTGATTTATTTAAAAAGGTTTTTCAAGTGATTTGTGGTAATAAATGTATCTAAAGTTTTTTAATTTTTAGGATGTTACCTATCACGTTTGTAACTTTGTTATGGATGAAAAATACCTCCCTCCACTTATTCCAAGTGGTAGATATAAACTTGATCTAAAATTGTTCCATTTAAATGAAGAAATAGTGTTTCTATATGGTTTTGGTGAAATATACACTCCGATCGCATACCCAAAGGATTAAAGACTGCAGGAAAATTATTATTAATTATTGACAGTGGGACTCTGCGGCCAGAAACGGATTGGAACTGTTCTTCTTTAAAATTGCACTTGATTTTATTTTGTGTTAATAATCTTTTGTGTTGTAATATTTTGTGTTGTTCGTGAAAATTGTGGGTTAAGGATGTTTGCTAGGGATAACAAATTGTGATGTGGTGAATTATATTTTATGTATTTCAGGTTGTTTAAAAATATTCTAAAAATATTTGTTGCTATTTAATTAGTACCCTATATGGTGCTTCATAAATCCATTAAAATTTACTTGAAGTTTTCACATAAAAAAGTACTTTCCAAATATCATGTCTTAACAGTGGCGGCTGGTACGGGGAGGGCGACGGGGCGTAACCAAAATAGCAACTCAAAAAAATTTTCCTTAATGTGAGTGTATGTAGTTACGCCGCTGAATATTGGGAAATCCGATATCGCATGGACCATAAACGGTTTCACGGATTTAAAATGACTAAAATGTGAAAAATTTAATTGGCAATGCCCCCTCACTCTCCATCAATTATAGGAAACCACGAGTCGCCCTTGATGAGTAGGTTAGTAAAACGGGCGATTGTAATCTCCACCGAAGGTCGAGGGTTTCTATAATCCTATATGTAAGTTCCACCGCCTCGTCGGGTGGGTCGAGGGTACAAAAATATAATCTCTTAATTGCTAAGCCGATAAGTACTTTTTTAAGTAGGTAAGATTCCGAATAAATTATTAGGTCCTTTAATTTATATTAGCGTTATATTTTGTGTATATTTTTATTGTTATTAATATTACATCGCGGATTTTGCTCAGTAAACTAATAAATTGAGTTAATTATTTATCTGTGGGGGTTTTTAAAAGTTTACTGCCGCATACCGCAACTATACTCTTAAAAGCTATATCCAGGATTTCTAGGATCCCGCTTTTCTAGGATTCCGGTTTTCTTGATGGAAGGCCTTAGCTTCTAGTATGTTTAGCGAACGGAGCGGAAGGCCCGGAGAGTAGGTTTTGACAATGGAACAACCTTCGAATCGAATGCACACCTCAAAAATCGAAAAATACATCAAATTGATGGTGGGCGTGGCTGACACTTATCCGTTAATACACGGGTAGTTTACGATTTTTTTGCCAATATTTTTTACTAAAACGACTATTCAAACCCTCAGCTTTCCGAATCTCAAACAAATTTTCAATTTCCTGCTGAAAAATCCGCACTCATTCAAATAATGTACGAGTATTACATATTATACATTTTCTTTATTTATTTTAAAAGTTTATTTGTAAATTACAATTTTGTGTTACTTTTATTTTTCAATAAAATGCATTTTCTAATGAAAATCCCCCCAATCGGAAGAAACTAATGACGCTAGCAAAAGGTATTAATAGCTTGTCAATTTTCAAATTATATTTTAATATTAATTTTACAAATGTAAAACATATTGTTGTGACACAAATTGATAATAAAGAATCAATAATTAAAGTATGCTCACACGATAAGTTCAAATCACATGAGAGTTCTTTCTTGAGGAGAAAATTTCTCGAGGTGACAAAAGCATCACAAAAATGCAAATAAAACAATTTAAAGGTAAACAAACGGGTAACATAATGAAAATCCCAGATGAAACAAATTATCTTCTTTTTAAAAAAACATGTTCACAATTTAATTAATAAATAAAAATGTTAGTTGTAAGAATTTTGTAATATAAAATAAATTTGTTAATTTTAAGAAGTGGCGAATAATAAAAAGGATATTTTACGTGGTGATAAAATCGGGACGACATGGTGCAACAATACGGTTCATCCGAGACTATAAAAACGGCCAAGTGGTATGTCACTGATCGGACAGGTGTGTGTGTCGGAGCGCAACTATAAAAAACAAATCAAAAGTGCATTAATCAATTTTGGAAACACAAATAAAGGATAAAAATTATCAACACGGCGAACATAGCTTACCAATAGGAAAAATGGATCCAATAAAACTCAAAAATCAGGAATGTAAAAACGGGAGTTTTTCGAATATCCCAGGTTACAAAATAAATAAACGGGTTGTTCTTCCAGAAAAGTAAAATCGGTCAACGCGTTTTTAAATTTCGTGTGCCGTGAAACGAGAAGAATTAACCGAGTTAATTCTATTTGGAAGTAACTATAAAAATAAATAAAGATTATAAGTGGTATGCAACCACGTGCGTGACAATAGAAGCAATTAAATTGGAGATAAAAATTAAAAATTTGGACTTACCTTTTTGAATTGTCACAAATATTAGAAGTTATATGTTGTGGACGATTGGTTTATGATTAAAAACACAATTGGATGATAATTTGGTTATTTGGTGAATTGAAACAAAGAAAATTACACAAGATTACTTTGAAGGTTATCTTGGAACGGAAACCGAAGAACTAATAAACAGTGATAAAACTAGGCGTATTGACGGCAATAGGTGAGCCGGTCTAGGACGTTTCGCCGTCGCCGTTTCGCCGTCGCCGTTTCGCCGTCGCCGTTTCGCCGTCGCCGCTTCGCCGTCGCCGTTTCGCCGTCGCCGTTTCGCCGTCGCCCGTTTCGCCGTCGCCGTTTCGCCGTCGCCCATTTCGCCGTCGTTAATTAAAAAATATAAATCAAAAGTTACCATTAAAATTTTATTATAAAATTTTATAATAAAATTAATAGTTTTAGAAGAAGAACAAAATGTAACCTAACCTATGGGAATTTTTTTTGGGATTTCAAACCCACTCACAATATGAGGCTGTTTCATTTATATAGTAAAAATTTATTACCAACTTAAAATGTTGCGATAATCCAAAAAATTTCAAATGGAGTGAAATTTTTTCTCTCCGATTTGAATTTTTCTTTGAAATTCGGATAGATGGGGGAGTGATTAGTAGATATTAGTAATAAATATAATCAAAAAATGGAAAATAACTCGTGTATTGCCAAAAAAGTGAAAAAATTAAATTTTTTTTGCCTTCCAATTTTAGGGGTGTGCATTCGAAAAGGAGGGTAATCCATCGTCAAATCCTACCCTTACGGGGCGCCGCTGCGCTCCGCTCCGCTCTGCACCCCTCCAGGGCGGATTTGACTCTGGTTACTAGGCTGAACATACTTGAAGCGCGACAGATCAAGAAAACCGGGATAAATGCAACCGGGATGTGAGAGAACCTCGAAATAGCATTAAAAAGTGTAGTTGCGGTATGGGGCAGTAAACTATTACGTTTCCAATTTTAGGGGTGTGCATTCGAAAAGGAGGGTAATCCATCGTCAAATCCTACCCTTACGGGGCGCCGCTGCGCTCCGCTCCGCTCTGCACCCCTCCAGGGCGGATTTGACTCTGGTTACTAGGCTAAACATACTTGAAGCGCGATAGATCAAGAAAACCGGGATAAATGCAACCGGGATGTGAGAGAACCTCGAAATAGCATTAAAAAGTGTAGTTGCGGTATGGGGCAGTAAACTATTACGTTTCCAATTTTAGGGGTGTGCATTCGGAAAGGAGGGTAATCCATCGTCAAATCCTACCCTTACGGGGCGCCGCTGCGCTCCGCTCCGCTCTGCACCCCTCCAGGGCGGATTTGACTCTGGTTACTAGGCTAAACATACTTGAAGCGCGACAGATCAAGAAAACCGGGATAAATGCAACCGGGATGTGAGAGAACCTCGAAATAGCATTAAAAAGTATAGTTGCGGTATGGGGCAGTAAACTATTACGTTTCACCCCCCAAAAATCGCGTAAAAACAAAAAATAATCTTTTATAAATAATCAAAATAATTTAATAAAACTTCAATTGTAACTTTTGATTTATATTTTTTAATTAACGACGGCGAAATGGGCGACGGCGAAACGGCGACGGCGAAACGGGCGACGGCGAAACGGCGACGGCGAAGCGGCGACGGCGAAACGGCGACGGCGAAACGGCGACGGCGAAACGGCGACGGCGAAACGGCGACGGCGAAACGGCGACGGCGAAGCGTCCCATTCCGAGGTGAGCACCCTACATATTAAAAATTAAACTATAACGTGCCGCGTAAAAATTACGAATTCAAATAAAAACTATTTCGCGAACGGGAATAAACATTTTTGGGTAATTTTAAGTTTTTGAATTGATGAACTTTAACATAAAAATATTTCATGTTAATAGAATTAATTGTTTACATATTATTGTCATTAATAAAAGTTATTTACTTGCTAATTAACGTTTCATCTGGCATTTCTTTGAAGTCGACGACCTTATTAAATTTATTCACAGATTAAAAGTGTCAGTAATAGGTAAGCCGTCGAGGAACTTACTCCTGGAAAAGAGATCTCATGCTTTACAAAAGAAGTTTACCCAGAGCTAGCACGGAAGATTCGATATTATCAATAATTCATAAAAAAATAAATATAGCGGAAGAGCAAAAAAGTAGTAAGGTGTTGCATAATTTGTTGCAACACAAATTAAATAATTAAAAACAAAGTTCACCGCAATATACATGATAGCCTTAATTTATGTAGGTCAAAGTTTCCTATTATATTGACGTGTTCTTTTTGTCCAGCGACCAACCATTTATTTTTTTGAAATCCGTAAATTCAAAATTTTTCTTTAACTTCAGTTTCTTTCCAAATTTTTTTAATTCACTTTAATAAAACACACTCCTTCAAATTTAAACTAAATTTTTCGTTTTTATTTACTACAAATATTCACTGCACAAAATGTTTATAATCGACTCGCTCAAAGCGTCCTATATGCCCCACTGCCTGGCGTTGACTCCTTTCAAGCGTCCTATCCACTCGATTGCTCGGAGTAGACTGACTCCTTCCAGCGCAAAAGTTACTTTTGCCTGCGCACAAGGATATCCATTTCCAAATTCTCTCTTCTTTTAATTATAATTTACAATAATTTTTACATTTTCAATTTTTAAACATGTTAATTTTTATAAATTAATACTATTGGGATAGTGGATCGCAATAAAACTACAAAGTTGTCAAGTCGACGTTTCGGAAATTTTATATTTCCATCCTCAGGACTGAAACAAAGAGGAGTCATGAGCAAAACATACATAAACATATCTCATTGAACAGGTATGGGGCCAAATACAATATAATAAACATACCTAAACAAACAGCTATTAATCGTTTCATGCGCACAAAATAATAAAATGTAAATTCACTCTTAAAATGAGTGTCGTGCAATAAACTAAAATATATAACAATATGACTATGAAAACTTAACAATTGTAAAATTAAAAATATCATTAAAACATGTACAAAATAGCGTGAATAAAAACTAATGTCACAAAAAATATCGTTAAATCAGTCAAATTTGCAAATAATTGCCAACCAACCGCAACGAGATAACAAAATAAGGACAAACATACGATTTTCAAATATTGCCGCGAGTTTAAAAACAAAGAACCGTGTATGGTTGGCAATACATGCAAACAAACAAACCCTAAACCAGACCAAACAAATTGCACAGAAACGGGAGCATGTTCACTGAAAATTAACCCCAATCCTCACAAGAAACGTAGAAAAATAGTTGTTCACCATAATCATCCAAACCGATGAAAAAACACACGAAACACCTGCGTTAAAGCAACCGGGGGGGGGGGGGGAATTACGCACTCAAGCCCTATCAAGGTAATTTCTGATCACACTTTGATACAATATTTGTCCTTACTACTCTAATGAGAAGATAGCTCGGAGCAGATAAAGTCCACGCAGAAAATAAATTCTCTACTTTTTTATGCGTGGGGCCCTGATGTTAGATATAAGCTAGCTCGTTGTAGCGGCGGCAGGTCGCAGTTCGGGTCAAGAAACACCTCGGAGAAACTCAAGGAAACAGCTTAGCTAATGCACTAAGATAAAATCGATAATAAGATGGAAATTATCGAAAGGCCATGTAGTAAGCAATGTCGTATGTAATTAGTACATCCGCCGACAAGACTCAGTACAGTGGCAAAGACAATATCACCAAGAATCACTACTCCAAAATCAATCAACGGAAACGTTCGAGTGGAAAAAAAAAATCACACAAAAGTGTGGCATCACGTCGAACTTCCAACAATAAAACTCAAACAGTAGTAACCTCGATAAAATGCAACACCCTGTACATTGGTCGCACATCGCTGCCTTTATAAAGAGAAAATATAAAATCATTATTAAACATAAAAAAAGTATCGACACAAAATTTCAAATATGAAATTCGAACTTACGTCGATAAATTTGGAGTCTTTCTGCTAATACATTTTACCAGTTCGTTCGATGTTAATTAAATAAAATAATACCCAAGCAAAGTTTAATAACCAAACGTAATAATATAAAATAAGTAGCATTACTACAATTATCAAAAATAACACTTATACATTGGTATCATTATCCACATATGCGAACGTGCGATAATGATTGCAACTTTATCACTCAGTGCAGAAAGTTGTAACCTGTCACTTATCTTATAATTGCAACCATTCTTTAAATTAAAATGCAGAACAAAAAAGATGACCAAATTGTAAAAAATATTAATTAAATAGAATTAAAAAGAACATGACATCGGCCAATGGTGATTTTGAATTAGGCAAATTCCGGATGGACGGAATAAAATAGAATAGTCAATTGAAATAAACCACCATGAAACAATTAAGCAACATAATTGTTACTCACCAAACAAATTGGCATAAACCCCAGGTCCGACCAAGTAGCCTTGATAAGGGAAAAATCCGCCATCTTTCATCAACGACAATGTGTCGGGCTCAACTAACCCACGCGAACGAAAAATGTTCCGGCAGCCACACTACGTTCCTTATCTGCTAAATCCGTAACCCAGAAGTCTACGATTGCCACACAATAGCAATTCCGATCCACATAAGTGTGTGAAAAATTTCACACTCCTTATCTTTTCAAAAATGGACACACAAGCGTCTTGCCAATTCAAAGGCTCACCAAAGACTCCTTCCTTTGCGCAGTATGAACAAATCCCCACCTCGGCGCGGATTGAATGCGCCTTTCATGTACAAATGATACACAGGGTGGAGCGTAAGTTATGGATTACAAAAATCCGTAACAACTTTTATAGTCTGAATTAATGTAATTATAATCAGATTGTTTGTTTATATTATTAGGCGTAACGGAGATATACGCAGCTTCCAGAAATAATCTCTTGAAATAGTCGGGTTCATTATCAACTATCATAACACTGTCGGAGTTAAAAGAATGTAAGTTATCGATAATATGTTCCGACAGCCCCGTCTTGCCAGTGCACATTCTGATGTCGCTGATGTGCTGTTTTACCCTATCACCCAAACGCTGCCTGGTCTGTCCCAAATACACCTTATTGCAAGTACACTTAATGCTATAAATCACATTGCTTCTCAAGAGGCACGGAATCTTGTCTTTGGTCGAGGAAAACAGCCTCGCTCCCAACGTGGATCTGTTGTGGAAGACGATTTTGAAATTGTCATCATCGACAAACTCTCTGAAAAGGTGACTGATCCGATCTGCTAAACGTGGATGAAACGTTATTTTAAAATATTTGGTATTAGAGGTCGAGACATTCAGATCATCCACCGGGGGCGGTGGACGGATGCGCTCACTTTGCTATCACTTTGTACATCTTCAAGGTTAAAGATGGAGTGTTACAGTTGGTGGACTTTGTTAGGGTGTAATCAATTTTGTAATTTGAAGCTTTCTTTCGCATGACTATACGGATACGAAGGACCACAAATCATATTGAGATGTAGGTAACTCGGAACCCGTTTGTTCATTGTGGGTAGGTTGCATTTACAATTTTGTTTGCATTTCTGACCATTAGAAAATTATTTGCAACTGATTTTTTATTCAAATGTTTCAACGCTGATTTTCGCGTTATTGAATTATTTAGATACGTTGGACCGTTTTGTTGGGTGTGCTCTTTCAGAGCTCCCCAATTGCTAATTTCTTTATGTTGAGTTGCCTCTTCAAGGTAATTTCAGCTTTCACTTGTATTTTTTTAAATTATTTTTCTGTGGGGCCGAACCATAAGCTCCGTTCCTATTTTAACTTGTTATTTGTTAAATATTGGTGTATTTGTTAGATATTAAATTCAAAAGCACACGTGAAACCCATCTTTTTTTGACTTCATTTTGGTGTGAAAATAAAACAAGACTACTCATTTTAATAAATTGTTTTATTATGCTCACCTGACGCCCACAATTACCAGAATTGTTTCTCGAAGTTAGTTGAACGACAATCACATGTGTAAAAGATTTTTACACCCTTTGCACAAAGGGCCTACGAGGCAACTGAATTGTAATGAGTAACTGTTGCTATACTGGGTGGAGGCTGCAGTGAAGGAAATAGAAGCGAATAATAACATTACATCTCGAATGTTCTACTAAATACTAAAAATACAGAAACCAGTAAAAAATATCCTTCCACGAGGCATAAAAGACGAGAACGGAGTGATGGAACATGACGCAGAGAAAATCGGACAATATGGGTGAGACAATTTTGCAAGCTGCTAAACAGAGATTATGATGATAATGTTAGCGAAGCACATCATATGATCGAAAAAGAACAAGAAATGTCAAGTCTATCTAGGTACAAAGTCATGGGGGCAATAAATATAATCAAATCGGAAAAGTGCCAGGAGTGGACGGGACTTGTATAGAACAAGTCAAATGTGTCGGTGGTCGATTGCACGAAAGAAGAGTG
This sequence comes from Podabrus alpinus, assembly GCA_932274525.1. Lineage (NCBI taxonomy): Eukaryota > Metazoa > Arthropoda > Insecta > Coleoptera > Cantharidae > Podabrus > Podabrus alpinus. Next base: position 45,250,531 of record OW026456.1, on the reverse strand, counting down.
AGCTTATGAAGCAAGTATGGGAAAAGGAGAAGATGCCTGCGGAGTGGTATGAAGGAGAAATAGTGGTACTAAAGAAGAAGGGCAAATCTGAAGAGTGTAAAAACTACAGAGGCGTTACTTTACTGAATACAGTATAATATAAAGTATTGAGAACACTGATTCAGGATCGACTGATTGAACACACGTAAAGTTTATTGGAAGAGAGTCAATACGGATTCGTTCGACAAAACAATAATTTTTTTATTATAACTCCAACGAGATAAGTAATTTATCATAGAAACGGCGAGGCCTAATGGATCACATTGTTGAATCCCTACTGAAGAATTACTTAAAGTGTCTTTATAAAATAGTATGCAAGGTTCAACGTAAGCTTGCCATAAGCAAGGAAATGTTTGAGGAATCGTTGTTTTCACATCAGAGAGAATGACATCTCTTTCGATGCTATTAAAAACATTTCTTAAGTCTACTTTCAAAACTACCTCGAAATTATTACGGTTTTGTAATTATGTTCTTAGAGAATGAATGGCAGCATCAAAGCCACCTTTCCTAGCAAACCCATTTAGGTTAGTCGCCTAAAAGTCGAACCCACTGGGATAATTTAATTTCTCTTAAATTTAAGGATAAATTTTGTTATTATGATGAGAAAGTGAACTAGAAGATGTGAAGGGGTAGAAAAACCACGAATAATGCGGATTTTTGCAGATAAATCTTGAAAGATGTACATGTTAAAATCTGGAAAGGGTAAACGTCGTGTTTTTTTATAAAATGTACTAAAATTTAAATATTATTTGAAATTCAAAATGATTATTAGGGATTTTATATTTCTGTTGGCACTATGTTTGTTTTTAGTGGGAAACGACAACAGAGTCGGAAAAGGATGGAGTTGTTTTACGAGCCTTGCTTGAGCAGGCACGCTAAAATTTGCATGGGAGTTTTTTTAAATAAAGGATTAATTTAGAATAGTGTTCAAATACTAATTTGGAAAAGTGCTTTAGGATTGGATGTTAAGTTATACACAAGTTAGACACAAAATTTGAATCAGCGTCTACAGTTAAACTAGTATACTTGGCAATGAAAGTTTTTGGCTTGGTAATAAATAAATTAATCAATCAGGGATTTTGAGCGCACAAACAACCTTTAAATTTTTATGTTATGGTACAGAAAATAGATGATACGTACAGATATTAATTTAACATTGATATATGTATTATCACGATTCAGTAAACTAACATAACATAAAATGCTGAACTAAATATAGTGGGAAACTGATGTATATCTTGATCAACTGGTATGACAACATTCATGTTATATTTGAAGTACATATTTATTTATAAAATATAAAAAAATTTATTTTATATCCTGGTTATTATACCTGCATAACAGAAAATTGCAAGGCCAAGGTATTGTTTTGCTGATATAAAATTGTGATTAGAATTACCGTCATACTATATATATGTGCTAGCTTTCATCAGTAGATTTCAATCGACAGTATAAAATTGTTCGAATTTTAAACTTAAAATGAAAAATACACTTTTGTTACTAGCATTTCAATTATTTGTTGAAAATTTATTCTGCGATGACACTCTTTTAACAAAGGTAAAACTATTAATTTTAATAATAATTTAGTCAAAGTGTGCCTTATTTTAACAAATTAAATTAGAAATAAAATTTGACTTTTTCTACCGACCGACTATTATTAAATTAGGCAACTAAATATTTGGTCAGTATTTTTATCATTACATGATCAGTATTTTTTTAAATACATGGTCAGTATATTTTAGAATAAATGGTCAGTATATAATAATATTTTGGTCAGTATAAATATTTAAGTGTCAGTATTAAATCGAATTTTGGTCAGTATAATTTGTTATTTTGGTCAGTATAGTATAAATAATAAAGTTGCAGTTTTGGTTAGTATACTTTATTGGTTAGTTAATTGTTTTTGTCAGTGACCATTTTTTTAATATAAAATTAGAAATCGGTGGATCTGCCGCGAAGAGGTGGATCTGTCGTTAGGTTAGTGTTAGTTTTTGATATTTCTTTAGAAAACTAATTAAAAACAAACAAATCTCCGCGTAAAGTTAAATCTGCCACAAAGAGGTGGATCTGCCGCGAAGAGGTGGATCTGCCGTTAGGTTAGTGTTAGTTTTTGATATTTCTTTAGAAAACCAATTAAAAACAAATTAATCTTCAGGTAAAGTTTAATCTTTCGCATAGAGGTGGATCTTCCACGAAGAGGTGGATCTGCCGTTAGGTTAGTGTTAGTTTTTGATATTCCTTTAGAAAACCAATTAAAAACAAATAAATATTCACGTAAAGTTAAATCTTCATGTAAAGTTCAACGTAACATTTCTTAGTCTTCTTGCACAATTCCGGCGAGTTCTGCGACCTATATAAAGTGCTCCGGTCTTATTCGCGGCATTCTGTTCTTTGTAATTATTTGTATTATTTTGAGCGTTGAAATTACTGACCATTTATTTAAAATACTGACCATATTATTTAAAATACTGACCATTTATTTAAAATACTGACAAGTTTCTTTACTGACCATTTATTTAAAATACTGACCAAAAATTATTTGAAATACTGACCAAATAAATACAGGCCATTAAATTAATGTATGACAATTTAAAAACTCTTACATTTGTCCTCTTTTATCGACTGATGATGCGAACATTATAAATTCTCGAAACGCGTCTCGAATTTAATTAAAAGGACTTTCGAGAAAACGACGACAAATTTTATTTGAATTTAATTATTAAATACTCGTAACTACAAAAATTGAGAAAATGATTTTTTACATTATTTTATCAATTAATTTTTAACAGCTATAGGAAATGATGTCTTATAAATGAAATTGTGTAAACTATATGATTTTTTATCTATGAAAATATTTCTATATTTTATTCTATATTTCAGGAGTCAAGTTAAACTCGTGAAGTTTTAATTTATAAAGTTTAAAGTTTACTAGTTAATTTTTCAAGTTTGTACTGGCGTATGCCAATCTTTTTATATATTACGGTGATATCTGGAGGAGACGCCACTCTCAACACGAACATTCATTTTTGGTTGAATAAAAAAAATTAATGCATGGAACTTGTTAATTTAAATAGGTTTACCATTATCATCACAAAGTCAAAATAAAAAGAATCATTTAAATCATAATAATAAAGAATACAAGGGTTAACAAAATAAATTAAAATGTTCAATTTAAAATCCGTAATGACAGAAATTGTTAAAAATAGTATAATAAAATTGTTTAGTTATAAGAAATTTATAAACTACATATAAAATTTATTAGTTAAGGTGTTAGAAATAATTTGTTAAAACGTTACGTATATATAAAAAAATTGACATTACGTGTGCGTCGATAAAATTAATTAAAAACAGAGTGATAGGTCATCCGAGAAACCATCGGTGGACAATTCAAGTGATAACCAGAAATTATGTGCTTCAAATCAACGGTTAACCTAAAACCATAAGAAAAATAAATTAAAAGACAATTTTAAATTTCGCGCCACAAAAAGATGGTTTCAACTTACCTACAAAATTTATGGTTAAATAATCAAGGAGTATGAATTTGTATCACCTTGACGATATAACAAACAAAAAAGGGTCTTCCTTAGATTTGCATCGAGATCGCACGTGTAATTTTAGCGACTCGAATATTAAATAATTAATTGTATAAAATTATGATAAAAAGGTGAAATCTGCAAAAATAAAGTGATTAACCATAAGTGTGAATGTAAATACGGCAAAAGAAATATAAATTACTTACCGATCGTGAATATTTTTGAGAAAATAAAAAAATTTGCCACGAGGGTTAAAATTTAATCGAAGATAGATCTGGAAAAATCGATGTGTATACGAGTTCATCTACAGGGAGAACCATTGACCACGGCACATGCGTTACACCAAAAAGGGGAAGACACCAATATTTATACAGGGTAAGCGAAAATTTTTACAAAAAACTTACATTTGTGCAACGAGTGCGGAAATTCAAAATACGACGCCACGCTTGTAAAATTTAATTGTGGGGAATTTAGATAATAAGGAACTATTTAATATTTGTACAAGTTTATTTTCATCAAGATTATTTATAATTATCGTAATAAAAACAAAGTCAGTACAAAACGGATTATTTTTGGGGATTCTTGTATTCCCGGCTATTTTATTTTACAGTACAAAACGGTTTCCTAAAGAAACCACTACTGTGATAAGCAAGTCTCCATGTAGTAAGAACGTAGCTAGCCGTGATAATCAGTAACATCGAAAATTTTATTACATTGTGATTGACGGGGTCCATCCGTACCTTATCATCGTAATATGTATAGTCATTCTCAGGAAATCTAAGCAGTCGCGTCGTCACAAAATTGAATCGTATAAACTAGTAATGTAACTAAATAATCAGTCACATAGAAAGTAAAAATTTTGCTTAGACATAGGTTCGATGTTGGATAGAAGGACAAAAATCGTAGCACTTAACAATAGGACCCAGTACATATCTGATGGATTCCTCGATATTTTACATTAATTCTCATACAAGTTCAGAGACGGTCATTGGCCGAGTAGTTAGAGCAATTGACTACTGATGCTAAAGGCATTGGTTCGAGTCCAGTAGGAGTCAAATTTCTTTCGGACTATCCTTCCTTCAATGACCGTCTCCGTGCTTCGGAGGGCACGTTAAGCCGGCGGTCCCCCTGATTTGACCTGATCTAATATGTCAAACAGGGTAATAAAAATCACCCCTATTCCCCATCGACTACGCAATGATTGACTTTGTTGGGGCTTCGGGCTGGGTGGCCTGGTCCAGGGGCCACCCATCGACTGCACCTAGCATTGGTGGGGTGCGAATCGCGGGACTTCTCAGAGCTCGGTCATCGAGCGGACGTCCCCGGTTCGTAGTGCCGGCCATTGTTGGGGAGTTCTGGTCGATGGTGAGGCCGAGAGACCGCCTAACGGCTGCGGTCATACTTAGCAGTGTCGACATTGTGGGTCAGGCTGGGGGTGAGCAACAAAATGGAGGCAGTACAATGAGCCCGGTAGAGTGGCCTAAGTGCGTGCAAGTTCAGGTCGGAACACGCACGGAGTCGGACGTGCATGTAAAGGTGTCGGGAATAAAACACAGGATTCGTGGATTTTATTTAAAACTTTATTTAAAATTTCGGCGTTTTTTTGTGAGACTCGTTGCTGGTAATCACTCGCCTTACCTGCGAGGATTCCAGAGTGCTCTTCTCTTGTTCCGGAAAACGGGCGCGGTACTCGAGGGTGTTGAGCTGCCAAAATTGGTAGGGCGCTCCATCACAGTGGGTGCGGTGCAGTGCTGTGAACGGAAGAGCAGACTAGGATGGACATAAACTTACCAGGTAGGTGCCTTTGAATGACGAAGGGTGAATCTTGGGATGGTCCGCGAGAAAAACTGCGCGAAAACTCCCTAAACATCCGCGGTTATTAAAAAGGTCACCAAAAGGAAGAGGTAAAAAAAGAAAAACCGGGCGAAGAATCGTCAAAATTTGGTAAAAAAAAGATCAAGTTTTCCAAAATAGTACACACGTAAAATCGGGTGTGGCACATGCATTGCATTCTATAAAGTTCGCTATCATTGCAATTAAAGTGGCGTCACCGGTTACACGCGCAAAATTCGCTCTGGAATGCGGAAGCCCCGTTACTGAAAGTACAAACAACTAAAATATCTGCAACACTTCAAATTATAAGTGGGACGATACCTATACGAGGTACGAACAGTGCAAAATCGGAAACTTTCACTGATACGGGGTGCGATCGAAGCAAAATCGATCAGAATACAAGGTGCGGTCAGAGGAAAAAACTAGAAATTTCCTCTGATACGGGGTGCGATCGGGGAAAAATCGGACAACCAATCAACATACGGGGTGCAATAGGAAAAATAAACGAACGATCGATATACGTGGGGCGCTCGAATTAAAATTCGAATTTCAAACATACAGGGTGCGACCAAAATCTTGGTCACCCCCCCCAAAATTTTTCAACCCCCCCCCACCCAGGTTTCGTGGGAAACATTTTTACCCCCCCCTCACCCCCCCCCCCCATTTTTCGAAACCGAATATCTCGGGAACGGCTGGACGTAAACAGCCTTGCGAGGTATCGTTGAAGAGAGGAAGAAAAGGCGCATCCGCTGAACCTATCGGATCGACCCCCTCCCCCTCCCAGGAAAAATCCCCACTTACCCCTCTCCCAAAAATTGTTCCCCACCCCAGTAGGACCCTTCCCGAGCAAAGGCTGCACAATCCGGACCAAAATGGCGACAGCAACACCGCCCACCAACGAAACGGAACCGCGGAGAAGGAACCGGACCACCTCTCTAACCGGAGAGTCATCCACTGCCACTGAGACGCAGCTCATCGCCGACCTGAATGCGGCCCTAGTGGCATTATCGGGGAAAAATACCTCCACCGATGTTAAGAACGCGGCCAAAGCAGTGGCGGCGAGGTTGAGGGTCACGGCGAACAAACTCCAGGCTGCTAAATCCACGAACGAGCAACTCGCCAAAGAAGCCGACCTGCGGATCTCCTTCGGAGAGCTCCTAACGCAGGAACTGGCAAAACACTCGGGAACATTTGGCGAAGCCCTGGAGAACCTTCACGCCACCATGAGGCGGGAAATGGAGGAACTGGTGACCGACAAGCTGTCCACAACATTGACCAGCCAATACGACCTCATCAGGCTGGCAATCGACGCTCAAACAACGGCCCTCACCGGACTAGTGAACGCCACTGCCACCAAACAGAACACCGCCGCAAACACGACGGCGCTGCGACACGAAACGTCCCTGAAGGCCCTGCAGGCTGGGCTTTCCAGGTTCGAGACCGACGGCATGGAAACCAGCCTACCGATTGCAGACGTGAACATCTTCGAGAAGGCAACGGCGGCGATCAACACTCTGATAAACGAACTAAGACTCAACGCGCCGAGTGCCCCCCACCTCAGTCCTGCCCCCCCCCAATCGACCAAAGTCGACGGTTGGTCACAAACGGATGAGACCACCGTCACACTCCCCCCTCCCTACATAGCGGTTGGTGTAACGCAGACTGTATCACAGCGCGAACAACCCCTAGTTCCCCCCCTAAGTGAAGAGTCGCAGACTATAGTGCAGCGCGAACAACTCTTTGCCCCCCCCCAAGGTGCTACGCAGACCGACAGCAAGCGCGAGGTACCCCAAGTCCCCCCCCCGAGTGGTGAAAATGGCGCGACAGTCGCGAGTGCGGTGACGGACCTGGGAGTAGGAAGCGCGCACACGTCAGCACCCACCTCTCAAACCTCCCCCTCCCGCAAGGTGAAACAAGCCGCCCCCCCAACACCCCTACCCACCCAAAGGGGCACCCGGGGCGGTCGAAGGAAAAGAAAGGCGGCTGCCAAGAAAGCCGCTAGCCAGGAATACTCCCGGTCCACGAGAGAGCGAATACCGCCGCTGATGGGAGGGGAATGGCGTAAACCGGCCCCCTCCGCGGGAAGAGCGGCCCCGCCTCCGGCCAGAGGGACGACGAGTGGAGAGCGGCCGCAGAATCAAAGGCCCCCTCCCAGGATGGAGACGAGGATCAAGAGCCGACCCGAAGCCATCCTTATCAAGGTCGGGGACAAAACGGCCGCAGAGACCATGTCCATCCTGAAGGCGAAGGTGAATCTCGACCAAGTCAACTGCGAGGTTCAGTCGGTCCGCACGACCAGGACCGGTGACGTCATTATCAACATGGCCGGAGGGGAGGGTGCGGCGGCTCCACTCCTCAGAGAAATCAACGCGGTCGCCGAAGAACTGGGCGCGATGGCGTTGACGGAGAAGGCCGTCATAGGCATATCCGGCCTAGAGCTGGACTTCGACAAGCCGAAACTGGAGGCCGAGCTCCGCAAGATGGTGGGCCCCCACATACCGATCAAGGTGGGGATCCTAAGAGCAGCGGCTCTAGGAACGCAGAAGGCCGAGATCACTTTGCCACCCGGCATCGCCGAAGAGCTTCTTCGGAGAGAGAGCCTGCGGATCGGGTGGTCCACGTGCTCGGCCAAAAGAGTCCCGGTGGGCCCCATGCCATGCCACAGATGCTGGCGCCCTGGACATGTCAGAGAAACATGCAGGGGCCCGGACAGGTCGAAGGACTGCCTGCGTTGCGGAGAAGCGGGGCACTATGCGGCAAACTGTAAAAAGCCGGTGCCGTTCTGCAAGAGGTGCGGGAAGAGCGGCCACAGGGAGCTGAACTGCGCGTCACCACCGGCGCATGGCGAGGATGAAGCCAGAGGTGCCATTCCTCGTCACAAAACACCCCAGGTCGCGGAACGCTTAAGCGAAGTGTCCCCACCTCGACAGAGGTTTGTCTCCCCCACAATAGACACCCCCACAGGTGCCCCCCCGAACAATCGACCCCCCTGCCCACGGACCCTTCGACCTCTGCGTCGAAGGTCGAATCTAAGTTGGTCAGGATCGCGAACGACAAGGAAGCGATACGGGCGACGAAAGAGGGAGTGCTGGCGGAGAACAACCGGATAGTGCTACCGGGCGGGAGGGAAGACGGCAAAACATCCCTACCGGTCGACCCCCTAAACCCCCCCCGGGTGCTTATGACGCGAGACGCCAGCCCCAAAGGTCCCTTCACTCTGGCAAGACTGAGAGAGGACCGCATCAGGAGCGACGTGCGTGACTACGTGTCGTTCTTTTACGATAAGGCGGGGGACTACCAAATCGACGGGGTCACCAAGACATCCGTGTTGGGACGAATAGCAGCCGAGGGTCTTCCGAAAGAATACCCGGCCCTCAAGGCGCTGTTCTATAACTACCATGTCCAGTACATAGGCATAACGCCCCAACAGGTCGAGGAGGACATAAAGGCCTGTAGACGACATTGGTCGATGCAGAGGCAGATCCAGGTGGAGTCATACCGGATCGCCGAGAGCCCCCGTCGCCCAGAAAGGCAGAGCCAGAACGCGGCTGCCAGAACGTCGCCGGGTTTTCGTTAACACCGACACGCACGGGAGGGCAAGAGACCCCCCGACAAGGAACGCCGGTCAGGTTCCTGCAGGCCAATCTCCATACCTCGAGGGCGGCCCACGATCTCCTCCACGAAACGGTCCAAAGACTAAAAGTGGACGTGGCCCTCGTTTCCGAGCAGAACATTAGTGCTTCGGAGGGCTACGTCAAGGACTGTACGGACAGGGCGGCCATCTACCTGCCCGTTGCCGCGTTAGCCGAAGAAAGCGGCAGAGGAGACGGTTTCGCGTGGATCCGAACCCAGGGAGTAAAAATCTTCAGCGTTTACTACTCCCCAAACGAGACGGCCGAGGTGTTCGAGAGGAGGCTGGACGAGCTTGCCGGCGAAGTGAGGAGAACGACGGAGATCGTTATCGTGGGCGGCGACTTTAACGCCAAGTCACCCGAATGGGGGTCGCCGTCCGAGAACGCAAGAGGGGAGGTGCTCGTCGAAGCAATCAGTACGCTAGATCTCGGCGTAGCCAACGTCGGCACCGCCCCGACATTCGTGGGTAGAGGGTGCAAGTCCATTCTTGACCTCACCCTGGTTTCGACGCGGGCTCTCCACAAAATCACCGGGTGGAGAGTTCTCGAGGAGGAGACGCTCAGCGACCATCTCTACGTCTCGTACCAACTAGAGACGTGTCCCGCACCGCCAATCCTGCACAAAAGAGTGGACGGTTGGACGAGAAGGATCGACACGGACAGGCTGAGAACCGCGGTCGAAACCGAACTGAGCCGATCGGAGGTGAAGGACTCGGAAGAGCTCTCCGAGGCCCTAAGGCGCGTCTGCGATGCCTCCATTCCCAGGAGAAGAGCCGGTAACCAACGAAGGCCGGTCCACTGGTGGAACGAAGAGATCGCGGAAAACAGACGCGAAGCCTTGCGCCTAAGAAGAGCGGCGGGAAGAAAAAGAAAAGGTTCAAGGGAGAGGGAAGAAGCCGACGGGGCCTACAGAGTCGCCAAGAAAAGGCTCGTGCGCTCCATCGCCGCGAGCAAGCGCCGATGCTGGAACGAACTCCTAGGCCTGCTCGAAGAAGACCCCTGGGGACTCGCCTACAAGATCGTGCGAGGAAAACTCAGGGGTCCCAGCAAGATGACCGGACCTCATCCAGAAAAGGTCCGAGAGGTGGCGACGGCACTATTCCCCACACACCCGAAGACAACCGAACCGAGAAGACCCCCAACGGAGGAGAGGTCCCGGTTCACCCTGGAAGAACTAACCGTGGCGGCGTCCAAAATCGCGCCCGACAAGGCACCCGGCCCGGACTGCATACCCGGCCGGGTCATCAAGGAGGCGGTGACCCTAGCAGGACGGACCTTCCTGGAAATTTACAACAAATGCCTCGAGACCGGCATTTTTCCCGCACATTGGAAGGTCGCGAAGCTCGTCCTCATCAGAAAGGGCACCAAACCCCCGGAAAACCCCACCTCGTACCGGCCCATCTGTCTGCTCGATCACGCAGGCAAGCTGCTCGAGAGGCTGATACTTAACCGCCTCGAGAAGAACATCGAGAGCAGCGGCGGCCTCTCCGACAACCAATACGGTTTCAGGAGGGGAAGATCGACCGTGGATGCACTTAAAAAGATCATGGAGATCGCGGTCGAGGCCAAGATGGGAACCCGGCGTACCAGAAGGCTTTGCCTACTCGTCACCTTGGACGTCAGGAATGCATTCAATAATGCGGGGTGGAGGCACATCCTGGGGGCACTAAACAGCCTGGCGACGATCGAAAACGACACGTTTAATATCGTCGCCAGTTACCTCGAGGACAGACGCCTCTTAATAGGCGATGGGGAGCAGGAAGAAATGGAGGTCACAAGCGGAGTCCCCCAGGGCTCGGTTCTTGGACCGACGCTCTGGAACCTCATGTACGACGGAGTGCTGCGTCTGAAGCTCCCAGACGGATGCACCACCGTGGGCTTCGCGGACGACCTCAACGTAGTGGTCGTGGGCAAGGACGTGGCGGAGATCGAGACATCGGCGACAGAGGCGCTTGAGACCATCTCCGCCTGGGTGAGCGAAAGAGGACTCACCCTAGTCCCTGAAAAGTCGGAGGGAGTACTTCTCAGCGGAAGAAGGAAAGTATCCAAGGTTTCCCTCCGACTGAACGGAGTTCCAATTCCATCCAAGGACTCCGTAACCGTTCTCGGCGTCAAGATCGACAAATACCTGAACTTCGCCGAGCACATCAGGGACGCGTCCGCAAAGGCGGGAGCAGTGACGACATCTCTTGCCCGCCTTTTGCCCAACATGGGAGGCCCTAAGCAGGCCAAGAGAAGAACCCTAGCCCTCGTGACGCAGTCGATCATACTGTATGCGGCACCTGTATGGCACGAGGCGCTGAGGGTTAAAAGGAACGCGCAGAGACTGCTGAGCGTCCAGCGCAGAATGGCGCTGCGCGTTTCCTGCGCTTACAGGACGGTCTCGCTCGACGCGGCCCTCGTTCTGGCGTCGATGCCCCCCATCGACCTCCTCGCACTAGCAAGGAGCAGAACCTACGACGGAGTGGGAGGTGCCGGAAGCGAGGTGGCCGAAAGTTGGCAGGCCAGGTGGGAGGAGGCAACTTGCGGCTTGTGGACCCGCAGACTCATCCCCAACATCAAGAGATGGGTCGAGAGGCAGCATGGACAGGTGAGCTACCACCTCACACAAATGCTGTCAGGGCACGGCTGCTTTGCGTACTACCTGCACCGATTCGGCATATTGGGAAGCCCCATGTGCAGGTTCTGCGGGGAAATCGATACCGCGGAACACTCCCTCTTCCAGTGCTCGAGATGGGAGCGCGAGCGAACAATGGTCTCGCTTGCACTGGGGTACACAATGACTCCCGAAGACCTGGTCGAAGCAATGCTCGTCGACGAGGCTCAGTGGCAGCGGATAAACACCCTCATCTCAAACATCCTGAGGTGTAAGGAGGCAGCAGGAAGAGCCGAACAACGGGCCGCCGCTGCTGCTGCCCATGCGGGGGAGGATTCCGACACTGAAGATCAGTGACCCGAGGCCAATCGCGGTCGGGTGGAAGAGTGGCATGCGAAAGAGCACACGTAACATCGAATTCCATCGCAATGCCCCCTACCCGACCGTCAAACCAGGAGGCCAACCAAAGGAAAAAAAAAAAAAAAAACTCGGACAGGTAGAAGAGAGGCATGCGAAAGAGCACACGTTTCATCGAATTCCATCGCAATGCCCCCTACCTGACTGAGCAACCGGGAAGCCATGCATGAGAGGAACTTGGAGGCCCAAACGAAAAAGGCGGGTCTGCACACGATACTGCAGACCCAACGCATCTGCCCGAACATCCAGGGCGGGAGATGTAGAAGATCCCGACATCTCGGACCGAGCATCCCGGAAGAAATGCCTGACGGCGAAACCCGGGTGCTTGGTAGGGGGGAGTTTTAGTCAGTGAAGTCTGACACTATCCACTTCGATTAAGTGGGTGTCTCGCACGAGATTTCTCCTCCCTGCGTTGAGCTAAAAAAAAAAAAAAAAAAAGTGCGTGCAAGTTAATACTTGCCCCTCCCCCGAAATCCATCCAATCCATCCATCCATCCTCATACAAGTTCGTTGTTTACAGCCGGATTTGTGATCTTTATTTCTTTGTAATCTTTCGAAATTAGAATTACATTTCCTTAAAAACACTCACAGGTCTCCGCTTACTTTTCCCCATAATTTTTAACCTTTTCACTAAAATACACGTTTTTGATGCGGACGTGATTAGTTTAGTAATTAAAATCGCTGTCATCTAGAAAACGCTAAATCGTTTTCGATAATCGAATCGATAAAAGGCGTTGTCCACAAGTAAATCTATAGGCGGTCGCTTGTATATAGATATTAAAATGAAACAATATTCTATATTGGCAAAGGGTCATTTCACATCAATCAACCAACGCATTTTCATGAATTTCATATTTATATTTCATATTTTAAAATAAAGTACCTACTACAATAAAATTTATTTTAGTTTCATCAAAATATTTACCAACTCAGAGATGTTCGAACAGAAGTAATAAGTTACAATAAAAAGTATTTCAATAAATTTGAAATTAAAACATTTAAATATAATCGCACTACCCCGGCCATCAATGGCACTGTAAACCTGAAAATTACTATGAAATCCGAGCAAGTCAAGGTAGGTAATGTTTTTTCTTTTTGTCATTTTAGTATGCTTAATATTACCTAAAATGGAAGTACCTCATTGGTTAAAACTATCACCACTTGACTTTATTTGACATTACTTCGCGTTGTTGCTAAAATATGGAAGATGTAATGGTCGGTTTATACTAAAAAAGTAACGTAGCGGACGTTTGTCGTTGTCTGGACAACGACAAAGACAAAAGTCCGCAGTGCATAAGTGCATCTCTTACATTACATTCTACGTTGCATTCCGCTACGTTACTTTTTTAGTATAAATCAACCATAAGTAAGATGAAGGTGAAATGCAAAGTTACATAAAACCATGAAAAGTCAACCACAAGGTTAAGTACTGCCAATTAGCTACAGCTTAGAGTTAGTTTTTGGATTGTTGTTCTCAGATATTGGTACGGGATGCAGAGAAAAGATAAGGTTAAAACAAACATTGTAAACTTTTAGGTTCTGGTGCAAGGTTTTAAATTTTTAAGCAACGAGTATCGACATTTTCCGATTCGTTTACAAGTTAACCTAATGAAGTCATTTAATTCAAACCTCTTAGGCGCAAGAGCAATGAGGAATTGTGGAAACTATTCAACTGAATATAGTAAAATTTGAAAAGGTTTCCTAATGTATTTGTGGTAATGAATGTATTTAAAGTTTTTAACTTTCAGGATGTTACGTATCATACTTGCAACTTTGTTATTGATGAATCTCACCTTCCTCCACTTATTCCAAGTGGTAGATATAAACTAGATGTAAAAGTGCTGTATTTAAATGAAAGATTAGCGCACGTATATGGTTTTGGTGAAGTATACACTCCGATTCCATATCCAAAGGATTAAAAACTGTATAATAATTAATTGACAGAGGGTTCAGAAACGAATTGGAGTTTAATTGCACTTGTTTTTTATTTTAAGTTACACGTGAAAATTAATTAGTAGCAATTTTTATATTATTGTTTAAAGAATTCTTGTATTTGATATCCAATCGAGTAAGGCAAATTTCCGCATTAATGCAGAAAGTATTATTTTCCCGCACTAATGTGATTGAGTACACAATATAGTACATGGAACCTGTGTTTCATGCTCATAAAAGAGGGTTTTTGGTGATTTTGTTTTATTATAATACATGCATCTGTATACCAACGACTTGTTTAGTATGTCCAAACACCCTAAAAGACACATCCAACAAGGATCGACAAATACGAACATATTTAAAGCCTCTCAACGAAGGGGAGGATTTGTAAATATAACAAAAAATAGGGGCCGTCTTGCTATATTTGCAACAGACCAGGACATTACGCGGGAGCGTGATGATACAGTAAAAACAATGGAAACCATGCCATTAAGAATTTTAATAGTAATTATGAAATGCGTTTTCCAACAAGGGCTAATCAAAATTTCCAAAATACGGGTAGACAGAGTTCCAGTAGGGTTTATTTTGCAAATAACGGAGGGCGAAACTCAAATTATAATATTTTAATAGCAGTCGTAGTTACAATAACAGTCGAAAGGTAGGAAATAACAAAAATTACAGAAATTTGAGGAATAAAACCGCAGAGGGCGAATTATTTTCATCCCATTCCACATTCAAAACACGACGATGGACGACGAAGTCGGCCCAGAACCCCGCAATCCTTGGCCAATTGCATAAAGACGACCTATTACAAAACATATACTAACCATTAAAGCAATTGTAAATAATGGAAAAAACTGAAATTGTAATCGGCAACGGATCGAGTAAAAATACAGTTTCAAAAAAATTTGTAAATTACAAAAACACCTGTTATCTTCAACACGTATTAAAAACCTCAGGAGGTAATCGAGTATCAGTCGCCGAAGTTAGTAACATTAAACTCCAAGTCAGCGAAAAAAATTTCTATAATTCTGCATTATCGAGAATTTACTAAACCCATTATATGATCTAGCTCGAGAGCCCATGTAGTCCCAAGGCTTTTTGCACAACACTTCTTCAATTTTTCCTATCTTGTGCTTCCTCCTTCCATCTTCCAATACCTAGTAGTCTCAGGTCCGCTTCCGCCTTATCCACAGTAAAAAATGTTTCTTTGGTTCAAATAAATTTACTTGGAGCAAACGAAAAATTTTATTATATTGCAGTGTTACAAAAGGGGTCGATTGGGTCGACCTATTGGGTCGATTCTACCGTCGCCTGTTAAATGGAATCTAGTTCAAATCCTGATTTTTTGCCACCTTGACTACTGCTCAGTAGTTTACAATGGGTATCTAACCAATTATCTGCGAAATAAACTGCAGGTTTTGCAAAATGCTTGCCTCAGATTTGCATATGGGATTGAATTTGGTGAACATGTAACTCCCATATATAACCAACTTAAAATCCTAAAGATTGAGTCTCGGTTCGAACTACAGTTTGCTACACTGCTATATGTAGTTTACACATCTGGACTGCCACGGTACCTATCCGTTTTGCTGAAACAACGATCCGACTGTCACAATCTAGGGCTACGAAATATGAAAAACCTAACGGTTCCAAGTCACAAGTCGAAAAAATTTGAAGGGTCCTTTGAATATAAAGCATGTGTACTCTTCAATAAACATATTGATTTGTACACGTCTGCCAAATCAAAGACGACATTTAAGGCAAGACTCCTGGATCGGTTATTGACAACCCAAAGACAGGACTGAGTTGACACATGGGTATCGGTTGAAAATCAGCTTTACTGAACTGATACCTTTTTTCAATGTTGCTTGTATTATTATTATTGTAACTTGTAACTTTGATTAATAAACTATTATTATTAAAACACATCGGTTAAGACTAAGATTAAGAAACCATTATTTAATCTGGTTTATTGGATTGTGCCTGAATCTTACGAATACACTTATAAAATAAAAGATTAGCTGTTTGATCAAATATCAGAGGAACTCAAATTAGGTCTCTTCAGAAATTAATTCATTCCTGAAACATATAAAAGGAACAAATTTATGAGTCATTTGTATAATGGTTTGATTTTGATACTGGAACAAACTAAATAATTTTAAAATTTGTTAAAGTTAGGTAAACGCACAATAAAAATTTAAGTGATGAATAAAGTGAATGACCTGTGAAAAAGGACAGATTAAATTCTGACAATTTCGGAAATTGGTAAAACACGCCTGCTCATAAAAATTTTGGAAGGGAAGAATGAGAGATAATTTGAGGATTCGCATAGTGTCCGTCAAAGCGGAAGGACGTATTTTATTTGTTAATGGATTCGCATAGTGTCCGTCAAAGCGGAAGGACATATTTTTATTTGTTAAAGGATTCGCATAGTGTCCGTCAAAGCGGAAGGACGTGTTTTTATTTGTTAAAGAATTCGCAGAGTGTCCGTCAAAGCGGAAGGATGTATTTTTATTTGTTAATGAATTCGCTGGGTGTCCGTGAAAGAATAAGGACGGTTTTTGAAAAAGTTTCGTTTGATGTTCATAGAAATGAAAGGACGTTTTCGGTTTTGAAAGTTTATTTAGTTAAAAAGATTCGATTATTGATTAGTCAGGAGTATAAATGTTTTCCTTGGATATTAGTAGAAGGTTAATAGAACAGCGAAGATTGGTTTAATGCAAATCCTAAAGAAGGTTGTTATTTGGAAAGCAACAAGTGTTTATGGTCGTTAATTTTCTTACAATTCGAGCTGTGTATGGACGATTTGAATGGTAGATCACGTTAATGCGAAGTACTTCTACAGACAACATAGCTGGTTCGTTTTTTCGACACAGGAAAGAAAAGGCGGTAAGAAACTAAATCTGTTCGTGCGTTGTTTTAAATTGTTAGACAATATTTCTTTTAAAAATAACTTTGTGCGATTTAATCGAGGGTTTAGTAAAGTATTTGAACTTTGCAATTGTTCTAAGTTTAATTTGTTCTTTTTTTTCTTAGGCATAGATAATTTTGTTCACAATATCTTATATTTCTTTTGTGTATTAATAAATGAATATATGAAGGTAAGTTTGCTGTGGTTTATGGCATGGTGGGATCATCGGACCTTATTTTTTTGAAAATGCAAATGGAGATGCAGTAACAATGAATGGTTAGCGTTATCGATCAATTTTAACAGATTTTTTCTGGCCAAAATTGGATGAAATTGATTTGCAAGACATGTTTTTCCAACAAGATGGTGCAACCCCACATTTTGCCAATGCCATTATGGAGTTATTGGGAGAAAAGTTTGGTGAGTCTGTAAACTCCAGAAATGCAACTGTTAATTGGCCTCCAAGAAGTTGTGATTTAACACCTTTGGATTTATTTTTCTGGGGATAGTTATTTGACGTCGTTGGTCTATACCAACAAACCTTGAACTACAGACGCTTCGAAATTGAACATCGAACGCTGCATTAATGGAATTACACCTGATTTATTGCAAAAAGTCACCGAAAATTGGGTTAATCAAATTCGATCCTGCAAAAGAAGCCAAAGTGGACATTTGTACGATGTGCAAATGTAAAAATGTAAATGCAAATTGGTGCAAACCGCTATAGGGGATGGTTATTTATTCCCTATTTTTGCTTGATTATTAATTTAAACAACGATAATATACGAACTTGTTTTATTTACACTTTATACAATTTTTATCACCTTGAAGTTGCATTGAACTACTTCTTCGAATGATGCTGTCGAACTACTGCTTCGAACATGACTGTCGAACTACTGCCCGGTTTGCCTACCGGACGCAGTAGTTTACTTTTAGCTCTTAGCGACCTCTGTGGCAGTTGGCGAAAACATATTTAAATTTAAATAATACAGAGTGGCCACACCGCCAATACTCGGTCGTCATAGCCTCGTTAGTTAAATCAGAGTGTACAACGTGAAGATGATGATGAGGTTGACTTTTGAGTATGAGAGGCTATATATTCGCTTTCAACACCCTATTACACCCCACAATAACATTTTTTTACTGCATTATCATAAATCACAAAGGCTTAAACTCAAAACTAAATGTTACTGTTTATTTTAAACCCAAATTGAGAAAGTGGTGTCGGGTTTCGCTCCGGTAACTCATTTCGTTGTGGTTCGCCGATGATGATTCTCAAATATTTTGTTATGTCACTTTTGTTATATACATTAATGTTGTTTTCAAAGGATATGATAAACTTCAGGTTCATTTGTTACACCCCATTACAGAATGTATAAAATTGTCTGTTCGTGGAAATTTTTGTCAGTATATCTTCACTTACATTTAAAATTGTTTTATTATAAAGGCTACCATGAAAAATATACTTTTCCTATTATTACTCGAATTATGTGCCCAAGATATCTCCTGTAACGACGATATTTTGTCTAAGGTAAGTTCAAATCTTTAAACCTTACCAATAAAATTGTGCACTTTCCTAGTATAAGAAAATGTATGTAGGGTGTTTTTAAGTACGATAAAATTTTGTTTTTGAATACCTCATAAACAAAAGGCTTTTCAGTAATATTTTTATTTATCTTTGATTCAATTCTTGGCATTTAGTATGAAATAGAATATCGGCAAAATGGTTGCTTTTGGCTGCGATGCAAATGCGTACTCTTTTGTTTATATTTTCATTACATTTTGTTTTGGCATATTTGTTATCTAATTCGGTCAATTTCTTCGCAAATGATGCCTTGGATTTGCTGTATTGTTGAAGGCTAATTTGGGTAGACCTTTGCCTTTAGGTAACTCCTAAGAAAAAAATCTGGTGTTGTGCTGGCCAATCGATGCCACCAGATTTTGACATCAAATCGCGCAGGAAATACTTCGCCCAAAATTTATAATATTGTAGAACGAGTTGTGTGCGATGTTGCACCATCCTGTTAAAACTGTACTGCTATGATATTGAAAATAATTTAAATTTATGAATTGCTGCACGTTGGGCCTATAATTAAATATATGCCTAATTAATGAAGTTAGTTGTTTTAATGTAGAATGGGATATCGATAAAAAAATTTAATAATGTTTTTTTTACGTAAAAATACGATCCTTTGGATGTCCTTTGCCATGTAAGTAAAGTGGTTAGATTTTTCTAATTGCAACTCATTTTTATGTAATTTAATAATGAAGTTCAGATTATTTGAAATTT
The DNA here is from genome assembly GCA_932274525.1 of Podabrus alpinus. Classification (NCBI taxonomy): domain Eukaryota; kingdom Metazoa; phylum Arthropoda; class Insecta; order Coleoptera; family Cantharidae; genus Podabrus; species Podabrus alpinus. The sequence continues at coordinate 45,231,348 of OW026456.1, read as the reverse complement.
AAAATATGACACCAGAATGTACCGTGACGTCACAATGAGTTTCTAGTATGTAATTTACCTTGCAAAGCGGCTGCACTGCCTTTTGTTGAGGTTGATATTGTGATTTTGCAGTTTTAGTTTAAAATACATTTAAAATATCAAATACGAGTACAGTTAAAAGGTGTTTAGTTCCAATGTACTTATAGAAATACGAACTCATTGTGACGATGACGTCACGATACATTCTGGTGTCACATTTTAAATTTCAAATAATGTGAAGTTCATTACGGTGGCAAGCTGAGGAACGTAATGGAAACCACAAGATTCCGTTCCCTAGACAGTGAATTTCTTTATTAATTTTTTTCTTAAAAATTTTTCCATTTTAAAATTTTTTATTTAAATCTAATTTTTAAATTTTTGTTCAGAATAATTCTTTTCAAAATTAAAAAAATTTTATTATTGGGTTTTCTTTAGTATCCTTTCTCGACATGGAGAACTTAAAAAAGTATTATAGAAAAATCGGCGTTTGTTGAAAAGCATTTTATATGTTGCATTTGTGTAAATGTTTTCCCAAAATTTTCTAAAATATATAAATCTTTTTTCCTTCGCTCTATTAAACACGTTAAAATAAATCGAAAACTTTATATTGCATTTTTCATTCTTCCTATTTGAAATTTTAAAAAACCATTTTACATTCTTGCCAAAAATGGTAAGAATTGGAAAAGAAAATAATCGATAGATTCGGGTTTGCTCTCTAGCGCTTTACTTGCCGATTATGGAAGAAATTTGTTAGGACCAAAAAGATAGGTGGTCCAAAACTGCACACCGCACCATATTAAAATTTAGAAAACTTTGGTACTTTCGAAGCGAGTGGAGTATTTACGTCGAAATTTTAGAAATTTTTCCAACTGTGGTAGATTTCTTATTTATGAGCACATTTTGAAAATTGAAAACTGTGTTTATCGCATTTTCTTTGGTGCCATTTTTTTACTTTGAACAATGAAAAACGTGTAGAAAACTCGGTGTTTGTCGAAGAATTGTTTATGTTGGAATTTGTGCAAAAATATAATTTTTTTCGCTTCCGTTTATTAAGCACATTAAAATAAATGGAAAACTTGATATTAAATATTTTTGTAATCGTGCTCGTTTGTAATAAAAAATAACCTTTAATATTCCTGCCAAAACTGGAAAATAAAATTTTCCATAGACTCAAATTTGCCCTTACTTGCTGATTATGGAAGAAATTTATAAGGATCGAAAAGATAGACGGTCCAAAATTGGATACCACACCGTTTTAAAATTTTCCAAAACGCTTCTATTTTCGACGGGAGTGCAGTATTTAGGTCGAAAATTTGGAAATTCTTCAAACGGTGGTAGTTTCCTTATTTATGGGCAAATTTTTAAATTTCAAACACCAGAGCGAATGCACCTTTCGGTTCTCCACGAAAATTGTCGTACATTGTTTTTCCTTAATTTTAAAGGTAACGGCGTAATTTAAGTTTTACATTTTCAAAAATATTATTATAATTCCTTGCTTAAAATTTGTTCAAATTTTTTGTTTCAAAATTTTCGATAAATAAATTTATTAATCCGTGGGTCGATTTGACTTTCGAAAGGTAAGAGAATGTCGCCATAAATTTATTTCGTAAAAACGTTTCTTAACTTTTAATCCGCCAAACAATTTATCAAATTAAGTATGTCGAGTATAAATTTTTGAAAATTGAAAAATATTTATGGAATTTGCATCAGTATCCACGCCGAATTCTTCAAGTCAAAAATCTGTTTTAATTTATTTGTCGCCTTAAAAAAAATCTTCGAAAAGCAAATTGCAAAAATGTTTTTATGGCATTTTCTTTGGTGTCCATAGACTTGGAAAAATGAAAAACGTCATATAGAAAAATCGGTGCTTGTCGAAGAACTTTTCAGATGTAAGATTTTGTGCAAATATTGTTCTAAATATTTTTAAAAATGAAAATTTTTTTCTCGTCCGTTTAAAACACGTCAAAATAAATCGAATACTTGATGTTGAATTTTTTCGCAATCGTGCTCATCTGTAATAAAAAATAACCTTTAATATTTTTACTAAAAATGATAACAAATGGAAATTAAATTTTCGATAGATTCAACTTTGCTCTTTAGCGCCTTACGTGCCGATTATGTAAGAAATTGGTAAGGAACAAAAAGATAGTCGGTACAAAATTGCATACCACACCGTCTTACAATTTTCGAAAATGGTGGGAAGAAATGGGAAATTCTTCAAACGGTGGTAGCCTCCTTATTATTTATGGGCAGATTTTTAATTTTCAAACACCAGCGAATGCACCTTACGGTTCTCCACGAAAATTGCCCTACATTATTTTTACCTAACTTCAACGGCAACGACGTAATTTAAGTTGGATCAACATGGAAGACAACATGGACATTTCCTTCGATGCTACTAAAAACATTTCTTAAGTTTACTTTTAAAACTACCTTGAAATTATTACGGTTTTGTAAATAAATTCTTAGAGAATGAATCGCAGCATCAAAGCCACCTTTCGTAGCAAACCCATTTAGGCTAGTCGCCTAAAAGTCGAACCCACTGGGATAATTTAATTTCTCTTAAAATTTAAGGATAAATTTTGTTAATATGATGAGAAGGTGAACTAGAAGATGTGAAGGGGTAGAAAAACCACGAATAATGCGGATTTTTTCAAATAAATCTTGAAAGATGTACAAGTTAAAATCTGGAAGGGGTAAGAGTCGTGTTTTTTTTGTAAAATGTACTAAAATTTAAATATTATTTGAAATTCAAAATTATCATTGGGGATTTTATATTTCTGTTGGCACTATGTTTGTTTTTAGTGGGAAACGACAGCAGAGTCGAAAAAAGATGGAGTTGCTTTTCGAGCCTTGCTTGAGCAGGAACGCTAAAATTTGCATGGGGGTTTTTTTTAAATAAAGGATTAATTTTTTGGGTTGGTAATAAATAAATTATCCAATCAGGGATTTTGAGCGCATTAACAACCTTTGAATTTTTATGTTATGGTATAGAAAATAGATGATACGAACATATATTAATTTAATATTGATATATATTGCCGTGATAAGCTACTCAATAAAATTTTTTTATTTGTATAGCGGGGAAAAGATAACGGCTCTCTTTTTTAATAGCTCCGGCTAGCTTTATTGAGACTCTTATTATGGGCATGTCGATGGTCCGCTTGTAAGTAAATGAACACACCACATCGGTTCGCTAAGTACGACCTATTCAAATTTAGAAACTAATTCCTATAAGTATCTGAATCGACTCGTACCTCTTTTGCTGTGTCAAACTTTTAAATAAAAACTCAAAATAAATCTCCTCTTCAATAAAAACAATCGATTCATTTATTAAACACAAATTAAATTTATCAAGAAACAAAATTATAATATCTAAAGAGAAAAGAAACAAATTAAGTGTACAATTATTACAAAGTTCTAAAATTCTACTGCCCCCCGATTTATTCGCACTAAGTTAATTTTAAAATATTGTCAAACAAATTAAAACGGTGTGCACACAATTTATTTCTTACCGGCTTTTCTGTCCACCGTCGAAAACACGAACTAGTACAGTTGTTGTAGACTTCGCTGATGTTGACGTGATCTCGCATCCAATTTGTCCATCCACAGCTTGAATTGTTAAAAATAATTGATGACCATAGATAATTTGCTTTCCAAAAATTAATCTTCTTTCTGTTGTCTCAGGTAAATTATTGAATTTCTTCATATAACAACTTATAACCATAATCCAAAATTTTAACCAACAAAACGTTTACAGCGGTACCAAAAATTTTCATTTACTAATATTCGTTGCTTCTTAACTTTTATAATATTCCAAACCACAATTGTCTTTCTTACTGGTTAACATCAATCGAATCCATTTCAAAAATAATATCCAAAATGAAACAAATAATAATCGTCCTTACTAATACCGGACATCAAACGAATTTCAACCAAAAATTATCAAAAAACCAACCACGTCCGCACTTGTCTATGGACGGCCTGCGAATCCCAAAATTATCTCCTTGTTCTCCCCTCCAAATTATAGACCGGCGTATTTGACCAATTTTCCAAAACTTCTCGGAGCTATTTTGTCCTTTTTCCGTAGCTTTCACTTTTATTATCACACATTTTGAATTATTCGCGTTACCTAACTTTACAAATTTGGAATTACTTAACTTGTTTACTAACCAACTGAACACTTTCAAATGAGTCATAATTTTGTCTCTTTACACTTTTTAGGAATCGATTAATTTCCGAGGAGATTTAATTTTGATTTGTCAGATATTAGATCAAACAGCTTTAAAAATACTAGAGGTATTTGTACGACTCAGGTACATTCTAAAGTGGTATCTTAATCTTTGTTAAAACAAGAGGTGTTTATTACCCAATCGAGCGCCCTTCGCAACACCGCAATATAGTATGTTAGTATGTATTATCACCATTCAGTAAACTAGCAAAACATAAAATGCAGAACTAAATATAGTGGGAAACTGATGTATATCTTGATCAACTGGTATGACAACATTCATATTATTTTTGTAGTACATATTACGGTGTTTCAATCATCAATAAAGGAATTCAGATTAAATAAGCTCTTAATTTATTAATAACTAGCTGACCCGGCAGACGTTGTCCTGCCCAAATTTCAATATTTGCCTACATGTATTTTTTAGATCCAATCCGCATAATAACCTTGCGACTTATTTGGTCATCGCAAATACCAAACGTATTAAAAAAAGGATTAAATAAAGAAATTAATAAAAAATACAAATCAAGGTTTAATAAAAAAAAGTTTAACAAAACTGTTAAGTATTCACAAAAACCACAATAATTTCTAATTTTACTTTATTCTTGATAAACGTTGTTCTTTTCTTCGGCTCCAAACGACGTCATTTGAAAGCATCCGTTATATTTTTGTGTATTCGCCAGGAAATGTTTAGATTGGATTGTATCCCCATAGAGAAACGAATACAATGGCTCTGGCGGATGAGTCAAAACGGGCAATTTCACCTTGCCACATTCGCTCAACCAAATATGGTTTTTGTAATTTTGAGCAATGTTTGGGAACACCTTTCGGATGAGTTCGGTTTTTGATTCGGTGAACTGGCAAAAATCGACGGGGAATGTAATGGTGCCAGTCGAAATTTCCAGCAATTTGGAAGGTTCCTACCGTGTAGGAACAGCTCCATACATTCCACAACATACAACATAGAATAATTCACTTTCCAAAACGATAAAATCAAATTATGATTGTTATAATTATAATACAACCATTCAATTAACAAAATCAAATGTAATTGTATTTTGCTCAGCCCTATTAATATTACAACTCGTTTTTAACTTTTTTATTCGAATTTAGAAAGTTTTTTTTATTTAATGAAACATTTATGTAATAAGATAATTGGATTAAATGATTAATTATCAATGCCTTACAATGTGGGCACAGAACGCTCATAGATGCAATAGCAACGGATTGGTCTGCACTGTGATCAATTGTCACGTTGCAACGAAATGCAGTTCGATGAGTATTCAACGCAACATCATTTGTTGAACAGATCGCGAAACAACACAAAAGTAAAAACTAATGTCATTTACTTTTCCAGGACGAAATACAGGGGTAGCTACAATTTTGCAATATTGTCGCACCACCTATTGACGATATAAAAAGCACTTGCAGTTTTCAAATATAATTGTATTTTGCCCAACCCTGTATAATATTACAACTCGTTTTTAAGTTTTTTATTCGAATTTAGAAGGTTTTTTTTATTTAATTAAACATTTATATAATAATTTAATATAACTAATAATAAAACTAAGTTTTACTACTACTTCCTACTTCCTCCTCCCTTCCTCTTCGAGTAAGGAATTATCAAAATCACGCAGCAATATTGAAAATTCCTCAGCTTCTTCCTTTTTTTTCTGTTCGGCAGCAATCAGTTTCTCCACTCTTTTTCTGTTTCTTATACGTTTTGCCGCCACTTTTTTTTTCGCAATATTTAAATCAATTTTACGCATTCGATTGCTGCTAAAATCACGAAGTGCCTTCTTTAACGAATTAATAGTAGCTCGTTTGAATTCTTCTCTGACTTCCAAATCTTCGTATTTTCCGAACGATAAGGCCCTCTTTAGCGCCTGTTCCACATCCTTTATTAATTCACCTGAAAACATTTTTCGTTGACGTTCAACACTTATTTCGTTATTATAATGTAATTCTGCTTATATAGTAATTTTGAGTAGGATAATCGGATTAAATGATTAATTATTTACCAATGCCTTACAATGTAGGTACACAACGCTCATCGATTCAATAGCAACGGATTGGTCTGTCTGTAATCAACTGTCACGTCACGAAATTGAATACGTTTAAATTCAAATGGCATATCTGATGGAATGATGGGTATTCGTGGAATTAATACGATTTCTCGTTTGTATCTGCTTATAACTATTACGAATCAGAACACCTATATGTATGGTGACCATATTATTTTTATGAAAAAAGAGTACATTTCGGCGAAACAAGGTAAATACCTACAAAACTTAAAAAAAGGTCAATGGCGTACCTAAAGCTACGATTGATGACCTTTTTTTTTTTTTTTTTTTAGGGGTCGCACTCAAGGAAACAGCCATGTATGCACCTCTGTTTCCCCCACAATGAAATCTGGCACCCCCCGGGCTTCATTGTGATTGCATTTTAAATTTAAATATTTCAAATGAAAAAAAGAGTACATTTGTATGTACTTGGACAAGTTTTAAAGTACATAGGACATCGTTTTAAAAAAGAGTACTGTCCTACTAAAAGGAGTACATATGGTCACCATACCTATATGGTCAGGTTACATCGTCTGTTTGTGTTCATACAGGGTGTGTCAAATTGTTAGTATCTGTTCCTACAGGGTGGGTCTAAAAAAAGCGAATACAATGGAAGGTACGGAATAACTGTGCAAAATTTGGTCAAATGTTTTAAATACGTGCAACCGCTTAGCTATATTATTAAATAAAATATTAAAATTTATTAAAAAATCATGCTCTCTTAAAAAAGCTAATATTATGTTCGCGCATATTAAGGGTTAGTTTGTTCAAATTGCTTTTTTATTTACATGAAGGATAAATGCAGTTAACATCTAATGCAAGGCCTCACCCTGGGAGAACGGCCTACGCGAGGTAAATTTTTGCAAAATGCTTTTTTCCTTATTTGCTTTTTTTCTAAATCACCCCAGTATTGAGGCGAACAAAACAAAAATACGTTATCAAACCTCACTATGTGACAGAGCCGTACTAACGGTTATCGTGTCGCCAATCAAAACCTAATAACCAAATTACAAATTAATTTAAAAAAAAAATAACAAACCTTGTAATGCTACACCGGCATTATCTGCCTGATTTATATCAATCACCGGATCAAATATAAACATATTATCAATAGATAGCGCTACTAAATAAATTGACAGGCGTAATATATTAATTTATTCGTGGTTTGCATTTGGTTTTAAAGTAATTTTTTTATGACTTCCAAATTAGAGCCACCATCTGTTGATCACTTATTTAACTAAAATGAAATTTTCCAATTTCCGAACAACTTTTCCAGCATTTCATTACCTAACAACCTTATTCGGAGTATATATTACGAACATTAAAAAAAAATAACAAAATCGGTCCAAGTCGCCACTGTAGATAAAAAATCATAGTATAGATGAAAAAATAGTATTGCTCATCGGCGCAATAACGATGAACCATTTTTGAACCAACTAATTGATTCACTTTGTGGTACAAAGTGAACAAAAGCTACGATTCACAATCTATTCTGTGCAGCTTATATAGACCTTTTGCAATGTCTTTATAAGTTACTTGCAGCCTTCTCGATTCAGTCCAACTTTCCGGGGCAACTTTTTCAATTTTTTATTACGTAAAAACCGTCTTCAGACTATTACAATTTAAAAAAGAAATTAACAAAATCGGTCCAGCCGTTATCAAGTGATGCCTTGACAATGGTTTTCACTATAGAAATAAAGTAGGTACTTTAATTACCTACCTACTTCTGTAGGTACTTAAGGTCGCGCCACCTATTGACGGTATAAAAAGCACTTTCAATTTTTCCCGAATTTTCCAACTTCCCGGGCAACTTTTCCAATTTTTTTTACGTAAGAACCATCTACGGACTATTACAAACACTTTTTAAAAAAAATTAACAAAATCGGTCCCGCCGTTATCATGTGATACCGTGACAAAGGTTTTCACATTCATTTTTATTTATATAGAAGAAGATAGATAGATATAGATGGTTTTCACTATAGAAATAAAGTAGGTACTTTAATTACCTACCTACTTCTGTAGGTACTTAAGGTCGCGCCACCTATTGACGGTATAAAAAGCACTTTAAATTTTTCCCGAATTTTCCAACTTCCCGGGCAACTTTTCCAATTTTTTTTACGTAAGAACCATCAACGGACTATTACAAACACTTTTTAAAAAAAATTAACAAAATCGGTCCAGCCGTTATCATGTGATACCGTGACAAAAGTTTTCACATTCATTTTTATTTATATAGATAGCATGAGAATTCTGTTACAACGGAAAAGGTTTTCCGAAAGTATAATAAAAACTCAAATGAAGTCGTACAATTTATAATACAGGTAAGGAATGAAAAGGTTCACCAATGATAAGGCAAAAATGATAAAAGTTACAAATTAATGCATTTCAAGAAATTTTGTTTAATGTAAGAAATTGTTAGTAATAAATTAGAATTGTAAAATTAGGTTAGTTTAAGTGTTGCGTTAATAGAGAGAGATTACGTGGGTGTTTAAATCGGTGTGACGATAAATTCAACTTAAAGTCATCCGAGGCTTCAACGTAGTGCGAGCGAACAATCAGCGGCAATTCGTTACGGCAACGGTTAATGCAAAACTTTGGACGCTGAAATCAAATAAAAGGTGCAAATAATTTTATGACATTTAAATAAAATGATAAGCATTATCAGATGTGCGGTATAAACTTATATTAATAACGAAAATATCCAAGTGGGATGAAAACAGAAAAAATTCGTCAAAACCCTGGAAACGAAACAATAAACAAAGGCTTCTCACACAAGTGCGCGAACGGGACGGACGTATAAATTTCGTCTCCGTAGAAAGTTTATTGATTCAATTGAGAATCAATTGTAAAAGTGTGGAGAACTAAAAAATAAAAAGTATATGATTAAATTGCAAAGTTTCACAGAAACTTTAGTGAGGTTAGATTAAATAAATGTTGATGATACTTACCTTTGATAATTTGGAAAGTGATGGTAGGTGATTTGAAACAATCACTAATATAAATGGTTATTGGAGAACACCGACACGAGCACAAAGGCGAGTTACAGAGAAATTTTGGAAATTTCTGCAGTCTTGGATAAGTTGATCGAGAACAAAAGTTGATGCGAAGATTAGCGACATCTGCGGTCGGTAAGACAAACTTGCATAATTTCATCGCGCCGCGAGTGCATTATTTACACGTTTAAAAACAAATTCACGCCACTTAATAACTTTGGGGTTGCGCGTAATTTTAAGTATTTATTGTTCATGTTCGTTTATTTAAAATTTTTTTAGAATTAAGATTTGTGTTTTCATTTATTTGTTAATGATTAATAAATCAAATTGCGTTAAAAGTTCCATAGGCGTATCATTGGGGAATTTTTATATTCCCACAAAACCTTCTATATCAGGAAAAGTTAACGAGGAACCGACTCCAGAGGTAAGGGTAAACTCATGCCAATTAAAAGATACTATAAGAGCTAGCACGGGAAATATTAAATTTTCAATACGTTTCAATTAAAATTAATTAAACATGCATGTGACCCGTAAAATGAGCAGACCGGCACATAGTAATATTTATATACATGGTGAGCGAATGGCTGAAATGCTAGCGTGTTCGCTTTCAAGCCAAGATTCACGGGTTCAAATCCTGTGTCCAAATCTATAGAAGAAATTTTCGCTCACCAAATGTCTATCTGCTGGCCCCAGATAACATTATTTATGGCTAAAAAACTTCCCTGATGGAGTGGGCGGTGTAAAAATCGTCTATTCCCGTGGTTCGGAATCCACGTTAAGCTGTAGGTCCTCTGTGCTCGTTACACATTTTCAACACGCAATGAGCAGAGACAGGGAGGTATCGGGAAAATGTCGGAAGACGTTCATAACCGAATATACATACATTTATATACATTAGTTATGATTTTTTAATTTCCTGGTTATTATACTTGCATAACAGAAAATTACAAGGCGAAGGTATTGTTTGGCTGATATCAAATTTTCATTAGAATTACCGTCATACTATATAATATGTGCTAGCTTTCATGAGTAGATTTCAATCGACAGTATAAAATTGTTCTGATTTCAAACTTGAAATGAAAAATATACTTTTGCTACTAGCATTTCAATTATTTGTTGAAAATTTATTCTCAATACATTTGTCCTTTTTTATCGACTGATGATGCGAACATTATAAATTCTCGAAACGCGTCTCGAATTTAATTAAAAGGATTTTGGAGAAAACGACGACAAATTTTATTTGAATTTAAATGATTTTTTACATTATTTTATCAATTAATATTTAACAGCTATAGGAAATGATGTCTTATAAATGAAATTGTGTAAATTACATGATTTTTTATCTATTGAAATATTTCTATATTTTATTCTGTATTTTAGGATTCTAGTTAAACTCATGAAGTTTTAATTTATAAAGTTTAAAGTTTACTAGTTAATTTTAGAAGTTTTTAATAGCGTATGGCAATCTTTTTATATATTGAACTGTCTTCAACAAAATTACACAATTTACAAAAATTTTTCAATAAAAAAATAAATTCAAAATTCAATAAAATAATTTTAACATGTCAATATTATAATTTCGTTATGCACAAAAATCTTTAATAGTCAAAATTTAAACAACAAAATAATTCTTCAAAATTATTAAATTTAAAAGTCTGGAGTATTGTTCCAAAAAGGACTAGATTTGTTTTTATTAAAAAGAATCAAAAAAATGTTATTTGTATAAAAAAAGATTTAAAATTAAAATGATGTGTTTAAAGTCATGCGTGAATTTTAAAAAACATAAGTGCGCGAACCGACACTCGCAAGATTTGCAAAAATTCGATTACGTCCAGTTTCGGACACATTTTGAAATTATGAGCCAGGACCAACCAAGTCAGCCAATCAGAGGACGTGAATCAAAAATTGCGCACGCGTGGCAAAGAAATTTCGGCTACAAAGTGAAACATGGACGTATTCGTTCTGAAATGAACAATAAGCCAAGCGGTGATTTTTAATCAGTGTGTGGATTTTTAACAAGCGGATTTTTAAAAGTGGATATCCAAAGAAAAGTTTCAAAGTGGATCCTTATATGGTTTTCCAAGTGGAAATTTAAGAAAATTACTAGTAAGAGGAATAAAAAGTGGTCAATATTAAATGAAAATCGATGGTTGCAAAATTAACAAAGATTTATTTGGAAAATTCAACTATTGTGGATTTGGTACATGAAAAATTGGTTTAGAAAATTGGAAATCAACCTACGTAAAAAATTGGTATGTTTATCGAGTGTTATAAACAAAAATTAAAACAAAAGACAAGGTATTTAGATTTTTGAAACTTTAAATCAGTGAAAATTATTACTTTTAAAACATGTTACGAACGCATGTGTGTTTGTAAACTGAATGACTTTTTTTATCTCTGAACAATTATTATAGAGGTGCTATTAATTTCCTTATGTGTGAAAACAATAATTTACTAACCCATATTTTGAATTGTAAAGAAATTTTATTAAACAAAAAAATTTATAAAATTGAAGAATTGAGTTATTTCAAAACAAAAAAAATTATCACAGTTGATAAAAAACTGAATTTTGAGTGTGACGAGAAAATAAAAGTTAAAAAAATTAATTCTTTCAAAATTTATATCTGTCGTGGCTTCGAAATTAACGAACGGAACACCACAATATATAGTAATTCTCAGGAAATCTGAGCCGTCGCGTCGTCACAAAATTGAATCTGTAAGATGCAACTTTTGAATTTGAACTTCGCGCCAGCGTCCTCTCCAGAAAATTCGCCATCTCTTGAGAACTAACAAAGTTCAAATCTAAAATCACACTTCTTCGACGACACGGAAAATAACCTGGACCACCACCAATAAAAATTTACTATAGATATTGTCATGTTCTGGTTATCATAGATGAGGGGTGTGACATGATTGGGTCGATTTATTGAAACACTCATAATTTAATTAATTCAATAAGACCATAACAGGTAATCACTAGATTGTATCTGAATTTTCTTTGATTGAAAGATTGTTTGACTGCTTCTGCCTCACACATCGGGAAGATGCAAACGCTGTTAAAATCTGAAAAACATAAAATTTGAGAAGGACAAAATATTGGTAGTTGTTTGTTTTAATGAAAATAAGAGAAAACAAATTAAATTAATTAATTTATTTGTTAAAGTAGGATTTTCGTATAAATAAAATAAGTGACGATTTTGATATTTGCGAATGCGCGAGTGGAGAATTTAGTGGGGTTTGGAAATGATAAGGGAGCGAAGAAGATTCTCAAGCCGGCCGTCGAAGAGTTAAGACGCGTTGATCGTATTATAATTTTGAATTTAGTTTTTGGATTGAAGATTCTCAAGTGAGTCGTCGTGAGTTTGAAAATAGTTTTTGAATATTAAGTTGGAATTTTCGAGTCAGTCTTCAGTAAGGAAAGACGTAATTAATATTTTCGATGATAGTATTTGGATATATGGTCATCAGTCATCACTTTAATATTGTCTAAAAAAGTAAAATTAAATTCGATTGAAAGTCAATATTATGTTTGATGAAGAAATTTATGAAAATTTTTGGGACCACTGACGCTAACTTTTGATGGTTATGTTTTATGGTTATATAAAATGGGAATTTATTGGAGAAAATCATTCAAATTACTTACCTGTTATTGATTGTACGAGTCGGAGGAAGATAATTATTCACTGGTCGTTCCTACCTGCTTTTGTTTGGTCCAAGATCAGAAGCTGTTCTTCAACTATAATATTCACGCTTCGACGCTCCACATCATACCGGCCGCATCGGAAAACTCCGGTGTAACCGTGGATTTTTACCCCCGTGATATTTTAGGGATATTTTACCCCGGGGTAAAAATTCACTAGGGATATTTTACCCCCGGTAAAATTTCACTAGGGATATTTTACCCCCTAAAGAATTTTTACAGGGGGTAAAATTTCACTAGAGTATATTTATCGAGGAGGTAAAATTTCACCGACGTTAAAAATTGTTCTGAATCAAAAACCAAGGCCAAAACTTAAATTAAGTGGACTATTAATAATAATACTTTTTTATTAAATTAAAAAAAAATTGTTCATATCAATTGAAGAGTCTTTTTTACCTTAACTACGACCTCAAAATGATTTCCATTTTAGGCTTCTATACAAAGTATAGCAAGAAGCCTTATGATCTAGCTCCGTGTCTGTTCGTCCGCCCGTCCGTCCGTCCGTCTGTCTGTCCGTCCGTCCGCATAATTCAAAATCATACAGAGCGTTTCAAATCGTGTTGAATATACTCAGTGTGTATAGAGGTCTAAGAACTGGGTACCCAGTGCGCTATTATTTTGGAAATAGCTGTCTTATATAGACTTATATTTATCTGTTTTTTCAATGCAGACCAAATATAAGTTATATTTTATTTACATAATTTTTCACCTATATAGGAAATTTAAATACGTTGATCCCTTGATCCGTTGATCCGATGATATGTTGATCCGATGATACGTTGATGTTCGGTTTGCTTCGGGTAATGTAATTGTATTTTGCTCAGCCCTATTAATATTACAACTCGTTTTTAACTTTTAGGCTTCTATACAAAGTATAGCAAGAAGCCTTATGATCTGGCTCCGTGTCCGTCTGTCCGTCCGTCCGTCCGCATAATTCAAAATCATACAGAGCGTTTCAAATCGTGTTGGAAATACTCTGTGTGTATAGAGGTCTAAGAACTGGGTAGCCAGTGCGCTACTTTTAGCTACCTTATGGTCTGGCTTCGTGTCCGTCCGCATGTTTCAGAGCCAATCATAACGTTGATCAACTGATACGTTGGTATATTTTAAATACTTCGTCTATATAGTATTGCATTAATCTGTTAATCCGTTGCTTCGATTCGCTAATGCAATTTCTAAATACGCAAATGTTCGAAAGAAATTTACTAAGTTAAAGATATTTTCGAAGAGGTCTCCCTATATAAACTACTTGTTTTACTTTGATGTGAAAAAATAATTTTTTATTGATGTGGTTAGTGAAGTTAAGTTATAAATAAAAGAGAAAGGAGAGAAAGGAGGTGGATTGGTCCACCTCAAAAAAAGGACCATACATTACAGAGAAGTAAAATTTCTAATAGAATGGAAAAGTTTGATTGTTATTACTTATACTAGATGATACCCCGTCCGAGGACGGGCAGCTAGAAGGACGGGCAGGCAGCCAAGGTCATATGGCTTTTGGATTGCACTGAGAGCTTTCCTTAATCTTCATTCAACTTAAGTTACCTTGGGTAGCTGCCCGTCCTCGGACGGGGTATCATCTAGTTTTGAATATGATCGGATAGACCTTGATACAATTCAGTACGCAATTTACTTTGTTGATATCGTATGTAGTTCAAATTATTGGTTTCCACTTGCAAATATGAGTCGACAATCCACTGTTGCGTAAGTTTTCCCGCACTCATGATCGGATTGAAATAGTTTCTAATTGCTGTTTGCGCAACTTTAAATTGTAACATGCTGATTTTCTTACGGGATTGCCGATATCCTTCGCAACTCCAATTGGGTTGCCACCCCGGTTCGCCAAACGGATAAAGAATGCCATAAGTCATAGGGTCAAGATTTGGACTGAGAATATTGATACGAATGAATTGGTGTGCATTGTCGACGGGATTTCGAGGATAGATACGGATATCACGTTCAAATGGAGGTTCGCCGTCATCATTTACGAACACCATTGCAATTTCATTGGACGTTGGAGCATTGTAACGTCTTTGATCAGACTGCCGATCGCGCCGCATCACCATATTGACGACCGGAACTGGTTGTCCTTCTTCTTCGGCTCGTACACGCTCTTGTTGCTCAATTTCTTTCATCAGGCAATATGAAGCTGCGATACGATTGTTGACGAGGAAGAAACGATCGATTTTCTCAATCACTTCAGGTAGACAACCTCTATTCTCAGGCAGATTTACTCGTTCATTGACCGCTTCTGTCGTGTCCATTACATACAGTTGTGCAAACTTTCTTGTTTGTCCTTCAGGTGGATACAGGTTTGTGGTTCTGTGGTACGTCTGTCCATGAATTTTGAAAACGTATGGTCCGTTACCCGGCATTGAAACAATCTCTGCTCCCATTGAAGCCAAAGAAACCGAGGAATTGTAAGAGCGGATGTGCTGACGAAAGTTCTTGTAGTAAGGATTATCTGAATCTGAAAGCATAGAGCGAAGAAATTCGGGATATAACAATAGATTCCCATGTTGATCGAGCGGTTGCGGAATCTTCACTTTTCCTTTATGACAGCAGTTGTTAAATTGTTTATCAACTGGACGCTCCTTGGCGAAATTCTTGGAGCCGCAGAACTGACAGATGGAATTCATTTCTCCACAATCGTGTCGAGTAATGTGAGATTTATCTAATCTCAATGCTCTTATTTGGAGTTGAATTGCTTGACTTTGGTATCGATTTTCTTTCTGTCGATGTATCGCATGGGACCGAGCGTCAGCAGCTTGCCGCGCTTGAGTTTCTTCTAAAGTTTCACGTTGTTGACGTATCGCATGGGACCGAGCGTCAGCAGCTTGCCGCGCTTGAGTTTCTTCTAAAGTTTCACGTTGTTGACGTATCGCATGGGACCGAGCGTCAGCAGCTTGCCGCGCTTGAGTTTGTTCCAAAGTTTCACGTTGTCGACGTATCGCATGAGACCGAGCGTCAGCTTGTCGCTGTGATCGAAGCTGTTCTTCTGTGTTATTAGCTCTTGTACGTGATTTTCTCTCACGATTCAATCGCCGTCGCTTTGCAGCAGGATTTTCAAAATTTTCATTATCCATTATGGAAGTTCACATAATGCTTTTTTGGAAATAGCTGTCCTATATAGACAAAATGATACGATGATACGTTGATCCGATGATACGTTGATGCGATGATACGTTGATCCGATGATACGTTGATCCGATGATACGTTGTGGATTCGGTTCGGTTTGCTTCGGGTATTTCCGTGGGACAGACAGAAAGAAAGACTTGGCCTTTTATAATAAGAGATAGTAAATGATAATTACCAATCGCAAAAAATTTAATTGGTGCAGATTATCTGATTATGTGATGTTACATTATATGGCGATCAAAAATAACCAGATAATAACAACTTTCCACACCAGAAAGGTAGCTGTATAGAAGCCTAAGAACTGCCGCTAAAGCGAGTTCCACCTTGTTTATGATTTACATACAACGCAGGCTTCTGGTAATCGGGTTCGCTTAATAATTGCAGTGTACTGGGAAAACGTATCCAACCGAAAGATTTATTATTATCTGTGGAAATGTATGAATACAAATCTGATCCAATAAATGCCGCAGTAAAATGTAGCTCAACTTCTGTTGCCCATACTGCATCACTTCTCATTCGACTGTTTTCTAAGTAACTAGATGATACCCCGTCCGAGGACGGGCAGCTAGAAGGACGGGCAGGCAGCCAAGGTCATATTGCTTTTGGATTGCACTGAGAGCTTTCCTTAATCTTCATTCAACTTAAGTTACCTTGGGTAGCTGCCCGTCCTTCTAGCTGCCCGTCCTCGGACGGAGTATCATCTAGTTAATATTACAACTCGTTTTTAACTTTTTTATTCGAATTTAGAAAGTTTTTTTTATTTAATGAAACATTTATGTATTTAGAAGTTTTTTTTTATTTAATAAAACATTTATATAATAATTTAATAACTAATAATAAAACTAAGTTTTACTACTACTTCCTCCTCCCCTTCCTCTTCGAGTAAGGAATTTTCAAAATCACGCAGCGATATTGAAAATTCCTCAGCTTCTTCCTTTTTCTTTTTCTGTTCGGCAGCAATCAGTTTCTCCACTCTTTTTCTGTTTCTTATACGTTTTGCCGCCACTTTTTTTTTCGCAATATTTAAATCAATTTTACGCATTTCATTGCTGCTAAACTCACCAAGTGCCTCCTTTAACGAATTAATAGTAGCTCGTTTGAATTCTTCTCTGACTTCAAAATCTTCGTATTTTCCGAACGATAAGGCCCTCTTTAGCGCCCGTTCTACATCCTTTATTAATTCACCTGAAAACATTTTTCGTTGACGTTCAACACTTATTATTTCGTTATAATGTAATTCTGCTTATATAGTAATTTTGAGTAGGATAATCGGATTAACTGATCCGATGATACGTTGATCCGATGATACGTTGATCCGATGATACGTTGATCCGATGATACGTTGATACGATGATACGTTGATACGATGATACGTTCATCCGATTGGTTATGAAATTATCCGTTATGCGTTCGGTTCGGTTCGGTTTGCTTCGGGTATTTGCATTGTCGACGGGATTTCGAGGATAGATACGGATATCACGTTCAAATGGAGGTTCGCCGTCATCATTTACGAACACCATTGCAATTTCATTGGACGTTGGAGCATTGTAACGTCTTTGATCAGACTGCCGATCGCGCCGCATCACCATATTGACGACCGGAACTGGTTGTCCTTCTTCTTCGGCTCGTACACGCTCTTGTTGCTCAATTTCTTTCATCAGGCAATATGAAGCTGCGATGCGATTGTTGACGCGGAAGAAACGATCGATTTTCTCAATCACTTCAGGTAGACAACCTCTATTCTCAGGCAGATTTACTCGTTCATTGACCGCTTCTGTCGTGTCCATTATATACAGTTGTGCAAACTTTCTTGTTTGTCCTTCAGGTGGATACAGGTTTGTGGTTCTGTGGTACGTCTGTCCATGAATTTTGAAAACGTATGGTCCGTTACCCGGCATTGAAACAATCTCTGCTCCCATTGAAGCGAAAGAAACCGAGGAATTGTAAGAGTGGATGTGCTGACGAAAGTTCTTGTAGTAAGGATTTTCTGAATTTGAAAGCATAGAGCGAAGAAATTCGGGATATAACAATAGATTCCCATGTTGATCGAGCGGTTGCGGAATCTTCACTTTTCCTTTATGACAGCAGTTGTTAAATTGTTTATCAACTGGACGCTCCTTGGCGAAATTCTTGGAGCCGCAGAACTGACAGATGGAATTCATTTCTCCACAATCGTTTCGAGTAACGTGAGATTCATCAAATCTCAATGCTCTTATTTGGAGTTGAATTGCTTGACTTTGGTATCGATTTTCTTTCTGTCGATGTATCGCATGGGACCGAGCGTCAGCAGCTTGCCGCGCTTGAGTTTCTTCTAAAGTTTCACGTTGTTGACGTATCGCATGGGACCGAGCGTCAGCAGCTTGCCGCGCTTGAGTTTCTTCTAAAGTTTCACGTTGTTGACGTATCGCATGGGACCGAGCGTCAGCAGCTTGCCGCGCTTGAGTTTCTTCTAAAGTTTCACGTTGTTGAATTATCGCATGGGACCGAGCGTCAGCAGCTTGCCGCGCTTGAGTTTGTTCCAAAGTTTCACGTTGTTGACGTATCGCATGGGACCGAGCGTCAGCAGCTTGCCGCGCTTGAGTTTGTTCCAAAGTTTCACGTTGTCGACGTATCGCATGAGACCGAGCGTCAGATTGTCGCTGTGATCGAAGCTGTTCTTCTGTGTTATTAGCTCTTGTACGTGCTTTTCTCTCACGATTCAATCGCCGTCGCTTTGCAGCAGGACTTTCAAAATTTTCATTATCCATTATGGAAGTTCACATAATGCTTTTTTGGAAATAGCTGTCCTATATAGACAAAATGATACGATGATACGTTGATCCGATGATACGTTGATACGATGATACGTTGATACGATGATACGTTGATCCGATGATACGTTGATCCGATGATACGTTGTGCGTTCGGTTCGGTTCGGTTTGCTTCGGGTATTTCCGTGGGACAGACAGAAAGAAAGAAAGACTTGGCCTTTTATAATAGGAGATAATCGCTTCACTAGATGCAATTTTGTTTATTTTTGGAAGCAGTACATACAGGGCGATCTAAAAAAAATTTTGTTGCTAAACCAAATAAGCTGTTTTTCGGATCTATAGATTTTTTTTAAATACTACTAACAACCCTGAAAATATAATATATCCAACTTAGAAATCCATTCAAATGGTATTTGATTTAATAGCACGTTTTAGCTCTCTTGCCCCACTGTGCGACGATACGTTACTTTTAGTAACATTTGCCGAATTAACCTGCGATTATATTTAATCGAAAATGCGATTATTTTCGATCTTCTTACATACATACAATGCCACCTAAAAAAGCATCCATTGGAAATAAAACATCAAAGGCTAAGAAAATTAGGGAAAAAAGAGCTGCTGAAACGGAGGAAGAAGGTAAAGATCGGCTTGCACAAAACCGCGATAGAGCTTCAACGTCTAGAGTTGCTGAAACGGAGGAAGAACGTGAAGCTCGGCTTTCACAAAACTGCAACAGGGTTTCAACTTTTAGAGCTGCTGAAATGGAGCAAGAACGTGAAGCCCGGCTTTCACAAAACCGCAACAGGGTTTCAACTTTTAGAGCTGCTGAAACAGAGGAAGAACGTGAATATCGGCTTGAACAAAACCGCGACAGGGCTTCAGCATCTAGAGCTGCTGAAATTCCCCAACAACGTATCGGACGACTTGATGCCAATCGCTTACGATTGGTTC
This sequence comes from Podabrus alpinus, assembly GCA_932274525.1. NCBI lineage: Eukaryota > Metazoa > Arthropoda > Insecta > Coleoptera > Cantharidae > Podabrus > Podabrus alpinus. The sequence goes on along the minus strand of OW026456.1, from coordinate 45,211,506 downwards.
GATCAAGACAAAGATTGGATTTAATCTTGGAAGCATTTAATTACGACAAAGACTACGATTACAGAAATCACGAAAATGTAGTAATAGGACCAATGAACAAAGTTTGCCTGCATTATTGTGTTTTGAAGTTCGCTAAGGAATCACCAGGAATGTGTTGTTCGAACGGAAAAGTTGTTTTGCCACCGCTGCACAGTGGGGTATTTGGCCTCAAAATGTGGCATAAAATACAAAAATCAAATGCTACATGCATATTCCCTATTATGATTTTTGTAAACTACACTATCTTGGGCACCATTGTGTGAATTTATAGGAACATTGCTCGTTCCAACTTTCCACTACATCGTCAAAAGATGCTAATAATTTGATGAGGGGAGGGGGTTAACACATTCTTTTCAAAGATTATTTTTGCTAGAAATCGTTATAAATTGTAACTTTTACTTATGGAACAAGAAGTTCAAATATCTTAGATAAAGTCTGTAATAATTGATCTTTAAATAAATATGGTTACAATCATATAATGCATTGTATTAATTTTTGTAAAAGATTATCAGAAACAAAAGAAGATTTGAATATGAATGAAGGTAGATGAAGTTACTATTTTTTTTTACGGATAATACTAATACTTGAGACTTTAAAATAAATTTTTTGCCTGCGAATCTTTGCGAGGTTCTTTTTAATTCGCGTTTTACTTGGAGAACTCAAAAATTTCTAAGTCACCCTGTATATAGTTTTTATCAAATTATTTATCAATTTTACATGGTTGGATTCGTTTTTTTGAATGTTTACTCCAGAAATAGTTAAATTTGCGTTGCTGCCTATAGGTCAGTTAAGCGAAGAAGCACATGAAGCTTGCAATAAGGATTTCAAGAGATATCGTGAACATAACTCGAGAAAATGTAGCCGCGAAAGTTCAAACAGAGACGTTCTAAACAGATTTTTTTTAACCTCTGACCCTGTTATAACAAACAAAAGAGAATTACCCAAAAAAAACCTTCGATACTTATCTCAGCAGATATTACATTTATTAAAAGCCCCTACTGACCAAGTCATTGATGATCAAACAGATTTCCGAGAGTGACGATGACGATACGATGCGATCGATGGATGATGACGAAGAAGATGACCAAGACATTATTTAAAATGTTTGCTTTATTTTTACTTTTAACGCTATTACTTGAAAAATAAATATAAAAATTATTAACTACTTCTCTTCTGAATTTTTTAATTCGTATCCATTAAATATTTGTTGTATTGTGATATCACAACCTGTATTTTCGGATAAGTGTATATTTACATGATATTTACATATATCTTCCAAAAACTATTTCTGTGTTTTTTGCTGATGATGTTAATTTTTCAAAGTTTTTCAAATAAATTCATTTTCTTAATAAATAAATGCACCAGAATTATGCAAAGTATTTTTTAGATACTACTAAGAGCCCTGAAAATAAATATCCTACTTAGAAATCCGTTGGAATAGTATTTGATTTAATGCCACCTTTTGAGGCCAAATACCCCACTGTGCGCTGATTGATCCACCTGAGCCGCTTCTAAGTTACCTTACTGGGACCACTCCAATTTCAAAACACTTCCTGCAAAACATTCGCAAGTACAACTCATGCTTTCAAATGACTTCATTCGGAGCAACAAATATTGTCTACAACGCCGGTTACATGCCCACCTTCAAAGTGCAAGGCCAAATATATCACCAAATCGGTTCGTTTCTTCCAGTACCACAACGAGATCCAAAGTTTCTCCAAATATATTTCACTGGAAATGAAGAAAGAGAAGTAGAACAGCGTTGCGCAATTAGTACTGGAACCAGACGCGAAATCATTTCGAACTTACAAGCGATGTTTCACGTTAGCAACAGTTTAATTCGTCTATTCAAATCAGCTATAGATCAAATGCCATCAGATGACTATGCTGTTGTTATAAGAGCAGACAAAACACCGTCTGGTGAACATGAAAGACGATTTAATTCACCTGTGATAGGTGATGTAGCAGTTGTGATCGTTGGCACCGAATTCGATCGACGTGACATACTCATACAGCGCCGGGATGCAGTTTTAAGGTAAGCGTTCATTTATCGGCATCGTACGCATCGGACGCATCGGACGAATCGTATCTTTTTCGTCGAGTTCGTTCACTTGTTCGGATCGTATGAAACGGCGTAGTCTGCACGTACTAGAACTAACAACCGTGTTTGATATTTATTAAAAATTTAAATTTTTAAATTTTTTTCATTTATCACTGTAATCACTATCAACAATGCATTATTTTGATTTGAAAAAAATAAATTGAAAACTAGATATTTCGCCAAAAAATATGTTGTTTTTAAAAACTATAAAATATAAAATATGCCATTTTGTGCCTAAATGTGTTTTACATATGTTCCCAAAATTTCCCAAAATTTGCAAATTTTTTCCCAAAATTTGCATTAACGAAATTAACATACCATCGTCCATGTTTGCAACAAATACTGTGAGAAATGCGAACACTGCGGTCGAGCCGTTGCGATTCCTATCGTTCATTTCTCGGATTTGTCGATGACATCATCCGCACGCATCGCATCATCGGAAAAGTTGCCTTCGAAAGAATACTGATCGGATTTACCGAGATGCGATGCGTACGATGCGATATAATGAACGATGGTGCATTAAAAACAATGTAAAGAATATTTTATTCCGATGCGTCCGATGCGTCCGATGCGTACGATGCCGATAAGTGAACGCTTACCTTTACAACGCGTTTTGGAAACAAATCGATCATATGTAGCACTTCAATATCCAGTGTTATTTCCCCATGGAGAAGATGGCTACCATTTCAACATCATGCAAGTCGACCTCATCACGAATGAAAAGTTGACGAAGAAAGTTTCTTGCATGGATTATCACGCGTACCGCATTATGATTCGCGCAAATGAAACCAACCACATATTGAAATGCCGTGAACTATTCCATCAATTCATTGTGGACATGTACGCGAAAATTGAAAGCGAACGTCTTCTTTTCATTCGGTTAAATCAACAGAAGCTGCGCGTTGAAGAATACGTCCACTTGCGTGGACGTAAAATGGTAATCTTGCCAGCAACGTTTGCCGGCAGTCCAAGGCACATGCATGAATACGCACAAGATGCCATGACGTACGTTCGTAAGTATGGACGTCCAGATCTGTTCATCACCTTCACATGCAATCCAACATGGAGAGAAATTACAGATCTTCTTTTCCTCGGTCAAAACTCATCGCACAGGCACGATCTTCTTGCTCGAGTTTTCAAGCAGAAGCTAATAATTAGACTCATGGACGTCATCACCAAGAACCACATTTTTGGAGAAACTCGATGCTGGATGTATTCAATTGAATGGCAAAAAAGGGGTATGCCGCACGCTCATATTTTAATTTGATTGAAGCAAAAAATTTCACCAACACAAATTGACAGCGTGATTTCCGCTGAGATTCCAGATCCAGAAGAAGATCCGACACTTTTTCAATTGGTCAAGAAAAATATATGGTTAATGGGCCATGTGGTGCTTTGAATCCGAATTCACCTTGCATGAAGGATGGTACCTATATGCACAAAACGATATCCACGTAAGCTCATTCGTGAAACGCAAACTGGTGGCGACGGATATCCGCAGTACAGACGTCGACAGCCCGAAGATGGTGGACACACAACCACTATCAATGTGAGAACTGTAGAGGTAGACATCGACAACAGATGGATAGTACCCTACTCACCATTACTGTCCAAAATGTTTGAGGCTCACATAAATGTAGAGTGCTGCAATTCTGTAAAGTCCAAAAATACATATGCAAATATGTCAACAAGGGCAGTGACATGGCAGTATTCGGGCTAGCAAATCAAGGCGATGAAATTGCACAATTTCAAATGGGGCGCTACATCAGCAGCAATGAAGCCGTTTGGCGGATATTATCTTTCAACATTCATGAACGCTATCCAACAATGCAAGATCTCGCTGTCCACCTGGAAAATGGTCAGCGAGTTTACTTTACCGCACAAAATGCACAAAATAGAGCTGAGCAACCACAAAACACAACACTCACCGCCTTTTTTCAATTGTGTCAATCCGATGATTTTGCTAAAACGTTGCTGTATCACGAAGCACCCAAATACTACACTTGGAATACATCGACAAAGAAGGTCGTGAGAAGAAAGCGGGGTGCAATTCTTGCAGAGTATACTGATGTACATTCGTCGGATGCCTTAGGACGGGTATGTACAGTACATTCGAATAACGCTGAATGTTATTTTTTGCGATTGTTGTTGCATACAATCAAAGGTCCTACATCATTCTTTGCCTTAAAAACCGTCGATGGGGTAGTATGCCAAACGTACAGAGAAGCATGTTTCAAATTGGGCTTACTTGAAAACGATCAGCATTGGAGCACAACACTAACAGAGGCATCACTTACGTGTCATCCAAACCTAATATGTACTTTGTTTGCGATCATTTTAACAACTTGCGCACCATCAAACCCCATAGAACTGTGGGAAACGCATCGCAAAAGCCTCAGTGAAGATATTCTCAGGCAAGCACGTGCAACCGATTCAAATAAGGAGCATTCGGACGACATTTTTAATGCGGCTCTAATATAGATTGAAGATTTATGCATATCAATCAACAACAAAGTCCTTTGTCAACTTGGTATGGCGGCATCAATACGAGACAGAAATGACGTGCAAGACAGAGACCTGGTGCGAGAACAGCAATTCGATTTAGACCAGCAACAATATTTTGTGGAAACGCAAACAAGACTTTTAGTTGCTGATCAAAAAAATGCCTACGACAAAATCATGCAACGTCTAGCCAACGCAAATGGCGGAATTTTTTTCCTTGATGCTCCAGGAGGCACAGGCAAAACATTTCTTATCAATTTGATATTGGCGTCACGTCGGTTCGAATGCAGAATGGGATTGCACTCGCTATGGCATCATCGGGAATTGCATCAACGCTACTCCATGGTGGACGTACAGCACATTCAGCACTCAAGCTTCCGTTGAATTTGAACCACACCGAAACATCAACATGTAACATCAGCAAAAATTCCGGTATGGCAACAATCCTTAAAACGTGCAAAATCATCATTTGGGACGAATGCACTATGGCCCATAAGAAATCGCTCGAAGCGCTTGACCGGACTCGCGCGATTTCCGAGGAAACAACCAAACGATGGGAGGCGCTTTGATACTTCTTGCGGGTGATTTTCGCCAAACTTTGCCCGTTATACCTCGATCAACGCCCGCAGATGAGCTGAACGCTTTATGGCGAAAATCGTCAAATTTTCGCTCCATCCGCCACTTGCCACGTCTGTAGATGAAGGGTACAAGACAGCTAGATCATAGGAATTACCCAGTGTCGGAGCTGGCTGGGTCGTTCGAAAGCGTTCGTGGGTTCGTTTAAATATAATTGATCTGCTTTGCTAAAATAACCGTACCCAGGGCGCCAGGCAAATAATAAAGGACTTCAGATGCAAATTTGCCCTTTAATCATTACCGAAATGAAAATAATAAATGAACAAAAAAAATATCTGAGCACGCACAGATGTGAAATAGACTCTACTATAGCTCATGGTAGGTAAGCGGAATGCTTCTCATGAAAAAGAACAAATTCCAAAACTTAGTTAAACTAATTAACTAACAAAAAAACACTACCAAGGCTAAAGTAGAGCCATTGTCCATGTAAAGATGGAATAACTAGTACCTGGATGTTATGGTACTTAGTTATGAAAAAAAAATCTTATAAAAGAGCTTGTCTGTTTGTTTGTTTGTTTGTTCGCTATACGTTCCTACACCCTTTGACCGATCTCAACCAAATTTTGCACAGTTATTCTGTAGGTCCAGGCGCAACTATTCGTGCATAAATGGAGAAGAAATTCCCGCGGGGAGCAAAGTTATGCGCGTTTTTCGATTTTTTATTGATACACTGTATACTTTACCCTTAGGTTAAGTACCCAGTTACCTGGGTACTTAACCCAGTTAACAAACCCTTACTTACTTTGATATGTTTTCCTTCTTCCCGTTCCTAATGGGAGAACGGCCCCGAAAAGAAAACAAACCACGCAGAAGGTTTAAAACTCCTACTTTTATTACGTGGTAGCCCTGGTGTTTTTTTATAAACTAACTCGCTGTAGTTGGAAGCGAGGATCGTGGATTCAACTCCGTGCAGTGCTGAAATAGTAAAAGGATACGTCTTCGTCGAAATAAAACAAGATTTGATTTGACTATGTTTAATAGCAACAATACTACGAAACGAACGTGGCCGTGACGTGCTGACAATAGATTGCACGTTAATGAATTTATGAATGCCACGTCAAAGATACTACCCAAATCAGGAACCCAAAAGGTAACCCCGCCAATACAAATGTTGGCTTTAATTGAATAAAAAAATGTACACCACCATAAACAAACAAGAATAAAATAATACTTTACCCGAGCTCTAAAACCAGACTGACTATCTTCGCATGCGCGTCTCATTTTCGGACAAATCACATTCGCATACAGGGCGTTACATAAGTGGCACGAAAAGTAAGGATTTGAATTTGAATAAATTCAAATTGTTACGAAATTGGAATAAATTTTGTAATAACTTACAGGGTCGGGCTGGCCTGAACGTTCCTACACCCTTGGACCGATCTCAACCAAATTTTGCACAGTTATTCTGTAGGTCCAGGCGCAACTATTCGTGCGCGGGGAAAAAGTTATTCGCGTTTTTCGATTTTTTATTGATTCACCCTATACTACGGTGAATCACCCTATACTACGCTTTCGCTAGATGGTGCACTTAATCTATCATATAAGTGTACTGATTGGTGGCCAAAAATCTAAATATATTTTTTTAAATCAGTTATCCCACCCTGCAAATATGTACTACAAATAGTCTTATGTTGCTGTAACCCTATATGAACTGAATCTTGGCCTCCCTGTCTTCCCTGTGACCGGATCACACAGATTACTTTTTAATTGGTGACAAGCTTTTTCTATATAAGCAAACTAAAAAACCAAAAAAATTAAAGAAAATATGGAAGAACCCACGTACATCGACGCAGACCGCGTCGCCGACCTATACGTCGCGTCGTAGAGGTCGTGGTAGATGCCAGCAACAAAAAATATTCGACTTGCGTTCGTTATTGACAAACAGAAGAGCCGCGGCCGGCACTTCCAATACGGAATGGCCGGTTTATAATTTCTATAATTGTTTACATATTAATATTGACAAGAAATAGTTTTATGTTAGTTTTATGTTGTTTTTAATATAATATAAGCAAGTAAAAAGTACTTACAAATAATACACCTTATTTTAGATTTATGTGCTATATTTATAATGCTTGCACACTCTGTATTCGCTAGATGGGGCTTTTAATTTATCATATTAGTGTACTGATTGGTGGCCAAAAATTTAAATATATTTTTTAAAAGCGATCAGTTATCCCACCCTGTATGTGGGATACGGAAAGTGGTTGGTTGGCATAATACTATAAAAACCACTGGCCAATCACTCTCTGTGAGGCCGAAGGCCGAACAACTATGGCCTTCACGGATCTATTATGGTCCTCCCCCTGTGAGGCCGAAGGCCGAACAACTATGGCCTTCACGAATCTATTATAGTCCGCCCGGTGAGGCCGTAGGCCGATCAACTATGGCCTTCACAGATCTATTATGGTCCGCCCTGTGAGGCCGAAGGCCGAACAATTATGGCCTTAATGGATCTATTATGGTCCTCCCCCTGTGAGGCCGAAAGCCGAACAACTATGGCCTTCACGGATCTATTATGGTCCGCCCTGTGAGGCCGAACAACTATGGCCTTCACGGATCTATTATGGTCCGTCCTGTGAGGCCGAAGGCCGAACAACTATGGCCTTCACGTATCTATTATGATCCGCCATGTGAGGCCGACGGCCGAACAACTATGGCCTTCACGGATCTATTATGGTCCGCCCTGTGAGGCCGAATAACTATGGCCTTCACGGATCAATTATGGTCCTCCCCCTGTGAGGCCGAAGGCCGAACAACTACGGCCTTCACGGATCTATTATGATCCGCCCTGTGAGGCCGACGGCCGAACAACTATGGCCTTCACGGATCTATTATGGCCCGTCCTGTGAGGCCGAAAGCCGAACAACTATGGCCTTCACGGATCTATTATGGTCCTTCCCCTGTGAGGCCGAAGGCCGAACAACTACGCCCTTCACGGATCTATTATGGTCCGCCCTGTGAGGCTGACGGCCGAACAACTATGGCCTTCACGGATCTATTATGGTCCTCCCCCTGTGAGGCCGAAGGCCGAACAACTACGGCCTTCACGGATCTATTATGGTCCGCCCTGTGAGGCCGACGGCCGAACAACTATGGCCTTCACGGATCTATTATGGTCCTCCCCCTGTGAGACCGAGGGCCGAACAACTACGGCCTTCACGGATCTATTATGGTCCGCCCTGTGAGGCCGACGGCCGAACAACTATGGCCTTCACGGATCTATTATGGTCCGCCCTGTGAGGCCGAAAGCCGAACAACTATGGCCTTCACCGATCTATTATGGTTCGCCCTGTGAGGCCCGAGGCCGAACAACTATGGCTTTCACGGATCTATTATGGTCCTCCCCCTGTGAGGCCGAATGCCGAACAACTACGGCCTTCACGGATCTATTATGGTCCGCCCTGTGAAGCCGACGGCCGGACAACTATGGCCTTCACGGATCTATTATGGCCCGCCATGTGAGGCCGAAAGCCGAACAACTATGGCCTTCACGGATCTATTAACGTCCGCCCTGTGAGGCCGAAGGCCGAACAACTATGGCCTTCACGGATCTATTATAGTCCGCCCTGTGAGGCCGAAGGCCGAACAATTATGGCCTTCACGGATCTATTATTGTCCCCCCCCTGTGAGGCCGAATGCCGAACAATTATGGCCTTCACGGATCTATTATTGTCCTCCCCCTGTGAGGCCGAAGGCCGAACAACTATGACCTTCACGGATCTATTATGGTTTGCTCTGTGAGGCCGAAGGCCGAACAACTATGGCCTTCACGGATCTATTATGGTCCGCCCTGTGAGGCCGAAGGCCGAACAACTATGGCCTTCACGGATCTGTTATGGTCCGCCCTATGAGGCCGACGGCCGAACCACTATGGCCTTCACGGATCTATTATGGTCCGCCCTGTGAGGCCGAAGGCCGAACAACTATGGCCTTGGCGGATCTATTATGGTCCGCCCTGTGAGGCCGAAGGCCGAACAACTATGACCTTCATTGATCTATTATGGTCCGCCCTGTGAGGCCGAAGGCCGAACAACTATGGCCTTCACGGATCTATTATGGTCCGCCCTGTGAGGCCGAAAGCCGAACAACCATGGCCTTCACGGATCTATTATGGTCCGCCATGTGAGACCGAATGCCGAACAACTATGGCCTTCACGAATCTATTATTGTCCGTCCTGTGAGGCCGAAGGCCGAACAACTATGGCCTTCACGGATCTATTATGGTTCGCTCTGTGAGGCCGAAGGCTGAACAACTATGGCCTTCACGGATCTATTATGGTCCGCCCTGTGAGGCCGAAGGCCGAACAAATATGCCCTTCACGGATCTATTATGGGCCGCCCTATGAGGCCGACGGCCGAATAACTATGGCCTTCACAGATCTATTATGGTCCGCCCTGTGAGGCCGAAGGCCGAACAACTATGGCCTTCTCGGATCTATTCTGGGTCTAGATGGCTAAGGGCGGCGAATGCCGCCCGTGCCAGCTAGTAAAATGATAAAATGGTTTGTGATGTTATGAAACCAGTAGGTGAACGAACTTTAGCAGATTCTCCTGATCCATGATGTTATCGGACCAGTAAGCAGACAAACATTACCCAACCAACCTCCCATAAGACCCACGGCAAGCTAAAACGTATTTTAGCTTGTGGAATAACCACATAAAAAACAAAATTAACAACACATCAAAATCAATTAAAACAAACATAAATTTGGCAATCAGATGGTCGTTGCCTTAACGTGGTGAAAATTTTGCGATGTTTGCAGACCAAAACCCGTACGGAAGCTTGGATACCATAGCCGAAAACTACTCCCTAAAATCGATCAGCCGAACGTTCGAGTGGTCATACAAATCCCGCCAAGCGGAACCACTAGCGAACTTCGGGGTCGAACAAGCGGGAGCGCCGACGACAGAAATCAAACACCCTGTACGATGGTCTACATCGCTGATTACTTTCAAAAAAATACATAAATAAAAATAAACACATAAAAAAATGTCGAATGTAAAAATTTCAAATTCAAGATTTGAACGTACGACAACCAGTTTGGATTTCCTATGCCAACACATTCAGCCAGCACCGTTCGATACCATTTATCGAAAATAATGCTATGTTGAAATTCAAACATATAATTATTAATTCAAAATTGATTAATAATTTTAAGTACAAAGGTTTGAACACATCGCAGTTATAATCGACGCCTGTGAACGCAAAAGATTAATCGGCCTTTAATCACGTCGAACAAAAGTGCATGCCTGCAAACTGACGATAACTTCGGCCAAAAAAAAACGTTCGTAGCAGAAGTGCGAGGCAAAGTAAACCAAGATGTTAAACAAATAAAAATATAATAAGACATAAGCCATAAGACACAAAACACAAAACCCACAAAAATGATACGAAAATACCTGGAGTCGTCTGGTTAGGTCGTTAAAAGTAAAAATGCGGCCAGAATTTTGCTAGTATGGTGGAATGATAGCGATCCCTCATATGGATATCAGCTTCCAAAAAAAAATCGGTCCGGAAGCGTCAAAAATTGGGCTAGCGCTAAAAGAAAATGCACTCGTGCTTCCGCACTTAAAATCAAATTTTGCCACTTTAAAAATCTTCGTAAAATTACAAAACTATGCAGAGCGAAAGTTCACACGTCTGCCTTGTACTACAAAATTTTATCGACCTCCTCTTTTTGTATACTGTTTTACCGAATTTTTGAAATAATTTGGAAAAATTCCGACCGTCATTTTGGTCACCTAACCCACAAGCGTAGAAATACACTAATCCTTAATTAAATTCGGTCGACTTTAAGATGGTAAAAGTAAACCGACCTATTTAGGTATCAAAAATAAGGATTAAAAAATAAACTGCCTCACTGAGCGAAACATAGTAACAGTTTACTGTTACAGCTTGCTTAAAAGCATCATATTTATGGAACCGAGTTGAGAAAATTACCCTCTCAACAAACATGCGTGTGCATTTAGTGCAAGATGCGTCTGCCCAAACATTTTCAAAGCAACTTTTGGAAATCGGAAATGGCAAAATTCCAATTGATCGCACAACAAATAAGATTTCGTTTCCGCCCAATTTTTGTAAAATGCAGCAGAATATTCAAGCCGTTGTAAACGAGGTATTCAAAAATTTAACCAGCAACTACAAAAATCCAGATTGGCTGTGCAAACGTGCAAGTTTAGCCCCCAAAAATGATGATGTCAACAAGTTAAATGAACAAATTCAATTGAAATTGCCCGGAAAATCAATCAAATACAAATCAATAGACACAGTGATGGAGCAAGAACAAGCAGTCAATTACCCAACCGAATTTCTAAATTCACTAGAGCCACCTGGAATGCCACCACACATATTGACATTGAAAGTAAGGTCACCGGTAATACTCATTCGCAACTTGAACGCGCCAAAACTGTGCAACGGAACCAGACTGACCATAAAAAAATTGACACCTAATTTGATCGAGGCAACAATCATCAGTCGTAAATTCAAAGGAGAAGATGTGCTGATTGCACGGATACCGATGATTACCAACGATTTACGATTCGAGTTCAAGCGGCTTCAATTCCCCTTGCGTCTTGCCTTCGCGATTACAATCAACAAAGCACAAGGGCAATTATTAACTATTGCTGGCTTGAATTTGGAGAATTCGTGTTTTTCACATGGCCAATTGTATGTTGCTTGCTCCCGAGTTGGCACACCAAAAAATTTGTACATTTATTCACCGAATGAAACTACCAAAAATATTGTGTATCCTTTAGCATTGCAATAAAATAAAAGAATTAAATTTAATACATGCGTTTTTTTCTTGCGCGTAATAACGCGCGTCGAGTACCGCTAATGACATTTGCCATTAATACATAGTAAGATGTAAATAAAAATTATTTAGATATGGTTGTTCGGTCTTCGGCGTCACTCAGTGCAATCGCAACCATACTGAGTGAGTCCGAACAACCACCATATCTTCCACGCGATTTCCCCGGGTGAGGCCGAAGACCGAACAATCTTCGATATAAATAAAAATGAAATGCTGTTCGTTGGTAATCCCATCACTTCAAAACGGGTTCAACTGTATGTGGGATGCTCCAGAGTAGGGACACCCAACAAACTATTTGTATACGCTTCTTCTGGAAAAACAAGAAATGTGGTTTATTCTGAAGTTTTGTAGTGAATGTTGATGGATCGATTTATGTTATCCGGGGGAGGTTTTAGTAAGTACAAATCTCACAGTACCACCTCATTCTGAGGTGGTGTCTTTTGAAGATTTCCTCCTCCCTTTTGGTTCTTTTTTGTAAGAGTTCATTTTTGGTTGGTGATTTATTTGGTAAAACCCTATATGAACTGAATCTTGGCCTCCCTGTGAGGCCGAAGGCCAAACAACTATGGCCTTCACTGATCTATTATGGGTCTAAATGGCTAAGGGCGGCCGAAAATTCATTATTGTGAATGCGAAGATGTTATTCGATAATCACATATTGGAAAGATGGGAAATATTTCAACTTTTCACGGGTTCACGGGACAATTCTTTGAGTGGCATAAAAATTAATTTCGGGCAAAACAACGTTTGCCGGGTCAGCTAGTGTGATATAACCGCAAACTTATAACTAGGGAAAAATGGAAACACTTATGTGGTAGAACTATTAAAACTTAAATCGATAAAACTTGGTAACGAGAACAAATTACACAAACACATATTAAGGCAAGAGATTGACTGTCCCTGCTCTGTATGTGTTTAGTGTTGGTGTTTTAATCTGTAGATATGAGTCAACGTGTGAGCCATGGCCAGAACGAGAGAATGAAAGATTATAAAAACGAAACCGGGTTTGAGCATATAATGGCCCTTCAATATTCGAAGTTGGTATGAGCTCAAGCTCAGGGTGGAGTATTATAATCTTTAAGAGTTGAAATTATATGTTTTATGAAGGTGGTGAAAGAAATAACTAAAGAAGGATGTTTAAGAATTTGAAGGAGGTCGAGTGGGGATACAGAGTAGAAATTACAGAGAGTACGATGGTTAAAACGGGAAGATACATAGCGTGGGCAATCGGACAACAAATGTTGTAGAGTTTGTCTACTCCTTGAATCGCAAGGACACACATCAGTAGGGCAGATCTTAAATCTAAATAGATACTCGCGCGAATACGAATGTCCCGTCAATATCTGCGTCAATTCAAACGAGGTGTCGAAGGCACCTCGGAACAGTCGAACATCTTGCAGTGTAGGCAAGTACTGCCGGGTGGTTGAACCTTGATACCCTTGAGTAAGGCCGAACAACCACGATCTACACATATGGCTGCGATACCTTTGAGTGAAGCTGAAGGCCGAACAACTACGGTCTACACGTATGGTTACGATACCCTTGAGTGAGGCCGAAGGCTGAACAACCACGGTTTACACGTATGGTTGCGATACCCGAAGGCCGAATAACCACGGTCTACACGCATGGCTGCGATACCCTTGAGTGAGGCCGAACGCCGAACAACCACGGTCAACACGTATAGCTGCGATATCCTTGAGTGAGGCCGAAGGCCGAACAACCACGGTCAACACGTATAGCTGCGATACCCTTGAGTGAGGCCGAAGGCCGAACAACCACGGTCTACACGTATGATTGCGATTTCCCTGAGTGATTATTCTACTTTCCGTACACTACAGGGTGGGATAACTGATCGCTTTAAAAAAATATATTTAGATTTTGGCCACCAATCAGTACACTTATATGATAGATTAGAGCACCATCTAGCGAAAGCGGAGTGAGCAAGAATGGCCAGATAAAGTAAGGGTATCCGTATAGGGTTTGTCGAAAAATTCGAATAACTTTGTTCCCCGCGCGAATTTTTTCTCCATTTATGCACGAATAGTTGCGCCTGGACCTACAGAATAATTGTGCAAAATTTGGTTTTGGTGGGCATGTCGATGCCCATCGTACGGTTGAGTTAGAGAATTCCGCGAATTTTCACTCTGCACTGCATAATATGTAAATATTTACTACAAATAGTCTTATGTTTTATGTTTTTTCTTATGTTTGTTGATGTTTGTTATGTTTTTTTTAAAATAAGAAAATAAAAAGTACCTACTTACAATACACCTTTTTTTAATATTTATGTGGTATATTCATAATGCTTGCACACTCTGCATTCGCTAGATGGTGGTGCCGACGGGTGATGTGGCCAGAGTATTGGGTGTGGATATAGACAAAAATCTCTCCTTCAAGGACCACCTTGCGAGAGTATCACAGAAAGCGGCAAAATCGACGGAGGCCCTACATAGACTTATGCCTAACATTAGAGGCCCCAGCGAAGCCACGAGGAGGCTCCTAAGCTCTGTCGCGGACTCGATACTGCTGTATGCAGCCCCTATCTGGGCAAAGGCACTAGATAAAGTCACATACAGGAAACAACTAGAGAAGGTCCAACGGAAGAGCGCCCTGAGGATATGCAGGGTATACAGGACTATATCAACAGATGCGGTCCTGGTGCTGGCATCCCTTCTGCCAATTCACCTCAAGGCAGAGATGAGGGATGCTAAGTATAGAGCAAGCTCACCAAACGACTTGGAAAACAAGATAGCGACAATCAAAAGCAAGTGGCAAACATCTTGGAATGCGTCCGATAAAGGTAGATGGACCCATCGCCTGATTCCGGACATAGCCCCGTGGGTCGGAAGATCTCACGGCGAGGTTACATATGAAACCACACAGGCACTTAGCGGGCACGGGTGTTTTCGCAGCTACCTGCATCGTTTCAAAAGAGCGAACACCCCGAACTGCTACTACTGCGGGGAGCTGGACGATACGGAGCACACAGTCTTTCATTGCACCAAGTGGTCCAACGTAAAAGACAGCCCCCGCCTCCACCTGGGGAAGGATCTGAGCCCTGAAAACATGGTCGGGTTGATGCTGAGTAGAGCAAAAAATTGGACCACAATTGAAGACATGCTGGTGGAAATCCTGTCCACCAAAGCAAAAGAAGAACTCGAGTTTCAATCTCGCCAAGAAGAGCAAAGAGCCGAAAGGGCGGAAAACCACGAAGAGGCCGGAGTGTGTTAGGACGAAATGCTTTAGCGATTCCCGGCACCTCCTAGGAGTGCCACTGACACTACCACCCCAAAACATCGGGGTGGTGTCTTTTGAAGATTTCCCCACTCCCAGCGCACAAACAAAAATGGTGCTCTTAATCTATCATATAACTCTATATGAACTGAATCTTGGCCTCCCTGTGAGGCCGAAGGCCGAATAACTATGTCCTTCAAGGATCTATTATGGTCCTCTCCCTGTGAGGCGTCTTCGTTGTTTGTTTTTGCGCCGGAAAACAAATCGAAAAACATTGTTTATCATATCGCTCTCTACTGATTTCGATTCCATTTTAATAAATCACATTGAAATTTGAACTATCTATGTTTTATTATCACTCTGGAGTTTATCTGTAGGTGTTAAATTGAGGCGAGACGAAGTTCTTTTTTACTTTTTTAGGTTGTGTCAGAGGGGGGAGTAAATTTTCGTATTCTGCGTGATTTGCGTATCAACTAAGTTGTTCACCGGTAGGTGGCGCCTTTTATTTTTAAATATAGTTAATCTTTTAATCCTTTTCATCTATATATATAAAAGAGCTTGTCTGTTTGTTTGTTTGTTCGCTATACGTTCCTACACCCTTTGACCGATCTCAACCAAATTTTGCACAGTTATTCTGTAGGTCCAGGCGCAACTATTCGTGCATAAATGGAGAAGAAATTCCCGCGGGGAGCAAAGTTATTCGCGTTTTTCGATTTTTTATTGATACCCTGTATACTTTACCCTTAGGTTAAGTACCCAGTTGCCTGGGTACTTAAACCAGTTAACAAACCCTTACTTACTTACAGGGCCGGGCTGGCCTGAACGTTCCTACACCCTTGGACCGATCTCAACCAAATTTTGCACAGTTATTATGTAGCTCCAGGCGCAACTATTCGTGCATAAATGGAAAAAAAATTTGCGCGGGGAAAAAAGTTATTCGCGTTTTTCGATTTTTTATTGATTCACCCTATACAACGGTGAATCACCCTATACTACGCTTTCGCTAGATGGTGAACAAAACACGTGTTTGCAGGGCCGGGATTTTAATTAAGTTGACGGCGAAATATTAGAGATGGGGGTTCTGGGGCGACGGAGAGAGAGCAAAAACCATCTCTTCCGACTTCCCAAAAACGAAGAATTTTAAAATTGCGTTTTTTTTTAAAATCTGCAGCAATCCTTCGAAACTTGTAAATTTTACCATCGCCATACGCGAGGCATCAAATTGTAAGAATTAATTCATAACGCGACGATGTAATCGGTTCAATATTTGACGTGGTAAAAGGGCGAAACGATTTCTGCAATTTGGAAAAACCGGTTTTGGGAATTATAACACAAAAACGTACTCTTCGGTTGTCTAAAACAGTGGCCTTCACCGATCTATTATGGTCCTCCCCCTGTGAGGCCGAAGGCCGAACAACTATGGCCTTCACGGATCTATTGTGGTCCTCCCCCTGTGAGGCCGAAGGCCGAACAACTAAAGCCTTCACGGATCTATTATGGTCCGCCCTGTGAGGCCGAAAGCCGAACAACTATGGCCTTCACGGATCTATTATTGTCCGCCCTGTGAGGCCGAAGGCCGAACAACTATGGCCTTCACGGATCTATTATGGTCCGCCCTGTGAGGCCGAAGGCCGAACAACTATGGCCTTCAAGGATCTATTATTGTCCTCCCCCTGTGAGGCCGAAGGCCGAACAACCATGGCCTTCACGGATCTCTTATGGCCCGCCCTGTGAGGCCGAATGCCGAACAAATCTGGCCTTCACGGATCTATTATGGTCCGCCCTGTGAGGCCGAAGGCCGAACAACTATGGCCTTTACGGATCTATTATGGTTTGCTCTGTGAGGCCGAAGGCTGAACAACTATGGCCTTCACGGATCTATTATGGTCCGCCCTGTGAGGCCGACGGCCGAACAACTATGGCCTTCACGGATCTATTATGGTCCGCCCTGTGAGGCCGAAGGCCGAACAACTATGGCCTTCGCGGATCTATTATGGTCCACCCTGTGAGGCCGAAGGCCGAACAACTATGGCCTTCATTGATCTATTATGGTCCGCCCTGTGAGGCCGAAGGCCGAACAACTATGGCCTTCACGGATCTATTATGGTCCGCCCTGTGGGGCCCAAGGCCGAACAACTATGGCTTTCACGGATCTATTATGGTCCGCCCTGTGAGGCCGACGGCCGAACAACTATGGCCTTCATTGATCTATTATGGTCCGTCCTGTGAGGCCGAAGGCCGAACAACAATGGCCTTCACGGATCTATTATGGTCCGCCCTGTGAGGCCCACGGCCGAACAACTATGGCCTTCACGAATCTATTATTGTTCTCCCCCTGTGAGGCCGAAGGCCGAACAACCATGACCTTCACGGATCTATTATGGTCCGCCCTGTGAGGCCGAAGGCCGAACAACTATGGCCTTCACGTATCTATTATGGTCCGCCCTGTGAGGCCGAAGTCCGAACATCTATGGCCTTCGTGGATCTATTATGGTCCGCCCTGTGAGGCCGAAGGCCGAACAACTATGGCCTTCTTTGATCTATTATGGTCCGCCCTGTGAGGCATAAGGCCGAACAACTATGGCCTTCACGGATCTATTATGGTCCGCCCTGTGAGGCCCAAGGCCGAACAACTATGGCCTTCACGGATCTATTATGGTTTGCTCTGTGAGGCCCAAGGCCGAACAACTATGGCCTTCACGGATCTATTATGGTCCACCCTGTGAGGCCGAGGGCCGAACAACTATGACCTTCACGGATCTATTATGGTCCGCCCTGTGAGGCCGAACAACTATGGTCTTCGCGGATCTATTATGGTCCGCCCTGTGAGGCCGACGGCCGAACAACTATGGCCTTCACAGATCTATTATGGTCCGCCCTGTGAGGCCGAAGGCCGAACAACTATGGCCTTCGCGGATCTATTATGGTCCTCCCCCTGTGAGGCCGAAGGCCGAACAACTATGGCCTTCTCGGATCTCTTCTGGGTCTAGATGGCTAAGTGCGGCGAATGCCGCCCGTGCCAGCTAGTTTATAATAAAAATACTTTATTTCATTTTGTTAGCATAACCTTGTTTTTTAGCACGGAAATGGGGGCGTAATTTGACTTTTATAGCCCTAGGGCCAAAAAGTTGCTAAGCAATGACAACAATATCAAAGCAAAAGAGTTAGTCCAGACTCTGTTTTTTTTGCGCGATCGATCTGAAATTTTGCATATGCCCTTCCTACCGACAATTCACGGAGGGGAGTACCTTGCGAGGGTGGGAGAATTTTTTGCTCAGTTTTTCGATATCTAGTGCCGTTTTCGAGTTATTGCTAAATCAAAAAATTAATTCTCGCCCCTCCAAGTTTCTCGCCATAGGAACCATGGCACACCAAAAATTCATAGCACAAACAAAATGACATGATATTTTTTCTTAAAATACTTAATTCTTCAATTTTGATAATTCAAGTACCAAGTACCAAAATGAAATAAAACGTTGTATGTACCACGGGCACAATCAGATTATAGCCCTTGGGCAATTTAAAGCCCTCCGCTGACGCGTCGGGCTTTAAATTACCCTCGGTGCTATAATCTATTGATTGTGCCCTTGATACATAAATAACTAATATAAACCAAATGACTTATTATGACTTAAATGTGTTGAACTTGAACTAAAAATGTCTTTACAAAAAATGGCTTTGCGAGAATTAAATAAGGTTGTGGAAGGGGCGCTAAACAGGGCTTTATCGTTTGCTAAATATGAAGAAGTATTGCAAGATTTTGGCGGAAACCCCATGCATAGGGACGGTTAAATATTGCAAAAAGGAAAGTCGCAGCAAAACGTATACGAAAAAGAAAAAGAGAGGAAAAATTAGCTGCTGCCTATATGAAGAAGAAACAGAAAGAAGAACAGGAATTGGTAATATCGCTGCGTGCTTTCGAAAATTCCTTATTAGAAGACGAAGGGGAGGAGGAAAAGGAAGAACACAAAGAACAAGAGTAATTGGCAAAAATAAAATAAAGTAAAATTATAAATTATTGTGGTTTTGACGAATACTTAACAGTTTTGTTAAACTTTTTTTTATTAAACCTTGATTTGTATTTTTTATTAATTTATTTATTTAATCCTTTTTTAATACGTTTGGTATTTGCGATGACCAAATAAGTCGCAAGCTCATTATGCGGATTGGATCTAAAAAATACATGTAGGAAAATATTGAAATTTGGGCAGGACAACGTCTGCCGGGTCAGCTAGTTAGTAAATAAAGTGACAGAGTGTCTTACGTCTTTATATTTTCAATAAAGTACTTTAGATTTTGTTTTAAGTGCTTTAAATAATACTTTATTATAAGCAAATATTTCCTATTTTTTTATTTTTAAATTTTTAAATTTTTACTTGTTTATAAAATTTTCCAAATAATTTTAATTATGTGTTATAATTCCAAGGTATTTAAAGAATAAATTTTGAAAAATTAAACAAAAGATTTTGAAATTTAAAAAAGTTATCGCCAAAAAACTAAGTGGCACCTTACTTATGAGCGCTACTGTATACGTAAATGTATGTATTCTATATATAGGGGTGCTTTTTAAGTACAATACTATTTTATTTTTGAATACCTCACAAACAAAACTCTTTTTAGAATTTTTTTACATTTATCGTTGTTCAATTCTTGTCATTTCATATAAAATATTTATAATACCGTCGAAATCCATACTCTTTTGTCCATATTT
The DNA here is from genome assembly GCA_932274525.1 of Podabrus alpinus. NCBI lineage: Eukaryota > Metazoa > Arthropoda > Insecta > Coleoptera > Cantharidae > Podabrus > Podabrus alpinus. Next base: position 45,191,471 of record OW026456.1, on the reverse strand, counting down.
TTCATTAAACTTTAGCATATTTCTTACGAACATATACTTAAGTCAAATTCTTCGTTAATGTTGCTTGCAGTTGTTTAAAAATTTACGATCCATTTTGATAAACGGTGTTAATAACCATAACACGTTGCTGCGGTATCAAATTTTCGAATAATAAATTGCTAGCGTCCGACTTTAACAAGTATAAAAATTTAACTGACTGCAGGTTTACCAAAGAAATGGCGCCAAAACACAATAGTATCGTACATAAAAACACCTTGTATTAACCTGTGAATCTGTGACCTGTCGCTTTCGATCTTGTAAAAGGAATTGTAGGTTGACGAGGTTTCGGCCATACCGAAATATGGCACAAAATAATTTCAAATGAATTTGATTTAACTAAAAATTATACTCTAATAAACTTCTTTTTAGTTTCATCAAAATAATTACAAAGTTAGAGATGTTCGAACACAAGTAATAAGTTACAGCAAAAAGTATTTCAATAAGTACGAAGTTAAAACATTTAAATTCAATCGGACTACCCCGGTCATCAATGGCACTATAAACATGAAAATTTCTGTGAAAACCGACCAAATCGAGGTAGGTAATGCTTTTTGGACATAAATCCCACTTGTTAGTAGCTTGTTGGTGCAGCGTAGCTCTAGTTTTTAGATCATTGTGTTTCGATTTTGTAAACTCTTTAAGGTTTTAGGTACTTGTACAAGGTTATAAATTTTTGAGCAATGAGTATCGACATTTTCCGATCCGTTTTCAAGTAAATCTAAAGAAGGTTATTGATTCAAACGTAATAGGAATAAGAGAATTTAGGAAGTGTGGGAACTTGACAACTGATTTATTTAAAAAGGTTTTCCAAGTGATTTGTGGTAACAAATGTATCTAAAGTTTTTTAATTTTTAGGATGTTACCTATCACGTTTGTAACTTTGTTATGGATGAAAAACACCTCCCTCCACTTATTCCAAGTGGTAGATATAAATTTGATATAAAATTATTACATTTAAATGAAGAAGTAGTGTTTCTATATGGTTTTGGTGAAATATACACTCCGATCGCATACCCAAAGGATTAAAGACTGCAGGATAATTATTATTAATTATTGACAGTGGGACTCTGCGGCCAGAAACGGATTGGAACTGTTCTTCTTTAAAATTGCACTTGATTTTATTTTGTGTTGTTCGTGAAAATTGTGGGTTAAGGATGTTTGCTAGGGATAACAAATTGTGATGTGGTGAATTATATTTTATGTATTTCAGGTTGTTTAAAAATATTCTAAAAGTATTTGTTGCTATTTAATTAGTACCCTATATGGTGCTTTATAAATCCATTAAAATTTACTTGAAGTTTTCACATAAAAAAGTACTTTCCAAGTATTATGTCTTAACAGTGGCGGCTGGTACGGGGAGGGCGACGGGGCGTAACCAAAATAGCAACTCAAAAAAGTTTTGCTTAATGTGAGTGTAGTTACGTCGCTGAATATTGGGCAATCCGATGTCGTATGAACCATAAACGGTTTCACGGATTTAAAATGACTAAAATGTGAAAAATTTAATTGGCAATGCCCCCCCCCCCCATCAATTATAGAAAATAACGAGTCGCCCTTGATGAGTAGGTTAGTAAAATGGGCGATTGTAATCTCCACCGATGGTCAAGGGTTTCTATAATCCTATATGTAAGTTCCACCGCCTCGTGGGGTGGGTCAAGGATACAAAAATATAATCTCTTAATTGCTAAGCCTATAAGTACTTTTTTAAGTAGGTAAGATTCCGAATAAATTATTAGGTCCTTTAATTTATATTGGCGTTATATTTTGTGTATATTTTTATTGTTATTAATATTACATCGCGGATTTTCCTCAGTAAACTAATAAATTGAGTTAATTATCTGTGGGGGTTTTTAGAAGTTTACTGCCGCATACCGCAACTATACTCTTAAAAGCTATATTCAGGATTTCTAGGATCCCGCTTTTCTAGGATTCCGGTTTTCTTGATGGAAGGCCTGTAATAACTTCCTAATCCTCGGGTCACTTTATATTAATAGATAACTCCATTTAATTAAAATTATTTATTTTATTTACTTTACTTCGTACATTCGTATTAAATACAGTAAGGACTACCACTTATCTCTACGACTGATCAATCACAACTACTCTTACATGTCTACTTCGATACATCGATACTACTCATAATTGCATACTTGCTTATTAGTAATTTCTATTCCTAACTAAAGGTGGATACGCACTACATCGCCCTGGGCAAGGAAAAAGAATTTATATCCTCGGAATTTAAATTCTTTTCCTTTTACATATTACATGAGATAATTCTAATGTTTACCTAATCTCTTCCTCCCTTTTTTTTGTCTTAAATCTTGTTAACACAATTTATTAAATTGTTAATCCTAAATTACAACTTATAGCTACTGAACCTATCCCAACATAACTATTAATAGTACTAAACATAAACGTAATAACACATGCATAAACTGTATTAATAGTAATCTTAACCTAGGTAAGCATAACAATGAACGTAAACAAACGCGGAAATATGATAGTTTTAATTGTAGTAACGTTTCGTTCTATTTTTATGCACTATGTCCACTTGACCTTTTTTATTTAAGAACTTCACATTTGGAGGGATATCCTCGATTACTTTGTAAGGTCCTTTGAAAATTTCTCTAAGTTTTGTTCCACTTTCACTTTTTATTAAAATTGGGTCATTCTTATTGTAACTAATTGGATTAACATTTCTATCATAAAATATTTTCCTTTTTTGTTTACTGTCTATTAAATTTTGTCTAGCATCCTCGTGAGCTTTTTGTAACCTATATTTTAGTTCTAAGGGGTAATTATCAAAATTATACAATGGCTCGATTTTACCCATCAAGTTACCTGGTATATTACAAATTTTACCAAAAACTAATTCATAAGGAGTATATTTTGTTTCCGTATGAACTGTTGTATTATAAGCAAATGAAAAATAAGGAAGCCACTCGCTCCATGAAAAACTTTGATTTTTGGTAACGGTTCTCAAAAATGCGCCTAAAACTTTATGTGAATTTTCTAAACTACCGATGCTTTCATGATGGTAGGCAGTACTTGAAATTTGATTAATTTTTAATAAGTTGCAAGTTTCTTGCATCGTACTTGAAATGAACTCCGTTCCTCTGTCGGTAGCGATTTCGTTGGGAATTCCGTATCTTAGAATAAAATTGTCTACAAATGATTTTGCTACGGTTAACGCGTCCTTTGATTTAATGGGATAAGCTTCTACAAATTTTGTTAAATCACATTGCAATGTTAATATATATGAAAATCCGTTGCAATCTGTTTCTATTGGACCCACTAGATCTAAAAATATTTTTTGAAATGCTGAGTTTGCGGTACTCGTGATAACCATTGGTTCTTTAATGTGTCTGCTGTGTTTCTGCCGTTGACAACTGTCACATCTTTTTACATAATTTTTCACATCTTCTGCCATGCCTGGCCAATAAAATCGTTTTTTAATATTATTCAACATTCTTTGAAAAGCACAATGACCTGCGGTCGGTAATAAATTGAAATTATTTAAAATTATTTTCTTCGAGTCTCTATTTCTTATTCTTTGCACTCCTTGTACTATACATATTCGTGGGCCGCGTCCGGTCCGCTTGGAGTTACTTTTTATAATAGCACTTATTTCTTTTATAAACTTTACATTATTCTCATTTTTAATTATTACAATTTCCGGAATATTTGCTTTTTTACATAGAATTTCCAAATCCTTCAACATAAAACATCTCGTGTTGTCATTGAGTAGGTTTTTGGATCCATATAAATAGCTTCTAGAGACGGTACATATTGCGGTGACCCTTGTATTTATTTTCTCACGTTGGGCCGACATAAAATATTCAGTGACCCTTGTGCCTTTCGGTGGCCGCAAATTTTTATTATTAATAGTTAATTAAAAATTACTATGAAATTATAAATTTCCACAGCTAGCTCTTAAGTAATTTACCTTGCATGAAAAACTTTTTCTTCAGTAGTCGGTTCTATGCTTTTTCTGAAATTAAACGTTTTGTAGGAATATAAAAATTCCCTAATGATACGCCTATGGTCTCTTTAGTAAATGACAATTTAATTTATTACTCATCAAAATAATTCAAAAACACAAATCTTATAATCCTAAACAATAAATAATCAACAATTAACAGCAAATCCTTAAACCTACGCGTACCCCAAAGTTTATTACGTGGTGCCGCTGAATTCGTTTTTAACGTTATTTTTAAATTATTCACTCGCGCCGCGATGTAAATATTAAAGTTTCTCTTACCACCCGTAGATGCCGCTATTCTTCGTGTAAACTTCTCGTCTTGGATCACGTCGTCCAAGATTCTAAGAATTTCCAAAAATTTTCTTTATAACTCGCCTTTGTATTCGTGCATCTGTGCTCCAGTGACCATTATAGTATTGATTTATCCAAATCACATACCATCACTTTCCAATATTATTACAAGTAGGTACCATCCACTTTTTATCTAACCTCACTTAACTTTCTTTGTAACATTTACTTATAATCAATTACTTTTTTAGTTCTACACACTTTGAATATTGATATTCAATCAATACAGAAACTTTTTCGGGAGCCGAAATTTTCACGTGCTCCTCGCTTTGGCGTTCGTGTGAGAAGCGTTTTTTTATTTTTCCGTTACCAGGGTTTTTGAAAATATTCCCTTTTTTCATCCTACTTGGATATTTCTTCATTAATGTAAGTTTGTATCGCACGTTTGATAATTCTTATCATTTATTTCTTCTTCTTCTTCACTTCACGGTAATCATCATTTATTTAAATGTCATTAAATTATTTACACATTTTTGATTTCAGCGTCCAACCTTTCGCATCACCCGTTGTCGTACAACCTTCCGAACCTTTTTGACGAAGCATTGTAGCATTATCGTTCGACCGAATTTTTCACTCACGTAATCTTTTAGTTTTTAACGCACCACTTAAACTAACCTAATTATACATTTTTATTTAATTAATTAACAATTTCTTACAACTAACAATTTTTTTATATGCATTAATTTGTGGATTTAATTATATTTTGCCATATCATTCGTGAATCTTTCTATTCTTTACCTGTATTTTAAAATTTGTGAATTCATTTAAATTTTTGTTATACCTTCGGAAAATCTCCTCCGTTGTAAAAGAATTTTCATGCCATTAGTAATAACATAAATGCTTGTGTAATCTTAATGTGTTTAGTGACGATTGAGTCACCACAATATATTAATATATTTCTTTTTGTGCTTATGTGCTCCATCTTTCTTAAGGTTTCTATTTCTCTTGTCGTTTCTAGTACGAACTCTACGCTATCCTTTGGTTTCTTAAGTATTTCTACAAGTTTAGGTTCATGACGCCTATCCTTCATAGAAATATTCGAATTTGGTGACTCCACTTCACTATTATTACGAATTTCGTCTTCTGCTTTCATTTTACTTTGCGCTCTTGTCATTACATTTAGGATATTTTTATTCATATCTGTCAATTCTTTCGATGTTATAGTTATTCTTGATAATGCGTCGGCCGTCACATTATTTTTTCCTTTCACATATTCGACGTGAAAATCATATTCTTCCAATAACAACCTAAATTTTGTTAATCGACTGGACGGATTTGAATGGTTAAATAAATATAGCAATGGTTTATGGTCTGTTAAAATTTTAAAATGTCTGCCAAATAGATAAGGTCGAAAATATTTGATTGTCCATACTATCGCTAAAAGTTCTTTTTCGATAGTTGCATAATTCAACTCGCTTTTATTAATCCTCTGCTTGCAAAACTTACTGGTTTATCATCCTTATTTGACAAAATTGCTGCGATGGCACTTCCTGATGCATCCGTTCTCAAAATAAATTCATTCTCCTCCGAAAAGTCTGGATACGCTAGTACTGGTGGTTCTGTCAGGGCATTCTTCAGAAATTCAAAAGATTTTTGACATTCATCTGTCCATTCGAAATTTGCATATTTTCTAGTTAATTTGTTTAACGGTGCTGCCATTTCAGCAAATTTTTGTATGTATTTTCTGTAGTAATTGGCAAAAGCTACAAAACGTTTTACTTCGTCACTATTTTTTGGTATTGGGTACTCCTGTAACACACGGATTTTTTGTGGATCTGGTAAAATACCTTCTGCCGTTATAACAAAACCTAAATAAAGTATTTGTTTCTTTAAAAATTCGCATTTTAACGGATTTAATTTTAAAGTCCTTAACCTTTCGAAAACGTTTATTAAATTAGCATTATGATTTTGTAAATTTCTACCAAAAACAATTAAATCGTCTAAATAGATAAAGCATTTTTCGTAATTTAAACCTGACATTGCTACGGTCATTACTCTAGAAAAACTACGTGGGCTGATCTTTAAACCCATCGGAAGCCTTTTAAGCTGATATTGCGCTTTGTTAGTTGTAAATGCAGTGTACGGTCTACTTTCTTTATCCAATTCCACTTGATAGTAACCTTGACTTAGATCCAAATGACTAAAGTATACTGCTCCTGATATCGAATCTAAAATTTCCGTAATATTTGATAATGGAAATTTATCATCTTCAATTTTTGTATTTAACTGTCGATAATCTATTACCACTCTCCATTTTTTATTACCTCTTTCGTCTACTTTTTTCGGTACGATTAAAAGTGGTGCTGACCATTCTGATCTGGTTTCCTCGATGACGTCGTCTTCTAACATTTTCTGTACTTGTCTTTCTACTTCTTCTTTCTGCGCGTGAGGCAATCTATATGGTTTTATGTATATGTCGGCGTAGCATTCTTTTTCAATCTAATTTTTTCTTTGCAGATCTTTGTTGATGTCAGCTTATCTCCTTGCATGTGGAAAATGTCTACGTATTTCGCACATATGTTTTCTATTGAAATTTGTTCTTCTAATGTCATACCTTTTAAATCAAATGAATTTAACAATTTCTTTACCCTATCTACTGTTACGTTTGGATTTCTTTCAAATTTACATAATATATTATACTTGTCTAATTTGTGGGTTTGAGTTGAAAAACTTTTTAGTAATACCGGGCTATCTCTTGTGTTAAGAATTTTAATTGGAATTTTACCTTTTTTTTGGTCTAACTACAACGCTTGCTATGAATACTCCTTCGCATGGTTCTTCAGCTAAAATTATACAATCGTCTTTAGATTCTGTTGGTACGTAGTGGATACTTTCTGATATCGCTGGTATAGTTAAAATGTTACTTTTCGATCCCGCATGTAAATATAAAGTTACACTTTCCGTATTATTTCCTACTAAAGTTAATAAATCCCTTTCATAATCAATTTTTCCTTTATATCTTTTGAGAAAATTTTCACCAATAATTCCGGCTGCCGAACAAGGCAAATTTTTAAAAACATAAAATTTTTGTTCAAAATAACTATTATTATTTACTTTTAAGCTTATGAAAACGAAACCTTCTAAAATTAGATTTCCACCTATACCCCTAATTTTTAAACGTTTATTTTGAATTTTGATTTGTTTATCTAAGCTTTGCAACTTGATAGCACAGAGTGATGCTCCTGTGTCTACCAAAAATTCAAAATTTTGATTATTAACTTGAAATTTAACGCGGTTCATATTTTCGATTGCATAAATTTGGCTAACTACTGTTCTCTCGAAAAAACTGCAATACGTCATTATCCGGTTTGTTTTCTGTTACTTCTGCGAAATTAACGTGATTTTGTTTTACTCTAGAAATACCACGGTGTCGGGTGAAATTTTGTCGTCTGTTGCTATTAAGATAGTTATTTCCCCTCGACCTGTTTGCACTTGGATTTCCATGATGATATCCTCTTGACCTATTTGAATTTACGTAATTATTAGTACCTCTAAAATATCTGGTCCCTATATTGTTATTAATTCGTCCTTGATTGTAATTGTTCCGGTAATGTGTACCTCTGTAATTAAATTTTGTATAGCCCAATAAACATTTTAGCCTGCGAATAGCCTGTCAGGTACAGCCTGTCCCTGTGCCTGTACCTGCGGCAGCCTCAATAACACCCTGACACAGGTACGAAACAGCTTAAATGGTGCAAGAAATAGCCGGTGTTAAACTTGATTACAGGCACCAAATAGCCTGCGGTTAGCTCATCGCAGGTAAAAAATAACCCTAATGGCAGCCTCATGGCAGCCCTGACACAGGCCTGCGGTTAGTCTGCGGTTAGCCTGCGATTACCTTTATCGCAGGCAAAAAAAAGCCTGCATTAAACTTTATCGCAGGCTCGAGGCAGCGCCTGGCACAAAAATAATTTATATAGATTAAATTTCGTTTAATAAATTTAATTTACTATAATCAATTTTGAAAATCAAAATAAAAAAATTTAATTTTTTTAATTTACCATTTATTTTATTTCTTCGTTTCAGCTGCTAATTTTAACAATTTTAACTCTACAACATTGTTACAGCTATCGCTTTATTTCAGCTAATTTGATTTACTATGAAGTAAAAAATAATAAAGTAATATTCTTTCAACGTTAAAATCCGATGTGATTTAAAAAATAAATTTCTATAACCTTCATAACAATGATGTAATAGTTGCATCACTACAGTCTTAAGAAAATATATTAATGCTGATCCAAATAATTAACGTTGTCTCATTTCTAACAATCGCGTTCTCTATTTAATTGCAACGGAAATATGACAATTTATCCACGACTGTACGTGAACACGCTGAATTAAGCGGAGGGGAGCGCGGAATAGTCAGTGTAAGTCGACAATTTGCTTAATGAACACGCATTTTCTCTTATTATCTTAAAAGTATAAATTTATTATCAAAGTTACCGTTAAAGCAAGTAACCAATTATCTACCAAGAATTATCTATAAAAATAAAAATGTGGCAACAAGTGTAATCAAATATTTCGCAGTAAAATTAATAATCAAGCCATCAAATGAAATCGCGCAATACGCCGGTGGTGTACTTAAATTTGTTTAATTTAAACTTTCTTAATAATAATATTGAACATTCATGTCGAAGCTTAAACAAAAAACATTCCACGTTACCGGCAATTAAAGAAAATGTTCAAATTGGTGCGAGAATAAATAAATTTATAAACAATCAACCCGCTATTAGTGCGTATAATTCTAAAGTAATGCAACTTGGTCTAAAAACAATTATGGTGAATAATCCTAATAAAGAACAATCCTAACGATTAGTTTATTAATAAAAGTAAGTTATAAAATTGCGCGAAAAACTAACTCTTGATTACGCAGCTGTGTTGGCTTTATTTGAATGAAGCGTGTTATGACCAATTTCAAAAGTTATAATTTTCAATAAGAAATATTATTCATTAAAAATTAAATACATTTCAACAAATAAAGACTAAAAAATAATCCGTCAATATCATAATAATTCAAACTTGTAAACATTTGCTATTACAAATTCTCATATAATAAGTTCTTTTAAATTGATTTTTAATTTATGTGTTATGTATTTGTGTCCTCTATCAACCGAATAATGTTTACCAAAATAGCCAAATATTAAAAAGTAGATGTTATTTCTTTACTCACAAAGAAAATTAATTTGTATTTTGTATATAGAATGGTTGCATCCAATTTACTAAATGTCGATGAGGTGATTATTCATTTTCTTTATAGCATGTAAGTTTTAGGAATAAGTTTTAGAATAAATAGAAAAATTGTAATAAGTTTAAGAATTTATGATTGGTAGTTGAACCTTTTTTGATTTGTTATTGGTTAACATTAGAAAAGCGATATCAATAAAAAGATTGTACAATTTAATTTTTGAGGTTGTTGTTAACGATAGCTCAAGACGAGTACATCAAAATGTTCAAGACGAAAACAATAAGATTGTGACTATATGTTGTGTGTAAAATGTTAATTTTACTAATAAAGTTGTATTAAAAAAGGGTTACTTTTTTATACAATTAAATTATACTGGACCTCATGATTGAGGATTACTGTTATTGCAGCAGTAGTTAAGTGCAATAAAATGTGTTTTTGTTCGAACTTGAAAATGTTAATAATGGATAAATCTTTGTGACTTCTTGTTGTAATTTGAAAGTTGATGTTTGACAACCTGATCAATTATAATAAAAATAAAATAAACTTGTTACAATTATGTGGTGTTTTAATGACGATTGCCTTTTTAAATAAAGTTGGACACCCCTGTAATCTCCGTAAGAGTCATGCTCAACAAAACGGTTATTTATGATCTATTACCTGAAGAAGGACATCATAACAATGGCACCAGCAGCGTGAGGGCCGACACCACTACTTTATTTAAAAGGTATCACTATGTAATTAGGCTAATTTTTATAATTTTAATTTTTAATATTTTCATTTTGTAATTTTATGTTATCTTTTAATTTTTCTCGTTCGATTAATGGGGGAATGTTTTTACCGGTTAATGTTTTACATTAGTTATGTGTTATAGTAAAATTTATGTTCAATATGATTTGTGTGAATTTAATTAGTTATATTTTGGGTTTCTACTATGAGAGAATTTGTAAAATTGCGAATTGCGTCGGGTTTTATTTTTGTTTGATGATTTTTCTTTGTCTTTCGTTGAATGATAATTAATTTGATATTTTTTGGTCTTTCTTTTAATAATTCTTAAGTCTTTTTTGTAATAATTTTTAATTTCGGAAACATTTAGCTTAAACATGGAGCCGAACGATCTTAAATCGTCGGAATTGATTTTTGAAATTAAATGTAGGAATTTAGAAGTGCCCACTACCCAATTAATGAGACGAGCTCATTTAAGGAAAGCTTTAGAGGAGGAACGTAACGGTACTCTTATAAACAAAATTCAGCCATACTCGTGGGACGATAATGTTATTGAAAGTACAGAATCAATTGATGAAATTAGACATGTATTAATTAATTCAAATCCGGTATTTGATTTTCAAAATTTTCGTCGTGCTACCTCAAGGGTTCAGCATGTATCAAACAGGGTATCTTTATTAAATGATGAAAACGACGAATCGAAGTCTTTAATCAAAGAATCTTTGATCGCGAAGGTTAACAGCCTTAAAGACTTATTGATTAAAGGTCTTCAAATATCTCCCGCTTCAGTAGATATCGCTGCTTCTAGACCGCGAGCTATTCCCGTGTATAAATGGAACCTTAAATACAAGGGTAAAGATTCCAAGGAAAGTGTAAATGCTTTCTTGGAGAAAGTTGATGATTTAAGGGAGGCTCGACACATGTCGAAAGAGGAATTGTTTTCCTCAGCAGGTGATTTATTTGAAGGTCCCGCTTCTCTATGGTTTAGGAATAATAAATCATCATTTAACTCGTGGGAGGATTTAGTAACCACCCTTAAAAGCGATTTTTTGCCTGTAAATTATGAATATCATTTAAGAAAAGAAATAGAAAACCGAACACAAGGAATAAATGAAGATATTATATCATTTATAACAGCTCTAGAATCCCTCTTTCGTAGGAAAACTAAACCTTACACCGAAGCTGAGTTCATTAAGGAGGTTCCCTGCCTTTGGCAAGTATGAGGCATTTCATTCAAATTTACATGAATCGTTCTTCAATATCTAAGGAGTTCCTCTGAATTTTTTGAGAATTTTTGTCTGATCCGTATGGAAGATAATGGGAATCAAATATCGTAATTTTAACATAAGCTCTTATGGAGTGTACGTATGTAGCGTGTTTGAAATTACTACAACGTCTAAGAATAAGTAGAGAAACGGTTGAAAATATATTTTATAGATGAATTGTAACTTGGAGAAGCGTCATGCAAAAAATCAGACTTCTTGTCTGCTTCGATTTATTAAAAATTGATCATATATGATAAAATATGTTATGAATGCGTAACATTACAGAATGATGTGGCAACATAGGAATTTATTAAATGGCGCAAGATTCAAATTTTTTGCAAAGTTAAAATTAATAATTAATTCTTCACTTGGAATGTATGCCAAATTTTTGCCAAATAATGGGAATCTATGTAAAACACCATAAGAATTATTTTAAACGTTGATATTATTTATTTATGATGTATTTAAGACTAATTGACACTATATTGATGTTTGTGTGTCTTTGGAAATATTTTTCATAAAATTTGTGAAGGTAAGACGTACTATTGCAGATTTGGAACTAAACATGGTATCAAAACATATAACGTTTTCTACTATTAACGAGTGTTTTGGAAACGACAATAAAATGATTAAGAACGATGAAAATAAATAGCAATCGAAGCATGCAAAAAAATTTCAGGTTGAATTTGTTAGGAGGAGAAATGCACTACTATGATAGATAAAACGTATAGGTCGAAGTAATTTGTATATCTTTTGGATTATTTAAAACTGTAAATTGTAATAAAGTCGGGAGATGTATGTTACACCACGTTCTGCATCCACGACACCTTTCCAACAGGTAATAAAAGGTTGGCTAGCTCAAAGTCGCGAAGGGGTGGGTTGGTGAAAGGAATGAAAGGGTCGTGTGACGGCACGTCGCAAAGCGTGTGTTTCCTATCGACGACCGGGCAATCCTCGATCGCGATTCTAAAAATTGTCAAAATCGGTGTGAATAATTTACACAGGGGGGGAGTTAAGTCAAAATCGATGGGGTTAATATACACGCGGGAGTTTAAATGGGCGCCACGCATACGAAGAAATGAATCTTTTTGAAGGGGACTGGTTATCACACCTTCCAAGCTGGTACGCGACAACTTGATGATCTTACGGCGAACTCTCACTCCGGAAAAACCTCGCTCAATGACCTTACCTTTACAGGAGGCGAGCTTTCCGTTGGAGAAAATAGCTAAATAAACATTAACACAATAATAATAATAACACACAAAGTTGGGAAATAATAAAAATGTATTAAATAAAATAATATCAGGGGGGAGTTGACAAAGTTTACACAAGATACTATCAAATTTACATGTCTTGTATAAAAATAAATATGTACAGTTGACGGAACCTTTCAGTGTGGTTTCCGTTGCGAAACTAATATTCGTAAAACAATTACTCTTACAAAAATACAAAAGGTTAATTTGCATGAAAGGGGGGCGTATTGAATACAGCACTCCACCAAAATGAATAGTTACTTAAGCGCAACTTGATAACGTCTAAAACTATGATTCATAAAATTGATCATGAAACTTAATCAATGCACTTGATTATCAAAATTCCCAACAACGGGAAAAACAAACTTTAGCTACAATACTAAACTTGGAACGTTACGTTAAATTGTTTGGTTACACTCTGAACGCTCGAATGGCGTGGTAAAAGTTACGTTAATAATAGATAATAATATTAAGTTAAATAAAAGGTATACAAAATGGTTGCGATATCGTCTTCCAGGGTTGAACTGAACGTTCATAAACACAACTAGTGGTCCATATGACCAATTAACATCACAATCTTAAAAATATAAAAAGGTTTCTTACTTAATTTGGGTGGTTGATGTTCGACCTCTAGGTAAAGTCGATGACGGGTCCCTCGGGAGTGAGATTTCGTCTTCAGAACGTAGAATGGAGCTGAATGTGATGTCTCAAACCATATCAGAAGGGCAGCGTAATAACCAGCTTCCCAAAAACTCTTCAAATCGGAAGGTGGTGAAATAACAGGGTGGTTCACGCACTGTATTTCGCGATAAAATAGGGGTCCCAATAAACATTTTAGCCTGCGAATAGCCTGACAATAGCCTGACAGTGACAACTCGGGCAGGTACCTATCCCTGCGGCAGGCTCATATCGACCCTGACACCGGTACGAAATAGCTAAAGTGGCGCAAAAATTAGCCTGCGTCATACTTGATCGCCGGCAAAAAATAGCCTGCATTAGCTAACCGCAGGCTGAGAATTGTGACTAACCGCAGGCTTGCGGTTAGCTAACCGCAAGCTATTTTTTTGCCGGCGATCAAGTATGATACAGGCTATTTCTTGCGCCACTTATAGCTATTTCGTACCTGTGTCCGGGTGGATATGAGTCTGCCGCAGGCTGAGAATTGTGACTAACCGCAGGCTTACGGTTAGCTAACCGCAAGCTATTTTTTTGTTCATTCATTTGAACAAAATTCAATTGAATTTCGTTTAATGAATTTTTAAATTTATTAATCAATTTTGAAAATCAAAATAAAAAAATTAATTTTTTTGAATTATCCATTTATTTTTTATTTCTTTCAGGTGTTTTCTTTTCTAATTATTTACAACTTTTCTAATTGTTTTATTGACTTCCATACACATAATTTTTTATTTTACCCATTTCTCATATTTGTAGAACTTGTTGGTGGTGATTACTCTTCATGATTCGTCTTTACTTTGTTTCTTGGAGTCTGCAATTAAATTTTGAAAATTTGAAATAAAATCTTACCTTGTGCCAGGATCGAACCAGTGACCTTTCCCTTCATTGTCCGTAAGCGTTAACCTCTCTGCCACAGAGCTGTTGTTATTTTAGTTGTGAAATTGCTTTATGACTACAAAAATTTAATTTATAAGAAAAAAGAGGACTAAACGGATTTAATTTCCTAATTACATTTGCGGCGGATTATCAGATAATTGTAATACCAAACAAAAATGAAATTTGTATATAAAAGATTTCGACAGTTAGTCAACTTGAATAAATATATATACTGGTATTAAAAAATCCAAATGGTTGTTCATAAAAAATTTGTAGTTTTATATATTTTTTCACTATTACACCTACTTATTATTTGTCACAATTATTAATTAATTTGAATAATAATTAATTTATTTAAATACTTTTAAACACAAATAAGCATATAATTATTTATAATAACATGTAACCAATGAGAAACAATAGTTTTGCTAACGGTGAATTTTTCTTAATTCTGATTGGTTAAAACTGTTTTAAAAGACGGAATTAAAATTCATTGCTATTTAATTATTTATTTTTATAATATATTATATTTTAATGTTAAATATTTTTCACATTTCAATATTAGTTTTCTTTTCTACAGTATTTTTGTTTTCGAAATACCACGTGGTTGTTCATAAAAATTTGTATTTTTATATCTTATTTCACTATTACACCTTCTTATTATTTTTCATAATTAATTAATTTTAATTTTAACAATAATTAATTTAATTTAAATACTTTTAATCACAAATAAGCGTAATATATATTTATAATAACATGTAACCAATGAGTAACAAGCGTTATGTTAACGGTGAAATTTTTCTTAATTCTGATTGGTTAAAACTGCTAAAAATCGGAATTAAAATTCATTGCTATTTAATTATTTATTTTTGTAATATATACTTTAATGTTAAATATTTTTCACATTTCAATATTAATGAAACATCACATTATATATTTTATTATGTACTTATTAAACCTGTCTTAGTATTAACTTAAGTATATACCTATAGAGGCCTCTGTTAATTAGCTAAAAGAAAACATAAAATATTTAAAATACACGTTTCCATTCGCTAGTTAACTCAAGGGCTCTTTAAATACGTTGATAATATCGGGCGTAAGAGATTAAAAACTACCCCCCCCCAAATTATAAATATGACCGCTCCTTCTGACTCCAATAATATCTCATATAATAATTATTGTAATATAAAATGCGTATAATAATTCGTATAATCAATGAGAAACAAGAGTTTATTTGCTAGCGGTGAAATTTTTCTTCGTTCTGATTGGTTAAAACTATTTACCACGTGGGTGTCTATAAAAAATTTGTATTTTTATATCTTATTTCACTATTACACCTTCTTATTATTTTTCATAATTAATTAATTTTAATTTTAACAATAATTAATTTAATTTAAATACTTTTAATCACAAATAAGCGTAATATATATTTATAATAACATGTAACCAATGAGTAACAAGCGTTATGTTAACGGTGAAATTTTTCTTAATTCTGATTGGTTAAAACTGTTAAAAATCGGAATTAAAATTCATTGCTATTTAATTATTTATTTTTGTAATATATACTTTAATGTTAAATATTTTTCACATTTCAATATTAATGAAACATCACATTATATATTTTATTATGTACTTATTAAACCTGTCATAGTATTACCTTAAGTATATATAGAGGCCTCTGTTAATTAGCTAAAAGAAAACATAAAATATTTAAAATACACGTTTCCATTCGCTATAGTTAACTCAACGGCTCTTTAAATACGTTGATAATATCGGGCGTAAGAGATTAAAAACTACCCCCCCCCCAAATTATAAATATGGCCGCTCCTTCTGACTCCAATAATATCTCATATAATAATTATTGTAATATAAAATGCGTATAATAATTCGTATAATCAATGAGAAACAAGAGTTTATTTGCTAGCGGTGAAATTTTTCTTCGTTCTGATTGGTTAAAACTATTTACCACGTGGGTGTCTATAAAAAATTTGTATTTTTATATCTTATTTCACTATTACACCTTCTTATTATTTTTCATAATTAATTAATTTTAATTTTAACAATAATTAATTTAATTTAAATACTTTTAATCACAAATAAGCGTAATATATATTTATAATAACATGTAACCAATGAGTAACAAGCGTTATGTTAATATAAATAAGCTAACGGCAGAGGCCGACGCAGGTTAAATTATTAGCTAATAGCAGGCACAAATAAATAACCTAACGGCAGAGCTGACGCAGGCTTCATTATTAGCCAATAGCAGGCACAGATAAATAAGCTAACGGCAGGGCCTGACGCAGGCTAAATTATTAGCTAATCGCAGGCACAGATAAATAACCTAACCGCAGGGCCTGACGCAGGCTAAATTATTAGCTAATCGCAGGCACAGATAAATAACCAAACCGCAGGGCCTGACGCAGGCTAAATTATTAGCTAATCGCAGGCACAGATAAATAACCAAACCGCAGGGCCTGACGCAGGCTAAATTATTAGCTAATCGCAGGCACAGATAAATAACCAAACCGCAGGGCCTGACGCAGGCTAAATTATTAGCTAATCGCAGGCACAGATAAATAACCTAACCGCAGGGCCTGACGCAGGCTAAATTATTAGCTAATCGCAGGCACAGAAAAATAACCTAACCGCAGGCCTGACGCAGGCTAAATTATCAACGAATTGCAGGAACAGATAAATTTATCTAAACGGCAGGCCTGACGCAGGCCTGCGTCAGGTACAGGCTATTTACAGGCTATTTGCAGACTAAAAATGTTTATTGGGGTCTCCGTACGAAATAATTCACTAAGTTAGTTATTCGCGAAGTGACAAATAATTCAAGCCGGCACTGTCTAAGTAAGAAATGTTAATGTGGTGTCCGATAAAAAAGAACGATTGGAATGCACACATGGGTTCGAAGTGCAACACCTGTTTTGTACCATTCGATAAAAGCAATGCTACGTAATTGCCTTATGAGCGGCAAGCAATAACTCGACGTGATTAAACGTGATAAACAGATGGTATAAAAAGTCCGATAATTGATTCAATGTTTAGTAACAATTGACGATATTAATTGTTCGATCACTTATTAAATATTAGCAACAATTGACGATATTAATGTTCGATAAAATATTGAAGGTTTAGCAACAATTGACGATATTGATGTTCGATAACTCATTAAATATTAGCAACAATTGACGATATTAATGTCCGATACAATATTAATTGTTTAGTAACAATTGACGATATTAATGTTCGATAAAATATTAATTGTTTAGTAACAATTGACGATATTAATGTTCGATAAAATATTAATTGTTTAGTAACAATTGACGATATTAATGTTCGATAAAATATTAATTGTTTAGTAACAATTGACGATATTAATGTTCGATAGTACCTGCAGTTGACACACACTAATTTTTAGCACAAATGACTTGTATTTATTTAAGGATCTCTAATAAATGTGAGACCTCGATATTTTAATTCCGCTTTTGGAAGCGCTATGATACGAAAAGGTAGTATCAGATTCTAAGTGAATCTCCTCGAATATGCAATTTGTAGCTCAATTTATGCATTTTCCCTACTCTAATTTAGGATTTTTCCCACTTACTGATTGATTTGGATCCTTGTAATTGGGTCCTATAAATTTAGAAAGAAGGGAGACGCGTTTTAATTGGACAATGCCTAGAGTGTGAGGGCACGCTTTCTTCTTTCTCCATGCAAAGTGTATCGAGAAGTTTTGCAAGACACGTGCGAGCAAAACAATTTTTTGCTCGTCTGGTCGGACGAAAAGGGTCTATCTTTTGCACTTTTTGTTTGTTTTTATCGAAGTTTTAAAATTGCGAAATCGCTATCCTTTCCATGTTAAAAATTAACACATGGGTTTGCAAGTCGATGCCTGTCTAAGATAACGATGTCGAATGCCTTCGTTCACATGGTCTTACCATCGCACGTGCCCGTTTTTTGTATCGACGGCCGACGTGGATTTATGGATCGCATAAAAGTTTCTCTCAGTCGTTTGAAAGATTATAGTAAAGTATAGGTATGAGTTGACGTTTAGTTTGCAACGTTAATGAATAGAGAATTTATTGCTGATGAGGTGAATTATGGATGAATGCTACGTCAACATTATTAACACTTCCTCATCTACCGTATGGTTTATTGGACGTGTATTAAATATTTGATGATACTTTCCTAACTATACAATTCTTAAGATTATTGTGCATTTGCAAAACGTAAATTTATTAGTTGAGCGAATGTTTCAATCTTTTATTTTTACAACCCGACCTAAAAATGTTTTCTCAAAGAGTAATTTTCAACGGATCGATTCGAAATTTAAAATATGAGTTTAATAGATTATAAAAGCAAAATCTAAGGGTGCGCCCGATGCGCGTAATAAGGTGACATGTAGTTATGGTAAATTGGTCCTATTCCGAAAGAATAAAATATCATGAATTAGTACTTGTGTTTTCTAGATAAATATTTACATATTAATATACGTAACTCAAATTTGTTGTAAACGTCGTTTTATTAAATAAAAGGTTAAATTTACATCCAATATTTGAAATTTTTCTATAATTTAGGAAGGCCAAGTTTAATGTCAAATTCTCTCCATGTAATTTCATTTTCGGTGCCAACTAAATTCTTGTAATGTAAAAATATACAAATAATCTCCACAAAAGCACAATCTCATATTAAACCATTCGGTTTGTTCCCGAAGCATGCATTTTCACCTTTATTTATCATTTAATTATGGTTTCCAAATAACTTGTTAATAGTAGACAGCGTTACAATATGTTTTGATGCCATTTTAAGTTCGAAATCTGTAATAGTAAATAAATATCAAGTTGTAAACGATTATTCAAAACAATAACATAACCTCAAAATACTTATAAACTTCTTTAAAAATACATTACAACGTCTTACTTTACGAAGTTTTATGAAAATTATATCCAAACAAACACAAATATAGTGTCAATAGGTCTCAAATACATCAACAAGTTACAGTCTTTGAATGACAGTTAGGTACCAATATAAACTTAAGACTACATTGTTGTCACATTTATCTAGTAGGTAATAATTGGAATACTTTTAATTGAAAATACGAATTTATAATAATATAACTTGAGTAGAAAAAGCGATATGAAATCACAAACAACTGCAAGTTGTGGAAAATTCGAAGTATTTCTTTGAAATTTAATCTTATTCATTATTTCCATAATACTATTTTGTGTTGGTAATTGTTATTTATTCAATGTAATAGCATAGGGCATTTCCCCGCTCCCCGCATCCCGCTATGAAGGCGTCGAACCACCTTAAAACCATCTAAACGATCTGATACCTGGGAACACGATCTGGCGTTTCTCGAGATAAACTCATCAGTAAATACTGTCTCTGCCGAAACGGAAAACTCGCCTCTATCAGACTCCACCTTTACTTGTTGGAATTGTAAACAAGTAGGTCATTCTCACCAAGATTGCACTAAAGAGAGGCAATTATTTTGTTTTGGTTGTGGTCAACCCGGTATTTATAAAAACAAATGCCGTTATTGCAACCCAATTCAACACCTTTCTGCTTCGGGAAACTCCTTCGAGGGTGCCCCAGCTCCAGTTGTAGGCACCCTACCACCACTTTTGCCCCCAACGCAACTCAATACTCAAACCTCCACTTATCAAGGAAATTATTCCAGGGGACGCGGTCGCGGACGCGGTCGTGGAGAAGGTCGCAGAGTAACTTTTGCGCGCACAAACCGCAATTATTAAACATTCAAAATAAGCCTTCAATAATTACTAGCCTAACTAATAAACAAAAATATATTAACAACCATTTTAAATCGCAATTAAATCAACAAAATTGGAATTCTTGGCTAGATTTAGTAAAAAAATTTTTTCACCCCTCCAACACGGCAGCTTCATTTATAAAAAAACCCTTTGACAACCGTCCTTTTTTGGAGCTTCAAATAAAAAATTTAAAAGTGATAGCTCTAGTTGATACAGGAGCAACCCATTCTATCATTGGTCAAGAAGGTTTAGATCTCCTCAAACTTCATAATTTATTTACCCCTGTTCATTCCCCTATAACTCAAATCACTGTAGCAGACGGTAATAAAAAAGGTGTAAGCGGCTCAATCCAATTAAAAATTCGCATAGGCTCATTAGAACGGTTAGTTCATTTCCTTTTGGTACCTTCTGTTAATTATTCATTTTTATTAGGCGCAGACTTTTGCAAACAATTTAAATTATCAATGCATTTTAAAGATCTTAAATCTTATCAACCTGATCAGGACCCTTAAATTAAGTATTTTTCATTGTACAATCATTTTTGAAATTTATGATTAATCATGTAGGACCGTTTGAATTCGGGACTTGTTGGAGCTGAGTTGTGTAGAGGATATCTTCTTGTTTAGGGTTGTCATTTTGAAACTCGTGAATTCAATTTCCCTTCATAAGTAGAATCCTTAGCAATGTTGCGAAGATAGGAAACATTTTAATTCGAGTCTACTTAATTATTTCGTTTTTTCTTATTCCCTGGTAAATTAACATCAAACTTTATAATCCTGATTTATTTATATACTTCTCTATTTTTTTATGTACTTTAATTCCCATTTAAATATTTTAAATACTTTGTTTTGCCTTTCGATCATTTTTAATCAGAATTGTCCCATAATTTTTATTTGTTCGGTTACAACTAATTTTTTGTTTCGATTATAACCACACATTATCTACCTTATTAATTCATTACATGCAGAAAATCAGCCTTGCGACTGATACATAATTGAGTTTATCTATTATTTTTGACTTTTGACTTGTTGTCATACTATCTTGTTGGTTTAGCCAACCTAATTAATTATTAAATTACGGTTCTAAAATTGGTGCATTCCATAAATTCGCAATTGCCTTCTTCGCGGCATATGATTATTTTGCATCATTTTTACCTTTGTTAGGACACGTTTTTTTAGAAAGTCCACCCATTTACCGCCTTGTAGCATTTTTATGCTTAAATTATCCTTCATACGCGACACAGTATTTGGTTGTCCGTTATAAACGTATCGAAACGTTTTATATCTTAAGCTACGTACTCTTATTTGCGAGTATGCTTAAAGCCGTTTATTTTTAGTTTTTTTAACTCTTTATTATTAATTTTAGTTATTGTAAATATGATTTTCTTACTATCTTGAATAGTTATGCTTCTTCTCAACATACCTATCTTTAGCCGACCTGTAAATATGATTGTCTAATCAGTTTTTCATTCGGAATTGATGGCAAACCGATTTTGTAGGATTCCTACCGTATATGAATCTCGTGCAGTATATTGTACCTCCTTTATCGTTTATCTCACCTCGAATGAATAGCTGTAATGCTATTGCTGAGTATGGTTGTTTACCGCATATTACGATCAAGATTAATTATTGGCCTGTAAATATGATGGTCAGCATAATATTAGCTTTTCTTGGTTTAACGCTAAATTATATCAACATCACCAAAAAACCAAGTGGCGCTCAACTTTATTTTTAATCTTAAGTTTCATTTTATTATTGATTTTATCTTTTTATATTATAGTAACATTTTAATTTAGTTTTTACTGACTTATCGACATTTTTCTTTTTTAATTATTTTTCTTTTTTCAAAACTAGTTAGCGATTGTTATGACCAATTTCAAAAGTTATAATTTTCAATAAGAAATATTATTCATTAAAAATTAAATACATTTCAACAAATAAAGACTAAAAAATAATCCGTCAATATCATAATAATTCAAACTTGTAAACATTTGCTATTACAAATTCTCATATAATAAGTTCTTTTAAATTGATTTTTAATTTATGTGTTATGTATTTGTGTCCTCTATCAACCGAATAATGTTTACCAAAATAGCCAAATATTAAAAAGTAGATGTTATTTCTTTACTCACAAAGAAAATTAATTTGTATTTTGTATATAGAATGGTTGCATCCAATTTACTAAATGTCGATGAGGTGATTATTCATTTTCTTTATAGCATGTAAGTTTTAGGAATAAGTTTTAGAATAAATAGAAAAATTGTAATAAGTTTAAGAATTTATGATTGGTAGTTGAACCTTTTTTGATTTGTTATTGGTTAACATTAGAAAAGCGATATCAATAAAAAGATTGTACAATTTAATTTTTGAGGTTGTTGTTAACGATAGCTCAAGACGAGTACATCAAAATGTTCAAGACGAAAACAATAAGATTGTGACTATATGTTGTGTGTAAAATGTTAATTTTACTAATAAAGTTGTATTAAAAAAGGGTTACTTTTTTATACAATTAAATTATACTGGACCTCATGATTGAGGATTACTGTTCGAACTTGAAAATGTTAATAATGGATAAATCTTTGTGACTTCTTGTTGTAATTTGAAAGTTGATGTTTGACAACCTGATCAATTATAATAAAAATAAAATAAACTTGTTACAATTATGTGGTGTTTTAATGACGATTGCCTTTTTAAATAAAGTTGGACACCCCTGTAATCTCCGTAAGAGTCATGCTCAACAAAACGTTTATTTATGATCTATTACCTGAAGAAGGACATCATAACAAGCGGCACTTGAATAATGGAGATGCCCTCGCCTACAAAGATGACTTCGCCAGCACTAGAAGACCAGCCGCTAGTTACCAATGATTACGCTTGCTATTTCACCTTGAATACAGGTATTTCCTTGCATCATGTGTGTTGATAATGAAAAAGAATGTCATTAATGGTGAGAGAGTGAACGGCCCAGCAGACAAGGAATATCCGAAAAAAATTATCCCTTGGTATATAGGTCAAAAAAGGGTTAAGGTACACAATAAGGGGTGGATAATTGAGGATTTTTAAGAATTAATACCGAAAATTGAGTAAAAACCATAACCCATGGCCGGGATAGGCTGCCGGCATAATTTTCGCGTGGCTTGAAGAATTATTGACACGCCCCCAACTTTTAATTTCGAAAAATTTTGTGTTTATCACGGCCTTTTTGGCAATGTTTTGATGCGAATGTATAGCTTTTGTCGGCGCGGAGGTGATCATAAAAA
Organism: Podabrus alpinus; assembly: GCA_932274525.1. Classification (NCBI taxonomy): domain Eukaryota; kingdom Metazoa; phylum Arthropoda; class Insecta; order Coleoptera; family Cantharidae; genus Podabrus; species Podabrus alpinus. Next base: position 45,168,080 of record OW026456.1, on the reverse strand, counting down.
AAAATTCGAAAAAAGTGTGAAAATAAGAAAGATGCTGCGAGTTGAAATAGTACGGGTCGCTGATGTACCACCGGGTCGATGTGTCACATCGTCGGCCGGTCGCTTGAAATGGGGTGAAATTTTTTTGCTCCGATTTTAATTTTTCTTTGAAATTCGGGTAGGGGGGGGTGTGCTTAGTAGATATTAGTATAAATATTCGCGAAAAAATGGAAAATAAGGCGGTTGTTGCCGAAAAAGTGAAAAAATTAAAATTTTTTTTGCCTTCGAATTTTAGGGGTGTGCATTCGAAAAGGAGGGTAATCCATCGTCAAATCCTACTCCTCCGGGGCGCCGCTCCGCTCTGCACCCCTACGGAGCGGATTTGACTCTGGTTACTAGGCTAAACATACGAGAAGGCGCCACCGATCAAGAACACCGGGATCTATGCAACCGGGATGTGAGAGACCCTTGAAAATGCATTAAAAAGTATAGTCGCGGTATGCGGCAGTTATCTATTTCGTTTAACCCCCAAAAAAGCGCGCAAAAACAAAAAATAATCGATGTTACATGCAGTCGAGTCGGGCTGCAACTGCATCTCCGCAATCGGCTAAGTTTAAGACTAGTTCAACTTGCACGTACCGTCAACAAAATGAGTGAGATTCCACCCGTTTCCATGTAAAATTATGTACTTTCAAAGTCGATTTTCTCTATCAAAAGTTGGTTTATCCTGCTATAGGAGGGTTGCCGATGTCATTTATTAACATTAAACTACCCGAAAGTCACCAAAAAATATTAAAATTCGATGCTGGAACATTGTCACCCGTCCCTCATTAATATTAAATCTTTCATTTTAATTAAATCATTTGTCGTTTTAAATATTGTGTTTTGACACAATAAATGTTAATAATTGTATTTAATTTTAACTGGATGAACGAGTATGAACGAAATAATTTTAAGATAAAAGATTATTTTTTTATGACCCCATTGGTCAATTTGTACAGATTCTATGCCAACTTTAACCATTAAATGTATATTTTGTACTCATTTGTTTTATTCATCTGTCCTTCTGATTCAAATAAGCTATCGAACCCCCCTGCAGAAAGTAGAAGGAAAAGTCTCATGTTGGTAAGTACAAGCAACCGGTAAAAATTTTTTTTTGGTATCAAAGTACTTAACGTCACCCTTAACAACATATAATTTTTTATTTTACCCGTTTTAGGCTTCTATACAAAGTATAGCAAGAAGCCTTATGATCTGGCTCCGTGTCCGTCTGTCTGTCCGTCTGTCCGTCTGTCTGTCTGTCTGTCCGCATAATTCAAAAACATACAGAGCGTTTCAAATCGTGTTGGAAATACTCTGTGTGTATAGAGGTCTAAGAACTGGGTAGCCAGTGCGCTACTTTTAGGCTTCTATACAAGGTATAGAAAGAAGCCTTATGGTCTGGCTTCGTGTCCGTCCGCATGTTTCAGAGCCAATCATAACGTTGATCAACTGATACGTTGTTATATTGTAAATACTTCGTCTATATAGTATTGCGTTAATCTGTTAATCCGTTGTTTCGATTCGCTAATGCAATTTATAAATACGCAAATGTTCGAAAGAAATTTACTACGTTAAAGATATTTTCAACGGGGTCTCCCTATATAAACTACTTGTTAGGCTACTATACAAAGTATAGCAAGAACCCTTATGTTCTGGCTCCGCGTCTGTCCGTCCGTCTGTCCGCATAATTCAAATCTAATCAGAACCTTCGAAATTGTGATTGTAAACACATCGTGTACCTATATATACTTAAATAAAATTTGTTTTAAATTTAATATCGACTTTCTAGCCACGTTCTGTAAAAATTTTTTTTGGAACTCGGAACTTAAAATGCTATTTTTTGTTTTTATGTGAAAAAATAATTTTTTATTTATTTTAACCATAGCAGTGGCTTGATGTGATTAGTGAAGTTAAGTTGTAAATAAAAGAGAAAGGAGAGGATTGGTCCACCTCAAAAAATGGACCGTCCATTACAGAGAAGTAAAGTTTCGAATGGAATTTAAAAGTTTGATTATTATTACTTATATAGTAAATGATAATTACCAACCGCAAAAAATTTAATTGGTGCAGATTATTTGATTATGTGATATTACATTATATGGCGACCTCCAAGAATATTCAATATTTACTTAGAGTATGTCTTGGGACAGTGGAGAAGAAGCTGGGGTTAGACATATAATTCACCAAGTTTAGGAAGTTGATCGTATCGATGTCAAAAATATTCGCAAAAAGAATTTAATTCCAATTTGCATTATTATTATATAGTATTTTAGTTGGCAATGATCACCAACTTAAAAAAACAGATTATCCGTTAATTTAGGGCTCTATACAAAGTAGGTATACACCGAGAAAAAAAAATTAAGTAGGAATTTGTCTTGCAACAATTTGAAATAATTTCTCTTCACAGAGAAAAAATTGTTTTGATTTGAAGTATTTTTTTACTTCAAATTGAAGTGCAAATTCGTCTCGCATCAATTTGATGTCAATTTTACAAGAAGTGAAGTAAATTTGACAACAATTAATGTAATAATTATTTCAAATTGTTGCATAACAAATTCCTACATAATTTTTTTCTCAGTGTGTGTAGAAGCGATATAATCAAAGTATAGAATCTTATCAACGTATCATCGGATTAGCGGATCAACGTATCAGCGGATCAACGTATCAGCGGATCAACGTATCAACGTATCAGCGGATCAACGTATCAGCGGATTAAAAGTTATATAAGTGAACGTCGATAAAACAAACGGTATAATTATTAAATCTTCAAGCTTATTACTTATTATTTATATAATATAAAGTAAATAACACACAAAAAAAAACGGATCAACATAACAACGGATCAAAGTATCAACGTATAAGGTTTATAACAGGTAGTAACTTATATAACCAATTTTCTCGCTCTTACCCATAATGCACCTAAACATTTACCAATCGTAAAAATCGTCATAGTCCTCAATATTTGCGTGGAAATCGTCATTATACGCTCAGCTGTCATACCGCATAGACCGCTTGGACAAAAGTGTGCTCATCATTATAATTTCGCTACAGCTATTTTGTTTTTATTATAAAGTAGGTTATTATAAATTATCGAGAGTCGACTGTATAAGGTTCATACAGGTACTAACTTATATAACCAATTTTGGCGCCATTACCCATAATGCACCTAAACATTTACCAACCGTAAAAATCGTCATAGTCCTCAAGATTTGCGTGGAAATCGTCATTATACGCTCAGCTGTCATACCGCATAGACCGCTTGGACAAAAGTGTGCTCATCATTATAATTTCGCTACAGCTATTTTGTTTTTATTATAAAGTAGGTTATTATAAATTATCGAGAGTCGACTGTATAAGGTTCATACAGGTACTAACTTATATAACCAATTTTGGCGCCATTACCCATAATGCACCTAAACATTTACCAACCGTAGAAATCGTCATAGTCCTCAAGATTTGCGAGGAAATCGTCATTATACGCTCAGCTGTCATACCGCATAGACCGCTTGGACAAAAGTGTGCTCATCGATATAATTTCGCTACAGCTATTTTGTTTTTATTATAAAGTAGGTTATTATAAATTATCGAGAGTCGACTGTATAAGGTTCATACAGGTACTAACTTATATTTATAACCAATTTTGGCGCCATTACCCATAATGCACCTAAACATTTACCAACCGTAAAAATCGTCATAGTCCTCAAGATTTGCGAGGAAATCGTCATTATACGCTCAGCTGTCATACCGCATAGACCGCTTGGACAAAAGTGTGCTCATCGATATAATTTCGCTACAGCTATTTTGTTTTTATTATAAAGTAGGTTATTATAAATTATCGAGAGTCGACTGTATAAGGTTCATACAGGTACTAACTTATATAACCAATTTTGGCGCCATTACCCATAATGCACCTAAACATTTACCAACCGTAAAAATCGTCATAGTCCTCAAGATTCGCGAGGAAATCGTCATTATACGCTCAGCTGTCATACCGCATAGACCGCTTGGACAAAAGTGTGCTCATCGATATAATTTCGCTACAGCTATTTTGTTTTTATTATAAAGTAGGTAAAACAACACAATTTCATAATGCCTAGAAAGCAGTTGACACCTGAAGAGCGAAAAGCAGCAGCTGCCCGTTGACGCCAGAAGGACGCTATCAGGAAACATACCATTAGACAAGATCCTTCGTTTCGTTTACAGGAACAAGTTCGCGACTCCGAAAGCCATCGTCAAGCCCGTCAAGATCCTTCGTTTCGTTTGCAGGAACAAGTTCGCGACACCGAAGGCCATCGTCAAGCTCGACAAGATCCTTTGTTTCGTTTACAGGAACAAGTTCGCGACACCGAAGGCCATCGTCAAGCTCGTCAAGATCCTTTGTTTCGTTTACAGGAACAAGTTCGCGACACCGAAGGCCATCGTCAAGCTCGACAAGATCCTTCGTTTCGTTTACAGGAACAAGTTCACAACACAGAAAGCCATCGTCAAGATCCTTTGTTTCGTTTACAGGAACAAGTTCGCGACACCGAAGGCCATCGTCAAGCTCGACAAGATCCTTCGTTTCGTTTACAGGAACAAGTTCACAACACAGAAAGCCATCGTCAAGCTCGTCAAGATCCTTTGTTTCGTTTACAGGAACAAGTTCGCGACACTGAAAACCATCGTCATGCCCGTCAAGATCCTTCGTTTCGTTTACAGGAACAAGTTCGCGACACTGAAAACCATCGTCAAGCCCGCCAAGATCCTTCGTTTCGTTTACAGGAACAAGTTCACAACACCGAAAGCCATCGTCAAGCTCGTCTTGATGAAGACGTGCGCATCCACGAACATAATCTCCGTAGAATTCGCGAGCAAGGCTCATGGCAAGATGAAATAAATCGATTTGAAGCTGAAATTCGCAAAGGCTGCACTCACGTATGTCATTCATGTGGGGGACTCTTTTTTCACTACTCCTTTAAAACTCACAGCATGACCGAACTCCTTTTAGCTGGAAAGCAGCAATCCTTCATCGACTCAGTAATTATAGTTCCACCCACTTCAGACCTCGCTGAATTTTGCTCAACTTGTCACAGAACTATCCAACAAAACCGGATTCCACGTCTCTGTCTCTCCAACGATCTGCAGTTTCCCTATGTTCCACAAAGTGTAAAGAATCTGACACGTTTGGAAGCCCGTTTGGTCTCAGCTCGACATGTGTTTCAGTCCATTTGGGCTATATATGGAATGCATGGACAGATGAGAACAAAAGGACGAATTATTAACGTCCCAGTCTCCATAGACAATACCATTCAATCCCTTCCGAGACTCCCGAATCAGGACGATGTTTTACACATCCGACTCGCCCGTCAAATTGAAGTTCCGAGAAATTATACAGCTGGTAACATTCGTCCGGCTTGCGTGATGGATGCCGCTAAAATTCTTACCCGATCTCCACTTTACCGTGAATACGGAATCACTCTTTCAAGCAATTGGACCGAGATATGTCAGCATCAAATTGATGTGGCATTACACGAAAACCCAGAAGAAATTGCGATGGATGTTCAAGAGGAAGAGGAAGTCGATGACGTAAATCCTGGCAGAGGAGAGACTTTAATTACTAGTGATGAGGGAATCCGGATGGCTCCAGCGGAAGGAAACCAACCAATCTCTATTCTATATGATCCTGACTCGTATTTTCTTACGTTTCCTCAAATATTTGCCGGGCACCGAATGAAACCATCCGATAGTAATGGTAAATTACTAAGCCGCTCCGAATTTGTCAAATCAATGGCGCGTAACAGTGATCGCCGTGCCGTTGAAAATGTCGAGTTCTTACTGTTTTTGGCCAAATCGCTCGAAATTCAGAGAATTTCTGATAATCGCAAGGTGTGCCTTCGTAAACGAAGACGCAATGGAGAGTTAATCCGAGTCACTGCGGAACAAATTAGTCATTCTAATTTTGTGGATGGGTTAGTTAATGATGATAATGCTTTTAAGGTTTTACAAGGAGTACGAAACTCATGTCATCACTGGCATCAAGAAGGCCTTAAAGTCCGAAGGATGGTCAGTCAGTTCAATTTGCCTCATCTCTTCATCACTATTAGTGCCGCTGAGCTAAAATGGAACGAGTTGATTGTGATTCTCAAGCATATTCTTGACAAAATTACAATTTCTGAAGAAGAAGCACAAAATATGTCAAAGAATGACAAACAATTACTTATTCAGCGCGATCCCGTGACTTGCGCTCGTTATTTTGAACATCGCACTTCTGCTCTTTTCAAGACCTGGAAAAACTCTCAAGGCCCATTTGGAAACCGATCCATTAGGCATTCCTATCATCGCATTGAGTTCCAACATCGAGGAAGTCCACACGTCCATATGATCTTGTGGATTGATGGCGCACCAAACTTTGATGCTTCCAACTCATCTTCTACTCAAGATGTTTGCCGGTTTGTTGACGAAATTATAACTTGTTCCACGAACTGGCCTGAATATGATCCCATTCACCAGCTTTTGTGTTTTCAAACTCATCGACACACCCACACATGTAGAAAGAAAAGCCACAAAGGAGTCAAATGTCGGTTTGGAATTCCATTTTTCCCAATGGACGAAACCATTATTCTCCATCCATTCGAGGAGCAACAGGAGGAAATTGAGATTTTCCAACGCGATTACAAAAAGATTCGTGACTATCTTGATACGAATGAACTGCCACTTTCTTCAGATATGACATTTGCGGGGTTTCTACAAGAATTATCCATGACACGAAATCGTTACATTTCTGCTATTCAAAGCTCCTTGAAAAAGCCTAAAATCATCATTCGGAGGCGGCCGTGTGAGACTTACATAAATCCATATAGTGAGAAAATCTTGAGACTCCAGAAATCTAACATGGATATTCAGTTTATTTTAGACGCCTATGCTTGTTGCTGTTACATCATTGACTACATTAACAAGAGTGATCGTGGAACTAGCGACCTCTTGCGTAAGGTTCTTGAAGATGTCAGAAGCGGTAACAAGTCTTTGGCTCAACGTCTTCAGGCTCTTGGTGCGGCTCATCACATGAACAGTGAACTCTCTGCTCAAGAGGCTGCTTACAACGAGCTTCAGATTCCAATGAGCCGATGCACAGAGGCATGCATTTTTATACCAACAGGTCCAGCCGATCAACGAACCAGAATGATTAAAACTAATATTCAGTTAGAAAATCTCAGTCCGGACTCTGAAGATGTCTTTGTAGACGGACTTTTACAACGATATAGTTCACGACCAGAAGCATTATCTAACCTTAATCTTGCACAATTTTCAGCTTGGTATGATTTTTCATTAAAACGAGGAAGTACACAGATGGCCCAAGAAAACGATGATATTGTAGAAACTGAAGACTTACAAAGTATCGATAAATATTTTCCGCTAAAGAATGGCAAACCTGGATACGTTTGGAAGCGAACATTTCCAAAAATTATTCGCCACGTCCGCTACAACAAGAATAAAGATCGTCACAACTTTTTCCGCGAACAAGTGATGCTCTATCTTCCTTGGAGGGATGAGGAAACCGAAATTATAAATCAAGATTGCGAGAAGATAGCGACTGATAATATAGAAGCAATTTCTGCCAATCGTCGCGAATTTAATGCCTTTCAAGAAGATATTCTGGATGTCGCTATGGATAGCGCATTGAGTGAGGATCGTCAATCTGACGATGACAAATCTGATAGCATACCGGAAGAGATTCAGGAGGAATTCGAATTAATCGACCCCGTTGCTGCTGGTGCCATTGACTTTGGTGGTGACGTGATACGCCCAATGTCTGAAAAGTTTACGCTTCCTAATCGAATTCCCAATAAAGAGTTTGAAGAATTATTCGCATCGCTAAATACTCAACAACGGGATTTTGTAACTCACCTGCTTGATCACTTCAAAAGGTCTCCCGATATCCCCATCTACACCTACTTAAAGGGAGGTGCCGGTGTAGGAAAGTCTCATGTAATTAGAACTCTATACCAAGCATTAATTAGAGTGTTCAATGATAAAGTTAATTCGAATCCTGATAAACCTTCTGTCCTTCTGACGGCTCCTACCGGATTAGCGGCATTTAATATCTTCGGACTCACAATTCACAACGCATTCCAACTTCCCGTGAACCAAAAAGAGGCTAGCAAGCTCTCAGACAGCGTCTCTAATACAATGGCCACTCTCTATTCAGAACTTCGTGTTCTTATCATAGACGAGATTAGTATGGTTGGTCAACATATTTTGGAAATGATCGACAAACGATTGAGAGACCTATGTGACGGATGTAAACCTTTCGGTGGTATATCGGTCATAGCCGTTGGCGGCTTCAGGCAGCTGCCACCTGTTATGGCAACATCCCTTCTGGCTGGAACAATGTCGAATTCGATTTCGTCGCTTTTCAACAAACCCTTATGGCACATGTTTACTGTTCATGAACTGACCACAATTATGAGACAACGCGATGATGCAGCTTTTGCTCTTGCATTAAACAATATGGCGTCAGGGACGATGACTGATGATGATTTGAAACTGTTCAAATCCCGTGAGTTTCCAACTACGCCTGAAGAAATAGTAAGCCGACGCCCTATTCATCTTTTTTACACGAATGAAGCAGTTGATGCCCACAATAGTTTTGCGTTATCCTGTTTGCCAGGAAATCAAGCCATCTCAACCGCCAAGGATTCCCTTTCTGCTTACACGAGCGAGGCATCCAAAGTTGCACTCCTCAACTGGATAGCATCTGTACCTCTATCTAAGACACAGGGACTTCACACAAGCCTCTTTCTCAAAGAAGGTGGACGTTATATCATGACAGTGAATGTAGACACAAGTGACGGTTTGGTTAACGGTGTGGGATGCATTCTGAAAAGAATTGACTTTGGTATTAGTACTTTGGATGCATCTAGACAAAAGCCTCTCCGTCTCTGGGTCAAGTTTGAAAATTCCCGAAGTGGACAGAAGCTTCGTTTGCGCAATATTAACCTCAGTCAGCAACTTCAAATTGATTCGGAATGGACTCCCATCTCACCATGTACGGTCGTCATCCAGCCACGATCGAATTCGGCCACAAAGGTAACAAGGACGCAATTCCCACTTAATGCAGCTGAAGCTCAAACTATACATAAATCCCAAGGATCCACATACGAGCTCGTTGTTGTCCATTTTACTCCTGGAATCAAGCGTGCTCTTCTGTATGTTGCATGTTCACGAGCAACAAAAGCATCAGGATTATTTCTTATTGGAATCATTAAAAAGACAAAAATGCCGCAAGAGGATGATCCGATATCTATTGAATTCAAACGACACCAGGAGATGAAGCTAATGCCTTCATTTGAACATTTGCGCATTAGGAATGATAGCAACAGACAAATACAAGTCATCTTTCACAATGTCCAGTCACTTCCTGCTCATTATAGTCTCTATGCATCGGATGAGGTCTATAAGAGTTCGGATATCATCCTTATGGCGGAGACATGGACGCTCTCAAGTGACAATTTTCCGCTAGGAGATCATCTTCTTGCTGCATCAGTAGATAGTAACGATGTCCGTCGACCGATTGGTGTACGTGTGTATTGTTGTCCGTCTGTTCATGAATGTATTATAGACACCAATTCCGAAATAGAATACGACTCACGAGGTTCCTGCAGTGTTTCTTCTATTGTCTTCTCTAACATCCGAATAATTGTCGTTTACAAGTCACCAGGGTTTAATTGTAACACAATGATCTCTTTAATGAAAAAGCAGATGTCTTGCTTATACTTAGTACCACGTACTCTGGTTACTGGAGATTTCAATGAGGATTTCAGCAAGGAAGAAAGTAATGGCCTACAACATGCACTTAGAGAACTAGGACTCCAAATTCGGTCGCCAGCGATACCCACTACGCGGAATGGCACGCAAATTGATGCGATTTTTTCCAACTTTGAAGTGTCAGCTACCGGAATCTACACATCGATTTCCTCTTACCATGAGCCGCTTTGGGCCAGAATTAATATAAAGTAATTTGCGACAGACATCTTCGGACGTGGAATGGATGTTGTTGGTATAAACACCATCATCAATTACTATATGCCATCCGATGCACATAGTTATTTACATAGTGTTGCTCGTGCAAGTCGTTTTGACTCTGTGGGAAGAGCTATCACGTTTGTATTCAACGATGAAGATGCCAAATTATCGAACAAAGTTCAAACTCGGTTCCAAGTGAAAATTCAAATTTTCGACCTAACCTATCTATCTTTTAATCAAATATATATTTTGATTGTAAATATTTCTATTCAAACTTATTTCTATTCATTACCTTATCCGGGAGGATAAGGTAAAGGGGTGTAGGGGTGATGCTGCAGAGGTAGTACCTAGTACCGGGACGGTCACATCGAGCGTGATAACGAGAGATGGTCCTTGGTAACTGGTCCTTGCAGGATACCCAACTCTCACTTATGGCTCCACGTGCCACACCCTGGGAACTGCGTTGATCAGCAGGCGAAACTAAGTGAGGGGAGCCAGATATGGCAATAACCGAATGTGGTTGCCGGTATAAACAACTGCATTAATTTTATTGCCAATAGCTTCGGATGCATGAACAAGCAAATATAGGGCACTTTCCTGTTCTTGGATAGAGAAATCATTCCTAAACGCGGACGAACCAAGCAATATGGCGAACGGCATAGAATGAAGATGGCAACGGAAAACTTTCTTCTTCACTTCGCGGTGTAGGCGTTATTGCTTGTTTTTATTAAACGTGTGCATTCCATTTAGTCAAGTTTTATTTTTTTAAGTTCAATTTTTGTCTCGAGAAAGGCAATTTATTTTTTTAAGTTCAATTTTTGTCTCGAGAAAGGCAACTAGGTAACGAAAGCCCTATTGGGGCATGGCGCCCACAAGGTAATAATTATTGTGCAAGGAAAGGTTCCGTTTAAGTACTCACGAATCTCTTAGGAGAACCCCGTCTCTCCGACGCGAGGTAATTCTCAAGGGTTAGCCGATACGTACCGTCCATCTACGATCATGAAAAGCGGCAGGTGAAGCCGAAGACTCCATTTTAGGCTTCTATACAAAGTATAACAAGAAGCCTTATGATCTGGCTCCGTGTCCGTCTGTCCGTGCGCATAATTCAAAATCATACAGAGCGTTTCAAATCGTGTTGGAAATACTCTGTGTGTATAGAGGTCTAAGAACTGGGTAGCCAGTGCGCTACTTTTAGGCTTCTATACAAGGTATAGAAAGAAGCCTTATGGTCTGGCTTCGTGTCCGTCCGCATGTTTCAGAGCCAATCATAACGTTGATCAACTGATACGTTGTTATATTTTAAATACTTCGTCTATATAGTATTGCGTTAATCTGTTAATTCGTTGCTTCGATTCGCTAATGCAATTTATAAATACGCAAATGTTCGAAAGAAATTTACTAAGTTAAAGATATTTTCGAAGAGGTCTCCCTATATAAACTACTTGTTTTACATTGATGTGAAAAAATAATTTTTTATTGATGTGGTTAGTGAAGTTAAGTTATAAATAAAAGAGAAAGGAGAGGATTGGTCCACCTCAAAAAAAGGACCATACATTACAGAGAAGTAAAATTTCTAATAGAATGGAAAAGTTTGATTGTTATTAATTATATAGTAAATGATAATTACCAATCGCAAAAAAATTAATTGGTGCAGATTATCTGATTTTGTGATGTTACATTATATGGCGATCAAAAATAACCAGATAATAACAACTTTCCACACCAGAAAGGTAGCTGTATAGAAGCCTAAGAACTGCCGCTAAAGCGAGTTCCACCTTGTTTTTTTAATATTTGTAGGACCTTGTAATATTTCTATTTCTAATATCTAATATTTGTTGGTTGATGATATATACGTTGTCGTCCTTCTTTGTTCTTGGAGTCTGAAAAATCTGAAATTAAATGTTGAATTTTTGAAATAAAATCTTACCGTTACCGAGGATCGAACCCTGGACCTTTGCCTTCCATGTAGCACCGCGTTGACGTCTGAGCCACGTAGACTGTTTATTTTAGTTGTGATAAAATTATAAGTCGAGGGAATTATTTTTATAAGAAAAAAAATTCTAATCGGATCTAATTTCGTAGATGTCTCATTGTAACGTTTGATGGTTCGATATATAAAAGTTTTATTGAACTTATCGGCTTATCGACCCCGATACTGATGCTTGTCCACTGGCTGTCTGTGCGATTATCACTTCTTCCTCGATTTCGCAGCCCCCATGTTTATTAATATTGTTTATTTGCACTTTTGGTTCCAATACTAAATTTTCACTTATCCTTCTTTATTGTTTACGGGTCCTGTCACGGTCGCCATGTAATAACTTCCTAATCCTCGGGTCACTTTATATTAATAGATAACTCCATTTAATTAATATATTATTTATTTTATTTACTTTACTTCGTACATTCGTATTAAATACAGTAAGGACTACCACTTATCTCTACGACTGATCAATCACAACTACTCTTACACGTCTACTTCGATACATCGATACTACTCATAATTGCATACTTGCTTATTAGTAATTTCTATTCCTAACTAAAGGTGGATACGCACTACAGGCTTTAGCTTCTAGTATGTTTAGCGAACGGAGCGGAAGGCCCGGAGAGTAGGTTTTGACAATGGAACAACCTTCGAATCGAATGCACACCTCAAAAATCGAAAAATACACCAAATTGATGGTGAGCGTGGCTGACACTTTTCCGTTAATACACGGGTAGTTTACGATTTTTTTGCCAATATTTTTTACTAAAACGACTATTCAAACCCTCAGCTTTCCGAATCTCAAACAAATTTTCAATTTCCTGATGAAAAATCCGCACTCATTCAAATAATGTACGAGTATTACATATTATACATTTTCTTTATTTATTTTAAAAGTTTATTTGTAAATTACAATTTTGTGTTACTTTTATTTTTCAATAAAATGCATTTTCTAATGAAATAATTTTTTTAATCTATCTATTGTACTTTACTAATACTTTTAAATCCTTACGAATTACCATCGGTGGAATTTACGGGTGGTAAACTGTGACCATTTCGGCAGTGAGGATTTTCTCTTGACCATCGATGGAGATTACATACGTCCAGTAAAACAACCCCTCTCAAGGCAGTAAATATTTACGAAATTAAATTGATTTAAGATCCCCCCCCCCCCCAATCGGAAAAAACTAATGACGCTAGCAAAAGGTATTAATAGCTTGTCAATTTTCAAATTATATTTTAATATTAATTTTACAAATGTAAAACATATACATGATAGCCTCAATTTATGTAGGTCAAAGTTTCCTATTATATTGACGTGTTCTTTTTGTCCAGCGACCAACCATTTATTTTTTTGAAATCCGTAAATTCAAAATTTTTCTTTAACTTTATTTTCTTTCCAAATTTTTTTAATTAACTTTAATAAAACACACTCCTTCAAATTTAAACTAAATTTCTCGTTTTTATTTACTACAAATATTCACTGTACAAAATTTTTATAATCGACTCGCTCAAAGCGTCCTATATGCCCCACTGCCTGGCGTCGACTCCTTTCAAGCGTCCTATCCACTCGACTGCTCGGAGTAGACTGACCCCCTTCTCCTTCCAGCGCAAAAGCTCCTTTTGCCTGCGCACAAGGATATCCATTTCCAAATTCTCTCTTCTTTTAATTATAATTTACTATAATTTTTACATTTTCAATTTTTAAACATGTTAATTTTTAATTTTAATTTTTGAATCTTCCCGTAATTTGGCTTACCATTGAAATACAATTCAACATATGTATTATCCATTTACCTGTGGACATAAAACGTTAAATTGATCCATTAATCCTCTCTTCGATGCGGTCCTTAGACAGCACAGCCAAGGCAATCACGTCCTAGATATCTAGATGGATAATAGTTAATCTTTTAATTAATTTTTGGTTAATTACAAAAAATTCTATTATGGGTTCAGAATTAATTATCTTAATACGAATTACTGTTTTCTCAAATTTACAAAAACAAAAAAGAAATAAATGGAACACCAACATTCATGTTGACCCAGAGGTGGCTTACCCTAAAGTGCACAAGAGCACGTGCCCTCCAATCCAAAATCGAATCTACTCTATATATATAAAAAGATAAGGGTTTTTATGCAACGCTTTTATGCAACGATTTTATGCAACGATTCTATGCAACGTTTTCGATAATAGGATAATCTGACAACCAATAAAAAATTCTATTATATAATTCAAAGGGAATCTACTCTATATCTACTCTATATATATAAAAAGATAAGGGTTTTTATGCAACGATTTTATGCAACGATTCTATGCAACGTTTTCGATAATAGGATAATCTGACAACCAATAAAAAATTCTATTATATAATTCAAAGGGAATCTACTCTATATCTACTCTATATATATAAAAAGATAAGGGTTTTTATGCAACGCTTTTATGCAACGATTCTATGCAACGTTTTCGATAATGGGATAATCTGACAACCAACAAAAAAATCCATGAAAAGTTTGCACATAAAGTTTTATGTTTTACTTATATAGAGTAAAGAGTACGGATTATCTGACCCGTAATCAGATTATTGCTTTCATCGTATCATCGGATCATTGGATCATCGTATCATCGGATCATTGGATCATCGGATCATTGGATCATCGTATCATCGGATCATTGGATCGTCGTATCAAGAAGGAGAAAATTATTGACACTAATCCGCCCTGACCAAGGAGATTATCCTTATTAAAGGAGATTATCCTTATTAAAGGTGTACCAACTAAAACTAAAAACACTATATAAGAAAACTACATTATTGAACTAAAAAAACAACCTAATAGAAACCAAAGCACCACGACCACTCGAATTAAACCTGACATAAAGAATTAAATCGACGTTACGTTACTTTTAGTAACATTTGCCGAATTAACTTGCGATCATATTTCATCGAAAGTGCGATTATTACCGATTTTCTTACATATATTCATATCTACTCTATCTACTCTATATATATAAAAAGATAAGGGTTTTTATGCAACGCTTTTATGCAACGTTTTTATGCAACGATTTCATGCAACGATTTTATGCAACGTTTTCGATAATAGGATAATCTGACAACCAATAAAAAATTCTATTATATAAGTCAAAGGGAATGCAATATAAATTAAAAACCAAAATTGGTAAACATCGATTTATTAATTTAAAAAGGTAGTTCTCCAAGATTTTCTTCGTTTTAATATATAAGGTTGGTAATCCCTTATCCATAAAACGTTTTGCAATTTCATTGGCTATTGGTTAAAAAAAAGAACCAATCATTAATTTGATTTAAAATTGTTATTCAAAAACGTTCCATAAAAAGTTTGCACATAAAGTTTTGTTTTACTTATATGGAGTAAAAGAGTACGGATTATCTGAGCCGTAATCAGATAATCAGATTATTGCTTTCTTCGGATCACCGGATCATTGGATCACCGTATCATAGGATTATAGCCTATATATATATTTATTGGACGTTGATGTCTATATATTAAGTAAGTTAAAGAAGTTGTACTATCACGATCACAATTTGGAGAATTAAGTACTATAAAAGTAATTGAAGTAAAAAATAATTTAATACTATTGTCCAAAAATTACTACCATTCTACCTTTAAATTCAATAGCTGTTCGAGAGTTAACATCTAATCATTACCTTTCAACTTTGATCATATCACAAAATTTAATGAGATCCTGACGGTTAATACATAGTTTCGGCTAGAGATGAGGACTCATTTAAAAGTTATCTTTAACCAAAAAAGGATTTTACGTTTTCCGACTGTTATAATTAGCGGAGCTTCTTTAATTCTAAGAACAGATGGAATAAAAGCAAACAAAGGAGTGCGACCACAACGGGATACATCCTCAGATACTGAAAGTACACAGAAAGAAAAAAAAGACGAAAAACATCTACTGAACGTTCGAGAAAACACAAAACTCGACAGCAACAACTACAAGAGAAATAAGAACCTTCAACAATCAAGACCACCAGCAACAACTTCAACTGAAAGAAGCAGAAAAAGAAGAACGCTACAGCAACCATCGACAGATCTGGCTACTGTTTTAGAATCGGTACAATTACAAGAGGAACAAGAACCTTCAACATCAAACCCACCAGCAAAAACTTCAACCGAAAGAAACAGAAAACGAAGAGCGCTACAGTAACCATCGACAGATCTGGCCACTGTTTTAGAATCGGTACAACTACAAGAGGAACAAGAACCTTCAACATTAAAACCACCAGCAAAACCTTCAACTGAAAGAAGCACAAAAAGAAGAGCGCTACAGCGATCATCGACAGATCTGGTCACTGTTTTGGAATCGTAACTCCTCATGATGCGGGTGAAATGACCGAGAAATGTTCAAATTGTTATGCTATTTTTTGGAAAAATGAATTTTGCAAGAAAAGTTTTTGTCATAATGGAAAAGTTAAACTGTCCAAATTATCGCCAGGATCCAAATTGGATACTGGCGATACATCTGCAAGCGGATTACCATTTGTACTACATAGACGACAATTTCCGATAGTGTTGGCATTCGCTATAACTATAAATAAATGTCAAGGGCAGAGCTTTGACAAAGTTGGTATAAATGTCGATAGGCCTTTGTTTAGTCACGGACAGTTATATGTAGCATTATCAAGATGTCGAGCAAAGGACGGAATACAAATTCAAAGTACAAGCGACATAACAAAAAAATGTCGTATGGAAAGAAGTTTTATAACTCGCAAGATTTCTCATTTATATGGAATTACGAGGTGGCGAAATGGGGGTGGCCAAGAAGGTCATTGGCCGAGTAGTTAGAGCAATCGACTACTGATGCTAAAGGCATTGGTTCGAGTCCAGTAGGAGTCAATTTTCTTTCGGACTTTCTTTCCTCCAATGAACCGTCTTCGTGCTTCGGAGGGCACGTTAAACCGGCGGTCCCCCTGATTTGAGCTGATCTAATATGTCAAACAGGGTAATAAAAAAAATCACCCCTACTCCCCATCGACTACGCAATCGCGGAACTTCTCAGAACTCGGTCATCGAACGGACGTCCCTGGTTCGTGGTGCCGGCCATTGTTGGGGAGTTTTGGTGGGTGGTGAGGGCGAGAGACCGCCTAACGGCTGCGGTCATACTTAGCAGTGTCGACATTGTGGGTCAGGCTGGGGGTGAGCAACAAAGTGCAAGCAGTGCAATGGGTCCGGTAGAGTGGCCTAAGTGCGTGCAGGTTAATACTTGCCACTCCCCCTCCCCCGAAATCCAAAATCCAATGGGGGTGGTTCAACCGTAAACCGGCCGGGAATATTGGGCTGCGAAGCGGCCCAAGGGGGTTGGGCCGCCGAAGGCGGCCAGGGGGGCGGAGCCCCCCTAGTAAATATATAAAAAGAAATACAATAAATTTATATTTTGCCCTTTTCCGTACTTTTGTGTCCTTCTATTTAAAAAGTCGATATTGGAAATAAAGTTATAAAAAAAATTGGTGGCTGCAGAAACCGGGGGGGGGGGAAGGAGGGTATAGAATACCGCCCAGCACATGGTGATCAGAATGGCTATCTTGATATACCTCCTCCCCACGGTTTATTCAATTTTTAAAGTAATGTGACCAAGTGTAACCAGCGTAAAGGGGGGTTGAACAAATGTGACGTCCGCATGAAAATCCCATTTTTTTGAGATAGATTCCGATTGAAGCCTGCCCGAACACGATATGAAGATTGCATTCAGTGCAATATGAGATGTAAATATAATTATCACATAGAATGCATCGAAATGTCATTGGAAACATTGAATAATCTAAACCAAAGTGGAGAAATAGAGCGGTGGAGTTGCCAAGAATGCAGCAGGAGTGACATAACCTCAATCCACACTACCAGAGAAGTATCAATTTACAAATAATTCATCGCCGATAAATCAATCAACAGCTCATAATGATAATTCAGTTTTAACTAATACAATAATCGATCCGACAGACCAACCCGACAGATCAGACCTCACAGAAGGTGGTCAATATCAATGGAAAACCTTACATGGTAAACGAAATCAAGAAGATAGCCCGGAATTACTAAAAATGTTCAAACAATCAAAACTGCGTGACTGGTTAAAGCTACCCATCCCAACAAGTAATCGTTACGACATTTTAGCTAATACAGTTGAGGAAGTAGACCAACCACCTAACCCTCGGAAAAACTATCAAGTACCAGAAATAAAAATTACCGGTTGCGAAAACGTGACACCACTAACTGATTTATTAAAAGAAATAACTAAGGACAAATATATGATATTTGTTCTAGATAGAAACTACTAGCAAAGAAAATGTCATGATCAGGGTCAGTGAACCTGAACATTATAGTAAAATAATAAAAGCACTGCATAAGAAAGGTACACAGTTTCACACATTCCAAAATAAAGCAGATAAGCCTTTCAGAGTGTCCTACGACACATGCACCAAACTACTGATGCGGACCGTATCAAGGAAGAATTAGGAAAACTGGGACGCGAAGTTCTCAATGTAAGTAACATCGTTCATGCTAAAACGAAGCATCGACTTCCATTATTTAATATTGGACTCAAAGCGGCTCAAAACAACAAAGAAATTTATGAAATTAAGGGATTCCTAAATACGATAGTTAAATTTGAACCTCCACACATCAAGAGAGAAATCCCTCAATGCTCCAGATGCCAGAGAATGAATCACACAAAAAATTATTGTCACTTCATCCCACGATGTGTTAAGTGTGCTGGAAATCACTTGACTAAGGACTGCCACATGAAAGAAAAAATAAATAATCATGTCAAATGCGCCAATTGTGGAGAGAACCATCCCGCTAGTTACAGGGGATGTCACTACATAAAACAGCTTCAGAAATTGAAGTATCCCCCGTTAAGAACAAGACCCTCAGCAACAACTCAACAAGGCAATAATATCTACATACCTAACACCTCACCTGGTATATCATATGCTAAAAAAACAAGACTAAACACCTAACCAAAAACAGACTTTGCTTATCCAAAAAATTCAAAAGCATCAGCGCACCAGCCAGCCAATACAGAACACATGATGTCAAAACAAATGGAGATGATGGATACCATGCTAAATCTCCTAACCACCCTGATTTCTAAACTAAATTAATGGGACGCGCACTTCGCATAGCTGTCTGGAATGCTAACGGCTTACTACAACACAGCCTCGAGGCTAAAAATTTTCTAATCAATGAAAAAATCGACGTATTTTTAATCTCGGAGTCCCACCTAACTAATCGAAGCTATTTCAAAATCCACAACTGTAACGTGTACTACACTAATCACCCTGGGGAGAGAGCTAGGGGAGGAACAGCAATAATCATTAAAAACTCAATTAGACACTATGAACTTGAATCATTCTCCAAAGACTACCTGCAAGCAACCAGCATACAAGTTGAGGACTGGAATGGCATCCTTACAATCTCAGCAGTTTATTGTCCGCCAAATATATACACATCCAGAAAGAAAACTTCGAGGAATTTTTCAACACCATTGGTCATCGTTTTATCGTGGGCGGAGACTTCAATGCAAAGCATCTGAGCTGGGGCTCCAGACTAACAAATCCAAGAGGCAGACAGCTGTACCATGCGATGGAAGCTCAAAATATTAATCAACTGTCGACCAATCAACCAACCTACTGGCCAACAGACCAAAACAAGATTCCAGATCTCCTTGACTTCTGTGTGACAAGGGGCATCGCCCCGGGCTACCTTTCCATCAAGTCTTCCTTGGATTTATCCTCGGATCATACACCCATTATCGTCACCCTAACAACTCAATTTAATAAAAAAAGCAAACCACTAACACTCAATAATTATAAAACTAACTGGGATCATTTTAGATACTCCATTACGCAAACCCTCAATCAGCAAATATCCATAAAGGAGGTAAGAGACATCGATTATATGGTGGACCATATCACGAGAGTCATCCAGGAAGCTGCATGGAACTCGACACCTAAAGTGAAAGAGGGCTCTTCAACGGAAATGCGTGTCCTATGTTTGTCAAGGAACTTATACTCAACAAACGAAGATTACGGAAAAAGTGGCAAACAACGCTACACTCCGAAGACAAAACTATATACAATCGTGCTGCGAGAGAGCTGAAGGGTACTCTAAACGAATTAAAGAACAAGGAAATGCAAAACTACCTGCAACAACTTTCCCCCACACAAAGCTCCGAATACTCCTTGTGGAAGGCTACCAAAAGAATTACAAGACCACAAACACATGTACCACCTATTAAAATAGGAAATGATCAATGGGCGAGAAATGATGAAGAAAAGGCTAATACTTTTGCTGAACACCTCAAAGAGGTATTCACACCTCTACCAAGAGAGTGTGACATTAGCGATGAAGAACCAATTTACAGCTACTGAACGCACCTTGTCGATTGGACCAACCAATTATAAGATTAGGAAAAAAGGCAATATACAGACTAATCCATCACGAAATCTCACCAACAAATTCACCCGGATTCAATCTGATTACGGGCAGGGTGACCGTAGACTGTTGTATTTACCGCCGTATCAAGATTTGGATACTTTCCCCTTCAATGGAAAATCTCACAAATGATTATGATTCCAAAACCTGGAAAGGATGGGAATAATGTCTTATCATACAGACCTATTAGTTTACTTCCGCTTATGTCTAAGGTATACGAAAAACTTCTACTAAGAGAACTCCACCCAATACTGCAAGAAAAAGGAATCCTGCCAAATCACCAATTCGGCTTCAGGCAAAGACACTCGACTATCGAACAAGTGCATAGAATAGCGAACAAGATAAGAACCGATCTGGAACTAAAAAACTACTGTTTTGCCGTCTTCTTGGATATCTCGCAGGCGTTTGACAAAGTTTGGCATGACGGACTTTTGTATAAGATCAAGGGATGTTTACATCATCCTTATTTATTATTTTATTATCAAGCTTTTCCATTCCATTCGGAATATTGCTACTTTGATTTTTCTGTAAAGTCTTACGATCCATTTATTGAGGTGGATCAATCCTCTTGTTTCTCTTTCACTTGCAACTAATTTATCCACAGAGTGTTGATATTCACCGGAGGGCCGCGCCAAGAAATTCAGTCAAGTCCGCAATTCGAACCCACAATTTCCGCGCTGTAACTCAACCAGTGATCACACTAAGCCACTGCTGTGTTAATATAAATATACTGTTCTGCCGTCTTCTTGGATATCTCGCAGGCGTTTGACAAAGTTTGGCATGACGGACTTTTGTATAAGATCAAGAGATGTTTACATCATCCTTACTTCTCGATAATTCAATTAGATCTGACAGACAGGTACTTCTTTATAAAACAGCAAGATTTCACTTCCGATGTGCATCTGATCAAGTCTTGTGTACCGCAGGGTAGTGTTTTGGGGCCGATATTATATCTTGTCTACATGGCCGATATGCCAACGGATGTCAACACCACACTGGCAACATTTGCGGATGATACCGCTGTAATGGCATCAAATTCAGAATCCATGGTGGCTTCACAGATCCTTCAGAACCTTATCAACAAAATTTACCAATGGTTTGTTTTGTGGAGAATAAGAGTCAACGAGAGTAAGTCAGCTCATATAACATTTACTTTGAGAAGAGCAACTTGCCCGTCTGTCACATTTGGTAATCAACCAATTCCACAGACCGAGGAGGTAAAATATCTAGGTATCCACTTAGACAGAAGACTTACTTGGGCACAATACATAGGAATTAAACGAAAACAACTAAACCTAAAGTTAACGAAGTTATACTGGCTGATCGGAGGAAACTCAAAATTGTCTATACAGAACAAGTTGCTAATTTACAAAGCAGTTTTGAGCCTGTGTGGACGTATGGGTTGCAGCTCTGGGGGGCAGCAAGTGCCACAAATGTAAATAAAATCCAAACATTCCAAAACAAATCACTGAAGATCGTAGCAGGGGTTCCCACATACTATTCAAACAATGTAATTCATGATCAGTTGAAAATGCCAACCATTCAAGAAGAAATTAGGAAACAATGCGAAAAATACCAATACCGGCTCATAGACCACCCAAATCCATATGCGGTGGACTTACTAAACCCTCCCATATTAAGACGACTCAAGCGACGTGATCCACTGGACCTAATGAGAAGTGAAAGTTAGTGACTTGGATTAAAAACACAATGAAATCTGCTAAAGCAGAATTTAATTATAATAGTGAGCCATTGGGCAATCTCTTCTCATGTCCAACTCTTTAACTTAAAGTGTTACGTATTGTTATTTTAACAGATTGTAACTATTACATGGAATCAATGAAAAAAAAACAAATTTTTTTTTTGAGATTTATAAGAAAATTGTGTTAGTATATTTTTTGTCATATTTTTAAATGTTCGGAAAATCTGCGGACGTCCATTATGGACGACATATTTGTTACTTCAATTCGTAATAGCTGAAATATTGGTCGAAGAATAACATTGATTTTTATACTTGTGGTATTTAAAATGGGTCCATTGCGTACAGAACAAATTGGAATCCGTGCCAGATGGATCAAAAGAGCAATCGTTATTTTTATAAATGGCTCTTAAAGTGTTCATAATCCTGCTTACGACCACTGAAGTCTATTCTGGATTCTGGATTTTAGGTAGGAGGGTAGGGTCGAAGACCCCACGCGCACTTAGGCCACTAGACCGGGCCCATTGTACTACCTCCATTTTAGTGGCCCCCGCCCCATCATTCCTCGAGCCATCCCAGCTGAAGGATGAACTCCAGGATTCTGGCAGGCGAGATGCCTCTAATTCTGGCCATGTCAGGCCAGAAGTCCCCCAACATGGTACCTCTTTTTGACGCTAGAGCTGGGCAGTGACAGAGCACATGCTCCGCTGTTTCGTCTGATTCATTACAGCCCCGGCACGTTGGCTCATCTACGATCCCCAGCGTGTTAAGGTGTTTGTTCAGTTTGCAGTGTCCAGTTAATATCCCTGCAATTATCCGTAGATTGACTCTGGACAACTTCAAGTAGTATTTGGAATGTTTACTGGAGGGTGCTTTTATCGCTGCCCTTGCTTGTCTACATTCAGTTTCATTGGCTCACCTGCTGGAATGCAGTTCTAGGGTATGATGTTTTAGAAGGGTATCTAGGGTTTTGAAGGTTGGCACAATCATCGGTTCAGGGCCGCAGGGATGACAATTTGAACCGGCTTTAGCCAGACCATCTGCCTTCTCGTTACCTTCATTGCCTTGGTGTCCCTTAACCCAGTGAAGAGAAAGGACATTCTGATTTGATATCTGATTCAGGGCCCGGATGCATTCAAGCACCAGGCCAGAGGTGATCTTGTGGCTCATAAGTGCCAGAAGGACTGCCCTACTGTCTGTAAATATCTGAATGTTTTTGTCATGGATACCTTTGTCCCAGACTGTTTTTGCACAATGCAATATACCGATGAGTTCCGCTTGGAAAACCGACGTGTACTTGCCCAGTGATATGCTCATGTTCAGATTAAGTTCAGCAGAAAAGATTCCTGCCCCTGATCCAACATTATTTTTGGAACCGTCAGAGAATAAACAAATGTCATTCTCGTCAGTTGCTGGTGGATTTAGCAGGATTTTGAATTTCCTGTTGAATACGTATTTAGGGGGAATTCTGTCAGACTCTATATGCAGAAGGGGTACACTCGCCGAGTATTCCCTCAATATCCGCATATGTCCCACAGCTCCATTCCTATCATTCCATAGCCGCCAGCTACGAAGCCTAAGGGTAGCCTTGACCGCCATCTCCTGCACATGAAGATCAAGTGGTGGGAGGCAGAGAAGGGCCTCAAGCGCCGCAGTGGGGGGCGGTTCGCATCACTCCAGTTACAGCCAGACAGATTATTCTCTGAATCCGGTGCAAGGAGGACGCCGCTGTTACTTGCTTGGTTATAGGCCACCAGACAAGTGCACCGTAGGAAAGCATAGGTCGAACAACGGCTGTGTAGAGCCAGAGGGTGATCTTAGGGGAAAGTCCCCATGATCGTCCCATTGCCCTTCGACACTGCCAGAATGCCATTCCCGCCTTCCTTAATTTAATTTGTAGATGTTTCCCCCAATTTAGCTTCCTGTCAAGTGTTATGCCTAGATACTTGACATTGTCAGCCAGTTTCAGAGGAGTTCCCATTAAGCTTGGCATTACCATGCTCACTAGCTTTCTTTTCTTGGTAAATAGTACTAACTCCGTCTTCATCGGATTAACCGAGAGGGAGTGCTCTATACACCAATCTTGTATTATTTTGAGAGCTTTTTGCATGCGCTGGCAAATTATTATGTTCTCAAATTTCCCGTTAAGCAGGATGGTGAAGTCATCTGCATATCCTATGGTATAAAAACCTTTTTCATTCAGGCGTTGCAGAAGGCTATCCGCCACCATGACCCACAGTAGCGGAGAGAGTACCCCTCCTTGGGGACATCCCTTAGTTACAATGCCCTTGATGTTTATGTCTCCGACACCCACCTCCACGGCCCTCCACCTTAGTGCAAAACTTATCCATCTTACAATGGTAGCGGGGACTCCGGGTCGGTGCAATGCTTCACTTATACTGTCGAAGGTAGTTTTGTCAAACGCTCCTTCGATATCAATAAACGCTCCTAGGGTGGACTCTTTATGGTTCAGCGATCTTTCGACGCGCTCCACTACCATATGGAGCGCAGTCTCAGTAGATCTCCCCGGAACGTATGCATGTTGATGCGCGTGTAATGGTCTGAGACTCAGACTCATATCACGGATCTTCCTATCACATAGTTTCTCCAGCGCTTTAAGGTAAAACGAGGACAAACTAATTGGTCTAAAAGATTTGGCCAGTGAGTAATCGCTCCTGCCTGGTTTGAGTATGAAGATGACTTTAACTTCACGCCACCCCCTTGGTGTGTAGCCATGCGCAGTGCATGCTCTAAACACTCGCACCAGGTGATCGAGAATGTCTCCCAAACCCCACTGAAGCAGGGCCGGGAACACCCCGTCAGGCCCCGGCGATTTAAAGGGGCTAAAGGATTTAACGGCCCATGCCGTTTTTGTGTCATCCACAACCTCTTTTGCAATTTCCCAATTCATTTCAGTCGGTGCCTGAGTTCCAATATCCGCCCAGACAAAGTCCGAAACTGTTATGCTGTCGGGAAAGTGTGTCTGTAGCAGTATTTCTGCAGTCTGCGAGAGTGTTTCCGTATAGGAGCCGTCCTCTCGGCGTAGACTGCCTGGCTGCTGATATGGATCTTTTGCTATGATCTTATGTAGCCTTGCTGCGGCAGTAGTTGTTCCGATGCCGCTGCAGAAGGCTCTCCATGACTCACGTTGCTTTTGGCGTATTAGACTCTTATATTCCGACCGGTGCACCTTAAATGCTGCCCAGTCAGTGCAACTTTTAGAGTTCTGCGCCTTATTATAGAGCCTCCCTACCGATCTCTTCAGCCGGTCAAGTTCCGCGCACCACCAAGGTGTTGCTCGACTCCGTATTCCGGCCGTTCGAAGCGGGCAATACGGATTCGTTGCGGGACGATCCATAGTGGACGCAATACATGTTGTAGTAAAGCAGACGATCGAGAAATTTTACGAGCACGATATAACATTTCACCTGATGTTTGTCGATTTCCAGTAGGCTTTTGACAAAGTGGACAGACGTGACCTGTATAAAGCATTAAGGGAGGGTGGTACGCCAGCTAAGTTGATTCGCCCGATCGGGGTGATATTTTAAAATGCAACTGCCTGCGTTAGAACAGAGAAAGGGGCACCTGAAAAATTTGAACTAAACAGCGGGGTGAGACAGGTTGATTCACTGTCGGCAACCCTCTTTAACGTGGTTATAAGCAGAATGAGATGATAAGCAGATAAGCATATAAGAAGATAAGAGGATAAGGTAATAAAATAAGAGGATAAGATAAGAAGATAAGCAGACGAAATGAGAGACGGTCGCCAGCTTAGCGGTTAAGTGCGTTGCTGCTAATGCTAAACACCTGGTTCAACTCCGGGCTCAGTAAAACTTTATTCTGACCGTCTCCCCTCGGAAGGCAATGGCAAACCACCGAGGTGTAATCTGCCTGGAACAGCTTCTCTGGAGATGAAGTGTATACACTTCCCGCGGTTCGGAGCCCGCGTTAAGCAGTAGGTCCCCTATGTGTGTGATAATACTTCAAACGCACAACACACATATAGGAGAGAGGTCGCCAACGTCTGAAATCAGGCACGGCACTTTAAGAAGAATAAGCAGAATAATAAAGGAAGCTGACCCAAGAGGTGCGATAACAAGCAGAGAAGGTCAAATGCTGGTATATGTGGACGATGTATAGCCACAATTGCTTGTTGCGACTCTAAGTACCGCTTTTCTTGACCGTAGGTCTCCTGTACGGGTCGGCTAACTCATAGATTTTTACTCTTGTGTTGGAGAGCAGGGTGGTTCGTGATGTATTTTCGAACCTTCGTGGGATCGTTAAACTTTGTCGATCCTTCTTTTACCTTGATAGCAAAGCCAGGGCGCCAGATGAGAAGGACAAGATATCGAGAGGAGCTCCGATACTTGGCTTTCTCAACAAAATTAAAATAAACAAAATTGACACAAGTATACGCAAGTAGGCACAATAATACAAAGATTAGCAAAAATTCTTGTTTAATGGACAGTTTAATAATTTATTATAAGTGAACAATTTGATGAATTATTATTAACAGGATAACTTGATAAATTACTATAAACAGGAACTATAGAAATGGTAACAATTGTCTTATAAATAAACAATGGTGACTTTTATAATTACTGACATTATCTTTAACTTTGTAGTGGAGATTATAATAACCAAGTCGAACAAGACAACAGGTAATACAAATAAATAAATAAACCAACACAAATGTCAATTTAGGGTTGTTAACCAACCAACAACTATTTACTTCAATGATAAGTCTGTCGAGGTTATTCGTTGTCAGCAGGGCTCTCCTTGGCCGGTACAGTTTAAATGGAATGATTGAAAGCTATTTATCCGGATGCCAAATGCAAAACCGAATGGTTGCACCGGATTTTTATGTATATCATAAATTTGTAATTTCAAGTGAATAAATATTGTACAAACTTTTTGATTTGACCT
This sequence comes from Podabrus alpinus, assembly GCA_932274525.1. Taxonomy (NCBI): domain Eukaryota; kingdom Metazoa; phylum Arthropoda; class Insecta; order Coleoptera; family Cantharidae; genus Podabrus; species Podabrus alpinus. The sequence continues at coordinate 45,140,979 of OW026456.1, read as the reverse complement.
CATACAGTAAGTAATCGTACGTTTCCAATTACTTACTTGTTGATAAATGCGGCCCCCTTCCGATCGTTCGAACGAGCGTATGTAGGTTTGGTCCGTGAATTGATAGACCCTCCGGTTGACTTGGAACTGGAAATAATTGGAAAGAACACACTTATATGAGGCACAAACAATGCGAATAATTTCGCAGATTTTTTAAAGGCAAATGAATTATTGAAGATAATTCCGATTACAAATTCTTAATAACATAATTTAAATAGCTTTTTGATACCAAATCGTTTTGTTGAATCCTGTACTCAAATTGTCTTAGTAGTTCTCTGGTTAACACACACATTTTTCTTTTCTAATGTTAATGGTTTATTTTGGTGAAGTAATTCGTTAATAGCACGTGCGATTTCTGACCTGGTACTTGAATGAATAATATCCAAAAAGGATTTTGCTTCTTAATGTAACAACTCAGAACTTGGCCGGCTACTCTTATCATTAAACCAATAATTTCGGCAGAAGTTGGAGCAATCCGTACCGTTGGCAAATTATTTGCTTCATTTATACAACCTAAAAATGGCCGAAACACAAATTCACCACTGATGGTCACAACCTGGCTTATCACTCGATAAACTATTTTCAAATGTGTTGTCTTTTACTCGGGACTATCGCCCGACCTTTAGTAGGGTTTTTTAACATCGACTGATTATTAATTTGTTCAAATAACTTTATTTTTTGATTCGATTTATAAATCTTACGTATTTGTCTTACTAACATTTGTTCTAACAACCTCCGTTGTCCTAGGGATTTTTAGGTACCTTGATTTTTTGTTGAAATTTATCGTTCGGTTCGTATCGATCGATGGGTCACCTAACCCATAGGCGCGGATAATTCATAATACGCATTTAATTTGAGTTCTCGTTAACAGGAATATAAAATTTGTTTCGTTAAATAAAATTGGTTGGATAAATTACACATAAATAAATTGTTAATCGTAATTGACCTCTGAAAATTAACAAACCCTCGAGGCGTATGAAGAGGATTTTCCTTTTCAAAGGAAATTAACGGAAGACCGTTACAGATGTTGTGTTGATGGCTAGATCACTAAGAAAGTTAAAAGACATGTTTGAAACAATAGCAAGAGCAGTATCAACGATGAGACTAAAAGTAAGCGAGAACAAGACCAAATATATGAAGTGTGACAGAAATAAATACAACATACAACGAAGCATTAACATCCGTAAGTATAACTTTGAAGAGGTGGACGCCGTTTTATACGAACAAAACCATGTTGAAGAGTAGACAGCTGACAAGAAGAACCAAGATGAAGATATGTAGAACCCTGATAAGACCGATGGTCACATATTTATGCGGCGGAAACAGTGTGCATGTCAGCCGATGAGGAAGAACAATTTAGAGTTTTTGAACGAAGGTTATGAGAAGCTTGCTGGGACCAAAGAGGGAGGTTAAAGGAGAACAGAGAACAGAGAACATAGTTAATGAACTATGAAATTAAAAGGTTAATGAACGGAGAAGATATTGTTAGGCACATAAAATCGTAGCGAATCAGATGGATGGGACACGTTATGATATCCAAAGACACAGCGGCAATAAATGCAATAACGATGTGGAAACCCGGTGAAAACACGATTCGAGGAACATCAAGAATCAGATGGTGGGATCAGATCGCGCTGGATTTGCGAGAAATGGGAATCGTTGACTGGAAGGGGAAGGGTCCACGATATTCAGAAACAGGGAAACATCGTGGGGAAGGCAGTAAACCACCCAAGACTTTAGAAGTGACAGGAAAAGACTAAATGCTCAGGAAGAATACAAGAAAGAGATTAACATTGTAACGCAATGCAATATAAAATATTTGTGAAATGGGGACCAATCTACCCCAATAAACGGATTTGTAAATTTCGGAAACGAGATAGCGATATTCTTTCTAGAATGTAACAGCTTTAATATAATAACCACTTTCAATTGTTCTGCAATCCATTTCTTTTCCTTAGTTCTCATGTTAGTTGTCTCTGTGTTTTCCGATCCAATTCCGAGGCTATTTAGGGTACTACAAGTATATTAGTGTTTTACCTGAATAAGTTACTAGCCCATTGCAGAACCCGAAGGAAGTCTCCCTCTCGTGTTAGCCCTACAGATTCCTCTCATCCACCGGGTTGTTTACCTGATCTCTGAGAATCCTCCGAAGGTTACCAGGGACCATAGGCTTCGAAATACGAGTGGGAATTGGCCAGGAACAGACTGCCTATTGCCCTTCTGTTGCCAGTCCGTGCTATTTCAACTACTATGAACACTGAGAAAAATTTCAGAAGTTCTTCGTACTTTTTACATGTCTTACCTGAAATTTTAAATCAAATATTTACAAGTTTACAGTTGAAAGCCAGATCCGTTTTTTTCGGATAGGTATTTTAGACCTTTCGCATTCAGGGATATCGTTACCTGAAAGCAACAGTGAGATATATCGCAAAAATACGATTTTGAGTTAGGCATTGAATTGAATTGCTAATTGCCCATTTTATGTAATGCCACATTGAAATATTTCAATATAATATTACTTTCTTTGTATATAGCCATAAAACACTGTGTAAGTTTACGTTTTGCATCGATGTTTAAATGCAACACTGAGATATTTGTATTATCTCAGTGTTGCACTATCTGTATATTGCAACTCGAGCGAAAAGTAAAGCAATACTGAGATATATAATTTTTTTGTACTGCTGAAGTATGAAATTTGAACTAAATGCAACTGGGATTTCTAGTAAAACCCACGTAAAACCTTTGTTTTATCATTCATGGCATCGTTATTATAAATATATTATAAAACGTACCTGATTGTACGTAAAGCGTAAAAGTAGCGTAAAAATTAAAAGCAACACTGAGTTATCTTACTAAGTCTTAAATAAACATTAGTAAAACATTACATTTTGAAAATTTTAAACATTGTAACGTTAGAACTAATGTTTACCTAGTAAACAAAAAAAAAATGCAAAAGAAATATTCACACTTCAAATTCTAATTGCAATTTAAATCTTTAACATGAATTATCTCAATATGACTATTTTCGTTATATCTCACTGTTGCTTTCAGGTAACGATATGTTTTCCATGTTGAACGTAAAAAGTTAGAAGGACAAAACAATAATTTTTTTTATTATAACTCCAACGAGATAAGCAATTTATCATAGGAACGGCGAGGCCTAATGGATCACATTGTTGAATCCCTACTGAAGAATTAATTAAAGTGTCTTTACAAAATAGTGTGCAATGTTCAACGTAAGCTTGCCATAAGCAAGGAAATGTTTGAGGAATCGTTGTTTTCACCTCAGAGAGAATGACATCTCTTTCGATGCTATTAAAAACATTTATTAAGTCTAGTTTCAAAACTACCTCGAAATTATTACGGTTTTGTAAATAAGTTCTTAGAGAATGAATCGCAGCCTCAAAGCCACCTTTCGTAGCAAACCCATTTAGGTTAGTCGCCTAAAAGTCGAACCCACTGGGATAATTTAATTTGTCTTAAAATTTAAGGATAAATTTTGTTATTATGATGAAAAGGTGAACTAGAAGATGTGAAGGGGTAGAAAAACCACGAATAATGCGGATTTTTGCAGATAAATCTTGAAAGATGTACATGTTAAAATCTGGAAAGGGTAAACGTCGTGTTTTTTTATAAAATGTACTAAAATTTAAATATTATTTGAAATTCAAAATGATTATTAGGGATTTCATATTTCTGTTGGCACTATGTTTGTTTTTAGTGGGAAACGACAACAGAGTCGGAAAAGGATGGAGTTGTTTTACGAGCCTTGCTTGAGCAGGCACGCTAAAATTTGCATGGGAGTTTTTTTTAAATGAAGGATTAATTTAGAATAGTGTTCAAATACTAATTTGGAAAAGTGCTTTAGGATTGGATGTTAAGTTATACACAAGTTAGACACAAAATTTGAATCAGCGTCTACAGTTAAACTATACTTGGCAATTAAAGTTTTTGGGTTGGTAATACATAAATTAATCAATCAAGGATTTTGAGCGCACAAACAACCTTTAAATTTTTATGTTATGGTACAGAAAATAGATGATACGTACAGATATTAATTTAACATTGATATATGTATTATCACGATTCAGTAAACTAACATAACATAAAATGCTGAACTAAATATAGTGGGAAACTGATTTATATCTTTATCAACTGGTATGACAACATTCATGTTATATTTGAAGTACATATTTATTTATAAAATATAAAAAAATTTATTTTATATCCTGGTTATTATACCTGCATAACAGAAAATTGCAAGGCCAAGGTATTGTTTCGCTGATATAAAATTGTGATTAGAATTACCGTCATACTATATATATATATGCTAGCTTTCATCAGTAGATTTCAATCGACAGTATAAAATTGTTCGAATTTTAAACTTAAAATGAAAAATACACTTTTGTTACTAGCATTTCAATTATTTGTTGAAAATTTATTCTGCGATGACACTCTTTTAACAAAGGTAAAACTATTAATTTTAATAATAATTTAGTCAAAGTGTGCCTTATTTTAACAAATTAAATTAGAAATAAAATTTGACTTTTTCTACCGACCGACTACTATTAAATTAATGTATGACAATTTAAAAACTCTTACATTTGTCCTCTTTTATCGACTGATGATGCGAACATTATAAATTCTCGAAGCGCGTCTCGAAATTAATTAAAAGGACTTTCGAGAAAACGACGACAAATTTTATTTGAATTTAATTATTAAATACTCGTAACTACAAAAATTGAGAAAATGATTTTTTACATTATTTTATCAATTAATTTTTAACAGCTATAGGAAATGATGTCTTATAAATGAAATTGTGTAAATTATATGATTTTTTATCTATGGAAATACGTATTTCTATATTTTATTCTATATTTCAGGAGTCAAGTTAAACTCATAAAGTTTACTAGTTAATTTTTCAAGTTTGTACTGGCGTATGCCAATCTTTTTATATATTACGGTGATATCTGGAGGAGACGCCACTCGCAACACGAACATTCATTTTTGGTTGAATAAAAAGAATTAATGCATGAGACTTGTTAATTTAAATAGGAGGTTTACCATTATCATCACAAAGTCAAAATAAAAAGAATCATTTAAATCATAATAATAAAGAATACAAGGGTTAACAAAATAAATTAAAATGTTCAATTTAAAATCCGTAATGACAAAAATTGTTAAAAATAGTATAATGAAATTGTTTAGTTATAAGAAATTTATAAACTACATATAAAATTTATTAGTTAAGGTGTTAGAAATAATTTGTTAAAACGTTACGAATATAAAAAAAATGACATTACGTGTGCGTCGATAAAATTAATTAAAAACAGAGTGATAGGTCATCCGAGAAACCATCGGTGGGCAATTAAAGTGATAACCAGAAATTATGTGCTTCAAATCAACGGTTAACCTAAAACCATAACGTTAAAAATAAATTTCTTCCTCAGCTAAGTGATGACTATGACTGATTTTTGGGTGTGAGGGAATGCAATCAAACAAATATTATCGTTAAGCCAACGTTTCGATCAGTTTATTTGATCATCATCAGGGCTGGAAAACAATACAAAGGTGCTCAATAATTACATAATACATAAAGGCACGGTTACTACATACCAAACAATAAAAGATGGACAAAGTTTGATCATTGAAATAATTGAAATATGCGGACATAGGTGATAGAACAGGGCGAAGCGCTCAACATCTGAACACGATCTTCGTCAAACGGCACAATGGCAAACAATATTGTAACAAAAACACAAAACAATATACCGTGTATAACAGTGTGTAAAACAGTTTAAAATATCTAAAAAACAATAGTGGTCAATAACATTAAAAATTAAAATCGTTGTAAAATGCTATACAATAGATCAACTACAAAAGTGAAAACGATAATGACAAGATAACAATGTCCAATAAGATCGCGTCAAAACACAAACTTTAAATTCCCGCACCATTGACCGCAACCAATAGCAACAAAAGACGAAACAAAACATTGTTATCGTCATCTAAAAGTAAAATAAATAGAGTAACCGTCCTCCGTAGCACCAAACGTCAGGAAAATACAACACAAAAACAATCACTAATTTCACTTGCCCAGTAACCACTCTTAACTACCTATTAGGTCTCTCTGTTTTCATTTTGAAGTTCTGCAGTAAGTTGAGGTAACCGTTGTTAATGCTGGTGTAATCACTCTGAATGTTGATGTTATTATTAGTTGTTGATATCAGAGCCGCTTCTATGAACAACCTCCTATTGTAACACACCTCCGACGCCAAGATCTCCACATCCTCATCCTTGAAATTATGATGATTCTCAATGGAGTGGTGCGCGAGGCCAGTTTTTGTTTTGCCAAGCCGGATGTCGTAATGGTGTTGATAGATCCGTTTGGATAGTCTCTGAGATGTTTGTCCGATGTATTGCTGTTCACACTCAGAGCATTTGATCTTATAGACTACATTAGCCTTATCCAATGCCGGGGTTCTATCTTTGGTTTTAGAGAATAGTATACTGTTTAACGTCAGAGGCGTGTGAAATGCCAAACGCAAGTTGTCTTTCGTTATGCACTCCTTAAAGATGTGTTTCAGTTTGTTCGCTAGCTTTGGATGGTAAGTGATTTTACTATATTTAGTATATTCCTCTGGTTCCTCCTGCAAAACTCCACTCATGATGGGTGGTGCCCTCTTTCTGAACAAAACATTGTCCAAAAGGCGACCCGGATATCCATTTTTCATGAGTTGTTGCTTCAATTCATACAATCTCAATCCCATTTTTTCGGTAGGTACAACATTATGTAATCTATGTTTCAGTGTATTTATAACACTCAACTTGTGTTGTATGGGATGAGAGGAATTAAAATTCAGAAGGCGCTCCGTGGACGATGGTTTCCTGTAGATGTCGGTGTCCAAAGCACCACTGCTATCTCTGCTCACCAACAGGTCCAAGAAAGGTAAAGCGTTGTCAGCCTCCACCTCGTCAGTAAAGGTAAGCAACTCATCGTAACTATTAAGGATTTCTATACAGTGTTGTATCTCGGTTCTGGGGATGGCTGTCAAAATATCATCCACATAAAGCATAAATTTATGGCAATTACCAACCGCAAATATACTGTTATCTTTACAGCTGATTGGTTGAGTCTTCCTAATACAGGGTTGACCCAAAATACATTAGTAGCGATTTTTCTATTATTGTTTAAAAAGTTCTAGTTCTAATTTATTTGTGGTAATGAATGTATCTAAAGTTTTTAACTTTCAGAATGTTACGTATCATACTTGCAACTTTGTTATTGATGAATCTCACCTTCCTCCACTTATTCCAATGGTAGATATAAACTAGATGTAAAAGTGCTGTATTTAAATGAAAAATTAGCGCACGTATATGGTTTTGGTGAAGTATACACTCCGATTCCATATCCAAAGGATTAAAAACTGTAAAATAATTAATTGACGAATTGGAGTTTAATTGCACTTGTTTTTTATTTTGTGTTACACGTGAAAATTAATTAGTAGCAATTTTTATATTATTGTTTAAAGAATTCTTGTATTTGATATCCAATGGAGTTAGGCAAATTTCCGCATTAATGCAGAAAGTATTATTTTCCCGCACTAATGTGATTGAGTACACAATATAGTACATGGAACCTGTGTTTCATGCTCATAAAAGAGGGTTTTTGGTGATTTTGTTTTATTATAATATATGCATCTGTATACCAACGACTTGTTTTGTATGTCCTAACACCCTAAAAGACACATCCAAAAAGGATCGACAAATACGAACATATTTAAAGCCTTTCAACGAAGGGGAGGATTCGTAAATATAACAAAAAATAGGGACCGTATTGCTATATTTGCAACAGACTAGGACATTACGCGGGAGCGTGATGATACAGTAAAAACAATGGAAACCATGCCATTAAGAATTTTAATAGTAATTGTGAAATGCGTTTTCCAACAAGGGCTAATCAAAATTTCCAAAATACGGGAAGACAGAGTTCCAGTAGGGGTTATTTTGCAAATAACGGAGGGCGAAACTCAAATTATAATATTTTAATAGCAGTCGTAGTTACAATAACAGTCGAAAGGTAGGAAATAACAAAAATTACAGAAATTTGAGGAATAAAACCGCAGAGGGCGAATTATTTTCATCCCATTCCACATTCAAAACACGACGATGGACGACGAAGTCGGCCCAGAACCCCGCAATCCTTGGCCAATTGCATAAAGACGACCTATTACAAAACATATACTAACCATTAAAGCAAATGTAAATAATGGAGAAACTGAAATTGTAATCGGCAACGGATCGAGTAAAAATACAGTTTCAAAAAAATTTGTAAATTACAAAAACACCTGTTATCTTCAACACGTATTAAAAACCGCAGGAGGTAATCGAGTATCAGTCGCCGAAGTTAGTAACATTAAACTCCAAGTCAGCTAAAAAAATTTCTATAATTCTGCATTATCGAGAATTTACTAAACCCATTATATGATCTAGCTCGAGAGCCCATGTAGGCCCAAGGCTTTTTGCACAACACTTCTTCAAATTTTCCTATCTTGTGCTCCCTCCTTCCATCTTCCAATACCTAGTAGTCTCAGGTCCGCTTCCGCCTTATCCACAGTAAAAAATGTTTCTTTGGTTCAAATAAATTTACTTGGAGCAAACGAAAAATTTCATTATATTGCAGTGTTACAAAAGGTGTCGATTGGGTCGACCTATTGGGTCGATTCTACCGTCGCCTGTTAAATGGAATTTAGTTAAAATCCTGATTTTTTGCCACCTTGACTACTGCTCAGTAGTTTACAATGGGTATCTCACCAATTATCTGCGAAATAAACTGCAGGTTTTGCAAAATGCTTGCCTCAGATTTGCATATTGGATTGAATTTGGTGAACATAATATAACTCCCATATATAACCAACTTAAATCCTAAAGATTGAGTCTCGGTTCGAAATACAGTTTGCTACAGCTGTATGTAGTTTACACATCTGGACTGCCACGGTACCTATCCGTTTTGCTGAAACAACGATCCGACTGTCACAATCTAGGGCTACGAAATATGAAAAACCTAACGGTTCCAAGTCACAAGTCGAAAAAATTTGAAGGGTCCTTTGAATATAAAGCATGTGTATTTTTCAATAAACATATTGATTTGTACACGTCTGCCAAATCAAAGACGACATTTAAGGCAAGACTCCTGGATCGGTTATTGACAACCCAAAGACAGGACTGAGTTGACACATGGGTATCGGTTGAAAATCAGCTTTGCTGAACTGATACCTTTTTTCAATGTTGCTTGTATTATTATTATTGTAACTTGTAACTTTGATTAATAAACTATTATTATTAAAACACATCGGTTAAGACTAAGATTAAGAAACCATTATTTAATCTGGTTTATTGGATTGTGCCTGAATCTTACGAGTACACTTATAAAATAAAATATTAGCTGTTTGATCAAATATCAGAGGAACTCAAATTAGGTCTCTTCAGAAATTAATTCATTCCTGAAACATGTAAAAGGAACAAAATTATGAGTAATTTGTAAAATCGTTTGATTTTGATACTGGAACAAACTAAATAATTTTAAAATTTGTTAAAGTTAGGTAAACGCACAATAAAAGTTTAAGTGATGAATAAAGTGAATGACCTGTGAAAAAGGACAGATTTAATTCTGACAATTTCGGAAATTGGTAAAACACGCCTGCTCATAAAAATTTTGGAAGGGAAGAATGAGAGATAATTTGAGGATTCGCATAGTGTCCGTCAAAGCGGAAGGACGTATTTTTATTTGTTAATGGATTCGCATAGTGTCCGTCAAAGCGGAAGGACGTATTTTATTTGTTAATGGATTCGCATAGTGTCCGTCAAAGTGGAAGGACGTATGTTTATTTGTTAAAGGATTCGCATAGTGTCCGTCAAAGCGGAAGGACGTGTTTTTATTTGTTAAAGAATTCGCAGAGTTTCCGTCAAAGCGGAAGGATGTATTTTTATTTGTTAATGAATTCGCTGGGTGTCCGTGAAAGAATAAGGACGGTTTTTGAGAAAGTTTCGTTTGATGTTCATTAGAAATGAAAGGACGTTTTTGGTTTTGAAAGTTTATTTAGTTAAAAAGATTCGATTATTGATTAGTCAGGAGTATAAATGTTTTTCTTGGATACTAGTAGAAGATATAGAAAAACTCTCGTCCAATTGCTCAGAATTATAAATTAATACTATTGGGATAGTGGATCGCAATAAAACTACAAAGTTGTCAAGTCGACGTTTCGGAAATTTTATATTTCCATCCTCAGGACTGAAAGAAGGTTAATAGAACAGCGAAGATTGGTTTAATGCAAATTTTTGGTACCACTGGAAAGTTTATGGGTTCAAATCAAGAACATCAAGTATTTACCTGAGGAAATCCGAAAGAAGGTTGTTATTTGGAAAGCAACAAGTGTTTATGGTCGTTAATTTTCTTACAATTCGAGCTGTGTATGGACGATTTGAATGGTAGATCACGTTAATGCGAAGTACTTCTACAGACAACATAGCTGGTTTGTTTTTTCGACGCAGGAAAGAAAAGGCGGTAAGAAACTAAATCTGTGCGTGCGTTGTTTTAAATTGTTAGACAATATTTCTTTTAAAAATAACTTTGTGCGATTTAATCGAGGGTTTAGTAAAGTATTTGAACTTTGAAATTGTTGTAAGTTTAATTTATTCTTTTTTTTCTTAGGCATAGATAATTTTGTTCACAATAACTTATATTTCTTTTGTGTATTAATAAATGAATATATGAAGGTAAGTTTGGTGTGGTTTATGGCATGGTGGGATCATCGGACCTTATTTTTTTGAAAATGCAAATGGAGATGCAGTAACAGTGAATGGTGAGCGTTATCGATCAATTTTAACAGATTTTTTCTGGCCAAAATTGGATGAATTTGCAAGACATGTTTTTCCAACAAGATGGTGCAACCCCACATTTTGCCAATGCCATTATGGAGTTATTGGGAGAAAAGTTTGGTAAGTCTGTAAACTCCAGAAATGCAACAGTTAATTGGCCTCCAAGAAGTTGTGATTTAACACCTTTGGATTTCTTTATCTGGGGATAGTTATTTGAAGTCGTTGGTCTATGCCAACAAACCTTGAACTACAGGCGCTTTGAAATTGAACATCGAACGCTGCATTAATGGAATTACACCTGATTTATTGCAAAAGGTCACCGAAAATTGGGTTAATCGAATTCGATCCTGCAAAAGAAGCCAAAGTGGACATTTGTACGATGTGCAAATGCAAAAATGTAAATGCAAATTGGTGCAAACCGCCAATACTCGGTCGTCATAGCCTCGTTAGTTAAATCAGAGTGTACCACGTGAAGATGATGATGAGGTTGACTTTTGAGTATGAGAGGCTATATATTCGCTTTCAACACCCTATTACACCCCACAATAACATTTTTTTACTGCTTTATGATAAATCACAAAGGCTTAAACTCAAAACTAAATGTTGCTGTTTATTTTAAACCCAAATTGAGAAAGTGGTGTCGGGTTTCGCTCCGGTAACTAATTTCGTTGTGGTTCGCCGATGATGATTCTCAAATATTTTGATATGTCACTTTTGTTATATACATTAATGTTGTTTTCAAAGGATATGAGGTTGATTTGTTATACCCCATTACAGAATATACCTATAAAATTGTCCGTTCGTGGAAATTTTTGTCAGTATACCTTCACGTACATTTAAAATTGTTTTATTATAAAGGCTACCATGAAAAATATACTGTTCCTATTATTACTCGAATTATGTGCCCAAGATATCTCCTGTGATGACGATATTTTGTCTAAGGTAAGTTCAAATCTTTAAACCTTACCAATCAAATTGTGCACTTTCCTAGTATAAGAAAATGTATGTAGGGTGTTTTTAAGAACGATAAAATTTTGTTTTTGAATACCTCATAAACAAAAGTCTTTTCAGTAATATTTTTATTTATCTTTGATTCAATTCTTGGCATTTAGTATGAAATAGAATATCGGCAAAATGGTTGTTTTTGGCTGCGATGCAAATGCGTACTATTTTGTTTATATTTCCATTACCTTTTGTTTTGGCACATTTGTTATCTAATTCGGTCAATTTCTTCGCAAATGATGCCTTGGATTTTCTGTATTGTTGAAGGCTAATTTGCGTAGACCTTTGCCTATAGGTAACTCCTAAGAAAAAAATCTGATGTTGTGCTGGCCAATCGATGCCACAAGATTTTGACATCAAATCGCGCAGGGAATACTTCGCCCAAAATTTATAATATTGTAGAACGAGTTGTGTGCGATGTTGCACCATCCTGTTAAAACTGTACTGCTATGATATTAAAAATAATTTAAATTTATGAATTGCTGCACGTTGGGCCTATAATTAAATATATGCCTAATTAATGAAGTTAGTTGTTTTAATGTAGAATGGGATATCGATAAAAAAATTTAATAATGTTTTTTTACGTAAAAATACGATCCTTTGGATGTCCTTTGCCATGTAAAGTGCACATTACACGAGGCCTCTTCTTCATGCAATCGGTTGCCGCAATCGGTTGCTGCAGCCGAACGCCCCGTGTAAAACAGCTATAAGCAATGTGGTTAGATTTTTCTAATTGCAACTCATTTTTATGTAATTTAATAATGAAGTTCAGATTATTTGAAATTTAAAATATGACACCAGAATGTACCGTGACGTCACGATGAGTTTCTAGTATGTAATTTTACCTTGCAAAGCGGCTGCACTGCCTTTTGTTGAGGTTGATATTGTGATTTTGCAGTTTTAGTTTAAAATACATTTAAAATATCAAATACGAGTACAGTTAAAAGGTGTTTAGTTCCAATGTACTTATAGAAATACGAACTCATTGTGACGATGACGTCACGATACATTCTGGTGTCACATTTTAAATTTCAAATAATGTGAAGTTCATTACGGTGGCAAGCTGAGGAACGTAATGGAAACCACAAGATTCCGTTCCCTAGACAGTGAATTTCTTTATTAATTTTTTTCTTAAAAATTTTTCAATTTTAAAATTTTTTATTTAAATCTAATTTTTAAATTTTTGTTCAGAATAATTCTTTTCAAAATTAAAAAAATTTTATTATTGGGTTTTCTTTAGTATCCTTTCTCGACATGGAAATCTTAAAAAAGTATTATAGAAAAATCGGCGTTTGTTGAAAAACATTTTATATGTTGCATTTGTGTAAATGTTTTCCCAAAATTTTCTAAAATATATAAATCTTTTTTCTTTCGCTCTATTAAACACGTTAAAATAAATCGAAAACTTTATATTGCATTTTTCATTCTTCCTATTTGAAATTTTAAAAAACCATTTTACAACTTGCCAAAAATGGTAAGAATTGGAAAAGAAAATAATCGATAGATTCGGGTTTGCTCTCTAGCGCTTTACGTGCCGATTATGGAAGAAATTTGTTAGGGCCAAAAAGATAGGTGGTCCAAAACTGCACACCGCACCATATTAAAATTTAGAAAACTTTGGTACTTTCGAAGCGAGTGGAGTATTTACGTCGAAATTTTAGAAATTTTTCCAACTGTGGTAGATTCCTTATTTATGAGCAAATTTTGAAAATTGAAAACTGTGTTTATCGCATTTTCTTTGGTGCCATTTTTTTACTTTGAACAATGAAGTAATATTTCGGCGTTTGTCGAAGAATTGTTTATGTTGGAATTTGTGCAAAAATGTTCGAAAATATAATTTTTTTCGCTTCCGTTTATTAAGCACATTAAAATAAATCGAAAACTTGATATTAAATATTTTTGTAATCGTGCTCGTTTGTAATAAAAAATAACCTTTAATATTCTTGCCAAAACTGGAAAATAAAATTTTCCATAATTTTGCCTTTACGGAAGAAATGGAATGGAATGCCCTTATGGAAGAAATTTATAAGGATCGAAAAGATAGACGGTCCAAAATTGGATACCACACCGTTTTAAAATTTTCCAAAACGCTTCTATTTTCGACGGGAGTGCAGTATTTAGTTCGAAAATTTGGAAATTCTTCAAACGGTGGTAGTTTCCTTATTTATGGGCAAATTTTTAAATTTCAAACACCAGAGCGAATGCACCTTTCGGTTCTCCACGAAAATTGTCGTACATTGTTTTTCCTTAATTTTAAAGGTAACGGCGTAACTTAAGTTTTACATTTTCAAAAATATTATTATAATTCCTTGCTTAAAATTTGTTCAAATTTTTTGTTTCAAAATTTTCGATAAATAAATTTATTTATCCGTGGGCCGATTTGACTTTCGAAAGGTAAGAGAATGTCGCCATAAATTTATTTCGTAAAAACGTTTCTCAACTTTTAATCCGCCAAACAATTTATCAAATTAAGTATGTCGAGTATAAATTTTTGAAAATTGAAAAATATTTATGGAATTTGCATCAGTAGGTATCCACGCCGAATTCTTCAAGTCAAAAATCTGTTTTAATTTATTTGTCGCCTTAAAAAAAATCTTCGAAAAGCAAATTGCAAAAATGTTTTTATGGCATTTTCTTTGGTGTCCGTAGACTTGGAAAAATGAAAAACGTCATATAGAAAAATCGGTGCTTGTCGAAGAACTTTTTAGATGTAAGATTTTGTGCAAATATTGTTCTATAAATTTTTAAAAATGAAAATTTTTTTCTCGTCCGTTTAAAACACGTCAAAATAAATCGAAGACTTGATGTTGAATTTTTTCGCAATCGTGCTCGTTTGTAATAAAAAATAACCTTTAATATTTTTACTAAAAATGATAACAAATGGAAATTAAATTTTCGATAGATTCTACTTTGCTCTTTAGCGCCTTACGTGCCGATTATGGAAGAAATTGGTAAGGAACAAAAAGATAGTTGGTACAAAATTGCATACCACACCGTCTTACAATTTTCGAAAATGGTGGGAAGAAATGGGAAATTCTTCAAACGGTGGTAGCCTCCTTATTATTTATGGGCAGATTTTTAATTTTCAAACACCAGCGAATGCACCTTACGGCTCTCCACGAAAATTGCCCTACATTATTTTTACCTAACTTCAACGGCTACGACGTAATTTAAGTTGGATCAACATGGAAGACAACATGGACATTTCCTTCGATGCTACTAAAAACATTTCTTAAGTCTACTTTTAAAACTACCTCGAAATTATTACGGTTTTGTAAATAAATTCTTAGAGAATGAATCGCAGCATCAAAGCCACCTTTCGTAGCAAATCCATTTAGGCTAGTTGCCTAAAAGTCGAACCCACTGGGATAATTTAATTTCTCTTAAAATTTAAGGATAAATTTTGTTAATATGATGAGAAGGTGAACTAGAAGATGTGAAGGGGTAGAAAAACCACGAATAATGCGGATTTTTTCAAATAAATCTTGAAAGATGTACAAGTTAAACTCTGGAAGGGGTAAGCGTCGTGTTTTTTTTATATAATGTACTAAAATTTAAATATTATTTGAAATTCAAAATTATTATTGGGGATTTTATATTTCTGTTGACACTATGTTTGTTTTTAGTGGGAAACGACAGCAGAGTCGAAAAAAGATGGAGTTGCTTTTCGAGCCTTGCTTGAGCAGGCACGCTAAAATTTGCATGGGAATTTTTTTTAAATAAAGGATTAATTTTTTGGGTTGGTAATAAATAAATTAACCAATCAGGGATTTTGAGCGCATAAACAACCTTTGAATTTTTATGTTATCGTAAAGATTCACGGGTTCAAATCCTGTGTCCAAATCTATAGAATAAATTTTTGCTCACCAAATGTCTATCTGCTGGCCCCAGATAACATTATTTATGGCTAAAAAAACTTCCCTGATGGAGTGGGCGGTGTAAAAATCGTCTATTCCCGTGGTTCGGAATCCACGTTAAGCTGTAGGTCCTCTGTGCTCGTTACACATTTTCAACACGCAACGAGTAGAGACAGGGAGGTACAGTCGACTCTCGATAAATTGAAACTCAAGGGACCAGAGAAAAATTTCAAATTACCAAGAGTTCAAAATAACAAGAGTTACGTCGACTCTCGGTTAATTGAAACTCAAGGGACCAGAGAAACTCGGTCCCCTGGACCGAGGGGACCAATTAATATTGATTTTATTCAATTTATCGAGTATTTTTCAAGGGACCGGGAAAAAATTCAAATTATCGAGAGATTCAAATTAACGAGTGTTCAAATCATCGAGAATCAACTGTATCGGGAAAATGTTGAAAGACGTTCATAACCGAATATACATACATACATTTATATACATTAGTTATGATTTTTAAATTTCCTGGTTATTATACCTGCATAACAGAAAATTACAAGGCGAAGGTATTGTTTGGCTGATATCAAATTTTCATTAGAATTACCGTCATACTATATATGTGCTAGCTTTCATGAGTAGATTTCAATCGACAGTATAAAATTGTTCGGATTTCAAACTTGAAATGAAAAATATACTTTTGCTACTAGCATTTCAATTATTTGTTGAAAATTTATTCTCAATACATTTGTCCTTTTTTATCGACTGATGATGCGAACATTATAAATTCTCGAAACGCGTCTCGAATTTAATTAAAAGGATTTTGGAGAAAACGACGACAAATTTTATTTGAATTTAAATGATTTTTTACATTATTTTATCAATTAATATTTAACAGTTATAGGAAATGATGTCTTATAAATGAAATTGTGTAAATTATATGATTTTTTATCTATTGAAATATTTCTATATTTTATTCTGTATTTTAGGATTCTATTTAAACTCATGAAGTTTTAATTTATAAAGTTTAAAGTTTACTACTTAATTTTAAAAGTTTGTACTAGCGTATGGCAATCTTTTTATATATAGTAATTCTCAGGAAATCTGAGCCGTCGCGTCGTCACAAAATTGAATCTGTAAGATGCAACTTTTGAATTTGAACTTCGCGCCAGCGTCCTCTCCAGAAAATTCGCCATCTCTTGAGAACTAACAAAGTTCAAATCTAAAATCACACTTCTTCGACGACACGGAAAATAACCTGGACCACCACGTTGTGAAATACCTACGATCGCCATCTAGTAACCAAATTCTTTCTTCCGGTGTACAAAACATAATGTCAAAAACAACTGTAACAAAACAAATGATCGCTCCGAAAGAGAGATGACCATTAACTTCCAACACAAATAAAACTACCAAATTTGGGCAATGTCAATCTTTTATTAACTGTAATATTCTTGTTAGAGGAATTTAACCTAAAGCAATGATTTACCTAAATCGTGACCTAATAAAACTGTATATTTAATTACCCTGAAAGTCGATTTGTTTTAAATCGCTTTATGTTACTTTGACAACTTTTAATTACTTGTTCATTCAATCCTTGGGATTGTAATAATATTCTTCATGTACTTAGTACGTTTATTGAAGATTGTTTAAAGCTATGTGTTTTGTTGAAACACTAGCTGTTAATGGATAAAAATACCTTTGTTCAAACTACCTTTAAATAACCACCCTTTAAATAAAATAACACCCGTTTAATTGTAACTTATTTAAACTCAGTCGAAACAATAATTTATATTTGGCTTGCTGGTTTAAATCAAATTCAGGGAAGATCAAGGAATCCTTCGTTGGTTTTATAGTGGCTAAAATATTGTATATCTCGCCGGGCCCAACGTTCTTCTAGAAAAGATGAGAGGTACAGCTGTTCAAATACAAATTAAAATCACAACCTAATTCAAACAAGTTCAACCATCCTGTATTTGAATAATGAAGTTATCTAATTTACCAATATTAAAACCCAGATCCACGTTACTACAACTTAAATAAATACAAGTCTTTGGGAACGGTTTAATGTAAACTTGCTTTATGGTTGCCTTACGTGGCATTGTAGTCATGTGTAATTTATCTTCCATGCTACCAAGGAGTTTGGCCATTCATACAGAATTCGCGAACAGCTAAATTGTACTTAAAAACCGAAACGAAAACATTGTATCAAATAAGTCAATCATTTACCAAGATAACGCTTTGTTGACTTATTGTACACCATATCTTAAACCGTTGTGGCCGATTTAATCAATGACTGAATTCATCTAACTAAACATCGACGAAACACACTGTATATGATAATAAATTAATTTACTAGTTGTGTATCTATTTTAACTAATAAAACCTTTCATTTATAAATTCAAGCTGATTTGAATTTAAGACCATCCTGTATATAAATAATTATTACATTTACTTTGTATTTTTCATACGTTGCTTTTTATGAATGTTTATTCTTAGCGTTTCAAAGAATTTTATCTTTGCTTATGATGCAACCTTGCAGACTACCCACATCCCTAGCTTGAAACAAAGAACGCATCAGAAGTTCATGACCCAAACACATTGAAATAATTTTACCTCGTAATAAATATTTCTATAAATGGAATCATTTATATTTACCTAATAATTAATAAACGTGAACTGTATTTAGTAAACCGAATTTTAATGTAATATAATTAACTTAACCTTTTAAATTTACTTTTAGCATCATGTTTATGATGCTATAATATTTGGAAACAATAAACTATCGTAAAACCCAAACCAACTCAACTTTACCCAAGATCAGTAATTAACAAATTAAATAAATTATAATTGTTTATACCTGGTTAATCAACACTAATAAATTCTATGAATTTATTATAACCGAACCGTCACATTCAACGTAAACTGAATAAGTGAAGTCCACGCGTCCCCAATTAACAAACTTTTTAGCGCTGTTCGTCAACCTACGTTTTTAACAAGCTATTTTTATCAAATAGGTGTTGCTAAATTTATACTAGTTAAAATTCACATATACAGGGCAAAGAAAATATTCTAACTCAAAAGCAGCGGTAAATTTGAAATTAAAATAATTTCAAAAATGCAATATTACAAATCGTATAAACTAATAATGTAACAAAATAATCAGTCACATAAAAAATAGAAATTTTGCATAGACATAGGTTCGATGTTGGATAGAAGGACAAAAATCGTAGTACTTAAAAATAGGACCCAGTACATATCTGATGGATTCCTCGATATTTTACATTAATTCCCATACAAGTTCGTTGTTTACAGCCGGATTTTTGATTTTCGGTTCATTGTAATCATTCGAAATTAGAATTACATTTTCTTAAAAACACTCGTAGGTCTTCGCTTACATTTTCCGCAATTTTTAAACTTTTCACTAAATTGCACTTTTTTGATGCTGACGTGATTAGTTTACTACGAATTTTATAATTAAAATTGCTGTCATCTAGAAAACCATAAATCGTTTTCGATAATCGAATCGATAAAAGACGTTATCCACAAGTAAATCTATAGGAGGTCGCTTGTTTATAGATATTAAAATGAAATAATATTCTATATTGACAAAGGGTCATTTCACATCAAATCAACCAACGCGTTTTCATGAATTTCATATTTATATCTCATATTTTAAAATAAAGTACACTAATAATATTTTTTTTAGTTTCATCAAAATATTTACCAACTCAGAGATGTTCGAACAGAAGTAATAAGTTACAATAAAAAGTATTTCAATAAATTTGAAATTAAAACTTTTAAATATAATCGCACTACCCCGGCCATCAATGGCACTTTAAACCTGAAAATTTCCGTGAAAATCACGCAAGTCGAGGTAGGTCATGTTTTTTCTTTTTGTCATTTTACTACGCTTAATTTTACCTAAAATGGAAGTACTTCATTGGTTAATACTATCACCACTTGACTTCATTTGACATCACTTCGATTTTATTAATTAGGCTTCTATACAAAGTATAACAAGAAGCCTTATGATCTAGCTCCGTGTCCGTCTGTCTGTCCGTCCGTCTGTCCGCATAATTCAAAATCATACAGAGCGTTTCAAATCGTGTTGGAAATACTCTGTGTGTATAAAGGTCTAAGAACTGGGTAGCCAGTGCGCTACTTTTAGGCTTCTATACAAAGTACGATATAACAAGAAGCCTTATTTAGGCTTCTATATAAGGTATAGAAAGAAGCCTTATGGTCTGGCTTCGTGTCCGTCCGCATGTTTCAGAGCCAATCATAACGTTGATCAACTGATACGTTGTTATATTGTAAATACTTCGTCTATATAGTATTGCGTTAATCTGTTAATCCGTTGTTTCGATTCGCTAATGCAATTTACAAATACGCAAATGTTCGAAAGAAATTTACTAAGTTAAAGATATTTTCAAAGAGGTCTCCCTATATAAACTACTTGTTAGGCTTCTATACAAAGTATAGCAAGAACCCTTATGATCTGGCTCCGCGTCTGTCCGTCTGTCTGTCCGCATAATTCAAATCTAATCAGAACCTTCGAAATTGTGATTGTGACCGCAAAAATTTAATTAGTGCAGATTATCTGATATTACCTTATAATAATATGGCGACCAAAAATAACAACTTTTTTTTCAATGCAGACCAAATATAAGTTATATTTTATTTACATAATTTTTCACCTATATAGGAAATTTAAATACGTTGATACGTTGATACGATGATACGTTGATACGTTGATACGATGATACGATGATACGTTGATACGATGATACGTTGATACGTTGATACGTTGATACGTTGTACGTTGATCCGTTGATACGTTGATCTGTTGATACGTTGATCCGGTTTTATTGTAACCACAGCAGTGGCTTGATGTGATTGGTGAAGTTAAGTTGTAAATAAAAGAGAAAGATTAGGATTGATCGACCTTAAGAAATGGATCGTACATTACAGAGAAGTAAAGTTCCGGATGGAATGGAAAAGTTTGCTTATTATTGATTATATAGTAACTGATAAATACCAACCGCAAAAATATATTTAGTGCAGATTATCTATTTTCAATGCACACCAAATATAAGTTATATTTTATTTTCATAATTTTTCAGCTATATAGAAAATTTAAATACGTTGATCTGTTAATAAGTTGATCTGTTGATACTGCTGTGTACTTTTAGGCTTCTATACAAAGTATAGCAAGAAGCCTTATGATCTGGCTCCGTGTCTGTCCGTCCGCATAATTTAAAATCATACAGAGCGTTTCAAATCGTGTTTTACTTTGATGTGAAAAAATAATTTGGCTTCTATACAAAGTATAGCAAGAAGCCTTACGATCTGGCTCGGTGTCTGTCCGTCTGTCCTCATAATTCAAAATCATACAGAGCGTTTCAAATCGTGTTGGAAATACTCTGTGTGTATAGAGGTCTAAGAACTGGGTAGCCAGTGCGCTACTTTTAGGCTTCTGTACAATGTATAACAAGAAGCCTTATTTAGGCTTCTATGCAAGGTATAGAAAGAAGCCTTATGGTCTGGCTTCGTGTCGGTCCGCATGTTTCAGAGCCAATCATAACGTTGATCAACTGAAACGTTGTTATATTGTAAATACTTCGTCTATATAGTATTGCGTTAATCTGTTAATCCGTTGTTTCGATTCGCTAATGCAATTTACAAATACGCAAATGTTCGAAAGAAATTTACTAAGTTAAAGATATTTTCAAAGAGGTCTCCCTATATAAACTACTTGTTAGGCTTCTATACAAAGTATAGCAAGAACCGTAAAATTCAAATCTAATCAGAACCTTCGAAATTGTGATTGTAAACACATCGTTATATATAATTAAATAAAATTTGTTTTAAATTTAAAATCGACTTTCTAGCCACACGTTCTGTACAAAATTTTACTTATACCTATATAGAATATTTGTTAGGTTGCTACTAAAGATTCAGATTATGAGAATTACCACAGATTTAAGAAATGAAATGTTCTGGGATTTATATTGGAACTTAAAATGCTATTTTTAGGCTTCTATACAAAGTATAACAAGAAGCCTTATGATCTAGCTCCGTGTCCGTCTGTCCGTCCGTCCGTCTGTCTGTCCGCATAATTCAAAATCATACAGAGCGTTTCAAATCGTGTTGGAAATACTCTGTGTGTATAGAGGTCTAAGAACTGGGTAGCCGGTGCGCTACTTTTAGGCTTCTATACAAAGTACGATATAACAAGAAGCCTTATTTAGGCTTCTATACAAGGTATAGAAAGAAGCCTTATGGTCTGGCTTCGTGTCCGTCCGCATGTTTCAGAGCCAATCATAACGTTGATCAACTGATACGTTGTTATATTGTAAATACTTCGTCTATATAGTATTGCGTTAATCTGTTAATCCGCTGTTTCGATTCGCTAATGCAATTTACAAATACGCAAATGTTCGAAAGAAATTTACTAAGTTAAAGATATTTTCAAAGAGGTCTCCCTATATAAACTACTTGTTAGGCTTCTATACAAAGTATAGCAAGAACCCTTATGATCTGGCTCCGCGTCTGTCCGTCTGTCTGTCTGCATAATTCAAATCTAATCAGAACCTTCGAAATTGTGATTGTGACCGTAAAAATTTAATTAGTGCAGATTATCTGATATTACATTATAATAATATGGCGACCAAAAATAACAACTTTTTTTTCAATGCAGACCAAATATAAGTTATATTTTGTTTGCATAATTTTTCACCTATATAGGAAATTTAAATACGTTGATACGTTGATACGATGATACGTTGATACGATGATACGTTGATACGTTGATACGTTGATACGTTGATACGTTGATACGATGATACGTTGATACGTTGATACGTTGATACGTTGATACGTTGATACGTTGATACGTTGATACGTTGATACGTTGATCCGGTGATACGTTGATCCGGTTTTATTGTAACCACAGCAGTGGCTTGATGTGATTGGTGAAGTTAAGTTGTAAATAAAAGAGAAAGATTAGGATTGATCGACCTTAAGAAATGGATCGTACATTACAGAGAAGTAAAGTTCCGGATGGAATGGAAAAGTTTGCTTATTATTGATTATATAGTAAATGATAAATACCAACCGCAAAAATATATTTAGTGCAGATTATCTATTTTCAATGCACACCAAATATAAGTTATATTTTATTTTCATAAATTTTCACCTATATAGGAAATTTAAATACGTTGATACGTTGATCTGTTGATAAGTTGATCTGTTGATAAGTTGATCTGTTGATACTGCTGTGTACTTTTTATCATAAATTGTACACCTCGGATTTTGTCTTGGGCGCCACTTTCAAATGAAAGAAAATTTTATAAATTAGTAAATAATTAAGTTTCCGAGGGTCCAACTTTACAAAAAAAATTCACCACCTCGTCCCATTCGTACTAGATCAGTCACGAGTCTCCTCAGAGTATGGTAGGTTCAGACTCAATTAGGGGATGAAACTTCTTTGGTTGAAACAAACTCGTTGTAAATGCTTAAAATTGCTGATAGAATAATAAATGAAATATTCTGTTTTGATCGAAGAGATAAACGTGATTCACCTTTGTTATGATTGATTTCAAAAATTAGAATGCCTCACTTTTAGGCTTCTATACAAAGTATACCAAGAAGCCTTATGATCTGGCTCGGTGTCTGTCCGTCTGTCTGTCTGTCTGTCCGTCCGTCCGCATAATTCAAAATCATACAGAGCGTTTCAAATCGTGTTGGAAATACTCTGTGTGTATAGAGGTCTAAGAACTGGGTAGCCAGTGCGCTACTTTTAGGCTTCTATACAAGGTATATTTATGATTAGGGCCAATTTATTTGTCAAATCGTCTTGACGTTTCTTCGGCGAATCGCCCATGAAAGCTGCGGGTCTCGCGGAAGGAGGAACAACCGGTAAAACCGTCACGATCATCCACTCGGGTCGTGAGTATTTCGGATCCATTCCCAGGGCGCTGCAATCTGCGTCGCTAATTTGTCTAAAGATATGCAGCACTTCTTCCGCCAACAAATACTGTTTTTCTTGTGGAACCTTTCCGTCGGATTCCTTCCAATCGGCCGTCAAATCGAGACCCGATTTTCTAATTACAGGTTGATGATTTCCACATCCACCATCCGCGTGACATATTGTTTGTTCTTTGCACAAACCGTACACTAGTTCTAGGCGTTTCTTGGAATCGTCTGCAGTTATCTTCTGAGCGTGTTCGAAGTGGTTTTGTTTTTTTGGGTTCACCAACAATTTACTGCAATTAAAGCAGACGCAGCGTAAAACTTTCATGACATCTTTAATCATGCCAACGTGAAAGATCGGTTTGGCCAATTCGATGTGACCAAAGTGACCGGGGCAAGTGTCCCGGTCGCCTTCGCATGTTTGACATGGTAAAGTGCTGTCAAACGCTCCCATCCTCGGATCCATCAGGCCGCCCACTTTTGGAAGACTTCCTTCCATAATTTCTACATGATTTATACCTTCTGGGACGACAGACATGCTACGAATATCTTCCAGACTAAAAATGCCAAATTGCACATTCTTTACAGTTTTGAAAGCAGATTTGTTTTCGATTAATGCCATTGTTAATAATTTACTTTTACTTAACGCGCGAAAAATTAGCCAAACTGTTACATCTACTATACTCATAGGGCGATGTCCTATATAAGCAAATTGATCTGATGATACGTTGATCCGTTGATACGATGATACGATGGTTCGTTGATACGATGATCCGTTGATACGATGATCCGTTGATATGATGATCCGTTGATACGATGATCCGTTGATACGATGATACGATGATACGATGATACGATGATCCGTTGATACGATGATACGATGATCCGTTGATACGATGATCCGTTGATACGATTATACCATGATACGATTGTCCGTTGATCCAATTATTCTTTAATACGTGGCTTACTGGTCTAACTGCCGCAGGGATTAACGGCCAGAATAAAGTGAAGATAAGCTATTGTTCCAAGGATATGATTTACTAGGATATTGGACATCAGGGGACGTGTTAAAGAAAGACTACGTTTTGAATCGACTAGTTGCGACCCTCTATCGGGGTCATTTTCAAGACTGTAATAAAGAAAAATGTACATAAACAAGCGAAAACGAGGTGGAACTCGCTTTAGCGGCAGTTCTTAGGCTTCTATACAGCTACCTTTCTGGTGTGGAAAGTTGTTATTATCTGGTTATTTTTGGTCGCCATATAATGTAACATCACATAATCAGATAATCTGCACTAATTATTTATTATTTTATTTTAACCACAGCAGTGGCTTGATGTGGATAGTGAAGTTAAGTTGTAAATAAAAGAGAAGGAAGAGGATGGATCCACCTCAAAAATGGACCGGAAATTACGCGAATTTCGAAAGCGAAAGCAAATTGCCAACATGACCACTTCGCAAATATTACATCGTTCACGTAGTCATGCAATTCGCCGACAAAATCCACGAAGTAAAAACGCAGCTGTTCTTGAAGTAGGTAACGTTGTAGAACCAAATGTCGACGTTCATAACGGTAGTTTTACACTACCAGAAAAGTACACTACCACAACTACCAGAAAAGTAGTTGTATTTTATTTTACTTTGATGTGAAAAAATAATTTTTTAATGATGTGGTTAGTGAAGTTAAGTTGTAAATAAAAGAGAAAGGAGAGGATTGGTCCACCTCAAAAAAGGACCAAACATTACAGAGAAGTTAAGTTTCGAATAGAATGGAAAAGTTTGATTGTTATTACTTATATAGTAAATGATAATTACCAACCGCAAAAAATTTAATTGGTGCAGATTATCTGATTATGTGATGTTACATTATATGGCGATCAAAACTAACCAGATAATAACAACTTTCCACACCAGAAAGGTAGCTGTATAGAAGCCTAAGAACTGCCGCTAAAGCGAGTTCCACCTTGTTTTATTTACTTTCTCTAAAATATGTAAGATGTAAGTAAGATGAAGGTGAAATGAAAAATAACACAAAACCATGAAAAGTCAACCACAAGGTTAAGTACTGCCAATTAGTTAAAGCTTAGAGTTAGGTTTTGGATTATTGTTCTCAGATTTTGGTATGGTATTCAGAGAAAAGATAAGGTTAAAACAAATATTGTAAACTTTTAGGTACTGGTACAAGGTTTTAAATTTCTAAGCAATGAGTATCGACATTTTCCGATCCGTTTCCAAGTTAATCTATGGAAGGCATTAAATTCAAACCTATTAGGCGCAAGAGCAATAAGGAATTGTGGAAACTATTCAACTAATATAGTAAAAATTGAAAAGGTTTCCTAATTTATTTGTGGTAATGAATGTATCTAAGTTTTTTAACTTTCAGAATGTTACCTATCATTCTTGTAACTTTGTTATTGATGAATCGCACCTTCCTCCACTTATTCCAAGTGGTAGATATAAACTAGATGTAAAAGTGCTGTATTTAGATGAAGAATTAGCGAACGTATATGGTTTTGGTGAAGTATACACTCCGATTCCATACCCAAAGGATTAAAAACTGTATAATAATTAATAGACAGGGGGGTCAGAAATTAATTTTAATTGCACTTGTTTTTTATTTTGTGTTACACGTGATAATTAATTAGTAGGAATTTTTATATTATTGTTTAAAGAGTTCTTGTTTTTGATATCCTATCTAGTTACGAAAATTTCCGCATTAGTGCGGAAAGTATTATTTTCCCGCACTAATGTGATTGAGTACACAATATAGTACATGGAACCTGTGTTTCATTCTCATAAAAGAGGGTTGTTGGTGATTTTGTTTTATTATAATATATGCATCTGTATACCAACGACTTGTTTTGTATGTCCTAACACCCTAAAAGACACATCCAACAAAGATCGGCAAAAACGAACATTTTTAAAGCCTTGCAAGGAAGGGGAGGATTCGTAAATATAACAAAAATAGGGGTCCGTATTGCTATATTTGCAACAGACCAGGATATTACGTGGAAGCGTGATGATCCAGTAAAAACAATAGAAACCATGCCGTTAATAATTTCAATAGTAATTATGAAACGCGTTTTACAACAAAGGCTAAGCAAAATTTCCAAAATACGGGAAGACAGAGTTCCAGTAGGGGTTATTTTGCAAATAACGGAGGGCGAATCCCAAATTATAATATTTTAATAGTAGTCGTAGTTACAATAACAGTCGAAAGGTAGGAAATAACAAAAATTACAGAAATTTGAGGAGTAAAAGCCGCAGAGGACGAATTACTTTCCATCCCGTTCAAAATTCAAAAGTCGGCCCAGAACCCCGCAGTCCTTGGCCAATTGACTGAAAGAGGGTCTATTACAAAAAATATACTAACCATTAAAGCAATTGTAAATAATAAAGACACTGAAATTGTAATAGACACCGGATTGGGTAATTTTTCTATAATTCTGCAGAAGCAACAATTTACTAAAAACATAATATGATCTAGCTCGACAGGCCATCTAGGCCCAAGGCATTTTGCACAACACTTCTTTATTTTTTCTTATCTTGTGCTTCCTCCTTCCATCTTCCAATACCTAGTAGTCTCAGGTCCGCTTCCGCCTTATCCAACCATTTCTTCGTGTGGTGCAGTCTCCTCCTTATTTCCAAAAGTCTTCCTTCCATTGCCTTTCCTGTGGTTCTACTGTCCTGTAGCCTAACTACATGTCCCAAGCGCCTGTTATATTGTGATCTGGCTATATCCGTTACTAGTGGTTAGTCGTACATTTAATATATTTCGGCATTTGTCTTCTCTTCTATTCATTTTTCGCTCTCTTCCCCCCCCCCCCCCCATATATAATTTTAAGGACTTTTTGCTCTCACACTTCCAAATTTTGTCTATCCGTTCCACTCATTGTCCATATTTCACTGGCATATAGTACCACCGTTTGGATCACCGTTTTGTATAGCTGCAGTTTGACATTGCGTGACACATTTTTGTTTCTCATTATCTTCATCAAGACACCTAGTATATATTCTTCTATTTCCCGCCGTAATTCTTACGTTAAACTTTTAACTATGGTCATTATTTCGAGTTATACTATTTTTCCCAGAAAACAAAACTGGTCCACTTTGTCATGTCAGTTTGCGCCCTTTCGGCACTTTCAAAATTTTTTCCGAACGTTAAAGTCCGCTGTCAACTTTTAGTAGCAACATTTTTCGGAAAGTTTATAGTGAAGTTGAAATTATTTAAATACGCCTTTGGGCAATAATTTAACGTAAACTTTTATGTCAGCAAATGTTTTATTTAAAACCATTGCATATCGTCCTTCAAAATTAAATCAAGTATTATCTTAGTTAAAATTAATATTATCACGTTTTGCTTGATGCAGCTGTCAATAGAACAAAACCTAGTATGTTCTTTCTAAATTAAATTTTATTTTCTTATCGTCTAGGTATTGCATTATTTCGCTTATAGTTAACATATGCGGCCCGCGGGAAGCGGGCGGCTTCATAGTATTCTTGTCTCTGTTTTCCGAGCGAGAGCCCAAACTTGTCTCGACATGCATATTGCAGTTTAGAGGTTGGGGGGAGATGGTGTCTCAAATCCCACCTAATATTTTATATATTTTAATTTAGTACTCACACCTTTTCCGTCAAGGAAAACAAGTTTCCACTGGTCTCCCGTCAAGAGAGGTCGAGTTCCCTCAGAGCTCTTTGATCAGACAAGTCGACTTTTTCGTAGTCAAGATGTGAAGTTAAGTCTTCCATTCGACTATTTGTCAAAATAACCGGGTCAGTAACACCTTTGACACCGAGTTAAGTAATGTCTGTAGAGTTTTTGTGTGATGGGTCTCCAAGTGCTTCGCTCTTTGATGGTTCGTTCACGCCTTTATAACATCCAGTTGGAATTATGGAAGGGAACAAAGCCGTTCACGCTTCTAAGGAAGGATTTTAGGCCACCCTCCGTATTTCAACTCCATTGCCGCAGTTCGAAGTATCACGACGGATGGAGTCGTCCATTTGAAAAAAAGCATATTTGAACAACTCACTTCATCCATGTGTAAGGTTAATGTGAATTTTAAGATGTAAAGTCACCAAGGATGATCGCCATTCGATCATTGCTTGCGTCGAAATTTTGTTTAGCTCACTCATGTACTTTTAAGATGTCATGTTTTTGGATGTGTTCCATAAGTGGACTTTATGTCACTAGTTTCGGGTCCTGTGAGACCAAATTTAAGTAACGTAGTAATCATTAAGGTTTAATTTCACGTAGTAAAAGATGAGCTCCATCGTTTGAATTTCAAGTTTAATACGTTAGAATCAATTTAGTAGTATCCACATCCACTTTCATTCCATTGTCATCATCTCCATCATTCAGTATATCTTCAAAATATTCCGCCCATCTTTCCAAATTCTCGCTTTTCTCCACACATAATATTCCTTCTTTGCTTCTACAATACACATATTTTGCTTGGTATATACCCTTTCTTTTTCTTCTTTATTTGTTGGCAAAACCTTCTCACTTCCTTTGTTCTATATATTTCTTCTCCAAATCTAACACCTGTTCCTTTTTAGACTTTCTCTTCTTCATTCTGAATATTCGTTTAGCATTTCTTTTCTATTTTCTGAATTAGATTTACTTTTCCTTCTCCTAGTACCAGCTCCGCAGTTTTCATATATAGCACCCCTGCTCTTATTTTTTCCCATTTTTCTTCTACGTTTCTACCTTCTTCCCTTGCTTGTAGTTGTATTTCCACTTCTTCCGCAAATTCATTTCTGTTGTTCTCTTTCTGTAATGTAGTGATGTGAAAACTTTCCATTATCTCTTGTGTTTTCTACTAGCTGCTGGTATCAGTTGCTTAACTACTATTTTAACCAGATAGTGGTCGGTATCGGCCTCTGCACATATACAGCTTTTCACGTTGGTTTTTGCTTTCATGTGTCGCTCCTCCACCAACACCTGGTCTATGTGATTCACTGTAATACCGTGTGGTGATGTCCATGTTCCTTTGTATATGTTCTTTCGTTGAAAGTCAGTACATACTATTTTCATATTTCTTTATACGTTGCGAAACCTATCAACATCAGTCCGTTTTCATTACTTCCAACGTGTCTGCTATATATTCCTATTGTTGGGATGTCCGTGAAGTTGGCCCCCCTTTTTTGGAAAATCGACAATTTTTTTTTTGTATTATGTTGTTTTCAATTTGTATTGCGTTGTATCGTAAATAAAAAATTCATTTCGCGAACGGTTCCACTAAAAATCGCGAAAAACGGGTTTTTGAGCTGGCCCCCCTTTTTTGGAAAATCAAAAAATTTTTTTTTGTATTATGTTGTATTCAATTTGTTTTATGTTGTATCGTTGAAATTAATCTCATAAATTTATTATTAACCGCGTAATCCGCAAAATAAAAATTCGCGCTGGCCCCCCTTTTTTGGAAAATCGAAAATTTTTTTCTTGTATTATGTTGTATTCAATTTGTTTTACGTTGTATCGTTGAAATTAATCTCATAAATTTAATATAAACCGAGCAATCCGCAAAATAAAAATTCGCGCTAGCCCCCCTTTTTTGGAAAATCGAAAAAATTTTTCTTGTATTATGTTGTATTCAGTTTGTTTTACGTTGTATCGTTGAAATTAATCTCATAAATTTAATATTAACCGCGTAATCCGAAAAATAAAAATTTCAGATCGGATGTAACGATACTCAATGTAAATACTCGTATTATAGGTGTTGGTATGTAAGTTACAATGTAACCAATAGATGGCGCTACACTTGTATGTCGCTGGTTATCTTATTATACCTGCAGGTAATATAGGAAGACCTGCTTGTGGTCGTATATACCAGCCATTCTAGCTCAGCGCTATATTCGAGAGGCCCACCGGCCTCCACAACTTCCCAACGCCAGATGCCAACCCAGATGAAGGAGATGGCCGGCTACGCCGGGATGCTCCGTCCAAGTCAGCACAGAAAAGCGAAAAAAAAATGGTCGTATATGTGTCGACTGTATATTAACTCACGTACACAAGCAGGTCAGTGTTCTATATTTTACTATTATGTTTTATTGTTGTACTTCTTATTAAAATGTAAATTTATTATAATTTAAATGTATAAAAAATGGACAAAAATTTATATTTCTACATAAATACATAAATGAGGATTTTTTTCTCTTGGCTGATTTGGTGGGCATGCAGGTTTCTTTAACAAGTCATCAAATTCCATCCAATTCGTACCTCGTTTTATCCACGCTGTGTAGTGTCCAATTGATGTAATATCAATGCCACCTTTATACATAACTATTCCAGCTAGTAGATATTGTTTGTTATGTAATTCCATTTTGTCTGGAAATTCGTCCACTAAAATTTCTTAACCAATCCACATTCAATAAAAATATGGGAACCGTACGTGACACTAACATCAAATAATTTTCCACAGCATCTTCTTGTAGAAAGTCCACCGTATTTCAACGCTTCTTCCAATTTTTTAACACCATGTTTTTGAACGATTTCTATGTTCATAGGGGCGATGGTTTTTTTAAATATTTTAGGTTTATGGCATATATCACACGTAAAATTATCCATAATGCTCCAATCCTTGTCAAATATATATTGACATAAGTTTACGATATTTGAAGCTGCGTCGATATTAATAACACCTGCAGTTTCTTTGCTGTTCACAAAATGTTTGACTTCTTTCAATACCTTAGCGCGCATTTTATATATTCCCACGGATGGACCATCTTTAAGGAAACATTTTAGAAATGAAAACGTAGTTGTTTTCCTTTCATTAACAAATTTAAAGAATTTTTCATGCTTGCACGCCATGGCTAATATTTGTATAATGCTATCGAATCCACATGTATTTTTTACAACAGTATTTTCATACCTTCCTTTAATGATAGGGCATATATTTCCGTTAAGCAATAAGCCAATATCTAATTGCTTCTTTTTATGGTGGATAATATCCCAATCAGGATAAGCGTCAAGGTATGAACGTTTTTTCGATTGTCCAGGGTTCTTGTTTCTCCAGTTTTGTTCTTCGGTTAACTCTAAAGTTCCTGAAGCTACGTCGATAGCTTCATCAATATCTTCGGAGGAATTTACCACTTCGTTCACATTTTCCTTATATGTAGTACTCTCACTATTTTCATTCGTACATTGAGCAAGTACATCTGTACTTGCGACTGCTAGTTTGGCTTTGCCCGAGAAGGATCGCATATGCATGACTAAGAACTTATCGACACGTAGGGGTAAATTTTCATTGCGGAACAGCCTGTGCTTCAAGTCATTAAACTCGCTCTCTACTGCCGCCGAACTTGCATTTATTTTTCCATATCCAAATAATGAAATCATTACTCCGGAATAAAGCGGGAATTAAGGCAGCATATATTTAAGTTTTTGAGCCATGGATGGACAGTAATACGCATTAATACCAACCCCAATTGCTGCCGATTTCGCATCATCGACACAATTTTTAAAAAACGTATTAGCCCAAACATCAATAGGCTTTTCGTTTTCATTGGCGCACTGTTTTATTTCTATCTCTTCTTCTTTGCCATCATTTTGAACATTGTCTTGAACATTATTGAAATCTGTATTTCCTTTAATATTTTCGCTAATATAAATACGGGCATTTTCAGCTAGAGTAACTTCTCCATATTCGGTGCTTCCAACTGTTTCACTAACGCAAAGAACTATGGCGGATTTAACTAACTTTTGGAAAATGTTGAAAGTAGTTACTTTAGTTAATAAACACATAAAAATCGTATAAAACTTTTTTACTTGGGGATGTAATGACGCCAATATCTTCCACCGAACCACTAGAGCAAAATAATGAGATATATCCAATCTTAAATAACAACCAGGTAGATTATTTTTATCTTCATTTACAACCGCCAGAAAACATTTTGACAAATAATCTCGAAGATCCTTGCATTGACCAAACGCTCTCGCCACCGCACCCATTAAGGCTTTATCGAAATCACAAATAACTTCTTTTGGCGTTGGGAAATTATATTTGTGCGTGTAGCCTATTCGGATAATTTCAAAAAGCCAGTACTGTATAGCATTCGTATTTTGCACGGCACTTAGCATTTGAAAAACAGGCATTTTTGACGTAGGAGTTTCACAAACTATTTGATATAAATATACATGCGATATTAATTCCGAATTTCCTTTTTTCCATTTTTTAATTAATGATCCTGTAGCATCTATATAAACTACATTAGAGTGCAAAATGTACGTTGCCATTTGTTCCAATGTCCAGTAATGTACATAAAATGGGTCTAATCCAATGCCATGAATCGCTCCAGAATATCGTTCGTATTTCATTTGAACTATAGCTTGAATCGGATCCACACCTTGCACCAAATCTAACATTTTTTCTTTTTTTTTCTTGTTTAGCTTTACGTAATGTACCAATTTTGGGTAAATGAGGTGGTTCTGCATCACCAAATTCCATTAATTTGTCAGCTTCATTTCTACGCCACACGCATGGTTGAAAATTGTTTTCAGCCAACATCTTTGAAACTTCGGCTCTTCGTTGCCCTTTCAATTGTCGTTTATGTGTATGTTTTAAAGAAAAAATAAATTCTTTCATATAACATTCCATAATGACAAAAGAATTTTCTAAAGGTTTATTAATTATGTTACTAACAAACGACCCACCACATTCTTTACAATTTCCTATCACAGTTATGAAGACACCTGTTTCAGACACTTTACACCGTTTAAAGCTAATGGCACATGGCAATTTTGTTTTTTCGTATACCATATCAAAAAGTTCGTTCGTCCACAATTTGCGTTTTAAAGTTCCATACGTTTTACCTAACTTTTCCTTATAAGTTACATCTTCGGGAAATATTTTTAACCAAGTATCATGAGAAAGTTCGATTGTAAACATTACAACATTCTTATCATTAACGCTATCGTCGCTTAAACTACTTGTTTCAATTTCGACACAAGAATTTGCTTGAATTCCATGAAAATCTAGTATTTTGTCCAAAATTTCATAGCGATTGGTTTTTATAATAGTATATATTGCCATGTAATCCTGTAAACTTGTAAATTGTTATTCACAAAATTACGGTGGCACTTATTAAAATGCGCCAGCTAGCTCAAGAGATCTTTCAGGGTCAAGAGGCGAGTTCCTATACTCAATTGCAACGCTCATGTGTCTACTTACTTAAAATCTTTCTTATAAAGATTAATTGATGAAAAGAGATTACCCAGAATTGTATCTGTTTTCCTTCCTGATCTTTACTGCAAAAATTGAAATTCAAACTCATTCGATACCAATGAAAAATAATTGTATTTATTAAACATAAATAAAATGGAAACAAATGTTGATTGTAATCATAATAAAACAAATCAAATTTTACAAAATTATTCTTATTTCTACCCCAATGTTTTTACTTGCGCAACCGAATTATCGTACCCGACTCGTCTATACGCGAATAAAGTTAAAACGCACAAAAAAAACAATCCTTACCAGAGAATCTTACGTCCTTTTCGCACTTTTCTCTCTCTCGTATTATTGCACGCGTTGTGTTGGTTGGTGTTGGTGTCGCCGTAGATGAAAAAAAAACAGCTCCCGAGTTCGATTGGATCGGATCAACCAAGGAAAACCATTAAATAATTTCTCTTCTTGAATCAGACAACTAATCATAGGTGAGTATTTGAATATTTCCAGCATAAATTAGTTATTTTCTTAATTTTCTTCCAAAAATGTACCATTAATTCCCATTGATTCCAAAATTTTCTACACCAATTAATTTTCTATTCCAATTCTCAATTAGAAAAATATTGACAACCATCGACTTATTTAAATTAATTATTGCAAAAATTTCAGCTTATTCAATTCTTCAATTCTTTTTACCAATTCACTAATTATATCAATAATATTAATAATTAACTCAACTCTGTCTCATGAACGTTCTTCAAATTTTTCAAATATGTCGTCCCTTTGGTCGACGAAACTCCACTCTCCAAAAACGTCTTTTTCCTTCCATCCACCAAACAAGACTCTCATACGTCGTCCCTATCTCGTGGACGGAACGAGACTCTTCTTCCAACCTTTACACCAATTTTATCTCTCGCGCATGCATTCCGCGAACCGTCACTTATATTCCAATTCTAATCCTATATTTACAAACTAGAATAAATAATTTGATTTGTTTCTAAATTTTATACATCATAATAACCAAAATTTGTCTCTTACAATTCTTTTTTATTTTTCAGGGTTTTGGTAGCGAATACATCTATGGCTCCTGAGGCAAAGCAGTCATTTTAAATTTCCAGATCAGGGAGAATTCAGATACAACTATTTTCTACCTATTACGGTCTGATTAAATAAAAGGACTTTATGAGTGTTCCAACTTTGTACAAATGACCCAAAAATCATCCCTTATACTGAGCAAACCATGACAATATATAAGAAGGTTTTAATTCATTATTTAATCTTTCACTAACTCTCTTATACACATCCGAAGTAGGAAAGGCAACTACACCGTTTTCATCAATTATATTGGTAAATTCTGAAGATAACACTACATCGAGCAAAGGTTGAACGTATTTTGACATGATTTTAATTCTTTCTTCTTTTATTTCGACTATACTTACACAATTTTCTTTTATACAGTTATTGAACGTCTATTACTCTTATATAGATACTGTTTGGTTGGTACTCGTGCGATAATCCGATTAGTGATATAATCTCGGATTCTATGGAACACCTATAATACGAGTATATCCATCGAGTATCGTTACATCCGATCTGGAATTGGTGGTGCTATTGTGCTACGCTGCGCCGGGACCATCCCAGGCCGTTTCGTAGTAATAAACATTTGTATAGTCTTTTGTTATGTACGTCTAAGTTTTAAGATTTGTAAATATTTTGTATATAGGCTCATTTATTGTTCTCGCAAACCCGTTCTTTGGAATTCAACTTTTTGTCATGATTCCTGGAAGGTGGATCGAGGCATTTTCTAAATGGGCTGAATTGTTAACGTCAGCCCTCAAAAGGTGCATTTCTACAGTCACGAATATTCAACTGAACTGAACACAACAACAAAATAACATTTTAATAAGAAGTATAAAACATAATAGTAAAATATAGAACACTGACCTGCTTGTGTACGTGAGTTAACACACAGTCGACACATATACGACCACTTTCGATTTTAGATTTTCTGGACTGACCATAATGGAGCATCCCGGCGTAGCCGACCTTCTCCTTTATCTGGGTTGGCATCTGGCGTTGGGAAGTTGTGGAGGCCGGTGGGCCTCTCGAATATAGCGCTGAGCTAGAATGGCTGGTATATACGACCATCAAAATCAAATCAAAATATATTTATTAGAAAAGTAAAACAATTTACACAAGTAATATAAGTTAGTTATAGTTTTTGAAGTGTGCACTTCCTCTACTATGTTCGTAAGGTTGGTCAGTATGATGAGTTCGTCTTGTTAGTGAAATGTGCAGTCACAGGTAAAAATTTTCAAAAACCTGATGTGGATAAAAATAAAAAAAAGCAAAATAAAATAAAAATAACAAAAATAAAATAATTAAAATAACAAAAATAAAATAATATAATATAGGGTGAAGTTCGCGTAATATGAACTAGATACGTTAAGTTAGTATTTGCTTAAGGAATTTCTCAATTTTCTTAAATGGCAAATCTTTAATATTGTAGTCAATCGTTGCGGCGATGAGCGGATTCGCATGGTTAGTCATCGACGAAATTAGTTTTTTCGTCTTAAACTTAATGTGGTCCCATATTAATTCGATATTGCAATCGTCGTGCATGTGGGTAATGGTGGTGTAACGAGGATATTGTCCTATAATTCGTAGAAATTTGTTTTGCGTTACTTGCACAGCTTTCAGATGAGTTTGAGCAGCGACACCCCATACTGCTGCATTATACATGAGTACACTGCGTGCACAAGTTTTATACAGTATAATTTTATCCCGTTTATCCAGTTTGGAATTTGGGCCAATAAGTGGATACAGGAATTGAATGCAGAACATTGTTTTAGCGATACGGTTGGAAATTTCATTTCGAAAAGTGAGTTTGTTGTCTAAGATGGTACCAAGATATTTGACTTCATTTTTCCATTTGATGAGTTGACCACTGACCATTACACCCTGAGTTTTCCGTAATTTTCGGGAAAACAAAATTGCCTCCGTTTTGTGTACATTTAATTTTAGCTTCCAATCGTTAAAGTACTGAGTTATTGCTTGTAGATGTCTTTGAAGGAACTTGACTATGTGTTTATCTTGGGTTGCGTGTGCAATGATTGCAGTGTCATCGGCGTAAATTGCTAGGCTTGTGGCGGGATCCCGTGGAATATCGTTAATAAATATGGAGAAAAGAATTGGCCCTAGTAGAGATCCTTGTGGTACTCCGGCAGGAACGCTGAGGGTTTGAGACTTCCTTCCATTTAAATTCACGTAAAAGTTCCTATCTTGAAGATAGTTTGCAATGATTTGAACAAGAATTTTCGGTGCCCTAACTTGTTCGACCAGCTTGTATATAAGTGCGTTATGGTTAACGACGTCGAACGCTTTTTCTAAATCGAGTAAAACCATACCCGTGCCGTGTTTTCTGTGTCGTTCCCATACAATTTTTTCCTTTATACGAGCAACCTGATGTGTGGTGTTGTGTCCCGGTCTGAATCCGAACTGTTCGTCAATTATCGTGTGGTTCTTCTCCAAATGGTCTTTCAATTCTTCCAGGATGATTTTTTCCAGAACCTTGCTTAAAGCTGATAATAAGCTAATTGGTCGGTAACTTGAAGCTTCGTTCCTGGGCTTATTGGGCTTTGGAAGAGCGATGACTTTGGCAATCTTCCATTGTTGCGGGAAATAGCAATTTGAAAGACATGAACGAAATATGTAGTAAAGTTGGCAGATTCCCTTCTTCGGGAGGTACTTGATATGACGGTTTGAAATGTGATCGTTCCCTGGAGCTTTCCTGTTCTTTAATTTTTTGATAATCGACATAATTTTATGCGGATTTGTTCTTATTTGCGTGTCTTCTTCCGAATGGGTGTTTGAGGCATTAACGATTTTTGCGATATCTTCATCCTTGCTTGACGTTTGCTTTATCGTTTTATTGTGGGCTTCGAGAAAGATTTCTGCCAATGTTTCAGCTTTGTCGTCATCGGAGTACATCATGACGTTCTTGTGTTTTATGTTTGGCATTGGTTCGTGCTTCATTTTGAGGTTCTTGTATACCTGCCACAGTGAATTGTCTTGTAACCTTAACTCTTCTGTTTTCTTGGACCATGTTGCGTTTCTGTTTTCGTTGGCGATCTTCTTAATTTCTGCGGAAATACGGTTTTTATTCCGTCTCGATTCTTCGTTCCCATTTTCAAGCCAATCTCTTCTTGCTCTATTTCGTAACGTTTTCAATCTTCTTATTTCTAGATCTACGGTGTTATTTTCTTTGGCGGGTATAACTTTCGTGGTCTCGTCATGTGCTGCTTTTATCGAATTTGTAAATACGGTGATTGCATTTTCAATGTCTTCTATGCTCGATATGTTTTGATTTATTTCAATGTGTTTATTGCATTGTTTTCTATATTCTTTCCAGTCAGTTAAGTGTATATCGCGACGAAACAGGTAGTAGTTGAGAAATATTTCCATCATGACCGGAAAGTGGTTAGAACCGAGATCTTGGATAGTCATTGGAGTTGTGAAATTACTGATACCTTTTACTAGAAAGATGTCCAGAGTGGACGCGGCGTATTGAGGTCCATGTTTGTAAGTGAAATCGGGCGGGAAAAGTATAATGAAGTCTTCTGAGTCTGAAAGATTTCGCAGGGTTGTGCCACTAGAATTATTAGTGGTACAATTCCAAAACGAATGTTTGGCATTGAAGTCGCCCCCAATGACGATG
The DNA here is from genome assembly GCA_932274525.1 of Podabrus alpinus. Lineage (NCBI taxonomy): Eukaryota > Metazoa > Arthropoda > Insecta > Coleoptera > Cantharidae > Podabrus > Podabrus alpinus. The sequence continues at coordinate 45,102,352 of OW026456.1, read as the reverse complement.
TTTGAGTATTGGTTGAAGTACAATTTGAGATCGTTTGGATCTATTACGATGTCGGGTGGTTGATAAGCCGCCCCGACGTATAATGGGGGGTTAGTTTTCACCTTATAAACTGAGATTTCCATTTGGTTAACATTTTCTTTTTTAACTGGTTCATGCGGGATGCCTTTTTTGATTATGACGGCTACTCCTCCTCCGCGGGTTTGTCTGTCTTCCCTATAGACATGATGGTTTTTTAATTTGAATTTTTGTCCCGGATTAAGCCAAGTTTCCGAGACTAAAGCAATGTCAATTTTATGTTCATTTAAGAAATCTTCTAGTTCCTCTTTCTTGTTGTCAACACTAGTAGCGTTCCATGTGATAAGTTTTAATTTTTCTAGGGGTTTTTTACCCATGAATATTGTTAAATGAAAAACCTGAAAACGCTTTACTTGATTTCATAAAAGCGTTCATCACATCCATAGGACCTGTGGCATTTTCTAGTTTGGCTTTGAGTTCACGTATAGCTTGAAGTAGGGCCTTGAAGTCATACTTTTCCTGAAGTTCATTTAATTCCTTCATAAATGTCGTAAAATCGTCTGTATTTGTATCAGTCGGTTGTCGAGTTTGTGATCGCTTACCTTGAAAATTAAAAAGTTTAGGTGTTAGTGGTGGTTTCTGCTGGTGGGGAGGAGGCCGTGATTTGTTGGTTTCTGGTTGTGACGCAGGGTGGTGTACTTTAGGGAGGGGTGGAGGAAGCCCTTTAGTTTTTTGAGGAAGTGTTGGAAAATCATTTTCTTTAAATTTGAATTGACTGTTTGTTATTGGTTTTTTTGGTCCGCTTGGAATTTTCTTTGTCGGTCTCCTGGCCAAGTAATGTTTGTAAGTTTCACAGTCTTCGCTAGACGATTTATGGTTTCCTCCACAATTATAACACTTTGGCGTATTTGGATTTTCGTTACATTCCCAGGTGGGGTGAGGATTTGCGCAAATTGCGCACACCGTTCGAACATAGCATCCTCTTTGACCATGACCATATTGTTGGCATTTTCCACATTGTAATGCTTTACGGGGTGGTCTGTATTTTTCCCAGTAGATTCTTTGCGAATAAATATAATTAATATTCTTCACTTGGCTAATTGTTGTACCAGGGGCAGTGGTTATCTTGTATTTTGGATAGAGTATTTCGCCAGTATAACTGTCATTAGCCAATAGTCGACATTCAAAAACTTCGATTCCTTTCGTTTTTAACTCTTCCAAAATAACATCTGGTTCCATTCGTCTCAATCCTTTAATAACATAAGAAACTCGTTTTTCGTGTTCCAAGGCATAACAAAAAAAGGGTAATCCGTTTTTCTGGAAATCTTCTTTCACGAGCCAGTAGTCGTCGATATTGTCCACTGTTATTTTCGTCTTGGTACCAAGGTTTTTAGTATTGAAATTGCCCTTCACAATTTCTTTAATTTTACCTACAAAAGTAGTAAAGTTAGAAGGCAGCGATTCTAAAATAATTGGTGTGGGTCTTATTCGTTTTTCTGTCGGTTGTGCATGACTTTTCGCATTGTCCTGTTGTATTTCGGAGATGTTGTACGTCTTTTTTTGTTCCACGAACAGGCCCTCGTACCTGTTTTTGATTGGTAATTTAAATTTAAATTTTTCTTCATATTTCTTCTTTTTGTTGATCCCTGGAGACGTTTGCGTTTTTCTTTTTCCCGGTCTTTCCCACGGCATTGTCGTTACATCTTCGTAATCCAGTTTATTACCGGAAAGGAACTCATCAATTTCCATTCCGAGGGTCGTTTCTTCTCCATCCGAGTTTTGATTTGTTTCATCAACATTGATGACCACGTTTTGTTCGATATGCGATGAGCTTTCATGGCTTATACGACCACAAGCAGGTCTTCCTATATTACCTGCAGGTATAATAAGATAACCAGCGACATACAAGTGTAGCGCCATCTATTGGTTACATTGTAACTTACATACCAACACCTATAATACGAGTATTTACATTGAGTATCGTTACATCCGATCTGAAATTTTTATTTTTCGGATTACGCGGTTAATATTAAATTTATGAGATTAATTTCAACGATACAACGTAAAACAAATTGAATACAACATAATACAAGAAAAATTTTTTCGATTTTCCAAAAAAGGGGGGCTAGCGCGAATTTTTATTTTGCGGATTACGCGGTTAATATTAAATTTATGAGATTAATTTCAACGATACAACGTAAAACAAATTGAATACAACATAATACAAGAAAAAAATTTTCGATTTTCCAAAAAAGGGGGGCCAGCGCGAATTTTTATTTTGCGGATTACGCGGTTAATATTAAATTTATGAGATTAATTTCAACGATACAACATAAAACAAATTGAATACAACATAATACAAAAAAAAATTTTTTGATTTTCCAAAAAAGGGGGGCCAGCTCAAAAACCCGTTTTTCGCGATTTTTAGTGGAACCGTTCGCGAAATGAATTTTTTATTTACGATACAACGCAATACAAATTGAAAACAACATAATACAAAAAAAAAATTGTCGATTTTCCAAAAAAGGGGGGCCAACTTCACGGACATATTGTTGGGGTATATTCTTCTTCTTTTCCCACCTCTGCATTACAGTCTCCAGCAATGATTTTAAGATTGTATTTTGGAATTCTTTGGTATGTACTGCTGTGTTCTAAAATGCTCTATAGAGGCATTAAATTCAAAAATGAATAATATATTCAAAAAGAACACAAAATGCTAAGTAGGAATCAATCTTTAAAACTTTAGGTAACGAACATTAAAAAACCTTCTCAATTTTCATTTTATTTATGACTTTATTTGAATCTCTCGGAATAAAAAGGACATGTGGAAAATTGCTGAGAATAATTAAGTTGAGATTGTCACATCAAAATGTTACTAAAAGATTTAATTAGCTGGAAATTAATTAATATTGTATTGTTATTTTGGATATCACAATAACCTAAAAATGTAAAACTTTGATACCAAATTGTTTCTTGAATAACACGTTTTGTGCAAATCTGTTCATATCAAAAATTATGTAATCTCTTCATCTATGTAACTCAACCATTTTCGTGATACAAATCATCAAAATTGTGAATAAGGGTGAAAATCGCATAAATTTGGAAATGACCCTAAAATGGCCGCAAGTGAGTCAAAAGCATTCCGAATTAAACCATAAAAACAGCATATACCAATGGAATCGTATGGGAAACATCTCTTTATAACACAATTTCAATGTGGACCCAAAACCTGAAACAGAATAATTATTTTACGAAAATTAAAAATTCAAAATACAATAATTTGATTTACTTTTGAGCTGCAGGCATACCAATTGATAACACTTTTTCTTTTGAGTTGTACTTTTTGCGTGCTCTCTGTTACGAGGCTCTCGTATCAACTTTTTTGTACCAACTCACTTTTATCGTGCGGAGCACCAAACTACACGTGCTCACCGCCACGAACCTCTCTAGGAACTCTGTTGTTATTATTTTCCATTACCTTGGTTATTTTTGGAAAAACAAAAATTCAAATTGTATTTTCGTCGCCTTGATTCCTCTTTAAATCGGCTTCACTCTCTTGGGTAAGTACACTTTGATCCATTTCGGTAATCTTTTTTATCATAATTAAAATTGTCACGAATTATCTATAGTTTTGTTTCGTTGTAGGTACAACCGACCGTCACTCAAGCCGCCTCGGAACGCCCGACTGTAGTACCCCGTTTGATACGAAACACGTAAACTCCGACTTAAAATTACTTAACATTTATAATTTTATAAACAAACCCTTACGTACTAACATTGTTATTTAAATATAAATTGTTGAACATGATTGCAAAAATTATATTATTTATCACTTTGGGTACTCGCATTCTTTGTTATCTTTTTGTGAGTTACAGGTAAATTATAAATAGTGAACCTTTCAACCCGTTTAAGAATCTCTTGCTAGTTCTTTCCTGCTGATAAATTGTTAATATTTTCAATTTATTCAATAGAACATGGCAATATTTTGGGTTGGTACTAAATAAATAAACCAATCAGGGATTTTGAGCGCACAAACAACCTTTAAATTTTTATGTTATGGTACAGAAAATAGATGATACGAACAGATATTAATTTAACATTGATATACATATTGTCGTGTTTCAAGGGCTAATTTAAAGCAATAAATAATAAATAATGATAAATAAAAACAAAAGGAAGCATAAGTTCTTCAAGAAGGAAGGGATTCCTCAAAGGGATGAAATTAAGGTACAAAATAAAATACTCAACGAGTTTGAAAAGTAAAGAACGTTACAATACAAAATGATGATGCCTGCATTCACTAAAATGTGATATGTAGTTAGAAAATGTAATCATGAAGTTTGTTACCGCTTCCCCATCGTTTACCAATTTTAGAAAAGAAAAAAGATTAATATTAAAAGAAAAGTAATCTTATAATATTAAAATCAAATAAGTTAAGCGTAATTATTTCAAAAAATAAATCTAAAAGATGAGGTCATAATGTCTCCGCTTCTCGCTAAGAAAAAGCACAACACTCAGCTGTTTGCTGTTGTCAACTATCGTTAATTCATTTTAATATATGCGTTCTTTGTTCAATCAACACCTTGAGACGCGAACTTTATATAAAACTGTACTCATAAATGCAATTTGACGGGTGGGGAGAAATTAATCTTCAGTGTATGCAGAACGAACAAAGAAGTAACACTCAATTATCTTACCTAATTATCTGTTTTCTAAAATAATGTTAAAATTAATAAAAGAAACGATTCAGTCAACCATAATTATCTTATTATCGAACACATATGCAAGTGTCAAATTATCTACATGTGTTTATTGTTAACAAACTAACAAATTTCATTATAAGTGCATCGTCAAAGTAACAAATCCAAATAAAAAAAAAAAGGTTAATAAATCTTTAATACAAATAATTTTAAACATCATTGTGAAGAACAATTCGCGTAAGTTAAAATACGATTGACTTTCTTAATTTACGTATCGATAAATTAAATACAAAATAACAATTTTTGGAGTAACTTTGTGGAACTATTTAAATAAAATTGCGGTTATAAGTGAACTTATGGTGCCTAATCCTAATATACCAATAAGAAATTCATTATAAACTACAATCATTCTATATTCGCAAGTTAATAATTTATCACAAAGTGCGACTAAAAGCGTAAACTGCTGACTTCGGCAGCAACTTGGTTCATTCGTATGGAGCGGCACATCGACACCTGGGGATGACATCGCCAGCATTGAATGGTACCCACGCTTCGTTCTCATGTTTTACCGTGTTATCCAACCTTCACAAAAAGGTATTTAAATTCCATATGGAACAAATTTTGTATTCGAATGTATAAATTATCAAAAAGTTGATTTCATTTAATTATTTTAATGTATTAAATATTGTGATTTATCACAATAATTGTAATAATTTGTCACTAATTTTAAACGGTATGAAAGGTGTGAATGATTTAATTGATAAGGAAACAAATATTTTGATATGCTAACTTTTATCGCATTTGTACAGGTTATTAAGTCTATTAATTTATTAAATGTATATTTTGCATATTGTGTTTTTTATTCATTTTGTCTTCGCTCAAATAAGTGTAAGAACCACCCCTGAAGGACGGGATAAGAGTTGCTTCCATAAATAGATTCTCCTGGACAGTAAGTAGCCGGGCAAGGCAAAATTTTTTTTGGGGTATCAAGACTACCATCCATCCTGGTAACAATGGCTTCCAACCTATGGGCTTCGAATTTTTTAAGAAAAAACGAAAAAGCTTATTTGAGTTGAAGGTGGATGAATGAAAAACTTTTTCTTTCAGCAAAAGAATTTTTTTTGTTAATAATAATTAAGTAAAAATAAAATAACGCAAAATGGATCCGAAACATTTAACCAATAGCGAGTTAAAGTTTGAGATTTTGTGTAGGGGTGAAGAAGTGCGCGTGACGCGTTTGGCAAATGAAGAATTATTAATAAAGCTCATGGAACAATTTGCGCCCATAAACTTTATACCGCTAACATGGGAAATAAATACTAGACAATTAGATGAAACTCTAGCGGACCTAGAGTTAATAATACAAAGCGGAGTGACATTAAATAATATCGGCAAAATAAAATCACGTTTGCTTCACGCGGATCAAAGATTATCAATTCTAAAACAAGACTATATCGATAAAAATGAAGAAGAAATAAAATTATACGAAAAAAGTCTTGAAAATATGGAAAAAGCAACCGCGATTGGTATAAGTCAATTAAATCAAAATGAACCGGAAAAATTAACTAAAATAATAAAAAATATGCCAATTCATAAATGGGATATTAAATTTGCCGGTCATAATTCAAACGAAGACCCTATGAGCTTCCTTGAAAAAATAGAAGATCTCTGCATAGCTCGACAAATACCAGAAGAGGAATTATTTACCTCAGCTCATGATTTGTTTACGGGTGATGCAATTAAATTTTGTAGAAACGCGAAATCCAGGTGTACAACCTGGAAAGAATTCGTTGAACTATTTAAACTTGAATTTTTACCTTCAGATTATGAATATAAATTGTCACAACAAATTAATAGGCGGGTTCAAAATCCGCATGAAAATGTGTTAGTTTTTATAGATAATATGGTATCTTTATATAGCCGATTTGAAACTCCAACAACCGAAAAAAATATAGTAAGACAGATCATTCGGAACCTAAATTCGTTTTTTGCCAATCATGTAGTATTACAAAAATATGATACGTTAATTGAATTAAAATCGGAATGTAAGAAAGTCCAAGAACTTAAAGATCGCACTTTGAATTATTCGGTTCAACCCGAAAATCAAATAAATAATTTATTCAAGCGAAAGACACAAGTACAGGTAAATTCTGTAAATCCCAATACTTCTACAGCACCACCTGTTAAAGTAAGTAAAGTCATTTCTAAATGTTGGAATTGTCAACAGTCTGGACATGTTTATTTCAAATGTAATAAAAGAAAAAGTCGACCTTTTTGTTATGGGTGCGGAAAACCCAACATATATAAAAACGATTGTCCAACTTGTAATACTGCGGTAACTGAAATTGAAAAGTCAAAAAACGAGAAACTCGATACTCTAGAACAGGGCACGAGTGTCGAGAAAACCATTACATTAGTCCCTACAAGCGAACCCGAAGTAACAGACAGGCAATTAGTGCTATACGGGTCGATTTAATTAAGTCGCGAACTTGGAAGAAGTCGCTCCGGAAGGTTGTTGTCAGAACAAAAAATAAATTAAACACTAATAATTTTAAGGTTGATTCCTCCCAGTGGGATAATTGGTTGCAAACAATTAATTTATTTTTCAAAAAACAAAAAGAAACTCAAAAAGTCTCGACAACTTTTTCGAAAAAACCTTTCGATAATAGACCTTATCTACAACTTAAAGTTTGTAGCCAAACATTTATGGCATTGATAGACTCCGGTAGTAATGTCTCAATTTTAGGAAAAAAATGTATTGAACTAATTAAACAATTTTCTTTAAAGATAAATAAATCTAATGTCAAAAATATAAGCGTAGCAAATGGTGCCCCTGCTGACATTATCGGAGAAATTTATTTGGCCGTCACAATAAATAAGGTAATTCGTAATGTAAAATTTTATTTAGTACCTACCATCGATAGTTCCATAATATTAGGAACAGATTTTTGTTCAATTTTTAACTTAACAATTGATTTTTCCAATTTTTCGTGGAAAATTCCAAAAAATATTCAAATAAATAGTATTACAGAAACAAATCAAATGTCTTTAACTCATAAACAGCAGGGTCAATTAGAACAAGTAATTAATAAATTAGAATCAATATCTAAAGCCGCCACTGGATGCGTAATAGGAGTCACGCATCGAATAGATACGGGAAATTCTCTACCTTTCAAACAAAGGCAATACGCTTTGAGTCCTATGATGAAAGAACATTTAACTAAAGAGATTGATAAAATGATAAGGGATAAAGTAATCCAAGAATCACATTCCCCCTATTCGTCTCCAGTATTATTAGTTAAGAAAAAAGATGGTGAATTTCGTGCTTGTTTCGATGGTCGTAAACTTAACTCGGTGACTGTCAAGGACTCGTATCCCTTGCCTAGAACGGATAGTATATTGACTCGTTTGCGTGATTCTAAATATTTTTCTTCCATCGATTTACGTAAGGCCTTCTGGCAAATAAAATTAGACGACGAAAGTAAACAAAAGACAGCTTTCTGCATACCTGGCAAGGGTTTGTATGAGTTCGTCGTGATGCCTTTTGGATTGAGCAATAGCCCACAGACATTGCAGCGGGTTATGGATAATTTTAGGCCCTATTTTACACAAGGAGGAAGCATTCGTCTATTTAGACGATATAATTGTTGCTTCTCCCACTTTTGAGAAACATTTAGAAACCTTAACTGAAATATTTGAAAAATTAAAAGAAGCAGGCTTTCGAATTAATCTCGAAAAATGTAATTTTTGTCAGAAATCACTAACCTTCTTGGGATTTATCGTAGGAGAAAAAGGGTTGCAGACTGATCCGGCAAAAGTCGAAGCAATACAAAAATTCAAAACTCCTAAAAATACTACTGAAGTTAAACGTTTAATTGGTCTTATAAGTTATTATAGAATTTTTATGCCACAACTATCTACCATCTCATCTCCTATTACTGCTTTGATAAAAAATAAAAAGAAAGGCCAAACTATCGATTGGACTCCAGAAGCCGAAAAATCTTTTGAGCAAATTAAACAATTAATATCCACAGCTCCTATTTTGATATCTCCCAATTTTTCTGAGCCTTTTTACATACAAACGGACGCTAGCGGAGTAGGTTGCGGGGCTGTCTTATTTCAGAAGAAAGAAGGGTTAGAACACCCTATAGCCTACGCTTCACGCGCGTTAACCTCCACAGAGCAAAAATACCACGCCACGGAGCGTGAACTTTTAGGTGTCTTGTTTGCAATCAATAAATTTAGGGGTTATATTGAAGGATTAAAATTTACATTAATTACTGATTGTTCAGCTCTAAAATGGTTGAAACAATTTGACCAATCCACCGGACGATTAGCCCGCTGGTCATTAAAATTGGCTCAATACGATTTTGAAATACAACATCGGCCAGGTAAATTAAATATCGTTCCCGATATGTTATCCCGCGATGTTTGTATAATGGGTTTGGACGGCCCCTCAAATGAGTCCTTGAATACTATTCTAAGTGACGTAAAAGAGATTATGATTGAGGTGGAGAGTTTCAAGGGAGAGCCGGAGGACAGGCAGTATAAGTATCTTGATGAAATGTTGACAAGAAATTTGCTTAAACTAGATGATGTCCAAACGAATGGACAAGATACTATTAAACAAGCGCGAAAACAAGTCATAAATTATGTTCAACAGTGCATCAGCACTCTAGAAGCCAAAGCGGCCTCTAAAAATCGCGAAGTTTGTTCATTAGATTTAAACTTAATACAAAAAGACCAATGGTACAAGGAATTAATCGAAAAAATAACAAATACTCCAAAGGAATACCCGTCATTTAAAATCCAAGATAATATCATTTATAAATTCGTTCCTACTAACTTAGTAAATTCAGCTAACTTATCCGAGTGGAAAATAGTCGTTCCAATAGCACATCGAAAAGACATTTTAAAAACTTTGCACAATGATCCAAAGGCCGCCCATTTAGGTATTTTCAAAACCATGGCTCGTGTGTCCGAATTGTACTATTGGCCAAAAATGGCCCATGATATAAAAGAGTATGTGCAAAACTGTGATATTTGCAGTTCGCAAAAATCCTCGCAAAGCGCTCGGCCTGGGTTAATGGGTCAACAGAAAAAAGTGTCATATCCATTTCAAGTAATTTCAATGGACTTGTTAGGTCCTTTACCAATGTCAAAAAAGAAACGCCATCAGCATTTACTAGTGGTTACAGACTATTTTACCAAATATTACCGTTCAGCCGCTAACAAAAGCTACCTCTAGCAAAATTATTGACTACCTAAAAAATCATTATTTTACCACCTTTGGTGTGCCTCAAATGATTATCTGTGACAATGGTGTCCAATTTATTTCTAAAGAATTTAAAGAATGTCTAGCTGAATTTAAAATCCAAAGTACTCTTTATAATGCTAAATACCACCCTCAAAATAACCCCACTGAAAGAATAAATCGTATTTTAGTAACGGCTATATCCTCCTATATAAAGGAAGATCATACTGAGTGGGATGAAAATGTCCAATCAATTGCCTTTGCAATAAATACTTCAAAAAATGAAGTAACAGGATTTTCACCTTCTTTTCTTGTATTCGGACGTTATATACCGATTTCGGGTGATTATTATGGAAATTCATTAAAAGACATCGATATTAATAATAAAGATAAACAAATTCGTTGGGATAAAAATCAACAACAATTACCAGAATTGTTTCAAAATGTTCGACAATCTTTAACTAAAGCTTACAATAAAGGAAAACATAATTATAATTTGAGAAAAAGACCCTTATCTTTCCAAGTAAATGATTACGTTTGGAAAAAAAATTATGTTTTATCAAACGCAGGTAATAAATTCATGGCAAAACTAGCGCCTAAATTTGTTAAATGCCAAGTAATAAGAAAAGTAGGTAATGTAACTTATGAATTACAAGATGCAAAGGGTAAAAATATAGGCAACTGGCATATTAAGGACCTTAAGAAAGTTCACAGCCCTTAAATTCATTAATAATATAATGTTAATGTCCTGGGTAAGACACAAAACTACATCCCGCCCAAAAGGTCGTTAACGTAAAATCTATCTAAAATTTAAAATTATTCTAATTAATAATAACAAATAAATCCATGGGTGTTAATTTAAAAACAAAAATTATTTTATTAAACGAACGTCAACTACAATTATCAATCACTAAGTTTATATTATCAAGTTAAAATTTTTTGTCTTATGAATTAATAATCTTAATTAATAAAATTGTATAAGCAATTTATCTATTACAAATTTGGTGTTGGCCTGCATATTATCTAAAGAAAATAATCAATCCATAAAATTGAAATTAAATTTGCTAGTTGGAAAATTCCAATTAAAGGCCCTTATTTTATCTTGTCTATGTTTTTGAACTATAAAAGTTACTGGTCAAAAGAAGTGATCCAATTATAAAAGAATTGGCAAGGGTGACAAGTTACTCAAGACTAATATTACTCTAAATTGGTTCACAACCTTAAACAATTGGCCAACAGTTACTTTTTTGCGGATTCATTGTAGTACGTGTTCTGTTAAAAAAAGACATTTTACAGAATTCTAAAAATCAAGTACCTAATTATCTTATTATGAATTACCTAAAATTTTATCTTTTAATTGATATCTTAATTAATTGTTCCAAAACGGAATATTTATCTTTTATCTTTTGTTGAGTTCTGGAAATAAAGAACCATAATTATCTTTTGAAAAAAGTGTTAAAAAATTAAGCACGACCGTGTTTGAAAAAGACCCACAAACTTGCTCTACAAGAAACATATAAATCAAATTTAATAATGTCACTGATTTAGCGACTAAAATAAATCACGATTTTTTTAGCAAGACTAAAATCAAATTATTAAAACTGGAAAGTGAGACGGCGAATTATATGCTCTTTTGGAATAGCTAACCAAATAGGACCTATGATTTACCTAGTGTAAGATGAAAGATATGAAAGCTTAGCTACCTTTTGTGCCTTTTATCCCACGAAATTTTCCAGTAATAAAGTCTCTTATCTGATATTGAAATAATTTCAAGATAATTCAGTATTGTTTTCTATGACAAGTAAAGTAATAAAAATTTCATACCTTAATAATCCCTCAGGATTCAAAAGGATAAAATGAAATTATTAGAATTCTTAAATTCAGCTTATTTAGTTCACCCTTTGAATTTTTTATTTAATAATTTTTGAGTATCAGTTAAACATTTTCGTAATTAATAAATTTCGTCTCACGATGTTGCCAGAAATTAATAAATTATGTTAAAGAAATATGATAACTAATACAGTAATTCGCCTATGAGTTAAATTGTAAAATTAAAAAGTTATTATCCAATTAAACAAATTAGTCTATGAGCAAGTAAAGAAAAATAAATAATCGAATCAAATGAATCAGATCAATAACAATTGAATTTTAATATAAATAATTAATTCAAACACGAGGCATAATCCCAAAGTGAGTTAAATAACATTCATGTCATAACATGAAATTGTTAAAACTATAAAAAAAAAAAAAAGAAGGAATTGTTAAAAAACTATAAAAAAGGTTCCCAAATAACTCAAAAGTTTAAGTTTTTTATAAAATAATTGTTGCTAGTTGTTATGCAAGGTAAATCATGAACAACTTCAGTATAGAAATCGCATTTACACTTATATTGACCTCGAGTTTAAAATAGCTTGCATATGAATCAAAAATAAAAGATAACAATTAAATCTTTCTTAAAGTAATATATTTAACGTTGAACTATCTAAAATACATAAACTAATTAATTATTAAATAAACGTAAAAGATTTAAAAACTAAATCACGATTTTGAAAAAATTAATTTGGTAATATTTAAATTAACAGGTAATCTTAAGTGAATAAATTGATTATAATATGAAATAATGAAGTTAAACTTTTAGTATGGTCAAAAATGAACTCGATATTATTACAACTGGGTTTTAAAATGTAATCAATGCAAAATAAACAACTGCTAGGTGATCGCAGCAACGAATTATAAAAGCGAAGAATGAAGTGTTGATAATTCATTACATTATCCTACTACCCAGTTAGAAAAAGTATATACTTTATGTAGAACCATGAATTTATTTAAAAATACAAGCTTAAAAATGTTATAAAGTAACTACAGTTACAAAATAAAATTAAGATATTACAACATACTTCGATTGATACAAATTAATAATTTAATACGTGAAAATTTTTACTTCCTACTAAATGTTAAATAATGAAGCGTAAAATGTCGAGTTCAAACCTGTTTGACCTTGTATGATAAAAGTGTCGCTTATCAATGCAGCAATAATAAAACTTATGAGTTGAATAGTAATTTGTTTCTTTCTAATTTTTCGTGGAAGAAATTATGATCACAATGAAATAAAAATATTTTTTTATCTAATGGAAATTAAATTAATAAAGAATTTAAAATTGTGTACTACAAATAATTAACTAAATAATTGTTATCACACAATTTATGAGTAAATTTGGTAATGAATAAATTTTTAATTACACTTCAATGCCGATCGAATACAAGAAAAGAAGAACCCACTAATTTTGATTATTAGAGCATATTATTATGGGTCTTGAAATAAAATTTTATTTTACCTGGAATTATTTTCGCTTTGTACATCCCTGACAACAAAGTCAGTAAAATAAACAAAGCGTTTGCTATAAAGAAAATTATCAACTATGAAATTTTTTCTAGAATTATTCTTGCTTTGTACATCCCTGACGATGATGTCAGTAAAGTAAACAAGGCGTTTGCTATGACGAATTTATTCACTTTAAAGTGTCTGGTATATTTTTTAAAATTATTAACAATCATCGTTATGATAATAAAATTAAAATAAAGTTTCTTCTCATTAAATTCGTATAAATAAAATATAACTAAGAATAACTAATAAATTTTTTTTTGTTTTCCAAATTTAGGAACAACTTAGACTATTATTATCTAAATAAACTGTTTTTCTTAAAAATATACCATGTTAAATTACCATTCCACAAGTAATTAAAGATTCCGTTGATAATCTAAATTAATAAATGACTCTTAAGAAAGAATAATTGAAGTAATACGACTTCTTGGCTCTTCAAATCCTAATTATGACTTGCCAATAAAAGATTGGTAAATAATTACTTACTTCAGAGAGCTTTTAATTTCACTGGTAATTATGATTTGTGTTTATTAAAAATGTCTAAAAAGTAATTACTGATATGAAAAAAATTTTTTTATTTTTCTTCGTACGTGATCTACGTTGTACCTCCTTAACGAAGTATAATGAGTCATGGCTTTGAATGAAGAATTTTGTTTGAGAAATGTTATCAAACTTTACGTGTCTTTTCTTTTCTAATGAACAAAAGTAAATATTATAATTTGTGTTAACAATAAAAATTTTTGGTACAAGTAAAATATAAGCGTAAATAATACAATAAATTAAAATAATTATACTTTTTAAAGACACTCGAATTTATGACAGTAAAATTAATAATTTTTTTAAATCACTTTAAATAAAATGTTCGTAGATAAAATTCCGTATTACCAATAGGATAAAATTATTAACAATTAATTTAAATCATCTCTCTAAAATGAATGACTCATTATAATAAAAAAAATATATCACAATTTATAATTCCAATAATAACTCGAACTAAAGCTCGCCGCATACTGAACGACAGATTACTATTTGTATTGGTGTTCTAATGATTTCACATGTAAATATGATTCGTGTTTTTATTATTAAACCCAATCATTTAGTATATGATTTTAACAAATTATTTATAAAAAAAATGAGTTGACTATATAATACAGGAAATCCGACCCTGTCAAAAATCTCACTCGTTAAATCTTTAATTTTTATGGTACCGCTATTTATAATATTATCTTACATATACATTATTCTTAATAATTAACAAAACGCTTAAAATTCCCATTGTGAATAGTCCCTTAATCTAATTAATTTAGTTAAAATTTTTTATTTTTTGTAAATAATCAGGTTAGTTAGTTTTAAGAATAAAATAAGTTATTGCCCGTTTTAATTAAGATAAATTAAGAAATTAACATCACTTGATTTTTAAACAAAATCAACCCCAATGTCCCTAATAGGATTAGTCCAATTAATATATTTATTTGTACATACTAATTTCTTATAATTTTAAATACCTAAGTAAGCAATATTCATAATAGCCCCTCTCCTTTATTAAAGTGACCTAGATCACTACAAATCACTAATGATTTGACCCCGATCGTAAGTTTTCCTGAGTTTAACCAGCGGATAATTGAAAAACCAGGCCCCCCCCTCTGAAATTTTAAACTATCTCCCTGTTTACATAGTACCCTTTTTAGTTATTTAATATTGAAGATATGGTTGTTAATATTGTTTTATCCATTTCTAATTTTAAATTATCGAATTAATATTTTGTCTAATCCATTAAATAGTTTATCGTATTTATCTAATAATATTATCGTATCTCAATAATCATTTAATCGTATCTACCTAATAATTTTATAATATCTCAATAAGAATTTAATCGTATCTACATAATAATATTATCGTATCTTAATAATCATTTAATCGTGTCTACCAAATAATATTATCGTATCTATATCCAATAATTTTGTTTAAATTACATACTATTATTATAATATCCTATTAATATTTGAAAGAATATGCCGGAGGCAGTTAAATAAATGAGTATATTAATAATTTTTATACATGAAATCCAGAAGAGAAGTCACTGGCTCCAACTGGGTATTCAGCCGTGATACAACTCAAAAAATCACTGAATGCAACAAGGCGGATCTTTGTGAATGGGATTATGCTCATACTAATGTGTCATCTTGATTACTATTATCGTAGAAAAACAAATAATTATATTTGGTTCGTAAAACGAGAATAGGCTCAGTGCCAACAAGAAAAATCTTTTTTTTAAGAAAAAATATATTCGATTCTATGTCGACAAAGGTTGTATGTCTTCGACTAACTCCAGTAATTTGGAAACCAAGCTTGTACGGACCATCTGGCCGATGATCTCGGATTCGAGCTAAGACCCGTTCTCGCTGAAATCCGTCTTTCTGAATGGTTGGTTAGATCACTCCACAACCAGTCCTGATGAATTTTAGGACTTGTAAATAATTAATTAAATTAACATCAAAGTTTTCTATAAACAAAATGGAGGAATGTAAGAATAATTTTCATACCAAAAAATGTTAAAACTTTTATTGGGTAAAATGAAGAATGGAATTCTTTAGTTCCACTTACTTAATCTTTCCTCCTATTAATGCAAATTTCAACATGTAAATATGATTGGTTGAAATTTTATTCTTAAATAGGTAATTCAACATGTAAATATGATGAGTTGAGTACCAAAAATTTTTTGTATTCCAACGTGTAAATATGATTGGTGGAATACAACCCCCTTCTAGTATTTCGACTTGTAAATATGCTTCGTTCGAATGCTCCACCTTATGTCGTATAAGTCGTTGAAATTATTATCCTTGTTTAAGGTTAGCGTAAGTTGAGCCTTTGCTTAGCCTGTGTGATACACCTGGCCCGATGATCTCGGATTCGCGCTAAGGCTCATTCTCGCCAAAGCATTGCGTTTGCCTTTTGTTTTCCGAAGACTGGGAAGTAAACTTCAAAATGACCATACTTCATGAGACATCCTCCACTCTTCTAAAGATCTCTTGCTCTGCTTCAGAAGATGTACCCAAGAACAAGTGGCGTCCAACAACAGCATCATCCACCATTGTACTTTGAGTTACAACGAAGGCAATGAGTGGATATTATCAATGTATTATAATTTTTTTTCCAGTTTAGCGTACCATCCTTTCCTTTCTTGTAGGTTAAGTTAAATTAAGCATAAAGAAGAGATAGTAAATCTCATTTTTTTTTATTGTTTTTTTTTAACAAGTGAGCGTGTTACCGCTTCCCCATCGTTTACCAATTTTAGAAAAGAAAAAAGATTAATATTAAAAGAAAAGTAATCTTATAATATTAAAATCAAATAAGTTAAGCGTAATTATTTCAAAAAATAAATCTAAAAGATGAGGTCATAATGTCTCCGCTTCTCGCTAAGAAAAAGCACAACACTCAGCTGTTTGCTGTTGTCAACTATCGTTAATTCATTTTAATATATGCGTTCTTTGTTCAATCAACACCTTGAGACGCGAACTTTATATAAAACTGTACTCATAAATGCAATTTGACGGGTGGGGAGAAATTAATCTTCAGTGTATGCAGAACGAACAAAGAAGTAACACTCAATTATCTTACCTAATTATCTGTTTTCTAAAATAATGTTAAAATTAATAAAAGAAACGATTCAGTCAACCATAATTATCTTATTATCGAACACATATGCAAGTGTCAAATTATCTACATGTGTTTATTGTTAACAAACTAACAAATTTCATTATAAGTGCATCGTCAAAGTAACAAATCCAAATAAAAAAAGGTTAAATAAATCTTTAATACAAATAATTTTAAACATCATTGTGAAGAACAATTCGCGTAAGTTAAAATACGATTGACTTTCTTAATTTACGTATCGATAAATTAAATACAAAATAACAATTTTTGGAGTAACTTTGTGGAACTATTTAAATAAAATTGCGGTTATAAGTGAACTTATGGTGCCTAATCCTAATATACCAATAAGAAATTCATTATAAACTACAATCATTCTATATTCGCAAGTTAATAATTTATCACAAAGTGCGACTAAAAGCGTAAACTGCTGACTTCGGCAGCAACTTGGTTCATTCGTATGGAGCGGCACATCGACACCTGGGGATGACATCGCCAGCATTGAATGGTACCCACGCTTCGTTCTCATGTTTTACCGTGTTATCCAACCTTCACAAAAAGGTATTTAAATTCCATATGGAACAAATTTTGTATTCGAATGTATAAATTATCAAAAAGTTGATTTCATTTAATTATTTTAATGTATTAAATATTGTGATTTATCACAATAATTGTAATAATTTGTCACTAATTTTAAACGGTATGAAAGGTGTGAATGATTTAATTGATAAGGAAACAAATATTTTGATATGCTAACTTTTATCGCATTTGTACAGGTTATTAAGTCTATTAATTTATTAAATGTATATTTTGCATATTGTGTTTTTTATTCATTTTGTCTTCGCTCAAATAAGTGTAAGAACCACCCCTGAAGGACGGGATAAGAGTTGCTTCCATAAATAGATTCTCCTGGACAGTAAGTAGCCGGGCAAGGCAAAATTTTTTTTGGGGTATCAAGACTACCATCCATCCTGGTAACAATGGCTTCCAACCTATGGGCTTCGAATTTTTTAAGAAAAAACGAAAAAGCTTATTTGAGTTGAAGGTGGATGAATGAAAAACTTTTTCTTTCAGCAAAAGAATTTTTTTTGTTAATAATAATTAAGTAAAAATAAAATAACGCAAAATGGATCCGAAACATTTAACCAATAGCGAGTTAAAGTTTGAGATTTTGTGTAGGGGTGAAGAAGTGCGCGTGACGCGTTTGGCAAATGAAGAATTATTAATAAAGCTCATGGAACAATTTGCGCCCATAAACTTTATACCGCTAACATGGGAAATAAATACTAGACAATTAGATGAAACTCTAGCGGACCTAGAGTTAATAATACAAAGCGGAGTGACATTAAATAATATCGGCAAAATAAAATCACGTTTGCTTCACGCGGATCAAAGATTATCAATTCTAAAACAAGACTATATCGATAAAAATGAAGAAGAAATAAAATTATACGAAAAAAGTCTTGAAAATATGGAAAAAGCAACCGCGATTGGTATAAGTCAATTAAATCAAAAAGAACCGGAAAAATTAACTAAAATAATAAAAAATATGCCAATTCATAAATGGGATATTAAATTTGCCGGTCATAATTCAAACGAAGACCCTATGAGCTTCCTTGAAAAAATAGAAGATCTCTGCATAGCTCGACAAATACCAGAAGAGGAATTATTTACCTCAGCTCATGATTTGTTTACGGGTGATGCAATTAAATTTTGTAGAAACGCGAAATCCAGGTGTACAACCTGGAAAGAATTCGTTGAACTATTTAAACTTGAATTTTTACCTTCAGATTATGAATATAAATTGTCACAACAAATTAATAGGCGGGTTCAAAATCCGCATGAAAATGTGTTAGTTTTTATAGATAATATGGTATCTTTATATAGCCGATTTGAAACTCCAACAACCGAAAAAAATATAGTAAGACAGATCATTCGGAACCTAAATTCGTTTTTTGCCAATCATGTAGTATTACAAAAATATGATACGTTAATTGAATTAAAATCGGAATGTAAGAAAGTCCAAGAACTTAAAGATCGCACTTTGAATTATTCGGTTCAACCCGAAAATCAAATAAATAATTTATTCAAGCGAAAGACACAAGTACAGGTAAATTCTGTAAATCCCAATACTTCTACAGCACCACCTGTTAAAGTAAGTAAAGTCATTTCTAAATGTTGGAATTGTCAACAGTCTGGACATGTTTATTTCAAATGTAATAAAAGAAAAAGTCGACCTTTTTGTTATGGGTGCGGAAAACCCAACATATATAAAAACGATTGTCCAACTTGTAATACTGCGGTAACTGAAATTGAAAAGTCAAAAAACGAGAAACTCGATACTCTAGAACAGGGCACGAGTGTCGAGAAAACCATTACATTAGTCCCTACAAGCGAACCCGAAGTAACAGACAGGCAATTAGTGCTATACGGGTCGATTTAATTAAGTCGCGAACTTGGAAGAAGTCGCTCCGGAAGGTTGTTGTCAGAACAAAAAATAAATTAAACACTAATAATTTTAAGGTTGATTCCTCCCAGTGGGATAATTGGTTGCAAACAATTAATTTATTTTTCAAAAAACAAAAAGAAACTCAAAAAGTCTCGACAACTTTTTCGAAAAAACCTTTCGATAATAGACCTTATCTACAACTTAAAGTTTGTAGCCAAACATTTATGGCATTGATAGACTCCGGTAGTAATGTCTCAATTTTAGGAAAAAAATGTATTGAACTAATTAAACAATTTTCTTTAAAGATAAATAAATCTAATGTCAAAAATATAAGCGTAGCAAATGGTGCCCCTGCTGACATTATCGGAGAAATTTATTTGGCCGTCACAATAAATAAGGTAATTCGTAATGTAAAATTTTATTTAGTACCTACCATCGATAGTTCCATAATATTAGGAACAGATTTTTGTTCAATTTTTAACTTAACAATTGATTTTTCCAATTTTTCGTGGAAAATTCCAAAAAATATTCAAATAAATAGTATTACAGAAACAAATCAAATGTCTTTAACTCATAAACAGCAGGGTCAATTAGAACAAGTAATTAATAAATTAGAATCAATATCTAAAGCCGCCACTGGATGCGTAATAGGAGTCACGCATCGAATAGATACGGGAAATTCTCTACCTTTCAAACAAAGGCAATACGCTTTGAGTCCTATGATGAAAGAACATTTAACTAAAGAGATTGATAAAATGATAAGGGATAAAGTAATCCAAGAATCACATTCCCCCTATTCGTCTCCAGTATTATTAGTTAAGAAAAAAGATGGTGAATTTCGTGCTTGTTTCGATGGTCGTAAACTTAACTCGGTGACTGTCAAGGACTCGTATCCCTTACCTAGAACGGATAGTATATTGACTCGTTTGCGTGATTCTAAATATTTTTCTTCCATCGATTTACGTAAGGCCTTCTGGCAAATAAAATTAGACGACGAAAGTAAACAAAAGACAGCTTTCTGCATACCTGGCAAGGGTTTGTATGAGTTCGTCGTGATGCCTTTTGGATTGAGCAATAGCCCACAGACATTGCAGCGGGTTATGGATAATTTTAGGCCCTATTTTACACAAGGAGGAAGCATTCGTCTATTTAGACGATATAATTGTTGCTTCTCCCACTTTTGAGAAACATTTAGAAACCTTAACTGAAATATTTGAAAAATTAAAAGAAGCAGGCTTTCGAATTAATCTCGAAAAATGTAATTTTTGTCAGAAATCACTAACCTTCTTGGGATTTATCGTAGGAGAAAAAGGGTTGCAGACTGATCCGGCAAAAGTCGAAGCAATACAAAAATTCAAAACTCCTAAAAATACTACTGAAGTTAAACGTTTAATTGGTCTTATAAGTTATTATAGAATTTTTATGCCACAACTATCTACCATCTCATCTCCTATTACTGCTTTGATAAAAAATAAAAAGAAAGGCCAAACTATCGATTGGACTCCAGAAGCCGAAAAATCTTTTGAGCAAATTAAACAATTAATATCCACAGCTCCTATTTTGATATCTCCCAATTTTTCTGAGCCTTTTTACATACAAACGGACGCTAGCGGAGTAGGTTGCGGGGCTGTCTTATTTCAGAAGAAAGAAGGGTTAGAACACCCTATAGCCTACGCTTCACGCGCGTTAACCTCCACAGAGCAAAAATACCACGCCACGGAGCGTGAACTTTTAGGTGTCTTGTTTGCAATCAATAAATTTAGGGGTTATATTGAAGGATTAAAATTTACATTAATTACTGATTGTTCAGCTCTAAAATGGTTGAAACAATTTGACCAATCCACCGGACGATTAGCCCGCTGGTCATTAAAATTGGCTCAATACGATTTTGAAATACAACATCGGCCAGGTAAATTAAATATCGTTCCCGATATGTTATCCCGCGATGTTTGTATAATGGGTTTGGACGGCCCCTCAAATGAGTCCTTGAATACTATTCTAAGTGACGTAAAAGAGATTATGATTGAGGTGGAGAGTTTCAAGGGAGAGCCGGAGGACAGGCAGTATAAGTATCTTGATGAAATGTTGACAAGAAATTTGCTTAAACTAGATGATGTCCAAACGAATGGACAAGATACTATTAAACAAGCGCGAAAACAAGTCATAAATTATGTTCAACAGTGCATCAGCACTCTAGAAGCCAAAGCGGCCTCTAAAAATCGCGAAGTTTGTTCATTAGATTTAAACTTAATACAAAAAGACCAATGGTACAAGGAATTAATCGAAAAAATAACAAATACTCCAAAGGAATACCCGTCATTTAAAATCCAAGATAATATCATTTATAAATTCGTTCCTACTAACTTAGTAAATTCAGCTAACTTATCCGAGTGGAAAATAGTCGTTCCAATAGCACATCGAAAAGACATTTTAAAAACTTTGCACAATGATCCAAAGGCCGCCCATTTAGGTATTTTCAAAACCATGGCTCGTGTGTCCGAATTGTACTATTGGCCAAAAATGGCCCATGATATAAAAGAGTATGTGCAAAACTGTGATATTTGCAGTTCGCAAAAATCCTCGCAAAGCGCTCGGCCTGGGTTAATGGGTCAACAGAAAAAAGTGTCATATCCATTTCAAGTAATTTCAATGGACTTGTTAGGTCCTTTACCAATGTCAAAAAAGAAACGCCATCAGCATTTACTAGTGGTTACAGACTATTTTACCAAATATTACCGTTCAGCCGCTAACAAAAGCTACCTCTAGCAAAATTATTGACTACCTAAAAAATCATTATTTTACCACCTTTGGTGTGCCTCAAATGATTATCTGTGACAATGGTGTCCAATTTATTTCTAAAGAATTTAAAGAATGTCTAGCTGAATTTAAAATCCAAAGTACTCTTTATAATGCTAAATACCACCCTCAAAATAACCCCACTGAAAGAATAAATCGTATTTTAGTAACGGCTATATCCTCCTATATAAAGGAAGATCATACTGAGTGGGATGAAAATGTCCAATCAATTGCCTTTGCAATAAATACTTCAAAAAATGAAGTAACAGGATTTTCACCTTCTTTTCTTGTATTCGGACGTTATATACCGATTTCGGGTGATTATTATGGAAATTCATTAAAAGACATCGATATCAATAATAAAGATAAACAAATTCGTTGGGATAAAAATCAACAACAATTACCAGAATTGTTTCAAAATGTTCGACAATCTTTAACTAAAGCTTACAATAAAGGAAAACATAATTATAATTTGAGAAAAAGACCCTTATCTTTCCAAGTAAATGATTACGTTTGGAAAAAAAATTATGTTTTATCAAACGCAGGTAATAAATTCATGGCAAAACTAGCGCCTAAATTTGTTAAATGCCAAGTAATAAGAAAAGTAGGTAATGTAACTTATGAATTACAAGATGCAAAGGGTAAAAATATAGGCAACTGGCATATTAAGGACCTTAAGAAAGTTCACAGCCCTTAAATTCATTAATAATATAATGTTAATGTCCTGGGTAAGACACAAAACTACATCCCGCCCAAAAGGTCGTTAACGTAAAATCTATCTAAAATTTAAAATTATTCTAATTAATAATAACAAATAAATCCATGGGTGTTAATTTAAAAACAAAAATTATTTTATTAAACGAACGTCAACTACAATTATCAATCACTAAGTTTATATTATCAAGTTAAAATTTTTTGTCTTATGAATTAATAATCTTAATTAATAAAATTGTATAAGCAATTTATCTATTACAAATTTGGTGTTGGCCTGCATATTATCTAAAGAAAATAATCAATCCATAAAATTGAAATTAAATTTGCTAGTTGGAAAATTCCAATTAAAGGCCCTTATTTTATCTTGTCTATGTTTTTGAACTATAAAAGTTACTGGTCAAAAGAAGTGATCCAATTATAAAAGAATTGGCAAGGGTGACAAGTTACTCAAGACTAATATTACTCTAAATTGGTTCACAACCTTAAACAATTGGCCAACAGTTACTTTTTTGCGGATTCATTGTAGTACGTGTTCTGTTAAAAAAAGACATTTTACAGAATTCTAAAAATCAAGTACCTAATTATCTTATTATGAATTACCTAAAATTTTATCTTTTAATTGATATCTTAATTAATTGTTCCAAAACGGAATATTTATCTTTTATCTTTTGTTGAGTTCTGGAAATAAAGAACCATAATTATCTTTTGAAAAAAGTGTTAAAAAATTAAGCACGACCGTGTTTGAAAAAGACCCACAAACTTGCTCTACAAGAAACATATAAATCAAATTTAATAATGTCACTGATTTAGCGACTAAAATAAATCACGATTTTTTTAGCAAGACTAAAATCAAATTATTAAAACTGGAAAGTGAGACGGCGAATTATATGCTCTTTTGGAATAGCTAACCAAATAGGACCTATGATTTACCTAGTGTAAGATGAAAGATATGAAAGCTTAGCTACCTTTTGTGCCTTTTATCCCACGAAATTTTCCAGTAATAAAGTCTCTTATCTGATATTGAAATAATTTCAAGATAATTCAGTATTGTTTTCTATGACAAGTAAAGTAATAAAAATTTCATACCTTAATAATCCCTCAGGATTCAAAAGGATAAAATGAAATTATTAGAATTCTTAAATTCAGCTTATTTAGTTCACCCTTTGAATTTTTTATTTAATAATTTTTGAGTATCAGTTAAACATTTTCGTAATTAATAAATTTCGTCTCACGATGTTGCCAGAAATTAATAAATTATGTTAAAGAAATATGATAACTAATACAGTAATTCGCCTATGAGTTAAATTGTAAAATTAAAAAGTTATTATCCAATTAAACAAATTAGTCTATGAGCAAGTAAAGAAAAATAAATAATCGAATCAAATGAATCAGATCAATAACAATTGAATTTTAATATAAATAATTAATTCAAACACGAGGCATAATCCCAAAGTGAGTTAAATAACATTCATGTCATAACATGAAATTGTTAAAACTATAAAAAAAAAAAAAAGAAGGAATTGTTAAAAAACTATAAAAAAGGTTCCCAAATAACTCAAAAGTTTAAGTTTTTTATAAAATAATTGTTGCTAGTTGTTATGCAAGGTAAATCATGAACAACTTCAGTATAGAAATCGCATTTACACTTATATTGACCTCGAGTTTAAAATAGCTTGCATATGAATCAAAAATAAAAGATAACAATTAAATCTTTCTTAAAGTAATATATTTAACGTTGAACTATCTAAAATACATAAACTAATTAATTATTAAATAAACGTAAAAGATTTAAAAACTAAATCACGATTTTGAAAAAATTAATTTGGTAATATTTAAATTAACAGGTAATCTTAAGTGAATAAATTGATTATAATATGAAATAATGAAGTTAAACTTTTAGTATGGTCAAAAATGAACTCGATATTATTACAACTGGGTTTTAAAATGTAATCAATGCAAAATAAACAACTGCTAGGTGATCGCAGCAACGAATTATAAAAGCGAAGAATGAAGTGTTGATAATTCATTACATTATCCTACTACCCAGTTAGAAAAAGTATATACTTTATGTAGAACCATGAATTTATTTAAAAATACAAGCTTAAAAATGTTATAAAGTAACTACAGTTACAAAATAAAATTAAGATATTACAACATACTTCGATTGATACAAATTAATAATTTAATACGTGAAAATTTTTACTTCCTACTAAATGTTAAATAATGAAGCGTAAAATGTCGAGTTCAAACCTGTTTGACCTTGTATGATAAAAGTGTCGCTTATCAATGCAGCAATAATAAAACTTATGAGTTGAATAGTAATTTGTTTCTTTCTAATTTTTCGTGGAAGAAATTATGATCACAATGAAATAAAAATATTTTTTTATCTAATGGAAATTAAATTAATAAAGAATTTAAAATTGTGTACTACAAATAATTAACTAAATAATTGTTATCACACAATTTATGAGTAAATTTGGTAATGAATAAATTTTTAATTACACTTCAATGCCGATCGAATACAAGAAAAGAAGAACCCACTAATTTTGATTATTAGAGCATATTATTATGGGTCTTGAAATAAAATTTTATTTTACCTGGAATTATTTTCGCTTTGTACATCCCTGACAACAAAGTCAGTAAAATAAACAAAGCGTTTGCTATAAAGAAAATTATCAACTATGAAATTTTTTCTAGAATTATTCTTGCTTTGTACATCCCTGACGATGATGTCAGTAAAGTAAACAAGGCGTTTGCTATGACGAATTTATTCACTTTAAAGTGTCTGGTATATTTTTTAAAATTATTAACAATCATCGTTATGATAATAAAATTAAAATAAAGTTTCTTCTCATTAAATTCGTATAAATAAAATATAACTAAGAATAACTAATAAATTTTTTTTTGTTTTCCAAATTTAGGAACAACTTAGACTATTATTATCTAAATAAACTGTTTTTCTTAAAAATATACCATGTTAAATTACCATTCCACAAGTAATTAAAGATTCCGTTGATAATCTAAATTAATAAATGACTCTTAAGAAAGAATAATTGAAGTAATACGACTTCTTGGCTCTTCAAATCCTAATTATGACTTGCCAATAAAAGATTGGTAAATAATTACTTACTTCAGAGAGCTTTTAATTTCACTGGTAATTATGATTTGTGTTTATTAAAAATGTCTAAAAAGTAATTACTGATATGAAAAAAATTTTTTTATTTTTCTTCGTACGTGATCTACGTTGTACCTCCTTAACGAAGTATAATGAGTCATGGCTTTGAATGAAGAATTTTGTTTGAGAAATGTTATCAAACTTTACGTGTCTTTTCTTTTCTAATGAACAAAAGTAAATATTATAATTTGTGTTAACAATAAAAATTTTTGGTACAAGTAAAATATAAGCGTAAATAATACAATAAATTAAAATAATTATACTTTTTAAAGACACTCGAATTTATGACAGTAAAATTAATAATTTTTTTAAATCACTTTAAATAAAATGTTCGTAGATAAAATTCCGTATTACCAATAGGATAAAATTATTAACAATTAATTTAAATCATCTCTCTAAAATGAATGACTCATTATAATAAAAAAAATATATCACAATTTATAATTCCAATAATAACTCGAACTAAAGCTCGCCGCATACTGAACGACAGATTACTATTTGTATTGGTGTTCTAATGATTTCACATGTAAATATGATTCGTGTTTTTATTATTAAACCCAATCATTTAGTATATGATTTTAACAAATTATTTATAAAAAAAATGAGTTGACTATATAATACAGGAAATCCGACCCTGTCAAAAATCTCACTCGTTAAATCTTTAATTTTTATGGTACCGCTATTTATAATATTATCTTACATATACATTATTCTTAATAATTAACAAAACGCTTAAAATTCCCATTGTGAATAGTCCCTTAATCTAATTAATTTAGTTAAAATTTTTTATTTTTTGTAAATAATCAGGTTAGTTAGTTTTAAGAATAAAATAAGTTATTGCCCGTTTTAATTAAGATAAATTAAGAAATTAACATCACTTGATTTTTAAACAAAATCAACCCCAATGTCCCTAATAGGATTAGTCCAATTAATATATTTATTTGTACATACTAATTTCTTATAATTTTAAATACCTAAGTAAGCAATATTCATAATAG
Source organism: Podabrus alpinus (assembly GCA_932274525.1). Classification (NCBI taxonomy): domain Eukaryota; kingdom Metazoa; phylum Arthropoda; class Insecta; order Coleoptera; family Cantharidae; genus Podabrus; species Podabrus alpinus. The sequence goes on along the minus strand of OW026456.1, from coordinate 45,075,218 downwards.
CCCCTCTCCTTTATTAAAGTGACCTAGATCACTACAAATCACTAATGATTTGACCCCGATCGTAAGTTTTCCTGAGTTTAACCAGCGGATAATTGAAAAACCAGGCCCCCCCCTCTGAAATTTTAAACTATCTCCCTGTTTACATAGTACCCTTTTTAGTTATTTAATATTGAAGATATGGTTGTTAATATTGTTTTATCCATTTCTAATTTTAAATTATCGAATTAATATTTTGTCTAATCCATTAAATAGTTTATCGTATCTACTAATAATATTATCGTATCTCAATAATCATTTAATCGTATCTACCTAATAATTTTATAATATCTCAATAAGAATTTAATCGTATCTACATAATAATATTATCGTATCTTAATAATCATTTAATCGTGTCTACCAAATAATATTATCGTATCTATATCCAATAATTTTGTTTAAATTACATACTATTATTATAATATCCTATTAATATTTGAAAGAATATGCCGGAGGCAGTTAAATAAATGAGTATATTAATAATTTTTATACATGAAATCCAGAAGAGAAGTCACTGGCTCCAACTGGGTATTCAGCCGTGATACAACTCAAAAAATCACTGAATGCAACAAGGCGGATCTTTGTGAATGGGATTATGCTCATACTAATGTGTCATCTTGATTACTATTATCGTAGAAAAACAAATAATTATATTTGGTTCGTAAAACGAGAATAGGCTCAGTGCCAACAAGAAAAATCTTTTTTTTAAGAAAAAATATATTCGATTCTATGTCGACAAAGGTTGTATGTCTTCGACTAACTCCAGTAATTTGGAAACCAAGCTTGTACGGACCATCTGGCCGATGATCTCGGATTCGAGCTAAGACCCGTTCTCGCTGAAATCCGTCTTTCTGAATGGTTGGTTAGATCACTCCACAACCAGTCCTGATGAATTTTAGGACTTGTAAATAATTAATTAAATTAACATCAAAGTTTTCTATAAACAAAATGGAGGAATGTAAGAATAATTTTCATACCAAAAAATGTTAAAACTTTTATTGGGTAAAATGAAGAATGGAATTCTTTAGTTCCACTTACTTAATCGTTCCTCCTATTAATGCAAATTTCAACATGTAAATATGATTGGTTGAAATTTTATTATTATATAGGTAATTCAACATGTAAATATGATGAGTTGAGTACAAAAAATTTTTTGTATTCCAACGTGTAAATATGATTGGTGGAATACAACCCCCTTCTAGTATTTCGACTTGTAAATATGCTTCGTTCGAATGCTCCACCTTATGTCGTATAAGTCGTTGAAATTATTATCCTTGTTTAAGGTTAGCGTAAGTTGAGCCTTTGCTTAGCCTGTGTGATACACCTGGCCCGATGATCTCGGATTCGCGCTAAGGCTCATTCTCGCCAAAGCATTGCGTTTGCCTTTTGTTTTCCGAAGACTGGGAAGTAAACTTCAAAATGACCATACTTCATGAGACATCCTCCACTCTTCTAAAGATCTCTTGCTCTGCTTCAGAAGATGTACCCAAGAACAAGTGGCGTCCAACAACAGCATCATCCACCATTGTACTTTGAGTTACAACGAAGGCAATGAGTGGATATTATCAATGTATTATAATTTTTTTTCCAGTTTAGCGTACCATCCTTTCCTTTCTTGTAGGTTAAGTTAAATTAAGCATAAAGAAGAGATAGTAAATCTCATTTTTTTTTATTGTTTTTTTTTAACAAGTGAGCGTGTTACCGCTTCCCCATCGTTTACCAATTTTAGAAAAGAAAAAAGATTAATATTAAAAGAAAAGTAATCTTATAATATTAAAATCAAATAAGTTAAGCGTAATTATTTCAAAAAATAAATCTAAAAGATGAGGTCATAATGTCTCCGCTTCTCGCTAAGAAAAAGCACAACACTCAGCTGTTTGCTGTTGTCAACTATCGTTAATTCATTTTAATATATGCGTTCTTTGTTCAATCAACACCTTGAGACGCGAACTTTATATAAAACTGTACTCATAAATGCAATTTGACGGGTGGGGAGAAATTAATCTTCAGTGTATGCAGAACGAACAAAGAAGTAACACTCAATTATCTTACCTAATTATCTGTTTTCTAAAATAATGTTAAAATTAATAAAAGAAACGATTCAGTCAACCATAATTATCTTATTATCGAACACATATGCAAGTGTCAAATTATCTACATGTGTTTATTGTTAACAAACTAACAAATTTCATTATAAGTGCATCGTCAAAGTAACAAATCCAAATAAAAAAAGGTTAAATAAATCTTTAATACAAATAATTTTAAACATCATTGTGAAGAACAATTCGCGTAAGTTAAAATACGATTGACTTTCTTAATTTACGTATCGATAAATTAAATACAAAATAACAATTTTTGGAGTAACTTTGTGGAACTATTTAAATAAAATTGCGGTTATAAGTGAACTTATGGTGCCTAATCCTAATAAACCAATAAGAAATTCATTATAAACTACAATCATTCTATATTCGCAAGTTAATAATTTATCACAAAGTGCGACTAAAAGCGTAAACTGCTGACTTCGGCAGCAACTTGGTTCATTCGTATGGAGCGGCACATCGACACCTGGGGATGACATCGCCAGCATTGAATGGTACCCACGCTTCGTTCTCATGTTTTACCGTGTTATCCAACCTTCACAAAAAGGTATTTAAATTCCATATGGAACAAATTTTGTATTCGAATGTATAAATTATCAAAAAGTTGATTTCATTTAATTATTTTAATGTATTAAATATTGTGATTTATCACAATAATTGTAATAATTTGTCACTAATTTTAAACGGTATGAAAGGTGTGAATGATTTAATTGATAAGGAAACAAATATTTTGATATGCTAACTTTTATCGCATTTGTACAGGTTATTAAGTCTATTAATTTATTAAATGTATATTTTGCATATTGTGTTTTTTATTCATTTTGTCTTCGCTCAAATAAGTGTAAGAACCACCCCTGAAGGACGGGATAAGAGTTGCTTCCATAAATAGATTCTCCTGGACAGTAAGTAGCCGGGCAAGGCAAAATTTTTTTTGGGGTATCAAGACTACCATCCATCCTGGTAACAAGTTTGTTAACAATAAAGATAGGTAATAAACAGTTCGGTACCATTAAGTAAATTCGGAAAAGGACGGAGTATGGCGGTCCGACGCCGCCATTTGAGAACCGCTGATGGAAACCAAACTTTAGTGATGGAGTGGTAAACAATTCCTGAAAGACAATAATTCAATTAATGCAACAAAAAACAATTAAGTGCATCGAATAATCAAGGATGTTCACTCACCGTAATACTAAAAAGGATCCAGTGATAAAAAGTTTGATCTTATTGGATAACCAGGACAACGTTATTTATTATTAATAAATGATGAGAGGCGCGTAGCACTCCAAAGTTAGAAGACGTATAAAAGATACGCTCTTCAAGAACGTCTTTTATTTGAGCTGTGTTGGATCGAGATTGATCTAAAAGATATTGGATAATTAATTAACCTGAACACGTGGTTGTCCATGATAAAAAAAAACGAGTGAATAATAAATTGCACTTACCAGATACGGAAGAAATAATACAGGAGTTGAGCCTGTACAATTACTGAAGCAATAGGAATTGGATGCACCAGAGAAATTTGCCAAAAGTTAATATTTATGAAAGAACATAAACGTTCAAACAAAACAAAACAAACGAACTTACGAAAGCATACGAACAAGTAATACACGCTTGATCGGGTATCGACGGCGCATGCCGATTTTGCGGGAGTTTTGAACAACAGTGGGGTAGTATAATAAAAAGGGTATATGCTAAAAGAAACAATTTTGTTAATTTAAAATAAATGTTTATTACACAATTACAAATAATTACAATTTTTATAATAATAAAACTTAATTTGTTTCGTAAAGGCATTGTCATTTTGCTATTATAGCATTTAAACTAACAGGAAAAATAAGCAAGGGAATATTAAATAATTGAGGAGCTCGCTTCTGGGATGAAGAGGTCATGCTCTTAAACAATAAAAGTTAGCCGGGAAAATAAATTTAACAACTTTGAATTCAGAAATGAAAAATAACTGTGATTAATTCGTTTCGGAATAAATAAAAATAAATATTGCGTTTGTCAGAATTAATAGAAGAGGGACATCGCAATATATTATGTATTATCACGATTCAGTAAGTAAACTAGCAAAACATAAAATGCAGAACTAAATATAGTGGGAAACTGATGTATATCTTGATCAACCGGTATGATAACATTCATATTATTTTTGAAGTACATATTTATATACATTAGTTATGATTTATTTTATTTCCCCGTTATTATATGTACCTGCACAACAAAAAATTACAAGGCCAAGGTATTGTTTGGCTGATGTCAAATTGTGATTAGAATTACCGTCATAATATATATTTTATGCTAGCTTTCGTCATTAGATTTCAATCGATAGTATAAAATTGTTCGAATTTCAAACTTAAAATGAAAAATATACTTTTGCTACTAGCATTTCAATTATTTGTTGTAAATTTATTCTGCGATGACAGTCTTTTAACAAAGGTAATTATTAATTTTAATAATAATTCAGTGAAATTGTGCATTATTTTATCAAATCAAATTAAAAATAAAATTCGTCTTTTTATACCGACCGACTATTATTTGACAACTCTTACACGATGTTCTCTTTTATCCACTGAAGATGCGAACATTATAAATTCTCGAAACGCGTATCGAATTTAATGAAAAAGACTTCAGAGAAAATGACAAATTTTATTTTAAATTTATTTATTAAATAACTTAAAAAATTGGGAAAATAAGTTTTTACATTGGGTTCCCCGATATTTTACATTATTTCTTATACAACTTCGTTAGTTGCAGCAGGTTTTGTATATTTTGTGAATTTTGTAATCCTTTCGAAATTGGAATTACATTTCCTTAAAAACACTCACAGGTTTTCGTTTACTTTTTACATTTTTTAACCTTTTCACTAAATTACACTTTTTTGGTATTGACGTGATTAGCTTAGTACTTTAAAATTTAACTTTAAAATCAACTTAAAATCACTGTCATCAAGCAAACGATAAAATGGACAACAAAAAAGATATCTTAATATTTTGTCGCAATATTAATAGTTTAGACGTCAGTGCAATTTTTATGTTATAATTGTGTAAACATAAAAAATTTGAAAGATAACACAGTGCGGCCCGTTGCCGGGTTAGGACATTTGACCGTGACCAAAATACCGCGGCGAAAATACCGCCTATCTTAGTATTAGTATATCTAATATGATTTAATTTATATATTACGATTCGCGGTATTTTGTGATCGTGGTACTTTTGCTTGCCATATTATCAAATACAAATGTTCGATCCCGGTCCTCCGCGTCCGCTTATGTGAACGGTCACCTTTATAATCACGAACATAAGCGTAAGGCGTTATCCACAAGTAAATTTATAGGCGGTCGCTTGGTTATAGATATTAAAATGAAAAAATATTCTATATTGTCAAAAGGGTCATTCCGCATCAAATCAACCAACGCATTTTCATGAATTTCATTATATTATATTTCATATTTTAAAATAAAGTACTCTAATAAAATTTATTTTAGTTTCATCAACATGTTTACCAACTAAGAGATGTTCGAACAGAAGTAGTAAGTTACAACAAAAAGTATCTCAATAAGTTTGAAATTAAAACATTTAAATACAATCGGACTACCCCGGCCATCAATGTCACTGTAAACACGAAAATTTCCGTGAAAACCGAGCAAGTCGAGGTAGGTGATGTTTATTCTTTTTGTCATTTTACTACGCTTAATTTTAATCCAAAAACGGAAGTATCTCATTGGTTGAAAACTATCACCATTTGACTTCATTCGACATCACTTCGCGTTTTTGTTAGGAATTACAATTTAATTAATATGATTTTCTGTCTCTAAAATATGTAAAATGAAGGTGAAATGGAAAATAACATGAAACCATGAAAAGTCAACCACAAGGTTAAGTACTGCCAATTAGCTACAGCCTGGCGTTAGCTTTATATTATCCTGCTCCGATTTTAGTATGGCGTGCCGAGAAAAGATAAGGTTAAAACAAATATTGTAAACTTTTAGGTACTGGTACAAGGTTTGAAATTTCTAAGCAATGAGTATCGACATTTTCCGATCCGTTTACAAGTTAACCTAAGGAAGTCATTTAATTCAAACCTCTTAGGCGCAAGAGCAATGAGGAATTGTGGAAACTATTCAACTGATATAGTAAAATTTGAAAAGGTTTCCTAATTTATTTGTGGTAATGAATGTATCTAAAGTTTTTAACTTTCAGAATGTTACCTATCATACTTGTAACTTTGTTATTGATGAATCGCACCTTCCTCCACTTATTCCAAGTGGTAGATATAAACTAGATACAAGACTCCTGTATTTAGATGAGGAATTAGCGCACGTATATGGTTTTGGTGAAGTATACACTCCGATTCCATACCCAAAGGATTAAAAACTGTATAATAATTAATGGACAGGGGAGTCTGAAACGAATTGGAGCTGTTGTTTTTCAAAAGTGCACTTGTTTTTATTTTGTGTTACACGTGAAAATTAATTAGTAGCTGTTGTGTATTCATCATGCCTTCTAATTACTTAATTTATGGTTTACTGGCCGAGGCCTAACTTTATTTAATAATATAATTCATTTGGTTACAATACCATCTGATTCCACTTTTTAGCTATTTCTGCTAACCCTAAGTTTATGGCAATTACCAACCGCAAATATACTGTTATCTTTACAGCTGATTAGTTGAGTCTTCCTAATACAGGGTTGACCCAAAATACATTAGTAGCGATTTTTCTATTATTGTTTAAAAAGTTCTAGTTTTTGATATCTAATCGAGTTAGGAAAATTTCCGCATTAGTGCAGAAATTATTACTCTCCCGCACGAGTACGGTTAAATACTACACAATTTACATAGAACCTGTGTTTCATGCTAATAAAGAGAGTTTATTGTGATTTTGTTTTATTATAATACGAGGGTTGTATGATAAGTACCTGGCCTTGGCAAGAAAAAAACAGAAAAAAATTCGGTTTGATACACTTATGCCAAGGCTTTTCTATCTTTTGTATCCCCTTTAAAAACTACGATTGCTCCAACCCTTCAAAATAAGTGTTTGTTTAAGTAATAACCTCGTCGGTAGAGCCAAATTCTTTTCCACCGAGCCATTTTTTAATATTTCAAAATAGGAAATAATTGCTGGGTGCTTTAATCTAGCGAATCTGGTGGATCCGTAAGCAATTTTGCCATGGCGTCGACGCAAGTGCGCACGCGTGCATTGTCTTGATGGAATAGGATTTTTTCTTTTACAGCTTGGTTACAACGGTCCAATAAGTTAACATAATACTCTCCATTAATCGTTTTGCCTTTTTCAAGGTAAACGACATGAATTATGCCGCGTACATCCCGAAACACTGTAGCCATGACTTTGTTCGGCGATAAAGTCGCCTTTCCTTCTTTTGTGCAGATTCGCCTCGAAAAATCGACTGTTTGGACTGTTCTTTGGTCTCTGGCGTGCTGTGATGAATCCATGATTCGTACACAGTTATGAACTAACAAAAAATCATTCCTATTGCGTTTTAACATCGCCAACCATTCCTATGAAGTTGAAACACGTGTGTGTTTGTTGTCAATTGTGAGCAATCGCGGCACCCATCTTGCGGAAAGCTTTTTCATATCCAAATGAGATGTTAAAATATTCTGCATCCACTTAATTGAGATGCCCACAGTCTCAGTAATCTCACGCACTTTCACCTTCCGATCGTTTATCACGATATTCTGGATTTTCTGAAGTGGTAACCTCATTTGGACAACCTGGACGATCTTCATCAAAAATGCTTGTACGGTCGCGATTGAATTCAGCTGTCCAATATTTTATGGTTGATAAAAAAGTTACAAGGTCCCCATAAACTTTGTTGAGCTCCATGTTAATCTCATCATTTATTTTCTTTTTTAAAAACAAGTATTTTATTATCGCTGGATATTCAATATTTTGCCATTGTTGTAAAATTACAAAAGTTTTTGTATTTAAATAGCTGGCATTCACAAACAAAACCACGCAGCGACTTGAAACTTTGACAGTATTGTTCTGGAGGGTTATATTTACGAAAAATATCATTTTAGGCTTCTATACAAAATATAGCAAGAAGCTTTATTTAAATAATAGCAGCGCCATCTCTTGCCTAGGCCAGGTACTTATCATGCAATTTTTATTTTTATTCTTATCAACTTTTGCAGCTTATTATACTCTACTTTGTTGATCTTTTCTCGTCTTCGTTCTTCTATCAAAGCCAACACCTCATCTGTCATTCATTTCTTCTTCTTAACGTTGTTTTCACTTTAAGGTGTTGGTCACACACTATTTATATTTTCTTTGATGTCATTCCAACTAGTGTGTATGCTTTCTTCATCTCTACGTGTACGTTGCGATAAACTATTATTGAGATCATTTGCTGTATTTTCTCGTATATCCTCATTTATCAATTTGGTTAGGTCTATTTGCCCCTTTTTTCGTTTTTTCATCGCGACCTTTAATCTAAGTTTCACGTCGGCTACAACGGGGTTATGGTCGGATCCAATATCGGTGCCGCGATATGTTTTTACATGTTTTATACAATTTCTGTAGCGTTTCTTGACAATAATGTAGTCAATTTGGTTTCTCTTTCTTTCAGAGTCATAGTGGGCACTTTGTGGTGCTATCGATGTATATAGTCTACGCTTCGGTCTATGTCTATAGTCTATGTGTTAGTGATCGCCATTTCAGTTTCTTGACAGAATTCGTCAAGTCTATCACCTCTCCCGTTACTCTGACCAAGTCCAAATGTTCCAATCAAATCCCTCCGGTAGCCCCGACCAATTTTTGCGTTAAAATTCCCCATTATAAATGTCACTTCATCTCCTTTTAGTGTTTTAATTATTTACTTGGTCGATTGATTTGTAAGTGTTCTACTTCGTTGTCATAATTTTTGTCGGCAGTGGGAGCGTAGACCTGTAAGATATTTATTTTGAACGGATAACCTTGCAATTGAAGAAGCATAACTCTTTCAGAAATTGGGACGAAGTTAGTTATATATTTTGCTAAATTGCTTTTCACAAACACTGTAACCCCATTTATATGCTTTTGATCTCCGCTATTGTTTCCAGCGTAATACAAATTTCCATAATCTTGGTTACACATTATGTCTTTATGTCTACATTAATACGTTTCATTTCCTGGATCAGATTTCCTACCTTTCCAGCCTGGTACAACGTTCTGACGTTCCACATGCATATTCTCGTTGTAGATTTCACTATATTGAGCAGAGATATTCTGCGCTCCCCCTGCCCATTTAAGGGCTGCCCGGGACTAGAGGCCAACGCTTTTAGGTTTCTTGCCATAGTGAATTCCTGAGACAAGTATTATCAGGGTGGTTTCCCGTTGCCTTCCCTGATTTAGTTCAGCCGCCCACTATGGGCCAGACGCTGCGTGTTTTTAGATATCTAGGTGTACTATATCTGGTCACCCTCACTTGGTTTAGCCAGCAGGTCAATGCAGATGCCCGAGGTGTGGCACTAGGAACCACAAGTGGGAACTGGGTACTCTACGAGGACCAGTTACCAGGGACCATCTCCCTTATTTAACGCTCGATGTGACCGTCCCGGTAATAAGGTACTACCGCTGCAGCGTATCCCCATATACCCCATGTAATGCTATGATATTTAGAACAATTTTAAATTTATAAATTGAAAAATGATGATTAGATTCTAACTCGACGATCAATATAGACAATGATTATTGGTCTCTTCGACGTTCGTAGTTATAGATGCGTTTTATTTCAAGTCCATACTTAATTATTTCCTTTTTCCGGTATTTTGTATTTACAAAATAATGGAGTCTCTTTATTACCACTCTAAAGCTCCTATTGTTTTTAATCTGGTATGAGAGGCATTTTGTAGCATTTATTTTCATTTTAAACACCATGGAATGCTACAAAGCATAATAACATCATAAGGCGAAAAGATCAACATTAGTTTGTTTATTTTATTCAATTTATTTACTCGCACTTTTGAAGTACCCTGTACTTAACTTTCGCATTTTTGAAGTTAAAAATTGATAATTTTGCAAGGTCGTACTGACAATCAGAGAGAAGTCTGAGATAAGCAAGCAGACAAGTGCGTTTTACGAAAATTTCGTGATAGTTTTTCGGTAAAAGTTTACTAGTTTTTAAACCGATCTGGGTCTTTTCTACGACTTGATGAGTAATTTGTAAATTTACTTATTCGGTGTTGTCCGGTATCAACGTAGAAAGCCAGTAATATTTAGCTTGGTGGAGTACGCGAGTTATCGGTACCACATGATAATTTTCCTATTAAGAAAGCTAAAAGGATCATTGTTTAAAACGCCGTTTACGATCGATCAATTACTTACCGCTATTTCGAACACATCTTTCGATCTGTTATTTTTGGATGTTATCATCGATTTGATTAACCGCTACTGTTTGTCACCTGTATTGTTCATTCAACTACGTTATCAGCCATTGATTTGCCTGATTGCTGTTCCACTACTGCATACCTAACCTCTACAGCGACGTGATTTCAAGATCACCACAAAATTGGTTCGTCCAGGTCGAACTCCAGTGCCGTCCCGAGACGAGTTTTGTTAAGGGTGAGAGTTTTTGCTACATTAATTTTTCGTGTGGGGTTTGCGATACCGCCACAATTGTTTTCGTCGTGTATTGGGGAGCCGCCGACTATCAACCTAATTTATATTTTGTTTGCTTTGATAGGGGTGAATCCCCCATGTTATTTTTGATATTTTGGTATTTGATTTGATGATAACAGTTGTTATCAACGCCAACACAGATAACCACTTGTACGGTACAACCATTTATATATTTTTTTGTACTGTGAGATTATTTTTTTTTATACTGAATTCGACAATAGTAATTATAACATGTTTATTTGTGCTCCGGTGTTTTATTTCACTAGCATTTGCCCTTTCAGAAAAACATCTATTTATAGCGACATAAAGGGTGTGGCGCTTTCATTTTTTTTGAATTCAGTTCTAGGGAGAGGGTATTCATCCCCTGCTCGCCTGACTCCCCCATAAATTGCTCTACTGTTGAGCTTGCCGTAGCGTCGTTTTATTATAATCACCAGGAGTGCAGGTAAGGTTATTTAGTTTTTGACGACTGGTGCTCAGGTGGAGTACGCAGGTCGCAAATTTGGCGCCCAACGTGGGACCATAAGCCGCACAGAGCACGAGGCCTAAGCCGCACAGAGCACGAGGCCATAAGCCGCACAAAACGCGAGGCCTTAAGCCGCACAGAAGTACAAGTGGGTATTGCGTTGGCGAAAGCGAAATTTGTTTTCGCAGAGTAGATTTGAGTATTAAAATTCAGTTAGGTGGTTAAAATAGTTTATTTAGGGCACGGCTTACAGACGAAAGCGAATTTTTTTACAGTCAATTGCTCACCTTCGTTAGTGAGACGTCATTGGTGTAAGTTGACCTTGGAGTATTTGCTCGCGAGTCATTTGAATTGCATTGTTGGCAATTTTTGTTTTTTTTTTTGGGGTATGGAGATGGAAGGTAGTAAGATCAACGTGGACAGGTTGTCGAAGGACGAATTGATCTACTAAATCAGAATCAGAGCGACGGTTGAATGTACAGGTAGTAGCGTCAACGAACTCAGAAGGATACTAAGATCGATCTTTAAAAATAAAAACTCCTTAAATGCTTCGATACTGGTGTACCCTTTTACTATCGCGGCAGATTTAGAGGCAGTTGTTACCACCGTAGAAGAGTTAGGGCGACTCATGCTCTTATATACAGGGGTAGAACGCGACAGCACTCATAAAAAAATAGAGACAAAATTAACTAACGTATTAGGTAGGTTGAATCGCCCTAAAGCTGTCACCGAGGCTGACACGAGTAGTGTAGCGAATTTAAACACTATAGATTGTTAATGTTGTCGGAAGATTTTAGGACCAAGGGTAAAAGAGTGGGTAAAAACCGCGAGAGTATTTTAGATCTAGGTATTTTGAGTAGGACGCTTCGCGGTGTCGACGAAATAGAAGTTTCTGAGACAGAATCTTCATCCGATTCCGAGGTTGAAGCCAATTCGGTTAAGCGCCGGCCAAAACCTTATCCAGTTAGGAATTGCGGAATTAAATTTACTGGTAAGAAAACTGACGCGACGATAAACGACTTTCTCGATTCGGTAGACGAGAAAAGAATACCGAGTGGCTTGTCAAAAGCCGAGCTATTCGACCAAACGATCGAACTTTTCACCGGAGATGCGAAAATTTGGTACAAATACATACGGTCTAAAGTTAGTTGTTGGGATGAGCTTGTCGATGCGTTGCGAGAGGAGTATCTTACTCCGTTATATGACCGCAAACTTTTTGAAGAAATAAAAAAAAGAACGCAAGGGAAGGGAGAATCAATAGGAATGTATGTAGCGTTCATGCAGACCATGTTTTCTCGCCTGCAAACGCACATCCCGGAATCGACAAAGCTCGAGATTTTGCTGGAGAATTTTGCTCCTCTAGTTGATCGTTGCCGGAAAATAGACCAGAGGTTAGACTTAGCCAAAAACTTTGTGCCGCCTCCACACAAAAGCGGTTGTGTGGAGCCGAGCTTAGCATTTGCTGGTACATCATCGAACAAATATGAGAAATCGAGCGTTAATAGGTTGGACACCGTCAGCCCCGAATGTTGGAATTGCGGTTCGAGGGGACATTACGCGAGGGACTACAGGACAGGAACCGGGAGTGTTCGCTGTTCCGGTTGCAGGAAACCGAATGTCTCGCGGGAACAATGCCCGGTTTGTAACGCCGCGCAGGTTCGCGGGGGTAGGAAGGTGCAGCATAGACGTTCGGGAAACGGTTCGGGGCGAATCTAGGCAGTCGAGCTAGATCCACCCCTAGGACAGTCTCGACGAACCATTATTTAGAGGCGGTTCTGCACTACATTCTAGAGAGTGCTAAGGACGACCAGCGTCCATATTTGACGGTCACTATATTCGGTCAAAAGATAAAGGGATTACTTGATTCGGGGGCGAGCAATACAATTATTGGTTCTCTGGGTTTATCTTTCTTAAATAGATTGGGAATCAGGGTTGAAAGCGGCGAGACCGTTTGTAAAGTTGCAAATGGGCAATTTGTTAAGGGTGTGGGAAAGTGCACGCTTCCAATGAAGGTGGCTGACCACACAAAATTAATTGACGTCACTGTTATACCTGAAGTGCTGCATGCCCTGATATTAGGTATTGATTTTTGGAAAGCGATGGGTATCGTACCCGATGTGAGAAGCGATAGTTGGGATTTCTCTACAGAACCCATAGAATGTTTGGCGGTTAACGATGCGAGACGCGATGCTAATGGATTAGATAGTGGGGAAAAAGCGCCATTGGAAGCATTAATCGAAAGGAATTACAATCTTATGGGTGACGGATTGGGTTGTACGAATCTCGTTGAACATGTGATTAAGACTAACGCGGAGCCAATCAAACAACGTCACTATCCGGTGTCTCCGATAGTACAGGCGCAACTAAATAAACATCTCGATGAGATGATTGAACAAAACATCGTCAGAAAAAGTTGTAGTCCTTGGGCATCTCCGGTTATTGTAATCAAAAAGAAAAACGGTGAGCAACGTTCTTGCGTTGATTACCGCAAGCTCAATGACGTGACCGAGAAGGATAGTTATCCGCTCCCTTACGTAACTAATACGCTCAATCGACTGAAAGATGCGCGATACTTGTCGTCTTTGGACGTGAAATCGGCATTTTTCCAAGTTCCTCTCGCGGAGGAGTCAAAGAAGTACTCTGCTTTTGTTGTTCCTAACCGTGGTTTGTGGGAATGTAATCGTTTACCATTCGGCTTATCCACAAACCCGGCGATTTGGCAACGGTTGATGGACCTGGTGCTGGGATATGATTTGCTTCCTCACGTATTTTGTTATCTCGATGATGTCGTAATAGTCACTCAAACTTTTGACAAACACTTAGAGATTTTAGACGAAGTGTTTAGAAGGCTACGCGAGGCCAATATTACAGTTAATAAAGAGAAATGCCAGTATTGCCGCTCCGAATTAAAGTACTTGGGTTACGTGGTAGACAAACACGGTTTACATGTTGATCCCGACAAAGTAAGAGCAGTGTTAGAGTTACCGGCACCAAAGAATGTTAAGGGTGTTCGCGGTATTATTGGTACTATTAGTTGGTACCGCAGATTTATCCCTGAGTTCTCTACTCTCATAGCTCCCATTACGGCTTTACTTCGTAAATTCAACAATAAATTTGAATGGACGGAGAACTGCGAGAATGCTTTTCGTACCCTAAAAGAAAAATTGGTTACCTCTCCGATTTTGAGCTGTCCTAATTATGACTTACCATTTGAGGTCCAGACAGACGCATCCGGCTGGGGTATCGCCGCGGTGTTGACTCAAACTCACCCGGACGGTGAGAAAGTCATATCTTACATTAGTCGGCCTTTAACTCGCCAAGAGCAGAAATACAGCACCACCGAACGTGAGTGTTTAGCTGTCCTTTTCGGGATCGAGAAATTCAATCAGTACATTGAGGGGGTACCTAATGTAAAATTCGTCACAGACCATTACTCGCTTGTTTGGTTACAAAATCTCCGTGACGTTAACGGACGATTGGCACGGTGGGCTTTGAAAATGCAGGGGTACGATGTACAAATTGTCCATCGGAAGGGCAAAGAACACGTGGTCCCTGATACATTAAGTCGTGGTGTCCCTGTGTTAGATAGTGTTGAGGTGGATAGAGATCAATGTCCAGACGATCGTTGGTACGCTGAAATGAAGCGTACGATTAGCTTGAAACCCCTTAGATACCCGCAATGGCGAGTAGAAAACGGGATAATTTATAAGTACTTACCGCCCAAATTTGTTGGTTTGTCTAGTGCTTGGCAGCGTTGGAAAACTGTAGTTAAAAAGGCTGATCGTCAAGCGCTTTTGTTAAAGGCGCATAATGATCCTATATCCGGTCATACGGGGGTGTATAAAACGTATGCTAGGTTGGCGGAGACATACTTCTGGCCTAAGATGAGGGAAGATGTCGAGAGGCTAGTTAGGCGTTGTAGGATTTGCCTACAATACAAATCACATAATAAAGCACCGGTGGGTCAAATGCTGTCGCATACACCACCATCACAGCCTTGGAAAACCATTTCTTCGGACTTAATGGTACCGTTACCCAAGTCGAAGAGTGGCAATAGATTTATGTTGGTGGTCACTGACTACTTCAGTAAATACGTGTTGGTATTCCCAATGAGGAACTCCCTCGCCACCAACATAATCAAAAGACTGGAAAACGAAGTTTTTCTTGTTTATGGAGCACCTAGGGTGGCCATATCCGATAACGGCCCTCAATACATCAGCCGTGAGTATCGTGCTTTGCTAAATCGATATGACGTCGAAGCGAAGTATACACCTTATTTTCATGCCCAAAGGAATCCTACGGAACGGATAAACAGGACAATCAAACGGATGATTGCGTCCTACGTTCAGGAAAAACACTCGGCTTGGGATGAGAATTTGGCTAAAATAGCGTGCGCCATAAGAACTTCTAAAAGTGAGACTACGCGAGAAACTCCTATTTTGTGAATTTCGGTAGGTCGATGATCCTATCCGGAAAGGATTTCGCGCGTAGAGACGTGTTCAAAGATGAGGAGGTTGTGCACGAAAACAGTCGCAATGAGAGTTTGAAGGATCTGTTCGGTTTCGTGAAACGAAGGTTACAGATAGCTTCAAACAATAACAAGAAAGCGTACAATTTAAGACGTAGACCCGAACAATTTATAGTAAGTAGGTCAGAAGGTTTATAGAACGAACCATGTTTTGTCGAAAGCGTCCGATAGGTTTACACGGAAACTTGCACCAAAGTTTGTGGGTCCTTTCACGATAAAGCGCAAAACGTCCCCGTGGACTTACATTCTGGTTGACCGAGACGGAATAGAACGCGGTACGTGGAACGCGAAAGATTTAAAAGCGAAACCACCCGATTTGGATTAGGGCGCTTAGTATAATAAATTAGTTTTTAACATTAGTGCGTGTCCACGTACGTTTTAATTACATTATTCAATTAGTTTCGTCCAATTTTTTTTGTATTTAGTTCACCCGACGTTGGGGTTAGAGCAAGGGGGGAGTTGTAGCATTTATTTTCATTTTAAACACCGTGGAATGCTACAAAGGATAATAACATCATCAGGCGACCTAAGAAGATCAACATTAGTTTGTTTATTTTATTCAATTTATTTACTCGCACTTTTAAAGTATCCTGTACTCGTACTTAACTTTCGCATTTTTGAAGTTAAAAATTGATAATTTTTGCAAGGTCGTACAGACAATTAGAGAGAGGTCGGAGATAAGCAAGCAGACAAGTGCGTTTTACGAAAATTTTGTGGTAGTTTTTCGGTAAAAGTTTACTAGTTTTTAAACCGATCTGGGTCTTTGCTACGACTTGTTGAGTAATTTGTAAATTTACTTATTCGGTGTTGTCCGATATCAACGTAGAAAGCCGGTAATATTTAACTTGGTGGAGTACGCGAGTTATCGGTACCACATGTTAATTTTCCTATTAAGGAAGCTAAAAGGATCATTGTTTAAAACGACGTTTATTCGGATCTATTATGGTCCTCCCCCTGTGAGGCCGAAGGCCGAACAACTATGGCCTTCACGGATCTATTATGGTCTTCCCCCTGTGAGGCCGAAGGCCGAAGGCCGAACAACTATTGCCTTCACGGATCTATTATGGTCCGCCCTGTGAGGCCGAAGGCCGAACAATTATGGCCTTCACGGATCTATTATGGTTTGCTCTGTGCGTAAGAAGCATAGCTTCTGTGAGTGGTCCGACGACCGCTCTCATTTTTATTTAGTTTTTGACGACTCGTGCTCAGGTGGAGTACGCAGGTCGCAATTTTTATATGATTTTTTCCAGGACTGCCTAGTGGCTTTATAAGAGTAATTCGTCCTTAGTCATTATCTTAACTTCACCTTGTTATAAAGACTTTCAATATGTACTTTTCTTGTGCTTCCTCCTCTCCGTCAAGTAATGTTGTTAATTCGTTTATTTCTTTGATTTCTGAAAGATAAATAGGGTGTGGTTTTATCATTTCGGGTTTATTTAGTTTTTCTCTATATTTGTATTTTTCAGCAAGTAATTCTTCTAAGTTTTTCAGCAATTAAGTAACTGTTTTGGTGCTTACAATAAAAGTTATCATGATTAAAAGATATTGATAAATTACACCCCATAGATAATCCATAATGTTTTATATAAAATTGCACCGTCATGGAAAGTTTACTCAGTCCACCTCCAATGCTGTGAGTTCAGCATTTTGTCTAAAGTAAGTTTAAATCTTTATAATGTGTAACATAATATGATGATTCATATGTGCGCAATGCACGCTATGCGTTCATGCATGACAACGACTCGAGTCAGTCATGTCTGAGAACTCGCACAGTTAACTTGAATTAAAGTAAATAAATAAAGATTATAATAACGCAAGTTGTATTATTTATTTAAACATATTGCTATGTGCCGGCCTCTCTATGACGGGTCACATACACTTTTAATGAAATTTTTCATTGTTATTGAATTTTTCCTCGTGCTAGCTCTATTTGAATCTTTTTTATGAACATGAAACCTCTTTACCTCTGGAGCAAGTTCCTCGACGCCTTACCTTGATTTATCACTTTTATTCTGTGAATAAACTTAATGGTGTCGTCGAATTCAAAAAAATGCCAGATGAAACATTAATCAGTAAACAAATTTTTATTTTTATAATTCTGAACATAAATAAAGTAAAATGCAATGTAATAAAATTTAAAGTTCATCAATAAACTTAAATCTACCCCAATTGTTGTTTATTTATTCGCGAAGTACTTGTTTTAATTTGTAAATTCGCGCCACTTTTATTTTTAGTTATTACGTTTAGTATGCAGAGTGAGCTCACCTATTTCCTTCAACACGCCTACTCTTACCACTGCTTATAACTTCCTTGGTTTTCGCTCCAAGCTAACCTTCAAATTAATCTTGAGTAATCGTCTTCGTTTCAATTTGCCAATTACCAGATTGATCATCAAATTGTATTTTAATCGTGAACAAGTTGTCCATAACCCATAGTTTCTAATATTTCTACAGGTAAGTCCAAATTTGACTTTTATTTCCAATAATAATCTTTTTCAACACACACGTGCTTGAATCACAAATTATAATCTTTCTTTATATTTTTAGATCTCCCCAAATTGGATTAAATACATCAATTTACTAAATTGTACGGAACACGGAATTTTATACGCGTTCCCCGTATCACACTTTGGCGGGAGAGCTCCCTGTTTATTATTCTGTAACCCAGGTTATTTGAGAAATTATCCCGTTCCTGCAATCCTGATTTTGTGTTTAAATTGAATCAACTTTTCCCATTGGTAAGTTCTGTTCGCCTTGTTGATAATCTTTATCCTTTATTTATGTTTATAAATTGATTAAAGCACTTTTGATTGTTTTTAGTTGCGTTCCGATTTACACTCCCGTTCTATATGTGACGTACCACTTGGCCGTACACGAAGCCTTGGATGAAATCTTATCGCTGCATTTCACTGGACCGATTTAATAACCACGTAAAATATCCTTTTATCATTTACGAGTCACTCCTTAATAATTAACAATTGTTTATTTTATATTATGAATTTCCTAAATCTAACATTTTATTTATTAAATTGTGAACATGTTTTTAAAAGATAATTTGTTTCATCTGGGACCTTTTTATTCTGTTACCCGTTTGTTTACTTTTAAACGATTTACTTGCATTTTTGTGATGATTTTGTAACCTCGAGGAATTTTCTCCTCCTTAAAAGAACTTTCATGTGATTTTTCATCAGCGTATGAGCATATTTAATTATTAATTCTTTATCGTCAATTTACATCATAGCAATATATAGATATATTTTACATTGTGGCAGCGGTAAAAAACTAATTGTTTAAAAATAAACGGTGAAAATCACCAAGGTTACTAAGTGCAACCGGGTAAATTGAGTATAAGTGCATTTGTTTAAGAAAATGAAGCAAGATACCGTCAACGTACCAGCGGAGATAAGTTTCTCGGGAAACGTTGCCATGAATTGGATTAAATTCAAAAAACAGTTTACTTTGTATATGGAGGCGACAGAGAAAAATACCAAACCAGATAAACAAAAGATAGTAACTCTTTTAAATCTTATGGGAGATGCAGCGGTAGATATACATGACACAGTTTCCTATTCTGAAGGAGAGGACAAGGATAAGTTCGATAATGTATTAGCAAAATACGCTAAGTATTGTCAACTTCGGAAAAATGTGATATTTGACCGATTCAAGTTTTTCTCTAGATCACAAGAACCAAACGAAACGGTAGATAAGTATGTTACCGAGTTAAAAAAGTTAGTAAATCCGTGTGATTTCGGAGACCAATTGGAAAATTTAATTCGCGACAGACTAGTGTTGGGTATAGACGACAAAAATGTACAAGAACGGTTATTAAGAGATGCTGATCTAAAGTTAGATAAAGCATTGAATCACTGTCGTTCAAGCGAAGAAAGTAAAAAGCAGCTACTGGAAATCGCAGGAACAAGTGCGAACAAAGAAGTAAGTGTCGTGAAAAAGCAACTTAAATTTGTTAAGAAAAGGTTGTAAAGAATTATTATGTTTTAAGTTAATTTATTTTCAAAATATTACATTTTGAAAAATTTCATAACATAATGTCCTGTTGCATACCAGCTAAAGCATTATTTGCATATTATCTAAAAATTACAGGTTACTAGATCAATCATAAACAAACATATTTATTTATTTCTACATCAAACGACAAAAGAGTCAATTACATGATGTGTCGTTAAAAATACAAACATATTACTGCCAGCATGGGCGAGCTGAAAAAACTCACATATAAAAGCTACAGAGGAGGGTAGTGAGGTGGTTAATTTCTTAAGTTTTTGCCTGTTCTGCACGAACGGTTGATTGAAATTTCGAGAAAACATCCAATCCGAGATCCAATCGATCCATCCGATCAGATACCCGACATCCCGGTATATCCTGTCTGATTCATTGCTTACGTTTACTAGGCAATAATCAAATTTCCGAACCGTTTTTGATTACGTTTCTAGTCAAAGACAAAATTCCTCCGTCGAGAACAGCGAAAAGCTTACGTTTCTAGGCTTTAGTTAAAAACAAACATTCCAGTAGATAATTCTCATCTAGAATTATTACTTACCCGATTTGAAGATTCAATAAACTTCCGTATAAGAAGTCACTTCCTGATTTCACCCGTTCCGAAAATACAGTTGGATCTTGCTAATCGAAATTTCAATAGTTTCAAAAAATCCTGTAGTTTATTTTTTTTATCCAGTAGTTTTTAAAATTGTGATTAGATTCAAATATATAACATTATCCCCCACCTGTTTCAGTAGCTGTTATTATTTCAGAAGCAGTAGTAAAATAGTAACCGTAATTTTCAATTCACTTGCAAATACATTCAAGTCAATATAAAAGTCAATATTCACAGGTGGTGGTCCGTCACCAGTGCCGTACTCATTAAATTTTTGACAATTTAAATACCTAAATATTAAAATCATTTTTTTCTTTTATTCTGACTTCTTAATTAATCAATTAAATTGTAAATATTTTTCTTAAATAAAAATTTTGTTAATTTACCCAGAATTCTTTCTTTTGTTTTAAAAGTTTTAAAGTTTTTCCATTTAAAAAAACTTTTGGCACCCGAGTTAAGAAAAGTCAAATAAGTGTCAAACAAAAATCGACAAGACGTCCTCAGACCCTGGCTACCCAAGGGGCAATTTTGAACGAGGCCAAAATATCGTTACATGGTCAAACAGTGAAGGGACAAATTACCTTAAGTGCCGAAAGTGTGGACTAAGTCACTCTAGTGCAAGTAAATGCCCGGCAGAAGGAAAATACTGCATGAAATGCAAGGGGAAAACCACTTTGCAACAGTATGAAGTAAAAGCAAGAAAAGTGTGAAAATGGTAGAAAAGCAACACGAAGATACGGAAGAATCCAACGAAGAAAGAAATCACGAACTGTTAGCCATTACAAAGAAGATACATGGGGTAGTATGGAAAGAAGACATATACAACTAAGTGGTAAAATTTTGACTTTTAAAATTGATACAGGTTCTGAAGTCAATATCATCTCAAAAAGTGTTTACGATTTGTTACCTCATAAAGTTGCTTTAGCGACTACAAAAACAAAATTAACGTCATATTATACGGGTCATGAAATCGACACATTAGGCAAATGCTCGTTAATTTGTAATTTGAATGGAAACAATAAAACTTTGCAGTTCTTTATCGCAAAGGGGAAAACACCGAGTCTATAATTGGCTTGAGTGACGCAACACGTCTTGAATTGTTGCCGAGAAGTCAGGTTCATGTAATAAAATACAAGACCGTAAAGGAAATGATAAGCGAATTTTCAGAAGTGCTTGCTGACAAAGAGTCAAAGATAAAAATTGCGCCGTACCATATCACGCTAAAAAATGATGCCATAGCAACAATTTCACCTGCTAGGAGGGTACCGATCGCTTTAAAAAAGAAATTAAACAGCAGAATTGGAAGTAATGGTTAAAAACCAAGTACTCGAAGTAGTAAATGAACCTACAGATTGGGTGCATCCAATAGTAATCGTGTCCAAGCCCAACGGGTCAATTAGAATTTGCATGGATCCCAGACCTTTGAATAAAAATTTTAAAAGAGAACATTACTCTTTACCGACTGTCGATAGCGTAATCGCAGAGTTAAACGGAGCCGAGTATTTTACAGTCCTAGACGCGACAACAGCATTTCTACAAGTTCCAATTGATGAGTCAAGTTCTAATTTATGCACGATTGCAACACCTTTTGGTAGATACCGCTATAAAACAATGCCGTATGGTGTTAATAGTGCACCTGAGGTTTACCAAGAGCTCATAAATCATATTTTTGACGGGCTGGAAGGCGTAGTTCCCTACATCGACGACGTATTTATTTGGGGAAAAACAATCGAACAGCATAACATACGACTAAGAGGAGCTTTAGAAAGGGCTAGAAAATACAATGTAAAATTCGATTCTAGGAAGTTTGTTCGCCAGTATTTGTTCGACAAACACTTAATCGACAGCATTTGTTCGACACGGAATTTTATTCGACATGCATTTGTTCGACTACACATTTATGCGAATAAGCATTTGTTCGACATGGAATTTTATTCGACATACATTTGTTCGACTCAACATTTATGCGAATAAGCATTTGTTCGACTCAACATTTATGCGAATAAACATTTGTTCGACATAATTAGGCTGGCATCGTGGTTTCCAATATCAAATGTCGGCCGAACATCCTAACATATCGAAGTTTGTGACTGCTATAAAACGCGAGCAAAGTTTAAATGAGCTTCGAATTGAACAGTACCTTGGTGGTCATGATCCACCTCGTACAAAAAAAAATATAAAGATAATGCCGAGAGACTTGCTCGTATTGTGAACAATTTTATGCCGAATGAAAACGAAACTCAGTATTTGCGAGGCGTGGCTCACAATATAGCATTTTAAATTCCAAGGCATATAATGTTAGGTTAGGTACTCATAAGTAGTGATGGGCACTATCGAAATTTTTTGACTATCGATAGTTAGTTACTATTTTTTTTTACTATCGATAGTTAGTAACTAAAAATGTAGTTGCTAAACATCAAATCGAATAAAAACTATCGAATAAAAACTACCGAATAAAAACTATCGAATAAAAACTAGCGAATAAAAACTAACGAATAAAACTATCGAATAAAAACTAGCGAATAAAAAAATTTTCTATTCGCTAGTTTAATAACTTTTTTTATTAATTTGCGGTTGGTAATCCGGTTAATCCGATAATAAACAATTAAATACTATATAAGCAATTTTGCATTTACATTGTTCATAACAAAACCCCAAAAAGAAATATCAAGCCTAACAAAGCATTCCCAAAACAATCTAAAAAGAAAATTGAAATATGCGACGTGTATCGAAGACATCAATAGTATGGGAATTTATGGAGAAGTGCCATGATGATAAAAAAGTGAAGTGTACACTAGTTAATAAAATGTTTGCAAATTGTAAAAATACTTCCAACTTACGGGATCATTTAAAACGTCGACATAAAGAAGAACTGAATAACAAGGAAGATGATTCAATTATTGAAGTGGATGATCAAAGTTCGCATCCTCGTGAGCCAACAAACAAATCGGTATCCGAAACAACAATGGATGTACTACCTAATACGTCAGAGCCCACATCTCTAGCTGGAAGACAAAAGGTAAAACAAACAAAACTATTTGTAACCAACAAGAAATCTGAATTGGCCAAGTTGGAAACAGAAGCTATCGACAAAAGTCTTTTAAAAATGATTACTCTGGATTATCAGCCATTTGCAATAGTAGAAGACAGAGGATTTCAAGAATAAAAAACTATCGAATTTTCGATAGTTAGGCTTTATTCGAACTATCGATAGTTTCTTTTTTTTAGTTACTAAAAACTATCGAATGAATTTTTAGTTATATTCGAATAACTTTTTAGTTACTAAAACTATTCGAATAACTATTTAGTTACTAAAAACTATCGAATGAATGTTTAGTAACTAAAACTATTTGAATAACTTTTTAGTTGCTAAAAATATTCGAATAACTTTTTTGGTTACTAAACCTATTGAATGAATTTTTAGTTACTAAAAGAGTTGCTAAAAACGTAAAAACTAAAACTATCAAATGAAATTTTAGTAACTAAAACTATCGAATGAATTTTTACATAGTCATTTAGTAAGTTTTAAGTTTTATACGTGTTGCGTGTTCATAAATTATTATAAATTATAATCTTTATTTATTAACTTCAATCTTTATTATAAACATTATGAACAGTATTTTTAGAAAATTGTTAGAAAGAATTATTAGTATTTAAAAATATTATTTTGTAAAATTTTTGCCTTCCAATATATTCCTTCGATCATTAATAATCTGGCCAGCATTAGAAAAAATTTGTTCCGACGGCACCGATGTTGCCGGAATACAAAGGTACTTTGAACTAAGTTGATATAATTCTGGCTTTGTGTTCTTTCCAAAACTGGAATGGATTGGAATCTCGACTTTGTAGTTGCATTTCGATATAACGATCAGCCATATTTTTAGCCATCGAATTTAAATTGGTTGTACTGTCAACATTTATTTTCGAAACCCTTTCATCAAAAAGTGCCCAGATCGAATTTGAAACCGTAGGTTGGGTAATTAAATCGTGGTTTTCAATAATACCATCACCATATTTTCGTGGAATAAAAGCTCAGCCACTTCTTTTATTATACTGTCTTTAGTATCATTGGCCATTTCTTCAGATTCAAAAGCTGCCATTTTAAATCTTGGATCTTGGAATGTAGCTTTAGCGCGCAAAAGATCACTTTCCAACAGTTTGTATCTATTTCGAATGCTTTTTAAAAGATACTCTTTCAATTTTGCATCCCAGAATTAACGGTATAATTGATGGTACTGTCGTTAACGATTCAAATGGCTTTAATAATAGTATGCATTCTTCAATAACGTTCCATTCCATGGACGATAAAAGTTGGGGAGCGTTTTTTAACGACGTTAAAGTAGCAGATAACGGTTCCTTGATAGAAAACAATCTTTCGATCATAATTAGCGATGAATTCCAACGGGTTATAACATCCTGCTTAACTTTTAATTGTGTCCTTCCCATTTGTTTTTGTATCGATAGTAATTTTTCAGTAGCCTGGACGCTATGTTTAAAATGTCCAACAATGGATCGACATTTTTTAAATATAGCAACAACATCCGGATTGTCTTTTATTGCTTGGTTCACAATCAAATTTAAAGAGTGGGCAATACATGAATGGTGCTTCATTGATAAGTCGGTAATGACGGCCTTCTTAACATTAGCAGTATTATCGCTAACGATGACTACAATCTTATCTTCTGGAATACTGTATTCTTGTAAAACGTTAGATAATTCCTTAGCTATATTTGCGCTAGTATGGACTGTTGCAAGTTCTTCGGTTTTTAAAACACAACTATTTAAAACATCGTCATAAACAAAGTGACACGTTACACATAAATACGCCTTATTGCTGACACTTGTCCAAATATCGGTTGTAAGAGACATACTTTTAACTTCGGCCAACGTTTGCTGTAAATTCTTACGCACTTGAACGTACGTTCCTGGGAGTAATCTAGAACTTACAGTTTTCTACTTGGAATCTTGTATAATGGATTAAGCTGGTCATGTATATTCTTGAAATCCTCTGTCTTCTACTATTGCAAATGGCTGATAATCCAGAGTAATCATTTTTAAAAGACTTTTGTCGATAGCTTCTGTTTCCAACTTAGCCAATTCAGATTTTTTGTTGGTTACAAATAGTTTTGTTTGTTTTACCTTTTGTCTTCCAGCTAGAGATGTGGACTCTGACGTATTAGGTACATCCATTGTTGTTTCGGATACCGATTTGTTTGTTGGCTCACGAGCATGCGAACTTTGATCATCCACTTCAATAATTGAATCATCTTCCTTGTTATTCAGTTCTTCTTTATGTCGACGTTTTAAATGATCCCGTAAGTTGGAAGTATTATTACAATTTGCAAACATTTTATTACATAGTGTACACTTCACTTTCTGATCATCATGGCACTTCTCCATAAATTCCCATACTATTGATGTCTTCGATACACGTCGCATATTTCAATTTTCTTTTTAGATTGTTTTGGGAATGCTTTGTTGGGCTTGATATTTCTTAGTGGGGTTTTGTTATGAACAATGTAACTGCAAAATTGCTTATATAGTATTTAATTGTCTATTATCGGATTACCAACCGCAAAAGGTCGGTAAACAGTGTAAACACTACCTTAAAAAATTTATTGGATACTAATTTTTTATTCGCTAGTTTTTATTGGATAGTTTTATTCGGTGGTTTTTATTCGATTTGATGTTTAGCAACTACATTTTTAGTTACTAACTATCAATAGTAAAAAAAAATAGTAACTAACTATCGATAGTCAAAAAATTTCGATAGTGCCCATCACTAATCTTAATCCATTATACAAGATTCCAAGCAGAAAAACTGTAAGTTCTAAATTACTGCCAGGAACGTACGTTCAAGTGCGTAAAAATTTACAGCAAACGTTGGCCGAAGTTAAAAGTATGTCTCTTACAATCGATATTTGGACAAGTCTCAACAATAAGGCGTATTTATATGTAACGTGTCACTTTGTTTATGACAATGTTTTAAATAGTTGTGTTTTAAAAACCGAAGAACTTGCAGCAGCCCATACTAGCGCAAATATAGCTAAGGAATTATCTAACGTTTTACAAGAATACAGTATTCCAGAAGATAAGATTGTAGTCATCGTTAGGGATAATGCTGCTGATGTTAAGAAGGCCGTCATTACCAACTTATCAATGAAGCACCATTCATGTATTGCCCACACTTTGAATTTGATTGTGAACCAAGCAATAAAAGACAATCCGGATGTTGTTGCTATATTTAAAAAATGTCGATCCATTGTTGGACATTTTAAGCATAGCGTCCAGGCTGCTGAAAAATTACTATCGATACAAAAACAAATGTTATAACCCGTTGGAATTCATCGCTAATTATGATCGAAAGATTGTTTTCTATCAAGGAACCGTTATCTGCTACTTTAACGTCGTTAAAAAACGCTCCCCAACTTTTATCGTCCATGGAATGGAACGTTATTGAAGAATGCATACTATTATTAAAGCCATTTGAATCGTTAACGACAGTATTATCAGGGCAAAAGTATTGTACAGTATCATCAATTATACCGTTAATTCTGGGAATAAAGTTTGTTATGTCAAGAACAACCATTCAGGATCATAACGTTGCAAAACTGAAAGAGGATCTTTTAAAAGGCATTCGAAATAGATACGAACTGTTGGAAAGTGTTCATTTGCGCGCTAAAGCTACATTCCTAGATCCAAGATTTAAAATGGCAGCTTTTGAATCTGAAGAAATGGCCAATGATACTAAAGACAGTATAATAAAAGAAGTGGCTGAGCTTTTATTCCACGAAAATGGTGATGGTATTATTGAAAACCACGATTTCATTACTCAACCTACGGTTTTGAATTCGATCTGGGCACTTTTTGATGAAAGGGTTTCGAAAATAAATGTTGACAGTACAACCAATGTAAATTCGATGGCTAAAAATATGGTTGATCGTTATATCTAAATGCAACTACAAAGTCGAGATTCCAATCCATTCCAGTTTTGGAAAGAACACAAAGATTCAATGCCAGAATTATATCAACTTAGTTCAAAGTACCTTTGTATTCCGGCAACATCGGTGCCGTCGGAACAAATTTTTTCTAAAGCTGGCCAGATTATTAATGATCGAAGGAATATATTGGAAGGCAAAAATTTAGACAAAATAATATTTTTATATACCATTAATTCTTTCTAACAATTTTGTAAAAATACTGTTTATAATGTTTATAATAAAGATTGAAGTTAATAAATAAAGATTATAATGAAAACCAGGAATCTCGGGAATGTGGAAGCAATAAAACAAAATAAAGTTGTCTAGTCGACGTTTCGGAGGATATACTCACTCCATCTTCAAGACTATATTAAGAAAGCAAAGTTACAAAAAATCCGTGTCAAGGGTATAAAGTACTCACCAGAACAACAAAAGGTGTGAAACATGTTTTTGCTAAGCGGGAAACAAAATAAAGCACGGAAGCCATGACAACATTCAACTGCGTACAATGTAAAAAACAAACCGCCCACATGAAACACATGGGGGAAAGTCAAAATAATATTAAAACAATTAAATATAACAGTAAATAACAGTAAAAATTGAATTGTAAATAAACTAATAAAACCAAGAGGTTATAACGATAAAAATAATCAAAACATAAAAATAACAGACAATATAACAATCCAAAAAGTTTCCACACATTAAATTGATAAGTTCGAAAACTAACCCGCGAACATAACAAATAAAAGTAAACTAAACTAGTGAGCACAAACACCCAACACAACCGCAAAAGAAATTGACAATGGAAACCATCATCAACAAAAACCGCCAGACCATAAACGAAGACCAAAAACCAGACGAAAGCCGTATACCGCACATCACGTAGGAAACCGGTTAGGGTTAGTCTTACTAAGGTAACATCGTAATACATGTTTATAACCTGAATTGATGTAATTAAAATCAGTCTGCTTGTTGACATTGTGGTGGTTAGTAGATATAAAAGCTGCCTCCAAAAAAGTTCGTTTAAAATAATTGGACTCAGTAGCCAACACTGTGATATCATCCAGTGAGAAGGCGTGAGAGTTCTCTATCAAATGTTCCGATAAACCTGTTTTGGAGGAAGCAAGCCGTACGTCATATTGGTGTTGTTTAATACGTTTTTCCAATTTTTGCTTAGTTTGGCCAATGTAAACAAAATCACAACTACATCTAATGTTGTAGACCACATTGCTCTTCTGAAGGGTAGAAACAGGATCCTTAGTGTTGGAATAGAGTAATCTGTTCAAAGTGCAGTTGTTATAGAAAACGATCTTGGAGTTATCATTCCCCACGAACTGACTCACCAATTGGCGTAATCTAACCGCCAACCAAGGGTGGTAAGTAATTTTAATGTATCTAACCTCGCTATCAGGAGTCTTAGGGTCCATGGTTGTTTTAGAAAGACCCATATATCCTCGTTGGAACAGGATCAAATCCAACAGGCGGGCAGGGTATCCATTCTTCAGAAACTGAACCTTAAGATCATGTAATCTTGAGCCTACCAGGTCTTGTTGGACACAAGTCTGGATTCTGTGTTTCATGCAACTAATCGTCGAAACGTCGACTAGACAACTTTATTTTGTTTTATTGCTTCCACATTCCCGAGATTCCTGGTTTTCATAATACTGCTTTGGAGGAGAATTTTGATTTCTTAAAGATTATAATTTATAATAATTTATGAACGCGTAACACGTATAAAACTTACTAACTGACTATGTAAAAATTCATTCAATAGGTTTAGTAAACAAAAAAGTTATTCGAATATTTTTAGTAACTAAAAAGTTATTCAAATAGTTTTAGTTACTAAAAATTCATTCGAATATTTTTAGTAACTAAAAAGTTATTCGAATATTTTTAGTACCTAAAAAGTTATTCGAATATTTTTAGTACCTAAAAAGTTATTCGAATAGTTTTAGTTACTAAAAATTCATTCGATAGTTTTTAGTAACTAAAAAAAGGAAACTATCGATAGTTTGAATAAAGCCTAACTATCGAATAATTCGATAGTTTTTTATTCGATAGTCCCATCACTAATTATTGACAGAATGGGGTACCGACAAACCAAATTTAGTAGTGTTTTTACGTAAATACGATCCTTGGCGAAGGGATGTCCTTTGCCATGTAATGTGGTTAGTTTTTTCTAAAAGCGGCTCATTTCGATGTAATTAAATACCTAATAAAATTCAAATAAATTTGAATTATTTATTCAATCTGCGACATCTCCAAATTAGTTAGTCGATTTGTAGAGATGCCGTGCAAAGCGGCATCGTTTGTTAACGTTCGTATTGTTTTTGAAAATGGCAAATCTGAAATGTCAGATCCGAATTACCACAGATCTTCAAAAAAGTGGATCTTGATTTTTCGGCACATATTATTTTTGTGTTCATTTAACTTTTAACGGTCAACTTGAAAAAAATATTCTTGAGTGCGACAGATTCACAATGCGACAGATCTAGAAAAAAACGGATCTTGGATTTTACGGTAAACATGTGTAAATATGTAATTTAATTTAAAATATATTGTATTACACGTAAAGTGAACAATGAATTTCTGAAGTGAAATTTTTCCAAGTGTTAGACTATAGAAAAGCACAAGGAATGGCAATAGAATGCGTGACGTAATCCGCGGCAAATCGACTGCAAACTTCTGATAAGTTCTGTAAAATTAACAGTTTTCAATCACCTTCAAGGACTGTTTTTGAATCTTATTTTTTTAATTCTTTTTTGAATTTTAAAATCCGGGTGCCTGGATTCTGGATTATAAGCGGAGGGCAAGAAAACTCACACGCACTTAGGCCACTAAATTGGGCCCATTGTGCTACCTCCAATTTCAGCGACCCCGCGCCCCGTCATTCCCCAAGCCATCCCAACTGGAGGATGAACTCCAGGATCCTGGCGGGTGGGGTGCCACTGATTCTGGCCATGTCGGGCCAGAAGTCTCCCAACATGGATCCTCTCATAGAAGTCAAAGCTGGGCAGTAACAAAGCACATGCTCAGCTGTCTCCTCCTCTTCGTTGCATCCACTACATAAAGGGTCATCTGCAAACCCCATATTGTGGAGATGTTTATTTAATCTGCAATGTCCAGTCAGTATCCCTGCAATTGTCCGCAGATTAACTCTGGACAGCTTCATATAGTATCTTGCATGTTTCCACGAAGGCACGCGTATTGCTGCTCTAGCTTGGTTACATGTAGTTCCTTGTAGCCATCTGCTGGTGTGCAGTTTTAGGGTATAGTGTTTTAGGAGAGTATCTATGGTTTTGACGGCGGGCGTAATCATCGGCTCCGGGCCGAAGGGAAGACCATTGGAGCCATTTCTTGCCAGCTCATCAGCCTTTTCGTTACCCTCGTTACCTTTATGTCCCTTGACCCAGCAGAGAAAAAGGACATTTTGAGTTGATATATCATTCAGCGCCTGGATGCAATCAAGCACCAGACCAGAAGTGACTTTGTGGCCCCGAAGTGCCACAAGAGCCGCTCTACTGTCTGATAGTATTTGTATGTTTTTGTTCAGAATACTCCTATCCTGAACTATTTTTGCGCAGTGTAGTATACCCACAAGCTCCGCCTGGAACACAGATGTATATTTACCCAGCGGTATACTTATGTTTAGATCAAGTTCAGCAGAGAAAATTCCTGCACCCGATCCAACATTATTTTTGGAGCCATCCGAAAACAAATGTATATCGTAATCGAATGTTTCGTTTGAGTTTAACAGTACACTGTATTTCCTGTCAAATATATATTTAGGGTGGATTCTGTCGGATTCAAGTAGCAGAAGAGGTATTCCTTTGGAATATTCCTCCAAGATCTGCATATGGCCCGCAGTTCCTCGCCTGTGAGTCCAGGCTTTCCAACTGCGCAACCTGAGAGCTGCCTTGACCGCCGTTTCCTGCACATGAAGATCAAGTGGAGGGAGGCAGAGAAGGGTCTCAAGCGCTACGGTTGGGGCCGTTCGCATCACTCCAGTTACAGCCGGACAGATTGATCTCTGGGTCTGGTGTAGGGAGGACGCTGTTGTTACTTGTTTGGTTCTGGGCCACCATACAAGGGATCCGTAGCAGAGCATGGGTCTAATGACTGCCGTATAGAGCCAGAGGATGATCTTGGGGGATAAATCCCACGACCGTCCCATTGCTCCCCGACACTGCCAGAAGGCCATTCTCGCTTTCTCTAGTTTCATTTATAAATGTTTTCCCCAATTCAGCTTCTTGTCCAGTATTATTCCAAGATACTTGACTTCATCGGCTATTTTTAAGGGAGTCCTGTTAAGCTAGGCATGACCATGGTCGGTAGCTTTTTCTTTTGGGTGAAAAGAACAAGCTCTGTCTTTGCCGGATTAACCGAGAGAGAGTGCTCCTTACACCACTTCTCTAAAATCTTGAGAGCATCCTGCATTAGGGCGCATAAGACATTCTCAAATTTTCCAGTAAGCAGTATGACGATGTCATCTGCCTATCCTATGGTGTGGTATCCCATGTAATTTAAGAGTTTCAGAAGGCCGTCTACCACCATGTCCCACAGCAGCGGGGAGAGTACTCCCCCCTGAGGGCAACCCCTTGTTACAACTCCTTTAATATCAACGTCTCCAACACTGATCTCCACGATTCTCCACTTCAGTATAAAACTGATCCATCTCGCGATGGTCGCGGAAACGCCGTGGATCTGCAGAGCAGCATTTATACTTCCGAAGGTGGCTTTGTCAAAAGCCCCCTTGATATCAATGAACACTCCCAGGGTGGACTCTCTGTAGTTCAGTGACCTCTCTATGCGCTCCACAACCTTATGTAGCGCCGATTCGGTCGATCTCCCTGGGATGTATGCATGTTGATTCGCATGTAGTGGTCTGTGAAACAGAGCCACTTCGCGGATCTCTCTATCACACAGTCTCTCCAACGTTTTCAGAAAGAACGAAGTGAGACTGATAGGTCTAAAAGATTTGGCCAGGGAGTAATCACTTCTACCTGGCTTGGGTATAAAGACAACTTTTGGCGTCCGCCATCCTTTTGGTATGTAGGCATGCGCAATGCATGCTCTAAACACCCGCACCAGGTGACGGAGCACCACATCCAGTCCCCACTGTAGTAGGGCCGGAAATACCCCGTCAGGCCCGGGCGACTTAAAGGGGCAGAACGATTTAATTGCCCAGCTCGTTTTGGTCTCATTCACGACCTTCTTTGCAGTTTCCAAATCTATCCCCGTCGGTGACCGGCCCGTCGCCTTGTCCCAGCCAAAATCCGAAGCAGGTCTACTATCGGGAAAGTGTGTTTTTAACAGAATTTCAGCAGTCTCCGAGAGGCTCTCTGTATACGAGCCGTCCTCTCGACGCAGACTGCCTGGCTGCCGGTGTGGATAGTTTGAAATGATCTTCTTTATTCTTGCTGCGGCGGCAGCTGATTCGATGCCACCGCAGAAGATCCTCCACGATTCGCGTTGCTTTTGACGTATTGTTCTCTTATACTCCGACTGGTGCGTCTTAAACGCTGTTGCCAATCATATATATAATTTGAAATGCTTAACGACGCTAAGGTGATATCAATCACCGAATTGCGTTGGGGTGACACGTAAAAAGTGGGGTCATTCCCTCGATTAAGAATTTCTAAGTTTGTACTAATAAAGTAATCTAATAGAGACTTACCTCGACCGTTGCATTCCCTGCTTCCCCATGCGTGAAGATGGGAGTTAGAGTCGCAGCCAATTATGAGGTGTTTCTTCTGTTGCTCACAATATTCCACCAGCTCCACCATCCCCCGTGGGGGTGGTGGCTCGAGTGAGTCTATTGGAAGGTAGATTGATGCCATAATGACGTCCTGTTGACCATTGCTAAAGTCGCAGCTGAGCCGCACCGCTGTGAGGTCGCCGTCGCTATACTGTGGCAGAAAGTTGGCCTGAATGTTGTTAGAGGTATGTAGATACATGTCCTAATTTTATTTGTGTGACCTCCTGTAAAAACAGTGCCGTTTAGTTTTGTAAAACCTCTCACAGTAGATTTTACTAACCATGGCTCTTGAATAAGAGCGATTGTATCCTTGCAGCAGTCGAGGTGGCGGCATAGGGTTGCCACAGCCTTCGACAGTGCTGGAAGTTGATTTGTAGGAGGTTCCACTCTTGTAGGGAAGCCATTTGGCCTGCCTTGAAGAGCATCCTACTCCATTGTGCCAGCAGACACACCACCCGAACCTTCGACCATTTCCATCGGAGTGGATGTGGTGTCTGTCGGCATCGTTTTGAGTGCAGAGTCGTCCTCGAATCTCTGCAACCTGATTTTCAGAGAGGTGAACTTGTAGTTCAACCTCTGTCCTTTCGCTTTGATGGCGGCATTGTCTTCCTGCCCGACACCGAGATCAAGGAGTTTGCCTTTCGGCTCTTCCTTGACCGAGTGGAAGAGGACACACCATTCTTTTACTTTTGCCCAGGTATTCTGAGCAGCCAGGTGTCTCACGACAACCTCAGTGGATTCCGGTTCCCCGGGGATCCAAAGGGTTGCCTTGGGCAGCCTGGGCAGATTATCCACCTGGACGACATCTAATTTTGCCCCCTCCCACATTCCTGTGAGGGTTGCAATGGTTGCTTGCAGCCATTCAAGGGAACCTTGATCACAGTAGGTGATCCGAAGGATCTGTCCTGAGTGATGGAACCCTTTGAAAGTGGGTGCTTGCATTAATTCACCAGGCCTTGTGTCAATAAAGTCATCCAAGGCAGTGGTGAGTTTACCTTCCACCATCTCTACCTGGGTCTCGGTGAGCTTTCCCAGGGGATTTGAACGGTCTATCACTGCTACTCGAAGGTGCTTCTCAGCAGCCTCCTTGTAGGTGACAGACTCCGTTCTGGTGGAGGGTTTTTTGGGTGGAATTATTGCAGGTCTCCGCCTCTTTTCCCGATTGCTCAGGGGCGAGGGGAGCGAGTCCTGCGAGCGTACCCGTTTCTTCGTCACGTCTGTGGGTGACTTCTTAGCTCCATGAACCGGTGGCTTTGAAAGCCTGGCCTGTTCGTGAGCTGTGCCGACAGCGGTAGGGCGTTTTGCAGTAATATCTTTCGCTACCTCTGCCAAACGGGCCCTCCTACAGCGTTTGGCTTCCGCACCACAGACCTTCCGCCTTGGCGGACGTCGATCTGCAGTACTGGCCTCTTCATTTATATTTTTAGACGGGGTATCCTGAGCGGACGCACCCATCTGAACTGTTGTCGATGACTCGACTGGTTTTTTGTTTTTGTTTTGCTCATCCATGTGAGAAAATATCTTTTCATCCCCCAGGTTCTCACCCGTCATAGAGTGTGCAAAGTTGGCGACGCGCGATACTTCGCCGTCAAGACTGCCCAGGAGATATAGCATTCTAGGAGGTAAGGCATTTGCATGCTCCATCCTCCCCTAAACACTCGTCCTGCTGGTCCTCTGACGGACCAGCGTAGCCGATTGATCTAGGTGGACTAGTCTAGACCTCCCGTTTAAGCAGAAATCCGGGCCAAAGTGGAGTGTTGCCAGACCTGTGGGAATAACAGCCACCCTCAGGCTGACTCAGCCACCAGGATCCCCTCATCCTGCCTTACGGGTTACCGCGCACGGCACAAACACGCAGGTACCTGTATTTGTCAGATTTCTCCACGACGACCATCATCCCGGTTCATTGACAGCCACGCCAGGCACAAAGGGTTTTAAGCCCCGGCCAGACTCGAGTGTCAAAGCAGACCGAACACGAGGGGGTTCTAAATCCCTGGTTCGTATCCTAACAGGTACACGCCCGCCGCTTCCTCAAAACACGCAAGCCCCCTCACCACGTCAAGGTTCAAGTACATTTGAGGGGGAATCCGGGTGCCATTTTACGTGTTCTTCCCGAAAAATCTAACCACATTACATAGCAAAGAACATCCTAAGAATCGTATTTACGTAAAACAACACTACTAAAATATTTTGTCAGTACCCCATTGCAAAGAAATTATATTTAAAACAAATAGAAAATAGAGAACTAACGAAACCAATTCAAATCATTGATAAACAAGCGTTATGTTGAGATAAGCCTCAGGCCGGAACTCCGTTCACTTAATAGCTAACATCAAATGTAAATAAGATAGCTATATATTTTTTTATTTAAGGGGGGAATTGACAAACACCTGGTAAAATGGCCGCCAACGTCGCTACTGTCGCAATTATTATTAAATTTATTTCAGCTTCATACCTTTTGGAATAATTTTAAAAATCCATTTGTGATATTCATTTCAAACAGATGTCGCACCAAAATGTACACTACTGTGCAAAAGTCTGGGGCCACTTAATTAATTTGCATAAATTTATTATAGAACATTTAATAAATGAAATCGAAAGTCAAATACGAATTAATTTTATTTCAGTATTTAAGTATTTCAGTAATAGATGTATAGTTAAAATATGTATGTAAATTCCGATCCGACCAGTTCGACTGAGTACAACGCCATCACTATGACACACCGTGAATTATTTTTCGCAAAAACTGCCTAAAATGGTAATAATGATAAACGAAACTGTAGATTGATTATAACTGATATAAATAAACTTTTATCAATTTAATTTGATAATCTGTAAACTTCACGAGTATATTCGTGTTTCTAGAGAAAGACATTTTGGTTTGGAATTTTTTTTTTAGGTTACAGTTTTTATTTTTATGGCTAAATTGTAGGCACAATTTTAATAATTGATCTCTAGAAACACAGATCATAGTTTTTTCTACAGGAACCTGATCTGCTAAATGTCATATATGATATAGTTTTTCTTAGAATAGCGAAATTCAAAGGGTCTGTATAGCGTATATTTATACATTCATTCACACCCTAAGCATGGATGTAAAAATGAAAACCTGAAATAAAGCACAATTTGAATTCAATTAGTTTACATTCCAGAACCATTTCTACAACAATTTTCTCGTTAAACGTTCTTCATTTTTGACGCCTCACGGTCGAGGAACCTTTCATTTCAAAGAAATGCCAAACAATTTATGCACAATTTTGGATCATCCGGCGTCGATCGCCACCAAGTCGAGTACGTAATTTTAAGATGTCGTGCGTAAAAATCCATCGGATATTAACTTGACAAAACTCGTATGTGCAAAGTTTTACTCGTTTTATAATATAGACTAAAAATAGTGGTTCAAAAGTAATAATCGCAATAATTTTCTAAATTTCGTTTATCATTTCTCTAATTTATTTTTGACCGATTTTTACCATTTTTATCTAGCCTTTAAGTTTAGTGTTACTCCCATAAGGATATTGAAGTGTTTGAGTACATCTTTTACAAGTTTATTTGTTTACTAGCGCCTGCGGCGCTAGACATACGTATAGTAAACAGAACCAACACATTATGAACAATTTTTTTATTATTTCAACTTTAAAATGACTGTGGGCATGTAACCGACGTTGGAGAAAATGTTTGTTGCTCCGAATGAAGTCATTTGAAAGCATGAGTTGTACTTGCGAATGTTTAGCAGGAAGTGTTTTGAAATTGCAGTGGTGCCAGTAAGGTAACTTAGAAGCGGCTCAGGTGGATCAATCAGCGGTGGCAAAACAACTTTGCCGTTCGAACAACACATTCCTGGTGATTCCTTAGCGAACTTCGAAACACGACAATGCAAGCAAAGTTTGTTCATAACACCTATTGCTACATCCTCGTGATTCATGTAATCGTAGTCTTTGTCGTAATTAAATACTTCCAATGTTAAATTCAATTTTTGTCTTGATGGAACTAATCCCAAAAACGGTTTGCCCGTCCATTTCTGGAGTAAATAAGAGCGCTACATACGTCCAAAGTTTTTACACAGTTTTCACTTTTCAATTTTCAAAATTGCAAATCAAAATCAGAGGAGATTACAAACTCTTTATTTAAAAATAAAACACAAAACGAACATCAATGAATAACAATAGAACTATAATAATTGAAAGAATAGTTTTCCAGACCATCGTAATATTCTAATGTTTTGTTGTGAAATAAAATTTGACTACCCACAATGTTTACTTGTGTAGTAGTATTAGTTTTCATTAGAATATATGCGATACTATTCAAGGTTCGTTACTCACATTTTATATGGTGAGTTCGCATCCGCAATGAATAAAACGTTAAATATTACATGTTTATTCATTTTGGCAGCCCTATGCCATAAAATACTCACCAGACACAAAATAATTTTCGACATTAATTTGGCCGACATTTTGTTAGGTATGATCGTAGTCGTTAGGTGATCTCTTGGCTACACACCACCTGACTGGAACTACTCAACAGAGGCAAGCATATTCAGGGACTTCGGCTCGGTGACCAAGCTCTGAGAAATCTACGTGATTAGCATTTCGCTAGTGCTGAGGTCAGTCGATGGGTGGCCTTTAGATCATGCTCTAGCCGGCTAGAAAGCCTAACAAAAAAGCCGAGCATAATGCAGTTGATGGATGAAAACCAAACCAAATGGGAAGTAGGAAATTCCTCCCCCGGGTAACATAAATCGTTCCATCAACATTCACTACAAAACTTAGTAAGTCGTTTATTCGAAATCTGCTTCTAAGAACAAATCCGTTGATACGGACAAATAATTATTAAGCTCTTCATTTTGTTCGGCTTCTTTTTTTGCAATTTTTCTTGCCGTTTCGGCAGCCAATGCTGTTTTTGCAATTCGCTTCCTTTTTCTTATGGCTGCCACTTTTTTCCTTGCATTTTGTAACTCTATTTGACGGTCCTCGCTTTCCAAGAACGGGGTGACTTGTGCGAAAACTTGGTCAACAAATGATTTCATGACCATTTTACGAAACTCCCATCCAACAGTTAAATCGTCTACCGCAGACAGGGCGAACTTTTCAAGCTTCTTCTTACATTCTTCAAACACGTCCTGTGCAGTAGTGAAGGCGGATGGAGTGGCGGCGGAAGCGGCATCCTCGGTGCGTGTTTGGGCCGACACAACAGTGGCGGCTGGCATCACAGTTGTAGCTGGTGTGTCACAAATCAATACATTTTCCATTTTATTTTCCATTTTATTAATTTCTTCTTTGATGTAAATGAAAGAATTTTGCATATAAATAAAATGAAAGATTACACAATCATATAATACTTACAAATTTTTTAGCACTATATTGCAAAAACTGAACTGGAATGTACTGGAAATTATTTGCAACTAAACATTCGGTAGTTATTGACGTTGTTAACCAATTTTTTGTTTCATGCTTCCTGATTAATGTAACTTGATTTTTGCTAATTTTAAAAATATTGTGCAACGCCACTGACTATATATCAATGTCATTTTTAAGGTTAACATTCTAATGTCAAAGTTGTGCCCCCTATTCTCGAGCCGCTACTGACTATATGTCATTGTCAATGTCATACTCTGGAGCATCCCACATACAGGTAAGGATTTGATTTGATTTATCGAAAAAAGCGAATAACTTTGCTCGGAGCTCGAATTCCTTCTCAATTTATGCACGAATAGAGGTGGATCTTCCAAATTGCAGAAATCATTTCGCCCTTTTACCACGTCAAATATTGAACCAATTACGCGTTATGAATTAATTCTTACAATTTGATGCCTCGTTTCCAAATTTCGTAAGATTGCTGCAGATTTTTAAACAAACGCAATTTTAAAATTCTTCGTTTTTGGGAAGTAAATGTAAAAAATTTACATTTTTCCTCCAATTTAAAAAAAGTGTCGCAGGTCCCACGGTACAAATATCGTGTCGGCTGGCACCACAGTCCCAAATTTCTAAAGATTGCTGCAGATTTTTAAACAAACGCAATTTTTCCAGAAGGAGCATATACAAATAGTTTGTTGGGTGTTCCTAGTCTGGAGCATCCCACATACAGGTAAGGTAAACTGCACTCCAAAACCACCTGATAATGGTAAACTGCACGAAATTTTAAATTTTAATAAACGTGACTTCGCCCTTTCAACAACCAGTACGAATATCGGCTTCAAGAACATGAGCGTGCAAGGCTTTTATTATCAATCGTATAACATTACAAACCTTGGACAACAAATCGATTAAGCTTTACTGACTCGATCGGAGGAAACACAAAAAAAGAAACAATTCAACAGGAACAATAATATTTAATAAACACAACAATAAATACAACACAACATTAAATAAACACAACATAAATACAACACAACATAAATACAACACAACATTAAATAAACACAACATAAATACAACACAACATTAACTAAAAAAATTGTACGAACATAAATAATACACAACTATTTGTTGTGAATATTTATGTTCGTACAATTGTTCAATATGAACGCCGGCGTATTAGCGGCCACGGCTCTCTTCATGTTTAAAAATTGACGTAAGTCAAACTGCCGTGGCCGGCGACGCCGTCTGCGCCGATGCACGGCAGTTGTAGTCGACGCGGATGGAGTGACGACGGAAGCGTCACCCTCGGCTCTTGTTTGTGCCACAACAGTGTCAGTTGCAGCTGACACCACTGTCGCAGCTGGTTGAATTTTATTTTCCATTTTTAAAATTTCTTCTTTGATGTAAATGAAAGAATTTTGATTATAAATAAAATGAAAAATTATAAAATGCTAGTACTTACAAAATTTTTAGAACTATATTGAAAAAAAAACGACCTGAATTTACGGAATATTATTTGTAACTAAACGACGAAACATTCGGTAGTTGTTGACGTTAACTAATTTTTGTTTCATCCTTCTTGAATATTTTAAATATTAGGATGATATCTGTCATCTTTCATCTGGAAATGGACGGCCAAACCGTTTCGATTTTTGACAAATTAAATTTTTTGTTTGACTTTTCCAAAAAGTTATTCACGATTTTGCCAATGTTTTAGACAACCGAAGAAGAAGTTTGATTTGATTTTAAAAATATTTTGCAACGCCACTGAGTATATGTCATCTGTCATTTTTAAGGTTAACATTCTTATGTCAAAGTTGTGCCCCCTATTTGTCGAGCCGCTACTGACTATAATATGTCAAAGTCATTTAATTTTAAAAATATTTTGCAACGCCACTGAGTATATGTCATCTGTCATTTTTAAGGTTAACATTCTTATGTCAAAGTTGTGCCCCCTATTTGTCGAGCCGCTACTGACTATAATATGTCAAAGTCATTTTAATTTTAAAAATATTTTGCAACGCCACTGAGTATATGTCGTCTGTCATTTTTAAGGTTAACATTCTTATGTCAAAGTTGTGCCCCCTATTTGTCGAGCCGCTACTGACTATAATATGTCAAAGTCATTTTAATTTTAAAAATATTTTGCAACGCCACTGAGTATGTCATCTGTCATTTTTAAGGTTAACATTCTTATGTCAAAGTTGTGCCCCCTATTTGTCGAGCCGCTACTGACTATAATATGTCAAAGTAATTTTAATTTTAAAAATATTTTGCAACGCCACTGAGTATATGTCATCTGTCATTTTTAAGGTTAACATTCTTATGTCAAAGTTGTGCCCCCTATTTGTCGAGCCGCTACTGACTATAATATGTCAAAGTCATTTTAATTTTAAAAATATTTTGCAACGCCACTGAGTATATGTCATCTGTCATTTTTAAGGTTAACATTCTTATGTCAAAGTTGTGCCCCCTATTTGTCGAGCCGCTACTGATTATAATATGTCAAAGTCATTTA
This sequence comes from Podabrus alpinus, assembly GCA_932274525.1. NCBI lineage: Eukaryota > Metazoa > Arthropoda > Insecta > Coleoptera > Cantharidae > Podabrus > Podabrus alpinus. The sequence goes on along the minus strand of OW026456.1, from coordinate 45,034,242 downwards.
ATTTTAAAAATATTTTGCAACCGAGAGGAAGAAGAAGTGTGGGCCGCCCCAGAAAAAGATGGAGCGACCAATTATTCGAGTGACGTAACGGACCACCGGTCTTAAACCTGCAGATGATGATGATGATGATTTTGCAACGCCACTGAGTATATGTCATCTGTCATTTTTAAGGTTAACATTCTTATGTCAAAGTTGTGCCTATTGTATTTATTATATGCAGCGGTAAACTCAAAGAGAACTAGTTCGTAGAAAAGATATATTGATAAGATTAATAGATACAATATGTACACTAAATATTGGTTAATAAACATTCGATATAACATACACTCGCGGGGTCTACTTAACGACTAACCGGTATAAAAGATATTGTGTCGCATGCGCACATTTAACTTGAAATTCATACTATAATACTCCCACTAATTTAAAGTTAAATCTAATCAAACAAAGTATTGCTAAATTGATTAAAAATACAAAAGAAAATTAATAATTATTCATGAAAACATTTCATTTCATTGTATAGCTTCACACATTCCGAATTGTGATTTTAAATTATTAAATTTGTCTTTACTAATCGGCTTAGTTGTAATATCAGCCAATTGTTCTTCAGAAGGTACATAAACAACTCTAACATCACCATTATCAAATTTTTCACGAATAAAATGATATTTAATATCTATGTGTTTGGTACGTTTATGATGTTCCGAATTTTTCACAAGCTGTATTGCACTTTGATTGTCTACACACAAAATTGTTGGACCGTCTTCTAGTTCTTCTAGGTTTTGTAGAAGATGACGTATCCAAATTGCCTCTCTCGTTGCATTTGAAGCTGCTATGTACTCGGCCTCCGTGGTAGAGAGTGCCACTGTTTGCTGTCGTTGACTGGACCAAGTAACAGCTCCACCATTTAACTTGAAAATATATCCAGATGTTGATTTCCTTGTATCTGGATCACCTGCGAAATCTGAATCAGAAAAACCTATTAGTTTTGGACAATTTTTATTTATTGCTCCGTATTTGATACCGAAATGCGATGTTTTTATTAAGTACCGAATAATTCTTTTTACTGCATTCCAATGTGATGCATTATGTTTATTTAGAAACCTGCTGACCAAACTTATTGCATAAATTAAGTCGGGTCTAGTTAAAATTGCGATAAACATTTAAAGCTCCCACTGCTTCACGATAAGGGACAGCTGCTTGCATTAACTCGTTGTCTGTTGCGGTGGTCAGGGTTACATTTACATCTGCCGGCACATTTATCGGTTTTGCATCGTTCATTTTAAATCGTTTTATCACTTGGCGTATATAATTCGCCTGATGAATGAAAATTGTTTTACTATCGCGATCGCGTACAATTTCTAGTCCAACGAAATAATTTGGTGAATCACTAACCGTTACTTCAAATTTATTTTTCAATTCTTGCACTATTTGTTCAATTTCTGTTCCGTTTTTACTAAGAATTAAACCATCATCCACAAAAATTACGATAATAACTTTGTTTTTGTTAAATTCTCCTTTATAAACACATTTGTCCGATTCACATTGTTTAAAACTTAAACTTGTCAAAAAATTGTTCAACTTTATATTCCAAGCTCTAGGCGCTTGTTTTAAACCATAAAGAGCCTTTTTTAATTTGCACACAACACCCTCTCTTATATTTGTTCCTTCTGGTGGGGTCATGTAAATTTCTTCTTGCAAGTCTCCATTCAAAAATGCTGTTTTTATGTCAAACTGGGTTATTTCCAAATCTTGAGCTGCAGCCATCGCAAGTAGAATTCTTATTGTGTCATACCTTGTCGTAGGTGAAAACGTTTCGTCGTAATCTATTCCCTTTATTTGTGAAAACCCTCTGGCACACAATCTAGATTTGTAACGTGAAATGTTTCCATTTGGTGTTCGCTTGACTTTAAAAACCCACTTGCAGTCGATTACATTTTTATCGTCTGGCTTTGGCACTAATTCCCAAGTTTTGTTCTTATTTAATGCTTCTATTTCTTCTTTTATGGATTGTTTCCATTCTTCGGAGTTCTTGTTTTTCATGGCTTCTTCATAACTGTGAGGGACATCCACTTCTACGCAGTTTACTTCAAACTGTTCGTATTTGTCTGGTGCCCGTAGCGTCTCACGTTTTCTTAAATTGTAAGGGGTTCCTTTCGAGGTTGATGACTCGTTTTCTTCTTCTTTCCGTTCTGGTTCAACTTCCTGCGGAACTATCACAACTTCATCTTCTTGGTTGCTAGTTTCATTTTCTTCTACGACTACTTTCACAGTGTTGATTCTGGTGTGTGGCGTACTCGTATCTTCGTTGAAAATTACGTCTCTGGAAACACTTATCCTTTTGGTTACGGGATCAAAAAGTCTGTAATTTGTCGAATTACCATCATATCCAACCATTATTAACTTTTTGCTCTTGAAATCTAACTTAGTTCTTTTGGTATGTGCATGTACGCATCACACCCGAATGTTCTAATGTGACTTAGATTAGGTTTCTTCCCCGTCCACATTTCATAAGGTGTCACCTTTATTCTACTATTCAAAGTTCTATTGAGTACATACACTGCCGTGTTTACAGCTTCACCCCACAAATTTTTCGGTAAATCGTTTTGATATAGCATAGCCCGTGCACTTTCAACAATCGTCCGCATCTCGCGTTCTGCTTGTCCATTTTGCTGAGGTGTATACGGTGCTGTTCTTTCTAATTCGATTCCTTTTTCCATCAAAAATTTTCGAAAATTTGTGTTTATGTATTCTGTTCCATTATCAACATGTAAAATTTTCACTGAATAACCGAATTTTGTTTTACACATCTTTACAAAAGTTTTAAAACATTCTAACACGTCGGTTTTATGTTTGATAAAAAATACTACACGATAACCGGTGTTCTCATCTTTAAAAAGTGCTAAGTAATACGCTCCATTTATCGTAGGAGTTGACATAGGTCCGGATAGGTCGCTATAAATGACCTCGGCTGGTTTAGAATTACGTATTACACCCGTGAATGAAAGTCTGTGTTGTTTTCCATAAATACATGATTCACAAAATTTACGACTGTCGACATTTTTTAAATCTACATCATTAATTAAACCTTTTGATACCATTTCTTCCATTGTTTTGAAATTAATATGTGCTAACCTATTGTGCCATATTTTCAATTTATCAGTATCCGTTACTACATTTCCTTGGTGAGAAATAATTGTCTTAAATTGTAAATGATAAAGATTGTTCAAAACACGAACCGCACTAGCCGTAATTTCATTATTTTCGTAAATATACGCATTCTTATTTTCTTTCACAATTTTCATGCCTTTTTTCGTAATTACACCTTCCGAGAATAAATTCTTTCGAAGTTCAGGGACATATAACACATTTGTTATTATTGCGTCATGCCACGCACCATTTAATAACTTACGAATTTTTATCGTTCCTTTTCCTTTCACTTCGACAGTTTTATTGTTTCCTAACGTAACTAACATTTCGTTGTCGTTTTTCTCAAACGTATGAAAATATTCTCGTTTAAAACTCATATGTCCTGAAGCACCACTATCCAGTATCCATATATCATCTTTCGATTCTGTCACATGGACAAAATTATCCTCTGTTGTGAAAGCTGATACATTTCCTTGTGATCCGGATTGGTCATCTGTTTTGAAAAATTTCTGTTTTCGAGTTTTCCTTGGGTTGGTACAGTCTCTTGCAAAATGACCTTTCTTTTGGCAATTATAGCAAGTTACCTGTTTCTTCTTATTTTTGGCATTTTCTTTCGGTTTAAACTTTATTTGTGATGAAAATGCATTGTCGGCTTCTTCTGTCGCTGCTAAATTTGCTTCTTCATCTAGTAATCTTGAAGTGAGATTTTGTATCGTCTGACGTTTTTCATCTACTGATAACCAGGCTTGCCTTACACCTTTAAACTTTTCTGGTAAGGAGCTTAGCATTTTTGTCATCGTCTATTTTTGTCTACGTCACTTATTACGTCACCTCCTTCTCTTACTTGCTTAGCTAGGTTTTCTACTTTAGAAATGTGCAGCGCTACGCTGTCGTTCGGATCCATCCGATACTGATGAAAGCGTTCTTGATGCATCATCTTGTTCATTTCTGATTTTTGCTGATAGATGGTGTCCAAGCGATCCATAATTTCTTTTGCGCTTTTACAGTTTTCTACCAACGTAATCTGCGCGAGCTCCATTGCTGTCGTCAGGGTATACATAGCTATGGCGTCTGTTCTATTCCAAAGTCCAAGTTCCTTTGTTTCATCAGGTTTTGGCTTTGTAGACTCTCCAGTTGTGACTTCGTAGCACCCTTTTGCACGTAATGCACACTTTATCTGGAATTTCCATTGCTGGTAATTCTTCCCATCAAACTTGTTTAACGAACCAATGTCAATCTTGTCGGCCATCTTTACCACGCACGAAACTGATTCACAATTCTCTATCTTGATGAGTTTTACACATTCACTGGGCCAATAACCTATTGTATTTATTATATGCAGCGGTAAACTCAAAGAGAACTAGTTCGTAGAAAAGATATATTGATAAGATTAATAGATACAATATGTACACTAAATATTGGTTAATAAACATTCGATATAACATACACTCGCGGGGTCTACTTAACGACTAACCGGTATAAAAGATATTGTGTCGCATGCGCACATTTAACTTGAAATTCATACTATAATAGTGCCCCCTATTTGTCGAGCCGCTACTGACTATAATATGTCAAAGTCATTTAATTTTAAAAATATTTTGCAACGCCACTGAGTATATGTCATCTGTCATTTTTAAGGTTAACATTCTTATGTCAAAGTTGTGCCCCCTATTTGTCGAGCCGCTACTGACTATAATATGTCAAAGTCATTTAATTAATCTTTTAGCGTCAAAATCGCTTCGTAACTATGACAACGACTGTGATCTGAAGCGTTTAACTGCTGATGACCGTCTTATGGTGACGAATTACTAAAATCAAAGACGACGAAAAGTTTACTCTTGAATGTCGCCAGATCTCGTGAAAGTTTCAACGCCCACAGTTACGGGATTTAGGCGTCTATGCGGAACATACATACACACATATTGCTGTGTGCTTACGTAAGGCCTTTAAGAGACCCACACTTTATGATACAAAATTGTTATGAATACCCTCGCTAATAGGGTTAAAGGTTCTTGTCGTTAATATTTTATATGGGTGTACGTAGTTGTACCCCGTCAATGGAAAAGTATGTGATATTTTGTAAACACAATTTAATGAAATAAGGTGCCTCAGCTTAGCTCTTTCGTAGTGCATGTATCTTACCTTGTACAGGGTGGATTCGTTCCGTTACCAATGCTGTAAATGAAATTATGGTGCGGAACAGGTCTAAATAAATATCCTTCGTTACAAAGTTATTAATGTTTTTATTAAGCACACAAATGAAAATAAATATTTGGTTATATCAAAAAGTTCTATTATTAAATCTATTATATAAAAATTCTGAACGTAAAATGATGCAAAACACGTGTCGTACGAAGTCCGGAGATTTCACTTAAGTTTATAAAGATTTTATTGCAATGTGCACGATACCTTATTAAATCCAGGAATATTTCTTTTATTTGAAATGGAGATGGTACAATTGCGCGTCAAAGACACTCAAAGGGTTCATTTACCATCGGAAACTTCCAGATATAGTTTGTTGACCTCGTTGTGTTGTGAATTCTATTTCTTCCAAAATATTTCCAATCTTTTACAATTTTCACCTTATTATTGGTTTTACGTGGGTAAGTAACTATTTTGTTGAATTATGCCCTTGTATTTTGTGATTTCACTATTTATTTTTTACTATAATTATCAATTTTATTAGGACGATTCTAAATTCGCCACTTTGCACGTGTGAATATCAACACCAACCTTTTTTATCGATTGTTTTATTAATTTTCCTCTCGAAGTTCCACGCAATCTTGATTTTTTTCATAGACGTATTTTATTGGTTGATCGAAAAATCAATATTATTTGAAGTTTCACAGTACAGGTATGGACTAAGCCCATTGTGGTTCGTTGAAATTTTATAAGTAAAATTTTTATATTTTCAGATTGGATCGACTTCTTGATATTGCTTCGTGGTTGGACAAATAAAGATGATGGACATGAAATTTCCATATACAGTTCATTAAGTTGTGACATGCCGAACTCACGTAATAATTTTAACAAACTTATTTTAAATTTAACGCTAACATGGATTTTTTACATTTATCAATTAATTAACAAATTTCTAACTTTTAAAATACCTTTCTTATTGCTAACAATTTTTCATTTACTATAAATTAACATTTTAACAAAAACAATTATTAAATGATACATTTCAAATTTATTTTATTCAAACCTGTTTTATGTCCCGTTTTCAACGAATCATTTGACTTTAAGTTAATTTCTTGGTATCGGATGAAGTTTTTCTGATTACTTTGATAAGTTACATGCTTTTATTCATTAACAAAATTTTACTGAAACTTAAATGACGTACTTCCATTGACGTGGTATCTCGATACCGCATTTACCCCCTGTTAATTTGTAATTTAAAAGAAAAATACCTATTTTTGTGTTAAATTCCACAATTAACATTTATGTGCTTTTTATTTCAAAAATATGACAAAATAAATTTTTACTGTAACGTTTTCTAACGAATATAACTAATATCAAAATTAACTCACTAAATCTTAATAACTGTTTTAACTAATTACTCAAATTCAACGAAACTAACTATTCCTATTCAAATTTTCAAACTATTCTATATATTAACTTAACTAACAAATTTGACCAAGATTTCTGATAACGATTTAACTTTATTGAGTGTTAAATTTTTAAATTTGACTTCAGTTTTATTTTATTTAAACATTGACCCTTTATTTTTAATCTTCCTATTTTTAACTCGTCTATTTGCTTTTGGGTGATTTCTATTTTCCTATCATTCTAATTCATTTTTATTTATTATTATTATTATTGGCATTCTTTATTTTACTATAATCAATATTGTCCTATATTTCCCCATATTTATTCGGTAACCTCTTTTTTGGTTCCATATTCATTTTACTTACATAATCATATAATCAATTTATTTCATTTACACCTGTGATCTATTTTCTTATCCCCAGGTATCTATTCTCACCTAACTTCTTCTAGTTACTCCATCTGAGTTAACTTATTATATTATTTAATTTTCCCCCCTTTTATTTCTCATTGTTCAACATTGAATACCAATTTTATTAAATACTTTTTAGTCTCTCAACTTAAATTCATAGTTCTTTATCTCAAGTACATGTTTTCACCCAAAACCTAAATTCAGAATTTTTTTCTAATAATTAATTAAATTCTTTTAAAATTTCATTGAATAAATTCTCGTTTTCTAATTGTATTAATAACTTTTATCATTTATCTTAAGCAAATCTCAATAATTTTTATCATTTTTATGGAATCTTTCATCTTGGTCAATTTTTTTATTTTCATATTTAAATAGCCTTAATCAAATTTACAGTGCTATTTTTAATTGGTCATTGTTCCATTCTTAAAATTATATTTACAATTGTCAAAATTTTTTTCTTTTTACTATTTTCCTGTAGCGGTTTGTCGTGTATGTTGTTAAATTTTTCTTATTTAAGTTTCGCCGTTATTCTCTTACTACTTCTTGAGCGGTTTTTTAATTTTAGTTGTTGTTTTTATTTTATTAAGTTTCGCCATTATTACGTAGTCATTCTTTTATATTGAAACGATCAATATTTATTTGATTTAATTTCTTTAAATATTCTCTTCCATTTTCTAAAATTTTGTTTAGTTTCTCCTCTTCTTTCTTTCTTTGTTCGGGTGTCTTTAACATTTCTTCCTCTCTCTCTCGTTCCATTAATAATAACATCTCTTGGGTTTTATCTTGCTCTTCTGTTAATCTTCTTCGATTTTCTCTAGCAATTTTCCGCTCTTCTCCTTTCTTTCGACCTTCCTCTTGAATTTTCTTTTTATTTTCTTCATATGATCTCTCATTTTCTTTGAATCTCTCTTTTAATTTGTCTTGGTTTGGCGTAACCGACTTTAATTTATTTAAATTTGCCTCCTCTAAATTTTCTTTATCATTTTCATTGTATATTACCCCTTTTTCTATTAATAAATTTTCATCCCCTGTTTCTACTAAATATTTATCTGGAACGTAAATGTATCCAACCATTTTATCAGTAAATGAAATTATCGTGCTATTGTCGTCTAAACCCCCCCCCATCGTCTATATTGATAAACTCTTTAGGATGTTCATACGAGTTTATTTTTACATCTGTGATTACGCCGTTTATTGAAAATCCTGTGGAGAGTTTTCCTCTTCCACCACAGGTGTCCTATTCACCGTAACACTATTTATCGGTCGGTCATTTGTATTTTCTGACGTTCGGTTTGGATAACGTTCATTGCCTCCTTGTTGGTTGTCTCGATTGTTGTGATCATTGTCGTGGCTACGCCAGTTTGACTCATATCGACCCCCTCGTTGGAATCTTCCGCGATAACCCTGATTATAATTTCGATTATTTCCGTAATAATTGCCATGACCAGAATTGTTTCTGTTCGAATTGTACCCCCGATTACGCTCATCTTGACTATCCCGATTATTTGAGTTAAAATTATTACTGTTGCCCCTATGATTTTCAAAATTGTTGTTCCCCGAATAATTATTGTGGTTATAATTTCCCGATCTTTCATACCGGTTATACCTATTATCCTGGCTATTACGATTATCGTTACCGTTGTTGTAGGTGCGTTGGTTATTTGAGTTGTTTTGCCCCCCTGAATAATTATTGTAGTTTCTATCCGTGTTGTTATAATTTTGCCTATTAGCTCTCTCTTCCAAGTTAACCGCGTCCGTTCTTCTTAATAATTTTGATAATTCGGATATTGTGTTGATATTTTCAAGAGCTACCCGGTTGATTATGTCTTGGCAGAAATGATTGGCTAAGTACTCAACAATGTCTTCTTCCAATACTTCCGGCTCGAGTTGGGTAACTTCATTAATGATGTTTTCCGCGTAATCATTGCGGCGACCGTATCCTTTAAATTTTCCGTTCATTAATTCACTGCGTATTCGCCCTTGAACTTGCTTGTCCCAATACCTGTCTAAAAATAGTCTTTCGAACCCTTCAAAGTCGTTGAATTTATCTTGCACGCATCCGAACCATTTTTTCGCGCTGCCCCCCATCATTGAACAAATACAATTTTTAAATTTATTTACGTCTTGGATGTGGCTTGTGCTGCGATTCGCGTATTTGATGAATTGTTTAGGGTTGAAGTCCCCTTTTTCGTAAAACTTTATTGCTTGCCCGTTGTTTGTCGGCCACGCGATGTCTTGTAGAGCCGATAAAGTTATTACACCATTAACACTTTCACTTTTTGTCTTTGCCATGTTTTCAACTAATTTTAATTTTGCCCCCTGTTCATTTACTTTGTCCTCTACCTGACTTATTAATGCACACACTTGTTGATTCATGACCGCTTTTGACGTTTCAATTTTACTTTCGATGTTTAATACCGTTTCATTTATCACTTCTACATCTTCGTTTACCATTCGTACCTTCTCATTAATTTTGTTTACCTCGTGAGAAAAGTCTCTTTCAATCTGTACTTTTACCTCCTTCATTCTGTTCTTCAATTCCTCCGTGTATTTATTAATTAATTCTTCCTGTTTTCTTCCTGCATCACACATCATACCTACTACTGCCTTCTTTAACCCCTCTTGATTCTCTTCATTTATTTTTAATTTTTCTTGTGTTACTATCACACCTTTGCACAACTCGGTTAGCATCTTTTGGTTTTCTTCCGTTTTCTTTTCTTGTCTTAAACTTCTTTCTTCCGTTGTCACCACCCTTTCGCACATCGCAGTTAGTATCTTCCTGTCTTCTTGTGCATTCATGTACAACGTAGTTATTTTATTTTCGTCTTTTTCTTCTTTTGTGGTTATATTTTTGCATAACATGGACACCATCTCTCGCAACTCTTGCATTTCTGATTTCTTTTCTTTTATAGGTGTCTCGTTCACCTCTAATTGTATTAATAAATCACCTTCGGTAACTTCTTCGGTTATTACAACTTTTTCTATTTTGTCTTCTTCCGTGTGTATTATTACTTCTTCTAATTTTTCTTCTGTTTCAGGATCGACGACTTCCGGATTCTTTCTTTCATATCGTTGCGTTCTTTCGGATTTTTCTGCCATCGTGTTGCTGTTTTTTATGCGTTTGATCAATTTACCGCAGGATATTATTATTAAATTGTAAATTTTCCGTACCTTTATTTTAGTTTTAAGAAAAATTTTGATGTTATTGTTAAACGTAATTGAATTGTAAATAGTTTTAATGAAATTTCTCGTTGTAACTAGCCTAACTGATATTTTTGATTATGATAACCTAATTGTATTCGTGGTACGAGGTTACTCGAGGTGACTCGAGCCTCACGTTGTTGCGCCAAAAAGTGCTGTGTGCTTACGTAAGGCCTTTAAGAGACCCACACTTTATGATACAAAATTGTTATGAATACCCTCGCTAATAGGGTTAAAGGTTCTTGTCGTTAATATTTTATATGGGTGTACGTAGTTGTACCCCGTCAATGGAAAAGTATGTGATATTTTGTAAACACAATTTAATGAAATAAGGTGCCTCAGCTTAGCTCTTTCGTAGTGCATGTATCTTACCTTGTACAGGGTGGATTCGTTCCGTTACCAATGCTGTAAATGAAATTATGGTGCGGAACAGGTCTAAATAAATATCCTTCGTTACAAAGTTATTAATGTTTTTATTAAGCACACAAATGAAAATAAATATTTGGTTATATCAAAAAGTTCTATTATTAAATCTATTATATAAAAATTCTGAACGTAAAATGATGCAAAACACGTGTCGTACGAAGTCCGGAGATTTCACTTAAGTTTATAAAGATTTTATTGCAATGTGCACGATACCTTATTAAATCCAGGAATATTTCTTTTATTTGAAATGGAGATGGTACAATTGCGCGTCAAAGACACTCAAAGGGTTCATTTACCATCGGAAACTTCCAGATATAGTTTGTTGACCTCGTTGTGTTGTGAATTCTATTTCTTCCAAAATATTTCCAATCTTTTACAATTTTCACCTTATTATTGGTTTTACGTGGGTAAGTAACTATTTTGTTGAATTATGCCCTTGTATTTTGTGATTTCACTATTTATTTTTTACTATAATTATCAATTTTATTAGGACGATTCTAAATTCGCCACTTTGCACGTGTGAATATCAACACCAACCTTTTTTATCGATTGTTTTATTAATTTTCCTCTCGAAGTTCCACGCAATCTTGATTTTTTTCATAGACGTATTTTATTGGTTGATCGAAAAATCAATATTATTTGAAGTTTCACAGTACAGGTATGGACTAAGCCCATTGTGGTTCGTTGAAATTTTATAAGTAAAATTTTTATATTTTCAGATTGGATCGACTTCTTGATATTGCTTCTTGGTTGGACAAATAAAGATGATGGACATGAAATTTCCATATACAGTTCATTAAGTTGTGACATGCCGAACTCACGTAATAATTTTAACAAACTTATTTTAAATTTAACGCTAACATGGATTTTTTACATTTATCAATTAATTAACAAATTTCTAACTTTTAAAATACCTTTCTTATTGCTAACAATTTTTCATTTACTATAAATTAACATTTTAACAAAAACAATTATTAAATGATACATTTCAAATTTATTTTATTCAAACCTGTTTTATGTCCCGTTTTCAACGAATCATTTGACTTTAAGTTAATTTCTTGGTATCGGATGAAGTTTTTCTGATTACTTTGATAAGTTACATGCTTTTATTCATTAACAAAATTTTACTGAAACTTAAATGACGTACTTCCATTGACGTGGTATCTCGATACCGCAATATATACCCACACACATACAAGCATTTTAATATATAAGATAGAATAAAATACACAGAACTGAGCATGCATGCGTCAGATCGTCCACAATAGAACATTATTGGGCGGTCGGACCGTACAACAGTCACTCCGAAAATAAAATGTGGTTTGTATTTGACATTTCCATAACCTCACATTGTTTAAATGTTGACTTGATATTTATATTTAGTTTGCCGCAGTTTGATCATTAATAATTTATCTATTAAATAATTATAAGAGTGAATTGCATGTTTAAAACGATGTTACAACAAAGTAGTACTAAGTTCCTTCATCTTATAAAAGTAAATCGAACTTTACACCAAATAACATTGAAATGGAATAAAAGTGTTTGTAGTTATACAGACGAAGATTCTTTTAAAAGTTATTCCATGTTGTGCCATGCTCCAAGTCCTCAGGGTAGTGAAAATAAGTTACACAACTCGGAAGTTACAACACATCACTTAACTACAGCAGATATAGGAAAAATTTTAGATAAGTTTTATTCTAATAAAGGAATCAAAAATTTACTCAGTAGTAAAGGATTAAACGGTAAGTCTACATTGTACAGTGTGTAGTTTTTACCTCTGTAATCTCCTCTTTTAGGTCACATTCAGTACGAAATAGCTGAAAGTTTTCGATCATATTGTACGGCAAATCATACCTTACCTGACGATTTGCATGCAGTTTTGAGTTCCGGTAACCATTCAAAAATTTTGTTACACTTTTTACATTTTGTGAAGGAAGTGTTTCCTTATTTTGAATGCACGGAGAGTTTAAACGAAACACCAGATTTACGAAACCCCGCACAGTGGTATCCAGAAGCGAGAAGTAAAAAACGTAAAATAATTTTTCATACGGGGCCCACAAACTCTGGTAAAACTTATCAAGCGTTTCAGCGGTTTCTGCAAGCAAAATCCGGTGTTTATTGTGGCCCACTTAAATTGTTAGCATCGGAAGTTTACAATAAATCGAACGAAAAGGTAAATTGAATTTTTTTGGTATGGTTGAGTATTTAGTTGGTAATTTAAGGGAACGCCTTGTGATCTTGTGACAGGAGAGGAAAAACACTTCACGATTTGTGAAAAACGACCTTCATCCCATATGGCTTGTACAGTTGAAATGACTCCTACTGAAACACCATGTAAGTTTATTTGTGAAAGTTCTTACAGGAACTACCAAAAACAAAGTTTTGTTTAGATGAAGTTGCTGTTATAGACGAAATTCAGATGATAGGGGATCGTAGTAGAGGTTGGGCTTGGACAAGGGCGTTGTTGGGTGTGAATGCAAATGAAGTTCATTTGTGCGGGGAGGAAGGTACTGCCAATTTGATATCTGAAATTTGTTCAACGATCGGTGAAACCGTTGAAATCAGAAGATATAATAGTTTGACCAAATTTGAAGTGCAAAATTCTGCTTTGGGTTTGTGAAGGCAAATTTTTATGTAACTAAAATATAACCGAATTTTTTAGGTAGTTTTAACCACATCCAACCAGGAGACTGTGTAGTTTGTTTTAATAAGGATGATATTTATCATGTGAGTAGAACCATAGAGAAGTTAAGTAAAGAAGTGGCTGTGATTTATGGTGATTTACCACCCAACACGAAGTTGATGCAGGCTGCAAAGTTTAACAATCCAAATCACAATTGTAAGGTTCTCGTAGCTACAGATGCGATTGGAATGGGTTTGAATTTGTAAGTACCATAACTTTATTTAAGGGGCAAATCGGTCGTACATTTTGTAACGATTCAAAAATAGTAAAATGTTTGTACAAAGTATTTGTTATTGCTAACACGCGTGATCTCATTTACCGGGGAATCACCGCAACCAGTGATTTCATAATTGTTACACGTGCGAGATGTTTTCCTTTGTACAAAGAAATTAATACAATTTTAGTACAGAGAATTGGTATAAAGTAACTGTGTCGTCAACATGAATGATCTCATTTGTTTAAAAGACCGGGAAATCACCGCGTCCAGTGATTTCATAATTGCTACACGCGTGAGATATTTTTCTTTGAACAAAGAAATTAATACTGCATAAGACCGGGGAATTACCGGGTTTTAAGGATATCATAGCCACGCGTAAGTTTTTTCTGCTGATGGGGCGGGTGAGGAAGAATTAGTATATAAGTACGTACCATCAAGCATTCGGGTTATTCTGATCCAAGTTTGATCTCGACTATCGTTGACTACCTTTCGTAAATTACGTTAAATTACCTTCAATACCTTTGTGACGTGATATTCTGATCCTAGTTTGATCTCGACTATCTTTGACTACCTTTCGTAAATTACATTAAATTACCTTCAATACCGAGGGGTGAATCACAAGCGAAATTCATGTACACCAGACTGCCAAATGTAAAGACTTCCAAAGAATGCCACGAGACTTCCAAAAAATACCGCGGACTTCCTAAAAATGCCATGAGAAGGCCAAAGAATGCCGCGAGACTGCCAAAGAATGCCACGAGACTGCCACAAATTTTTAAAGACTTCCACAAATTTTTCAAGACTGCCACATATTTTTTAAGTCTGCAACATATTTTAAAGACTGCCACAAATTTTTAAAGACTACCACATTTTTTTCAAGGCTTCCACAAATTTTTATAGTCTAGTAGCAACTCGCTGCAAATTTCTGCTAAAATTGCATTTCAATAAATGTTCGTTTTTGGTGTAATCTGATCCAAAATGTTTGCGTTAACCAATAATAATTTGATTGAAAATTATTTCTACAAAAATTATGTCCTACATAATTATTCATTTATAAACAATTAAAAATATGGGTTTTTAATTTATTAAAAAACGAGTCGGAATTTTTGAAAATATGCCATAATAATTGTCTAAATCATTCTTAGTTATGATTACTTGAAGATCTGTTTTTGCAAAATTTTCAATATGACCTAGATCAGTGATTTCGGATCAAGGTAAGTTATTATCGAAACCATAAAATTTAAGTTGATGTTGTAAATATTTCGGAATATTTATCTCGAGGTTTGTTTCAATTAAAATGCAACTGTGATCCCACATGTGACTAAATAAGTAACACTTTCTTATAATTTGATAACGCGGTAACACGATAAGTTACTTTTATTTGATGAGTAATGAGTAAGCATAGCATGCCGAAGTAAGCAATAATCATTCTGCATACAGGATCTTTTTTTAAATTTCAATTTTTGTTTACTATAATAATTGTGCAAATTCGTCTCGCATCAATTTGAGGGGGGAATCAACTATTGTTGACCACCCGAAATAAATTTAAAATTTTTCTATAGCAAAGAGGAAGGTTTATAGTGTATAATTTATATAATTTCATGAGCGAATGTATATATAAAATTTCGAGAAAAATCAATTTGAAAATAGGTAAATTTTACATGTAAAAATGCATGTTTAGGCCACGCCCATAACCGAGGCTATAAATATAAGGTACAATCGCACGGCCAGGAGCGCATTTGTCAGTCGACTCCAGCGCGTATAACAGTAGGAATTATGAGTGCACAAGATTGTTTCGAAAAATATTTTAAGAATAAGGTCTCTAAATAAACATAAACAACTATGGGGAAAACCTAGGCCCTTCGGGGCTTTGCCCCGTGGCCGCTTTTGATGGCGCTAATTACTTTTTTGGGTGGATCTGGCACGGCCAGAACTGTGCGCATCAAAAAACCTACCCTACACCCCTCCGGGCGGTTTTTCATGGCGTGAGCCGCTCCGCGGCGGATGCTAAACATACGAGAAGCGCCATAAATCAAGAAAACCGGGATGAAAGAAACCGGGACCTTAAACCCCCAAAAAATCGCGTAAAAACAAAAAATAATCGATGTTACAGGTACGAGAGACGTGGTGCTTCTGCCGGTGCGAAATACTCTAAGTGTTAGGGTCATTAAAACTGCACGGACTGTCAACAAAATGAGCGACGCGCGGAATCTCGTTAAATTTTACCACTGAATCTCGTTAAATTAGCTAACTTCAAAATCGATTTACTCAAAATTTTGATTATATCTTCGCTTGTGAAAATTATGTCAGTATATCGTACTATATATAAACCTTCCTCTTTGCAATAGGAAATTTTCAATTTATTTGGAGTGGTCAACAATAGTTGATTCGACCCCAATTTGAAATAAATTTTACAATTGAAGTAATATTGCAAGATATTAAAAAGAATGGTAGATACATTTTTTCGCGTAAATAATAATCAGTAATAATTATTATTATTCGCAGATATAGGATTACTCTCCTCAAGTATCACGTACTATATTATGATACTCATTAATCTCTTTCATTACAGTCAAAACTGTAATAATAATCTCGAATTCTTTTTCTTTCAAGCCTGATTTCAGGCGTTACAGGCCCGTAGCCAGGATTTCATTGGGGGGGGGGGCACTTGTAAAGGGGGTTCCCCTTTTTATTACAATTTTTTAAAGTTTTATTTATTTATATATTAAACTACTTTATTACAAATATTTTAAAAGTAAAATTTTCGGGGGTTCCCCTTCCGGGAATTTTTATTACAAACAAATTTTTTCAATATTTTATTTTTATTTAAAACAAACGTTATAGTCCAGGCAAGGATGGTTTTTAGTTTGCAAAAAATCCGGGCAAGCTGAATTTTGGCAGAGATGTACATTGGAGTGTTCTAATGAACCCCCCCAAAAGTCTCATAAAATCCCACGCCGGCGTCCCCCACAATCGGGGGTTTTAGCTCCCCAACGCGATTTTTTGCCGATAACTCGCTTATTTATGCTTGTATTAAAAATTATGATCAGACCATAATTGAAGAGCATAAAATTCTCTATTAAATACACTAAACCCTTCATGTACGCGCGGGTTCCGTTCGCCAAAAACCTCGCGTACATGGAATTCGCGTAAATGGAACCAAAGAAGCAATAGAAAAAAGGAGGTTAGGTCCAAAATTTATTCAAGACTAAAAACAAAAGTTTAAAACTAGTGCAAAATAATGCAGAAATAGTGCAAAATTTAGCAAAGGAAAGGAAAATTGATTTTGAGTAGCCTGCCTTCCTTTAAGGAATCTCGATAACCCATTCATGCGCGTCCCATAGGGACGCGCATGAATGGATTATCGAGATTCCTTAAAGGAAGGCAGGCTACTCAAAATCAACTTAAAAAACAATAATGAATGCTGTCAAGCTGTCAACCGATCACCAAAAACCGAATTTTTTAACAAACGGCAAGCCACCGTATTCGGGCGAGAGATCGTCTATCGAACAATAATTTTTAGCTAAATTCTTTAGCTTCGACGTAAGATTTATATACACCTATACCTCCAAATTTGTTTATGCTATTTGGATAAGGGTACGTTTATGTTGGAGCTGCGATAAACGATAAGAGCGACGATACTAGCGAAGCTAAGAAAATAAATGTCATTATTTTATATGCAGGTGTTTATATCAACGCAACGCTACAATATGAATAACTGCATATAAAATAATGACATTTATTTTCTTAGCTTCGCTAGTATCGTCGCTCTTATCGTTTATCGCAGCTCCAACATAAACGTACCCTAACACATAATCTATATAAAAATGGATGTATGTATGTTTCCTATAGACTCCTAAACCGTTTGACCGATCGGAACCAAATTTGGCATTGATTTTGAGTAGCCTGCCTTCCTTTAAGGAATTAAAGGAAGGCAGGCTACTCAAAATCAACTTAAAAAACAATAATGAATGCTGTCAAGCTGTCAACCGATCGACAATGCAAATACGCGTGCACGTGCTTTACGTTTCTATTTGACCAATCTTAACCAAATTTGGTGTAGAAGTTAATTACAACGCTACGAAAAACATAGGCTACTTTAGAACCTTGGAGTGAGGCCAAAGGAATGAATTACGCCAAATAAATTTAGAAAAAAACTTTTTCCAAAGTATACCTATTTTATTTTCGAAATTCAAATGTTTTACTTTCAAAAGTTTTGATTCTTTTGAACATTTCGGGGGGGGGGGGCACGTGCCCCCAGGTGCCCCCTCCTGGCTACGGGCCTGAGGCGTTATATTCCTCTCCAATATAATTAACTTACATTAGAGCTTCTAATACCATAAAATTTTCAAAAACTTCCTCGAAATATTAAAGAATGCCATGAGACTTCCAAAGAATGCCATGAGATTGCCGCGAGACTGCCACGAGACTTCCAAAGAATGCCACGGACTTCCAAAGAATGCCACGAGACTTGTACACCAGACGGTAGCACGTCAAAACGTCGAAAACAAAAACGTCGAACACAAAAACGTCGAAGTCAAAACGTCGAAAACAAAAACGTCGAAAGTCAAAAACGTCGAAAACAATAACGTCGAAAAGCAATAATGTCGAAAAACAAAAACGTCGAAATCAAAAACGTCGAAGTCAAAAAGTCGAAAAACAAAAACGTCGAAAACAACAACGTCGAAGCACAATTATTAAATAATAAGTCTGGTTTTAAAATTAAAGTATATGATTGGCTAATATATTTAGCGCTATCTATTACGTAATTGGATAAAAAGTTTTATTACATTTTTTTTAAATTGAATTATATACAAGGGTGGGCAAAAAAGGTACATTTTTGGGCCGAATTTTTAAAATACATGTATTAGATACCAACAGAAAATTATAACTATATACTATATATAAACAAAATGTTTACACACATTCTAACACACCAAATACTATCCCTAAAAGTCAAACATTTAAACTTACTAGTGAATATGGAATTTATTAAAAGCCAAAAAAACGAAAACCAACTTCTTCATGAAGGTTTTCTCTACAAACGAGAAAGAAGTAATCAAGACAGGACCTACTACAAGTGCGTGGAATACTCGAAATTCAAGTGCAAAGGACGTGTCATCACTGAAGGAGAAGAAGTAGTTCGTGTGTCAGGATCCCATAACCATGTGGTCAACGTGGCACAAATCGAAGCAAAGAAAATTCTTGAAGAAATCAAGCACAATAGTGAAACTATGATTGATACTCCGGCTCAGATTATCTCCACGTCTGTCGATAATCTGCCCTCAGCTGTAGCTGCGGGCACTTCCTTCAGTTTCTCTTATGACGAGAACTGTCCAACGCGCAAGAAGAGCGGCTACAGCTCCACTCCCCAACCCTACAAATCTTATAGACTTGACTATCGTTGGAAAGTACCGGGAAACGAAACGAACCATTTCTCCTCTTTGATAGTGGCCCTTCCGATGACCGTATCCTCTTCTTTAGTACCCAAAAGAATTTAGATTTAATGAAGGACTGTAACCACTGGTACGCGGATGGAACATTCAAGTCTGCACCCCCATTGTTCGAACAGTTGTTCACCATTCACGCTGTTCAGTACAATAGCGTGATTCCGACCGTGTTTGCTCTTTTGCCAAATAAACGTCAGGAGACATACGGTAAAGTCCTTGATGTTCTCAAGAACCTCATGCCTGGGCTAACTCCTGATAGCGCCACTCCGGATGGCATCGAGCTTTCAGTTCTCTCTTGAGCTGCAACTACCCTTCAATTTGGAAGTTTATCGATGTTTTGAAGAAAGAACAGGGTATGAACGAGTTCAAAATAGAACAGTATATCAGCGGTCAACAACCACCTCGAAGACGAAAAAAGTATCGCGACGTTGCGGCCAGAATTAAGTCCATAAGTACTGTCGTATGGTGAGCGTAACCTGGATGACTATCTGACTGGTATCGCCTATAACTTTCAATTCCAAGACAGTTGATAAAATTATTTTGAACTTTTGCATTTTAAGCAATCTTTATCACTTGTGTATGTATCTATATAATATATTGCTTAATAAACATTATTATTATTAAATTATTATTACGACGTTTTAACTTCGACGTTTTTGATTTCGACGTTTTTGTTTTTCGACATTATTGCTTTTCGACGTTATTGTTTTCGACGTTTTTGACTTTCGACGTTTTTGTTTTCGACGTTTTGACTTCGACTTTTTTGTTTTCGACGTTTTTGTTTTCGACGTTTTGACATGGAATCCACCAGACTGCCTCTGTGATTAACCCCTCGTTTAATACCTTTGTGAATATCTTTGATTGTAATTATCTTAGATTACCTCCGAAATTTAAATATTCGGCAAATTTTATTTTAAAAAAGTGTGTTACGACTGCATACAATTTTCAATAACACATCAATACGTGTCTAGCTAAAAAGTGCCTACGCTATTATGTGGATTTTGTAAGAAATTCGTAATGAACAATTATTTAAATTAATGTATTAATAATAGTACGTAAATAAATAAATAATATTAGTGAATAAAATTGTGAATAGACTACCGCAATAATTACGTTAAATAATAAAGACTAGTAATTAAATAAAATTAAGTAAATTGTGAATAAACAAATCGTGCGACAGGCGACATATTTATGTGGATCCATCAGCAAGCCACCAAGTCGAACTATCGTCTAACTATAATGGACTGCCACTAGGCTAATATATCAAATAAAGGTATTTAATGTCTTTTTAAGAATAATTGTATCGTTATAAGTTTACATAAGCATAAATTAGAGCACATCTACCAAATGCAGCCAAGGATTCCGTAGAGGAGAGATGATGTTTTGCCGTCAAATTTGCTAGTAGTTAAGTTAGTTTATTAAATTTTTATTTCAGGGATAAATGTCTTATAGAATAAGTTATTTTTTTTCTGCATATAATAAACCCAAACCGAAGAGGGTCATGCTTGTAAAATCTGTCAATAAAATTAAATTCGAAAGTATATCCTATTTTTTTTTAACAAAATTCAACCTACCTGAGAAGGAGTTTTTTTCTTTTTTAAGTACATTCTCTACTTTGAGCTAGAATAAGGGGTTACAATTTCCGCTAACTTCCACTGACCTCGATCGTAATTAATTTATTTAAAATACAGGATTTAGTTACATGAAAAAATATTTTTGGAGTTTTGACAAGGTGGTTTTGTTCTTTTATAGCAACTAAAATTGTTATTAAACTGTGAAAAGAATACTTTTTTCGGGGTTGTGGGGAAAAAAAATAAATATTGTGAAATTTTTATCAAGTCTATCAAGTTAAATTGCTTAAAATTTATTGTACTAATTTTGGCGTATTCACAGGTTTAGTATTTGTAGTCTATAGATGTAGAGATATGAATTACGATTTTTTTAATTAAATTTACACCCGCCCGAATTCTTCTAATCATCTGAAGTATCACCCGAGCAAAAGCTGATAAAATTGTTTTGTTGATTTAAATTTTAAATAAATCTTTTTATAGCTTAGGGATTTATTGAAACTAATTCTTTTATTTTAATTCAGGAGCATTAGAAGAATTATTTTTTATTCGATCAGAAAGCCGGTAACAAATTTAAATGGTGAAATCAAATTAAGTACTATATCCGTGTCACAAGCTTTACAAATTGCAGGACGAGCTGGAAGGTAAGGAGATAAAACGTTTTGGTGCCAGCATTGCACTTATATTATTTTTCACACAGGCGTGGAACCCAATGGAAAGAAGGTTTAGTCACAACTTACGTCCAAGACGACTTGAGTACATTAAAAAATATTTTAAGTCAACAACCTGAAGCAGTAACAAAAGCTGGGTTGTATCCCACACCAAATCACATCGAAACGTACAGTTATCATCTTCCAAACTCGTCACTAAGCAATTTAATGAACAAATTTGTCGATTCTTCGGTGATCGATTCTTTATACTTTATGTGCAACATGAAAACTGTAAAATATCTAGCAAATTTGATCGAAGACGTTCCTTTACCCTTGCAAGTCCGGTATAAATTTTGTTGTGCGCCAATCAACATTAAAACTCGCTTCTCTCGTGCTATGTTTTTGCAGGTATAACATTGAACTTGAAAGTCCAAAATCTAACTTTGTATGTTTAGTTTGCAGAAAAATTTAGTAAAAATGAACCAATCAAAGTTTCCTGGCTGCTTAATAAAATTGGATGGCCGTTGAAAGTACCAAATACTGTCGAGGAGTTGGAAAATTTACAGGATATTTTCGAAATTATGGATTTATATTTGTGGTTAAGGTTTGCTTTTCAACTTGTAATGATCAATTTTATTTTTACTGCTTAAATTATTTTACAGTAATCACTTTGGAGATGTATTTTTAGAAGCCAATTTAGTTGCAGGATTTAAAAACAAATTGGAGACTAAAATTGAAAATAGTGTGGTTCGATTAACGAAATTAAACTTAACTTTTAAATTTAATATTACATCTCGAGTAGGTGACCTTTTAAATGATAAATTGGAAGCATATAAATAAATTTTGCCAGGTAATTTTTTATAACAGTTTTGAACAAATAAAACAATTAATTCTTTTAAGGTTTTGGTGATTTTTTAAAGAAGAAAATGGGAATTATTGTTAGCTCGAGGATTATTAAGTCTGAGAATTTTATTTTAGGCTTAATGATAGGAAAGGAAGCTAATAAAGATTTAATTAATAAGAATACAAATTGTAAATATTTTTAAACATGAATTATTATTGTAAATAAAAGTTGACATTTACTCTTTGAAATGAGGGGACTGATTGATTGTGCAAGAACTCTTCTCCAGGTGGCTTCACCTTAGATACTACATAATTATTTTTTAAATGTCTAAGTACCGATGTCCAAAAAAGTGGCTTGAGTTTGCAAAAAAATCCGGGTAAGTTGAAATTCGGCAGTATATGAACGTATATTGGAGTGTCCTAATCAATTCCCCAAAATTCCATGCCGGCGTCACATTGGTTCATTCATAATCTAGCTGTGCAAAAGTCAAAATCAAGGTACCATAAATTACACGATTTTTAACTTTTTCTACTAAAAAATGAATCAATGAAAAGAGTTAATGTGATAACAAGAGAAAATGTCGGCAAGGATAATTTTTATTAACTTGCTTATTATGATTTCATGCATGCAGTAAAACTCCTTATTCTTATAAAGTTTTACGGTTAATTTTGTGTATTAATACGTAATACTAATATTAATACGTAATACGTAAAAATAAGTAATAAAAAGCAATGAACATTTTTTATGATTTTATCAAATAATGCTAGACCAGTGCAGAAGCCTTTGAAAATGATAAAAAGTGAACAAAAATAGCAGTAGGATGAAACCCATTGGAAAAGGAAGGGAATATAACAAAAATGAAAGGAAAAATAAT
Source organism: Podabrus alpinus (assembly GCA_932274525.1). Classification (NCBI taxonomy): domain Eukaryota; kingdom Metazoa; phylum Arthropoda; class Insecta; order Coleoptera; family Cantharidae; genus Podabrus; species Podabrus alpinus. The sequence continues at coordinate 45,011,224 of OW026456.1, read as the reverse complement.
TTACGGGCGATCTGAGGTCGGGAAGTGGAAGGGGGTGAGTTTTAAGGGTAGAAAACTGTTTTTCTCGATTTCCGGAAAAACCACAAGTCCTATGGCAAAAAGTTAAATGGCAAAGTTGTAGGTAATAAAAAGATCTACAACTTTTGTATTTACACTTTTTTCACATAACCTCAAAATTTATGTGAAAAATTCAAATAGCCAAGTTTTTGGTTTTTAATTTTTATCTTTTACAAAAAAAAAATTTTTTTCACGAAATTTGGTGAAAACTTACCTTTTTATGTCCCAAACACACTGTAATTTTTTTTATTTAAAATATTTATTTTTTCACCTTATTTTGACTTAATATCGAAAAAGCACCCTAATTTTCAATCGAAAATTCTCGCGTCAAAATATCTGCTTTTTTAAAAAACTCGGTGGGCTTTTTGTTCGTTGAAATCTCTACTTTTCGATGGTGTAAAAAATATATACATTACTATGGTAAATATTCTCAAAAAATGCAAAGAAACGAAAACAACTCGAATCAGAAATTTTTTTTTTCTTAAATCATCACGTACAATTGTGAGCTATTTATTAAAATTTATACTTTAATTACTCGAAAAACGTAAGATTCCGTGTTACATTTATAAACAAAAAATTGCAAGTGGAAATAAACAACATCGTTCATGAAAATACACGTGCAGGCTGAGTTACTTTAAGAGAATAATTGTGACAAAGCTTAAAATTTTCGGATTCGAGTTTTTTTCGTTTCTTTGCATTTTTGAGAATATTTACCATAGTAATGTATATATTTTTTTACTACATCGAAAAGTAGAGATTTCAACGAACAAAAATCCCACCGAGTTTTTTAAAAAAGCAGATATTTTGACGCGAGATTTTTCGATTGAAAATTAGGGTGCTTTTTCGATATTATGTCAAAATAAGGTGAAAAAATAAATATTTTAAATCAAAAAAATTACAGTGTATTTGGGACATAAAAAGGTAAGTTTTCACCAAAATTTCGTGAAAAAAAATTTTTTTTTTGTAAAAGATAAAAATTAAAAACCAAAAACTTGGTTATTTGAATTTTTCACATAAATTTAGAGGTTATGTGAAAAAAGTGTAAATACAAAAGTTGTAGATCTTTTTATTACCTACAACTTTGCTATTTAACTTTTTTCCATAGGACTTGTGGTTTTGCCAGAAATCGAGAAAAACAGTTTTCTACCCTTAAAACTCACCCCCTTCCACTTCCCGACCTCAGATCGCCCGTAAATTATTTTTCCTTTCATTTTTGTTATATTCTCTTCCTTTTCCAATGGGTTTCATCCTACTGCTATTTTTTTCGGTTTCAAAAATTATCGGCACTGGTCTATGCCCTCAATTTAATAAGTTATAATTTATTATAATTATTTTTGATATAAAGTTTTTTTTTATTGTCATCCATGAATATACTATTGCAATGACCCCTCTCCTTAATGATATAAATAAAGCTTATGATAAGAATGAGACCCTTACCTGGACTGCTTATCCCACAATGATAACTTACCTGTGGAGGAATTTTGTATTTACCTCGGCTAGCACAAAAGTGAAAGAAATTCTTTGATTGTTTGTAAAATTTACCTTACTGCATTCGCTCATCTTCAGAATGAACAAGATTCATATTTTCACACTGTTTATAAACTTGATTTAAATTCAAATAAAATAGAATCATGGCAATTTGAATTTTTAATGAAATTAATAAATTTGCACAAATTGTCGTCATGGAGACGAAAGAAAATTTTAACCATGTGCTTTAAAACTAAATGTATCAAATTCTTAATTCTAACTGATAAATCTAAATAAATGTTTGTAAATAAAAAAGATTTTCTAATTTTTAATGTTTTAAATTTCCCGCACTTGGATATTTAAATAAATCTTACCCCACTTCCGAATTGCATCATAGTTCGTTCCTAAGCGTTTGTGTACCGGTTGTTTACACCTAGAATTCGCTCCAGTTTACTTTTCTGTGATCATCCAGTTAATTTTCATCAATCATCAAATATTTCCTCGGCCATCAATACCAAATTTTGAGTTTTTTGTGAGTGTATTAATATTTTTTTAACATTTTCAATATAATTTAAACTTTTCCAGAATAAATCAACTTTACTTTTACCCTACTTGGGTTTTAAAAACACATTTTTCACAAATTTTCTGGAGCAGCACAAAATTTGCGTCCATTCACTTTGGGTTATTTTATCGTTGTTTTTTGTTGTGAAGGTAAACAAATTCGTCGCCAAGGATATAAATTTTCGTTGATATTTCGACGCATGCCTGTTTTTGATGCAGCAAGTTTTCATTGGCCGGTAACTTCAATTAAATTTTACCACACTTAATCTTCATTTAAATAATGTTTTTTAGGAAAGAACTGTAAATTGGAGACACGATGCACTTTAAAGTTTAAATTGAGGCGAATAATCGTCCTTTTAATTTATCGCACCAAGCTGTTACAACAAATGTCATCACGAAAACCTTTTCAGTGTGCTTAACACAACTAATTCTAAATTAACCTAGTTTTATTAACAATATTTACTAATATAACTATAACTAACAAATAATTTTAAGATGATATAAATTTTATAATTTCTATAACGAGTCAATCGTTATATCACCTTGCCATGATCTCTCTATAATTCAACTTCCATTTAAAATTTGACTTAAAACCCGTTCATTCTTTTGATTTGCCAATTCAGCAGAGCAAAGAACAACGCAATATACACTGTTCTTAAATTAAACAATAAGTAATAAGTTTGTCTTTGATTTTAACACAGTTGAGGATTACACAATAGTAACCCTCTTTACGCCAATTAACCCATTACCAGCCAACGCAACGTCCTAAAGAATCCTCGAAGAATCGCTTTTTATGAACGTCCAGATTATGGGACATTGGCTGCTAGTGTATAATTACCTGTTATTCTTTAGTTTCTCTAAGTTGTTCTGATTGCGCAAATGTAGGTGATAATATGAGCGTAAAAAAGTTTTTGACTGTGAAAGAAATTAAAGCAATGTTTGAAGATGAAGATATTTTTAAAAATTTGAATAATATACTGACAATATTGATATAGTCATAATGCACCTGGCTGAAGTTCTACTCAAACTCATAATCATATTCAAGCACATTACAGTCGAGCAGTTAAATCAAGGTAAAAATATTAATATTCTTATTTTTGATTTTAAATTTAAATTAAACAATAAAGCTCTTATGGAAGGTTCCAATACAAACTAATTCAATAAAGTAAAGTAAACATTAGGTTAATAGACCTTATTTCATCATCATCACCATTCAATTGCGTCCACTGCTGGACATAGGCCGCCCCATTGGTTCTCCAATTTTCCCTATCCTGGGACACTTGAATCCAGTTTCCGGCACTTCTCCTCAGACCATCCGTTCATCTAGTAGGCGGTCTTCCCCGGTTTCTTTTCGTATCTCTAGGCCTCCACTGGAGTATACGTCTAGTCCAGCGCTCATCTTTTACTCTTGCAACGTGTCATCTACACCGCCACTCTCAACACTCCCGCACTCTTCTAGGGAACCCTCAATCTCATCTGCATAGGATTCATGGCTTTCCGGTACATTCAATCTTGCATTTCTAGACTTTGCAACCATTTTTGATTTTTCCTTACGCACATTTATTGTGACCTTAGCTCTCACCATCCTGTGATCACCACCCATTGAAAACCTATTCAGTACCGTTACATTGTGTACAATTTCTTTTTTGTCTGTAATGATGTAGTCTATTTCGTTTGTTATGTTTGCTCCCGGACTCACCCACGTCCACTTTCTTTGAGTCTTCCCCGTGAAGAATGCGTTCATAGTGTCACGACCGTGTCGTGTGGGATCTTTATGCATTTGAATTAAACTGGCTCAAACATTAACACATTTATATATACCTCCAAACGCATATGTACATTCATCTTAAAACTAATACTTAAAAACTAAGTCTTACATTATCGATAAGGGATGAAGTTTTCTTATAGGGACCATGGCAGTATCGCTCTCTTACATTCGACTTTCACTTTTTAACACCACATATCTAACTGATTATTATTCGTTCAATTACCTCCAAAGAAGCTTCACTAGCCCCTCACTTATTTCTAACCAATTTGCAATCAATCTATTTTCTCCGCTAGCTAATCATTTCCGGGGAAATCGCCTTTTATCAATAATGTTAATTTAGCATAGTTGCTAAGGCGACTCGCGTACTAGTATTTTTATTAATGTGATAATAGCGTATAGTTGATTTTGAAGTAAGGAATTTAGCATCAGTTCTCCTCTATCATTTCTTTGCCCAATTCCATAGTTTCCAATTGATGTCTTCCAAATTATAATGCGTAATTCCGTTTCGATGTCTTCGTAGAAACCCAACACTTCTTCGCCTTCATGGTCGGTTGTCGGCGCATATGCTTGTGTTATATTAATACTATATCTGGTATTCAGTTTAAGGACAACATAGTTAGGCTTCCAAAACTATGCAATAATAAACATTAATCAAAATAATAAAAAATTTCCAAGCGGCGCACTTGACGAGCTCTGTTAAATTTTTGAAATAATAATTTACTTGATAACCTGAATCTAAGTTCCAAATTTCGTAACCCTCTTTTGGGGATATGGATGTCAAAAACCAACCCTTACCTTTAAGAAGTTAGTAAAAAATTCCCAGACGGCATAGTTGACGAGATCCCCTCCTAAAGTTTTGATATAATAATCTACTTTATGACCTGAATTTACGTTCCAAACATCATAACCCTCATTTGGGGATAAGGGTGTCAAAACACCGCAAAAAAAATTACCAGCGTGTTAGCATTTGTGCTTCTTTGCTTGCTCGTCATCGTTTAGCTTGTCAACAGCATCTTCCGTTTTTGTCCCAAAAATTGTTATTGGTGATGAAAAATGGTGACATCAACATCAAGAATAGAAAGGAATAGCTGAGCCCTAACAAACAAGCAAATCTTCGTGCAAAAGCAGGTGCCCATCCACGCAAGGTAATGTTGTGCATTTGGTGGGATAAAGAAGGCGTCATCTACTATGAATTGCTTCGGAGGAAAGTAACCATCACTTCTAAGGTTTATTGTCAACAGCTGCGTTACCTGGAGACTGCAATTCAAGAAAAACGACCGGCAAGACTGCATCAAGTGGTTTTCAGCATGATAATGCCCGTCCTCATACTGCTAACATTACAAAAGCAGCTATTCAAGATGCGGATAGCACGTTATTATGAACCCTGAAATTGAAAATATCCTATAGAGATTCGGAAAGCTGAAGGTTTGAATAGTTGATTTAACAAAAAAAATTGCGGAAAAATAACAATCTTACCCTAAAAATAAAAGGAAAAACTGTAAGGAGATTACCCATTGGCTCACGGCCGAAATAGGCCACGCCCACCAACAAATTTTTTTAAAAATTTACCCAGAATATTTACAATCTGTCTTTAACAATAAGTAAATGTATTGACGATTTCCTAAGAAGACATATTTAAGTGAAATCCCAGTGGTTTCCACCCTTATGGTATTAATTCACATGAATTCAGTTTTGTACAGGGTAATCTAAGTTATACCATCGAGTATCTTCAATGTTTAAGCCTGCTTATTAAGTCTTGAGGTTTGAGTCTTCTCAGTCTGCGCTTGCCTTCCCTGTGTTGGTCTTCCATCAAGCCCACTGCTAGTTTGTTTGAATGTGCACTAAGTCTGTTTTTATATTTATCGCTGAAGGAGACAATTTCCTCCTTCACCGTAGGTATAGCCAGATCTTTCCTTATGATCTCGTTTGTAACGAACCATGGGGCGTCGACCAGGTTTCTGAGCATCTTTGATTGAAATCGTTCGACTATATTGGAGTTGGATGCAGTGCCCCATAGCTGTATGCCGTACGTCCGGATGGGTTTGATTATTGCTTTGTATATTAATAACTTGTTTTCCAGGGAAAGTTTGGAGTCTTTACCTATCATCCAATACATTTTATAAAATTGTATATTTAGTTGTTTTCTTTTCGTCCATATAATGTGTTTTCCAGGTTAGGCGCCGGTCCAGGTGCATGCCCAGGTACTTTACAGTTTCTGTCTGTGGGATCTGTTTTCCGTTCAGGGTCACTGGAGGACAAGTCTCCTTCCGCAGTGTAAACGTAACATGTGCGGACTTCGTATTGTTTGCTTTTATTCTCCAAGTCTTTAACCATTTTTATATTTTGTGTAGGTTTATTTGTGTTAGCTCAGATGCAAATATGGGGTTGATGTGTGATGTCATGATGCCCGTATCATCCGCAAACGTGGCCGTAGTGTTTTGTGCCATTGTTGGTAAGTCTGAGGTGTAGAGTAGGTATAAGGTCGGCCCCAGGACGCTTCCCTGCGGTACTCCAGCCTCAACTGGATAAATTTCTGTGTATGCTTCTTGATATCTGACAAGAAAGTGTCTATTGCTGATATAAGATTTAATCTTATATATAAAAATGCTTGTATGTGTGTATGTGTGTGGGTAGGTGTGTATGTTCCGCATAGACGCCTAAATCTCGTAACTGTGGGCGTTGAAACTTTCACGAGATCTGGCGAGGTTCAAGAGTAAACTTTTCGTCGTCTTTGATTTTAGTAATTCGCCACCATAAGACGGTCATCTGCAGTTAAACACTTCAGGTCAACGTCGTTGTCATAGTTACGATGCGATTTTGATACTAAAAGTTTAATTAAATGACATTGACATAAATGATGTAAAGGGTGAACCATAAATAGTGGGCGTTTTAGCAAGGCACTCTAAAAGTTTAATTCTAAAATTCTGACATTGACGTAAATCATGTAAAGGGTAAACCATAAATAGTGCGCGTTTTAGCAAGGCACTCCTTTCCTTCGACATTATTAAAAGATAGTGTCAAAGTACGGACAGTGAAGTGAAAAACATACGAGTGATACTAATAAAGTAAAGTAGAAAAATAATACACATACTACAACAGTGTACTACCCGAAATAAATTTAACACCTAAGATTATGTTACCCAATAATTAAGACACAATAACGTCAGGGAAAGCCAATTGTATTATACCCCTACTCCAAAGTCCAAATCAAATTCTTCTTTGTTTCTAATGAAATTCACATATCGGTGGTCTTTAGACACGCCCTCTTTAAAAGTGGAATTTTTTTTTCACATTTACCCCCACTACAAGAGTTTTAGGCTTCTATACAAAGTATAGCAAGAAGCCTTATGATCTGGCTCCGTGTCCGTCTGTCTGTCCGCATAATTCAAAATCATACTGAGCGTTTCAAATCGTGTTGGAAATACTCTGTGTGTATAGAGGTCTAAGACTGATTTTTTATTTTACTTTGATGTGAAAAAATAATTTTTTATTGTTGTGGTTAGTGAAGTTAAGTTGCAAATAAAAGAGAAAGGAGAGGATTGGTCCACCTCAAAAAAAGGACCATACATTACAGAGAAGTAAAGTTTCGAATAGAATGGAAAAGTTTGATTGTTATTACTTATATAGTAAATCATAATTACCAACCGCAAAAAATTTAATTGGTGCAGATTATCTGATTATGTGATGGTACATTATATGGCGATCAAAAATAACCAGATAACAACAACTTTTCACACCAGAAAAGTAGTTGTATGTATAGAAGCCTAGGAACCGCTGCTGAAGCAAGTTCCAACTTGTTTATTAAAGTCTGCAATAAATTCCTCATATTTGGTATATCTATAGGTAACATAAAACAATTTTATAAAAATATAATTTTCTCCCCCTCCATAAAATTTTGGACTAAAGACACTCAGAAATTTAAAAAAATATATATCTGATTCCCACTAATCGTCTAAAAGAATAATACGAAAAAAAATTTTTAAAATTACCCGCACAAAAAAGTTTCTTTTGGACCTTCATCGATCATCACCAAAATTGATATCTCATTCCCCCTAAGCATCTAAATGCTAAATACGAAAAAAAAAAATTTTAAATTATCCGCACAAAAAGAATTGGTATACGTTTCCTTAAATTTTTCCACAAAGGAAGAATAATTTTTGGAAACTTTTTACATCGAAAATTCTTAAAACTGCTCGCCAAACGACATGTCGTCTTTAAACATTCAATTTTCGAAAAAAAAATTCAATTTGGGATTTCAAGGCGGATAGCATTGGAAAATTATTTGAAAATTTACTTCTTCGTTTTACAGCTTTTCGGTGCGCGATAGGAAAAAAAGTTATAGATGCAATATTGTGGGGTCTCGGGAATTGCTTTAGATGCCGAAGAAAAATTAAAAATCGATCGGTAAATAAGGACGGCAGAGCCGCTTGAAAAATTTTCTAAATTCTGACGTAAATGCCGTCGTGGCGCCACGATTATGAAAAAATTTTTATTTTTAGAAACGGTTTCGGGTGGCATTTTACGAGCGCCAATTTTTCGATAGTTATATTTTTTTTGGTGCGACATCAATTAAAGTGGCAAATGACAGAAACGTAAAATTTCAAAAAGTTCCATTTCAAAACGGGCCAATTTTGCATATAAATATTTGCAGTCCATTTTAAGCAAAACGAGATGGTTTTTCGAAAAATGTTATAGAGCACTTTCCGTTTGGTTTGGGGAATATAGCCGGTAGGTGAAAAAAAATTTTTAATTTTCCAAAATTTACAAAAAAATTTTTAAACGTCCCCACATAACGTCAGGGAAAGCCAATTGTTTTATACCCCTACTCCATAGTCCAAATCAAATTCTTCTTTGTTTCTAATGAAATTCACATATCGGTGGTCTTTAGACACGCCCTCTTTAAAAGTGGAATTTTTTTTCACATTTACCCCCACTACAAGAGTTTTTATTAAAGTCTGCAATAAATTCCTCATATTTGGTATATCAATAGGTAACATAAAACAATTTTATAAAAATATAATTTTCTCCCCCTCCACAAAATTTTGGACTAAAGACACTCAGAAATTTAAAAAAATAAATATCTGATTCCCCCTAATCATCTAAATGAATAATACGAAAAAAAATTTTTTAAATTATCCGCACAAAAAATGTTTTTTTTGCAACTTCATCGATCATCACCAAAATTGATATCTGATTCCCCCTAATCATCTAAATGAATAATACGAAAAAAAATTTTTAAAATTATCCGCACAAAAAAAAGTTTTTTTTTAACTTCATCGATCATCACCAAAATTGATATCTGATTTCCCCTAATCATCTAAATGAATAATACAAAAAAAAATTTTAAAATTATTAGTAAATACATCCGAAACTGTCAGGATTCGATATTACTACTTTTAATGTAAATTTTTTGGTTTTTCATAATTTGTTTAATTATTTCGAATAATTTATATTTGAATAAACAATTCTCTGAGTAGCTTAAAAATTAAATTCGGGCAGGACAACGTCTGCCGGGTCAGCTAGTTAGTTGATATAAATCGTAGGGGAGCATCTTTTTTAGTTTATATAGCAATCCTTGGTGCCAGACCTTGTCGAATGCCTGTGACACATCCATGAACACCGCCGAGCAATATTTTCTCTCTTCTAGATCCGTATTGATTTTTTCGACTAGTCTATGGACTTGCTCTATTGTTGAGTGTTTCTCTGAACCCGAATTGGTGATCGGGTATGAGTTGTTTTGTTTGAAGGATTTTCTTCAAACGTTTTGACAGTAGTTTTTCAAACACCTTCGATATTACTGGGAGCAGACTTATAGGTCTATAAGACGTCACCTCCTCTGGATTTTTACCTGGTTTTGGGATCATTATTATTTCTGCTACTTTCCATTGAAGAGGGAAGAAGCTCAATCTTAACGAAGAATTAAATAATATAGTGATGCATTTAATTGCTTTCATTGGTAGTTCTTGCAAAATTCTACCAGTTATTAAGTCGTAGCCTGGTGATTTTTTGTGGTTAATTTCTTTCAATATAATGTTCTTTACTTCTTTTATTTTGAATTTTTTATAGGAAAATCCATTTGGTGGGGCACTTCTAAAAATTCGGTTATTTTTCTTTCCTCTTCATTGCTTATTTCAGATGGGAAGGGTTGAAAAACTTTTTCTAGATGCTTTGCGAACATTTTTGCCTTTTCCTCATCAGTTCTAGTCCATTTTCCACCTTCTGACCTGATTGGTGGGATGTGAGTCTGTGGTTGTTTTATTCTTCTAGTCGCTCTCCACAAAGAATACTCGGTGGCCTCCTTTGAGGATAAATTTTCCAGGTATCGTTGAATAGCTGCATTTTTTTCTTCATTTATTAGATTTTTAAGTTCTTTAATGGCTTTATTGAACTTTGCTTTGTCGTGTGGAGATCTTGTTGTTTGCCAGTTTTTTCGCAATTGACGTTTTTCAAGTATTTTAGCTTTAATAGATGTAGAACAAGTCAGTGTTTTTCTAGTCGCTTCATACTTCGGAGTGACCTCCCATGCGGCTTCCTGCAATTTTATGTTAAAGTTTTCCACTGCTGTTTCAAGTTCTTCTTCAGTTTTTAATGGTATATTAGTGTTGATTCGCTCGTTTAGGATATTTATAAATTCATTCCAGTCCGTTTTTTTATAATAAAATGATGGGTATGTTTGTTTTCCTGTTAACAGTGAACTGACTGTAACTATTATTGGCGAATGATCTGAAGATAGGTCCAAGCAGGAGTCGGCTTTGATGTTGTTTGCATTTATTCCTTTAGTTACGCAAAAATCTATCAGATCAGGGATCTTTCTTCGATCTGCAGGCCAATAGGTGGGCTCTCTAGTTGACACCGTTTGTAGGTTGTCTCTTTTCAGGGCTAGGTAAAGCTGCCTACCCTTCGGTGTTGGATTTTGTGATCTAGAGCCCCACCACGGGTGTTTAGCATTAAAGTCTCCTCCCGCAATAAATCTATTTCCAAGCGTTTTGAAGAATTGTGTAAATTGCTCTTGTTTAATGGTGTATTTTGGTGGACAGTAGATAGCTGTGAGTGTGATTGGACTAATGCAGTCTTCTACGGTGACACTGGTTGCCTGCAAGTATACTTCTTTGAATTGTTCTTGTTCTCTGTGTTTAATTGATGATTTAATTATTACTGCAGTACCCCCATATGCCCAGGGGTGGGCAAAATACATTTCAAATGTATTTGAAGTACATTTTACAAAATACATTTATGAAAATACAAAATACAATTGACAAAATACAGTATTTCAAATACAAGATGCAGTATTATGCTATAAAAACATAATAATAACATAGTACAGTAGAATCCGCTTAATGTAATCACTTTGGGCCAAGAACATTTTGATAACATTAACCGACTGATAACAATAAGCGAATTTTAGAAAAAAACGAATTTTAGAAACGAAAAATTAGAGAATCTTAATTTACAAGAGAATCTTAATTTCATATTTTTCAATGATCTGCGGTCATTCGTCCTTAATCCAAGCATTCGCGGCATTCGAATCAGCGTCCTTCTGTTCACCGTGACTTCGTTTGAAACCATGAAACGTAGAAAAAGCCATAACCCGGCAAATGGTTATAAAAAGCATAAGCTTTCGGCTTCACCTGCCGCTTTTCCTGCTTCATCCGCCGCTTGTCATGTCTGTGGGTGGAAGGTACAAGACAGCTAGCCCATAGGAATTACCCAGTGTCGGAGCTCGCTGGGTCGCTCGAAAGCGTTCGTGGGTTCGTATAAAAATAATTGATCTGCTTTGCGAAAATAACTGTGCCCGGGCGCCAAGCGAAGAAATAACAGATTTCAGAAATCTCTTAGTCCATTAAATCAACACTAAAAGGAAAATAATAAATGAACGAAAAATATCTGAGCACACACAGTTGCGAAATAGACTCTACTACAGCTTGTGGTAGCTAAGCGGAATGCTTCTTACAAAAAAGAACAAATTCCAAAAATTTAGTTAAACAATTTAACTAACAAAAAATCGCTACCAAGGCTAAAGCAGAGCCTTTGTCCGTTGTAAAGATGGAATAACTAGTACCCGGATGTTATGGTACATAGTTATGAAAAAAATAAAATGGTAAGATGGTTTGTGATGTTAAAACCAGTAGGTGAACGAACCTTAGCAGATTTACCTGGTTCCTGATGTTATCGAACCAGTAAGCAGACAAACATTCACCCAACCAACCTCCCATAAGATCCACAGCAAGCTAAAACGTATTTCAGCTTGTGGAATAACACATAAAAATCAAAATAACAGTACATCAAAATTTATTAAAATAAACATAAATTCGGCAATCAGATGGTCGTTGCCTTAACATGGTGGAAATTTGCAGTGTTTGCAGACCAAAACCCGTACGGAGGCCTGGATGCTATCGCCGAAAACTACTCCCTAAAAATCAATCAGCCGGAAGTTCAAGTGGTAATACAAATCCCGCCAAGCAGAACCACTATCGAACTCCAGGGTCGAACAAGCGATAGCGTCGACGACAAAAATCAAACATCCTGTACGTTGGTTTACAACGCTACTTATTTTCAAAAAAACTCATAAATAAAAATAAACACATAAAAAAATGTCGAAGGTAAAAATTTCAAATTCAGTATTTGAACGTATAACCAGTATAACGATCAGTTTGGACTTACAATGCCAATTGCATTCAACCAGCGCCGTTCGATACTAATTATCGAAAATAATGCTCTGTTCAAATTCAAACAAAATAATTATTAATTTAAAATTCAAAATTCATTAATAATTTTAAATACAAAGGTTTGAACACATCGCATTTATAATATCAACGCCTTGCGAACGTAAAAGTTTAATCAGCCTGTAATCACGTCGAACAAAAGTGCTTATCTGCAAACAGACGATTACTTCGGCAAAAAAAAACGTTCATAGCCAAAGTGCGTGGCAAAGTAATCCAAGATGTTGAACAAAAAATAAAAAATAATAAGACATAAGCAATAAGCAAAAAGCAATAAAACATTAAAGCAAAAAGTTATAAAGCGCAAAATGATACGAAATACCTGTGATCATCTGGCTAGGTCGTCACAGTAGAAAATGCGGTCAGGATTTTCCCAATGTGGTAGCATGATATCGGTCCGGAAGCGTCAAAAAGAGATGCACTTATGCTTCCGCACTTAAAATTAAATTTTACCATCTTAAAATATCGCAAAATTGCAAAAACCATGGAGAGCCAAAATTCGCACGTCTTGCTTGTAGCACAGAATTTTATCGACCTCCTATCTTTTCAAAACTGTCGCACCGGCCTCTTTGATTTTAATTTTGAAAAATTCTGACCGTCATTTTGGTTGTCTAACTCACAGGCATAGAAATATATAAATTCTCAATTAAAATTCGGTCGTCTTTATGATGTTAAAAATAAAACGACCTACGATGGTATCAGAAATGAGAATTAACAACATAGTAACAATTGGAATGTTACAACCAATGTTTTCTCTTTTCGTCCAACGATTCATCCAACCCTCGGACGCTACAAACTCTTCCTTTCCCACTTTTTGGGCTAACATTTCCGCTTTTTGTCTGAGAAGAGGTCCATTTAGTTTCGCATTTTTGTTTCGAACTTTCGTAAACCTACCTTTCAGAGCAGCTTCAACTTGTGGTTCTTTTCCCGTTCGATTCCTCTTCTTTTCAACATTAGCATTGTTAATTAGGGCGTGTTTGATTTCATCTCGCGATTTCAAAATTTTACACAAGAGCGGTTGAGAGATTCTCAATTGCGCGGCGGCATTTCTTTATCCCATTTTTGTCAGTTTATCGTACTTTTCGATAATTTCCACCTTCTGTTTTATCGAGAGATCGTTTCGCTTTTTCGTCGACATCGTAAGAAAAGCAAGAATAAACTAAACTTTAATTACAATGCATAAAGCAAAGTGCACATTTAGCAAAATAAAAATAGAAACACGCCATGAAACGGGAAACTTCATTAGTTTTTGTATAGAAATTAAAACGAGTAGCGTGTTTTGTAAAGATATAAAATTTCAATGACAAATCAGAAAAAGATACTTAGAAAAAGAGATTATTGTGTTGGAAATTCCATGAAAGTGATAATAATAAGTAGAGATGAGATTTTTAGGTTGAATAAATTCAAAAAAAGGTAACTAAAAAGGTACTAATAAAAGCTATTTTAGGTTAGTATTTAGCAGTTTTAGGTAAAAAAAGCACCAATTAGGTAACAAAATTTTAATGGCCTTATATATTATCTTGACTTAAAATATTAAAGTAACAGTAACTAACTAACATTTTTTCAATATTTTCAGTACTAAGGTTTTGTCTTTTCTCAGTTACAATGTTTTTATATACTGAAAATGACCTCTCTACATCGCAAGATGTTAGAGGTATATATTTATACAAGACTGCTTCAGCAGTAGAAATATTTGGTAACATTGCATCTTTACCGTTGCCGGTAAAAATATCAAACAAATTGTTAATAGGTTTATAACCCGGATTGCGATCTAATACTTTATTTAATTTTTCTACCACTTTCTTTCCAATTGTACCATTGCACAGTGTTAATTCATTTTTCAATTTTAAAAATTCATTAAACGATGTTGCTAGTGGCAATCCCACGGTTTCCAATTTTTTTATTACATCAATAATGTTTTTAAAATTAATTTTAATATAAGTCAAGTCAGATTGTAAAGTAGGATTTTTAAAGCATTCTTTTGCTTTTATGATTGATTTGGCCGATTCGTTATCCAATTCCATAATAACCTAAACAAAAATAACTGAATAAATACTGAAATTTAATATATTTCTACAATTACCGTCTTAATGCCATCAAAATTGTCACAGTAAAAAATTGCTGCACTTAACCATGTGCCCCAACGTGTTACAATTGGCTCTGGGGGTAGTAGAATATTTGGCAGCACTTCTTTGTATCTTTCGATTCTATTAGGTGCTTTTAGATACACTTTTTTAACATTTGCAATTAAATCATCCACAACTTCATATTCACCACGAATAAATTCACATACACGATGAAGAGCATGCGCCAAACACGTGAAATGAATTAAGTTCGGATAAAATACCCTTAAAGCTGTTGCACATTTCAGCATATATGCTGCTGCATCTGAGTACAAAATTTTTACTTTTTCGTATTTGATTCCAAGGGGCCAAAGAATAGCTGAAATAATATTTTATCAAAAAAAATTGCCAGAATTTTATTATCTACTTAGTACCAAGAGACTCATTTACAAATCTTGCTACTGTGGCATGATTCGTTTTTTCTAAAACTTTGGACGACAGTAAATATGGGACACCTGCTTCTTCATCGGACATTTTCCCAACCACTAAGTTAGCAATATATCGCCCCATTATATCGGTAGTTTCATCAACACAAATCCAAATATTGCTATTTCCTATAGCGTTTTGAATACTTTCGATTGTCTAAAAACCATATAGTCCCTATACGTATTATACAATACTTTTACAGATTAATTTTCACATACATTATTGTAACATTTTGGTAAGTAGTTTTTACTTAAAGTAGTACGATGAGGAACGACCATTTTACAATATTTCTCCAAAAAAAATTTTAAATGTAGGACAATCTAATTTGGCCCAAGGAATATTTGCGGCTATCAAAGCATTGCACAAATCGATAGAAAAACTATCGTTACCAGTAATTCCCGTTATTTGAGTTTGTTTTTCGGATTTTGTTGCATTTTTTTAATGTTTTTCAGTGGCTTCATGTTGTAAAATGTGAGATCGTTGCTCACAAGTTAACTAAAATTTAATTAACAAATTGTTCAGTTTGAAAAAAATATTTATAAGGATTTGATTTTTTAATACTTACAATTTTACCACAAACTTTACCAAATAAGTTATCATTTTCCACTGTATATATATATTTGTTTTTCCAATAATGCATTCGCTTAATTTGAAAGATTTTCGTTTACACTTAAGCATTTTAAATAAAAATAACACAGTAACAACCAGTTACAATCACCGAGGTAAGATTAACACTGACTGCAAAGATTGGGTAGACTGCAAATCCTGCATAAATGCAAAAGCAAAAACTGCAAAGATGTTAAATTCAGCTTCATATCGGGACATAAGGAGACTGTCGCCGTAGAACTTCCGGTAAAGATATTATGTATATTATGGTTTTTGGTTTCAAAAAATTATTTTTAGATAAAAGCGTTCTCAAAGCTAAAAATCTGTAAAGGGTTTAAAACATTCTAAAATAGGTTGTAAAAATTTAAAAATTGGTACTTTTTAGCAAATTGTTGAAAAAAAGGTAAAAACAAATGGGGTCCAAATGACGTATTTTTCCATTAAACAAATTTTAGTTCTAAAAAATGTAAATAGCAGCGTAAATAAGAAAAAGGTAAAAAACTAAAAATCTCATCTCTAATAATAAGCGACTTTTTGATCACATTATCCGGTGGTTTTTGTATGTAAATTAATTAAAGCGGCCGGTTCCCAGTCAGAATGATCACAATAACCGACAGATAACATCCCAGTTAGCAATTTAAGGTTTCTATAAGATTATAACAACCTTATCTTAACAAGTGGAAAAGGTTGTCACAAGGTAGTCGTGAAAAGGCATACAAGCTTAGAGAAAGCTTGTAAAAAGGGCCTAGTTGACGGTCATAATCTTAAACAATGCTTATAACAACCTCAAAACAATTGTCCAACAATGTTGTCAAAAGATTATAACAACCTTGATTTAACAAGTCGAAAAGGTTGTCACATCGTTGTCGTTAAAAGGCATACAAGCTTAGAGAAAGCTTGTAAAAAGGGTCTAGTTGACGGTCATAATCTTAAACAATGCTTATAACAACCTTAAAACAATTGTCCGACAATGTTGTCAAAAGATTATAACAACCTTGACTTAACAAGTCGAAAAGGTTGTCACATCGTTGTCGTTAAAAGGCATACAAGCTTAGAGAAAGCTTGTAAAAAGGGTCTAGTTGACGGTCATAATCTTAAACAATGCTTATAACAACCTAAAAACAATTGTCCAACAATGTTGTCAAAAGATTATAACAACCTTGAGTTAACAAGTCGAAAAGGTTGTCACATCGTTGTCGTTAAAAGGCATACAAGCTTAGAGAAAGCTTGTAAAAAGGGTCTAGTTGACGGTCGTAAGCTTTTATAAAGATTAATACAACCTTAAAACAATTATCCAACAATGTTGCTATAACCTTACAATAACCTTGTCGTGACAAGTGGAAAATGTTTGAAATAAAACAAAATTTTGATTAAGTAATTAAACTGTACTAATTTTTTTATTATATAATTATTATTTTCTTCTTATTTAATTTTTTATACAATCTTTAATTTAAATTAATTATAATGGAATATACTATTTTTTATACTTCTCGTCTTCGATGATCGCTCCCTCTCGCAATGTTATATTATAGTATTATGTAGACTTCTGATTTAAGGGAATCTGAAATATTATTATTATTATTTATAAATCTATATAATTTAAAGTGTAACCAACTATGCATAATATACTTACTTTTTTTTTACCTGGCCGGGGTTCGAACTTAAGGATCCTGTTTTGGAAGCAAACATCTAACGCTCTGTGCCATGGAGACCTATTGGAATTTAAGTAATATGTTTTAAATATATTCTATATATTTATTATAATGCCCAATATAATTATAATATATTATAGAAATCATAAGCGTTACCAGTTTTTAATTTTTCAAAGGAAAAAAATTTATTACCCTCACCCGTTTCGAGGAATATTTGATTAAAATTATTATTAAAGTCTAATTTATTTATTTATTAAATTCATGGTCGAAACCTCTTTACAACGAATACATTAAAGGATAAACCCTTTTTACAAATTATTATACAACATTGTATACACATTAAATCAAAGATTAAATACAACAATTCCAAATATTCATCGCGACCTCTATCCATGACGGAAATCGACTTGAACCATACAACGAGACATCTATCGTCGAAACAATATTCATCTTGTAATAATAGGTACTCGCTAATGTACCAGCATTTCGTCTAAGTATGTAACAATGGAAAACAAACTTGTTTATTATTAAATGGGAGTAGAACCATCTTCCCAGTAATATATGTAAATCATTGCGTGTGTATGTTTACACGCAATGATTTGTCGGTAGGAATATGCCAACTAATTTGATAAAAATTTGAATGAACCAATGAACGATGAGTTATTTCTTAAGTACATAATGTTGTAAAAGTTACAAATCATTGCGTGTGTTTACACGCAATGATTTACATAAGTAAAACACTCGTAAAGTCATTGGCGAGAAGAAGATTCTTTCTTGTTGATATAGGGGGGGGGGGGCACATATATGTGCCGGTAAACACAATAATTGTGTACGATTTTCTAAATTTATAATTCAAAGTTCTTTCAGAAAAACTATATTTTATAATTTATAAATCTCCCTAATATTGTTCTAAATAATAATTAAGTTTTTTAACTAATAAGTCAGTTCCCCTCGCGAATTTTTACTCCAAAATAAATTTCAGTTCATATAATTAGTAAAATATTTTTATTAAATGTTTTACATATATAATGTGTTTAGTTATATTTTGTAACTAAACACGTTATTTTAGTTACACAATATAACTAATTTTGAAATAATTGAATCATGCGTAAAAGTATTGCTTAGTTGTTGAAATCAACATTCAATGTAAAATGTAATAATAAATATTAATTTAAGTATTCATAATTATTTTATTTAGGGCCGCGATTATAAAGGACAAATATTTGTCCTAAAAGTTGTAAGATTCCTCAAAATTTGTTTTACTACAACACGGTTTTGCTAGAAATATAAATTTTTAAACAACAAAACACGTGTTTGCAGGGCCGGGCCGGCCGGCTGCTGATTTATTGAAAATAAAAACAAAGTAAAAAACAAGTTTTTCCATTTAAAAGCTTTAATTGAAAATCAGAGAGAAAATTGAGAATCATTTATTGCCCACGGGCGCCCTACTAAGTTTAATAATAGTTATTTATGTATCTAAACAGCTAACGCGTCTCGGGTTTGAGAAATTTGAATGAACCAATGAACGATGAGTTATTTCTTAAGTACATTCTGTTGTAAAAGTTACAAATCATTGCGTGTGTTTACACGCAATGATTTACATAAGCAAAACACTCGTAAAGTAGAAGATTCTTTCTTGTTGATATAGGGGGGGGGGGCACATATATGTGCCGGTAAACACAATAATTGTGTACGATTTTCTAAATTCCCTCATGATAGAATAACTATAATCTACAGGTATGGTTGCGATCCCCCTGAGTGAGGCCGAAGGCCCAACAACTATCTCCCTAAAGCATTATATTTATTATATGCCTTTATTTTCGCGATCACATTAAGCGGATTCTACTGTATATGTTATAATGACATGAATAAATGGATTTTGTATTTCAAAAACTGCATCCTGTATTTGAAATTCTGTATTTTGTAATTTGTATTTTGTATTTTCATAAATGTATTTTGTAAAATGTATTTCAAATACATTTGAAATGTATTTTGCCCACCCCTGCATATGCCGCTCCGTCCGGGCGCTGGGTGTTGTATATTTCGTATCCTGGTATTTTTAGATGACTCTTTTTAGTGAAATGCGTCTCAGAGATCATCATTATGTCAATGTTCAAATTAGTTAGAAATGATTTAAGTTCTGGTACTCTTTGAGCCAGACCGTTGGCGTTCCAGACTGCCATTTTTAGTGTGGCGATCATTATGGCATTTTTGTGATAAGGGCTGTGAGTAAATTTAGTATGATATCCATTTTAGTCATTAGTTGTGTCAGCATCGCTTCAAGGGTATTGTTAGGTTGATGTGTTTGTGATGTTGGTATTTGTTGGGGGTAAGTATTGCTATCCTGTTGTTGGGCGTTATTAGGTTGTTGTTGTTGAGAGTTTCCAAGTTGGTGATTGCCTCTTGCTTGTTGCGCATAAGATCTTCCTATTGTAATGTTTGACGTGTTACTATGTTGACTATTTATTAACTGTTTGTTTCTTAATGGAGGGTACATTTTTTGTATCAGCTGCTTTCGTATGATACAACCTTTGTAGTTGGCAGGGTGCTCCCCACCGCAGTTACAACTCTTGACCTCTGGTCGTCTTTCCCTTCTTGGGCAGTCCTTAGAGAGGTGTTTTTGTAAGCACTTCACACAGTTAGGAGTTTATTGCAATAAGTTTTGGTATGTCCATATGTCTGACATCTTGCACATTGTGGTATGTCTCTTTTAGTATGTGGCTGCTCAAAAGTTATTATCGAATGCTGAAGATTTCTTATTTTGTAGATGTCTTTGTTGTTTTCTTTGGATTCCAGCTCTACTAAAAATATGGGTAGTGGGGCTATGGCTGAGTTTTGCATATTTGTGATTCTTAATACAATGTGATTGTAGGTTTCTATTTCCTGTTTTAGATTTTGTATGCCGATCTTAGAATGGATGCCGCGTAAAACCACCTTAAAGCTTCTGTCCTGTTTTTTTGATACGTATGGAATTCTCTGTGTTTTTTCTTTAGAGCCTCGACAACCGGCGAGTACGCCTCCGCTGTGCCCAGTTGAATTTTAACTTGATTATTGTACTCGTATAATATTTTTAGGATATAATTGTCTTTTGCTATTCATCTAGCAATTTCTACAATGGACTTATGTTTTCGACTCCACTTACAAATATTGGTGGTGCTTTTTCAACTTTTTTGGGGGCATTGCTTGTCTCGCCGTTTCCGGGTTCAACTTGATCCCGTTCTAGTGGGTCAAATCGATTAGAAGTACTTACCGGCTGGCTTAGCCAGTAATCACTCACAAAGGTTTGCCGTTTAGCTTTAATATGTTCCCCCGGACTGCCTCTTGATCGTTTTCTATTATGGTATGTGCCACTTTCCCACTCCTGTGGAAATGGTTCGTGACTCAATGATTCTAAGTAATTGACTGGTTGCTGATATTGAGAATCGGTATTGAGATTTAATTCAGGAAGCTGTCCAACATTGTCACCATCAGGGTTTCCAAAATTATTGTTAACAGCGTTATCGGTGTTATCGGTGGGAGTGTTTGAGGTTATGTCTCCTCCTTCGCACCTAAAACAGTTCCATTGATTAATTTTTCCGTTAATATTAAGTTCGTTTAATGAATCCAGTGGCATTTCGATACACCTTCCTATGTGATAATGCGATCCACATTTTTAACAGCTCTATTCCACACTCCACACAACAACATCGTTCAGGGCCGGACCAGTTACGACCAACAAATTTAAAAGGATTTTTGGGACATTTTGGGCAGTTTCAGGTTCGAATTTGACTCGGAAGTGGTTGCGTTGTAAAAACCTACCCTACCCTACCCTCCGCTCCGCTACTTTTCGGGTGGTTTTGACAACGGATTACTTAGCTAAAACATCCCTAAAGATGATCCATACACCCCGCCGAATCATAAAGAAACGGGATATAGCATTTAAAATTATTGTAGAAAAGGTAAAACCGAAAAAAGGGTGAAAATCGTCAATATTTTATGCATGTTACTCGTATCAAGGGCGTGGTGCATTTGATGCTGTGAACCTTTACCTTTACCTTTACCTGATATGTATTGATTGATGATCATCTGAAAGAATACATTAATGACATTGGAAGTTGTAGAGACCGGTGGGTCTCTGGGAATTGGCGTTTGGCGGACTGACTGGTTAGAAACCTGGGCTGTGACTGTGAATATGAGATATGTGAAGAAAAAGAAATTTTTACGTTTGCCGATATAGTAGAATCCCTAATTCGAAGAAAGAAATTATAATTTCTATTGATGACCTCGAAGTGAGTGGCTTCTACTTGGAACTAGTCAGAATTGGCGACTAGTGGGATTGTAGTGATACTATGGGGGGTGATTTATCGAAGCTTGTGGAAATTGATCGAAAAATTACACAAATCTAGTGAATAAATTCACTTTCGAAGAGAATTTGTGTAAGTTAAACCTGTGAACATACATTAGTCTGTGTGGGGGTGAGTTATGGTCAGGAGTTGTCCGTGGTCAGGAGTGATTTGGGACGGGGAATGAAGAAGTCGGCTGGGTTGTATTGACCTAGTTGATTTACTAGTGGGTTTTCTGAAAATTTGGATTTGTTGTAAAGATTGGTGGCATGTTTGCGGTTAAGAGTGTTAATAAGATCTAGTTTGGCGTCTGCATGTAGTCGCCTGTTAGTGACGTAATAGGGGGCGCTGAAAATAGCTCGGAGATTTTTGTTTTGAATGACTTGAAGTTTATTTATGGCCCTAGGGCGTGCGTATCCCCAGACAGGGGAGGCATAAATCATTGTCGGGCGGATTATGGCTTTGTATAATCTTAGTTTGTTAGCGGGGGACATGGTACTTTTACTGTTCATGAGGACGAACAATCTATTGAAGAGGCATTTGGCTTTACCGGTTGCGGAGGAAATGTGAGCGTCCCATTTGAGACGTCGGTCCATGGTAACGCCAAGGTACTTGACCTTGGTTTTCCAGGGGATTTGCTCCTCAAACATCCAGACACTGGAGTTGTGAGGCTTGCAACGATTTAGAAACATGATCGCGGAACTTTTGCTCGAGTTAACCTCGATGCGCCAAGTTTATGCTGTGAAATTTCCTACGTGTTAGAATATATCTTTTCGCACGTACTGTCAACAGAATGACTACACCTGACTGCGAGATTTATCATGCGCGTCTTTTACGTGTAGTCATGGGAAATTTTCAAGTTCAAATTCGATTTTTTCAAAAACTTCTGAATATTCCGCAAACGTTTTTTTTTAAATTTTACTATATAAACCATCAGCTTTCCGAATCTCTATAGGAAATTTTCAATTTCAGGGTTCCCTAACCTCGTTTGGGAGGTTATTTCACATCCGTCCTATTCTCAGATTTTCATCTTTTTCTCTCTCTATCAAAAAATCTCCGCGGAATCTCATTTAATAGCGACGTTGCTCTTCAAATCCGACTAGACGACTTCTTCACCTCCAAACCACCGGATTTCTTTACGCGTGGAATTGAAAAACTGCCAGAACGTTGGGAGTCAATCATAAACAATGCAGGAGAATATATTATTAATTAGTTTATGTATTTATTATATTTAAAAAATTAAATTTTATATTAAAAAAAAACGCTACGAACTTTTGCTAACTTAACTAAAAGCAAAATTAAAAGAATGAATTATTATGATTTTTTTAGAGTTTTATATGGTTTCCAATTTAGTTGCGTTTAAGCTTTATCAAAAATCGTCAAATATAATTATTAAAATCGTAATAACAAAATTTGTGACTCTAGAATTGAATAGGCAAAGTTATGCAATGTTCATATAGCCAATTTTTATATTTTTGTAACATATTTTTATTTTGAACAATTTGTATTAATATTTGTATTTATATTAATTTGTGACATTGCAAACATGTATTCATACATAATTAATTCCAATATCTTATTAATTATTTTGTTAATTAATTATTTAATTTACATATTACTAAATCCTGGTGCATTTATTAGTAATTACCAATTACCATTAGTAATTATTGTTTATGTCCGAAGTCATTTACAATTATTATTAAATCAATAATAATGTGGCTTTCAGACTTTTGCACAGCTAGATTATGGTTTTCTACCAGTATGCGTCTTTCCTAATTGGGGGTTATAGTCGCTGTAATACGGTTTTTCGCTTACAACTCGCTTATTTTCACATTTGTGAAAATTTATTTTTTAAAAGCTTTAAAATTTTCATACGGCATAATATTCACGACCCATCATTAAAATGGTACAATATATTGATTCGCTGCACGGAGAGAAATGTGTAAAAAAAGACAAAATAGGTTTAGAAATGAATGAACTAAATTGTAACAACGGTTTAAAATTGAAGAGCAAAATAGGTTTTACCAAAATTTGTCTATTGTATAGTTCAGACAATGAACCCAGAAAATTGGGTTGAGCTTACAAGAAATCCGGGCAAGCTAAAATTTGGCAGACAAGACATAGGTACGTAGTAATGATCCCCCTCCGCCAAAATTGCGTAAGATTCCATGCCGGCCTGTTCCCAAATTAAGGGACAATAATAATTAATAAAATTAAATCTGATTTTAAAATTAAAATTAATTTTTATGAATTTGAATCCCGTTTTGTTACAATATATTAATTTTATAAATAAACAATTTAAAATGTAACAATTAAACCAGGCACTTGTAAGACTATGCTAATGTCATATTTATATTTCTATAAATATATTGTGGTGTTCTAAAAAATATAACGCACGCCGGGCGAACAATTTAGATATGTGGAGTTCTTTTCGCTCCAAAATTTCACAAAGGAAAATCAAAAACTATAACTTTTTAATCAACTTCCAATTTATTTTTAACTTTAATCCAAAATACAAAATTCAATCGCTAGCCGCAACGCGCGGACCCGAATGACCGCCACATTTTCTAATCTCCCATCAACACTTGTACGCAGAATTAAAATGTTTATCGCAAACTCAATACATTCATAAATATTCAATACAAAAATATACCCGGGGAAGGCAAATAACAGGTCAACTTTGCCCTTTGTATTTAGGAAAGATTAGTCAACATAATCTTTGCGAAATACAACAAACATTCAAATTTGAATTGAATGGAAAATAGATGGTTTTTATCAAGACGAGGGAAACAAATTCATAACAACTAAAATCAAAATTATAACCGAAATTAAATTAAAACATCTTTCTTTTCTTTTCTTAACAATAAATTAAACTAAAACTTCCCCCTTAAGTGAATTATCCACCTTAAATCAAATTTTTCAAAATAATAATTTTCTTTCCACTCAAAAACATTCACATTAGTATTTTTTAAAAATTTTCTCGAAATGGAGTTAATGGTCTATTCCTGCAATCGACATATCCGTTTTCCATCTCCATCTCACACTCTTCCACGAGATGATTCGGTACGTGACATTTGGGCGCCGCCGTTTGGGCGCCAGGACTTTTGGGCGCCGGGACTTTTGGGCGCCGGCCGTTTGGGCGCCGGGACTTTTGGGCGCTCGCCGTTTGGGCGCCGGGACTTTTGGGCGCCAAAAATTTTTATTTTTTATTAATAAAATTTTTATAAAATTTTTATTTTTTATAATACAAATCCTCAGATATTAAAAGTAAATCGGAGGAAAAACTCGGGTTATATATCGATAAAAGTTCTAAATTGTCGTTTTGCGATTCACTATTATTTCTTGGTTATGTTGGGATTAAAAGTTAGGTTCGAAAAGTTGTGTTTTATTAATCAAAAAATGATAAGCTTATAATATAGAAAACAAAATGATAATCATATTACCAACATAAAAATAAACTTTCGATTCCCCCCTTCCCAGTGAGATCCTCAAAAAATAGATAAATAATATCTGGCTTGCATTAGAGATCGAATGATATAATTATTATCATAAATAATACAGACAATAATACAGACAACATTCACGATACTAATCAGCAACAAGGAACCCCTGTAACCCTAAAACCCTGTATTATGATTATTGATCGAAAGTTTATTTTTATGTTGGTAATATGATTATCATTTTCTATATAAGCTTATCATTTTTTGATTAATAAAACACAACTTTTCGAACCTAACTTTTAATCCCAACATAACCAAAAAATAATAGTGAATCGCAAAACGACAATTTAGAACTTTTATCGATAATAAACAATGGAGAATACCGAGACAACCCGAAATCAAACTAAATTGATAAACGATGGATATATGTACGTGTTTGATAAATTGAGCGCGGACGAAAGAAAAAAATTTTGGAGATGTGTTCGAAAAGCGGATAAATGCCGTGGTCGTATCCATACAACATTATCCAACGAATACTTGTGCTCAAAAGGTAATCATAATCACGAACGTGATGGGGCAGGAACAGAAGTTGCTAAAATTAAGGCTTCCATTAAAAGACGCGCAGAAGAAACTGTAGAAACTCCAGCTCAAATCAGGAACACGGTTTTAGAAAATACTGGACTGGCTATCCAAGGACGAATGCCCAACAAGGATGCCATCCGAAAATCTTGTCAGCGGGTTCGAAACATTGTCGCTGGTGCTCCGCCAGCTCCAATAAATTTGGAGACTTTGGTAATTCCCGAACGTTATAAGCGATATGTATTTGCTCCTGGACAAACTGAAAACTTTTTGCTAGCGGATACTGCGTCAGAACAGCCCGACCCTCAAAGAATACTAATTTATGGAAAGGAAAGCAACATTCAATGGAGCGAACAAATGAAAAACATTTTTATCGATGGAACGTTTCGGCAATCCCCTCCACTATTTTATCAAATTTTCGTAATTTTGGCTAACAGAGGTGGATTTGTTTTACCGATATTATATGCTCTTTTGCCAAATAAGCATCGTGAAACTTATGGTAGGTTGTTCCAACTAATTAAAAATATGTGGCCACAATTTGAACCAGAAACCATATCACTCGATTACGAATTAGCTATAATCAATTCAGTAACTGAAGCTTTTCCGGCAGCTCAATTAAATGGTTGCTTATTTCACTTGGTGAAAAATTTTAAAAAGCAAATTCGTGAAAATGGATTGTACCATCGGTATACAAGCGACCCCGAATTTTCTCTCAAAGCTCGCATGGTAATCGCTATCGCTTTCGTTCCTATTGGAGATATTGATAATGCACTTCAAGAACTATCTCAGCTGCTTCCAGTTGAATTGATACCGATTCTAAACTGGCTAGAAGATAATTATGTTGGAAGGCCAAACCGAAATCAAACAAGGCGAAGGCCACTATTTTCTCCGCATATATGGAATGTTTATGATCGGGTGCTTAATGATCAAAATCGCACTAACAATATTGCGGAAGCCGCTCATCGCAGTTTACAAAGCCAATTAGATATGGATCACCCATCCATATGGAAATTTGTTGATGGCCTGCGAAGCGTTCAGAAAGGAAAAGACTCATTATACGAGGAATTTACACGTGGTGAAGCTCCTCCTCATAAAAGGTTAAAATATCAAGCAGTGGATACCAGAATAAAACGAATTGTGGAATCATATGGAGACAGAACGTTATCAGAATATCTTAGAGGGATTGCACATAATGTGTTAATGAATTAATAATTAATAAAATTTATTGTATTATACCTTATTTATTGTTTGTTGTGTTAACCTCTTAAACTTATTAGGTCAAAACGGCCTGGGGCGATCGGAGTTCCCGGGGGGCGGGATAACGCAACGTTTTGACAACGCAACCATCTAGGCTGGATCTGTACTAGACCCTTTGATTTCAATATAACCCGAGTTTTTCCTCCGATTTACTTTTAATATCTGAGGATTTGTATTATAAAAAATAAAAATTTTATTAATAAAAAATAAAAAATTTTGGCGCCCAAAAGTCCCGGCACCCAAACGGCGAGCGCCCAAAAGTTCCGGCGCCCAAACGGCCGGCGCCCAAAAGTCCCGGCGCCCAAACGGCCGGCACCCAAACGTCCAGCGCCCAAACGGCGGCGCCCAAACGGCGGCGCCCAAACGGCGGCGCCCAAATTTCCTGTCCCGCCAGGTAGATACTGGGTTAGAATAATTTTTGACCTGCAAAAATTTGTGTAGAGTTGAATAATTTAGTTAAAATTTGGAAAATTATAATTCCGTACCAATATTTTGGGATCATTAACTATTTGTTCGAGTTTGGAGGTCTATTGTTATTTTTTTTGGTCAATATAATCCATAGCCACTGAAGTGGGATAATCTGCGATACACCGATTTGAGCTGTTGAAATTATTAAGGACCCATCTCGATATTTATTTGTTATTCTGGTTCGTCACTTTGTTCGTCACTTCGTCACTTTGGAAATATCTATACCGATTGGTTATCCACGACGTAGCTTCTTTTATCCTGTTGTTCTGAAGCTAAACGTTTACTGAAAATTATTTCTGGAAGTTGGGATACATTTTTAGGTTGGAAATACGAATTTACCTGGTTATTCAGAGAAAAGTTGGTTTATCCGTTGGTTTGGAAATTATCGTTGGTTGGTTTGATCAGGGTGCTCTTTGGAAGTGATTGGAACTTCTCCACACTGTTATTGGTTCGTTTTCTGGGTTTTAAGCAGTCCCAAGTGGTTAAGCACAACGCAGGCTATATTTGAAGACTCGGCGATTTGAGGTTTTGTTTTGTTTGGTAGCCCATTGGCGTGGAAAATTTGCAGCGGCGTTGCATAGAGGCGGAACCACCGCAATAAGATAAGTGAACATTGTTTTATTTTATTTTTTTATAAAATGTCTATTTGCGCTGTTCGATTGTTTTCGGTCAACAAGAAGAAGGTTATATATATATTTTTTTCAACCTAACATTAAAATTTTGTTTGATCGATAAGTACGTAGAACTAACGTACTTGTAAGATAAGTGTGAAACGCCAACAGATCTGTCCGTGTGCGAAATTATTTGTTTAACAATTTGAATTCTTTGGTTTGCGTTATAGCAAAGGTTATAGATATCCATTATATATATTTGACTGTTTAATATTTTGATTTGATTGTTTTTCCTGATTGACTTTATTTTTAATAAATTATAATTAATTATAGTGCTTCATTTATGCTTTTGTTTTTTTCAATATAAGCTTTCACGATTATTCAGATAACACCAAGAGTTGGGAGCGGGAAAAATCGTGTGGCGCCGGGTAATTACCTTTTCCTTTTTTTTGAGCTACCTTCACCCTGAGCTCTCTAGCTAGCCGAAGCTCCGCTCCCATGATAAAGGCGTTATCTGGAGTACTATTTATATTATTTGTTTAGCCACACGTTCTTTTATACGTGACTGGTGTGGTGACCCGAGTTACGCTATACAAGTATCAATTTGACTCGGCCATGGGTTCCCAAAAACTTAAGATTCGAAATATTTAAGAAATTGCAAGGTTTGGCGCATATAGGAACTCGAGCAACTACAAAGATGATTAGCAACTGTTTCGTGTGGCCTTCAATGAACAAAGACGTCAAAAAGTGGTGTAGCGACTGCATCCCGTATCAAAGAACAAAAGTCAACAGACATACCATAGCACCAAATGGAGAATTCGTCAACCCTAATCGGCGTTTCGAACACATACATATTGATTTGGTGAGACCTCTTCCGCATTCCAGAGGGTGTACCTACTGACCCTGGTCATGACCATGATCGATAGGTATACAAGATAGTGTGACGAATTTTTGATTCGTCAACATCAACCTAGTCACTGCCCGTTATTTTGTGGTCTGGCGGTGCTTGAGACACTACCTGCATGGTTTCAGTTTTGTCCACCGTATGAGTGGGGATAATTTCCGTCGAGGACTCTTGGTGTAGCTTCTCGCGAGTGAAGTCGTATTTTTATCAAAGCGTACGTAGTGCCGAAAAATTTTCGTCCAGCTAATAATTTAACAATTCGAAGTATTATTAACGACGGGTACCGACAATCACCTTTCCGTCAGAACGTGCTACTGGAGAAACTCAAGTTTGCACGTTCAGAAGTTTTTCAACATTGAAAATTCGTTATCTAAGGTACCACATTTTTCCATTTACGGCACTTATCGCGCTCGATTGTAACCAGCAGTGGATTTGGTTATCGGCGTTGGTAACACTGCTGGTGCGGCCATTTTGTATTGGATATAACCTCGATCTCGCGAGAAGTTTTGTTGTACCAGTTCGTTTCGAAAACCGTTGTCTTTGTTAAGTCCAGTCCGTTTACGTCAATTATCTGTCACAAGTTTCAATATCAAGTATTATATCTACCGCTCGAGGTGTCGTTGGACACATACATTTTGGATTCATTAATCAGCTCGACTGGGGGTTCAACTCGTTCCCGGGTTATTGTCAACATCACTCACCTGTTCGCTGCTGTCCAACCATCCGATCCGCCGGGCATTGGAGTCGCTCGAGAAGAACGTTCAAGGAAAGCGTTACCTGTCGGCTGGCGGCCTGAAGTCGTTTCGAGTCAGCCATTCAATACTGGAATCTCGTGGACATCTCAGCCAGTGGGGTGTGATTAATCTTTTTCCCGGCCGGGGTGAGTAGTGTAGTAGAGTAGAGTAGTGAGTAGTATCAATCCCGTATTTCACAAAAGATCGAAACATATAGATGTCAGGCATCATTTTATTAGGGATGCAGTTTCAAATAAACAAATAAATATTAAATTTATATCCACTAATGAAATGACTGCAGATATTTTGACCAAAAGTTTGCCATACGCCAAAGTTGTTTATTTTATAGACAAAATTGGGTTGGTGACCTTTTTGAGATAGTGGGGGTGTTGGAAATATCTCTACAAAGGTGTAAGTGGCGACACCTATTAATATAAGAATGATACTTGTAAGGCTTTATGACATTTCATGTATGTAACTTTGTGCAGTCAGTCTGTGTCAGTCTTACACTACCATTAAACGTGTAAACATATATTGTTGTATTTGTTCGATCCCTCCCTCATGTCCAACACCCGGTTGTATTGTTGTCACGGCAAATCATTAACACCAGGATGACTGACGGCTTTACTTGTCCTACGAAGGACGGCGATGATCAAGAAATTTTAGACTATACCCGGAGTCCACCGAGGAATCTTGCATTAACAGTGGATCTCGCTAATATTCAGGCCGTGATCGTTGTACTGTCGTACAATATTATAATTATTATTGATAAACATTAAAATTATAACTTCAACATTGTATACAACAACATATAATTACAACAATAAATAACTATTTATTTACAAAGTATCACTACCAGGTATTCGCAAAAATCTTATTTATAGTGGTTTGCTACTGTATACATACATCAGTTGTATGTTGAAAATGATTCAAAAATTTATGTTAGCAGCAAAGAAATCTACCACCACAAATCGATTATTTTTGAAAAATATATTGAAATGTGATATTAAAAATTTTCTAAATGTGGGTATGTGTCGAATCGGTGCAAGTAGCAGGTAAATTTTATTTAATTTTCCTATTTTATTCATATTTTTCAACTTTTCGGGCCATTAAATTTGCCGCATTTTCAAAGCTTTCGGAATGAAAGTAAATGATAATGACTTTCATTCCAAAAGCGTAGAATGAATGGGCCTTGAAAATGGGCCAAATTTATATTTGGATCTAAACCCAATAAATATTTTATTATTTATCAAAAAAAATGGTCAAGTAAGAAGTAATCTACTAATATTTATTTGAGAAAACTATATTTAGGTTTTTAATCACTCAACGTTATTTGAGAGTTATCCATAATACAAACTTATTTGTAAATAATTGAATTGAAAATACATCAATATTTTTTAAAAATAGAAATTTATGTCAGTATTAATAAAATAAAATAATTTTTAATTTTCAATAGTAGTCTTATTGACTTAAAGCTCTGTCATTTCAAAACTTTTGTGTTTTCAAATTAATTTAGAAATTTCTTACCTTTGGTTTTTTAAATATTATGTTTTCCTGAAGATCCTCAATAAAGGTGAAACGATCGTAGAATTCTATATTAAAACAACCTATTTCGTGTATGTTAGATTTAATTAATTTGTGCTTATTAAATCTTTACTAATTTTCATTTTCAGTGAACCTTAAAGAATTTTATACTGCCTTATTATGATTTTTCATTTTCTTTCACATTATTAGGTTAATATCTCGAATTCGATATCAAAACAACCTAGTTCATGTTAGTTAGATTCAATAACTTGTTTAATTTAGGCTAATTGAATCTTGAGAGCTTTTCATTTTTCAATGGACCTTAAAGAATATTAAACTGTCTTATTATAATTTTTAATTTTTCATTTATATTAAGTTAATATGTCAAGAGCTACACTCAACTAAACTTCTTATTATGACAGAGAAATTTTAATATTAGGCTGCATGCACACTGATGAAACAAAACGTTTAGAGACAAAATATTTTGTTTTATCTAAAAACAATCTGATTAAAGTGTTTTAAAACAAAACAAAACGTTTCAAGACAACATAAAACGCTTCAAGACAAAATAAAACATTTTGTTTCGAAACCTTCTGTTCTATCAAGTTTTTAGATGAAAGAAAATGTTTTTTAATGCGACAAAACCTTTTGTCTTGAAATGTTTTGCCATTGTTTCTTTTTAAAACCATGGCTGTAATTAGATATATTAATTTATAAGAACTAAGAGTATTTTAAAATGGATCTTGTATCGCGGCAATGTGACATAGAATCGCTAGAATTAAATATCCATCGGTCAATTGTTAAAATCTCTGTAGGGCTTTTAAACACGTAACGAGCACAGACAAAGTATCGAACAAAATCGCATAACGATCAAAACTTATGACACATAGCAAATCTATGTAATAATAATAACATATTTACAGAAATTATTCAAAATATTACAACACTATACCATTAACTCATAAAATTCTTGAACCTCAAGAATATGAAAAATACAAGTCTCAGCTCTCCTATCTGGTCGAGCATTTAGCGACTGTAGAAAAAGAACTACCTAAAGAAGTTAAACAGCACGTTAGAAACATGCTAAATTACACTTTACCAGAGCATGTACAAGATTCTGGACCAATGGTAGTGACAGCATATAAACATTTTGCACATCCCAAAAAACAAACGCCCGAAAATATTGATTTAGCGTACAATATGGCGTGGGTTCACAATATGGTGAGTTTATTATTGCAATGATAATAAATGCGATAATATTAGAAGTATATCATGATACGAGGGTAAAAAATTAAATTTATAATTTCATCAAGACGGCAAATTTAATACTCCACCCGTGTACCAATAAGGTATTTTATCGATTCCCCTTTCAGTAAGAACAGAAATACAATAAATATACAAATTTGGCGAAAATATAGTTAAAAACAGACATAATTAAAATATTGCAATTTATTATAAAAATAATAAGCACGTGCAAAACTGCAAGAAATAACTTTGTGAAGCCCCGTATAAAAGTCGTAACCTTGTCAGCAAAAACTATAATAAATATGTAGATATCATACGGGGAAAACCCTAATTAGGATGCCGCGCTTTTAGTTACCTTATGCATCATAGATTTTGAAAAGCCGCGAAGTATCAGTTTAAGGGTGCGAATGAATGTATAAATATAGTACGCTATACAGACCCTTTGAATTTCGCTATTCTAAGAAAAACTATATCATATAACTATGACATTTAGCAAATCAGGTTCCTGTAGAAAAAACTATGATCTGTGTTTCTAGAGATGAATTATTAAAATTGTGTCTAAAATATAGTCATAAAAATAAAAACTATAACCGAAAAAAAATTTCCAAACCAAAATGTCTCTCTAGAAACACGAATACACTCGTGAAGTTCACAGATTTTCAAATTAAATTGATAAAAGTTTATTTATAACAGTTATAATCAATCTACAGTTTCGTTTATCATTACTAACAATTTAGGCAGTTTTGCGAAAAATAATTCACGGTGTGTCATGGTGATGGCGTTGTACTCAGTCGGACTGGTCGGATCGGAATTTACCTGCATATTTTTAGTTAAAATATTTTATATGAGCATATTTTAATTGAACATAATAGAGGTAGTTCCTCTATTATGTTCAATTATTATGAACATAATTTTAGGTCTTTGTCACTAATGTACATATTGGTGCGACATCTGTTGGAAATGAATACCACAAATAGATTATTCCAAAAGGTGTGAAACTGAATTAAATTAAAAATATTTTCGACAGTAGCGACGTTGGCGGCCATTTCCCCGATGTTTCTCAATTCCCCACCTTAATATTAACGAAAGCTAATTAAAATAAAAAATACTTTCACTTTTAAATAACCAACGTAGTAATTCAAGTTTATTTTAATTAAATTTTTATTAATCACGTTAATTCAAAATCAAATATAAATAAATATTGCAATTCCAACAGCATTATTTCCCTAGACGACTTAATAAGGTCTAGACCATATTAATTTATAACAAGCGATAGCCGTGATGTAAAAGACACTTACGAATTATACACACGGGGGCATAATGTAAACTTACTGAAAGGGGAGTCGATAAATAAATTTAACGCAGTTGTAACACCTTATTTGAATGATTTGCAGTGTTTGCGCTATTTTCAAATTGTTGATGACATACTTGACGTATCGGGAATGCGTGTTAACAAACCTTGTTGGCACAAAGTTCAAAATATTGGATTGAATGCTATAAATGACTCTTTCATAATGGGAGAAGCTACGTCTGTGATAATAAAAAGCTGTCTTCTTGGACATCCCAGTTATATCCCAATTCTGGAATTAACTAACGAATGCAAATTTAAAACTGCACTTGGTCAAGTGCTTGACTTGGACTGTAATTTTGAACATGTGAACATGGAGAAATGGAAAATTCAAGCAAAATATAAAGGTACTATTCCTGGAATTATAGATCCTATTGTGCGAGGAATGTATGTGGCAGAAGTATTTGATAAAAGTATACAGTTTGATATGAAAAATTATTTTATAGAACTTGGAGAATATTTTGTTGCTCAGGTATAAATAGAATTTATCGATAATTATAATTTTGTAGTATCCAATGGTATTTTTTAGAATGACATTTTGGACTGTTATGGAGACCCTGAAGCAACGGGAAAATATGGAAGCGATATAATGACAGGAAAATGTACATGGCTAGCCGCTCAGGCAGTGTCCGATGCAAATACCTTTCAGAGAGAACTGCTTCGAAAGCATTACGGACGACCCGATAAAGATAGCCAAATATTGATCTGCGATTTGTTCAGTGAATTAAATATATTGGAAAAATTTTTACTTTACGAAGAAAATTCTTATAAAAAATTATATGGGCTGGTTGAAAAGATGCCAGCCACAATACCAAAAGAATTTATGTATCAAATTGTTGATTCATTTTTCGGAAAAATTTAAATATTTATAATCATTACAGTAAAATGCAACAATAAATATGTGGAGGTGTAATTTTTTGTTTTCATTTCCCAGTGATCTTTTCCGATTATGGAGACGAGCTCTCTGTCTTTAAAGAATGGTTTTTAGCTATATCCTACCCCGCTGGCCAATGTGGGTTGGCAGGGGAAGCGGTTATACGCAGTGATTCAATCCATACCGATCGTTAAGTTTTGATACAGTTACAAACTTATGTTTGATCTTGTATGGCGCAGTGTTTTGGTTAAGGTCAGAATTATGTGTTGTTAGTTTACCATTTTTATTGTGGTCTTGTAAAATTGAAGGTAAATCTGATCAATTTGTTCGCGCAGTTGTTCAGTATTGGTCATTTCGCGAAGAGGGGTGCATCTGGTGTAGATGGGTAAAGCCGGTGTTACCCTTAGACACTTAGTTTGGACAATTTGTAGTGGTTTCAGTCTAGAGTCGGATACGCTATGCAATACCATGTGGGTGCAGCATATAAGTTAGTGTTGGTCTAATTATTGCTATGAATAACAACAATTTTTTACTTTTCGACATATGCCGGTTGTTGCGTAGCGTTCTTAATCCATTGGGGCTTAAACAATTTGTTTATGTCTCTCCATATGGACTTTGAAGTTTAGTTGGGAGTCGAGATTATCCCCACATATTTTACTTCTTTGCTAGTAAGGATTTTGTAACCGTTTATCATCAGCGAGGAAAATTTTGGTAAACTCTCGTTTTTCGTAAAAACCATTTGTTGCATTTTATCGAAATTCATCATAATCTTCCAGGGATTATGAAAGGTTTGGAGCATATTCATATGAATTTGTATTCATTTGTTAGTCACCTGCGCACTAAACGGGTGAGCATATAAATTGCCGTTTCGTCGGCGAATAGTGAAATATTTGATTTTTTAAATTCTGAAAAATCGTTAACGAATAAGCGGAGCAGTTTCGGTGCAAGCGCGGTGCCTTGACGAACTCCGTATTTGATAAGTTTCGTGAAAGATCTGATTCCATTGATGCTAACGGCTAGCATTCAATTATTCAGATACGAGTGTATAAGTTCAACTAGTAGCGGAGAGAAGTAACACTTGAATAATTTGTATATGAGACCTTCCGTCCATACCATATCGAACGCTTTCTGGATATCAAGTAGTGCCATTCCTGTGGTTTTATCAATATTGAAGTTGATAACAGCAATTCCGGTGGATTGCTATAGTGTCCATGTGTGAATCCAAAGTGGTATTGGTTCGTGATTTCTGGTTAGGATGATGGGCTCGGTTAGTTTGGAAAGGGTGTTTAGAAGGCACTATTTAAACGTACTATGTATATGCATTTTTTCAAATTATTTATAATTAAAAGCGGGCAGATGCTGCCATCTGTTGGAATGTTCAGAGTTGTGAACGAGGGGATAAAAGCTTCATGCGTGAGGAGAAATAATTATGATCTAAGATGGCAACGTAGTTGTAATAAGAATTGCAATAAAGTTTATGTTCAAAAGTTGGTTCAAATTATTTAAAAGAAATAGTTCTACAATCCACTAACGAAGATTGAAGCCAGCGGAAACAGGCACATTGAGCGATAACTGGTAGAAATAGAAGGGTTATTGTTAGGTTTAGGAATTCGAATGACGTTCTAGTCGGTTGGGAAATGTAGCAGAGCTGGACTAAAGGTTTCTCTCGATGGGTTCTTGAGAATTAAGTTTTCAATCTGATCGGGCCTAGAGTTTTTCTATATTGAGCAATTTTTTAATTACTTTTTTAATGTTGGAAGATGAAGTAAGAAGTCTCGACAGTTATTTCTTGTAGAGTATTGTCTGCTGCCTTAAAAAATCATTTGTATGTTTTTGGATTTATGAATAAACTGTAAAGTTTCTGCTAAGTGCTCGGCTTTGCCTTCATCAGTCTTAATATATTCATCCTTGGAGGTTTTGAAGTTGAGAATGGGTTTATGGGGTTTTAGGATGGATTTGGTAGGTTTCGAAATGTTTGGTGCTGTAAGCCCTTTTTTTATAATGGTGTTCAGTTCCGCTGTTTGTTGAGCAATCGTAGGGTTCGCAGTTTGCTGTCATCTTGTTCCGTTATCTAATTAATTCTTCAAATTGATCTGTGATTGGATCTCTGTAAGGATCGTTCTTTATTATTTTGGAATTGCTCTTTTAGCTTTAGTGATGTTAGAGGTTAAAGATTGAAATTTGCGATCTGAGTCCGTTTCCACAGCTATTAGTAGGTTATTGTTATTAGTCAGTCGAGGTCGTGTCTGAATTTGTCCCAATGTTTTTGAAGGAAGTAACTTTGCGGTGTTGGATATTATTTGGTTAATTTTTCATAAAAATACGTTCAGCTCGTCACAAATTTACCCAAAAATATCATTTAAATGATCTGTTGATAAAATTTAAAGTTCAAATCAGGTGAACAGGTCAGGTCTGCGGTGTGCCATACTTGGTCGTGGACTGAGAAGACCCACCCAGACCATTGATGAGTACATTTTAGGTAGTTTTTATTTTTTTGGTATCAAGGGAATAGACACGTACAAACTTAGTAGAAGTGAAGCGTCAAAAAATTCCCAGTGGTAGGAAATTGAAACCGATATAACAAGATCAACACCTGCAAGACTGAGGAGGTACATATTATGCATTCATATTCATAATTAATTCATAATTCATTTATTTTCTCCATCAATAAAATTATTACATGGAAAGTCAACAATATCATAAAAAAAACAATTTATCAATCTAAAATCACAAGACCAAAAACAAATAAAAGGCAACAGCCAATTTACAATAAATAAACTATTATAAATATCAAAAATTATATTTCAAAAACTCGTCGGTCGAGTAAAACGTCGTTGACAACAATATTTTTTAAGCTTTCGCTCAAATTTCCTTTTACACAGTCCTCTAATCTCGGTCGGTAATTTATTGTATAATTTAACGCATAGGTGGTTCATAACCAATTTTTCTCGATGTAGTTTTCAGTCGATGGTATGTAATTGCGAAATTATTTCCATTTCTAGTGTTGTACGAGTGTAGTTTTGCATTCCTTGTAAACTTGATTTCGTTTTCGTGTACAAATCGGAGGCAGTTCAAGTATAAAGACCGACGGCAAGGTAAGAATCTGTAAACTCCTGAACAGATCACATATTATGAGACCGTGGGTTTAAATGAGTCTCCTTGGGATAAAATTATCAAATAAACTCCACGGGAGAGAAAGAAGGTCATGCGTGTCGCAAAAGTCGTCAGAAATTGAAATTCTAACTATTAGCATTGCATAAAATTTATTATCTATAATGGAAAAATTGTTAAATAAGAAGATTTAAGGTCCTAGTAGTGAAAAAAATTATATAGTTATACACCACGCTTGAGAATACTTTTATTATCTCGCGCATTGTGTTCATCAGTGATCCGCACTTTGCGATATAATCTTGACCGTCGGCAATCATAGTAGTCTTCTTAACCTTGGTACATTAATACCTATACTATAAAAAATGTAATATTATAAACACATTTATAATTATTTGAAAAATGATAATAATTATATTAAATGTTCTGTTTTTGTATTTATATAAATGGGAAACTGAATTTAAATAATATGTTGTTGGTATTAAACAACATATTACGTATCAATTTGCAGAAAACAAATTTAAATACGAAAATGGAATTTATGCCGAAAAATTTTATATCGATGGCTATAGAATCTTAAAATTTTTTACAGCGCTTGAAAGTTTCAAGTCTTTCCATGTTGAGCGACGTGACTGGAAGGGTTAAGTTCCCACTCTTCATACACCTTTACGCGTATCCTCTTCTAACGATTAACAACAAATGCAGTTCCCTGTAAAACACTTGTATAATTTTAAATTTGAGACCTACACTTCATTTTGATTACTTTATTTTTCTATAATACCTTTATTGGTAGAATATAATTGTCTATCTTTATCAAAATCAACAATTTTAAACTTTTAAAATTAAAACTAATTTATAAATTAGTTAGAGCATAGATTGGTAAGGCCTTTCTTTATGAGTAATTATGCTTGTTTTAAAAGATTCTTTTGAAAATATATCTTAAGATTAATTTTTAGAATTTTAGTTTTAAAATTGGATCTCTTGTTAATATAATGTTATTTAATAACATACTAAGATGAGTTACAGAATAACCCCCTTAGTATAGATAAATAGTAAAATATCAACTTTCTATGTCGAATTTTAAAACAAATTTCAAACATAACAACCAGTTAAAATGTAAACAAATTAAATAATACATAAAGTATTTTTAAGCGTTCTGGTTCATGGAAACGACTTTTATTATAGTCGATTACCATTGCAAAAACAAACGAAGTGTTTAGAAAATGTACAAACCAATAACTCCATCCATTCAAGTTGTTAATGTAGGTAGCTTATCAAAAATTAATCGCCATCGCCTCATCATGTGACTGCAGTTTCGCTGTTACCCTGTATTATCGGGATTCAGCTCATCAGACACGAACTGATGAAAGCGATATCATCTTCGACTTACAAACCCACTTTTGTGTTCACATAGCTTAAAATTTCAAGTGAATCATGAGCACATTCCGCGCCACTTATCGAAAGTATTTTGCAATGGTTTTGTGAGCGTCCTGTTTTCCAGGTAACTATAATTACTAAAAGTAATTTCCCACATTTAATATAAGCCCATTTTTGCAATGGTCATGTATTCGACTGTAATAAAAGTCGTTTCCATCAACCAGAACGCTTTAGAAATACTTGATGTATTATTTAATTTG
The DNA here is from genome assembly GCA_932274525.1 of Podabrus alpinus. Taxonomy (NCBI): domain Eukaryota; kingdom Metazoa; phylum Arthropoda; class Insecta; order Coleoptera; family Cantharidae; genus Podabrus; species Podabrus alpinus. The sequence goes on along the minus strand of OW026456.1, from coordinate 44,971,793 downwards.
TTTAAATAGTAAAATCATTATTGGGTATAGGTCTTTATATTTTATTAAATTAATATTTTCCAACTTTTTGGGCCAATACACATTGCCCATTTTCAAGGCTTTTTGAATAAAAGTAAATGACAAAGACTTTCATTCCAAAGGCCTTGCACGAATGGGCATTGAAAATTTAAAGGCCCGAAGCGTTGGAAAATATTAATAAAACATAAAGACTTAGGTATATCCAATAAAGAGTTTATTATTTATCAAAAAAAGTTCCACTAAGGCCCAGTTGTTCAGTTACGGGTTAAACCAAAAAATCTAGGTTAACTCATATTTTAATTAAAAAGTTGGTGATAGTGGGTTAGATGGTGAATGGTGTTATTTCTAATAGTAGTCACTAGATAGCCTAAGTTATACCACAGAGACATTATACACTACCAGTTGTTTAGTGGCTGTATAAATTTCGGCACGGTTCATTTAAAACAAGTGAGTAAATCACAAAATAACTTTTCAAACCTATCAAATATTTTTACTAGGTCTTGCATTTCTGCTTAACCGCTTTGTTAGACGCACCTACATGCTATTATTTTGTAATGTGCGTGTTCTTTAGAGTATAAAGAGATAAACTAACCTAAAAAAAAAACGCAAAAACCTAACGAGATAAGGTTAATGGTATTCACCATCTCTCCCGTATAAATGGGATAGTTGGTGAACGCGACTATGGTAGAGATTGTGAATATTTACAGATAACGTAAAATGTAGGGAAGTATGCCAACGTTTTATAAAAGGAAGAAGGGGTCTACTAGAGGCGATTGGACTGAAGAACAACTACAAAATGCTGTAAAAGCTGTCAAAGAGGAGGGGTGCAGTCTACATGCGGCTTCTAAAATGTTCGAAGTTCCTTGGTCAACTTTTAAGAGAAGAATTTCTAAAGGTTGTCTGTCGAAGACAGCACTGGGACCTTCGTCAGTCTTAGGCACCGAAAATGAGAAGAAGTTAGTAACCCATATTAAGAAGATGCAGAAGTTCGGGTTTACTCCAACAAGAAATGAAGTACGTTCAATGGCGTATAAGTTAGCTCAGCAGCTGAAAATACGACACACGTTCAACTCGAAAATAGAAATGGCCGGTCTGGATTGGTTACATTTGTTCATGAGCAGAAATTCAGAATTGAGTATCCGAAAATCGGAGGGCATCTCACAAGCTCGTGCCCGAAATATGAATCGAGAAAATGTGACGAAATATTTCAGTTTGCTGCAAGACGTTTTGATCACAAATGATCTGGTTGATAAACCAGGTAACCTCTACAACGATGATGAATCAGGACTACAACTGAACAACGAACCTGGGCATGTAGTCGCCGCAAAGGGGTCCAAATGTGTTTCAAATGTCATATCCGGAGAAAAGGGCGAAACCATCTCTGTTATTGCTTGTTGCAACGGTGAAGGCACATTTCTTCCCCCAGCCTGCGTGTTTAAAGGTAAAAATGAAAAGGCAGAATTTAGAGACGGCATGCCACCAGGGTCGGTTATTTACATGTCCCAAAAATCAGCGTACGTGACATGCGACATTTTTTACCTATGGCTTAAGAATCATTTTCTGCCGAGGAAATCTCAAGGAACTGTGGTACTGATATTGGATGGGCATAGTTCCCACTGTAGCTCAGTGGAGGTGCTAGAATTTGCAGAGGAACATAACATAATTCTGTTATGTTTACCTAGTCACACTACACATTATTTGCAACCCCTGGACAGAGCGTTTTTTAAAGCATTAAAAACATTTTATTACCATGCTTGTAATTGTTACATGAAAATGAACCCTACTAAGAAAATCTCTAGACTATCGTTTGGAAGACTGCTATCTGAAGCTTGGATAAAAGCTGCTACAACAAATAACGCGTTGGCGGGTTTTCGTGCAACAGGCATTTCCCCTTTTAATCCGGATGCCATTCCAGACTATGCTTACTTAACTACAACTGCACCTGAAACCGATAATTCACAACCACTTGACCCACAATCATCCGCTGATTCTTCAAGAAATGCTTCTCCTCAACCAGGTTGTTCAAAAAATTCCGTTTCAACAAGTTCTCTTCAACAGAGTATGTCAAATAATGATGATATCACCCCCGGAAAAATGCTGGATCAAATTTCTCCAATACCTGTCATGCCATCTCAAATTGAAAAAGTCCGTAAGAATTCAAGAAACTTGGCAACTATTCTAAATACGGAAAGCAACATTGAAAGTTTGAAGATAAAGTCAGCACAAAAGCTGAAAAAACTCGAGAAAAAACTACTGCGAGTAGAAGATAACCAGAATAAACAGAAAAGCACAAAATCTAAGGTGAAGAAGAAAGTTGTGCCCGAAACGTCATCTGAATCGTCTTCGGAACTTGAACTGCAGGATGAAGAAGGGTGCGACAACGAAGACGAAGAATGCTGTGTAGGCTGCGGAGAAGAATATAAATACACGAAAAAGACTGTTGATTGGCTTCAGTGTCTCATCTGTAAGCGCTGGTTGCACGAGGATTGTACGAAATATGTTAATTTATGTGACTTTTGCGGAAAATCTTCATTGACAAAGGCGTAATGACACTCTTTTTATAAAAACAGCAGTTATTTTGTATATCGCCATCTCACCCATATAGTAGTCACCAACTAACCCATACTGCTATGGGTGAGATGGTGATTTGATGAAAATCAAAAATTTTTTTTTTTTACTTTATTATTCCGTTTTCTTTAGGTTTAGAGTTACTATTTTGTTTTTACGCTTGTTTGTAATGAATATCATAACTTTTTGGTTTGCATTAAATTTGTCACAAAATATACAAGCAATCAAACTTTTATTCACCATCTCTCCCTGGTTTACCCTACAATTTTTAATAAAAATTCGTTTATAATTATAAATTTTTATTTCATTTGGTGACCGGTTTCGTTTAAAGCATCGTTGGACCTCATCATGATATAATATGTCACCAAATAAATAAAAGACAAGTTTACAAGAGTAAAAACATATTTTTATAAAACACTGTGCAATGAATACAAAAAACAAAACAAAACACAATCTAACAAAGAAACATAACCTCTATACCCTCACCGTTTGACGTTTTACTGTCAAGTTTAGTACCAACATTGTAAAATTTCTCGATTAGTTAACCCAAGTTTACAAAATTAGGTTAAATGACTGAACAACCCATTTTATGGTTAAATTTTAACCTACGTTAGTTGACCATTATTTTAATATGAAATTGAATATTAAATTCAATTGACGGTAGAATAAGCAAAGTTGATTTTTTGATAAAATTAGTTTATTTAGAAAATTTATAGTAACAAGTGATGTTCATTGAATTTTGTTTTTCCTAATCGCACTTTAATGCTTTTGCGGTCGTTTAGGATCCATTTATTTGAGGGTTGATCATGATTATTGCACGAAAGTTACATTTCATTAACTTGGTTTATAAAATAAAGTAAATATAAAATTTAAAAACAGTTTGGTTAACGATCTTGAACTTACATGAGGATGCAAACGGATTGTTGTACCAGTTTCTACAACTAAAACATCAAAGAAGGAATTTTTTATGTCGACAACGATGGCGGTTTTAATAAACGGTTGGTTAGCAGCAACATATTGTGATAGGAATAAATCGCTGCTCGATTCGCCTGCCAGTTTTGCGCTTTGTTTCTGGATGTTGCAGGTATTGGCGATAGTATTTACGTAACTACCTGGCCAATTTGGACTTTCCGAGTATCCTGAAATTTTTGTATCATCACAAAAATTTTTTCTAATAAATGTTTACCTAATGTAGCAGATAAAAGTCTGTGAACCATAATGTCAGCATATCTTCTAATCGGAGAAGTGAAATGGGTATACAGAGGAACGCTAAGAGCATAATGTTTGAAATCTTCTGGATTTTCGGCGTTAGCTGAGCAAAAGTATTCTGCCCTCTTCATTGGTTTAGCCAGCAAGTGGTACATGGCTAGCATGCCTTCTTCACCTACAGTTTGTAATTTTTTTTGTATTTTGTAAAAAATAAAATCAAAAAGTATACCTTTAAAACTGTGTTCTATATTCAAAGGAGAACTTTGAATGGACTTGGAATTTGATATATTCAAATGAAGACTGAAGGATTGCAACGTTTTGACCAACTCTTTCAACATGGTACTGTTTGGCTCGGTGTGGCGCCTCAAAAATGCCATCTTTGGAAAGTTGTCGCGTATCATTTCAGCAACGTACATATTAGCCAACAACATAAACTCTTCGATCAGTCTGTGCGCTTCTTTATTTTCGTAAACGAATACGTCCGTGGGAAGAACAGTGGTTGAACAAAATTTACGGAAATTTTTTGTAGGTGATTCACTCGTTTACTTAAATCTTCATAAGTAAAAGCTCCAAAAATTTGAGGAAACGCCACGTCGCCTTTAAAATAAGGATCCTCGATCATTACTTGGGCGTGCTCGTACGAAAGCTGCACACACGAATTTATTACCGTACGAGAAGCATGCCTATTAATTACGACGCCCTCTTTGGTCATTTCCCAAAACACGGAAAATGCTAACTTGTCTTGTCCCGGCAAAAGAGATCAATGCATGTATAACTCTCTGGGTAGCATATGGTAAACGTTGTTTACTAAATAAATCGTTGTAGCCTTCTTACTAACCAAGTCGTCTAACATGGTGTTGCCTTTTAAAAAAAAAGTTACGTCAGAAATATGAACGCCGATTTCTAAATTGCCGTTCGGCAGTTCTTTGCACGAAACAGCGTCGTCTAAATCACGAGCCGTAAGTGGATCGATCGTAAAAATGCATTCTTTCCGCAAATCTTCCCGATAAGTAAATTCCTCTTCGGGAATCGTTTCGTCCATCGAGACGCCCGACCGTGCTAGTAGGTATTTCCGGTGGAAATGGCGTGACATCTAAATTATGTTCAGCCAATAAGGCCGTAGTTTCTACATCTACGTTCCCCATCTCGCCGATTTCCTCGACGATCACCCCAAACGCGTCGTTCACGCTTTCCCATTTATTCAGTATAGCTCGGTACAAAATGTTTGCATATTGACTAGAATTTTTATTAAAATTTTCGGGACAAAGGTTGAAAGGAATTATAAGTTTTGGCATACGAGAGTCGCGTGGAATGAAAAGAGCACATTGTCGTGATTCGGGCGCCAACTGCAAAAACCCAACGGCGATCCTCGAGTGCACCTGAAAAAAACTTGGTGGTTATGTATTTTTGTATCCACTCAGCGCTCAGGATCGCTAGTAATGATGTTCTTCAGACGTGTTACACAATCAAAATACGAGACAGGACATATCTAACACAATTTATTAACAACATAACATTTAACAACATAACAATACAAATAAATTACTAACTAAAATTAACTATTAACCAAAGAACTTAAAATCCCTACTTATTTTTTTATTTAATATCGTAAAGCTTTACCTTTCTTTTATTTATCTGTCAAACGCACTTAATTTTTCCGCACGGACGAATTTTAGACAATTCCTTCCTTCACCTCACTCCTCTACGTACTAACGTTTCACGTTCCGTTTTCAATTCTGCAACACCCTTATCTCTCCTGCAATCTATTTGCTTCAAACACAATTTGTTCGAACTCTCTTTATCTGGGAACTGCAACACTCTTATGCTTCAAACACAATTTGTTCGAACTCTCTTTATTCTGGAACTGCAAAAATGCTACTAGTCTGCTTGTCGTCTATTCAGGAACTTTTATAAACACGACTCGTCTATATGTCGTTTAATTAGCAACTTTTATAAACACGACTTGTCTGTATGTCGTTTCATTCTCAACTGTCTTACTGCCCTTTATTATCTCTTGGCATGGTTACCATTCGCTTTTTCTCTTATGTTTTTCTTCTAAGAGGCCGCACTATACTACGTGTATTCTTTTTAATTTCGTTACGAACAAAACTTAAATCTAGCAACATTTTTTTTAAATTTTTAATAATCACATTTATACTGAACAAATTTTAATTAAACAATGTTGACATATCCTCCCTCTTATCTTGATTGCGTATCCCGTACACATTTATGAGGGAGCTAGCATATAGTGGACACAACAGTATAAATCGACAATCGAATGGAATAGGATGTTAAGCAACTTGGGATAGAAGTGATACTTTTATGCCTAGTTTCATAAAACTTTTAACAAACCGTTAAAATTTACTGATGATTTCTATTGACTTGTTAGTACTAACAGACGTTTTCTATTGGTTAGTTAAATTTAACGGCTTGCTAAATGTTTTATGAAATCAGGCATTAATCTCGTGTGCGAAGGGGATGCCCACGACAGACAATTCGAGCGAAGCGAAGGCGCAGTCACGGGCATCCCATTCACACAAGAAATTAACACACATTTCTATCTCGAGTTGCTTATACTATTTTATGCAACGGCTATCGATAAATGCCGAAAATAAAATTTAGAAATAACTGTTAGAAATTTAATTGTAAAAAAATTTGAATGTCTATTAACGTATCGCATTACAAAAGATAATATGGATGTAATTTAAAAGTGCATTTATAAAATTGCACCGGCTGGACATCAATTCATGTAAGTTGTATTAACTTTAACTACCTTAGTTATTCTGAAAGAATTAACTTTATAATAAATGTTAATTTATAATTTTCATGGTTTTAAAAATGTTTCTAATTTTTGACAAAAATAGATGTATTTTGATTCCATTTTATACAGAACAAAATTTGCGCAGGTTGAATAGGCGAGGAAAATTCGAAACCAGGTATAGTCCAGTCAAATTAGACGAAAAAATGGGTTCAGCTCGGAAAAATTCCCACCTAGCTGAATTTTGGTACACATCTTTATGACATCGTTGTAAACAATATGTAAAAAGTCGACCTCGATATCATGTCCGCGTTAAAGGTTATTCGAGGTCAAAGGTCACGAAATTGGCCTTTTTTTAATATCTCGTTTTTTATTAGTCGTACAATAAAAAGTTTTAGATACAATTTGTAGAGTAGGTAATTATCTACAAAAATGGTCTTATGACATTTTCACGTTAAGTTGATGGTTTTTGCACAAACACACGACCCACCCTTAAAATGGCACAATATTGTTTCGTTGCAGGGAGAGATATGTTTTCGGGCACGGGAAATGCTTTTAATAATAAATTAATTGAAATTGTGGCCAAGGTTGGAAAATGAAGAGAACCAAAGTTATAGTATCTTCCAAGTACCGAAGACGAAATTTTGGTTTGAGCTTACCGAAGGTCCGGGCAAGCTGAAAATTGGCAAAGATGTATATTGAAGTGTTCTAATAAACCCCCAAAATTCTCATAAAAATTCTCAGTAAGAGTTAATATGCGTAAAATACTTAGTTTTACTTAAAAAAATAAACTTGGGCGGGAGTCACTCCAAAAATTACCTCTTAAGAATTTTTCAATATTGAATGAACCCGAACCGTCAACCTTTGCTCAAAATCGTAATCTTTGTACACGGACATCTTGCTCAATAATTGTTTACCTTCTTCCTTAGTCTAAAATTCAGGAAACATTGTAATAATGATTAATATGTTGACACAAACTCACATCAGAATTTCTAAACAGAACCGTTCCTAACTCATATTGCGCAAAAGCGGATATATGAGCATCCTCCGCATTGGGCAGCTTAGAATTTCTTATTTCTAAACATTTTCTGAAACTTGCGATGGCATCGTCTACGTTGTTCAAGATGAAATAACAGTTTCCTTCTATTAAGTACGATAACCCGGTCATAGGTTCAGGTTTTTCATGTTCTGATACACTCTTACAGTCTGTAAGAAAATTTTAATGTTAACTTAAGCAAAAACACAGCTAACAGCGCACACAGAATAGCCAATTCGGTGTAAGGTTGATCCGGCTTGAGAACCGTTTGGTTCTTTATAAGAGCCTATGACGTGCTAAATTTGACTAACTTTTAGGCCATGAAGTGATCTGCCGTAGTGAAATGGTTGTAGAATACTGCATTTTATTAGTAAGTTATTTTATACATTTCCTTACGATTCAAGATCTTACATGATCAACAGCGAGAACCAATTGTATAATCAAAATGTTTTACCTGCAATAATTTGGCGAATGCTTTCCGTATTACAACTGGCCAAAGTGTTCCACAAATACAACAACTCATAGACGAACATTTTCCAAAAAGTCTCTGTGGCTTTCAACAGTGCGTTGCTATCATTTGGGAACGAGTTAGATCGTGTTAACAAAAACACTTCCAGTTGTGTACCTTTGGACGAACTATCAATAAGGCTTTTCACTTCATTCAATTGCTTGAAATCGTTAATTTTGCTACAAGAACCTGCACAAATTATTGCCAAGTATCCGTAGAAGGCACGTGACCATCGACTGGACATTTTGAGAACCTGAAAAGTTTGTTCTGTTGGTACGTAATCGTTTTTAATTAAATGGCACCATCCAACTTCGTGGAGAGATAACATTTTGATTTCTCTCTGGCAGGAATTGTTGACGGAAGCTTGGAACGATTGTAACGCGTTAGGAATGTCCGACTGAAAAAGGAAACGTTATTAGTTTAGAAGATGTAAGTTTCCACATTCCAACTAATTCAAATTACTTTTAATCGATAAACCCGTCCTTTGAAAAACAGAAATAGTGCAGATTTTCCGTACTCTTCTTCAGATTCTTCGATTAATTGAGAAGCAACTTCTACTCCTGCTCGAACGTTACTTCCATCTAGATCATAAAACGGTCTAACGATCGTGTGATACCAAAGAAGGGACAACCTGTGGAAAAACGTACAGTTGGGTTTATAAATCCGCCAGTTTTCATCTCACGTTGCGAGTGGTGCCCGCATATCCGTGCCCTTCCTGGCGTACATTAAATTAACAAGGCCGGTCTGTAGATTTCCTCCAAATCCAAGAAAATTTGTCAATTTTAACAATGAATAAGGCAACAAGGATATCCCCAATTGAAACAATCCAAACCCAAAAGACACCGCACTCATGAGTCTCATTATGGTTTCTTTATCTATTGTGCAATTTTTTCTATAAATAATTTAAATAATGAAAAATTATTATCGGCCGGACTTTTACTTACTGCTTTTCTGTCGAAAAAATATTGAAAGCCGAGGTAAAGTAAAATAAGGAAAGTGTGCTGTGAAAGGGTGATAATTGAGAAAAGAAACTATGGGATCTTTTTTCTCGATTAGTATTACTACAAAGTGCACTATTTACCGACATTGATTTTTTAAGACTTACGTTGGTGCATTCGGAACAGTTGTTCGCGGTATTTTGATAGTTTAATAAACGGCATTGAGTATTATTGGTGTTTTGTGTTGCACACAAATTATTGTTACTTGAACAATTGCACTTATTAGTTACATTTTTACATTTATCAACCTTTAGGTTACTCGGAAAGGAATTGGATAGAGGTAAGTTAGAATTATTTGTTTGGATATACCCATTGGACGGAGAGTTGGAAGTTGTTTGAGTCGGAAATTCCCATTCGTCGGAAGTTGATTCGGCATTTTCGTCGGACACACAAAAACTTTGGTGAGTGTGGTGGATGTTGACTTCTTCTAAAAATGCAAAAGAATAATCTCCAGATTTTTGTACTCCCATTCGTGCGATGTATACAATTCAGGTAAATCAATTTTAAAAATCTAGAGTCGGCCCTTCGAACATACATTTTTAAAATTCACGTTGACACATGAAATTTTTATTAGCATTCTAATGCATCAACTACATCCCGTTATTTCTTTCATAATCCCTCAATTTTTAGTCATAAACATTGAATTTCGTCCAAGCTAAGCTTTAAAGCCTGACACGCACACACATGCTGTACAAACATAAGCTGTAATGCAAGATTGCGTGTGCGTGGGGTCAAGTCTTGAGACTTGCTAGGCTTGTACGTGGCTTGAACGAAATCAACTACCCGTTGATTTTTGTATGATTTCCGTCTTGCTTGCAAGTAAGTCGCAATGTAGTATGTGTGGCTTTGCGACTTGCATTAATGCAACATATGAACCTTCAATATGATAATTTTTTTATTTTTCGACTTAATATACGGAGTTACTATTTCAAGCAATTCATTGTAAGTTTCTTCGTCCATGCGGAAGTAATTAAACCAATCGTCAGGTTCCAATTTTAATTCAATTAAGCAAATTGATATAACTAAATTCTGCCCTCTTTAATTAGCGTGTTTTATAATTGCTCGAAAAGTGGTTCGAGTACTCGATCAGCAGTAAGCCGTTTTATAATTCGTTCGACCACAGAGTGCTTGCGTTTTAAAATTCACCTTTGCTCGAACAGCTGTTCAAACAACCATTTCATGCACCGGCGTTCGAGGTAGTGCACCAAAGTTGAACGACAACTATAACCTAAAAAGATGGCCGTTTTCAATTTGACAGAAGAAATGTGCATAACACAATTTTGTGTTTTCAAATTAATTTAGAAATTTCTTACCTTTGATTTTTTAAATATTATGTTTTCCCGAAGATCCTCAATAAAGGTGAAACGATCGTAGAATTCTATATTAAAACAACCTATTTCATGTATGTTAGATTTAATTAATTTGTGCTTATTAAATCTTTACTAATTTTCATTTTCAGTGAACCTTAAAGAATTTTATACTGCCTTATTTTGATTTTTCATTTTCATTCACATTATTAGGTTAATATCTCGAATTCGATATCAAAACAACCTAGTTCATGTTAGTTAGATTCAATAACTTGTTTAATTTAGGCTAATTGAATCTTGACAGCTTTTCATTTTTTCATTTTTCAATGGACCTTAAAGAATATTAAACTGTCTTATTATAATTTTTAATTTTTCATGTACATTAAGTTAATATGTCAAGAGCTACACTCATCTAAACTTCTTATTATGACAGAGAAATTTTAATATTAGGCTGCATGCACACTGATAAAACAAAACGTTTCAAGACAACATAAAACGCTTCAAGACAAAACAAAACATTTTGTTTCGAAACCTTCTGTTCTATCAAGTTTTTAGATGAAAAAAAATGAATGCGACAAAACTTTTTGTCTTGAAATGTTTTGTTCTATCAATGTGCAAGTTATATCTTTCCATAAACTGGATATTACATAATAAATTCTTCCCGTTTCATTTATCAAGAAAGCAAGTTAACTTTTGGATTTCCCAAATTAATTTTTTTAAAACACACTAAATTTTTTATTTGTACTTGTTTATTATTGATTTTTACACAATTAATATTCAACTTGTAACAACTAATATTTTCTTAATGAATAATCTAACATCTACTGTTAACTAATGATCTAATACTACTGACAAAAAATAATAATACAATTCTTTTATAAATTCTGTGTAATTTGCGATTCTGCAGTTCCCATGGAAAATGCGGAATCGTACCTCACATGGGTGCAATGCTTTCTTGATAAATGAAACGGGAAGAATTTAATATGTAATATCCAGTTTAAGGAAATATATAACTTCTCCCGCGAAAGTTTGAAAATTTTGGAACTTCGGTGACTAAATTTTTTGGGATCTCCGGGGTAGTTGATTTGAGTTCTACGTTTTCTTGTTTAGTTTCATCAGTTTGTTGTTTTGGCTCAGGAGTTCTACGTTTCCTAATATAAATACAAACTTTATAAATTGTTAACAATAAAATGATCAAATAGATTAAAATTGTCCAAACACTTGTTTTATTAAGGTGAATCGCTTTGTTGTCGTTAAATTTCACTTTTTGATTATTGAGTTCACTTTGTATTTTACCGAATTCACATAGGTCCAATTTTGAGAGTTCTAATGGTTTAATTACGGAGCCGTCACTTTTTACTTCTGTCGACGAGAATTTTAAGTCCGGTATTTTGAAGAATTTCACATTTTTGTTTTCGACCTTTAAATTTTGAAGTTTAGTGTTTTTTATTTTTAACTCGCAGAATTTTGGTAGTTCTATTATAATATATGTTCCTTTTAAGAGAATAACTTCTTTTTCTTCCTTACATTTTTGATGAGCCAATAATTGATTTGATGTTATTACCATTATTACTATCCATTTTCCGTTTTCAATTTTTTTAATTTTGTAGTTATTTAATTTGATGTTTTCTAAAATTACTATTTGTTGTATTTTCTGAGAATTTTAATATTTGCACTTCGCATGGGTTTTCTTCGTGTTTTGTTTGTTTTCGTATGTATTTTCTTCGCACAAATATTCGCCGAATCGTATTTCTAGACATCTGTCTTCAAAGTTGGAATAATATTGATCATTTAAAATAAGGAATCTTGAACTGGGTAAGATAATTTTGTAGTTATTTTTGGTAGTGGAAATCGGTAAAGGATATAATTTGAAATAGTCATATTTTTCTTTTTCAACTATCGGAACGTCAAGCAAGAAAATTATTTGATTTAATTTTGTATAACTTTTAATACTAATGATTTTTTCAAACATTAAAATATTATCTAAAATTGGTTCGAACGGTAACCTGGCATCTTTGGTTACATTATTTATGATTTTAATTTCTTCTAAAAGATCGATTGGTTCAATTACATAGCTGTGAAAAACATTCATTTTTGCAAAGCTGATTGTTGTTTCTAAATTGTTTAGTAAATTGTTAACCATTTGAAGGGTATTTATCAATTCTGAAATTGCCGTCATCATGAATATGAAATGTTCGTTTTTTAAATTTTGTGTTTCAGTTGTTTTTATAAAATTTTGAAATAGGTTTAATTTAAATTTTAATAGTTTTTGATTATTAACGAGAGTGATTGTTGTTTGGTTAAATTTTGAGATAACAGTTTGCATTAATGTTATTTGGTCGTCAACAATGGTTTTGATTTTGTCTTGGTTTTTATTTAAATTTTGAATTGCGTTGTCAAAACGTAGAGCATCATCATTATCTAGATTACCTGTTATAATTTTTATTAGGGAACCTAATCCATCTATGGCACCGCGTTTTTGTCTTTTTACATTTACGGGGTTTATTTGGAGAATTTGTGTATTTATTGAATTTATTAAGTGATTTGTTATTTGATATAGATTATAGTATTCCTTTTTGTTTTCATTATCAATATGGGTAGCATTATGGAGTGAATAATTTATGAACTTGTATTGATTTTCTAAAGAGTGAAATTGATCTATAATTAGGGATATGTCGAAAATCTGAATAAAGGTCCAAGAAGAAATTTTGTTATAAGCATTACCTAAATGTATCGGGAGTAGTCTAGAATTGTCGGTCATTTGTCTGTAAGTCAGTTCGTCTGAAGTTACTGTTAGCCAGAAGCAACTGAAATAAAATTTGGTTTTGCCCGTTCTTTTCTGCTATCTTAACAATGTCGTCGGTCCAGCGTTTAGGTGGGCGCCCGACGGATCTTTTACTTGTTCTTGGTCTCCATGATAGGACCCTCTTTGCCCATCTCTCATGACTTTGTCTAGCAAGGTGCCCCGCCCAGGTCCACTTCAAGTCCGCCACCCTTTCCATAACGTCTTTAACCCTGGTTCGGTCTCTAATGCTGTCGTTTGTCTGTCTGTCTTGCAACCGGACCCCTAACATCAGACGTTCCATAGCACGCTGAGTGGTTCTTAATTTATTTGCGCTTTTGTTGGTAATTGTTGTAGATTCCAGTCCGTATGTCATGACTGGTAGCACGCACTTGTCAAAAACCTCCCGCTTTAGGCAATTTGGTATATCTGCCTTCAGAATGTGGGCTAATTTGCCAAACGCCGCCCATGCTAAACGGGTCCTACGGATTATCTCCGTGGTTTGGTTTTGTTTTCCTAGCTTGATGATATGGCCCAGATATACGTACTCATCTACTTTCTCTATTGGTCTCCCGTCTATACATATTGCAATGAGTATCGTAGCCTCACGTTGTGTGCCAAAATATGTAATGAGCTTTGACTCCTAATACTGCCACACGTTGGGCTCCAAAATATACAATGTATAAATGTAGCTACTAATAGAGCCTCACGTTGGGCTAGTCAAAATATGCTCTGAATAACCCTGGCTAATTTGGTTACACGTTTTATTGTTGATGTTTGTACGAGTGTACAGAAGTGTACCCCGTCAATGGAAATGTATGTGAAATTTAGTAAATACAAATAAATAGAAATATTATGCCTCGGCTTAGCTGGTTCGTAGTGCATGTGTCTTACCTTGTACAGGGTGAGTTCGTTCCGTGACCAATACTGTAAATAAATTTATAGGCTCGGAACAGGTCAAAATAAATATCCTTCGTTACAAAAATAATAATGTTTTTATTGAGCACAAAAATGTAATTAAAGGTTTTGTTATATTAAAAAGTTCTATTATTAAATCTAATTATCAAAATTCTGAACGTTAAATAAAGAAAAACACGTGTCGTATGGTGTCCGAAAATTTCACTTAGTTATTTTAAAATTGTACTTAATGTGCACGTTACCTTAGCAAAATACAGGAATCTTCTAGTTACTTGTACTTGAGATGGTACAATTGCGCACCAAAGTTCACTCGATGGGTTTATTACCATGAAAAAGTTCCCAGTTGCAGTTTGTTGACCTCGTTTTGTGTCGATTTTTAATTCTTCATAAATATTCTCAATCCTTTACGTTTTTCAACTTATTTTTAGTTTTACGTAGGTAAGTAATTAATTTGCTGATTTTTACACTGGTATTTTATACCTTCACCAATTATTTTCACTATAAAATTAATTTTTATTAGGACGATCAAAACTCGCCACCATTACGTGTGAAATTTAACACAAGGACCTCTTCGATTGTTTTATAATTTTCTATCTCGAAATTCATAGCAATCTCGATGTTTGAGTAGACGCAGTATTGAAAGTTTCACAGTACAGGTATGGATTAAGCCAAGTGTGACTCGTTGGAATTTTATAAGTAAAATTTTTATATTTTCAGATTGGATTGACTTCTTCCTAATTGCTTCGTGGTTGAATAAATAAAGATGCTGGACATGAAATTTCCATTCACAGTTCATTAACTTGTGACACGTCGAACTCACGTAATGATTTTAAGAACTTATTTAAATTTAACGCTAACATAAATTTTTACATTAATCAATTAATTAACAAAATTCTAACTTTTGAACTACCTTTCTTATCACTAAACAATCTTTCATTTACTATAAATAAACATTTTTCAACAAAGAAAATTATTAAATGTTACATTTTAAATTTATTTTATTCAAACCTGCTTTATGTCCTTTTTTACAAATCATTTGACTTTGAACTAAATTTCTTGGTATCGGACGAAGTTTTTCTGATTACGTTGATAAGTCACATGCTTTATTAATAATAAAATTTTCCCGAATCTGAAATAACGTACTTCCATTGACGTGGTATCTCGATATCGCAATATGTTTATGGTGTCCTATCTAGTCATGATCCTTGTCTTTTGAGTGTTCATTTTTAAGCCGATCTTCAAAGACTGGTAGTTCAACTCGTCGAGCATTTTCTGGATTTCTTCGATTTTTGTACCAAAAAGAACAACGTCGTCTGCGAATCGCAAATGATTCAATCTAACTCCGTCCACGTTTACCCCAGCTTCATCCCACTTCAGTAACTTGAATACATCTTCCATAGTCAAAGTAAATAGCTTGGGAGAAATCGTATCACCTTGTCTCACTCCTCTTTCTACTTTTATTTTCTTTGTTGCAAGGCTATTGTCAATCTTAACTGTCAGCGTGGCATTTTGGTATATATTTTTTATAACCGTTGAATATCTTGAATCGATTCTTGCGTTGTCCATTGCATCCAATATAGCGTCCATTTCGATGGAATCAAATGCTTTCTCGTAGTCGACGAAGGCCATATGCAGATCTATATTATATTCCGAGCATTTTTCAATAAGTGTTGTAACGGTCTATAAGTGTTCCGTCGTACTGTACCCCCTCCTAAAACCCGCCTGTTCTGGTGGTTGGTAAAAGTCCAATTTGTTGGTAAGGCGATTTGTAATTATCTTCGTAAACAGTTTATATAAGTGGAACAGCAGACTGATAGGTCTATAATTATTGATGTTGTGTTTATCTCCCTTTTTGTGTAGCAGAATAACCTGGGCATTCTGCCACGTAGCAGGTATTTTTCAGGAGAACACTGTCCAGAAGAGTTTTGCCCCCATTTGAAATCATTTCCTTCGTTATCTCATCTTCTCCTGGCGATTTTCCATTTTTCATCTGCGACAGAGCAGCCTCGATTTCCGTTATGTTAATATCCGAAATTTCTTCAGAGTTCACATTTGTAATACTCCGTCGAGTTACGACGGGTCTGGAATCTGTGTTTTGGTATGTACTCTTATATAAGTTTGTGTAGAACGTCTCAATGGCTATCAGTATTTCCGAGTTTGTAGTTACCAAGTTTCCATCTTCGTCTCTGATTTCATGTATTTTGTTCACTCCGCTGGATAGTTTAGATCTCATTATTCTCATGTTCATGTTTTGTTGTATTGTCTCCTTGATAATTTTCGTTTTATAGCATCTGAGATCTTTCCTTGTGGCCTTTCTTATCTCTTTGTTTATATTTCCATATTCTTCCGTGTCTCTGTCGAAGTTACGCCTCTTTTCCAAGAGATTAAGAGTGTCCTTGCTTAATTTTTCATCCTTTGGTCTTCTCCGATTTCGCATATTTATCTTCTTTACACACGTATGAATGCCCTTGCGTGATGTGTTGTGTTAGTTCATCCAATTCGAATGTGGAATTTCTTTTCAATATTGCAAGCTTGGCCTCCAGGCATCTTTGGTATTCTTCTCTGTTTTGGAGTAGAATTTCCGACTTTATCACTGTCCTCCCTGTAACCATTTTTGTTCTTTCTATTTTCAGGTTTATTTCAACTCTTGCTCTGACTAGTCTGTGGTCACTTCCTGTACTGAATCTGTTTAGTACTGAAACATCTTTAACAATATGTTTCCTATTTGACAGTATGTAGTCTATTTCATTTTTTGTGATGCCATCAGGACTTTTCCAGGTATACTTTCTCTGCCTCTGCTTTTTGAAGAAGGTGTTCAACGCATAAAATTTATTGCGGTGCAAGAATTCCACAAACATATCACCTCTGTCATTTCTGGCTCCTAGTCCAAAGTTTCCGATATATTCTCCGTCCGCGTCATCCTTCATGCCAATTTTGGCATTAAAGTCACCCAAAATAAAGGTGTATTGTGTAGTTGTGGTTCTCACAGCTGTCTCAATATCTTCATAAAACATTTCCACTTCTTCGTCAGTGTGTGTAGATGTTGGGGCGTAGGCTTGAATGAACTTGATTTTGTACCGCTTCGTAAATTGTAATACCACAAAAATTACTCTTTCCGAGATAGCCTTCATCTGTATCACTTTATCGACATGTCTCTTATGGATCATAATAGCACAGATAAGTTATCTGTGATAATAGCGACACCACCCAGAGACGACACCTCACTATTGTATTGATATAACAGATTTCCAGACTTGAGTACGACAGCATTTTCTCCTTTCCGGCGCGTTTCGCTTATACCAAGCACGTCCCAGTTTATAGTGAGAAGTTCGTTTTCTAGCTCTATCAGCCTATCTTCCTGACCAATAGATCTAATGTTATACGTTGCAATGTTCAGCACCATTTGGCAGCCTGTCCTAACCCAGGGATTCTTTGCACCCTTTGCTTGCCTCCGTGTCCAACCGCTGCCGTGGTCAGGGAATAGCAAACTGCTGGGGACTAAGGGCCGTTTCATCTGATTCGTAATCATTTCATAAGATTAAAAGGATATGGCATTAAAACGCCACGCTTGCCGAGCGTGTTGGCGAGTGTTATTTCAGCCGCCCATTCTGGGTGCAGACGCTGTTTGTAGCCGCCCGCTGTGGATCAGACGCTACATTTCACCATATTTGGCTACCCTCACTTAGTTTGGCATGTAGGTCAATACAGTTTACCGGGGTGTGGCACGTGGAGCCATAAGTGAGAGTTGGGTGTCCTACGAGGACCAGTTACCATCAACCATCTCCTGCTCCTAATGCACTTGATGTGACCGTTGTGGCAAAAGGTTCTACCTCTGTAGCCCATCCCCATACACCCCTGTGCAAATGCATCTATAAATAATTATTAAATGTTTTGTTATTATAACTGAACAGGTCCTTATTAGTCCACTGCTTTTAGTCAAAAAATCAAGCAAACTACGGAATAATTCATACAAAATGTTTTAGTGTGTTTTTGGCTTTAATAGGGTGTTCTAAATAGTTTCTCAAAAGTCCCCAAAGATTGGGTGTCCGCTAAAGTTTTGAGGGCCTGAAAACGGCTGAAATTTCAGTTCCAAAATTAATTTTTGTGAATATCTCAATTTCTATAGGATTTAGGTAAAAAATACATCAGATAAAAAAGTAAGCTGAAGAAATTTTCGAGAAATTACTAAGATAGACATTTTTTCATATAAGCAACCGTGTCCATGATACGCGCGAGTGAAATGTCATCTGAAAGCAGGTAAGTATAGTAATATAATATAATTTTGAAGGCAAGGGAAGGGTTTTAGAAAAAAATGTTATTCCACATTTCGCTTTAGATTTGCTCACTTTATCGATTGAAAGAAAAAAAATTTGAAATTGGAAAATTTCTTCAAAACACGTAACATATTTTTCGATTTGAGCTCTTCGAAAGGACCGTTACGTTGTGGATGGATTTTTAACAATCACGCTCGTCGATTGCCGACGAATACACGTTGGACATATTAAATTTTCCTTTCGTTGTGAACCTTTTTTCTCGCCAAAATATTACCGTGAATAATAAAAATAATAGAACAATAAACATGCATGAATTTGTAACGTTTTGGCGAGAAAAAAGGTTCACAACGAAAGGAAAATTTAATATGTCCAACGTGTATTCGTCGGCAATCGACGAGCGTGATTGTTAAAAATCCATCCACAACGTAACGGTCCTTTCGAAGAGCTCAAATCGAAAAATATGTTACGTTTTTTGAAGAAATTTTCCAATTTCAAATTTTTTCCCTTTCAATCGATAAAGTGAGCAAATCTAAAGCGAAATGTAGAATCACATTTTTTTCTAAAACCCTTCCCTTGCCTTCAAAATTATATTATATTACTATACTTACCTGCTTTCAGATGACATTTCACTGGCGTGTATCATGGACACGGTTGCTTATATGAAAAAATGTCTATCTTAGTAATTTCTCGAAAATTTCTTCAGCTTACTTTTTTATCTGATGTATTTTTTACCTAAATCCTATAGAAATTGAGATATTTACAAAAATTAATTTTGGAACTGAAATTTCAGCCGTTTTCAGGCCCTCAAAACTTGAGCGGACACCCAATCTTTGGGGACTTTTGAGAAACTATTTAGAACACCCTATTAAAGCCAAAAACACACTAAAACGTTTTGTATGAATTATTCCGCATCAAAATCCTAAATGCAGTGGACTATATGTAAAATTTGGAATTTTGAAAAATTTGGAATTTTTGGGTTTTATTTTATTTGTTTGAAATCGTGAACAATAATAATAATTTTTTTTGTGGCAATAAAAGTGAATATTGGTCGATGTAGTGGTTACTGATTTTGTTCCTTTTACGGTTATTGATTTTTAAAATTTGTTGTGATTTATTTATAAAAAGATGACAATTTCTGAAATGTTTTCTTTTATAATTATTATCGGTCGATTTTTTATTTGCGTGTTTAAGGTTTCTATCTAGATTTTGTTTTTTGAAATTTATCAATTCTAAATAAGGTGATTTAATTAATTCTGATGACTTTAAATTTTGAACTTCTGATTGAGTTGATCGTTTATTTTCTGATATTGGTTTTTGTAGTAAATTTAATTTTTTATGATTTTGATCCATCAAAATTTCGATATGCTTTTTTGAATTATTTAATTTCAACAATAATTTATTTGTTTGAATATCGCACAGAACACTACGCACAGAAGTAGTACTTGTCTACATTTGGTTAAAAATGTTAGGGTATTGTTTCTTTTTAAAACCATGGCTGTAATTGGATATGTTAATTTAAAGGAATTAAGAGTATTTTAAAATGGATCTTGTATCGCGCCAATGTGACATTGAATCTCTAGTTCGAACGAAATTGTAAAAATGCCCACTGCTTTGTTGCAGTCTAATTTCAGTTAATAAATTGAATACATTTTGTGACTGTCAACTTTCATACAATTTTGTAATTCGCTATCGTCGAGTTTGCTTTTCGTTTTCTTTCAGTCATTTCTTTATAGGAACTGAATTAAAAATTTGCACAGTAAATATTAAATTAAACTGAACTTTCACGCGCATTTTTTTCGTGCGCGCAAAAGTATCTGCACTCATGAGGACGCACCTTTAAATATCCATGGGTCAATTGTTAAAATTTCTGTTGGGCTTTTAAACACGTAACGAGCACAGACAAAGTATCGAACAATGTCGCATAACGATCAAAACTTATGACACATAGCAAATCTATGTAATAATAATAACATATTTACAGAAATTATTCAAAATATTACAACACTATACCATTAACTCATAAAATTCTTGAACCTCAAGAATATGAAAAATACAAGTCTCAGCTCTCCTATCTGGTCCAGCATTTAGCGACTGTAGAAAAAGAACTACCTAAAGAAGTTAAACAGCACGTTAGAAACATGCTAAATTACACTTCACCAGAGCATGTACAAGATTGTGGACCAATGGTAGTGACAGCATATAAACATTTTGCACATCCCGAAAAACAAACGCCCGAAAATATTGATTTAGCGTACAATATGGCATGGGTTCACAATATGGTGAGTTTATTGTTGCAATGATAATAAATGCGATAATATTAGTAGTATATTATGATACGAGGGTGGAAAATTAAATTTATAATTTCATCAAGACGGTAAATTTAATAGTCCACCCGTGTACCAATAAGGTATTTTATCGATTCCCCTTTCAGTAAGAACAGAAATACAATAAATTCACAAATTTGGCGAAAGTACAGTTAAAAACAGACAAATTTTAAAATATTGCAATTTATTATAAAAATAATAAGCACGTGCAAAACTGCAAGAAATAACTTTGTGAAGCCCCGTATAAAAGTCGTAACCTTGTCAGCAAAAACTATAATAAATATGTAGATATCATACGGGGAAAACCCTAATTAGGATGCCGCGCTTTTAGTTACCTTATGCATCATAGATTTTGAAAAGCCGCGAAGTATCAGTTTAAGGGTGCGAATGAATGTATAAATATACGCTATACAGACCCTTTGAAATTTCGCTATTCTAAGAAAAACTATATCATATATGACATTTAGCAAATCAGGTTCCTGTAGAAAAAACTATGATCTGTTTCTAGAGATGAATTATTAAAATTGTGCCTAAAATATAGTCATAAAAATAAAAACTGTAACCTAAAAAAAAAATTTCCAAACCAAAATGTATTTCTCTAGAAACACGAATACACTCGTGAAGTTTACAGATTATCAAATTAAATTGATAAAAGTTTATTTATAACAGTTATAATCAATCTACAGTTTCGTTTATCATTACTACCAATTTAGGCAGTTTTTGCGAAAAATAATTCACGGTGTGTCATGGTGATGGCGTTGTACTCAGTCGGACTGGTCGGATCGGAATTTACCTGCATATTTTTTTATATGAGCATATTTTAATTGAACATAATAGAGCTAGTTCCTCTATTATGTTCAATTATTATGAACATAATTTTTGTCTTTGTCACTAATGTACATATTGGTGCGACATCTGTTGGAAATGAATACCACAAATGGATTATTCCAAAAGGTGTGAAACTGTATTAAATTAAAAATATTTTCGACAGGAGAGACGTTGGCGGCCATTTCCCCGTTGTTTGTCAATTCCCCACCTTAATATTAACGAAAGCTAATTACAATAAAAAATACTTTCACTTTTAAATAACCAACGTAGTAATTCAAGTTTATTTTAGTTAATGTTTTATAAATCACGTTAATTCAAAATCAAATATAAATAAATATTGCAATTCCAACAACATTATTTCCCTAGACGACTTAATAAGGTCTAGACCATATTAATTTATAACAAGCGATAGCCGTGATGTAAAAGACACTTACGAATTATACACACGGGGGCATAATGTAAACTTACTGAAAGGGGAGTCAATAAATAAATTTAACGCAGTTGTAACACCTTATTTGAATGATTTGCAGTGTTTGCGCTATTTTCAAATTGTCGATGACATACTTGACGTATCGGGAATGCGTGTTAACAAACCTTGTTGGCACAAAGTCCAAAATATCGGATTGAATGCTATAAATGACTTTTTCATAATGGGAGAAGCTACGTCTGTGATAATAAAAAGCTGTCTTCTTGGACATCCCAGTTATATCCCAATTCTGGAATTAACTAACGAATCCAAATTTAAAACTGCACTTGGTCAAGTGCTCGACTTGGACTGTAATTTTGAACATGTGAACATGGAGAAATGGAAAATTCAAGCAAAATCCTCCTCAATCGTGATGCTTCTTTGACAGAAGCGTCGTGACCCATCTCTTTCTATGCATGTGGTGTGCGTTCAATTTATTTTCACATACATAGAGGACCTACTTGTTTAACGTGGGCTCCGAACCACGGGAAGTGTAATACACTTCATTGCGAGATGGGCGCTCATGGCAAATTACCTCGGTGGTTTGCCATTGCCTTCCGAGGAGAAACGGTCAGAATAAAGTTTTTACTCTGCCCGGATTTGAACCGAGCATTTCGCATTAGCAGTAGGCGCATTTAACCACTAAGCTATGACCGTCTCATGTCATGAGATCAAGCAAAATATAAAGGTACTATTCCTGGAATTATAGATCCTATTGTGCGAGGAATGTATGTAGCAGAAGTATTTGATAAAAGTATACAGTTTGATATGAAAAATTATTTTATAGAACTTGGACAATATTTTGTTGCTCAGGTATAAATAGAATTTATCGATAATTATAATTTTGTAGTATCCAATGGTATTTTTTAGAATGACATTTTGGACTGTTATGGAGACCCTGAAGCAACGGGAAAATATGGAAGCGATATAATGACAGGAAAATGTACATGGCTAGCCGCTCAGGCAGTGTCCGATGCAAATACCTTTCAGAGAGAACTGCTTCGAAAGCATTACGGACGACCCGATAAAGATAGCCAAATATTGATCTGCGATTTGTTCAGTGAATTAAACATATTGGAAAAATTTTTACTTTACGATGAAAATTCTTATAAAAAATTATATGGGCTGGTTGAAAAAATGCCAGCCACAATACCAAAAGAATTTATGTATGAAATTGTTGATTCATTTTTCGGAAAAATTTATAATCATTACAGTAAAATGCAACAATAAATATGTGGAGGTGTAATTTTTTGTTTTCATTTCCCAGTGATCTTTTCCGATTATGGAGAAGAGCTCTCTGTCTTTAAAGAATAGTTTTTAGCTATATCCTACCCCGCTGGCCAATGTGGGTTGGCAGGGGAAGCGGTTATACGCAGTGATTCAATCCATACCGATCGGGAAGATTTGATACGATACAGTAACAAACTTATGTTTGATCTTGTATGGCGCAGTGTTTTGGTTAAGGTCAGAATTATGTGTTGTTAGTTTACCATTTTTATTGTGGTCTTGTAAAATTGAAGGTAAATCAGATCAATTTGTTCGCGCAGTTGTTCAGTGTTGGTCATTTCGCGAAGAGGGGTGCATCTGGTGTAGATGGGTAAAGCCGGTGTTACCCTCAGACACTTAGACCGCGTTCGGTTTGGAACTATTTTCGCCTTCACGCCTTGACGCTAAAAGCGTGCAAAATTTGCGTTCGGTTTGGAAAATCCGAGCTTTGAAGGCGTTCCAAACCGAACGGGGGTTAGCGCTATGGTGTTTAAAATTTAAACTTGAGGTTGTATTTTAACCTAACTTATTTGTTATAGCGTGTTGAGCGTGTTTGATTCGAGATTGTGCGAACTTTGATTTGTATTTTGAACTTTATTAGTGTTTAATACAAAAGTTGTGATCGAAAAACGACTGGTGCGTAAAAACAAATAATTTATTATTACAAAAATTTAAATTCAAAAATTCAAATTCAAAAATTAATTTTAAATTTTACCACCGCAGCGCCGCGCTATTGCTGCCCGACCTATTTCAAGAAAGCGTTGAAAGCTTCTGAAATGGGCGGAGCTATAGCGTTTCATGGCGAGTAAAAGTCCCAAACCGAACGGGCAAAAAGTGTTTGTTGGCGCCACGAAGCGAAAATTTCAGTCTAGAGTCGGATACGCTATGCAATACCATGTGGGTGCAGCATATAAGTTAGTGTTGGTCTAATTATTGCTAGGAATAACAACAATTTTTTACTTTTCGACATATGCCGGTTGTCGCGTAATAATAATAATATAATAATAATATATATTCAATCCTGTTAAATTACAATATATAGGACAAGTCACGCAGTACAAAAGAAAAAATACATATACAAAATGCAATTACAGACATTTCAACAGATCACGAAACTCCTGAACCGAGTACACACAGTGCTCCATGAGAATGCCCTTTACGGCCGCTTTAAACGATAGTGCCGTTTTCGAATTTTTAATTTTTACAGGCAGTGCATTGAACAGGGCCGTTCCCACCGCCACAGGAGACCCCCTCGTCACACTGGAAAGGTGAAGTGCAGGACGGAAATCGTCCCTACCGCGAGTGTTGTGGTCATGAACATCGGAGTTCCGCTGATGAATACCTTTGGTTCTATAAACATAGACAAGGAGCTCGAAGATGTAAACAGAGGGAAGAGAAAGAATTTTAAGTTGATTAAATAACGGTTTACACGAGTCTCTAGATGCCACCCCCGCGATACACCGAACAATTCTCTTTTGGGACACAAAGACCTTCCCAGCCATCGGAGAACCACCCCAAAAACAGACCCCATAGGATAGCCTAGAGTGCACATGCGCATATTAAAACACCCTCAGAATATGTACATCCACAACACTTCTGAGGCATCTAATCTGATAACAGATGGAACTGAGGCGCCCCATAATGTATCTACAGTGATCCCTCCAGTCAAGCACCTCATTCACATGCAGCCCCAAGAATTTTACGCTGGACTCCCGCGGAATCACACAATCATCCAGTCGGAGATCAAGGTCCAGATCCCGTCGACTCCGAATGTTGTGGAACATCATATATCCAGTCTTAGCCAAGTTAAGTCGAAGCCGATTATGACCAAACTACCCACTCAGCTGTGCGAGAAGATGATTAAGAGCACCACGAACCTCCCCCAGAGACCCATCCGACACCACAGACGATGTATCGTCAGCATACATAATGGTCATAAAGTCAACGAAAGATAACAGATCATTGACAAAAAGTAAGAAAAGAATTGGGCCCAAAACTGACCCCTGCGGCACACCAATGTTGATAGGAAGGAACGAAGATCTAAAATTGGACCGAACACCATCCGAACGGGTGTAACCTATCTTCACAAACTGAGTTCTACCAGACAAGTAAGAACGAAACCACTCAGCAACCACTCCCCTGATTCCATACTTAGCCAGCTTCTCCATCAGTATAGAATGATCAACACAGTCAAAAGCTCTGCTCAAGTCACAGAACAAAGCCGCAGGATGCTCACCCCTATCAAAAGAATTCATAACCACCGTCATGAAAGAGTCGACAGCCGTCATAGTAGAGCGGCAGCTACGGAAACCATGCTGCTCTCCCGCAACAACATCATGCCTCTCCAAATGGGACAATAGTCTATTCAGCATCGCGTATTCAAAAATCTTCGACATGGCCGGCGGCAGACATATGGGGCGGTAATTCGAGGGAGATGTTATCTTGCCCCTCTTATGTATCGGAACCACCGTAGAAACGTTCAGGCAATCTGGAAATGCACCCAAAGAGAAAGACAAATTCACAAGATATGTGAGTGGCTCGATGACAAGATACAGGACAGCTTTCAAGACACTGCAAGGCAAACCATCAGGACCCGACGACGATACCCCACGCATCGCAGACAAGGCAGTCAACAACTCCGCCTCACCATACGGCAGAGCACACATGCTCTGTACAATTCCCGAGATCCGCGGGGGAGAATCCCGAGGCCGGGGAATACTCGCAACAGTCTCCTCAACCACATCGACAAAGTAAGAATTAAGCTTATTAGATACTTGCTCCGGATCATAAACCACAACATCTCCAAACTCTAAAAAAATATTACTATGTGACTTTAGCTTACCCGTAACCTGAGCAATGACAGACCAAGCCGCTGCACTCCTGTTTCCAGAGTTCAAAATCTGTTTATTATAATAATCGCGCTTGGCATTCCCAATCAAAGCACCATGCGCCCGCCTAGTCTCAAGGAAGACCTCTCTCAGAGCAGGAAAACGCTTCTGCAGACAAAACCAATTGCGAACCTCGGAACTAGACTTCTTAATTTCGTCACTAAGCCAACCTTTTGATGGTTGTAACTTCCTCTTAACAACAGGAAAACTACAATTAAAATAATACATAAAAACATCATAAAAACACTTGAAAGAAGCCTGCAGATCATCTCCACATAGATACAGCTCCGACCAGCTTTCGTTTTCAAGTAAACCCTTAAAATTATTATAATTATTCTCGTTGTATTTGCGAGATTCACAACTCCCGACAGAATTTAAAGTGCTGGCCGAACCGAAAACTACTATGTAGCGATGATCAGAAACGACACAGTCCGAGACCGTACATGACAACTTAAAATTAAGATTACATGAAACAAATACATTGTCAAGCACAGAGTTATGACGCGTAGGCATATCAACAATGTCAAACACATTGTAAGATGACAAAAGTTCTCTCAATGCAAAAACATTACGATTAGCATTACCATCCTGAAAGTGCACATTAAAATCACCCAGCAATACAAATTTCTGTCTACCGCCATTATAAAAATTCTCAAAAACATTAGACAAAACTTCAATAAACATATCCAGATCACCAGAAGGGGATCTATAACAGACTACAACAAAAACCGACTCCTCCGGAAGACACCACACAGCCCCACAGAGCTCAATCACAATCTCGCTACAATAGGCACTCAGATCAACAGGCACAATGTTCAAACCCGTCCGAGCAAACAACGCAACACCACCATGCACTCTCTCACCTCTACTGTAGGAAGAAACCATGCTAAAATCCTGGAAGCTGAAAGAGCCCACTGACTCACACGTAGCCCACGTCTCAGTCATACAAATAAAATTTGGTTGCATATCGCAAAAGTCAACACTCATTTGATCAATCTTTGCAGAAGTCAGTCCTTGAATATTTATTAAAATGAAATCACACTTCAGGCCATCAGAGATTACATCAGTTGACTCCAGCCTCTCACCTACCGCAGCCTCCGACCCCGACGAGCCAAGGGAGGAAGCCTGAAAAGTGATAGCAGGCCCTACCTCTGCTCCTTCACCTTCATACTCTGCGAAAAATCCTGCTGAATCTTCGGCCTCATGTGCACATAGCGCTTTATCAATGCTCCAACAGGCCATATGGTTGGGTCCATAATCTCTTCAAGATTCTTAAAATGCACCGTTACTTTAAAAGATGAATAGTGTTGGGGAAATTTAGGTGTTATGGTTTCACACTCAACTTCAGAGAATCGTTCCCTCAACACAGAGGTCAACGTCTCTGTCTTCACCCCCGGCAACAATCTCGAGACAAACACGAAGGCCTTCTTAGGTAGCGCCTGAATTTTCGATTCCATGTTACTGCCAATTACGATAACAGACTTTCCCCCAGATGTTCTGCGACCCCGCTTTGTTGTAACAGACTTCCACTCCACATCAGCCTCGCCATCAGAGGAGCCTACATCTACAGGTGGGTCACATGAGTTTCGCGGAGCAGGTCCAACCACACCCGACTTATTATTTTTAGAAGAAGAGTCACTCTTGATAACACCTCTTCCGTTTGCCGCACCAACGGTATCTGACCTGGTCCTAACTCTGTTCACAGGTCGTTTCGACTGACTTACTAGTTGCTTGATTTTTGGATCATCAGGCAGCGGCATACCATGACCAGCCACAGCAGAAATCAAAGAAGTTTTATCAACTCCAGAACCATTATTATCAGATTTATTAGGACCCTGATTAACAACCATATTATTCATTAAAGATTTCAAATCGGCCTTCAATTCCATAATCAAATTTCCTTGGTTCTTAATAATCCGCATACATTCATCAAACATATCACACACATTCGACCTCTAATCAAGCGCACCACTCAAAGCAAATTGACCCACATCAGCACAGTCGCTACAAAACCATTTCAAATTGCTATTATGCAGCAAACAGTTCAATTCACTCTTTTTTACTAGAGCACAATTCATGTGAAAACACCTCCCACAACTTCCGGCACAACTCACATGCGGATTCTCCGCCAAAACAAACAAAACATTACAGGTACCACAAAGTAACTTATCAGCGGCCGCCATTGCAATAATGCGTAGCGTTCTTAATCCATTGTAACGGTCAAATTGCTGTTTTGACGTTACTTACAATATTTTATTTTTGAAGACTTTCTAATTTAACCTAGAGAGTAGTACTAATTACAACGTACCCTGTACATAAGTTTGAAAACCGAAGAGGGATCGTGCGCATAGCACGACTGAAGTATGCTGTCACACCACGAACAGTTTTACTGCGGCGTTTCAGGCAGTAATACTCATTTTTATTTTCAAGAATATAATCATATTGCAGTGATGTGAATTTTTATAATCACAGGTATGAATTATTCATTTCTTTTTAGTTGTTTATAACAACTAAATTTATTTTTAGCAACTAGTATGGGGTTTAAATAATAACTCAATATCGTAATTACTATCATTCACGTATGTTTCGCTATGGAAATCCTTATCTATGAGACGCCAAGACAGATTTTTCAAGTTTCGAAAGACACCTGTTTCTACAATTTGTATGCGATGTGGTTAATGAATTTTACCTTTTTTTGGATGTTAAAATGGTTAATTTTGGATGCTTTTATTTGGCCGATTTTTAGTCAAGCAATCCTACCGTTTGATATCCGTGTTTTGGAAATTCATGCCCACGTTCCTTATCGCCAGTCGGGAGATGTTCCTTTTTGGATAACAAACTCGAAACCAATATTGATTATTTTCATATTTTTGGCGTCGACAAATTTCCATAGTGAAAATTTTAACAATGTGATACTTCGTTGAGTAATGTAATTCTTATCAAATGACATCTGATATTTTGAAGATGAGATAGACAGGTACAGATTGAGATTTGTGTATGAATATTTTTTGTGAGTTTTAGCTTTCTCTGATGCCCGGATCGCAGGACTATAACTGAAGGATGAAGTAACGTATACGGAGAATTCAGAATCCAGGGACTAGACTGTGGATTTAAGGGTTGAGGGGTAAGCCAGCTTGCAATTGTATTTATGCGCACTTCGATTGATGTACTCTGTATTTATTTTTTTGTTCTCATTTTTGATTGCGACGATGGCTTTTTCCGTTGCAATTTTGATGGAATTACTCAATGACGTAACGATTTTTGAAAGCCGTAGGTTTTCCCTTCAGGAGACTACGAGCTGTTGTTTAATCTAAATCATACATTGCAGGGGCGTACCTTCAGTGCGTCATCTGTTTTAACTTGTATTTTTGTTTTGTTTTTTAAGTTTCAAATCTTCAATTTGAAGTTTAGTTTAAAATTTGTTATTTAACTTTTATGTGTTTTCCTGGATTTATTTAATTAAAATACTTCACCTCATCTTTTGCCTGTACTTTTTGGTGAAATAATTAAAACAACTTTCTTCAGTCTTCTAATGTTTTATTACGTTCACCTGGCGCCCTAAAATAAATTTTCCTGAGTTAGTTGTGAGCAAACCATCTGAAGGCTTTAAAAAAAAGAACCCACGAACGCAACCAGTTGCACCCAAGCTCTCGGGACTAGGTATGAAAAATACAGAGCTACGCCGCTTCGTCAAGTACATCCACGAGCGTAAAAGAGGCTGGTGTCCGAAATCGCCAAGTTTCGGTACACCATTGGGGCTTAAACAATTTGTTTATGTGTCTCCATATGGACTTTGAAGTTCAGTTGGGAGTCGAGATTATCCCCACATATTTTACTTCTTTGGTAGTAAGGATTTTGTGGATGTGGAGAACGAAAATTAAGTAAACAGGAGCGGAAGTTTCATCGGGGATTCTAAATCGAAATTATCTACAAACCAGTTTTATCCTGTCATTGTACGTCATCGGGATGTGCTACTGTGGATTTGAAAGGATCCAAACCAAAGACGTAGAGGGAACCGCGATGCCTTGCTGGACCAAAAGCATCTCAAGGTCGGTAGGTGGGAGAAGTGATAAAAGGGTCTTGCAAACCTAAGACACTTTCAGATGAACGCACGCCTTGCGAAACCGAAAACATACGTTACCATTGCAGGAGAAATCGAGGACCTTCATTTCCTGGTGACCTAAACTTACAAATTATTATTTTCCTCGGGTGTTATCTAACCTTAATTTGTATAATTTAAACTTATTAAATTAGTTGGTATTAAAGTAATCTAACTTTTACAGTTATCTTTCAATAACTTATCGGCTGAAATTTATCCTCAAAATTAGCAAAGCCGATTTAACTAAAAATATTTTATTCGTTACAACTCTCTTATCTCCAATAACTAAACATGCTGGTTTTGTTAGTAACGCGCGGTGACTAGCTATGACCCAAGCGAAAGGAATTCGTTTAATTCACTTCCCTAACTGAATCGGTGCTCTTCAATTCCAAAGAATACAATCAACTAAAGTGACTCTGACTTGACGGTTATCTTAGCAAAGCAATTGGCCATACCTATAATTATTTTGAAAACAAATAAATCGATATTATAAAACAAAATCAACTACCGGATGTACCAGAAACAATTTCGTCGAGCAACCTTATAACGCCCAATTTTGTTTTGTTATATTTCAACCGAAACGTGCAAATATAAGACTGAAAAGCGAAAAATTATATTAACATAATTAATTATCCTAAGATAATAATAAAAAAATCTGATGTGACAACACATTACTTTCCCATTTAGTAGATTCCACTTTATTTTATATTAAATATTAATAAAACAGATGTTAACTCAAAAAAATTTTTAACTCGATAAAATACACAAATTACTTTGAGATATTAAAGTTACGAAATTTAATTTGTAATTTAACATGGTAACTCATTTCTTTTAAAAGCACTTATTTTATATTTTCATTTAGAATTATATAACATGTTTGCTTTGAAAAATTTTTAAAATTGTCATTTTCCAAAAAAAAATTAGAAATTTGTGGAATTCCGTGCCGTCTATAGGGGAAAAATATTAACGATGGTGCGCTGTAAGCAACAACAAACGTGACGTCACGCTAATGCACGCTAATGATATAACCTCGCTTGACCTCGCTCAGAAATACTTTGATTTGGTTTTGAACGATAATAATACATTACAACTAAGTAATAAATAAATAATTTAATAAAAAATAATAAATTTAACGTATTTCAATTAATTTAACCTCGAATTCATTTTTATTTTAACATCTGGATTCTGGATTGTAAGTGAAGGACAGCCTCTTACGAGGTCGTACGTACTCTGGCCATAAATTGGCCCATTATGCTGCCTTCATTAGGGAAGCTGTCCCCGTACTCCTCAAGCCATCCCAACCTTAGAATGTACTCGAGAATCTTAGAGGGCGGCATATCCTTAATACTGGCCATGCTAGGCCAGAGCTCCCCCAACATGGATCCTCTGATGGACGCAAGGGCAGGGCATCTGCAAAGCAGATGCTCCGCCGTTTCGTCTGCTTCTTCACAACCACGACAGATGGGACTCTCTACAAGACCCATCGTGTGTAGGTGTTTATTTAACTTGCAGTGTCCCGTCAAAATCCCCGCAATAATACGCAGACTATCCCGAGACAACTGTGTGTAGTATTTGGCATTTCTGCTGGAGGGCCCGCATATAGCTGCTCTCGCTTGACGGCATGCCTGTAGATTCTCCCATCTTCTACCATGTAGTTTCTGAGTTTGTTCTCTTATGAGGGTGTTGATTGTGCTGATGGCCGGCGTGACAAATGGCTCAGGACCGCACGGTGTGTTACGCGAGCCCGTTCTCGCCAACACATCCGCCCTCACATTCCCTTCATTGTCTTGATGACCTCTTACCCAGCTGAGTGTAAGGTTGTTGTGGGTTGATATTTCATTCAGTGTCCGATAGCAATTAAGTATCAGCCCCGAGGTAATCTTGTGACGGTTTAGTGCCACAAGAGCCGCTCTACTGTCTGTAAATATCTGAATTCTTTTGCCTCGGATGCCTCTATCCTTGACTGTTTTTGCGCCGTGTAGTATGCCTACAAGTTCCGCCTGAAACACTGAGGCATACTTACCCAGCGATATAGATGTGTTTAGCTGCAGTTCCCGGGAGAAAATCCCCACACCTGAGCCATCACCAGTTTTGGAACCGTCAGTGTACAGAGATATGTCTGTCTCTACAGTTCTTGTTGTGTCTAGCAAAATGCTAAATTTCCTATCAAATAGGTGAATAGGGGGAATCCTGTCAGCATCCAGGGCCAGGATGGGGAGCCCATCGAAATAGTGCCCCCCCAGGACCCCCGAATGTCTCCTGACTCCTTGCCTATTGGTCCAAAGCCCCCACGCTCGCAGCCTGAGGGCAGCCTTGACCGCCTGCTCCTCCACGTGGAGATCCAGTGGAGGGAGACAGAGAAGAGCCTCTAAGGCCGCTGTGGAAGGCGTTCGCATCACTCCTGTCACCGCCAGGCAGACCATTCTCTGCATCCGGTGAAGAGAGGACGCCACTGTTGCCAGCTTGGTTCTAGGCCACCAAACCAAAGCACCATAACTTAGCATGGGCCTTATTATGGCAGTGTAGAGCCAGAGGGAAACCTTAGGGGAAAAGCCCCAGGACCGCCCCATTGCCCCATGACATTGCCAGAAGGCCATGCTCGCTCTTCCAGTTTTATAACTGACATGTTTGCCCCAGTTCAGCTTTTTGTCAAGTATTATGCCTAGATACTTGACTTCCGATGCTAGTTTGAGTGGGGTTCTGTTCAGCCTCGGCATTCGCATGCTCTGTAGCTTCTTCTTCTTGGTGAATAAGACAAGCTCAGTCTTGGTTGGGTTAACCGAAAGAGCCTGCTCATTACACCATGTTTGCAAGGTACGAAAGGCTGCCTGCATGAGATCACACAGGACACTTTCGTACTTACCCGTAAGCAGTATGGTAATGTCATCTGTGTATGCAACGGTATAAAAACCGTTGTTGTTGAGACATTGTAAGAGGCCGTCTACTACCAAATCCCATAGTAGTGGGGATAGCACGCCCCCCTGCGGGCAGCCCTTGGTGGCAATGCCTTTAATGTTTGCGTCTCCCACGCTGATCTCAACAGCCCTGCCTTTCAACATGGAGTTGATCCATCTTACGATGGTGCAGGGGACATCGAAATCCCTGAGGGAGGCGCCTATGCTTTCGAAAGTGGCTTTATCAAAGGCCCCCTCGATATCAATGAACGCTCCTAGGGCGCATTCCTTGAAATGCAGCGATCTTTCTATCCGCTCCACAACGACGTGTAGTGCAGACTCGGTGGATCTCCCCAGGGTGTACGCATGTTGATTCGGATGTAGCTGCTTGGTTACCAAGGCCACATCACGAATGTATCTATCGCACAGTCTTACCAAGGTCTTCAGAAAGAAAGACGTCAGACTTATTGATCTGAAGGATTTGGTCAGGGAGTAGTCCCCCCTGCCTGGCTTGGGTATAAAGATGACCTTGACCCTCCGCCACTCTCTGGGCGTGTAGCCATGCGCAATGCATGCCCTGTACGCCCTCACCAGGTAATGGATGATCTGGTCCAAGCCCAATTGTAGTAGGGCCGGAAATACCCCATCATGCCCCGGCGATTTGTAAGGGCTGAAGGATCGGATCACCCAAGCCGTTTTGATCGGGTCAACGATCTGGTTTGCAATTTTCCAGTCCGCCCCCGTCGGTGTCCGAGCGTTGTGCTCAGTGCACACGTGATCAGGGACAGTTTTGCTGCCGGGAAAGTGTGTTTGTAGCATTATTTCAACGGTTTCCTCAAGGCTCTCCGTAGAGGAGCCATCCTCTCGCAACACGCTGCAAATATTTAGTTGATATTACAGCCACCAGGGTACGTACAATTAATATATTTCCCCTATATGCAATCAAATTTTAACTATGGGCGTAATGACGTCAGAATTAATTTTTTATAAGTAATTAAAAAATTCGTTTGATATTAATTACATAATATGTTTATACAAGTAAATTAGTTAAAATATTAAATTATAGTAATGAACAATACAAATCACTTTGACAGATCAAAATTATCCAAGGCAAACCATATTCATTTAATAGCGCTTATTTTATTTTTGCATTTTAACAATAATTTAAGAGGGAAATATCAAGTGTGGGGTAACAAAAGATGCGGAAAAATAATCTCCTTCGATTGATATGATTTTCAATCTCATATGTTCCACCGGGAAGCGGAAATGCTCTTTAACAATTTTCATTCCCCTAAAAAAGGGGTTAGAAATGGACGGTTTTCAACCAAAATCTAATCAGCTCATTAGACAGCTACTTCAAACTAGTGTATAAAATTTCAACTCAATCGGTGCACGCATTTGTCTGAAAACGTTGACGATAAAATCACCACACATCACACATCACACACACATCCGGACATCATTCCAAAATTGGTCTTAAACAATTCGTATGGGCTCATAGACCATGGAAAAAATGTTAACTCAAAAATTTTTTTTAACTCGATAACAATACTTTCCTTTACTACGTATATAGGAAAGTAATACCTGCTTATCCAGGAAATTTTCACTCAAACTTCAATGTTATCTGGTAAGCAATCTTTAATATCGTCGGTTCAGACAATTTAATTTTGTTTACACATTTTTCGTTTTTCAGGTAACGAATCAAAAATTTGGTATCGTGATTTTTGATTAATTTTGTAAAATTGGTAAATTGTTACAATTCTTAATAAACAGAGGGAAACCACCCCATTAAATTTCTTACCCTAGTTAGTCATCTTGACTTATGTCAAGTTGATAGCCAACGCTCGCTGAGCGGATATGGTACTTTAAGAAGAAGATGTAAGTAAGAAGTATATTACTTTGCGGAAGAAGACGCCCCCATTCGAGATTTTTTGTTCAATACAGGGACAATAAATGTACCACCCAACCGGTGGGAAAAAATCAATTTGGAAAACTACCACAAAAATAGCAGAGTACCTAAACTTGCCGGAAACACCGGGCATTGTTTTAAGAGCACATAGGCATCCTTGTTGGTAGATTCGGATGCAAGCATCATTATAAAGGGTCTTTCATTAAGAGCGCCCCATTTTGTTTTGTAAATAAAACACATTCTTTATTAGAAAATTATTAAAATTTTTATTTCATTATAAAGTACAATGGATACAATTGGCAGGAATGAAGTCTTTGAACCCAATTTTCCATGACTCTCTCACCCAAATCAGGTCGTATGTCAGCAATTACTCGTTCAATATTGATCTGTAAATCGTCTAAATTTGCTGGATGATTGCTGTAAACCAATGACTTAATGTAACCCCAAAGAAAGAATTCCAATGGAGTTAAATCGCAGGAGCGAGGCGGATAATTTATCGGCCCATTTCTTGAAATAATCGAATCACCGAATTATTAATTTTATAAATTTTATAAATTTGCATTATTTGTAAACGTTGTTGAAGCGTGTACCTTTCCTTGATTAAATGGTAGACATTGACAAAAAATACAACTGTCAATGTCACAAATAAAAAATGGCTGCCGTGCGTGAGTAATGTCAATTTAAAAATGGAGCGTTCTCATTGAAAGACCCTTTACTAAAAAGAGATGGGGGCTGGAAATCGGGGGTTGAAAATTTAGTTACAAATGGAAAACACATTGCCGCGTTAATATTTGGTCAAGAAAATCTATCTACTGGTGCAAGTTTAACTACACCTTTTCCACCAGTAATTCAGGAATCGTCAACCGTTATTCATATTTGTCAATTGATATTTAGAAATCGTCAACCGTTATTCAGATTTGTCAATTAATATTCAGAAATCGTCAACGGTTATTCAGTTTTGTCAATTGATATTCAAAAATCGTCAACCGTTATTCAGATTTGTCAACTGATATTCAGATATCGTCAACCGTTATTCAGAATTGTCAATTGATATTCAGAAATCGTCAATTTTAATTTAGAAACCGACAAATAAAAATTAGAATGAAATACAAAAGTGGGGCTTTTACAGTGCAGAATAAGGCTTTAATAAAAATCGAAAAAAATAACAATATTTTAATTTATTTTTTTATATACAGTTGACTCGCGATAATCCGACATTTGACAGTCCGACACGCTTGGTAGTCCGACGCCGCGTCGGATCTTACTCTTTACGTAAAAAGAAACAGAAAACGATTGCAGATTTTTTTAAGCCGTAAATATTGCTGTGATATTTTGTTCAGATTATGATTTTTGTGCTAATTGCTCGATAAGGGATGATTTTTGGGTCATTTGTTCAGGATTGGAATACTCATGAGGCCCTTTCATTTAATCATTAATTGGTAGCTACAACTAAATGGGTAGTTGATTAATTGTATCTGATTTCTCCTTGATCTGAAGAATTAACTAGCTGCTTTGACTCAGAAAGATGAAGGATGCATCCGCTATTAAAACCCTGAAAGATAAAAAGAATTAGGTTGTAAAAGGATAAATATTGGTTATTGTAGTATTTAATTTAAAAAATGAAATAACAAATTAAATTGATTTATTTAGTTGTGAACATAGGATTTTTGAATTTTAAAATAAGTGGCGGTTCGCGGGAAAATGCATGCGCGAGTGAAAACTTTGGTGTGGGTAATTTTGGAAAGATTGATAACGGAGTGGAAAAAGAACTCTAGTTCCGTCCATGGGAACGGAAGGACGTAATTGTGGAGACTTGGTAAACGTTCACGGTGACGTTAAGATATAACTTGAATTTCGTCCATGAAATAGGGACGATGTAAATTGAAAATTTGGTTAACGTTCACGGTAATGTTAAAACGTGCTGGAAGTTTTTCTTTGAAAGAGAAGATATTCGAGATATTCTAATAATTAATTTAATCAATTCGACGGTATTTATAATTTATAATTGAGAATTTAAAAATTGGAAGAAAGTTAATTTATGGAAAATTTTGGAACCAATGGAATTTTGATGGTTATAATTTTTTTGATGAAATTAAAGAAAATTATCATAGAAGAGATTAAGTTTACTTACCTATGATTGATCGTGGTCCAAGGAAGGAAGTTTATGGAATAGTTCTTCTTATTTGATGTGTCCAAGTTAAAATCAGGAGCGGCTTCCAATCACGGCGATAGCAATCTTTCACGTGCGACGATTTAAAGAAGGAGAGAGTGCGAGAGGACATAAATTCTCCGGTAAGAAACTTTGTTGTGCGTTGCATTTTTACTCGCGTATAGACGAATTTGTTTACATTTTAAATTTGGTTGCGCATAAACTTTGGGGTGGTATTAATGTTTCTTGTACGATTTAATTTGTTAATAATGAGAAAAACCAATATTTGTTTTTAAGAATTTTATTGTGTTTAATAAATTCATTTATTTTTCAATTGGTAGCGTATGAGTTTGATTTCAAATTTTTGCAGTTATAGATCAAAGAGAAAAGCAGATGCAATTTTGATATTTTCTTTCTATCAAATAATCTTTATGAGAAAGATTGTAAGTGAGTTAATTTATGAGAGTTCCAATAGATTACATGAACCCACCTTTTGACCCTGAGATTCTCATTGCTGATCAAGGAAATTTTAAATTAGAGAAAAAAGTGCTGTTATTCAATCCTCGCTATAATAAGATAAAAAATTCAGTAGTTAACACAGCAATATGTACTGTCGGTACATAGGTAATTGCTGCAATTTGTATTGTTGTATGTTATAAATATGTAATACATTTGTATTATTCATTTTGTTTTATTCAACTTAAATTTTCTTGCCTTAGAAGTCAAAATTCAGTTTAAAAAAATCAACCTTCGGTAATCCGACATTTTTGATAATCTGGGACCCCCTCGGTCCCGTAACTGTCGGATTATCGCGAGTCAACTGTATTATGTAATAAGAAAAACATAAATTATTTCACAACAATAATTTATGTTAAACAAATTTTTAGCGAATAACTTAGCGATCGATTGGCATATCTTCCATTGATAAGGCTGCTGCATTATGTATTGTGCAGTGTTGCGCAGCACGAGCACAATCGCCTCCATTTACGGTCTCCTTGGCCCGATCTATTATTTCCTCTAAGTAGACCAGTCTTTGTTCCCCAAGATTAGGCCCCACGACATTGTGAACTCGAATGTTGCTTTTGGCTTCTGCCTTGATTTTCGACCAAATATACTCAATGGGATTTAGCATTGGACAGTATGGGCCAAGTCGCAACAGAGTTGCTGTCGTCCCAGTAAATACCGTTTCCAGTCTTGGATTAAATCGGACAGTTGATTTCCCATATCGTTCCAATGTTTCAGTAATGTCCTTACCCAATCACATGCTAATTGTGAAGTAATAGTGTAAGAAAATTGGGCACATTTTGATCAAAAAAATCCAAAATCGGTTTTCTGCGATTTTTCGACGGCTTTCGTTAGGTAATTGTTT
Source organism: Podabrus alpinus (assembly GCA_932274525.1). NCBI lineage: Eukaryota > Metazoa > Arthropoda > Insecta > Coleoptera > Cantharidae > Podabrus > Podabrus alpinus. The sequence continues at coordinate 44,933,225 of OW026456.1, read as the reverse complement.
CGTACTTTAACATACTAAAAACGTCCTCTCGGAACCCTGAGCTTCTTACCGAATTCTTCGTCTGAAGTTGACATTTTTTATGAAGGAGTGAAAATTATGTTTTTCGGCAAAATATTTTTAAACAAATTTCTATTTCAGCTATACTGTTATCATATAGGGTCATCTAGGGTAAATATGAAATACACAAAAATTTGGGTAAAAGTGAAACAAGCATGTAATTAATTAACAAATTAATTTATTCAAAAATTGTGAATGTTATAATTTCATTGATAGTTTAATTAAATAGATACAAAAACCTGAAATATTAGTTCTCAAATTTGTACTGTCTACGAAGTGTTTTCACAAACTGTGTAAAAATGTGCAAAATAAATTTCAGTTTTATTAGTATAACTTTGTTTATATCTACAAAATAAATTGCAGCATCAGTTTAATATTAATTTTTCACATAACAAATAGACAAATTGTAAATGATGTCCTTTTAGTTATAGTTTTTTGTTAATTTTATTTTTTTTTATTGTATTTGTAAATTTTCCCATGTCTGTTTCACTTTTTTCCAAAATCAAGGTTAAAAATGAAACGCAGTTTTTATTTTTTCTTTTTCAATTGATATGTAATTAATTATACAAATATTTATGCATAATTGTCAAGATCACGAAAAACTGCATGGGATAGTAAAATTAGAATATTTAATTTGTATTTCTAAGTGCCCTAAAAATTGAAAGTTTTATACTTTGTAGCATATTTACACCATATGACCTAACTCATTAAAAAAATTAAAAACACTTAAAATATTTTAACAACATCCTCGAAATCATGAAAAAAAGAGTTTCCTAAAAATGGTCAGGGGGTTCTGATTTTTGGATATGTTTTAAGGTTTGGGGTTATAATAAAAATTCTGAGTTGGCGACCTCGGCGACAGCCCGGAAGTGCCGCCATTTAAAAACAAATGGCTAAAAAAAGTTTCTTCGCAATATTTCCTTACCAGTTGACTTTACGAAGAAACTTACTTTTATAAATCTTATAGAAAATAAAATTTACTACAACTTCTATCAGAGGTATTTTTCTCTAAGTCGGATAGTGGCTGAGCGTCAGCACTGTTTCTAAAATGTTTATACCTATTTTACAAAATATCCTAAATTTTTTTATACTTTTTGTGAACGACTTTATGTGTTTGTAAAAAGAAATTTAAAATTAAAATCATTTATCAGTATCATGAATTTGGAATTTGTTATTTAGAACACGACAATATATTTTTGTGTCCTCTCCTCGCTCTCAGGTCGATTATTTGTGAAGATCCTTCAGACGTGATACACAATCAAATAAGAAACAGGATACATCAAACACAATTTATTAATAAACATTCTCCTTTCACAACAAACAACAATACAATTAAATTTCTAAATAAATCAACAGATAACTAACTACTTAAAATCCCTACTTATATTATTTATGATATTGTAAAGCTTTACCTTGTTATGTTATTTTCGCAGACCGACCTTAATTTCGTCGCACGTTTTCTACCGCACTGACGAACTTAATACACATTCTTCTTTCTTCTCTCTTGCTTCACGTACTAGCTTCTCGCGTTCCGATATTCAATTCTGAACCCAATTTGCTCCACGTACTAGCTCTACACGTTCCGTTATCCAATTCTCTCACTTCAAATTGGTCCAATTCTGCAACACTCCTTTACTCTCAACTGCAATCCACTTAACTCTTCTTCTATCGCACAACAATTAACTTCTTCGAATATAACCGATCTGCGTATCATTTATCGACATCTCCTTCTAAACACGACTGTATTCGTATTATTTAATTAGGAACTGCCTCTAAACACGACTGTATTCGTATTATTTAATTAGGAACTGCCCAAACTCAACCGGTCTGCGGGTCATCTATTTCTCAACTCTTCAAACACAACTGGTCTCGTATTATTTAATTAGGAACTCTTCTAAACACAACCAGTCTGCGGGTCATCTACTTTTCGACTGCCTCTACCGCTCTTTATTATATTGGCCTGGTTACCACTCGCATTTGCCTGCTTCTGTTTTATTTTTATTCTTCTAACGATGCCGCATGATCCTATGTATATTTTTTATTATCGTTACAAACAAAACTTAAATCTAGCAACATTTTTAATTTTTTATATTCACATTCATTCTGAACAAAATTTTATAAATAGAATGGACATATCCTCCCTCTTATTTTGATTGTGTATCCCGTACACATTTATGAGGGAGCTAGCTTGTAGTGGACACAACAATATTTTATTTATTATCAAACAAATATTGTGTTTATAAATATAATAATTATAATATGTAAATAATTTCTCATTTGTCAGAGGTTTGCTATTGCACGTATCAGTTGCATAGTGAAAATGATTCGAAAAGTTAGTTTAGCAAATATATGTACCACCAATAGATTATTTTTGAAAAACATATTGAAATGTGATATTCAAAATTTTCAAAATGTGGGTTTGTGTCGAATAGGTGCAAATAGCAGGTAAAATTTGTAGTAATCTATTTAATTTATGTAATTTTAAAATGTTTATTATTTATTATTTTATTTTATTATTTTAATTATTTGAAGGGATATTCAAAATTTATTTCATTTGAATAAAATTTATCTGGGAAGAATGGGGAAGATGCATAAATTTTTTTATAGCGTAGTTGGTACAAAAATAACTAAATATAATAATTAATGTTATTTAATTTATTTATTTTCGTTTTGATAATAATTTAAAAAATATTTAAAAATCCGTCAATTTGAATTGAAGCAAACGACCGCGCTTATCGGGGTTATGCCATGTGACGTCAAACCAATGGCGTTGCGTTTAAGGTCATATGATTTATTTTAAATTATCATTGAATTTTAAATGGATTATTTATAACATAATACAATAAATAGAATTTATTTTTGCTGATTTGATATTTAATATATAGCATTAATCGGAAAATACTGTTTTGACTAAATTTTTTTATTCATGCATGTTCCATATTTATTTTGAAAATAAATTATGCAATAAAAATAGTTTGTTTAATTTAAATATAAATTGCTTAGAAACAAATATATATTTTTATTGACTTAAATAAAGATTATGTGGAAGCACTCACATAACGTGTTTAATTTATATGAAGTTTATCTGGCAAGAACTAAATATTTTGTTTAATTTAAACATAAATTGTATAAAAACAACTATTATATATTTTAATAAAACTTATAATTTAAATTTATTGAAAATTATTTGGGAACAAATACATCTGATCATACTGTCAATATTATAGCAGTATTATAAATAAAAGCCAAGTCTGTTCTACCCGGTGCACCCGAATTGCACCACGAAACGATTAGTCCATAGATTTATGGACTAATCGACATTTCGTATCCGAACTGCACCTCCTTATTTTTAAGTAAACGGCAGACCTTTACCAGTTTGTCGGAATTGAACCACCTCCATTGTAATAAATTCATTATTTAATTCAGCTAATAATATTTTTCACTCACAAGTTAAATTTGACTCCATTAAAAAAACTATACCTCGCACATTATTTAGTTACTTGTTATTCTTTGTTTTCTTCGATGTCTTTGTCTAGAAAGAATCTGACAAATCCACTTCTTCCTTTTTCTTTCGGCAGTCAGTTTCTCATCCGCCTTTCATCGAAAAAAGATGAGTAATTTTATAAATCTAATAGTATATTTATTTTCTTCGATTTGAAGACCAATACTTTATAAATGATTTACTTTATTAATTCACTTTAATAGATTGAAGCCATTAATTTCGTAGATCAATAGTTTAACTCCATAGACACTTTTTAGGATCAAGAAAAATTATGTTAAGGGCAGAATAATATATTTTCTTAGATTTACTAAACTAAATTTTTGGATTAACAAAATAAATTTCCTAAATTCGGTAAAGTATTTTCCTAGACTTTTTAAAATCCTTTTGTACTCGTATATGGTAGGTACCGGCTACTATATTTATAGCCGGTAGTTTACGTTCATTGGTCAAGCTGGTCAAGGTCATTTAATTTCATGCATTTGGTAACTACACACTAAAAATTTGTCACTTTTCAAATTTATTTACAAGACTTGAAGCCAAAATTCAAGCAAATACAACTGTTAAAAATTTGTAAGGGTGGCGTTAACTATTTGTCACGATAAATTTTAGAATAAAAAAATAAAATTGTAACGATTCACATTAAGTTAACGCCAATGAAACAACAAATGTGACGTTGAAGTTATAATCCCATAAACTCAGGACGGTCTAAACTCAGGGCAACCTCCTTAAACAATGGTTTGCCGCTATGGTTAGCTCTGTGAGGGCAAAGGACAAAATAATTATGTCACCACTTCCGGATAGATACTTTAGGGGTAATACAGGGGGCGCTAAAGACATTCTCTGAAGAGCAAAGCAAAGTAAATAGTAACGTGAGCGCCACGTAGTTTAAATTTACCACCCTAATGCTGACCCTAAAACCAAAAACCACTGTGCAAACTACGAAATTGTGGTTTCTTAACTGTGATAATTATTCAAAGTAATGAGTGGCAGTTACCATTAGTAACCCGAAAGAGTGTCGAATGTTGCGCAATCCAGCAAATAAGTAAATCTTCTTTCAGTCAGAATAACATTGGAATAAAATAACAATTAAAAACGAACTTAAAATAATTTCTTAATAATAATTTCAAATTAAATCTTATAGTTATTTACGTATAAGGATGTGAAACACATCCTTCCCTGAATGAGAGAGATATACTACTCCGCTTCGCTGCGCTACGCTCCGTCTCATTCGGAAAAATTCGCGAATTCAGGAAAGAGTGTTTCTCGGCTTATTACGTATGTAATTTTTTCTTCAGGATTAGTCTTTGCCGAAATAAAAAAGGAAAACTGTACCAAAATAATGAAAGGAATATTACAAAATAATTTTACAATTAAGTGAAATTCTAAGATTTAAATAAAACCATTATATTAAGTTCAGTGTAAAAATTAAAATACTTATTATTACAAATTAAAATATCCAAAACACAAAATGATTTGAAATGAATGAATAAATAGAAAGCTCAGTACACACATGGGTGCGATAAAAATGCATTTGCGATTTGCTAGACATAATTATCAAATATAAGGAATTGCTGACAGGACATCGGGGTTTACAATAACAATAATTAATATTGCAAAATAAACATGATAAATAAATAGTTAAGTAAACATTGAAATTATTAATTACTCAACAAGAGCATTCAGTTCTATATATTACCATAATAAATAAATGAATACTAATTTAAATGTTTAATTAACTATTTAAAATTAAAGTGTAATGTATTAAAATTACTTAGTAAAATTTATCGTTAATGTACAATTTTTTTATTTTAAAAACAAATAGGTATGTACAAGATTAAATAAAAGTTGTAAATAAACAAAAATTTAATATGATTGCACTTTTAATAATGAAAGTAAACGATAAGGTTATTTACACAGTGCAATTAAAATCAGCAAAGGGAATACCCGCAAGCAAAACTTCATCTTCTAGGAATTTATTGGCAAGAAAGTACTTAAGCATTATTAAGTAAACCACAAGTGTATTACAATGCAAACTATATATTTAATTACAAAGAGCGCATCAAGGCAACTATTGACCTAACATAACATCGACTGAAAATATGTAACATGATTATACATCAATTTAAAACATCATTTTCAGTTGATGTTCGATCATGTTACATTGATATTGTAGATTGTGTAATTTTGCAACCAAGTATTTGAATTTCCGACTACCATCTCCATAAGCGCAAACCCAACTTCACGCCTAATCGAGCGTATACCTAACCTCAAACGCGGCCGCGGGGGCCCCCATCCTTAAGCTCGTGATCTAGCTAAGACACCCTACGTTGTGTAATTAACCTAAAAACCGCTTGATTACAAAAATTACCCCAAGTTCGTTGGAAGTTTCCCATGTGGGTAAATGAACACAAAGACAGACGATTTCATGAGTCAAAGGAAAGAAAAAAGTAAAATCCTTTACACAAATAATACACACAGTCTGTTGTTGATTTGTTTTAATTCAACGTCTCAATTGTTTTGTTTTGGTCTTATCATTCATAATGGTACATATAATATTTTACCTCTTGGGCAATTTTCATACAATATAAATTTCATATTAATTATAAATTATAATCATAGTGGGGTGAGATTTGTAACTTTGTTACTAAAAATCCATAAACATTTTGTTTTACATATTAATAATTATTCGTATTTAGCTTGATTGTGCCGCTGGGTTTTCAGCTGAGATGCTATCGCCATCTTAGAATTTCAGACAAAGCAATATGTTTGTTTTCTTTGTCGATCAGTTGCAACCTGACAAGGATTATACAAAAGTGAAAGTCGGTAATTCGACCCTTCCAACCATAAGTGTTACTTTCACTTATTTTATATATAAAACGAACATCAAATTCAATCAGATCACCATCATTAAGGGGTGCATGTATCAAGCTGTGCCATCTAAACCCGACGCTATACGCAGCGGATTAATATAAATTAATCTCACCACTTGCGTAACGGAGGGAGCTCGGCAGGCCTCTCAGGTAATCTGATTAACATTTAAATACATATCTTAATAATATGCAGTAATTACGTTACCGAATTTGGAAGTGACGAGTTTACCCATTTTGAAATAAAATATACAAATAATATTCACCTTATTGTAAATAGCTAACAAAAGCTTGCACATAAAAGAAAATGGTAACATTAAATTATTTCACAAACGACACGAAACAAAACACAACCACCCTCTCGGCCCAACTCTAGCGTAGTAATCTCGCTACCTCATAGCGTCACTTCCTCCCGCCATAACTTGTCTTTCATTCGTCGTTCTTCGCTACGTTGCCAACTGTATATTACCGCAGTGTTGTCATGCTCATAATTCTTTGGCGCAATATTTAAGAATAGGTCTACATATATCGTTACAATTGTACCAGAATTGCTGACATTCGAAGAGATAAATTATAAAGAAAGTACTGATTACGCCCTATCCTGGAGAAAATAATATATTCTGTTTGCAAATAAAATTTATGTGCACTTGAGGTGAAAAATGGTCGTTACGAAACTTACAAACAAAATGGTCCAAGGAATTCGACACCTCGCACATGTACAATGCAAAAATGTATGAAAACAAATAAAATTTCTAAATAAATCATTGTAACTTTTAAAAATAACTAAAATTATACGATGAAAAAAACTTATTTGGGGTGTGAGGGAATGCAATCAAACAATTAATACCGTTTAGCCAACGTTTCGATCAATTTATTCGATCATCATCAGGGCTAGAAAAAATAATACAGAAGTGCTCATTAAACAAATAAGGCACAATGGCACGGTTACTACATACCAAACAGTAAGTGATGGTCAAAGTTTGACAATGCAAGTACGCGGACATAGGGGATAAAACAAGACGAAGCGATCAACTTCTAAAACACGATCTTCGTCGTAAGTGTTTTTTCATCAATTAGCTGAGGAAGACATTTGTACTTTTAACTTAAAATTATACGAAATACCTTGTTTAAAATATAAATATGACTCAAGCGACCTCTCCTAGCATGTGTGAACGTGAAAAATATAGTCCTTCTGTAACCTTCTAAACGAAGAAATCCTTAACTTCTCACGAAATTGTCGCACAATGACCAACCGCAAAAATTAAGAAGTAAATTATCAATTATGTCGCTGACTGCCGTGCACTAAATATTTCTCGTACACATAAAAATTTGATGTTGTTGTGTTCACACCACAAACCGGATTCTTGCTCCCTGCCGCAGCCAAGTTCTTCACGGCGCTGTTGTTGTGCGCCTTCGACAACCTCCCAATTTAAAAATTTCAAATATCTAACAAAATGTAGCGGGAAATTCAAACCCGTTACAAATTCGAAACAGAGTTCATTGCTTGCTGCTTTCTTGTCAATGACTAAGGATTCTTAAATCTCTCGGTATATCACATGCCGATCTCGCTCAATCATTTCACGAACAGCATTAACATAGTAAGTGGCAATAATAGACGTTACTGGACGACCTGCACGAAATTCGTCACTGAGAGTGGTGCGTCCACGCTGGAATTCGGACAACCAGCTAAAATGAGTACTCTTGCATGGTGCTTTATTTCCGAAAGTCAAACCAATCCGATCGATGGATTGTTTCGGCGTTAGACCACATTTAAAATCCTAAAAAATTGTATGTAAGTTCCAGTTTTTCGCACAATTGCTTTCTTTAAAATGCTGTGTAGACAAATCTTGTCTACTTTAGTACGAACTGTCAACTGAATTATAAGTTAAAAATGTGAAAATTTACGAATATGACAGTTAAAAACCATTTACACTACTAGAGAACTACTAAATTCTGGAAACTTTTCCAGCAACCCAACATTTTTTATTGTAATATACAAGTCAGCTTATTATTCCATTCTGTTCTATTCTATTCTATTCTTATGATTGATTATAAAAACACGCGGTGGATAGTTGGTTTTTTCTGATTTCTCGATATTCTTATAAATGGCGTTTGGGAGTTGCTTAAAGCCTGTATTACATCAGGCAATTTCTGCGAAGAATGGTGTATGCAACGCACAAATAATATGAACTCGTCTGCGCAAAAATTGCGGACGGAAATTTCCTTATGTGATACAGGCTTCAGAAGGCTATAGGCTTTGAAGAGCCAGCTATGGAGAACCCCCATATTATATACCCCAAATGTATACTGTTTGTGGTTCATATCAAATCTAAATAATATATTTTTTGAAATTAATCCAAACATTACAACAAAGTGCCATTATTTCAAAAACTTTTGGAACCTCAAGAATATGAAAAACAAGTTGGAACGTGCTTCAGCAGCGGTTCCTAGGCTTCTATACATACAACTACTTTTCTGGTGTGAAAATTTGTTGTTATTTTTGGTCGCCATAATTTTATAATGTGATATCAGATAATCCGATAATTCGGAACCGACAGTTACAAACTTAAAAAAGTGGTTATTATCTGGTTATTTTTGATCGCCATATAATGTAACATCACATAATCAGATAATCTGCACCAATTAAATTTTTTGCGATTGGTAATTATCATTTACTATAATTAATAACAATCAAACTTTTCCATTCTATTAGAAATTTTACTTCTCTGTAATGTATGGTCCTTTTTTTGAGGTGGACCAATCCTCTCCTTTCTCTTTTATTTATAACTTAACTTCACTAACCACATCAATAAAAAATTATTTTTTCACATCAAAGTAAAACACGATTTGAAACGCTCTGTATGATTTTGAATTATGCGGACGGACAGACAGACGGACGGACAGACGGACAGACACGGAGCCAGATCATAAGGCTTCTTGCTATACTTTGTATAGAAGCCTAAAAAATACAAGTCTCAGCTCTCCTATATTGTCGAACATTTGGCAACCGTAGAAAAGGAACTACCTAAAAAAATTAACCAGCACGTTAGGAATATGCTAAATTATACTTATATGAGGGCATGTACAAGATACTCGACCAATGATAGTGGCAGCATACAAACATTTTGCACTTCCCGTGAAGCAAACACCCGAAAATATCGATTTAGCGTACACTATGTCATGGGTTCATAATATGGTAAGTTTATTATAGCGATAATAATAAATGCGTTATATCAATTTAATCGAAGTTGTAATAATTCACTTATTTACGTGATTTGTAGATTATGCGTTATATTCAAATTAACGATGATATTCTTGACGAGTCTGAAATATTGGACTGAATGCTATAAACGACTGTTTAATAATGGGAGAAGCTGCAGCTGTGATTGTAAAAAAGTATCTCTTTGGATATCCCAGTTATATTGTAACACTAGCCACTTGAAAATCGGCCTTTCGGCCGATTTTCGTGGCTAGCTCTGCGAGGCGCGAGGCCTGCGGCCTCGCTGTCGGCCTATCGGCCTCCCGATTGTTTATTGGCTTACAGACCGGTTTTTGGAACTTTTAAGGATTCCATGGTCGAGTGTTGATTTGCATGTGAGATCCCGGGTTTCTTTGGTCCGGATTTGACGTCTCAATGGTGAAGCGAACCCGAGTCGGCCTTCGGCCTCCCGATTGCTTTTAATAATAAGGGTCGGCCTTCGGCCTCCCGCTTGTTATTCCTGTTAAGGGTCGGCCTTCGGCCTCCGATTTACTTTCGAATATTGCAGACCCGACATCCCATTGCATATCCGCGGTACAAATTCAAAATTCGATTTGGCGACAAATTTCGGCCTTAAAAATAATTTTAAAGGTCACGTGTCTTGGAACAATTTAAAGCCAACGACGGTGTCTATCGAGAACCTTAATTTGGGCGATTTTGTAAAATTTCAAAAATTCGCCATAGGGGCCGTAACTGGGCCCTCGAAAGAGATTTCAAGGTCACAATGAAGGTGCATTTAATAACTGCGCAAGGGCAATAAGATGTCGCGCATTTCAAGTTGGTACAAATTCAAAATTCGATTTGGCAACAAATTTCGGCATTAAAAATAATTTTCAAGGTCACGTGTCTTGGAACAATTTAAAGCCAACGACGGTGTATATCGAGAACCTTAATTTGGGCAAATTTGTAAAATTTCAAAAATTCGCCTTAAGGGCCGTAACTGGGCCCCCGAAAGAGATTTCAAGGTCAAAATGAAGGTGCATTTAATAACTGCGCAAGGGCAATAAGATGTGCATTTCAAGTTCTCCCAGATCCGGGGAAAAAGTCGGAAGGGCACGTAAGCGTCACCGCGCTGTCGCTCGAAAAACATCGAAAGACCTAATCTGGGTCGCCGGACAAATCTGCACACGATAACGCAATATCGTCATTTGACCTTGTGGACTTAAAAAAAAAAAAAAAAAAAAAAAAAAAAAAAAACTTACTTCGTTACCTGTCGAATACTTTATCTACGACCTACGTATTGCTTTGCGGAACCGCGAATCCAAATTTGAGGCCGTCGCGATGCGATCCAAAAATCGAAATTTTAATCTACACCAAAAAGGTCGAGGTTTGTAATCGACATTTTTCAAAATTTGCATTTCCGCAATTTGCCGGCTTATCGGACATCCGACGAAAAAAAGTGTTGATTTCGAAATGGCGTAATTTTCCAAAATAATTTCCATGGGAGAGTGCCTTCAAAACCGAATAGCAAAATTTTTTTTTTCTATATATACAATTTTAACGTCGGAATCGGATTTGGCGAGCAATTTTAATAATAATATTTGATGCAAAACTTGTTGGGACATTATCCTTCCTCGATCAAAAAAAATTACTTCAAAGTTGTCGGCGTACATGCGTGACTTTGGTTTGTTTGGTCCGGCCTTGGCTTCTCGACAACGATGAAATGAACACGAGTCGGCCTTCGGCCTCCCAACGGGGGAGGCCTTCGGCCTCCCCCCGTTTTTTAAGAGTACGGGTCGGCCTACGGCCTCCCATTTGCTTTTAGGAACACGGGTCGGCCTACGGCCTCCCACTTGTTTTTAGGAACACGGGTCGGCCTTCGGCCTCCACATTTTTGCTCCGTCAAAATATCATTAGCACGGATCCATCGATTTTACCGAAATTATGTGAGACGTCAAAATGTAATTTCAATGAATTAATAAAATTTGCCGTTTTTTAATTTATATATCACGATTACTCGAAACCGGTTCATTTTTCGAGAAAAAGTATTTGCACAAATTTTGTCGGGCATACGGTCGGCTCGACGAAGGCGTATTTTTTTTCGCGATCCGGTCGACGCCGCCCGGCGCAGCGCAAAAAACGGCAAAAAAAATGTAATTAAAATCGTCGTCTCGTTTAGCGCTTTAAATCGATCTGTGACCTATGGTTTTTTTTGCAGAAATGCAAATCTAAATTCGGGCGGATCCAAATGAAGCCAAAAAATCGAAACTTTAATCTGAAAATAAGCGAGCCAAGCGCAAAAGAAGAAAAAAACGCGTCCCCCTCCCTAAAACGGAAACGGGACAAAATTTCGAAAATTTGGCCCTACCGATTTTTCGGTTTCGCGGCCCCCACCCTTCCCGAAAATTTGAGGTCAATCGGACGAAAACCCCGGAAATGGATACAAAAATACGAAAAATCGCGCTGCGCCGTTTTGCCGAGCGCCCGAAAAAAAATTCGAAAAAAAAAAAATTGTTTCGCCCCCTCCGCCGCCGCCCGGGGCTGCCTGCAAAATTTCAACTCTCTCATGTGAATTTTAAAATTTTGCTACCACTTTGAACCGCCACTTGACCCCCTCCGCAACGTCTCATTTAAAAACGGACAATTTTCCGGTTCAATCCTCGGAAAACCACACGGGTATGCAAAATTTCAACTCTCTAAGACGTCCGTAGATATGCTTTGTAAACGGTAAGTGAGTGAGTGAGTGAGTGTCACGGTCAGATTTGTATATTTTAAAAGTGCATGGATAGTCACGTGACATTCGGCATTCGCCGCCGCGCTAGGCGCTAGGCGCGCGGCGGCGTCCCGATTTTTTTATGGGTATATCGCCTGGTTCTTGGACTATTTCAGGATTCCATAGTCGATGATTCCAAAATTAAAAATAAACATTGAAAAATCGACATCAAATAATTTCATATTAGAAAATTATTTGATTGATTTAAATTTATTTTTTAATTAAAGTAATTTATAAAAAAAAGCTAATTAAAATAAAACTAAAAATTTCAAGGTCGGAATCGGATTTGGCGAGCAATTTTAATAATAATATTTGATGCAAAACTTGTTGGGACATTATCCTTCCTCGATCAAAAAAAATTACTTCAAAGTTGTCGGCGTACATGCGTGACTTTGGTTTGTTTGGTCCGGCCTTGGCTTCTCGACAACGATGAAATGAACACGAGTCGGCCTTCGGCCTCCCAACGGGGGAGGCCTTCGGCCTCCCCCCGTTTTTTAAGAGTACGGGTCGGCCTACGGCCTCCCATTTGCTTTTAGGAACACGGGTCGGCCTACGGCCTCCCACTTGTTTTTAGGAACACGGGTCGGCCTTCGGCCTCCACATTTTTGCTCCGTCAAAATATCATTAGCACGGATCCATCGATTTTACCGAAATTATGTGAGACGTCAAAATGTAATTTCAATGAATTAATAAAATTTGCCGTTTTTTAATTTATATATCACGATTACTCGAAACCGGTTCATTTTTCGAGAAAAAGTATTTGCACAAATTTTGTCGGGCATACGGTCGGCTCGACGAAGGCGTATTTTTTTTCGCGATCCGGTCGACGCCGCCCGGCGCAGCGCAAAAAACGGCAAAAAAAATGTAATTAAAACCGTCGTCTCGTTTAGCGCTTTAAATCGATCTGTGACCTATGGTTTTTTTTGCAGAAATGCAAATCTAAATTCGGGCGGATCCAAATGAAGCCAAAAAATCGAAACTTTAATCTGAAAATAAGCGAGCCAAGCGCAAAAGAAGAAAAAAACGCGTCCCCCTCCCTAAAACGGAAACGGGACAAAATTTCGAAAATTTGGCCCTACCGATTTTTCGGTTTCGCGGCCCCCACCCTTCCCGAAAATTTGAGGTCAATCGGACGAAAACCCCGGAAATGGATACAAAAATACGAAAAATCGCGCTGCGCCGTTTTGCCGAGCGCCCGAAAAAAAATTCGAAAAAAAAAAAATTGTTTCGCCCCCTCCGCCGCCGCCCGGGGCTGCCTGCAAAATTGTAACCACTTTAACTTAAATAACTTAACCAAGGATAACCACTTCCTCGTTAGTCGTTACAAGTCCACTTTGTTAACCGTAGATGTTCAACAGGTTGGCTAGCTCGTGGTTTTTTACGCCTTAGTCGTAGAGCGAGGGTTACTCTGGTGTAATTCGAGTGTTCGGGGTTCGGTATTCTCTGGCTTCTGGTACAAAATGCTCGGGGCGCCAAAAGGGTTAATAAACAAACACCGATGCTTAATCGTTCAATAACCATTTAATAATAAAACATAAAAAAATAAAATTCTTGAGTGAACAGAAAATAACGTACACTTTGTGTAACTTAAAATGACAATATTTGAACTAAACGAAATCTCTTGGTACAATATAATAAACTTAATATTACAATAATTAAAATATTTACAAATAATTGAGTGTTTGTCTGAAAAGATCGTAGCCTCGTCTTGGCGAAGTCGTGACGATACACTAAAATGAAGTGATTCACAGATCATAAATTATTGTTACTATGCTACCAAAAAGCAAAATACAGATAACTACGGAAGCGATAGTAAGAGGTGTTAGCACACTAACAGAATTAAAAATTGTTAACACAAAGCGAACCAAAATTATATAGTGAGCAATGCAATTACTCACGTTTACGATGGATACGAATGCACGTAGATGGAATCCACAGATCTGTTGACTCCCCACTCGGTACATTCAATTTCTGAAGTAGGTTCTAAAAGAATATTACACATATACAATTTGATTAAACAAAGCGTTAACAGCAAACTACGAACTTTATAGTTCTTTTCTGAAATCTGAATAAAATAATAAAATATGATACTGCTTTTGGTTGATGTTGGTGGTTCCAAATTGATAAATAATTGAAATTAGCTTCTGCCTCAATTGATTTGAATTGATTGTCGTCAACGTCTTTCTCAGTTTTTAATATCCAAAATTTGTTATTATACTTATTTGACAGTACACCATGAGTTCGATTGCGCGTAGCCAGGATAATTCGGTTTACTACTGCGCCTATCGATTAAAAATTGTAATGGCGTCTATATTAATTTCCAATCTTTATTAATCGATATTTCGATTATAAAAAAATCGCTGCTTCCAAAAAAATATACTCGAACTGTCACTGGACATTCGGTGAACGTAATTGCACAAAAAACTGGTAGTAATTATTAATAATTACTTTAAAAATAATCAAAAACTTGGAGCACAAGATAGTACGTGTAATGTATGTGACTTCTCGCACGCGAACCTCTTCATTCCGCCAAAAAAGAGTAGGCGAGTAACTTTAACTGACGCTTTTTAATACGCCATGGAAACTAGTACCGTATTGAAATTGATGGCATTTGATTTTTTGGATCTTTTCATCAGAAATAATAAATATATACAAAATAGAGAAATTAGTTAAACGTCTTTTGACAAAAATCGTTAAATAAAATTACAAAATTCGAAAATAAATTTGATCAGGTGGTAATTGATCATAGATGACAACAGGGTTGGCATCAGTAACATTTGAAATGTTACACGGCCCCCCCCAAAAATCAATAGCTGGCGAAAGAAAGCTATTGCTAGGTAAGATCGGTGCGGCCTCTAGGCCTACCTAGTTTCGAGTTTAAGCTCGCATGGAAGAGCTGAAATGGTTATTACGAATGTGGAGGTCACTAATCTCTCACATTCCTTCTACTTCATTAAAAATTATATAAACTGGCACATAAACAAATAAAAAAACATAAAGGTGTGTAGAGTGGTATAAGTGCATTGGTCACGGCTTTCGATTCGGCATAACTTCGACTTGTTTCGAGCAATCCTTCGATTGTTTCGAAACGCCTAAAGAAAGTTATGGTGTTCGTCGACGAGAACATGGCAAGACGAAACGCCTTGTCTCAGAGACCAAAAAACAGAGTGGACTCGTCTGGGTTGACCAAAGGAAAAACCAGTCCTTTCATAGCGGTATGAGGTTTGTGGCTGAAATATTCAGCTGAATGTACTTCGAGGAAATCTCCTTACCGAAGTCGTGAAGGTTCGACTCGACTATTAGGAAGAACGTTAACTTTCCTAAAGCCCTAGTCGTCGAACTGCGTCACAATAAAACAAGGTAACTACTTTGCTCTTAAGCAAAACTGTAGTACCGGGGGAAAAGTTAGGTGGAAGCTGGCACTTCATGTCTTATGTAAAAGACATAATTAAATAAAATTTCACCTGGGTGAATCGAAAATGTGAGTTTCACTATGGGAATCTAGTAAACTCTCAAATCCCTTAGACCAATGACCGCCCAAACTACACTAATAAAATGTTGGCGTTAGAAGTCAGAAAATATACAAAATTACACACTACTATTTACAAAAATTTACATTAATTAGGATTTGCTTTCAAATCCTTGACGTGATAAACGCCTACGTCTTTGCCTCTTTCGTCTTTAAGACGATAAGTGACAGAACCGGTTACCTCCACAACTTTACACTTGGTGTACTTGGGTGCTAATTTCTTGGAGAACTTGTCTGGAGCGCTAGAAAGTACAAAATTGCGTTTCCACACAATGTCCCCACGCTTAAATGATAAAGGTCTCTTTCTTAAATCTTAATGGGCCTTATTGCGTTTGTACGCTGATCTTATTTTATCGACTACTTTTCGGTGTAACTCGCTTAAACCATTCATGTCGGTCAGCAATTGCTCACGACCTTCTAAAGAAAATTCCCTCGGTTCTCCCGAGTCCAATTTTCCATAATAGTCACCGCTATTCGGTACTGACCTTCCGAAGTTTAAGAGAGATGGGGTGTATCCTGTGACTTCGTGCACGGCATTGCGGATGGCGTGTGCAATCTTGTGGATATATGTGTCCCATGACCTATGGTCATCTTCCACGAAGGAACGTAGACATGTCCCGATTACTCGGTTTGTCCGTTCGACAGAGTTAGCCTGGGGAGAATAGTTTGCCGTTGGCCAAACTTTCTGTACCTTATATTCTGCCATAAGATCTTTAAACATTTTGCCGGCAAATTGAGGACCATTGTCGGTTGTTACGACTTGAGGAACACCGAAAAGAAGGAAAGTTTCCTCAACAAATTTAACTACGGCCGCTGCGGTGGCTTGCCTTAGGGGCTGGACGAGAACGAATTTCGTGAACCAGTCAGATATAACTAAAAGAGAAGTATTGCCTTTTTTTGTCCTGGGAAAAGGTCCCATAAGGTCAATAGAAACTATCTGAAAGGGGTACTTGACTCGTTTCTCCTTTCCCATAAAACCTGGCCTAAGCAAATTCGAAGCTTTGCTGGCTGTGCAAATTTCACACCGTAAGACATACTTGGTGATATCAGTTTTCATACGGGGCCAATAGTATAACTCATTGATTTTGTTTAGCGTTTTAAATACACCAAAGTGTCCGCTCAAGGGATTATCGTGGCAATCCACCATGATTTCACGACGACGTGATTTTGGCACGAGTACTTTCCACTCGACAAGATTCGAAACTAAGTTGTGCTTATTAGCAACATACTTGTAAACTAAGCCGTCCTCGATTTTAAAATTGGGGTATTTATCTGGGCTAGCCTGGATTTTGTCGATGGTTTTCTGGTACCAATCATCGATATCGGCGGGTGCAACTGTTATCATGTGAATATTCACAGGGGCTCTAGATAAAGCGTCTGCCACTACATTAAATTTACCCTTGCGATGGATGATGTTAAAATCGTACTGATTTAAGCGTACGCTCCACCTAGCGATTCTGCCTAAAGGGGACTTGACAGTACCAAGCCACTTTAGCGCTTGATTATCAGTGATAACGGTGAATCGGGCGCCTTCTATGTAAGGGCGGAACTTTTCTATGCCGAAAAGGATGGCACAACACTCCTTTTCCATGGCGTGGTAGTTTAACTCATTGTGGGTTAGTGTGCGGCTCGCGTAAGCGATTACTCTTTCATCTTCACCCTCGCCTTGAACTAGAATTGCTCCCAGTCCAAAATCACTTGCGTCGGTCTGAATTATGAATGGAAGAGCAAAATCAGGACTTGACAGAATGGGAGATGTAGTTAGAAGATTTTTTAGATTATTAAAGGCTCGGTGTGCGTCCTCATTCCAAGATATTTTTTGACCCTTGGCGCGTCCTTTCAGAAGGTGCAAGATAGGAGCGGCCTCGGATGAAAAATTGGGTATAAACCTCCTATACCACCCTGCCATGCCTAGAAATCTTTTGATTTCGGTGGAAGTCTTAGGTACGGGGTAATTGTTAATTGCCTCTACCTTATCGGGGTCGGTTCGAAGACCTTTTTCGTCAATAACAAAGCCTAGGTATTTAAGTGATTCTCGGCAAAATTCACACTTGTTTAGATTTATAGTAAGCCCTGCCTTTTTCAAGCGTTTAAACACCTCAGTTAAAAGTTTCAAATGTTCTTCAAAACTTTCGGAAATAATAATTATGTCGTCTAGATAGACGAATACGCCCGTAAATTCTGGACCAAAAATGGAATCCATGAGCCTTTGCAACGTTTGGGCACTATTATTAAGACCGAAGGGAAGGACATTGAATTCAAACAATCCGCGCCTTGGGATGGTGAAGGCGGTTTTCTCGCAAGATTCTTTAGACAAAGGAACTTGCCAAAACGCTTTGCGTAGATCTATTGATGATAGATATCTAGCATCGCGCAAACGATCTAGTATGTCATTTATAAAAGGTAGTGGGTAGGCATCGGGTTTGGTCACTTCGTTCAACTTTCGACCATCAAAACAAAACCGGAGGTCTCCGTCTTTTTTCTTCACCATGACTATCGGCGAATTCCAACTGGAGTGCGACCTTTTGATGACGCCTAGGCGTAGCATCTCATCCGCCTCCGCATTAACTCTTGCTAACATAGCCGGTGACAGTGGATAATGACGCTGCTTGATTGGAGTGGCCTCTGCCGTGTCTATGACATGTCGAACCATATTGGTTCTACCTAACTCTGCTGGAGCTAGTGTCTTAAATTTTGAAATGACTTTATCGAGCTGTTGGACTTGCTCATAATCTAGATCTAATCGAGAATGTATAATTTTGTCGGTGTTTAAGGCATTTAATTCTGATGGAATTGTGTATGAATCTGCGCCGAAATCTGTTTTTATTTTAAAAAGTTTGCAGAATTCATACCCTAATATTAGTGGATAATCAACGGTGTTTGT
Source organism: Podabrus alpinus (assembly GCA_932274525.1). Classification (NCBI taxonomy): domain Eukaryota; kingdom Metazoa; phylum Arthropoda; class Insecta; order Coleoptera; family Cantharidae; genus Podabrus; species Podabrus alpinus. The sequence goes on along the minus strand of OW026456.1, from coordinate 44,914,414 downwards.
GACTATTGCAGTTATATTTTTTGTATGGCCTTCTAATTCAAGTGGTAATACTACTGTACCTAGCACTTTTTGATATGTCCCGTCTGCTGATCGCAGCGGTATTTTGTCGTAATCATTAATTTTTAAATTTAAAATATTTAGTAAATATAGCCCTTTGCGGCCCAAAACAGATTGATTCGCACCAGGATCAAGAAAAGCAAGCAACTTCCTACCAAGGATATTGACGTATAAGTACGCTCGATTGTCAAAAGGTCGATGCGTGAAAAGTGTCTCTACCTTAGCTTCAGGAGCTTTGCAAAAAGATTTGATGTTTATCAACCATTGTTGCCACTCGGCGCTATTAGCCTTCATTAAAAATGGGCTGGAAGTGAACTGGCTACGGTTCATTCCGGCCTTCCGGCGTTTTTTGAACACTTGGGGCAAGTAGGATAGGTGACATCGGAAGTACCACAGATATAACAGAAAATGCGTCGTTCTTGTGGACAGGTGTGATAAAAATGTCCCGTGCCATGGCAATTAAAGCATTTAGCATTGGCCGATACGGCTCGCTTTCCGTATGTTCGGGAATTATAATTTTTGCCTTGCGCTTGCATGGAATGAACTTCATGTCTTTGTGCGCGTGTACGATTATTATAATTACTGGGCATGGCTAACTCTGGTTCTAGAGGACGGACTGTGGGGACGTGATATTTGCGAGTTTCCTCTTTATCATACACTTCTGTGATTGCTTTGCAAGCATCAACCAGTTCAAGCACGCTGTTGATGTTACGAAAAAGTAGCTGTTTCTGATATCGGGGCAATAAATTTTCTTTGATGTAATAAAGTTCTCTATGAGGACTTTCCGTGTATGATAACCTTGATATTAAATTGGTCATGGCAGCAATGAAGTCGCGTACCGGTTCCGTTTCACCCTGTTTCCTATTAATGATTTCTTGCCACAACGATTCATCATAATTCGTCGGCAAATAAGTGTGTCTAATCTGGTATTCAAGATCGCGCCATGTATGTACATACTTTCTAATTGATCTAAACCAAGTTAAGGCTGTACCCTCGAATAAGTCGATTGCACTATCGAAAACCGCAGCTTCCGAGACATGTCTCGAGATACGTAATTCATTAATACGTTCTAGGAACGCATTCACCCCTAGAGATTTAGAATCTCCTGAAAATTTTATATTCCACCGACTAACAGTATCAGGTTTGGTGGGAGCATAATAAATAGGTTGATTTTGTGCCGTTTGCATTTGGGGAGGTTGAAAATTACTAAATTGTGGATTTGGCGGCGTAAGCGAGTGTTGTGGATCATTTTGAATATTTTGATTAGTACTGATGTTTTGACTTTGATTATGATTTAAATTTTCTCCTTGCCTGACGGGCGTGGAGCTATGCTCACCCTGTAATTGAACGTTTTGGACGGCTGAAGGCTGGTCCATTTCGACATTTGGCAGTGACTGATTAATTTGGATATGTTCAAATGCCATTGAAAGATCATTTTCTCTTGTCGCAGGGGAGTCAATCATAATTTCTGCTCTCTCGATTAATAAATTACATTGCGTTTTGAGGTTCGTTGCTTCGAGCTTTTGCTCTTCCGAAAGTTCTAAATTAAGTAAACAGTAGTCGAGTCTTGCGACTATGTGGTCGAGTCTCGCTAAACATTTCTCGCAGTCATTAGTACACGGCGAATCAATAAGATCCTGAACGGACTGTTCAGTAACGGCTAATTTAGAACGACATACCTGTAATTGCTCTGAAATATTTAATTCCACTCGTGGTGGTGCGGTTTCTACTTTTTCCCTTAAGGCTGCTCTTAAGGATGCGCGTTTCTGCTGCACATTAAGATGCAGGTAACCTTTGCCTCGTATTTCGAGTTCAAAAGATAGCTCTTCAGCGGATAAACGATTTAAATACCTCATTTTGTTAATATTATTTTTAGAAAGATTCGTAATGCAATTATTATAAAATATAGAGAGATGTGTGATGTTATTAAAGTCGTTAAAATATTTATAAAATAGAGTTCGTTGAAATTGAGAAAGATCGTTGCGATATTATTGTAAGAGATTTCGTTAGTTCTGTTCTGTTCCTCGTAATATGAAATAATGATTTGATATTTAGTACCTTGAGTGAGAATATTGGAAAGTTTATTGGTAAAATTATAAAAGAGCATGTGATCGTAGCTTTGACGTTGGATGCCACTTCGTTTGTAGCGTTCGAGCTGCCACTTAGTTTGTAAAAAGACAGTGGGATTCGAGCTCCGACGGATGGGCGCCACTTAGTTTGTCAATAATTATTTAATAATAAAACATAAAAAAATAAAATTCTTGAGTGAACAGAAAATAACGTACACTTTGTGTAACTTAAAATGACAATATTTGAACTAAACGAAATCTCTTGGTACAATATAATAAACTTAATATTACAATAATTAAAATATTTACAAATAATTGAGTGTTTGTCTGAAAAGATCGTAGCCTCGTCTTGGCGAAGTCGTGACGATACACTAAAATGAAGTGATTCACAGATCATAAATTATTGTTACTATGCTACCAAAAAGCAAAATACAGATAACTACGGAAGCGATAGTAAGAGGTGTTAGCACACTAACAGAATTAAAAATTGTTAACACAAAGCGAACCAAAATTATATAGTGAGCAATGCAATTACTCACGTTTACGATGGATACGAATGCACGTAGATGGAATCCACAGATCTGTTGACTCCCCACTCGGTACATTCAATTTCTGAAGTAGGTTCTAAAAGAATATTACACATATACAATTTGATTAAACAAAGCGTTAACAGCAAACTACGAACTTTATAGTTCTTTTCTGAAATCTGAATAAAATAATAAAATATGATACTGCTTTTGGTTGATGTTGGTGGTTCCAAATTGATAAATAATTGAAATTAGCTTCTGCCTCAATTGATTTGAATTGATTGTCGTCAACGTCTTTCTCAGTTTTTAATATCCAAAATTTGTTATTATACTTATTTGACAGTACACCATGAGTTCGATTGCGCGTAGCCAGGATAATTCGGTTTACTACTGCGCCTATCGATTAAAAATTGTAATGGCGTCTATATTAATTTCCAATCTTTATTAATCGATATTTCGATTATAAAAAAATCGCTGCTTCCAAAAAAATATACTCGAACTGTCACTGGACATTCGGTGAACGTAATTGCACAAAAAACTGGTAGTAATTATTAATAATTACTTTAAAAATAATCAAAAACTTGGAGCACAAGATAGTACGTGTAATGTATGTGACTTCTCGCACGCGAACCTCTTCATTCCGCCAAAAAAGAGTAGGCGAGTAACTTTAACTGACGCTTTTTAATACGCCATGGAAACTAGTACCGTATTGAAATTGATGGCATTTGATTTTTTGGATCTTTTCATCAGAAATAATAAATATATACAAAATAGAGAAATTAGTTAAACGTCTTTTGACAAAAATCGTTAAATAAAATTACAAAATTCGAAAATAAATTTGATCAGGTGGTAATCGATCATAGATGACAACAGGGTTGGCATCAGTAACATTTGAAATGTTACAAAATTTCAACTCTCTCATGTGAATTTTAAAATTTTGCTACCACTTTGAACCGCCACTTGACCCCCTCCGCAACGTCTCATTTAAAAACGGACAATTTTCCGGTTCAATCCTCGGAAAACCACACGGGTATGCAAAATTTCAACTCTCTAAGACGTCCGTAGATATGCTTTGTAAACGGTAAGTGAGTGAGTGAGTGAGTGTCACGGTCAGATTTGTATATTTTAAAAGTGCATGGATAGTCACGTGACATTCGGCATTCGCCGCCGCGCTAGGCGCTAGGCGCGCGGCGGCGTCCCGATTTTTTTATGGGTATATCGCCTGGTTCTTGGACTATTTCAGGATTCCATAGTCGATGATTCCAAAATTAAAAATAAACATTGAAAAATCGACATCAAATAATTTCATATTAGAAAATTATTTGATTGATTTAAATTTATTTTTTAATTAAAGTAATTTATAAAAAAAAGCTAATTAAAATAAAACTAAAAATTTCAAGGTCGGAATCGGATTTGGCGAGCAATTTTAATAATAATATTTGATGCAAAACTTGTTGGGACATTATCCTTCCTCGATCAAAAAAAATTACTTCAAAGTTGTCGGCGTACATGCGTGACTTTGGTTTGTTTGGTCCGGCCTTGGCTTCTCGACAACGATGAAATGAACACGAGTCGGCCTTCGGCCTCCCAACGGGGGAGGCCTTCGGCCTCCCCCCGTTTTTTAAGAGTACGGGTCGGCCTACGGCCTCCCATTTGCTTTTAGGAACACGGGTCGGCCTACGGCCTCCCACTTGTTTTTAGGAACACGGGTCGGCCTTCGGCCTCCACATTTTTGCTCCGTCAAAATATCATTAGCACGGATCCATCGATTTTACCGAAATTATGTGAGACGTCAAAATGTAATTTCAATGAATTAATAAAATTTGCCGTTTTTTAATTTATATATCACGATTACTCGAAACCGGTTCATTTTTCGAGAAAAAGTATTTGCACAAATTTTGTCGGGCATACGGTCGGCTCGACGAAGGCGTATTTTTTTTCGCGATCCGGTCGACGCCGCCCGGCGCAGCGCAAAAAACGGCAAAAAAAATGTAATTAAAATCGTCGTCTCGTTTAGCGCTTTAAATCGATCTGTGACCTATGGTTTTTTTTGCAGAAATGCAAATCTAAATTCGGGCGGATCCAAATGAAGCCAAAAAATCGAAACTTTAATCTGAAAATAAGCGAGCCAAGCGCAAAAGAAGAAAAAAACGCGTCCCCCTCCCTAAAACGGAAACGGGACAAAATTTCGAAAATTTGGCCCTACCGATTTTTCGGTTTCGCGGCCCCCACCCTTCCCGAAAATTTGAGGTCAATCGGACGAAAACCCCGGAAATGGATACAAAAATACGAAAAATCGCGCGGCGCCGTTTTGCCGAGCGCCCGAAAAAAAATTCGAAAAAAAAAAAATTGTTTCGCCCCCTCCGCCGCCGCCCGGGGCTGCCTGCAAAATTTCAACTCTCTCATGTGAATTTTAAAATTTTGCTACCACTTTGAACCGCCACTTGACCCCCTCCGCAACGTCTCATTTAAAAACGGACAATTTTCCGGTTCAATCCTCGGAAAACCACACGGGTATGCAAAATTTCAACTCTCTAAGACGTCCGTAGATATGCTTTGTAAACGGTAAGTGAGTGAGTGAGTGAGTGTCACGGTCAGATTTGTATATTTTAAAAGTGCATGGATAGTCACGTGACATTCGGCATTCGCCGCCGCGCTAGGCGCTAGGCGCGCGGCGGCGTCCCGATTTTTTTATGGGTATATCGCCTGGTTCTTGGACTATTTCAGGATTCCATAGTCGATGATTCCAAAATTAAAAATAAACATTGAAAAATCGACATCAAATAATTTCATATTAGAAAATTATTTGATTGATTTAAATTTATTTTTTAATTAAAGTAATTTATAAAAAAAAGCTAATTAAAATAAAACTAAAAATTTCAAGGTCGGAATCGGATTTGGCGAGCAATTTTAATAATAATATTTGATGCAAAACTTGTTGGGACATTATCCTTCCTCGATCAAAAAAAATTACTTCAAAGTTGTCGGCGTACATGCGTGACTTTGGTTTGTTTGGTCCGGCCTTGGCTTCTCGACAACGATGAAATGAACACGAGTCGGCCTTCGGCCTCCCAACGGGGGAGGCCTTCGGCCTCCCCCCGTTTTTTAAGAGTACGGGTCGGCCTACGGCCTCCCATTTGCTTTTAGGAACACGGGTCGGCCTACGGCCTCCCACTTGTTTTTAGGAACACGGGTCGGCCTTCGGCCTCCACATTTTTGCTCCGTCAAAATATCATTAGCACGGATCCATCGATTTTACCGAAATTATGTGAGACGTCAAAATGTAATTTCAATGAATTAATAAAATTTGCCGTTTTTTAATTTATATATCACGATTACTCGAAACCGGTTCATTTTTCGAGAAAAAGTATTTGCACAAATTTTGTCGGGCATACGGTCGGCTCGACGAAGGCGTATTTTTTTTCGCGATCCGGTCGACGCCGCCCGGCGCAGCGCAAAAAACGGCAAAAAAAATGTAATTAAAATCGTCGTCTCGTTTAGCGCTTTAAATCGATCTGTGACCTATGGTTTTTTTTGCAGAAATGCAAATCTAAATTCGGGCGGATCCAAATGAAGCCAAAAAATCGAAACTTTAATCTGAAAATAAGCGAGCCAAGCGCAAAAGAAGAAAAAAACGCGTCCCCCTCCCTAAAACGGAAACGGGACAAAATTTCGAAAATTTGGCCCTACCGATTTTTCGGTTTCGCGGCCCCCACCCTTCCCGAAAATTTGAGGTCAATCGGACGAAAACCCCGGAAATGGATACAAAAATACGAAAAATCGCGCGGCGCCGTTTTGCCGAGCGCCCGAAAAAAAATTCGAAAAAAAAAAAATTGTTTCGCCCCCTCCGCCGCCGCCCGGGGCTGCCTGCAAAATTTCAACTCTCTCATGTGAATTTTAAAATTTTGCTACCACTTTGAACCGCCACTTGACCCTCTCCGCAACGTCTCATTTAAAAACGGACAATTTTCCGGTTCAATCCTCGGAAAACCACACGGGTATGCAAAATTTCAACTCTCTAAGACGTCCGTAGATATGCTTTGTAAACGGTAAGTGAGTGAGTGAGTGAGTGTCACGGTCAGATTTGTATATTTTAAAAGTGCATGGATAGTCACGTGACATTCGGCATTCGCCGCCGCGCTAGGCGCTAGGCGCGCGGCGGCGTCCCGATTTTTTTATGGGTATATCGCCTGGTTCTTGGACTATTTCAGGATTCCATAGTCGATGATTCCAAAATTAAAAATAAACATTGAAAAATCGACATCAAATAATTTCATATTAGAAAATTATTTGATTGATTTAAATTTATTTTTTAATTAAAGTAATTTATAAAAAAAAGCTAATTAAAATAAAACTAAAAATTTCAAGGTCGGAATCGGATTTGGCGAGCAATTTTAATAATAATATTTGATGCAAAACTTGTTGGGACATTATCCTTCCTCGATCAAAAAAAATTACTTCAAAGTTGTCGGCGTACATGCGTGACTTTGGTTTGTTTGGTCCGGCCTTGGCTTCTCGACAACGATGAAATGAACACGAGTCGGCCTTCGGCCTCCCAACGGGGGAGGCCTTCGGCCTCCCCCCGTTTTTTAAGAGTACGGGTCGGCCTACGGCCTCCCATTTGCTTTTAGGAACACGGGTCGGCCTACGGCCTCCCACTTGTTTTTAGGAACACGGGTCGGCCTTCGGCCTCCACATTTTTGCTCCGTCAAAATATCATTAGCACGGATCCATCGATTTTACCGAAATTATGTGAGACGTCAAAATGTAATTTCAATGAATTAATAAAATTTGCCGTTTTTTAATTTATATATCACGATTACTCGAAACCGGTTCATTTTTCGAGAAAAAGTATTTGCACAAATTTTGTCGGGCATACGGTCGGCTCGACGAAGGCGTATTTTTTTTCGCGATCCGGTCGACGCCGCCCGGCGCAGCGCAAAAAACGGCAAAAAAAATGTAATTAAAATCGTCGTCTCGTTTAGCGCTTTAAATCGATCTGTGACCTATGGTTTTTTTTGCAGAAATGCAAATCTAAATTCGGGCGGATCCAAATGAAGCCAAAAAATCGAAACTTTAATCTGAAAATAAGCGAGCCAAGCGCAAAAGAAGAAAAAAACGCGTCCCCCTCCCTAAAACGGAAACGGGACAAAATTTCGAAAATTTGGCCCTACCGATTTTTCGGTTTCGCGGCCCCCACCCTTCCCGAAAATTTGAGGTCAATCGGACGAAAACCCCGGAAATGGATACAAAAATACGAAAAATCGCGCTGCGCCGTTTTGCCGAGCGCCCGAAAAAAAATTCGAAAAAAAAAAAATTGTTTCGCCCCCTCCGCCGCCGCCCGGGGCTGCCTGCAAAATTTCAACTCTCTCATGTGAATTTTAAAATTTTGCTACCACTTTGAACCGCCACTTGACCCCCTCCGCAACGTCTCATTTAAAAACGGACAATTTTCCGGTTCAATCCTCGGAAAACCACACGGGTATGCAAAATTTCAACTCTCTAAGACGTCCGTAGATATGCTTTGTAAACGGTAAGTGAGTGAGTGAGTGAGTGTCACGGTCAGATTTGTATATTTTAAAAGTGCATGGATAGTCACGTGACATTCGGCATTCGCCGCCGCGCTAGGCGCTAGGCGCGCGGCGGCGTCCCGATTTTTTTATGGGTATATCGCCTGGTTCTTGGACTATTTCAGGATTCCATAGTCGATGATTCCAAAATTAAAAATAAACATTGAAAAATCGACATCAAATAATTTCATATTAGAAAATTATTTGATTGATTTAAATTTATTTTTTAATTAAAGTAATTTATAAAAAAAAGCTAATTAAAATAAAACTAAAAATTTCAAGGTCGGAATCGGATTTGGCGAGCAATTTTAATAATAATATTTGATGCAAAACTTGTTGGGACATTATCCTTCCTCGATCAAAAAAAATTACTTCAAAGTTGTCGGCGTACATGCGTGACTTTGGTTTGTTTGGTCCGGCCTTGGCTTCTCGACAACGATGAAATGAACACGAGTCGGCCTTCGGCCTCCCAACGGGGGAGGCCTTCGGCCTCCCCCCGTTTTTTAAGAGTACGGGTCGGCCTACGGCCTCCCATTTGCTTTTAGGAACACGGGTCGGCCTACGGCCTCCCACTTGTTTTTAGGAACACGGGTCGGCCTTCGGCCTCCACATTTTTGCTCCGTCAAAATATCATTAGCACGGATCCATCGATTTTACCGAAATTATGTGAGACGTCAAAATGTAATTTCAATGAATTAATAAAATTTGCCGTTTTTTAATTTATATATCACGATTACTCGAAACCGGTTCATTTTTCGAGAAAAAGTATTTGCACAAATTTTGTCGGGCATACGGTCGGCTCGACGAAGGCGTATTTTTTTCGCGATCCGGTCGACGCCGCCCGGCGCAGCGCAAAAAACGGCAAAAAAAATGTAATTAAAATCGTCGTCTCGTTTAGCGCTTTAAATCGATCTGTGACCTATGGTTTTTTTTGCAGAAATGCAAATCTAAATTCGGGCGGATCCAAATGAAGCCAAAAAATCGAAACTTTAATCTGAAAATAAGCGAGCCAAGCGCAAAAGAAGAAAAAAACGCGTCCCCCTCCCTAAAACGGAAACGGGACAAAATTTCGAAAATTTGGCCCTACCGATTTTTCGGTTTCGCGGCCCCCACCCTTCCCGAAAATTTGAGGTCAATCGGACGAAAACCCCGGAAATGGATACAAAAATACGAAAAATCGCGCTGCGCCGTTTTGCCGAGCGCCCGAAAAAAAATTCGAAAAAAAAAAAATTGTTTCGCCCCCTCCGCCGCCGCCCGGGGCTGCCTGCAAAATTTCAACTCTCTCATGTGAATTTTAAAATTTTGCTACCACTTTGAACCGCCACTTGACCCCCTCCGCAACGTCTCATTTAAAAACGGACAATTTTCCGGTTCAATCCTCGGAAAACCACACGGGTATGCAAAATTTCAACTCTCTAAGACGTCCGTAGATATGCTTTGTAAACGGTAAGTGAGTGAGTGAGTGAGTGTCACGGTCAGATTTGTATATTTTAAAAGTGCATGGATAGTCACGTGACATTCGGCATTCGCCGCCGCGCTAGGCGCTAGGCGCGCGGCGGCGTCCCGATTTTTTTATGGGTATATCGCCTGGTTCTTGGACTATTTCAGGATTCCATAGTCGATGATTCCAAAATTAAAAATAAACATTGAAAAATCGACATCAAATAATTTCATATTAGAAAATTATTTGATTGATTTAAATTTATTTTTTAATTAAAGTAATTTATAAAAAAAAGCTAATTAAAATAAAACTAAAAATTTCAAGGTCGGAATCGGATTTGGCGAGCAATTTTAATAATAATATTTGATGCAAAACTTGTTGGGACATTATCCTTCCTCGATCAAAAAAAATTACTTCAAAGTTGTCGGCGTACATGCGTGACTTTGGTTTGTTTGGTCCGGCCTTGGCTTCTCGACAACGATGAAATGAACACGAGTCGGCCTTCGGCCTCCCAACGGGGGAGGCCTTCGGCCTCCCCCCGTTTTTTAAGAGTACGGGTCGGCCTACGGCCTCCCATTTGCTTTTAGGAACACGGGTCGGCCTACGGCCTCCCACTTGTTTTTAGGAACACGGGTCGGCCTTCGGCCTCCACATTTTTGCTCCGTCAAAATATCATTAGCACGGATCCATCGATTTTACCGAAATTATGTGAGACGTCAAAATGTAATTTCAATGAATTAATAAAATTTGCCGTTTTTTAATTTATATATCACGATTACTCGAAACCGGTTCATTTTTCGAGAAAAAGTATTTGCACAAATTTTGTCGGGCATACGGTCGGCTCGACGAAGGCGTATTTTTTTTCGCGATCCGGTCGACGCCGCCCGGCGCAGCGCAAAAAACGGCAAAAAAAATGTAATTAAAATCGTCGTCTCGTTTAGCGCTTTAAATCGATCTGTGACCTATGGTTTTTTTTGCAGAAATGCAAATCTAAATTCGGGCGGATCCAAATGAAGCCAAAAAATCGAAACTTTAATCTGAAAATAAGCGAGCCAAGCGCAAAAGAAGAAAAAAACGCGTCCCCCTCCCTAAAACGGAAACGGGACAAAATTTCGAAAATTTGGCCCTACCGATTTTTCGGTTTCGCGGCCCCCACCCTTCCCGAAAATTTGAGGTCAATCGGACGAAAACCCCGGAAATGGATACAAAAATACGAAAAATCGCGCGGCGCCGTTTTGCCGAGCGCCCGAAAAAAAATTCGAAAAAAAAAAAATTGTTTCGCCCCCTCCGCCGCCGCCCGGGGCTGCCTGCAAAATTTCAACTCTCTCATGTGAATTTTAAAATTTTGCTACCACTTTGAACCGCCACTTGACCCTCTCCGCAACGTCTCATTTAAAAACGGACAATTTTCCGGTTCAATCCTCGGAAAACCACACGGGTATGCAAAATTTCAACTCTCTAAGACGTCCGTAGATATGCTTTGTAAACGGTAAGTGAGTGAGTGAGTGAGTGTCACGGTCAGATTTGTATATTTTAAAAGTGCATGGATAGTCACGTGACATTCGGCATTCGCCGCCGCGCTAGGCGCTAGGCGCGCGGCGGCGTCCCGATTTTTTTATGGGTATATCGCCTGGTTCTTGGACTATTTCAGGATTCCATAGTCGATGATTCCAAAATTAAAAATAAACATTGAAAAATCGACATCAAATAATTTCATATTAGAAAATTATTTGATTGATTTAAATTTATTTTTTAATTAAAGTAATTTATAAAAAAAAGCTAATTAAAATAAAACTAAAAATTTCAAGGTCGGAATCGGATTTGGCGAGCAATTTTAATAATAATATTTGATGCAAAACTTGTTGGGACATTATCCTTCCTCGATCAAAAAAAATTACTTCAAAGTTGTCGGCGTACATGCGTGACTTTGGTTTGTTTGGTCCGGCCTTGGCTTCTCGACAACGATGAAATGAACACGAGTCGGCCTTCGGCCTCCCAACGGGGGAGGCCTTCGGCCTCCCCCCGTTTTTTAAGAGTACGGGTCGGCCTACGGCCTCCCATTTGCTTTTAGGAACACGGGTCGGCCTACGGCCTCCCACTTGTTTTTAGGAACACGGGTCGGCCTTCGGCCTCCACATTTTTGCTCCGTCAAAATATCATTAGCACGGATCCATCGATTTTACCGAAATTATGTGAGACGTCAAAATGTAATTTCAATGAATTAATAAAATTTGCCGTTTTTTAATTTATATATCACGATTACTCGAAACCGGTTCATTTTTCGAGAAAAAGTATTTGCACAAATTTTGTCGGGCATACGGTCGGCTCGACGAAGGCGTATTTTTTTTCGCGATCCGGTCGACGCCGCCCGGCGCAGCGCAAAAAACGGCAAAAAAAATGTAATTAAAATCGTCGTCTCGTTTAGCGCTTTAAATCGATCTGTGACCTATGGTTTTTTTTGCAGAAATGCAAATCTAAATTCGGGCGGATCCAAATGAAGCCAAAAAATCGAAACTTTAATCTGAAAATAAGCGAGCCAAGCGCAAAAGAAGAAAAAAACGCGTCCCCCTCCCTAAAACGGAAACGGGACAAAATTTCGAAAATTTGGCCCTACCGATTTTTCGGTTTCGCGGCCCCCACCCTTCCCGAAAATTTGAGGTCAATCGGACGAAAACCCCGGAAATGGATACAAAAATACGAAAAATCGCGCTGCGCCGTTTTGCCGAGCGCCCGAAAAAAAATTCGAAAAAAAAAAAATTGTTTCGCCCCCTCCGCCGCCGCCCGGGGCTGCCTGCAAAATTTCAACTCTCTCATGTGAATTTTAAAATTTTGCTACCACTTTGAACCGCCACTTGACCCCCTCCGCAACGTCTCATTTAAAAACGGACAATTTTCCGGTTCAATCCTCGGAAAACCACACGGGTATGCAAAATTTCAACTCTCTAAGACGTCCGTAGATATGCTTTGTAAACGGTAAGTGAGTGAGTGAGTGAGTGTCACGGTCAGATTTGTATATTTTAAAAGTGCATGGATAGTCACGTGACATTCGGCATTCGCCGCCGCGCTAGGCGCTAGGCGCGCGGCGGCGTCCCGATTTTTTTATGGGTATATCGCCTGGTTCTTGGACTATTTCAGGATTCCATAGTCGATGATTCCAAAATTAAAAATAAACATTGAAAAATCGACATCAAATAATTTCATATTAGAAAATTATTTGATTGATTTAAATTTATTTTTTAATTAAAGTAATTTATAAAAAAAAGCTAATTAAAATAAAACTAAAAATTTCAAGGTCGGAATCGGATTTGGCGAGCAATTTTAATAATAATATTTGATGCAAAACTTGTTGGGACATTATCCTTCCTCGATCAAAAAAAATTACTTCAAAGTTGTCGGCGTACATGCGTGACTTTGGTTTGTTTGGTCCGGCCTTGGCTTCTCGACAACGATGAAATGAACACGAGTCGGCCTTCGGCCTCCCAACGGGGGAGGCCTTCGGCCTCCCCCCGTTTTTTAAGAGTACGGGTCGGCCTACGGCCTCCCATTTGCTTTTAGGAACACGGGTCGGCCTACGGCCTCCCACTTGTTTTTAGGAACACGGGTCGGCCTTCGGCCTCCACATTTTTGCTCCGTCAAAATATCATTAGCACGGATCCATCGATTTTACCGAAATTATGTGAGACGTCAAAATGTAATTTCAATGAATTAATAAAATTTGCCGTTTTTTAATTTATATATCACGATTACTCGAAACCGGTTCATTTTTCGAGAAAAAGTATTTGCACAAATTTTGTCGGGCATACGGTCGGCTCGACGAAGGCGTATTTTTTTTCGCGATCCGGTCGACGCCGCCCGGCGCAGCGCAAAAAACGGCAAAAAAAATGTAATTAAAATCGTCGTCTCGTTTAGCGCTTTAAATCGATCTGTGACCTATGGTTTTTTTTGCAGAAATGCAAATCTAAATTCGGGCGGATCCAAATGAAGCCAAAAAATCGAAACTTTAATCTGAAAATAAGCGAGCCAAGCGCAAAAGAAGAAAAAAACGCGTCCCCCTCCCTAAAACGGAAACGGGACAAAATTTCGAAAATTTGGCCCTATCGATTTTTCGGTTTCGCGGCCCCCACCCTTCTCGAAAATTTGAGGTCAATCGGACGAAAACCCCGGAAATGGATACAAAAATACGAAAAATCGCGCTGCGCCGTTTTGCCGAGCGCCCGAAAAAAAATTCGAAAAAAAAAAAATTGTTTCGCCCCCTCCGCCGCCGCCCGGGGCTGCCTGCAAAATTTCAACTCTCTCATGTGAATTTTAAAATTTTGCTACCACTTTGAACCGCCACTTGACCCCCTCCGCAACGTCTCATTTAAAAACGGACAATTTTCCGGTTCAATCCTCGGAAAACCACACGGGTATGCAAAATTTCAACTCTCTAAGACGTCCGTAGATATGCTTTGTAAACGGTAAGTGAGTGAGTGAGTGAGTGTCACGGTCAGATTTGTATATTTTAAAAGTGCATGGATAGTCACGTGACATTCGGCATTCGCCGCCGCGCTAGGCGCTAGGCGCGCGGCGGCGTCCCGATTTTTTTATGGGTATATCGCCTGGTTCTTGGACTATTTCAGGATTCCATAGTCGATGATTCCAAAATTAAAAATAAACATTGAAAAATCGACATCAAATAATTTCATATTAGAAAATTATTTGATTGATTTAAATTTATTTTTTAATTAAAGTAATTTATAAAAAAAAGCTAATTAAAATAAAACTAAAAATTTCAAGGTCGGAATCGGATTTGGCGAGCAATTTTAATAATAATATTTGATGCAAAACTTGTTGGGACATTATCCTTCCTCGATCAAAAAAAATTACTTCAAAGTTGTCGGCGTACATGCGTGACTTTGGTTTGTTTGGTCCGGCCTTGGCTTCTCGACAACGATGAAATGAACACGAGTCGGCCTTCGGCCTCCCAACGGGGGAGGCCTTCGGCCTCCCCCCGTTTTTTAAGAGTACGGGTCGGCCTACGGCCTCCCATTTGCTTTTAGGAACACGGGTCGGCCTACGGCCTCCCACTTGTTTTTAGGAACACGGGTCGGCCTTCGGCCTCCACATTTTTGCTCCGTCAAAATATCATTAGCACGGATCCATCGATTTTACCGAAATTATGTGAGACGTCAAAATGTAATTTCAATGAATTAATAAAATTTGCCGTTTTTTAATTTATATATCACGATTACTCGAAACCGGTTCATTTTTCGAGAAAAAGTATTTGCACAAATTTTGTCGGGCATACGGTCGGCTCGACGAAGGCGTATTTTTTTTCGCGATCCGGTCGACGCCGCCCGGCGCAGCGCAAAAAACGGCAAAAAAAATGTAATTAAAATCGTCGTCTCGTTTAGCGCTTTAAATCGATCTGTGACCTATGGTTTTTTTTGCAGAAATGCAAATCTAAATTCGGGCGGATCCAAATGAAGCCAAAAAATCGAAACTTTAATCTGAAAATAAGCGAGCCAAGCGCAAAAGAAGAAAAAAACGCGTCCCCCTCCCTAAAACGGAAACGGGACAAAATTTCGAAAATTTGGCCCTACCGATTTTTCGGTTTCGCGGCCCCCACCCTTCCCGAAAATTTGAGGTCAATCGGACGAAAACCCCGGAAATGGATACAAAAATACGAAAAATCGCGCGGCGCCGTTTTGCCGAGCGCCCGAAAAAAAATTCGAAAAAAAAAAAATTGTTTCGCCCCCTCCGCCGCCGCCCGGGGCTGCCTGCAAAATTTCAACTCTCTCATGTGAATTTTAAAATTTTGCTACCACTTTGAACCGCCACTTGACCCCCTCCGCAACGTCTCATTTAAAAACGGACAATTTTCCGGTTCAATCCTCGGAAAACCACACGGGTATGCAAAATTTCAACTCTCTAAGACGTCCGTAGATATGCTTTGTAAACGGTAAGTGAGTGAGTGAGTGAGTGTCACGGTCAGATTTGTATATTTTAAAAGTGCATGGATAGTCACGTGACATTCGGCATTCGCCGCCGCGCTAGGCGCTAGGCGCGCGGCGGCGTCCCGATTTTTTTATGGGTATATCGCCTGGTTCTTGGACTATTTCAGGATTCCATAGTCGATGATTCCAAAATTAAAAATAAACATTGAAAAATCGACATCAAATAATTTCATATTAGAAAATTATTTGATTGATTTAAATTTATTTTTTAATTAAAGTAATTTATAAAAAAAAGCTAATTAAAATAAAACTAAAAATTTCAAGGTCGGAATCGGATTTGGCGAGCAATTTTAATAATAATATTTGATGCAAAACTTGTTGGGACATTATCCTTCCTCGATCAAAAAAAATTACTTCAAAGTTGTCGGCGTACATGCGTGACTTTGGTTTGTTTGGTCCGGCCTTGGCTTCTCGACAACGATGAAATGAACACGAGTCGGCCTTCGGCCTCCCAACGGGGGAGGCCTTCGGCCTCCCCCCGTTTTTTAAGAGTACGGGTCGGCCTACGGCCTCCCATTTGCTTTTAGGAACACGGGTCGGCCTACGGCCTCCCACTTGTTTTTAGGAACACGGGTCGGCCTTCGGCCTCCACATTTTTGCTCCGTCAAAATATCATTAGCACGGATCCATCGATTTTACCGAAATTATGTGAGACGTCAAAATGTAATTTCAATGAATTAATAAAATTTGCCGTTTTTTAATTTATATATCACGATTACTCGAAACCGGTTCATTTTTCGAGAAAAAGTATTTGCACAAATTTTGTCGGGCATACGGTCGGCTCGACGAAGGCGTATTTTTTTTCGCGATCCGGTCGACGCCGCCCGGCGCAGCGCAAAAAACGGCAAAAAAAATGTAATTAAAATCGTCGTCTCGTTTAGCGCTTTAAATCGATCTGTGACCTATGGTTTTTTTTGCAGAAATGCAAATCTAAATTCGGGCGGATCCAAATGAAGCCAAAAAATCGAAACTTTAATCTGAAAATAAGCGAGCCAAGCGCAAAAGAAGAAAAAAACGCGTCCCCCTCCCTAAAACGGAAACGGGACAAAATTTCGAAAATTTGGCCCTACCGATTTTTCGGTTTCGCGGCCCCCACCCTTCCCGAAAATTTGAGGTCAATCGGACGAAAACCCCGGAAATGGATACAAAAATACGAAAAATCGCGCTGCGCCGTTTTGCCGAGCGCCCGAAAAAAAATTCGAAAAAAAAAAAATTGTTTCGCCCCCTCCGCCGCCGCCCGGGGCTGCCTGCAAAATTTCAACTCTCTCATGTGAATTTTAAAATTTTGCTACCACTTTGAACCGCCACTTGACCCCCTCCGCAACGTCTCATTTAAAAACGGACAATTTTCCGGTTCAATCCTCGGAAAACCACACGGGTATGCAAAATTTCAACTCTCTAAGACGTCCGTAGATATGCTTTGTAAACGGTAAGTGAGTGAGTGAGTGAGTGTCACGGTCAGATTTGTATATTTTAAAAGTGCATGGATAGTCACGTGACATTCGGCATTCGCCGCCGCGCTAGGCGCTAGGCGCGCGGCGGCGTCCCGATTTTTTTATGGGTATATCGCCTGGTTCTTGGACTATTTCAGGATTCCATAGTCGATGATTCCAAAATTAAAAATAAACATTGAAAAATCGACATCAAATAATTTCATATTAGAAAATTATTTGATTGATTTAAATTTATTTTTTAATTAAAGTAATTTATAAAAAAAAGCTAATTAAAATAAAACTAAAAATTTCAAGGTCGGAATCGGATTTGGCGAGCAATTTTAATAATAATATTTGATGCAAAACTTGTTGGGACATTATCCTTCCTCGATCAAAAAAAATTACTTCAAAGTTGTCGGCGTACATGCGTGACTTTGGTTTGTTTGGTCCGGCCTTGGCTTCTCGACAACGATGAAATGAACACGAGTCGGCCTTCGGCCTCCCAACGGGGGAGGCCTTCGGCCTCCCCCCGTTTTTTAAGAGTACGGGTCGGCCTACGGCCTCCCATTTGCTTTTAGGAACACGGGTCGGCCTACGGCCTCCCACTTGTTTTTAGGAACACGGGTCGGCCTTCGGCCTCCACATTTTTGCTCCGTCAAAATATCATTAGCACGGATCCATCGATTTTACCGAAATTATGTGAGACGTCAAAATGTAATTTCAATGAATTAATAAAATTTGCCGTTTTTTAATTTATATATCACGATTACTCGAAACCGGTTCATTTTTCGAGAAAAAGTATTTGCACAAATTTTGTCGGGCATACGGTCGGCTCGACGAAGGCGTATTTTTTTTCGCGATCCGGTCGACGCCGCCCGGCGCAGCGCAAAAAACGGCAAAAAAAATGTAATTAAAATCGTCGTCTCGTTTAGCGCTTTAAATCGATCTGTGACCTATGGTTTTTTTTGCAGAAATGCAAATCTAAATTCGGGCGGATCCAAATGAAGCCAAAAAATCGAAACTTTAATCTGAAAATAAGCGAGCCAAGCGCAAAAGAAGAAAAAAACGCGTCCCCCTCCCTAAAACGGAAACGGGACAAAATTTCGAAAATTTGGCCCTACCGATTTTTCGGTTTCGCGGCCCCCACCCTTCCCGAAAATTTGAGGTCAATCGGACGAAAACCCCGGAAATGGATACAAAAATACGAAAAATCGCGCGGCGCCGTTTTGCCGAGCGCCCGAAAAAAAATTCGAAAAAAAAAAAATTGTTTCGCCCCCTCCGCCGCCGCCCGGGGCTGCCTGCAAAATTTCAACTCTCTCATGTGAATTTTAAAATTTTGCTACCACTTTGAACCGCCACTTGACCCCCTCCGCAACGTCTCATTTAAAAACGGACAATTTTCCGGTTCAATCCTCGGAAAACCACACGGGTATGCAAAATTTCAACTCTCTAAGACGTCCGTAGATATGCTTTGTAAACGGTAAGTGAGTGAGTGAGTGAGTGTCACGGTCAGATTTGTATATTTTAAAAGTGCATGGATAGTCACGTGACATTCGGCATTCGCCGCCGCGCTAGGCGCTAGGCGCGCGGCGGCGTCCCGATTTTTTTATGGGTATATCGCCTGGTTCTTGGACTATTTCAGGATTCCATAGTCGATGATTCCAAAATTAAAAATAAACATTGAAAAATCGACATCAAATAATTTCATATTAGAAAATTATTTGATTGATTTAAATTTATTTTTTAATTAAAGTAATTTATAAAAAAAAGCTAATTAAAATAAAACTAAAAATTTCAAGGTCGGAATCGGATTTGGCGAGCAATTTTAATAATAATATTTGATGCAAAACTTGTTGGGACATTATCCTTCCTCGATCAAAAAAAATTACTTCAAAGTTGTCGGCGTACATGCGTGACTTTGGTTTGTTTGGTCCGGCCTTGGCTTCTCGACAACGATGAAATGAACACGAGTCGGCCTTCGGCCTCCCAACGGGGGAGGCCTTCGGCCTCCCCCCGTTTTTTAAGAGTACGGGTCGGCCTACGGCCTCCCATTTGCTTTTAGGAACACGGGTCGGCCTACGGCCTCCCACTTGTTTTTAGGAACACGGGTCGGCCTTCGGCCTCCACATTTTTGCTCCGTCAAAATATCATTAGCACGGATCCATCGATTTTACCGAAATTATGTGAGACGTCAAAATGTAATTTCAATGAATTAATAAAATTTGCCGTTTTTTAATTTATATATCACGATTACTCGAAACCGGTTCATTTTTCGAGAAAAAGTATTTGCACAAATTTTGTCGGGCATACGGTCGGCTCGACGAAGGCGTATTTTTTTTCGCGATCCGGTCGACGCCGCCCGGCGCAGCGCAAAAAACGGCAAAAAAAATGTAATTAAAATCGTCGTCTCGTTTAGCGCTTTAAATCGATCTGTGACCTATGGTTTTTTTTGCAGAAATGCAAATCTAAATTCGGGCGGATCCAAATGAAGCCAAAAAATCGAAACTTTAATCTGAAAATAAGCGAGCCAAGCGCAAAAGAAGAAAAAAACGCGTCCCCCTCCCTAAAACGGAAACGGGACAAAATTTCGAAAATTTGGCCCTACCGATTTTTCGGTTTCGCGGCCCCCACCCTTCCCGAAAATTTGAGGTCAATCGGACGAAAACCCCGGAAATGGATACAAAAATACGAAAAATCGCGCTGCGCCGTTTTGCCGAGCGCCCGAAAAAAAATTCGAAAAAAAAAAAATTGTTTCGCCCCCTCCGCCGCCGCCCGGGGCTGCCTGCAAAATTTCAACTCTCTCATGTGAATTTTAAAATTTTGCTACCACTTTGAACCGCCACTTGACCCCCTCCGCAACGTCTCATTTAAAAACGGACAATTTTCCGGTTCAATCCTCGGAAAACCACACGGGTATGCAAAATTTCAACTCTCTAAGACGTCCGTAGATATGCTTTGTAAACGGTAAGTGAGTGAGTGAGTGAGTGTCACGGTCAGATTTGTATATTTTAAAAGTGCATGGATAGTCACGTGACATTCGGCATTCGCCGCCGCGCTAGGCGCTAGGCGCGCGGCGGCGTCCCGATTTTTTTATGGGTATATCGCCTGGTTCTTGGACTATTTCAGGATTCCATAGTCGATGATTCCAAAATTAAAAATAAACATTGAAAAATCGACATCAAATAATTTCATATTAGAAAATTATTTGATTGATTTAAATTTATTTTTTAATTAAAGTAATTTATAAAAAAAAGCTAATTAAAATAAAACTAAAAATTTCAAGGTCGGAATCGGATTTGGCGAGCAATTTTAATAATAATATTTGATGCAAAACTTGTTGGGACATTATCCTTCCTCGATCAAAAAAAATTACTTCAAAGTTGTCGGCGTACATGCGTGACTTTGGTTTGTTTGGTCCGGCCTTGGCTTCTCGACAACGATGAAATGAACACGAGTCGGCCTTCGGCCTCCCAACGGGGGAGGCCTTCGGCCTCCCCCCGTTTTTTAAGAGTACGGGTCGGCCTACGGCCTCCCATTTGCTTTTAGGAACACGGGTCGGCCTACGGCCTCCCACTTGTTTTTAGGAACACGGGTCGGCCTTCGGCCTCCACATTTTTGCTCCGTCAAAATATCATTAGCACGGATCCATCGATTTTACCGAAATTATGTGAGACGTCAAAATGTAATTTCAATGAATTAATAAAATTTGCCGTTTTTTAATTTATATATCACGATTACTCGAAACCGGTTCATTTTTCGAGAAAAAGTATTTGCACAAATTTTGTCGGGCATACGGTCGGCTCGACGAAGGCGTATTTTTTTTCGCGATCCGGTCGACGCCGCCCGGCGCAGCGCAAAAAACGGCAAAAAAAATGTAATTAAAATCGTCGTCTCGTTTAGCGCTTTAAATCGATCTGTGACCTATGGTTTTTTTTGCAGAAATGCAAATCTAAATTCGGGCGGATCCAAATGAAGCCAAAAAATCGAAACTTTAATCTGAAAATAAGCGAGCCAAGCGCAAAAGAAGAAAAAAACGCGTCCCCCTCCCTAAAACGGAAACGGGACAAAATTTCGAAAATTTGGCCCTACCGATTTTTCGGTTTCGCGGCCCCCACCCTTCCCGAAAATTTGAGGTCAATCGGACGAAAACCCCGGAAATGGATACAAAAATACGAAAAATCGCGCTGCGCCGTTTTGCCGAGCGCCCGAAAAAAAATTCGAAAAAAAAAAAATTGTTTCGCCCCCTCCGCCGCCGCCCGGGGCTGCCTGCAAAATTTCAACTCTCTCATGTGAATTTTAAAATTTTGCTACCACTTTGAACCGCCACTTGACCCCCTCCGCAACGTCTCATTTAAAAACGGACAATTTTCCGGTTCAATCCTCGGAAAACCACACGGGTATGCAAAATTTCAACTCTCTAAGACGTCCGTAGATATGCTTTGTAAACGGTAAGTGAGTGAGTGAGTGAGTGTCACGGTCAGATTTGTATATTTTAAAAGTGCATGGATAGTCACGTGACATTCGGCATTCGCCGCCGCGCTAGGCGCTAGGCGCGCGGCGGCGTCCCGATTTTTTTATGGGTATATCGCCTGGTTCTTGGACTATTTCAGGATTCCATAGTCGATGATTCCAAAATTAAAAATAAACATTGAAAAATCGACATCAAATAATTTCATATTAGAAAATTATTTGATTGATTTAAATTTATTTTTTAATTAAAGTAATTTATAAAAAAAAGCTAATTAAAATAAAACTAAAAATTTCAAGGTCGGAATCGGATTTGGCGAGCAATTTTAATAATAATATTTGATGCAAAACTTGTTGGGACATTATCCTTCCTCGATCAAAAAAAATTACTTCAAAGTTGTCGGCGTACATGCGTGACTTTGGTTTGTTTGGTCCGGCCTTGGCTTCTCGACAACGATGAAATGAACACGAGTCGGCCTTCGGCCTCCCAACGGGGGAGGCCTTCGGCCTCCCCCCGTTTTTTAAGAGTACGGGTCGGCCTACGGCCTCCCATTTGCTTTTAGGAACACGGGTCGGCCTACGGCCTCCCACTTGTTTTTAGGAACACGGGTCGGCCTTCGGCCTCCACATTTTTGCTCCGTCAAAATATCATTAGCACGGATCCATCGATTTTACCGAAATTATGTGAGACGTCAAAATGTAATTTCAATGAATTAATAAAATTTGCCGTTTTTTAATTTATATATCACGATTACTCGAAACCGGTTCATTTTTCGAGAAAAAGTATTTGCACAAATTTTGTCGGGCATACGGTCGGCTCGACGAAGGCGTATTTTTTTTCGCGATCCGGTCGACGCCGCCCGGCGCAGCGCAAAAAACGGCAAAAAAAATGTAATTAAAATCGTCGTCTCGTTTAGCGCTTTAAATCGATCTGTGACCTATGGTTTTTTTTGCAGAAATGCAAATCTAAATTCGGGCGGATCCAAATGAAGCCAAAAAATCGAAACTTTAATCTGAAAATAAGCGAGCCAAGCGCAAAAGAAGAAAAAAACGCGTCCCCCTCCCTAAAACGGAAACGGGACAAAATTTCGAAAATTTGGCCCTACCGATTTTTCGGTTTCGCGGCCCCCACCCTTCCCGAAAATTTGAGGTCAATCGGACGAAAACCCCGGAAATGGATACAAAAATACGAAAAATCGCGCTGCGCCGTTTTGCCGAGCGCCCGAAAAAAAATTCGAAAAAAAAAAAATTGTTTCGCCCCCTCCGCCGCCGCCCGGGGCTGCCTGCAAAATTTCAACTCTCTCATGTGAATTTTAAAATTTTGCTACCACTTTGAACCGCCACTTGACCCCCTCCGCAACGTCTCATTTAAAAACGGACAATTTTCCGGTTCAATCCTCGGAAAACCACACGGGTATGCAAAATTTCAACTCTCTAAGACGTCCGTAGATATGCTTTGTAAACGGTAAGTGAGTGAGTGAGTGAGTGTCACGGTCAGATTTGTATATTTTAAAAGTGCATGGATAGTCACGTGACATTCGGCATTCGCCGCCGCGCTAGGCGCTAGGCGCGCGGCGGCGTCCCGATTTTTTTATGGGTATATCGCCTGGTTCTTGGACTATTTCAGGATTCCATAGTCGATGATTCCAAAATTAAAAATAAACATTGAAAAATCGACATCAAATAATTTCATATTAGAAAATTATTTGATTGATTTAAATTTATTTTTTAATTAAAGTAATTTATAAAAAAAAGCTAATTAAAATAAAACTAAAAATTTCAAGGTCGGAATCGGATTTGGCGAGCAATTTTAATAATAATATTTGATGCAAAACTTGTTGGGACATTATCCTTCCTCGATCAAAAAAAATTACTTCAAAGTTGTCGGCGTACATGCGTGACTTTGGTTTGTTTGGTCCGGCCTTGGCTTCTCGACAACGATGAAATGAACACGAGTCGGCCTTCGGCCTCCCAACGGGGGAGGCCTTCGGCCTCCCCCCGTTTTTTAAGAGTACGGGTCGGCCTACGGCCTCCCATTTGCTTTTAGGAACACGGGTCGGCCTACGGCCTCCCACTTGTTTTTAGGAACACGGGTCGGCCTTCGGCCTCCACATTTTTGCTCCGTCAAAATATCATTAGCACGGATCCATCGATTTTACCGAAATTATGTGAGACGTCAAAATGTAATTTCAATGAATTAATAAAATTTGCCGTTTTTTAATTTATATATCACGATTACTCGAAACCGGTTCATTTTTCGAGAAAAAGTATTTGCACAAATTTTGTCGGGCATACGGTCGGCTCGACGAAGGCGTATTTTTTTTCGCGATCCGGTCGACGCCGCCCGGCGCAGCGCAAAAAACGGCAAAAAAAATGTAATTAAAATCGTCGTCTCGTTTAGCGCTTTAAATCGATCTGTGACCTATGGTTTTTTTTGCAGAAATGCAAATCTAAATTCGGGCGGATCCAAATGAAGCCAAAAAATCGAAACTTTAATCTGAAAATAAGCGAGCCAAGCGCAAAAGAAGAAAAAAACGCGTCCCCCTCCCTAAAACGGAAACGGGACAAAATTTCGAAAATTTGGCCCTACCGATTTTTCGGTTTCGCGGCCCCCACCCTTCCCGAAAATTTGAGGTCAATCGGACGAAAACCCCGGAAATGGATACAAAAATACGAAAAATCGCGCGGCGCCGTTTTGCCGAGCGCCCGAAAAAAAATTCGAAAAAAAAAAAATTGTTTCGCCCCCTCCGCCGCCGCCCGGGGCTGCCTGCAAAATTTCAACTCTCTCATGTGAATTTTAAAATTTTGCTACCACTTTGAACCGCCACTTGACCCCCTCCGCAACGTCTCATTTAAAAACGGACAATTTTCCGGTTCAATCCTCGGAAAACCACACGGGTATGCAAAATTTCAACTCTCTAAGACGTCCGTAGATATGCTTTGTAAACGGTAAGTGAGTGAGTGAGTGAGTGTCACGGTCAGATTTGTATATTTTAAAAGTGCATGGATAGTCACGTGACATTCGGCATTCGCCGCCGCGCTAGGCGCTAGGCGCGCGGCGGCGTCCCGATTTTTTTATGGGTATATCGCCTGGTTCTTGGACTATTTCAGGATTCCATAGTCGATGATTCCAAAATTAAAAATAAACATTGAAAAATCGACATCAAATAATTTCATATTAGAAAATTATTTGATTGATTTAAATTTATTTTTTAATTAAAGTAATTTATAAAAAAAAGCTAATTAAAATAAAACTAAAAATTTCAAGGTCGGAATCGGATTTGGCGAGCAATTTTAATAATAATATTTGATGCAAAACTTGTTGGGACATTATCCTTCCTCGATCAAAAAAAATTACTTCAAAGTTGTCGGCGTACATGCGTGACTTTGGTTTGTTTGGTCCGGCCTTGGCTTCTCGACAACGATGAAATGAACACGAGTCGGCCTTCGGCCTCCCAACGGGGGAGGCCTTCGGCCTCCCCCCGTTTTTTAAGAGTACGGGTCGGCCTACGGCCTCCCATTTGCTTTTAGGAACACGGGTCGGCCTACGGCCTCCCACTTGTTTTTAGGAACACGGGTCGGCCTTCGGCCTCCACATTTTTGCTCCGTCAAAATATCATTAGCACGGATCCATCGATTTTACCGAAATTATGTGAGACGTCAAAATGTAATTTCAATGAATTAATAAAATTTGCCGTTTTTTAATTTATATATCACGATTACTCGAAACCGGTTCATTTTTCGAGAAAAAGTATTTGCACAAATTTTGTCGGGCATACGGTCGGCTCGACGAAGGCGTATTTTTTTTCGCGATCCGGTCGACGCCGCCCGGCGCAGCGCAAAAAACGGCAAAAAAAATGTAATTAAAATCGTCGTCTCGTTTAGCGCTTTAAATCGATCTGTGACCTATGGTTTTTTTTGCAGAAATGCAAATCTAAATTCGGGCGGATCCAAATGAAGCCAAAAAATCGAAACTTTAATCTGAAAATAAGCGAGCCAAGCGCAAAAGAAGAAAAAAACGCGTCCCCCTCCCTAAAACGGAAACGGGACAAAATTTCGAAAATTTGGCCCTACCGATTTTTCGGTTTCGCGGCCCCCACCCTTCCCGAAAATTTGAGGTCAATCGGACGAAAACCCCGGAAATGGATACAAAAATACGAAAAATCGCGCTGCGCCGTTTTGCCGAGCGCCCGAAAAAAAATTCGAAAAAAAAAAAATTGTTTCGCCC
Organism: Podabrus alpinus; assembly: GCA_932274525.1. Classification (NCBI taxonomy): domain Eukaryota; kingdom Metazoa; phylum Arthropoda; class Insecta; order Coleoptera; family Cantharidae; genus Podabrus; species Podabrus alpinus. The sequence continues at coordinate 44,888,626 of OW026456.1, read as the reverse complement.
CCTCCGCCGCCGCCCGGGGCTGCCTGCAAAATTTCAACTCTCTCATGTGAATTTTAAAATTTTGCTACCACTTTGAACCGCCACTTGACCCCCTCCGCAACGTCTCATTTAAAAACGGACAATTTTCCGGTTCAATCCTCGGAAAACCACACGGGTATGCAAAATTTCAACTCTCTAAGACGTCCGTAGATATGCTTTGTAAACGGTAAGTGAGTGAGTGAGTGAGTGTCACGGTCAGATTTGTATATTTTAAAAGTGCATGGATAGTCACGTGACATTCGGCATTCGCCGCCGCGCTAGGCGCTAGGCGCGCGGCGGCGTCCCGATTTTTTTATGGGTATATCGCCTGGTTCTTGGACTATTTCAGGATTCCATAGTCGATGATTCCAAAATTAAAAATAAACATTGAAAAATCGACATCAAATAATTTCATATTAGAAAATTATTTGATTGATTTAAATTTATTTTTTAATTAAAGTAATTTATAAAAAAAAGCTAATTAAAATAAAACTAAAAATTTCAAGGTCGGAATCGGATTTGGCGAGCAATTTTAATAATAATATTTGATGCAAAACTTGTTGGGACATTATCCTTCCTCGATCAAAAAAAATTACTTCAAAGTTGTCGGCGTACATGCGTGACTTTGGTTTGTTTGGTCCGGCCTTGGCTTCTCGACAACGATGAAATGAACACGAGTCGGCCTTCGGCCTCCCAACGGGGGAGGCCTTCGGCCTCCCCCCGTTTTTTAAGAGTACGGGTCGGCCTACGGCCTCCCATTTGCTTTTAGGAACACGGGTCGGCCTACGGCCTCCCACTTGTTTTTAGGAACACGGGTCGGCCTTCGGCCTCCACATTTTTGCTCCGTCAAAATATCATTAGCACGGATCCATCGATTTTACCGAAATTATGTGAGACGTCAAAATGTAATTTCAATGAATTAATAAAATTTGCCGTTTTTTAATTTATATATCACGATTACTCGAAACCGGTTCATTTTTCGAGAAAAAGTATTTGCACAAATTTTGTCGGGCATACGGTCGGCTCGACGAAGGCGTATTTTTTTTCGCGATCCGGTCGACGCCGCCCGGCGCAGCGCAAAAAACGGCAAAAAAAATGTAATTAAAATCGTCGTCTCGTTTAGCGCTTTAAATCGATCTGTGACCTATGGTTTTTTTTGCAGAAATGCAAATCTAAATTCGGGCGGATCCAAATGAAGCCAAAAAATCGAAACTTTAATCTGAAAATAAGCGAGCCAAGCGCAAAAGAAGAAAAAAAACGCGTCCCCCTCCCTAAAACGGAAACGGGACAAAATTTCGAAAATTTGGCCCTACCGATTTTTCGGTTTCGCGGCCCCCACCCTTCCCGAAAATTTGAGGTCAATCGGACGAAAACCCCGGAAATGGATACAAAAATACGAAAAATCGCGCTGCGCCGTTTTGCCGAGCGCCCGAAAAAAAATTCGAAAAAAAAAAAATTGTTTCGCCCCCTCCGCCGCCGCCCGGGGCTGCCTGCAAAATTTCAACTCTCTCATGTGAATTTTAAAATTTTGCTACCACTTTGAACCGCCACTTGACCCCCTCCGCAACGTCTCATTTAAAAACGGACAATTTTCCGGTTCAATCCTCGGAAAACCACACGGGTATGCAAAATTTCAACTCTCTAAGACGTCCGTAGATATGCTTTGTAAACGGTAAGTGAGTGAGTGAGTGAGTGTCACGGTCAGATTTGTATATTTTAAATAAAATTTACGCCACACAAGTGCCCTATTTTGCTGCTTGCTCTTTGGGTTAATTTGGAAGCTGAGTCGTGGGTCGAACTCAGAAAACGTGGTTTTGATATTTGTAATGGCGCCAGCTAATTTTCCAAAACCGTTTTCTATATGGTCTCCTTTCATTCAGGTGTAGTAGTCAAAAACGACTGTAAAAAACCAAACCAGCAAATGTAATTTACTGAATGAAAGAGTAGGAATTTGATTATTCGTGTATTTACAAAATAAATTAAATGTTCGCCCTGTGGAAAAAAATATCGACATATACATAAAAAACTTAGACACCTGTCTAATCAAAAGACTTAACCGGAAACTTCATATGCATATAAAATCTTCGTTTACATAAAATATAAATAATTTGCGATATTATTCCACACGGTATAAAAGTTTATATACATGAAATTCAAAGTTGACTTATATGAATATTTGCGCTAACCAATTAATTAATTCTGATACTTGATTACTTTTGTTATCAGACATGGAACCATAATCTTCGTTTTACTTAAAACATAAATTTTATCTGACCTTAGATATTACTGCTGTTTTTGTTCACCAGTCTTTGAATCGAATGAATGATAACCCAGTTGTCGGATGATTGGGAACTTGGTAAAATACAGCTACCCTGGGGTTGAAAGAATGATGGTGTTGATAAATGCAAGATGATAATATATTGAATGAGATATCCAGTTGTTCTTTACTCGTCCGTCTTAAATTTATGAATCCCTGGATTCTTTGAGTTCCTACTGGCAATTCAAACGAATTGGTATATACAAAAATTGTTCCTTTAGATTAGCAATCCTGATAGCTGTTCTGTACGAACTTTTTAACGGAATGTTTGGACTAAATTTTAGAACCTACATCGGAAAATAAAAAAGGTAACTTCTAGCTAATGAATGAAGTAATTATTACATACCAGATGGTCGGTTCTAAGTGAAATTGATTCAGAATTCAGCTGATCGTTAACTTTCTGACGTGTGAACTCTAACAAATAAATGTAGGAACTAACCTACAATTAACATTTTCGAGAGTCTACTGCGCATCCCCTCTCAGAATATACACTAAATTGATACTTTTGAAATACCAAAATTGGAACGTCGGATTATATACAGGGTGCGTAAAATAAAAACGCTACAATATCCCAATTCTAGAATTAACACATGAATTCAAATTTAAAGCTTTATTTGGTCAAGTGCTTGATATTACTATAATTTTGAACATTAGAACATGGAGAAATGGAAAATTCTAGCAAAGTATAAAGGTACTAATGTATGCATTATAGATCCTATTGTGCGAGGAATGTACATGGCAGAAGTATTTGATAAGAGTCTACAGTTTGAAATGAAACCTTTTTTTGAAGAACTTGAAGAATATGCTATTGCGCAGGTATAAACAGAATTTATCGACAATTATTATACTGATATGCTGGCCGATGGCATTTTTTAGAATGACATGTTGGATTGTTATGCAGACCCTACGGATTCGGGTAAATATGGATCCGATATATTGACAGGGAAATGTACATGGTTAGCTGTTCAAGCAGTGACAGGGAAAGCATTATGGACGAGCTGATGAAGATAGCCAAAAACTAATCAACGATTTATACAGTGACTTAAATGTATTGGAAAAATCTTTAATTTACGAAGAATATTCGCATAAAAAATTACGTCGGATGATTGACAAGATGCCAGCCACAATCCCAAAAAAATTTTGGTATCAAATTGTTGATACAGTTTATTCAAAACATTAAATATTTATACCGATAATATCAATCTATTAAAATCTAAAACCTCATGTATACCCGAAGGTGTTGAGTTGTTCCATATTAATTTTCATGTAGTGGTACTTCCATATACAAATTTATGCCACTCTCTTCTATCTAGCGCCATTTGTCTTGCCTCTCTCCATGTTTTTCCCATCTCTCATTATCTGTCCAATATTGTCATCTCATGGCTTTGTTGGTCTTCCTCTTGTTCCTCTTCTCGCTGTCCTTGCCTGCCACACATTTCTCACTGGCATATCACTCTCCATCCGGTTCAGGTGACCAAACCATCTCAGCTGGTTTTCTGTTACTTTTCCCATTGCTTATTTTTCCGCGAGTCTATTTCTAATTTCTTCACTTCTGATTCTATCCATTTTCGTTACTCCCTCCACTCTTCTCAAATATTTCATATCCGTCGCCTGTATCTTGCTTTTCATTCTCTGTGTTTATTATCGTTTTACCTAATACATGGTATAGGTATATTCGCTGCTGAACTCACTCTACTATTTTCATCAATGATTACACCCAGGTATTTGAATTGCTTCACCTGCTCGATCTGTCTTCCACCGATGTTAATTTTCATTTTCTCTTCCATTTTTCCTATTTTCATTGCCTTCGTTTTTGTTGCATATATTTTCATATTTTTGTGCTCTAAGGCCAGATTCCATATATATTAACGTTGTTTTGCAGATTTTGTTCGCTACTTGCAAATAGCACCAGATATCGGCAAATGCACATTCCGCTACTTCTACTGTTTGCATGTTTCTGTATCCTACTTCTAGTTTTTTGGTCTTTGTCTTTGTTTCTTTTATCACCTCGTCGATTAGTACCTACTACAAACAATATAGGGCTCAGCCCACTTCCTTGTCTCAACCCTTCTACCGCAGTTAATTTTTTCGATTTCAAATTGCCCGTTCGTACATAATTAATTGTTTTCTTGTAGATGCTCTGTATTGCCTGGATCAAGTTCTTTCTAACATTTCTTTTTCCAGTAGCTTCCAAATTTTCTCTCTAGGTGCCCTGTAAAATGCCTTTTCCAAGTCTATAAAACACACATATGTGCATCTGTCATGTCTTTTCTGTTTTTCTACTATTTGTCTTATTGTAAATATGTGATCCTGGATACTGAAACCTTTTCTTGAGCCACATACCGATAATATACCGATATAATGTATGTAATCTAGTAATAGTTATAATTTTAAATAGCTTGAAATATAGCGTAACACAATAATATGCATATAATTTTCATATATTTTCTAATTTTTTAATTTATCCTAGACGATAATGCTTAAAGCATTAATTTATTTTATACAATCGCATGTAAGATGTAACTTGCTAAATTGAACTTCGCACCAAATTCTCCTTTAGATAAAACGCTATCAATTGAGAACTAACGAAATTCAACAAACAAGTTACACTTCATTGATGACACGGAAAAGAACCCAGACCACGACGTTGTAAAATACCTACTTATCGTCATCGAGTAACCAAATTGTTTCTTACAATGAAGAAAGCAGAGTTACAAGAACAGCTTAATTAAAAAAAATAGAAGACCAAAATTTCCAACAGTAATAAAACTGCAAATTTTGGGCACGACAAATTTTTTTATATTATTGAAATCTAGACCTGGCTAATGGCTCAAGCAACGTTGAATATAATGTTTAATTTTATTTACCCTGAATACAAGATCTTAGTAATTTAATTAAATGCTTAATGGAACTATATTTAGTCTACAGTAGGAACAGACCAATACCCAAATTCTCAGAAGCAAAGTCTCTCCACCAGCTTTCAACAACTCCACCGGAATCCCTCCCGGCCCCGGGACCTTCCACTTTTCATGTATTTTAAATTGCGTTTAATGTCGTCCACCGTTATGTTTATATCCATTCGTTTTTTTGTAAACAGGTCCTATTAGTGGCACTTCCATTCATTTATTCCAGCCAAGTTGTTTAAGGCGTTAGTATTATTATTTGTCTTCATCTCTTTAATTGATCTTCATATGGCAGTTGTTCGAGCTCCATCAATTACACTTTCTACCTGTACACATTTTTGTTCCCAAAATCTATTTTTTTCCCTTATATTTCTTCTTAGTTCCGTATACTTAATTTTATATTCCTCTATATTCTCGACTGTTCTAGTAGTTAACCAATTAGAGTATTATTTCTTCTTCCCTAATACCAACTCATATACTATTTCCTCCTCCTCATCATGGCCTCTTTCTTCTTTTCTATTTATTGATTATTCAAAGGGCTTCTGTTACTGCTTTATTTACCGCCTTCTTAATATTCTCATATTACTCTTCTACATTTTTGGTGCTTGGCTCGCCTTCTCTAATTTCCCATTCAATCTATTTTCGGCTAGGTCCGAACATTGGGTTGTTGCAATAAATGTAATTTATACTTTACGCCGTAATCACCTGCCGGTTTTGCCCCGGAATTTTTTCTCGATTCGCCATATCACACGTTCCTTATTGAAATATTAACTTGGCGATCTCTAAATAGTGATCTGATCCACAATCAGTCCATCTTTTAACCCAACAGTCCTGGCCCTTAATGACTGATGATTGTTGTGTCATAATTACATTATAGTTAGTCTAGGATCGAAATTAGCAATTTACTGGCCTGGGATCATTCCAGTTATTTGCTAAATCTCATTTGTTAGTTGTTCGCTACTGTGAAACAGTTATATAAACCAACATGATTCAAAAAATTACTTTGGCAGCAAATATGTGTAACTGCAAATCGATTAATTTTGAAAAATATATTGAAATATAATATTAAAAATTTTCAAAATATGGGTTTATGTCGAATAGGTGCAAGTAGCAGGTAAAATTTATAATAATTCTATTAAATAATTATAGTTATTAAAATTATTATTATGTCACATTCTTTTAAAAATCGTTAAAAATAGTTATTAATTATATAAGGGGATTAGAGGCTTGTTATTTCCCGATGTAATTCAACGTTTTATCCACGACCATGGTCAAAACCACAAGTATAAATTCTGGTTTTGAGAAACGTCAGATTTGACAAATTTATTTTGATCAAGAATACTGATTTTGAGCTATAAACTAGAAAGTCTTGGAATCGTTTCTATGACATGCGTTTGTTTATTTGTCAACAAGAGCGACAAAATTTGCAAAATCGACACAAAAAATGAGTGAGAATGCTGATTCTCAGAATGATTTCTTCATTCCGGCTGAAATCCAGCAAGAAGCTCAAGAAGCAACATTACGTTTGTTACCAAAAAAAAGCAAAAGTGTATACGAGAAGGAATTGATGGAATTCGACAACTGGCGAAAATCAAGGTGAGTCGGTAAAGAAGCAATTACAGAAGAGGTGCTACTGTCCTACTTCTTCCATGTAAAGAAGCTGTTTGCTGCCTCTTCAATGTGGACAAAGTATTCAATGCTAAAATCAATGTTGAAAGTGCACAAATGTATCGATATTTCGAAGTATGGTAGACTTCGGTCTAGTACAATTGGGCGCGATCGATTGGGCGCGATCGATTGGGCGCAACGACAACTGGGCGCAGCGACAACTGGGCGCAAATACAATTGGGCGCAAATACAATTGGGCGCGAGGGAGATTTATCTATTACGTATTAATTATTATAACTGATTGTAAGAATTTTTTTTCTAAAAAACTATTATTTACGTAACTAAATCTAGAAATGTTTATTTAGTCAATAAAAAAAATTATAATTAAAAATTTAAACTAAATGTTTTTAAAATGTTTATTCCTTCTCACTTCCACTAAAATTTAAAAATAATGTTTATTTAGCCAATAAAAAAAATTATTATTAAAAATTTAAAGTAAATGTTTTTAAAATGTTTATTCCTTCTAACTTTTACAAATGATAACAATGCCTATTAATATAGTACCCAACTGATCAGGAATTCATTTCATAATTATGGGAAATGCCTCGCAAAAAGTCTATAACACTTCTATTCGCGTAATCCTCTACTGAAGCGGCACATAGACGATTAGAGACAGAGCTAAGTATGGATCTAAGCTAAGTATGGAGATAAGTATGGAAACATTTGGAAATTAATTTCTAGTTTAAAAGTTATTCAACGTGGGCGAGATCTGTTTTATGAAAAATTAGTTGCCGGCAACAATCCACCTATTAAGAAAAGAAAATAGTCGGAGGCTGATGCGCGCATCAGAAATCTAGTAGAGGATTACGCCACATAGGGGTCGTCCATAAATTACGTCACGCAATTTTAAGCAATTTTTAACCCCCTCCCCCCCCATCGCCACACTTCGTCACACAAACCTAGACCCCCTCCAAATATTACGTCACATATTCTTGACCCCCCCCCCCCAATGTAGTTTTATTGACTTCTTAGTAAATTTTACAATCGGTTTCATTTTGATTTTTATAACAATTTATTATAATAGATTTATGACGGCTCTGTATATATTTATACATAAATATACACTTACAGATTACCAACTAAAATTAAGTTTTTTAATCTTTTAATCTTTTTACGTTTTTTAAAAATTTTAAAAATCATTTTGAAAGTTCAAAAAATAGTATTTTTTAAATACTTGTTAGAAGAAGGAGAACATGAGTGGCCAAATTATACGAGGGCCGGTCCTGACCAATGTCAGGACGTTAGAAACCAATTATTGCATGTGTAAAACATACTTTTATCTTAAGTTGTCAAGTTGGCAACCTGTTACTAACTCGACATTTCAAGAAGCTTTTACGTTTTTAGAGAGAGAGAGAAATAAAAGCAATAATAATTTTTGTGACGTCACAATTTTTGAAACCCCCCCGCTCCCTATCGTCACAAATCGTCACAAGGGTCGGAACCCCCTCCCCCCCCTAGGAGCGTAACGTAATTTATGGACGACCCCATAGAAATATTATAGACTTATTGAGGGGAATTTCCCATAATTACGAAATGAATCCATGATTAGTTAGGTACTTTATTAATAGGCATTTTTATTATTTGTAATTGTTAGGACTAAACATTTTAAAAACATTTAGTTTAAATTTTTAATTATAATTTTTTTTATTGTCTAAATAAACATTTCTAGATTTAAAACATTTTTATACGTAAATACCTATTAGTTTTTTATAAAAAAATTCTTACAATCAGTTATAATAATTAATACGTAGTAGATAAATCTCCCTCGCGCCCAATTGTATTTGCGCCCAATTGTATTTGCGCCCAGTTGTCGCTGCGCCCAGTTGTCGTTGCGCCCAATCGATCGCGCCCAATTGTCGGTCACCGTGGTAGACTTACTTCATATTTGAAATCCGAATCAAGATGTTATAAACCAAAGAAGGCAAAGATACTAGAGAGAAACCAAATCGAAGAATTTTTGAAAAAAGCATCGGATGAGGAATATTTGCAAGTTAAGGTAGGAAGTACATGATGTCAATATATAAATTTATGCATTGAGCTTTTTATTTTGAACGTTTTACAGGTTGCAACGATCTTGGGAGTCGCAGGTGCGTGTCGATGCAATGAATTAACCTTTTTAGATATCAGCCATGTCCAAGACAAGGGCAATTACCTGTACGTACTCATTGCGGATACGAAAACAAATATTTCAAGAAGTTTCACGATCATGGAAGAAGCTTTTTCAGTTAATGCTGTAGAAATGTGTCGAAAATACATTAACCTGCGACCTAAAACTGCCGATGGGAGATTTTTCTTACGATATGCAGCTGGAAAATGTACTACACAACATATAGGCATCAACACAATTTCGAAAACCTTTTCAAAAGTAGCTTCATTTCTTGGGCTCCCTGATCCAGAAAGTTTTACCGGACATGGAATGAGGCGTTCTTCGGCAACATTATTGGCCAATGCTGGGGGTGATATTACCACTGTCAAGCGTCACGGTGGCTGGAAATCAACTACGGTAGCGGAAGGTTATATTGAAGATTCATTGTCCAGCAAGATGGGAATTGCTGAAAAAATCCAGGTCCTATCTAATGTCGACAAAGTTGTGGGCCCCTCCAGTCCTTCAGAAAATCGTTATCAAGTTAATTTGAATAATAATCCCAATCCTTCAAAAACTACTTATCGAGCGAATTTGAATAATAATCCAGGTCAAAGTTACAAAATTATTGATATAAATGTGAATGTTAATATTAATATTTCTAAATAAAATTGAGAAACGTCAGTTTTGACAAATTTATTTGATAAAGAATACCAATTATAATAATGGTATTATGAATTCTAATCCACTAGTGTATTATGAATTCTAATACACTAGTGTATTAAAAGGCCTCTAATCCACGGAAAACAGACGTATTAAACCTTCATAATATAGTGGTCGTGGATAAAAGTTATTAAACACTTATAAATAATTGAATAAGATTCAATCCTTCATCCAACCGAATCCCAATCCAAATTACTAATCCTTTTGCAGAGTAAACATTGAGAAATTTGTTTCGAAATCTTTCATTTCCTTTAAGAGTGCTTTAAGATGCTATAATAAAACTAGTAAGGGATCCTAAATTATTTAAAAAAATTGAAATATTAAATTTAATGAGTCGTAATTAGAATAACATGTAGGATTATTATTATTAACAATAATAATCACAATAACAATAATATTAATGAATAAATTTAAACTTCTGTAAACTGACAAGTTATTTGATAATCGAAAAAAAATATTATTGCTTTAATCAATAATAATTCAACATCTTATAATAAATTAGTGTGTGAAAATCTCACATCGATATTTATAGTATATTCGAATTATAGCACTTTAAACGGACTAATAGTTAAATAAATTCCACAAGCTCTGTCTGATGTTTATGGTAGCATTTTAACTGTCAATAGAATAATAACCCAAAAGGTTTCGTTTCAATCTGATATTTTTTAAACTTTATTTCCTTCGAAGCTGGGAATATGAAAATTTTAATTTATTATACATAATATTATACGAGTATAGTATACAGTATGAGGAAGGGTGCAGGAATCGTATATTAACCGTAAAACATGACTGTATTAAAAAAAGTGATTGTTAACAGGTATATCCTTGTTAAAAAAATAAACTTCTCTTCGAGCTATCGAGCACTTTTAGTATACTAAAGCATTATCGAGGCAGTGTCAAATTACAAATATGTATTGTATATTTGTTATTGTAGCAATCCGGATATGCTTCATAAATTTTTGTAATTTATAGCTGTGATATCTATAGATAAATAAACCGAAAACTATCAATACATTTAGCTTGTTTATTCGTAAAGAAATAACTACGTATTTTCAAATCATTTAAAAATTTAATTTTATTAACTAAGATGTTGTAGAATCGGCAGATTCCAAACAAACTAAACAAAAAATATAGTTTACATGTTCATTGTTTAAATATTTTCCTCATTGTACGCATACTTTAATTTTTCGGTTTTTACGATGAAGAGATTTTTGTGTTATAAATTTTAAGCAAATGTCTATAAAATTTACCTTCATTAAAAATTTTCTTATTTTCAATGAAAATTTTATACACCTCGAGTGGTCGCGCAGTGAGGGAATCAGTCACACTTCAATACACCACTAACACGAAGTTCACAGACGTAAAACAAATGGCTCAATTTTTGCAAGGGGTTCAAATATTGTAAGGGAAAGTGTAAAACTCCGCTAGACTCGGGTAGGCGGTTCCTCATTTAGTTATTCAAAATTACCAGCACTTCAAACTCAAACGTGAGCGATTTGCTCATAGCGCTACCACTGAAGGGTTAAGAAGGCTAATATTTAACCTACAACTACTTATGGCTGTTATAAAATCTAAATAACATATTCACAGAAATTATTCCAAATGTTACAATACTGTACCATTGATTCACAAAATCCTTAAACCTCAAGAATATGAAAAATACAAGTCTCAGCTCTCCTATGTTGTCGAACATTTGGCAACGGTAGAAAAGGAACTACCTAAAGAAATTAACCAGCACGTTAGGAATATGTTAAATTATACTTTACCAGGGCACGTACAAGATACTGGACCAATGGTAGTGACAGCATACAAACATTTTGCTCATCCCGAGAAGCAAACACCCGAAAATATTGATTTAGCGTACACTATGGCGTGGGTTCATAATATGGTGAGTTTATTGTGCCGTTAATAATACTGCGGTCATATGCAATAGAGGTATAAATAAAAATACCTAACTACACAGTATAAAGCTATTTTGCAGATGCAGGTATAGATATATATATTAAACCTTATAGGGTTTATGGTTTTTTTTCTCTAGTAATTGTTTAGTTTGGGTGTTCCATACCTTTTCCATTCCGGTCTCAAACGTGAACTACATACCTTATGAATTTGCCTATACTTCAATCTTCCTTATTGCATCTGACCGCAGCCCATGCGGTAAATAGTAAATTTAATCGCAGCTGTAATAAATTATTAATGTGTTTTGTAGGTTATGCGTTGTATTCAAATTGGCGATGATATACTTGACGAGTCTGAAACGCGTAATAATAAACGTTGTTGGCACAAAGTCCAAAATATTGGACTGAATGCTATAAACGACTGTTTAATAATGGGAGAATCTGTGCCTATGGTTATAAAAAATTATCTTCTTGGACATCCCAGTTATATCCCAATTCTTGCATTAACTAATGAATTAAAGTTTAGAGCTTTACTTGGGCAAGTTCTTGATTGTGACTATAATTTTGAACATTTGAATATGGAGAAATGGAAAATTCTAGCAAAGTATAAAGGTACTATTCCATACATTACAGATCCTATTGTGCGTGGAATGTATATGGCAGAAGTATTTGATAAAAGTATCCGGTTTGAAATGACAACTTTTTTTGAAGAACTTGGAGAATATTTTATTGCACAGGTATAAACACAATTTACCGACAATTACAATTAATTGGTGTCTAATGATATTTTTTAGAATGACATGTTGGATTGTTATGGAGATCCTGCGGCATCGGGTAAATATGGAACCGATATACTGACAGGGAAACGTACATGGTTAGCTGCTCAAGCATTGGCAGATGCAAATATTTATCAGCGAGAACTGTTTCAAAAACATTATAGACGAGTTGATGAAGATAGCCAAAAATTGATCTATGATGTGTACAGTGACTTAAATATAATGGAAAAATTTTTAATTTACGAAGAACGTTCTTATAAAAAATTATGTAGGATGATTGAAAAGATGCCAGCCACAATACCGAAAGAATGTTTGTATCAAATTGTTGATGCATTTTATGGAAAACTTTAAATATTCAAAGTAATATTCTATTATATACCGATACATTAATATTTTAGTAAATGTAATAGTAATAATCTGATATGGCTTGAAATATAGTGGTTATTGTAAAAAAAGTATATATAAAATTTAGCAAAATTATGCATTTAGTGTTTCCTAACTTTCTAACTTTACCCAAACTAGAATTCTCAAAGCTCTGTTTTCATATAATCACGACATAATCATATTGATTATGTTTAGCTGTTGATAAAACTAAAGATGATGAGGACCAAAGCCTATATTGCTGTGATAGCTAATATAACATTTCCGATTCTTAATCCGAATAAATTTTATAATTTATACTTAAAGGATTCTTATTTATTTATTTATTTATTTATTTAACAATTTAAACACCCTCCTAACAGTATAAACTAATTATAAGGAGAGTGTATACAGATCAAAAAAAATAAAAAAATACATAATATTATGTAGAAATAGTTAAAGCAGAGCGTCGCCAATACCCCAAGGCCCGTATGGTTGGGGTCAGCAACGTCGGCAATAAGATTGAAATTGCGGCTGCATATGTGGATATGGGGGACGTCGCCAGAAAGTTTGTGCGGCTAAACCTGCAATAAAAGATATTACTCTGACTAGAGCTACCTCTGGGTACATTTTATTTTATGGAAACAAAAAACATCATTTGTTTAAAGAAGAGGACGTTGAAATATTGGCGCAGGAACCTTGTGGACACAAGAGATGTTTTTTGGAAGCTACTTATATCGGAGAAATCACCAACAACGTTAACAAAATAACGGACTTCAAACATATTAGTGATACATATAAATCTGCCTTGTCAATTTTTCGCGAAAGAACAAGATGCCATAATTGACTCTTTCATATTTGTGCTTATCCTCGGTCATTACACCTGGTTATTCTGTTACGTCGCCAATTAGCTACACCTAGATCGTGTTTTACCACATCTCTTAGTATTTCTTTCTCGGTAACTTAGTATTTTAATATTTTGACAAGTTGACAATAGGTAACTAACTCAATATTTTGACAAGTTATGTGTGTTGTGGTGATTTCATTTTAAACTTGGTCATGAGCCGTTATATTAGTGTATATACGTATTCACTATAATGTGTTACAAAAGAAACATTTTACATCTGTTTTGAGAGGTGACATATTTTTAAATTCATATTGTATTTTTCACTTGCTTATGTACATTTTTCTTATTACAGTCTTGAAAATGACCCCGATAGAGGGTCGAAACTAGTCGATTCAAAACGTAGTTTTTCTTTACCACGTCCCCTGATATCCAATATCTGAACAAATCATATTTTTGGGACAATATCTTTTCTTAGTGGATATTAAGGTAAATATGAAGTTGGTAAAATTTCTGTATTATAAAACTCAATGTTTTATTTTTGACAAAATTTGACAACAGTATGTCACAAAATACTATCCGCTAAGCGTGAACACTGTGTGGATTAAAATATACCCTACTATGACAAAATATTCGGGATATAGTAATTAATAAAGACTCCAACAAAATTTCACATCTGATCAATGTAATGAATTAACCAAAGATGTCCGCTATTCACGTGACCTAGCCGATTGCACAATGGTAAAATTTATGTACCGAGTGTAGCAAAATTATTCTGTAACGCAATGCAAGAATTCGTTACAACATAAAGTATTATATTCAAAAACGTGCTGGTGGAATTGAGGCAGTTTTTAGCTACATACATGACTGTTGTAAAAACAAACGAAGTATTTAACAGAAGCAAACACGAGTAACTCCATTCATTCAAGCCGTGAAAGTAGTAGGTAGTTCATCAAAAATGGACCACCATCGTCTTATCGTGCAACTGCAGTTTTGTTATTACCCTGTATATTTATGGTAATACGTAACCACGCATTGACTAAGTGATGCCATACTCGATTCACAAACCTATTTGTGTGTTCATAATATAGATTAAACTTCAAGAGAATCCTGAGTATATTCCGCCACCTATCGAAAGTATCTTGAAAGAGTTTTGCCGGCGTCCTGCTTCTACAGGCATCTATGATTACTTAAATGTAATCTTTTCACAAAGTTTTCCCCGCTAAGGCATATTGATATGCCTTATTAACCGTATGAATATAATTATGAGGGAAGTTATTAATTAATTATAAATTATAATAAAATACAAATTAGTTATAATTATAATATTTCAATAATATTAATTGTAATATTTAAATAATAATTAAAAAATTATAATTTTTTTATATATAATTTTAAAAAAATTATAAATTTATAATTATTAACCTCGATTTATTATAAAATTATACATACGTATGTAGTTACAAATTAATTTTATCTTGCATGCATTACTAATAATTAGCAATTTACTAACCTTGGATCATTTCAGGTATTTGCAAAAATCTCCTTTGTTAGTTGTTTGCTACTGTATAACAATTATATAAAGCAAAATGATTCAAAATATGTGTACCACAAATCGATTAATTTTGAAAAAAATATTGAAATATGATATTAAAAATTTTCAAAATGTGGGTTTATGTCGAATAGGTGCAAGTAGCAGGTAAAATTTATAATAATTCTATTAATTAATTATTATTATTAAAATTATTATTAGGTCATAATATTTTAAAAATATTCAATCAATCAATCAAAATCAAAAACCTCATGTATACCCGAAGGTGTTGAGGAATATTTAAAAATATTACCAATTTATTAAACATTAAACCTAATTGAATAACATTCAATCTTTTATTCGTCCGAATCCCAATCCAATTTATTAATCTTTTTGCACAGTAAACATTGACAAATTTGTTTAGAAAACGTTTGTTTTCCATCAGGGAACATTTTCATACATTTATATTAAACCCTATTAATTTCAAGTACAATAATTAGTATTTAAATAGAATAAAGTATAAGATATTACATTATTACGATTATTAAAATAGTAGAAATCAATTTTCGTTAAACCTATTGC
Source organism: Podabrus alpinus (assembly GCA_932274525.1). NCBI lineage: Eukaryota > Metazoa > Arthropoda > Insecta > Coleoptera > Cantharidae > Podabrus > Podabrus alpinus. The sequence continues at coordinate 44,872,923 of OW026456.1, read as the reverse complement.
TGTGTTTTGTTTATCATAGAGCTAAGACAGATTTGAGAAATCTCAGTAAACGGTAATTACATATCGGTCACAAGTAGATAAAATTAAATTTGTACTTTATAAGTAAAAAAATAAATGTTGAATGAGCTCTACGCTGATAAAGAATGCCTAGTTAATCATTAGAAATATTTCGAAAGACAAAGAATTGCTTAAAAGAAAGATCAGAAACACTTTATGTGAAATTTGTAATAAATCGTAACAACATCATTATATAAAAACTATAATTTTAACTATCAGAAATGAAATTTATATCAAAATGTAACTTAAGGCGGTGTGACACTTGTGTAAATTTGCGTGTAGATTTACGTGTAAATTTACGTGTAAATCTACACAAGTGTCAAACGCGTAAATTTGCGTGTAGATTTACGTGTAAATATTTTGTAGGAATATTTCTATATTTTCTTGCAAGTTGTGCGTGTAAAATTGCGCAGAAGAATATTCGAAGGTGTGGTCTATTTTTTCTTGTGTTGTGTTTTTGTCAGTTGGTAAAAGTTTGAATTGACATTAATTGCCAATTTGAATCCATTATCACGTTTCTTTTAGTACTAAACAACACAAGGCGACCTGACATACAAACTTCTTATAGCCACTTACCGATCGAATTTTCAATTGACCAGAACGCGCATGTGCAAATTGTAAATGTACGTGTAAATTTTTACACAAGTGGCAAACACACTCGCAAAAAAATTTGCTAGCAGATTTGCAACAAAATTTACAAGCAAATTTACGTGTTTGACACGGTGTAAAAATCTACACGTAAATTTACACGTAAATCTACACGCAAATTTACACAAGTGTCACCACGCCTTTATTTTATAAACAACGAATCAATATTGTGCCATTTTAAGGGTGGGTCGTGTTTTTGGTCAATAATTTAAGTATTAGTGTGCCATGGAATAATATGAATAAAAAACCATTTTATAGAGAATTTTATGATCTTTAATTATGGTCTGATCCTAATTTTTCATACAAGCATAAATAAGCGAGTTATCGGCAAAAATTCGTGTTGGGGAAGCTAGAACCGCCGATTGTGGGCGACGCCGACGTGGGATTTTATGGGACTTTTGGGGGGTTCATTAGAACACTCCAATGTACATCTCTGGCAAAATTCAGGTTGCCCGCACTTTTTGCAAACTAATAACCTTCCTTGCCTGGACTAAATCTACCAAGAATAGATTTCAATGTTTATTTGGAAAAATTATATTTAAGTTTCTAATCGTTCAACGTTATTTGAGAGTTGTACATCCCAATAAACATTTTAGCCTGCGAATAGCCTGTAAACAGCCTGTCAGGTACAGCCTGTCCCTGTGCCTGTACCTGCGGCAGCCTCAATAACACCCTGACACAGGTACGAAACAGCTTAAGTGGCGCAAGAAATAGCCGGTGTTAAACTTGATTACAGGCACCAAATAGCCTGCGGTTAACTCATCGCAGGTAAAAAATTACCCTAATGGCAGCCTCATGGCAGCCCTGACACAGGCCTGCGGTTAGCCTGCGGTTAGCCTGCGGTTACCTTTATCGCAGGCAAAGAAAAGCCTGCATTAAACTTTATCGCAGGCTCGAGGCAGCGCCTCGCACAAAAATAATTTATATAGATTAAATTTCGTTTAATAAATTTAATTTACTATAATCAATTTTGAAAATCAAAATAAAAAAATTTAATTTTTTTAATTTACCATTTATTTTATTTCTTCGTTTCAGCTGCTAATTTTACAATTTTAACTCTACAACATATAATATTTTATTTTACCCGTTTTTTTTAACATTTGTAGGACCTTGTAATATTTCTAATATCTAATATTTATTGGTTGATGATGTTGTCGTCCTTCTTTGTTCTTGGAGTCTGAAAAATCTGAAATTAAATGTTGAATTTTTGAAATAAAATTCTTACCCTTACCGAGGATCGAACCCTGGACCTTTGCCTTCCATGTACCACCTGAACTGAACTGAACAAAATTTATTTCCACATTACTCATTTACAAATCATAATAAAAAATACAAAACATTATATATTTTAAAATTTAACGATGAGCGAGATGCTGAGAGACCCTGCCTAGAGCGTAACTCTCTTTGTCGTTGTATGGTACCTGGTAAGTTTAAAATAATTTATAAAATGTCGTTTTGTCGGTTTCGGTGGTTTGGTTAATTTTAAAAACTTGGCAGGAAAAAGTTCAAAAAACCTGCTTGAAAAAAATTCATTTTTTTTTACATAATTATTATGTAAGTAAGATAAATATTGAAATAAACCAAGGTGCAATCACTAGTATACATGTTTTTCTAAGGTGGAAAGCTTCAAAATTTTTTGATAACGGTTACATAACTTAGAAATATAAATATATAATGGCTACAAAAAAACATCAAATTTTAATTACATTACATTAAGTTTACTATATTAATATCTATTTAAAATTGAAATTTAAACTCGTTAAACCTTAGTCTGAACATTTATTAATTGAAATATTTAAAAATTATATTAAAAAGTAATATAGTTTTGATTCTATCATGTTAATGTTGCGGCACTAAAACAACCTATATTTCGGGGTATATACATGCACTCTTAATTGTAACAATGTTACATTTACCTTTAATAACAAATAAAACATCGCCAATAATTATAGCTAACCCCATATGTAATTAATGTTTAAAGAAAATTCAAAACAAAAAATATTGTAGCGTAGCCATAAATAAATATGTAGTTCATTTATGAGTTCTATTTTTATCTTTAAAATTGCAGAATAAGACCAGGAAAGTGATAAGCATATAAAAACGAAGGACCTATTTACGAATAATAATGCAAGATGATTACAATACAAAATACTTTCGCTTTTAAATAACCAATGTAGTTATTGAAATTAACTTTAATTAAAGATATATTGATCACGTTAATTCAAAAGCAAATATAAATAAAAATTGCAAAGTGAACATTAAAATCTCCCTAGACGAGTTAATGAGCTCTAGACAAAAATTATTTATAGCAACAGATAGCCGGAAAGGAACACCTGCTTCCGCATAGTCTGTACAGCGGGATATCTGCTCACTTACTGATTGAGTAGCGATAAAATAATTTTAATTGCTGGATCTGATGATCCTACTGTAGCAAAAACCGGTAATCCAAAATATAACAATTTTAGTAACCCAAAAGTTTTATAAATTTTGAATTTCCTGCTCCCAGGAAAAATGCTTTAGATGTCTATGAATTATTATTTAGATTGAAATACATAATTAATATAACTATAATAATGAACAATACAATGTACTATACGAGGGGAAATCAATAAATGTTCGGTAAAAACAGTGTAAGGGATTAATAGTTTTTAATCCAATAAATTTTATTTTTTAACATAATCTTCTTGAAACTCAAGGCACTTAGTATTTCTTTGAATTAATTTATTTATTTCATCGAATAAACTGAAAACAATTTTGTTTTCATTGCCTTGCAAAATAGCTGTCCACAGCATAAATCAACTCTTGATGGGTATTAAATTTCATGGTTTGTAATTTTTTCTTTAAGTTTGGAAATAGAAACTAATCACTAGGGGGCCAGGTGTGGCAATTTATTTATTCGAAGCCACACTTTTAAATAGCAGCCTCTGAAACTTTCGACTTGTAAACTGGTGAATTTGTAGCGAATTTTTTTATCGTTACTAATTTTTGTTTGATTGGTACCTCTCGCTCCATCTAGCGGTCGAAACGGGCGAGTACTTCGAGGCATTGATTCGACGCAACGGAGAGTCTGGCGAGGACGCTAGAACGAATAGGTCGTGTTTTAGTGAGTCTTGCGTGGAATATACCACATGTTTTCCGAGTGCGTTGAATTGAAGGATTGTGTTGGACATTGTGGTTTTTTGGATAAATCTACCAATTCCAATCTTCTTGGAGATTCCAATCTTCTTTTTTTGAAGGATCAGAGAATCCCCAAATCTCGATTGTCAACGTCTGGATATCCAGCTAGGGCACACAGTGATTCACAGGTATACCATTTATTTTTTTGTTTTAATATTTTAATTTTTAATATATTGATTATTTTGTATTGAATAATTTACCATTTAATTTGGGATTTGTATGAAATTTATGATAGCAAAATACGGGTGGTGATTTCAATTCCAACGTTGACCAGATAGTGCTATCTACACATTTTGTAGATATCTTCACTTTCGAGGTCCACTTTAATTTTGGTATTTGTGAATATTATATTTTATTTTCAGAGTTTTCTTATTTTATTTATTGTTACGAATTACTACCCTTGTAGTAATTCATTATTTTATTATCTATATCACCTTCTAGCAACGACCATCCGGTTGCTACTTTATTTTTGTTTTACCAGCGAAGTTGTTCTTTGATTTTCTTCGAGCATTCATTTAAAAGATTCACGACTCTCGCTCACCGCTACTAACGAGCTGGTTAACTTTAACATCAGGGCACCTCACGCGAATTTAAGTAGAAATTCATTTTTCTGCGTGAGCGTAGTTTGATCTGGGCTGTCATCTCATTAGAGATAGGGAGGTCAACTTACGTTTCAAATTGTCTTCTTCTTCTTCGTATGCCATATCCGGTCCCCCGGACGTAGGCGACCTCTCTCCTATGTATGTGTTATGCGTTTGAAGTATTATCACACACATAGGGGGCCTACTGCTTAACGCGGGCTCCGATCCGCGGGAAGTGTATACACTTCATCTCCAGAGCGCCTGTACCAGGCAGATTACACCTCGGTGGTTTGCCATTGCCTTCCGAGGGGAGACGGTCAGAATAAAGTTTTACTGAGCCCGGAGTCGAACCAGGTATTCCGCATTAGCAGCAACGCACATAACATAAATTGTTTTAGAGAAGCGAAAAGTTTTGTTTCACTTTTCCCTTTCTTTTGTCTTCGATAGCTTCCTTTAAATTATGTAATAATGTTTTTCGAATGGCGGCTCGCTGCGCTCGCCAAAATGGATTGCAAAAAGTTTTTAGGAAAACTAAAAATGATACAAGATGGCCGCTACGCGGTTAGTGTTATGAGATCAGTGGTTACCAGGTGATTATTTTTAATTTTTGTTTGTTTTCTTTTTTAGCTTGGAATTGGATTGAAAACGATATTTAATAATTTTTATATATTTACATAAATATTTACATGGTTTTAAATAATTTTAAATATTTACATATTTTATTATAAAGTATAAAGCAATAGACAGCGAATAGTTTTCCAGACCATCGTAATATTCTAATGTTTTATTGTGAAATAAAAATAGACTACCCAAAATGTTTATTTGTGTAGTATTAGTTTATTATGAGATTATCATTAGAATATAGGCGATACTATTCCAGGTTCGTTACTCACATTTTACATGGTGAGTTCGCATCCAAAATGATCAAACTTTAAATATTTAATATTTTTTTAAATAATTGATAAAATTTAAATATTAAACGTTTATTCATTTTGGCAGCCCTATATGCCATAATTAATAATTTTATCTTATAAACATGTTGAAAGTGAATTTTTAAAATTATCAAAAAAGGTAATGGCAATATTTCAAAAATTAAAGAAGTAACGATATGCGATAACACAAAGTAAGTATAATGAGAGTCGATCGGTATAGGCCAAGTCTAAATTATACAAGCCACGGACGCAAATTCTACGTCTGGCCGTACATGGCATCTAAGATGGTATTGTAGACGAAAGTTTTGCCCGTTCCGCGGGGTCCGTCCACATAAAATAATCGGCACGTTTCGTTGGCGTCGAAAATTTCCGTCATTACTTTATCGAACACCGTCATTTGTTCGTAGTTTAGCAGTACCACGTTGCGGTTGGCATTTTCACGCGCGGCAACGCATTCCTAAAATACATATTGTTTTTCTTCTTCATCTTCTCTTCTTTCGGGCAAGCCGATCTTGGCGTACGTTTTGCAGACCAACGCTAGAATCTTGGCGAAGATTATAATCTTGAGATCCTCGTAGCTGCGCGCATATTTTGCGTGCAGCAAAAGTATGCGCATGTGCAATAATTCCACGTATCTCGGCGTGATGGTGTACATACGCGTAATTATTTTTTCGCTTTTGACGTTTCTTATGCGCGGCATACATTTTCACGCGTTCGATTCAAAATGATAGTGATGAAGAACTTTGGTGTATAGGTAGCCATTTGCGGCGGTATTCCTCGCATTCAATTAGAACCACGCTTCCAGCATATATGTTTAGTTGGCGCTTCTATCGACGGCGACATTCTCTTCGCCATCGCTAAAATATATCTTCTGTTGTCCGGGCAGATGGAAGGGCAAACGAATCACCGTGTGCTTCGTGCCGTGCATCGGATTATCAAGTAATCTCCAGCACACTTCCGAAGCACCTACGTAACGGGCATCGACGTACTCTTCCATCTCGTCGTAATCGCTTTCGGCGAAGACGTTCATCTTGAGTATGGCGGTACAGCGCAATCGTTACGCATGTGCGGTGAATCATGTGCTTCGTCACGCACCCGAATAAAGTCGGATCTAGAACGGTGTCCGATATTTTTGACGGATATAAATTTATCGATATCTTCGGGCTCTTAAAATGTATTTTCGCTTGTCAATGGCAGCAACATGTGCGCGTGCGCTAAACCTCGTTTCTGAAATTTGATCACGTATACGTAAGCCATTTAATCCGTTTTATTATTTAATATTAATCCGTTTCTACAGTATTCGCGAAAGAAAAAATGGCTTCACAATATTGGCACGTTAACTTCATGGTATCGTAATAGTTTTCTTCGAGTGGCGACAATTTTCAATTTTTCGTCTTCATATAAGATTATTGGACGTGAAATTTGAGGCTTTGGTGTTTCTTCGATCATCATGTGCGAGAAAGGGTTCCTCTAACGTTTTGGTCATCGACGTTTTTCGAGATTCCATACACTTGTCGTGATATTCATCTCCAATTCTTAATATTTGATTAATCGTGTCGGTAAACCCATCCACAAAGTTGCGCATTCCATAAAACAAATGCCAAAGCGACGGCAAGCATTGCCGGTACATTAGAATCGTCCTTAAATATGTTTGAACCTTGATTAAAATTTCCACGAACGATCTTGCGGAAAATTATATTATGCCGTGGTGGGATTTCTTCAATATTGGCGATAGATGGATCGACACAGGAATCGCCGAGTGATGTTCAACAAATTTCGCCGTATCTAAATTTAGATACGGAATGCTTGGGCATGGTGGCGATGTTTTTGTTATTGTCGTTATTGACGAAGATGCAATATCTGTAACGAACTAAAAATTAATGTAAAAAAAAGGCTATGTAAACATTGCATAACTTTCCCCATTCAATTCTAGAATCTCAATTTAGTTTTCAGTAAAACCATGGTGTTAGGATTGTATGGTGTGCTCACGGCAGGTCTCATTATTGAAATGTTTGCGCATGACGTCACTTTGGGAGCAAAGAGTAGGCGTGTTACAATATTTGACAAGTAACGCATTGTTACAACTTTGAAGTTTACGTTTTAATTCGTTCAATTCGTTATTAAAATAGTGTATTAAAGTAATAGGTGTAATCGTTATTAATAATGCCTGCATGTGCCGTGTACGGGTGTGGAAATTATGCGCCTGTAGCCAAGTGCAAAGTTTCGAATCTGCTCCAAAGTTGACGTCACATTGTGCAACAAGGACGGGTATATACATGCGCGTAAGCACACCATACAATCCTAACACCACGAGTTAAACCAATGAGAAGGTTTGGTGAAGTTTCATGTTTATCTACACTTAACCAGATTTTGTACCATTATGACGATTATTATAATTATATTTGACGACTTTTGATAAAGGTTAAACGCAACTAAATTGGAAACCATATAAAACTGTATCAAAAACCGTAATTCATTCTTTTAATTTCATTTTTAGTTCCTTCCTAATACGAATGTATTTAGGCAAAAACTTACAATGATATTGGACTGCTAAATTATTTACTTATTGTTTGGATCATAATAATTATTGGGAAAGTAAAAAAAATTAGAAAAATTGTTTTTCTTTTGTGGAAAACCTTTGCAAAATGTAGTAAACTTCTTCAAAACCCCGACAAAATTTCAACATCGACGGCTAAAAATTGATTCGCGATGCGGTGTAAAATTTCCAAAATCTAACGTGATATTTTTTTCCGCGAGTGTGAAGCATCCGCGATAAAAATTTTATCTTAATCGAACAATAATTTTCGTATATTATGTGGGGGCGTTTTGATTTTTTTTGTAAATTTTGGAAAATGAAATTTTTTTCCACGTAAGTAAGTACCGGCTATATTCGCCAAATAAAACGGAAAGTGTAATTCAACATTTTTCGAAAAACCGCCTAGTGTTACTTAAAATTTATCGCAATTATATAGATGCAAAATCGGTCCGATTTCAAATCGAAATTTTTCAAAATTGGCGTTTTTGCAATTTGCCACCTTAATTTACGTCCCACGAAAAAAATAGTATAACTTTCGAAAAGTTGGCGCTCGAAAATTGTCACCAGAAACCGTTGTTAAAATTGAAAAACTTTTCATAGCAGTCGCACCACAACGGCATTAAGATCGAAATTTTGAAAATTTTTCAAACGATCGTAGCGTCCGTATTTACAGATAGTCCAGGCAAGGAAGGTTTTTAGTTTGCAAAAAATGCGGGCAAGCTGAATTTTGGCAGAGATGTACATTAGAGTGTTCTAATGAACCCCCAAAAGTCCCATAAAATCCCACGCCGGCGTCCCCCACAATCGGCGGTTTTAGCTCCCCAACGAGATTTTTTGCCGATAACTTGTATGAAAATTGAAAATTTATGCTTGTATGAAAAATTATGATCAGACCTTAATTTAAGAGAATAAAATTCTCTATAAAATAGGTTTTTCTCATATCTTACCATAGCACACTAATACTTAAATTATTGACCGAAAACACGACCCACCCTTAAAATGGCACAATATTGATCCGTTGCAAGGAGAGAAATGTTTTCGGGCACGGGAAATGCTTTTAATAATAAATTAATTGAAATTGTGGCCAAGGTTGGAAAATAAAGAGAAAAATAGATTTTTTCAAAATTTGGCCAAGTTATAGTATCTTCCAAGTAACGAAACCAAAATTTTGGTTTGATATTCCAGAAGGTCCGGGCAAGCTGAAATTTGGCAAAGATGTGTTATTTTAATTTTAACTTAAGTGCGGTGTTTCGCCTATAGCTCACGTATTTTTACTTTTACGAAAAATTACCAATAAGCAAAGTTGAAGAACATAAAATTCTCTATAACTTGTGACGCTGCAGTAGGTAGTACTACAATACATACTGTAATAGGCAAATTAAACTTTGTTCAATGGTAATTTTTCGTAAAAGTAACAATACGTGAGCTATAGGCGAAAACCACACCTAGGGGGCTAAAATCCTCATTTGGGGGAACACCGGTTTGGGAGTTTTATGAGACATTTTGGGGGTTTATTAGAACACTTCAATATACATCTTTGCCAAATTTCAGCTTGCCCGGACCTTCTGGAAGATCAAACCAAAATTTCGGTTTCGTTACTTGGAAGATACTATAACTAACTTGGCCAAATTTTGAAAAAATCTATTTTTCTCTTCATTTCCCAACCTTGGCCACAATTTCAATTAATTTATAATTAAAAGCATTTCCCGTGCCCGAAAACATTTCTCTCCCTGCAACGGATCAATATTGTGCCATTTTAAGGGTGGGTCGTGCTTTCGGTCAATAATTTAAGTATTAGTGTGCTATGGTAAGATATGAAAAAAACCTATTCTATAGAGAATTTTATGCTCTTAAATTATGGTCTGATCATAATTTTTCATACAAGCTAAAATAAGCGAGTTATCGGCAAAAAATCTCGTTGGGGAGCTAAAACCCCCGATTGTGGGGGACGCCGGCGTGGGATTTTATGGAAGTTTTGGGGAGTTCATTAGAACACTCCAATGTACATCCCTGCCAAAATTCAGCTTGCTCGGATTTTTTACATGCTTGAGCCAATCTTCGTTGCCTGGACTAAGATGGATATTTAATTTTCGACCGATACTGAAAGCAGATCCTGGGTCTACACAATATTGCGTCTATAGATTGTCGTATTTCGCACCAAAAAGGTATAAAATGAAAAAGAGATTTGAAAAAAAAATCTTCAAAATCCAAATTTTTTTCGATAAATAAAATAAAAGCCAGCACTTTCAAAGATAATAATCTATGTAAAGAAATTAGAACAATTGTTTGGCCTTTATGGAAAAATTTTGCGAAATATAGAAAACTTTCAAAAATTTGATAAAATCATAAACTCGAGGGCTAACAATTAATTCGGAGTGCGGTTTAAACTAGTGATGGGACTATCGAATAAAAAACTATCGAATTATTCGATAGTTAGGCTTTATTCGAACTATCGATAGTTTCTTTTTTTTTAGTTACTAAAAACTATCGAATGAATTTTTAGTAACTAAAACTATTCGAATAACTTTTTAGGTACTAAAAATATTCGAATAACTTTTTAGGTACTAAAAATATTCGAATAACTTTTTAGGTACTAAAAATATTCGAATAACTTTTTAGGTACTAAAACTATTCGAATAACTTTTTAGTTACTAAAAATATTCGAATGAATTTTTAGTAACTAAAATTATTTGAATAACTTTTTAGTTATTAAAAATATTCGAATAACTTTTTTGTTTAACTACTAAACCTATTGAATGAATTTTTAGTTACTAAAAGACTAAAAACGTAAAAACTAATAAAACTATCAAATGAAATTTTAGTTACTAAAACTATCGAATGAATTTTTACATAGTCAGTTAGTAAGTTTCATACATGTTACGCGTTCATAAATTATTATAAATTATAATCTTTATTTATTAACTTCAATCTTTATTATAAACGATATAGAAAAACTCTCGTCCAATTGCTCAGAATTATAAAAAAATATTATTTTGTCTAAATTTTTGCCTTCCAATCTATTCCTTCGATCATTAATAATCTGGCCAGCTTTAGAAAAAATTTGTTCCGACGGCACCGATGTTGCCGGAATACAAAGGTACTTTGAACTAAGTTGATATAATTCTGGCATTGAATCTTTGTGTTCTTTCCAAAACTGGAATGGATTGGAATCTCGACTTTGCAGTTGCATTTCGATATAACGATCAACCATATTTTTAGCCGTCGAATTTACATTGGTTGTACTGTCAACCTTTATTTTCGAAACCCTTTCATCAAAAAGTGCCCAGATCGAATTTGAAACCGTAGGTTGAGTAATTAAATCGTGGTTTTCAATAATACCATTACCATTTTTCAAGAGCTATTCCGCGATTTATCCCCGACACGGGTGACGGTACATTAGAGAAACAACTAATTGTTGTGAAATCGAAATCTTTTGGAAAATGGAAATTATATAAATCATAGGAATCATTTTGTGGCGACCGAAATAAATATATTTAAATATATGGAAAACCCCGCGCCGGGCAGGCTGGCAACCATGCAAGCACACCTGCTTGAAAGGAGAGGGGAGGAAAAAGGCCAGTTACATCGACCACACGTGAGAATGGCCAGTTTTATTGTTGTTTTTAATAAGAGTTGTTACTTCAATAAAAAGATTATTTCCGTGGGTAGTGTTATGAACGTTTTACCCACAATTGGTGACCCTTAAGAAAAATTATAATTTCGGTGTATAATGAGGTATAAAAATGTATTGTTTAAAAAACAGAAGAAGCGTCGTCGCCTTTGGTGATTTCCATTTTGACATAAACAAAATGGTGCCGTCCGCCATATCGGAATGTAGAATCGTTTTGGCATTTTTTTTTTGTACAAATATGCATTCTCCGTGATTCATTTCTACCGAAATTTCTATTATGTCGCTATATTTTATTCGTAGTTCATATAAATTTAAAGCAATTATAGCGATAAGAAGGAATGTAATCTCTGCCCCCCAACGCCATGTCGCAATTTTAAATTTTAATATAAAAATGTAACTTTGCAAATTAAATCGTTTACCGATCTATAGTTTTTGAATTGATGTATCGTTAAATTTGTTCAAAATTCATGCCCAAAGTATGGTCTATTAATAATAAACAAACCTTTTTCATTAAGTTGATTCAACGAACGATGAATAAAGTGGGTCACTAAATATATTTAACACACAATTTAATTCACAGAAGACACAATTTAAACACTCACGTATTAAATTTGCACGATCGAAAGCTCGTAATTTCAAAAATTCACAATAAAATAAATTTCCTAAATATAAATAACGAACAACGACCGTAAGCTAAAATTGCTGTGTTACAACGTAGTCGACTCACGATTCAACTAAAGTCGACTGTGGTGACTGTGGTCGACTGCCGCGTGGTCAGTTACCCACAATGCAAAACGTTTCCGACACGACGCCGCCATGTTGGAAAACGTAAGTGCCCGAAGTGTGCCCGCCCGTTTAAAATATATAATTGAATTATCCGTTTTCTTTCTTTTTATTTGAAAATGGCCATATTCCTTTGTCTCGAGTAATTTAATATCTTTTACTTTCATCTACCCCCCTCCCGCTTGAACATTGAAATTATTTTATTATTAAATTAAATATAGGATTGGATGTACGTATATACTAACAGCCGTATTCATAAAAATTTAAAACAGGTTAATAAACCCTTTTTAAGCAAAGTGTCAAAAAACGTTATTCATAAACGTTCAATAGCGCTAAAACACTGTTATAAGACTGTTTTAAGTGACTTGTTTTTATGGTTCATACATACCTCCTATAAGCCTGTTTTAAAGTTAACCTAAAAATATTTGTTCATATATAAATTACCGGTATGTAATGTTGATCTTTGAATTTGAATCTCCCGCCGTCATCAAAAAAATCTCAACATCCGGAAATTCAAATACCATTGTTCTAAGCCTGTGATCTGTCTAGAAAACCCACACGTTGTAAATACCCCACCGTAGTACACCTCAGTTCTTTTATTGAACGGGAAAGCCCGGTTCGTGAAGATTGCATTACCTATAAACATAATTAGCCTACCTACATCATACACAGTGATTCAAAGAAAGATGCCCTGTTGTTCGAACCCAATTAACTAAATAAAACATTAAAACACCCATTTTTTGTACTTAGATTTCATTTATTATTCATTAAAAAAAAAGAAAAAAAAATCACGGGAATGGATCAACAAGCCAAAATAGTAATGAAAATTATCTCTTATTGATATTAAACCAAGTGAACACAACTCATTATTGAGTGGATTTTGATATTTGTAATAATTTGTTCATATTTATTGGTAATTCATTCATCATTTCTGATAATAAGGTCAGTGGTAATTCATTTAATCATAAAACACATAAATTTCCCTTAGAGAATATTCTACAGTCTAAATTTGTGACTGCGAACTAAAATCATACCTTCGATCCACTTTTGAGATCAGTAAAATATTATTTTATAATAATTTATAATTATTTGTATTGAGAATGTTTGTTTGTCATCAGTCAAAATACGACTGGATTCAGCTGGCTTGCGAGTCGGGCTAATTTACGCCTTCAACTTCAATGCAAGAAAGTTGGACTAAATACGTCTACAACTTTTATACCCATAAATAAACCATAATATTTGTTTATAATACCTGTAAAATTACACCTCAGTATAACAAAGGTCTCCCTTATCGAATAGAGCAATACCGCCAAGCTCCACACAATGTTCGGGGGGGGGGGGGGTGAAATATGAACACGTAATACCAACAACCATACAATTCTAACTACGTCCATGTTCTGCCTCCGGGTCAGAATTTACACAAATTACGAGCCGGCCTCTGGCTTGTCGAGGAAATTTTCGCGGGCTGATTTGCTACATGGATTAATTACTTTACACTCATACAATGAGCTTGTAAATATCACAATACCTCAAAGAAAGGACCCTGTTATACCGACATACCTTTAATACCTTATTTACCTAAGCTGAGACGATACTCGTCTCGCATAAATTACCAAACCTTTTAATATAGACATAAAAAAATTACCAATAATAAAATATATTGCGATGTGCCTACCTCTAATGACGGGGCCACATGCACTTTGTTTAAAATTTTAAATTGAAGTTTGAAATATCTTATAATCACTCGTGCTAGCTCAAATTTAATCTTTTTAATCAGCATGAAATCTCTTAACCACAGTAGTCGATTCCTCGAGGGTTAGCTCTTTGCTTATTCTGAAATAAAAAAGTTTGTTGAGGAAAATTTGTTCCTCAATAATACGCAATTGGATCAAAAATATAAACCATTTAATTTTCTCAACAAATAAACACATAAACAAAATTGAAAAATAAATATTGAATCCCCAAAACTTAAACTAAAAATAACAAATTTTAACAATCAAATTAAATCTAATCATGCGCAAATAAACTCGAACTTCACGCGAATTATGTTTCAAAACGTTCACTTTTAGTGCGTAATAGTTAATAAATTTTGGCTTACCAACCATAGATGTCGGTGTTGTTTGCCTTGGCTTTCTTGTGTGCATCAAATGATCCACGCTTGGTAATAATTCCAAATTTTTCTTATTGAATCACCTTTTGAAATTTGTTGTGCTCCAATAACCATTTACTGCAATTCTCGTTGTAATTCACTTACAATCACTTCACTAAGTATCGAAGGTAGGTATCTTTAATTTTTGATTTACTCTAACCTTACTAATGATCTGTGCAAATTTTGCAAATTTATTATATACTTTTCTTTTTAGTTCTACACACATTTATGTTGGATTTGTAATCCAATTAATACAATTTTCTACGGAGACGAAAACTACACGTCCGTCCCGTTGTCGCACTTATGTGAGAAGCCTGTTTATATTCGTATCCCGGGTTATTCTTGATATTTAAATTTTATCACCCTTTGATATATTTTTTTATTATTATTGCGTATCATTGATGAACAAATCCTGCCTCTTACTTATCGTAATGACCTGACTTCATCAGAGCTTTCAAATTACCTGTTGGAACTTTACTTTTGTTTTCAAGAAACCTCATGCAATTTGTGATTTTCAAGTGCATATTTATATTCAAAATTATTGATATTTTAAATCATAGCAATATGTAGAACACATGTTACCAAATAACCACCGCAACATTTACCTTCTTAAATCATAACCACCTTTAACCACCTTCCTTTATCATCATCCATTTTGAATTTACCACCAATAAGTAGAACAACTTAAAAACTACGTTATAAAATGTGAAGTAATGCCAAACCTTTCAGAAACACCCTGTATTTTTTGCATGAACATAATTGAACGATTATTGCCGATATTTTTATGTAATATGCAAGATATGATTACGATATTATTAATTATTAATAGAATAAACAAATCGAATTTCTTTGAGCTACTGTATATAAAATCATAAAATCAAGATTAATTTACCACGTGACTGGATTTTACAGATATCGTGTTAAATACCGGTCATCCTGTATTATAATGATTTATTTATTAAAAATCTATCCCGGTATTTTACATATCTCATGGAATAAAACAATATTTATAACCTTTTCTTGCAAAATCACCGAAAAACTCAAACAGGTGAAATCACGTGGTATGATGTTTTACAAAACATAAATATAATATCAAACAAATTTATATATTAAATTGTAACTTACTCTCAGATCTCCGGTATAGTTAAATATTTCACTATAATCGCCCCTTTCGATTAGGATGTTACAAAAATGAAAAATCAGAATAAACTTCTTTATCACAAGGCACAGGTGTTATCCGACTCACCAATAAAACCCTTCTTCCCTTGATTTTTTAAGATGACCGCGTCCCTTCTTAAATTTTATGCTAAACCGCTCCCTCTAGATTTAAAAGCTCGACCTTCGGTTTTTCTCTCTCTTTTTCCGGTTTATATTTGAATTTTCAAAATAAAACCGCACTTAAAAAAAAAACGCGCCAATTTTAGAAAGAAATTGAAATGCAATATTACAGGTATTAAATTATTAAACCAATATGAATGCAATAGCGGCTATTAATGCTATTAATGCTATTAATGTTATTAACATGATTGGAGATGCGCCTCCGCGTCGTAGGAAATTGTACAAGCCGAGATTCGACCCTTTCACGCTTTGTGATGTTGAATTTAAAAAGAAATATAGGTTCAATAAAGAAACTATGTCGTATATAGTGAGGCTTGTTGAAGAAGACCTGACTCTTGATAACAGAGGCTGTGGAACATCGCCCAAACTCCAAGTATTAATTGCAATTCGATGTTGGTGTCGACGGGAAGTAAGTAATATTTTTGTAAAAGTAATACCCATATTGTTGTATGTATGTTGGTTCATAATATTTACTTCTAGGTTCAGGACGATGCTGGTGATATTCATGGCCTTAGTCAAGCGACTGTGAGTCGCATTTGTGCGAGAGTGGCTCGTGCTCTTGCTCGTGCTCTTGCTCGTCACTCAAAGACCTTTATAAAAATGCCAAGAACTATAGGCGAGGAAGAAAGAGTGATGCTCAACTTTAAAGCAATTCGAAATTTCCCTGGTGTTATTGGGGCAATAGATTGTACCCACATAAAAATTAAGAAATGTGGAGGTGATCTCGCACAATATTATATTATTAGGATTCTATTCGTTAAATGTCCAAGTAATATTTTTACTAATAAAGCCATTTGAATATATGTGTATAATTTTATACTTTTTAGGCTGTTTGTGATGCTAATCTTCGAATCAGAGATTTGGTTGTAAGATGGAGAGGTAGCACTCACGACTCGAGGATATTTAACGAATCGGTTTTAAAAGAACGGTTCGAATCAGGAGAATTCCGAGGCCGTTTGCTTGGCGACTCGGGATATGAACTTCGACCTTATTTGTTTACTCCTTTATTACGACCACAAAAAGAGAGAGAAGAAAGATATAACCAGGCACAGATAGCAACGAGAAACCCCATAGAGAGATGTTTCGGCGTTTTGAAACAAAGATTCCGATGCCTTCTCCATGGTCTCCCTGTATCTTTACTTAATGCTAAAACAGTTATTGTGGCTTTAGCAGTTCTTCACAATATAAGTGTGGATTTAAATGATCCACTTCCAGGTGATTACATTTAAAATAATTAAATAAAAAATTTAAATAATTTGGTTTATTAATAATTGATTGATCAATGTAGAACCTGCAATAAATAAATTTTGTTTTAGATATGGAAGAGTTTATGGAGGATGCTCAACAAAGACCTTTGGAAAGAAGTGAACATGTTGAAAATGCTCAACCTGAAAGACAGTCCAAACATATTTTAAAGCATTTTATAGAAAATAACTTTTGAAAATAATATGTGCATGTAATGCTATTAACATTACTTCAAATCACTTGGCCATCACTTTATTGCTGGAGCAATAAAGCCACGAAAGAACTCAAAAATTTCATGCTATTATTATTATAAATTATGAGAGAATAGGTTGTTGGGATAGAGGAGACCAAATAAAACTAAAAGTTTGCTAAAGCCAACGTTTCGGCGTTATTATTACGCCATCTTCAAGGCTAAAAGATACAAAATGTTTTACTCAACGCAATTGCCCTTGAGAGGCAACCTATTCTCTCATATATTGACCTGGGAAGAAATTTAATATTAATCAACATTATAAATTATTATGAAATTAAAAGACATTATGATTTAAAATTTTTATTTATCTAACGATCCTACTATAGTATGTAGTTTGCATAAATAAAATTAAATGTTTTCTTATTCCATGTTTTTTCTTTTATAAAACAAAAGTTTTTCTTGCAGCAGCACATGTTGTACGTCTAAATTACGACTTCGTTTATCTAAATTACGACTTCGTTTATCTAAATTACGACTTCGTTTATCTTCATTCTTCATTTGGGCAGCATGTAACAATCTTGCAGATTCTATCTGAGAGGCAGCTATCGCTTCCACACTTTTCGAGATACTTGATTGTTGCACTGGTACGATGATCTAAAAAAAAGTATTCCTAGTTAATCATGTATTATTATTTTATGAAATATAAATACATACGTGTCTCGTCGTATTGCTATCCTCTTCTATATATATGGGAATATCCAATTTGTCGCTTAGAAGTTGTTGTGAGGTGCTTCGTGTATAAACATCTTTTAAAAGCTATTCGTTAATCAGTATTATTAAATGTTGTTAATTGTAAATTTCAATACTACTTACTTGAATATTAATGCTGTCCGAGTCGGCATCATTTGCATCTACTGCAAATTCGTTGGGTAGCCAATTTCAAACTTTTTACAAAAATTACTCTGGTTAATAAATTTAGGTTAATGTACACGATTTAATACAGTTACCAACAAAATCACATTACCACACTAAACTCCCTTGAAATTGCCTTGAAATAGTTCACTTGGTTCTTTTAACAACGTTGTAGCTAAGATGCCCTTAAAATGCGTTTATGAATGGAACGACATTAATTTAAAATACTGTTTAGCCTTAAAATGTGTTTTAACTAAAACATCTCTGAGAGACACTTTAAGATATTTTTATGAATACGGCTGTTATAATTTTGAGATTATTCGCCCTAAAATTTTAGTGAAATTTGCCTTTGGCCCAGTTGATCAATTTCGGGCAGTTTTTGGCCCAGTTTACCTTGCCCCGATTTTCAAAAAATTTATTTTAAACAATTTATACAAAAAGTAATATGTTCAATTATTTTAGTTAAAATAGTAAATTTTAATATTGAAAAATAACGATGGAGATGAATATTATAATTTAGGTTTTACACGGATATAAAATATATAAAATTGCCATTAATAAAAAATTATTACTAAGGAATTATAAATGTAATTGAATTATTATTGTTTTTTATTACATTTGGTTGTAATGTATTTTAATCGTAAATTGACTTAATTTGAATTACTTTTGCGAAATGTCAAATAATGTGATAGATTATACTGTGGTTACATTTTACACCGCGGTGGCGGTCGCAATATACACTAACAAACTGAAATTCCTGAATGGATTACCTAGATGGCACCATTAAATAAATTTTAAATTTAATTTCTAAATTAAATTGTGAACTTATTTCGAGCGAGTAATCTTTTAACGACGATAAGACAATCTTAAGAATGTCTCGATAGGCTCACATTGCAAGAAAGTTTTGAAGGTTTCCAACCTTCTCTACACACGGTGTGGAGTTTTTTTAGAGCGTTACGTAAAAAACCGACACCGATATTTTAATCCATTGATCCGTAATCCGTTGAAAATCTACCAAAATTTCCCTGTGCGTCACGAGATAAGGGTGTTTTTTTATATCTCAGCTTCTATTGGTGTGATTTTCATTCATTTTTTAATATTCGGAAAAATATTTGGAACAACTTCCGCCTAAAATTCTTTTCCATAATTATTCAAGGAAAAGAGTTTTCAAAAACCAAAAGGAAAATAACACCAATAGCAGCTGAGATATAAAAACACCTTCTCTCGTTATCTCGTGACGCACAGGGAAATTTTGGTAGATTTTCGCGGTTCGGGGCTTTGTGGGTGAAAGGAACAGATTCAGAAAAATTTTAATTTGCTTACATAATAAATTAATCATTATCAACTCCAAAATATTAATCCAATAATCCACATTGACCCCGTATTCTGTAACTACTATCGAGATTCGAAAAGCACGGGAAATACACGAAAAGAATATTTTAGATCAAAAAGATAAATCGAAAAAAAATTACAAGGGGGGGGGGATTAGACAGATAAACCACCAAGATTAGGAAGTTGATCGTATGAACGTCGAAGTTATTTTTAACCCCAGTCTCCGAACTTGAACCCTAGCGAGTTTCTGTGGGACGAACTCCAGCTCAGGGTCTGACTTAAAAGTTTTACGTTGCAAAAACACTTTTGGGAGTTCTATCAACAGGCGTGGACTGAAATTCAACAAGATGTTCTTGATAAATCAATACACAGAATGCCTCGTATGTGCGAAATGGTGTTTTTTTATGAAAAGGATGTTTAGGAATAATAAACGGTTCCTGTTTTAATTTTCAGTTTTTATAACGTATTAATGACTACTAATACAAAATGAATTGATATGAATTTACGTAAATTTGAGCTTATCACATAATTGCGTGTTTTTTCCTAAAAAAAACTAATAATCGACTCAGTGGCGGACTAAGGTGTTAAGAGGCCCGGGGCGGCAAAAGTAAATGAGGCCCTTAGCACAAATATTCTGCCGAAGGCGCCGCCGGAGGCGAAAAATTTTTGGGGTGCCACGCCCAATTTTTACCCAAAAGTCGTGAAAATCGTTTTAAAAAAAACGGTTTAGGCGTATTAAAGTGAAAAATTAGTAAGTTGTACTCCAAGAGTCCGCCCCAAAAGTATATCGTAAATGTAGTTAATGTTCTTACTTTGGGAACTTACAAGCCTTGCGTGAAGCGTGAAGGTAAAAGAAAACAAAGATATGTGTATCGCAGCACCGTACCGCAAATAATACTTAAAGAGTATTTTATTTTTAGGCATCGAAATAATGACTCAGATACAGTAAAAAACCTTTATTCCTTGATTATGGAATAAAAATTAAACTTAATATTATCTAACTGCCAATTACAAATTATGTTTTCTGGCCTTCATTTTACTGAAGTTCTCAATAACTTGATTAAAGTCCATTTCTTTGGTAACCTTTCTTTCTATCGATAAAATTGATAAATTAACCAAACGTTCTTGGTGCATGGTGGTACGCAGATAGTTTTTTATTAATTTAAGTTTCGAAAAACTTCTTTCACACGATGCCACAGAAACACATATTGTTAAAAAATATTGTAATATAAGAGAGACATTTGGCAATGATTCACTAAAATCCCATTTTACAATAAATTGTAAGGCTTCTTCAGCCGTGCAGCTAGCACCGATGTCTTCATCTGTATTTGTAGCCTTCAGATGTCTCCGATACCTTTTAATTTCTAGAAGCACTTGCTCTTTATTAAACTCATCAAAAATACTAATGAGATTATTTACTGCTTCAACCATATTTTCATCAGAAGATTGAAGCATAAACTTGGGCTCAACAACTTGAAAAGTATTGTAGATCTTCTTCATTGCTTTAGATCTCTGGGATAATTCTGTAATAAACCGGTCAATGCATTGAAACATTGACCGGCGCACTTCTTCTTGAATTGTTAGCCCAACATCTTGAGCTAATTCACCAGGCAATGTTCTTTGTATTCTTCTTCTGCCTCGTCGGTTGATATCAATTCCCATATCATCACAGGATTTGGTACCAAAATTTATAGCATTATCCACTATGCTAACTCTTTCCGTAGTTAAAAACTCATAAAGGGCTTCTAGTAAAAATGTTTTGCAAAAAGAAAAATATTTTTTTAATTGAAAATATTGTTTAATTTGACTCTTAATAAATTTTATATTGATAGAAATAGGAAATAGGTATAATTTTATTCGATGTGAGGCCCCTCCGAGCCCGAGGCCCGGGGCGGGCCGCCCCCTCCGCCCCCCCTTAGTCCGCCACTGAATCGACTACATTGTAACAACCCAAATTGTCTCAAGTAAATCTTGAGGTCGTTTGAATGCTACTACGGGTAACTACGGAAGCCGGATCCGGGGACGAAATAAATTTGGTCGAAATAAATTTGTTATTATCACTATTAGCGACGAATCTTCTTAAATGCGGGCACCACTCCTATTTAATATAGGAGATTCACGGGGGGGGGGGGGGGGGATTTAACTTGTAAATAAATCAAACGCTTCGAATTTAAAAAAACTAATTCTAATAATCAACTGTACAAGTTTTATGGGTTATACGATCAAATCATATTTACAGTCACATAACACACCAACTACTTACTCGAACAATTGAAAGATCGATGTAATTAACCAAACTCAACTGAATTTGACATAATTTAAGTAAACAATGAACGCGCAGCGAACATTTGAACTTTTTTTGACCTGTTAATTTGTGAATCCTATTCAGTAATTTACTTCTATCATTAATCGACTAAATCTAATTGAATTCTCTTTAACACGGTATGTAACCTTCACTTGTAATGATATCGAAGCTAAACAACTTCCTATATATGTTCACAATCATCTAATCTTACCTTTTCTAAACTAAGATTTACCGGCTTTCGGAACTTAGAAATTTTTACCCACTTTAATGACAAAACCAGCTACCTGAACTCTAACCTAAAATGAACGGGGTGTACTCAATCTTATATACACGAAAGAATGGATCTTGGATGGGGGGAACGAAAATAAAGTAAACAGGAGCGGAAGCTTTATCGGGGATTCTAAATCGAAATTATCTACATACCAGTTTTATCCTGTCATTGTACGTCATCGGGATGTGCTACTGTGGATTTGAAAGGATCCAAACCAAAGACGTAGAGGGAACCGCGATGCCTTGCTGGACCAAAAGCATCTCAAGGTCGGTTGGTGGGAGAAGTGATAAAAGGGTCTTGCAAACCTAAGACACTTTCAGATGAACGCACGCCTTGCAAAACCGAAAACATGCGTTACCATTGCAGGATAAATCGAGGACCTTCATTTCCTGGTGACCTAAACTTACAAATTATTGTTTTCCTCGGGTGTCATCTAACCTTAATTTGTATAATTTAAACTTATTAAATTAGTTGGTGTTAAAGTAATCTAATTTTTACATTTATCTTTCAATAACTTATCGGCTGAAATTTATCCTCTAAATTAGCAAAGCCGATTTAACCAAAAATTTTTTATTCGTTGCAACTCTCTTATCTCCAATAACTAAACATGCTGGTTTTGTTAGTAACGCGCGGTGACTAGCTATGACCCAAGCAAAAGGAATTCGTTTAATTCACTTCCCTAACTGAATAGGTGCTCTTCAATTCCAAAGAATACAATCAACTAAACTGACTCTGACTTTACGGTTATCCTAGCAAAGCAATTGGCCATACCTATAACTATTTTTAAAACAAATAAATCGATATTATAAAACAAAATCAACTACCGGATGTACCAAAACAATTTCGTCGAGGAAAAAGTAAAGATTCTGTAACACCACTCGTACTCTCAGGGTGTCACGTTAACAAAATTAGAAAAATGGGGATTATATGGACTGAGTACTTACCCCTTTTCTCCTTTAGTAGGGACTTCTCACAGTCTCCGAACAGCGAAGAATGGGCCTACTCGACGAAGTCCAGCTTCCAGACCTTAAGGAGCAAATTATGGCGCACTCGCAACCTTATAACCCCCAATTTTGTTTTGTTATATTTGGCAGAAAATATTTCAACCGAAACGCGCAAATAAAAGACTGAAAAGCGAAAAATGATATTAACACAATTAATTATTCTAAGATAATAATAAAATACCTGCTTATCCAGGAAATTTTCACTCAAACTCCAATGTTATCTGGTAAGCAATCTTTAATATCATCGGTTCAGACAAAATACTTTTGTTTATACATTTTTCGTTTTTCAGGTAACGAATCAAAAATTTGGTATCGTGATTTTTGATTAATTTTGTAAAATTGGTAAATTGTTACAATTCTTAATAAACAGCGGGAAACCACCCCATTAAATTTCTTTCCCTAGTTAGTCATCTTGACTTATGTCAAGTTGATAGCCAACGCTCGCTGAGCGGATATGGTACTTTAAGAAGATGTAAGTAAGAAGTATATTACTTTGCGGGAGAAGACGCCCCCATTCGAGATTTTTTGTTCAATACAGGGACAATAAATGTACCACCCAACCGGTGGGAAAAAATCAATTTGGAAAACTACACTGAAAGAAAAACATAGTTGAAAGTGTTATTATTATAGCATTTGTCGCTATCTAAATAGTGGAAATCGGGATAGTGCATTTTTATGATTTGAAATGCTATGGTAAATGGCTCCATTTCCCCGGCACCCCCACCAAAAAATATTGAAATCGGACTTGGTGGAATCGTTTGTACTACGTTTGTATCGGTTTGTACCGCAAAAATTTTCGTTTGTACCATCAAGACAAAAAAGTTACAGCACTTTCAAAGTGGGGGTGCCAGGGAAATGCCAGCACCCCCACCTCAAAATATTCAAATTGGACTTGGTGGAATCGTTTGTACTACGTTTGTATCGGTTTGTACCGCAAAAATTTTCGTTTGTACCATCAAGACAAAAAAGTTACAGCACTTTCAAAGTGGGGGTGCCAGGGAAATGCCAGCACCCCCACCTCAAAATATTCAAATCAGACTTGGTGGAATCGTTTGTACTTCGTTTGTATCGGTTTGTACCGCAAAAATTTTCGTTTGTACCATCAAGACAAAAAAGTTACAGCACTTTCAAAGTGGGGGTGCCAGGGAAATGCCAGCACCCCCACCTCAAAATATTCAAATCGGACTTGGTGGAATCGTTTGTACTACGTTTGTATCGGTTTGTACCGCAAAAATTTTCGTTTGTACCATCAAGACAAAAAAGTTACAGCACTTTCAAAGTGGGGGTGCCAGGGAAATGCCAGCACCCCCACCTCAAAATATTCAAATCAGACTTGGTGGAATCGTTTGTACTTCGTTTGTATCGGTTTGTACCGCAAAAATTTTCGTTTGTACCATCAAGACAAAAAAGTTACAGCACTTTCAAAGTGGGGGCTCCATTTCCCCGGCACCCCCACCACAAAATATTCAAATCGGACTTGGTGGAATCGTTTGTACTTCGTTTGTATCGGTTTGTACCGGAAAAATTTTCGTTTGTATCAAAAAGACATAGATGAAAAGCTGAAAGCAAGCTAAGTAGAAAAGTTCTAGACCAACGCGCATACGCCGCTTTTACAGGGGTGGCTTGAGTACATAATAAAAAAAACTTTTTTCCCCCCTCTATTAACGAAAATAATGATGGATATTAATATTATTATTATAATAAATAATAATGTGCAATCTATATTAAAGAAAAGTTTTTACGAAGTTATGAGTATTTCCAATTTTAGAGAACTCCGAGCAAGTTACGCTTGGTTACATTTCATTCGGCAGAAAAGATGAACAAGAGTTATTTTAAGTAAATAATTTTATTATATTAATACTAGGGGGGCTCCGCCCCCCTGGCCGCCTTTGGCGGCCCAACCCCCTTGGGCCGCTTCGCAGCCCAATATTCCCGGCCGGTTTACGGTTGAACCACCCCCATTGGATTTTGGATTTCGGGGGAGGGGGAGTGGCAAGTATTAACCTGCACGCACTTAGGCCACTCTACCGGACCCATTGTACTGCTTCCACTTTGTTGCTCACCCCCAGCCTGACCCACAATGTCGACACTGCTAAGTATGACCGCAGCCGTTAGGCGGTCTCTCGCCCTCACCACCGACCAAAACTCCCCAACAATGGCCGGCACCACGAACCAGGGACGTCCGTTCGATGACCGAGTTCTGAGAAGTTCCGCGATTGCGTAGTCGATGGGGAGTAGGGGTGATTTTTTTTTATTACCCTGTTTGACATATTAGATCAGCTCAAATCAGGGGGACCGCCGGTTTAACGTGCCCTCCGAAGCACGAAGACGGTTCATTGGAGGAAAGAAAGTCCGAAAGAAAATTGACTCCTACTGGACTCGAACCAATGCCTTTAGCATCAGTAGTCGATTGCTCTAACTACTCGGCAAATGACCTTCTTGGCCACCCCCATTTCGCCACCTCGTAATTCCATATAAATGAGAAATCTTGCGAGTTATAAAACTTCTTTCCATACGACATTTTTTTGTTATGTCGCTTGTACTTTGAATTTGTATTCCATCCTTTGCTCGACGTCTTGATAATGCCACATATAACTGTCCGTGACTAAACAAAGGCCTATCGACATTTATACCAACTTTGTCAAAGCTCTGCCCTTGACATTTATTTATAGTTATAGCGAATGCCAACACTATCGGAAATTGTCGTCTATGGAGTACAAATGGTAATCCGCTTGCAGATGTATCGCCAGTATCCAATTTGGATCTTGGCGATAATTTGGACAGTTTAACTTTTCCATTATGACAAAAACTTTTCTTGCAAAATTCATTTTTCCAAAAAATAGCATAACAATTTGAACATTTCTCGGTCATTTCACCCGCATCATGAGGAGTTACGATTCCAAAACAGTGACCAGATCTGTCGATGATCGCTGTAGCGCTCTTCTTTTTGTGCTTCTTTCAGTTGAAGGTTTTGCTGGTGGTTTTAATGTTGAAGGTTCTTGTTCCTCTTGTAGTTGTACCGATTCTAAAACAGTGGCCAGATCTGTCGATGGTTGCTGTAGCGCTCTTCGTTTTCTGTTTCTTTCGGTTGAAGTTTTTGCTGGTGGGTTTGATGTTGAAGGTTCTTGTTCCTCTTGTAATTGTACCGATTCTAAAACAGTAGCCAGATCTGTCGATGGTTGCTGTAGCGTTCTTCTTTTTCTGCTTCTTTCAGTTGAAGTTGTTGCTGGTGGTCTTGATTGTTGAAGGTTCTTATTTCTCTTGTAGTTGTTGCTGTCGAGTTTTGTGTTTTCTCGAACGTTCAGTAGATGTTTTTCGTCTTTTTTTTCTTTCTGTGTACTTTCAGTATCTGAGGATGTATCCCGTTGTGGTCGCACTCCTTTGTTTGCTTTTATTCCATCTGTTCTTAGAATTAAAGAAGCTCCGCTAATTATAACAGTCGGAAAACGTAAAATCCTTTTTTGGTTAAAGATAACTTTTAAATGAGTCCTCATCTCTAGCCGAAACTATGTATTAACCGTCAGGATCTCATTAAATTTTGTGATATGATCAAAGTTGAAAGGTAATGATTAGATGTTAACTCTCGAACAGCTATTGAATTTAAAGGTAGAATGGTAGTAATTTTTGGACAATAGTATTAAATTATTTTTTACTTCAATTACTTTTATAGTACTTAATTCTCCAAATTGTGATCGTGATAGTACAACTTCTTTAACTTACTTAATATATAGACATCAACGTCCTATAAATATTTATATAGGCTATAATCCTATGATACGGTGATCTAATGATCCGGTGATCCGAAGAAAGCAATAATCTGATTATCTGATTACGGGTCAGATAATCCGTACTCTTTTACTCCATATAAGTAAAACATAAAACTTTATGTGCAAACTTTTTATGGAACGTTTTTGAATAACAATTTTAAATCAAATTAATGATTGGTTCTTTTTTTTAACCAATAGCCAATGAAATTTCAAAACGTTTTATGGATAAGGGATTACCAACCTTATATTTTAAAACGAAGAAAATCTTGGAGAACTACCTTTTTAAATTAATAAATCGATGTTTACCAATTTTGGTTTTTAATTTATATTGCATTCCCTTTGACTTATATAATAGAATTTTTTATTGGTTGTCAGATTATCCTATTATCGAAAACGTTGCATAAAATCGTTGCATGAAATCGTTGCATAAAAGCGTTGCATAAAAACCCTTATCTTTTTATATATATAGAGTAGATAAAAGATTATACACTGATAAATACGTGCGCATTTGATAGTATAGTCCAGGTTCTATGTTCTTCGTATGCCGAAAGCTCTAATTATGCGAATTTTATCAATCGAAATAAGTCACATCTGCTAAACGAGCTTGTTGCACATGCTATGCGAGATGGTATCAACGCACAAACATATAGGAAGCGGGCTTCTATTTTAATCGGTATTATTACCAATAAGAAAGACCTACCAAATAATCACGTCGAAGTGGATGCTGCAAGTACCGCGTATTACTTATGTAATGCATTATTCAAAGATAATCAATCAGTTATAGAGGGCCGTACGTGTGTTAAATGTAAGCATAAAATTGAAACGCGATATCCTTCGACAGTGGTAAATTTTCAAGATAGTAGTGTACTAAACCTTCAAGATGCATTAAATTTCAAGTTTAATGAAAATAACGGTAACCTCAGTCAGTGCAAAATGTGCAAATCCCAGTACGAAAAAAAGGTAGTTTTTGGTCAACAAGTATTGTTTGAAATATGTGGACTATCTACATCAAATTCACCAATTGAATTAAATATTCCTTTAAAAGAAGTTCCCCTTCAAATTGTGCTGAACGATACGGTTTACCATTTTCAAGGTGCTATTAGTTTTCTACTTTCAATATTAAAGAATGTGAATGCTATTGGTCACTACGTCTGTTACTGTTGGCGTAACAGTTCTGGAAAATGGGAACGTTATGACGACCTACAAGATCGGTCCAAGATAGTGAGACAATCAATAGTAGCAACTAATTGTCAATTTTTGATTTATACTACTTAATATATTAATAATTGTACATTTTATTAATTATTTAGTTTGTTTTCTTTTATATTAATATAATAAAATTATTTACTTAAAATAACTCTTGTTCATCTTTTCTGCTGAATGAAATGTAACCAAGCGTAACTTGCTCGGAGTTCTCTAAAATTGGAGGGCGCAGTTATCTAACTCTGACTAGTCGAAAAAAATTTCTTCAGCTACACACTAAAGAACAGGCTTATATTTGTCTAATTAAAGGAAAAAAAGGGAGAATATGGTCAAAATAACCAAAATATCGACTTTTGAAAAGAAGGGAAAGTAAATTCATGTAGCCGGTCGAACCCGGGGTCTGCACATATATCCGGTTACAGTCCCTTGAAATGGAGTGAAATTTTTTCGGTCCGATTTGAATTTTTCTTTGAAATTCGGATAGATGGGGGTGTGATTAGTAGATATTAGTAATAAATATAATCAAAAAAATGGAAAATAACTCGTGTATTGCCTAAAAAGTGAAAAAATTAAATTTTTTTTGCCATCCAATTTTAGGGGTTTGCATTCGAAAAGGAGGGTAATCCATCGTCAAATCCTACCCTTACGGGGCGCCGCTCCGCTCTGCACCCCTCCAGGGCGGATTTGACTCTGGTTACTAGGCTAAACATACGAGAAGCGCCACCGATCAAGAACACCGGGATCTATGCAACCGGGATGTGAGAGACCCTCGAAATAGCATTAAAAAGTATAGTTGCGGTATGGGGCAGTATACTATTACGTTTCACCCCCAAAAAATCGCGTAAAAACAAAAAATAAGCGATGTTACATGTAGGAGCGTCGAGCTGCATCTGCCGGTGCGAAATTCTCTAAGTGTAAGAGTATATCTAAGTGCACGTACCGTCAACAAAATGCGCGCCGGCCGAGCGAAGTAGTGGCATTCGACCGGTTATGCACCATGCTCTCGCTACTTTTCCATACTTTTCAAATTCGATTATTTCAAAATTTTGATAATAAATTCTCGGTTCATATTTTGAGAATTTGTTATATTAACTGTGTTCTTTAGTGTGTAGCAGAAGAAATTTAGTTTCGAGTAGTCAGAGATAGCTAACTCTAGCCAAATTGGAAATACTCATAACTTCGTAAAAACTTTTCTTTAATATAGATTTTTGTCTTGATGATACAAACGAAAATTTTTGCGGTACAAACCGATACAAACGAAGTACAATCGATTCCACCAAGTCCGATTTGAATATTTTGTGGTGGGGGTGCTGGGGAAATGGAGCCCCCACTTTGAAAGTGCTGTAACTTTTTTGTCTTGATGGTACAAACGAAAATTTTTGCGGTACAAACCGATACAAACGAAGTACAAACGATTCCACCAAGTCCGATTTGAATATTTTGTGGTGGGGGTGCTGGGAAAATGGAGCCCCCACTTTGAAAGTGCTGTAACTTTTTTGTCTTGATGGTACAAACGAAAATTTTTGCGGTACAAACCGATACAAACGTAGTACAAACGATTCCACCAAGTCCGATTTGAATATTTTGAGGTGGGGGTGCTGGCATTTCCCTGGCACCCCCACTTTGAAAGTGCTGTAACTTTTTTGTCTTGATGGTACAAACGAAAATTTTTGCGGTACAAACCGATACAAACGTAGTACAAACGATTCCACCAAGTCCGATTAGAATATTTTGAGGTGGGGGTGCTGGCATTTCCCTGGCACCCCCACTTTGAAAGTGCTGTAACTTTTTTGTCTAGATGGTACAAACGAAAATTTTTGCGGTACAAACCGATACAAACGTAGTACAAACGATTCCACCAAGTCCGATTTGAATATTTTGTGGTGGGGGTGCCGGGGAAATGGAGCCATGGTAAATAACAAAACCTGAAAGTGTTGTTGAACAGTTTTTCTGTCATTCTTTGCTTACCCATTAGCAGGATATGCTATTTGTTTTTACTGATAAAGGGCAGCGTTTGTTAATTGAATAGCTAAAAATGCTATTCAGATATAGCTGAAATAATTATAAAATAGTAGAAAAAACGAAATGCAATGCATGAATATTCCGATGGAAAATAGCAGTATATCCTATTTGAAATAAGAACCAGTGCAACACGATATACTATATTTCATAAAAATATGTGCAAATATTGTAAAAGAATATTGCAATTTTTAATAACAAAATAATTAGGCATTCGCATTTCTGTAGCAGTAAATGAAATGTAAACTAGCTGAAAGTCAAATAATATTCAGTTTTAGTTGCATTTTGTATATAGCAGATATTCATATTCAATACTGCCATTGTTGCTGCTGAAATATATTGAAAAATAATATAAATGATACCTATGGGAAAAATAATAATCAAATAATTTACATAATTTTATTTTTATATCAAAAATTATACAATTAAAATTCAATAACAAATTTTGTCGATTTAAAATTGACCAAAGAATACGTTTTACAAAAATCCCGGTACTTTACTTACATATTAGTAGACAAATATTATCACATGTTATCATTATCATCTTACCTATAACGCATCTAAAAAAAGTTGCGACGTCAACGAAAGAACGAAGAAATGTAACCGTTTTATTTAATTATCAGCCCATGACTTCTGAAATCATAAGTAAAATAACATTCAAAGTTCCATCAAAATCGGATAGAATTTAATTTTAAACGATTTAAATGATTTACAATAACACAGTTTAAAAATTTATTTTATTGAGAGCACACGCGAACTTTCTTAAATGGCGACTTAGCTTTAATGAAAATTGAATTTAATATTAGCCAAGTTACTATTAGCAGTTGAATTCAAATATGATATCTATTTATTTAAACTGTATTCACAAAATAATAGTAAAAACATTAATAATATTTACCTTTGAATATTTCTATTAAATTTTGAAGATTCCATTCTTTAATTTAACGCTCTTGTGTATACAGCACAATAATATATAAAATCCCACATAAGACTAACTGCGTTGTAATCACGTTGTAATGTTCTGCTCACTTTTACAAAAAGTGCTTATTAAGCATTAAAATATAGTAATTCTTTTTCTGCTTAAATACTAACAAAAAAAGGTATGTACATAAAAAATATAAACTCTTCTATGGATAATATCCGAATTTGTTAAAACGTACAGCACGCGTAGGCATATATTATTTTAAATACAGCTATATTGGATAAAAATAATACAAAAACAAAATAGCAATTATTAGTATTTTTGATTGCTGTTTAAATAACTATGACTGTTATCACAGATTGTGTATTGAAAGAAATGATAGACAGGAGTTTTAGGTATTTTTAAGCAGTCATTTGAAATAATATACAAAGCTATTTTTTACAGTAATTTCTAATAAATATTAGGAAAATTTCCTATAATTCCAAGCGTGTGTAGCCCATATTAGCTCTGCCATTGTTTATAGCACTTTCGGCACCAGCTAGTTTTTTCAGTGTACCACAAAAATAGCAGAGTACCTAAACTTGCCGGAAACACCGGGCATTGTTTTAAGAGCACATCGGCATCCTTGTTGGTATATTCGGGTGCAAGCATCATTATAAATACTAAAAAGAGATGGGGGCTGGAAATCGGGGGTTGAAAATTTAGTTACAAATGGAAAACACATTGCCGCGTTAATATTTGGTCAAGAAAATCCGTCTACTGGTGCAAGTTTAACTACACCTTTTCCTCCAGTAATTCAGGAATCGTCAACCGTTATTCACATTTGTTAATTGATATTCAGAAATCGTCAATTTTAATTTAGAAACCGACAAATAAAAATTAGAATGAAATGCAAAAGTGGGGCTTTTACAGTGCAGAATAAGGCTTTAATAAAAATCGAAAAATATAACAATATTTTAATTTATTTTTTTATATACAGTTGACTCGCGATAATCCGACATTTGACAGTCCGACACGCCCGGTAGTCCGACGCCGCGTCGGATCTTACTCTTTACGTAAAAAGAAACAGAAAACGATTGCAGATTTTATTAAGCCGTAAATATTGTAATGCACTGACGTAGCCTCCCGTTGGGCTCCAAAAAGTGCTGTGAACGGAGTCTTATAAAATTGCCACACGTTGGGCTAGCGAAAAAGTGCTATGTACCCCCTCGCTAATGGAGTTAAAGGTTCTGTTCGTTAATGTTTTATATGGGTGTACGTAATTGTACCCCGTCAATGGAAAATATGTGAAATTTTATAAATACAATTTAATGAAATGATGTGCCTCAGCTTAGCTCGTTCGTAGTGCATGTATCTTACCTTGTACAGGGTAGGTTCGTTCCGTTACCAATACTGTAAATAAAATTATGGCGCGGAACAGGTCAAAATAAATATCCTTCGTTACAAGATTATTAATGTTTTTATTTAGCACACAAATGTCAATAAAGATTTTGTTATATCAAAAAGTTCTATTATTAAATCTATTATAAAAATTCTGAACGTTAAATTACGAAAAACACGTGTCGTATGGAGTCCGCAAATTTCACTTAGTTATATTAAAATTGTATTTCAATGTGCACGTTACCTTAGTAAATTCAGGAATGTTTTCTTTTATTTGAACGGGAGATGGTACAATTGCGCACCTAAATACACTCAATGGGTTCATTTACCATGAAAAACTTCCAGCTGCAGTTTGTTGACCTCGTTGTGTCGTGATTTTTATTTCTTCAGGAATACTTTCAATCCTTTACGTTTTTCAACTTTTCTCTAGTTTTACGTAGGTAAGTAATTATTTTGATTATATTTACACTTGTATTTTGTATTTTCACTAATTATTTTCACTATTTTATCAATTTTATTAGGACGATTAAAATTCGCCACCATTCACGTGTGAAAATTAACACCAACCTCTATCGATTGTTTTCTTAATTTTTCTCCCGAAATTCACCGCAATCTCGATGTTTGCATAGACGTTTTTTTATTGGTTGATCGAAAAATCAATATTATCTGGATTTTCACAGTACAGGTATGGATTAAGCCAATTGTGGTTCGTTGAAATTTTATAAGTAAAATTTTCTTTTATTTTTTTATAGATTGGATTGCCTTCTTCCCAAGTGCTTCGTGATTGAATAAATAAAGATGCTGGACATGAAATTTCCATACGCAGTTCATTAAGTTGTGACATGTCGAACTCACGTAATAATTTAACAAACTTATTTTAAATTTAACTATAACATAGATTTTTACATTAATCAAATTAATTAACAAATTTCTAACTTTTGAAATACCTTTCTTATTGCTGACAATCTTTCATTTACTATAAATTAACATTTTTAACAAAGACAATTATTAAACGATACATTTCAAATTTATTTTATTCAAACCTGTTTTATGTCCCTTTTTAACGAATCATTTGACTTTGAACTAAATTTCTTGGTATCGGACGAAGTTTTTCTGATTACTTTGATAAGTCACATGCTTTAATTCATAACAAAATTTTACCGGAACTTAAACAACGTACTTCCATTGACGTGGTATCTCGATACCGCAATATGTACTGTCGGTACATAGGTAATTGCTGCAATTTATATTGTTTTATGTTATAAATTAATATGTAATAAATTTGTATTATTCGTTTTGTTTTATTCAACTTAAATTTTCTTGCCTTAGAAGTCAAAATTCAGTTTTAAAAAATCAACCTTCAGTAATCCGACATTATTGATAATCCGACACCCCCTCGGTCCCGTAACTGTAGGATTATCGCGAGTCAACTGTATATGTAATAAGAAAAACTTAAATTATTTCACAACAATAATTAATGTTAAACAAATTTTTAGCGAATAACTTAGCGACCGATTGGCATATCTTGCATTGATAAGGCTGCTGCATGATGTATTGTGCAGTGTTGCGCAGCACGAGCACAATCGCCTCCATTTACGGTCTCCTTGGCCCGATCTATTATTTCCTCTAAGTAGACCAGTCTTTGTTCCCCAAGATTAGGCCCCACGAAATTGTGAACTCGAATGTTGCTTTTGGCTTCTGCCTTGATTTTCGACCAAATATACTCAATGGGATTTAGCATTGGACAGTATGGGCCAAATCGCAACAGAGTTGCTTTCGTCCCAGTAAAGACCGTTTCCAGTCTTGGATGGCAAGGCGCATTGTCCACGAGTACTAAATCTAAATACTAAATACTAAATCTAAATAAATAACTAAATACTAAATCCAAAGTACTAAATCGGACAGTTGATTTCCCATATCGTTCCAATGTTTCAGTAATGTCCTTACCCAATCACATGCTAATTGTGAAGTAATAGTGTAAGAAAATTGGGCACATTTTGCTAAAAAAAATCCAAAATCGGTTTTCTGCGATTTTTCGACGGCTTTCGTTAGGTAATTATTCGTACTTTAACATACTTAAAAAACGTCCTCTCAGAACCCTGAGCTTCTTACCGAATTCTTCGTCTGAAGTTGACATTTTTTATGAAGGAGTGAAAATTATGTTTTTCGGCAAAATATTTTTAAACAAATTTCTATTTCAGCTATACTGTTATCA
The DNA here is from genome assembly GCA_932274525.1 of Podabrus alpinus. NCBI lineage: Eukaryota > Metazoa > Arthropoda > Insecta > Coleoptera > Cantharidae > Podabrus > Podabrus alpinus. Next base: position 44,838,323 of record OW026456.1, on the reverse strand, counting down.
TATATAGGGTCATCTGGGGTAAATATGAAATACACAAAAATTTGGGTAAAAGTGAAACAAGCATGTAATTAATTAACAAATTAATTTATTCAAAAATTGTGAATGTCATAATTTCATTGATAGTTTAATTTAAATAGATACAAAAATCTGAAATATTAGTTCTCAAATTTGTACTGTCTACGAAGTGTTTTCACAAACAGTGTAAAAATGTGCAAAATAAATTTCAGTTTTATTAGTATAACTTTGTTTATATCTACAAAATAAATTGCAGCATCAGTTTAATATCAATTTTTCACATAACAAATAGACAAATTGTAAATGATGTCTTTTTAGTTATAGTTTTTGTTAATTTTATTTTTTTTATTGTATTTGTAAATTTTCCCATGTCTGTTTCACTTTTTTCCAAAATCAAGGTTAAAAATGAAACGCAGTTTTTATTTTTTCTTTTTCAATTGATATTTAATTATACAAATATTTATGCATAATTGTCAAAATCACGAAAAACTGCATGGGATAGTAAAATTAGAATATTTAATATTTGTATTTCTAAGTGCCCTAAAAATTTAAAGTTTTATAATTTGTAGCACATTTACCCCATATGACCTAACTCATTAAAAAAATTAAAAACACTTAAAATATTTTAACAACATCCTCGAAATCATGAAAAGAAGAGTTTCCTAAAAATGGTCAGGGGGTTCTGATTTTTGGATATATGTTTTAAGGTTTGGGGTTCTAATAAAAATTCTGAGTTGGCGACCTCGGCGACCGCCCGGAAGTGCCGCCATTTAAAAAAAAATGGCAAAAAAAGTTTCTTCGCAATATTTCCTTACCAGTTGACTTTACGAAGAAAATTACTTTTATAAATCTTATAGAAAATAAAATTTACTACAACTTCTATCAAAGGTATTTTTCTCTAAGTCGGATAGTGGCTGAGCGTCAGCACTGTTTCTAAAATGTTTATACCTATTTTACATAATATCCTAAAGTTTTTTATACTTTTTGTGAACGACTTTATGTGTTTGTAAAAAGAAATTTAAAATTAAAATCATTTATCAGTATCATGAATTTGGAATTTGTTATTTAGAACACGACAATATATTTTATTTATTATCAAACAAATATTGTGTTTATAAATATAATAATTATTATAGTATGTAAATAATTTCTCATTTGTCAGAGGTTTGCTATTGCACGCATCAATAGCATTGTGATAATGATTCGAAAAGTTAGTTTAGCAAATATGTGTACCACCAATAGATTATTTTTGAAGAACATATTGAAATGTGATATTAAAAATTCTCAAAATGTGGGTTTGTGTCGAATAGGTGCAAATAGCAGGTAAAATTTGTAGTAATCTATTTAATTTTAAAATTTTTATTATGTTAATGTCTGTAAGAGGCGAAACCAAAAATATAAAATACCTCAGGTTAGAAAAACTTTGAAATAGTTTCGATGATATTGTAATACTTCTTAAAGGAACCCTCGAACAATAGGAATTTGAATAATACAATCCAAGTTTAAAGTGCACGATGTTGTCGATTATTTAATAACGGCTGAAAAGGTTGAATATTATTGCATATTATGAAGAATATTCAATTCACTTGATAATTTCATTCCTATAATTAAGGATCGCGAGGTAAAATATTATGTAGACCAGCTGCTTGTTAAGAATAGATACAAGTTTCTGCAGGAGGGGGCGATTTTTTGAAAGTAACATTAGGGTGTTTTTTTAGTTGCATGATAACTTCCAATTGTGAAATAAAACATTAAAAAATTGCTGAAATGTTTTTTTAATTATTTTTTTTATGAAAGTCAATTTAATGCCATTTATGATTTGAAAATGATTTTCGGCATGTAACCACCACGACTAATCGTTACGAAGCGAATCCGATTAGTCTAATTTTTGACCACTTTTTCCAATATTTCTGGCCTTATTTCATAAATGGCTTTCTGAATATTGACCTCCAATGCTTCCAGAGATGTTGGTTTGTTAGCATAAACCATGGATTTAACATACCCTCAAAGAACATAATGTGTAGGCGAAACATCACGCGATGGAGGCCAATTGATATGACCATTTCTTGAAATAATGTTGTCACGAAATTGTCCTTTCAATAAATCGATGGTTTCCGTGGCTGTGTGGCACGTAGTACCATCCTGTTGGAACCATAATATGTCGATGTTTAACTCTTGGATTTTTGGAAACTAAAATGTATTAAGCATGTGTCGATATCTCATACCATTCACCGTAACGGTAGCTCCTTCCTCATTTCGAAAGAAATATGGACCGATGATGCCCTTGGCGTGTATTGCACACCAAATAGTCAATTTTAATGGATGCAATGGAGTCTCAAAATAATGTTCCGGATGGCTTTCAGTCCATATGCGGCGATTTTGCTTGTTCACATACCCATTCAACCAGAAATGTGAACTTAAGTCAAGAAACATAAGTTTACAGTAGAGGCAAATTAAGTTGTTTTTACCGTTTAAAAAAGATGAATTTCGAAAAAAGTTTATAATATTTTCACTCTCACACTCTTATTTTTGTGATTTGATATAAGTTCTTTATACCATTAGAAATAGGGGAGAAATAGAATTGTTTTACTACAGTAACCCAGAAACGGCAATTTTTGACTTAAGTTGTTTATACCAATCATCAAAGAACTGTCACTTTGACAAACTTCATTCCAAAGTTATCCTTAATAGAAGATCTGATGCAGCTAAAAAGAACCCTATACATGTGAACCCACTGAAACCCAATGGCTTCGTTTGGGAAAACTAGAAGTTCGAAGATAACTTTATAAAGCTTTGTTATGACCTTTCCTTGTCGCTTAAAAATGGACAATATCTCGGTAAATAAGAACGATAAGATCCAGTACCTTACGAAGGAAATAAAAGTAAAAACTAATTTGCGTTGCGTTTAAGGTCACATGATTTATTTTAAATTATCATTGAATTTTAAATGGATTATTTATAACATAATACAATAAATAGAATTTATTTTTGCTGATTTGATATTTAATATATAGGATTAATCGGAAAATACTGTTTTGACTAAATTTTTTTATTCATGCATGTTCCCTATTTATTTTGAAAATAAATTATGCAATAAAAATAGTTTGTTTAATTTAAATATAAATTGCTTAAAAACAAATATATATTTTTATTGACTTAAATAAAGATTATGTGGAAGCACTCATATAACGTGTTTAATTTATATGAAGTTTATCTGGCAAGAATTAAATATTTTGTTTAATTTAAACATAAATTGTATAAAAACAACTGTTATATATTTTAATAAAACTTATAATTTAAATTTATTGAAAATTATTTGGGAACAAATACATCTGATCATACTGTCAATATTATAGCAGTATTATAATTAAAAGCCAAGTCTGTTCTTCCCGGTGCACCCGAATAGCACCACGAAACGATTAGTCCATAGGTTTATGGACTAATCGACATTTCGTATCCGAAATGCACCTCCTTATTTTTAAGTAAACGGCAGACCTTTACCAGTTTGTCGGAATTGAACCACCTCCATTGTAATAAATTCATTATTTAATTCAGCTAATAATATTTTTCACTCACAAGTTAAATTTGACTCCATTAAGAAAACTATACCTCGCACATTATTTAGTTACTTGATATTCTTTGTTTTCTTCGATGTCTTTGTCGAGAAAAAATCTGACAAATCCACTTCTTCCTTTTTCTTTCGGCAGTCAGTTTCTCATCCGCCTTTCATCGAAAAAAGATGAGTAATTTTATAAATCTAATAATATATTTATTTTCTTCGATTTGATGACCAATACTTTATAAATGATTTACTTTATTAATTCACTTTAATAGATTGCAGCCATTAATTTCGTAGATCAATAGTTTAACTCCATAGACACTTTTTAGGATCAAGAAAAATTATGTTAAGGGCAGAATAATATATTTTCTTAGATTTACTAAACTAATTTTTTGGATTAACAAAATAAATTTCCTAAATTCGGTCAAGTATTTTCCTAGACTTTATAAAATCCTTTTTTATATGGCAGGTACCGGCTACTATATTTATAGACGGTAGTTTACGTTCATTGGTCAAGCTAAAATGTGAAATATAAATAAATGACCAATAAAAAATTTATAACGATTTTAATTTCATGCATTTGGTAACTACACACTAAAAATTTGTCACTTTTCAAATTTATTTACAAGACTTGAAGTCAAAATTCAAGCAAATATAACTGTTAAAAAATTGTAAGGGTGGCGTTAATTGTTTGTCACGATAAATATTAGAATAAAAAAATAAAATTGTAACGTTTCACATTAAGTTAACGCCAATGAAACAACAAATGTGACGTTGAAGTTATAATCCCATAAACTCAGGACGGTCTAAACTTAGGGCGACCTCCTTAAACAATGGTTTGTCGCTATGGTTAGCTCTGCGAGGGCAAAGGTCAAAATAATTATGTCACCACTTCCGGCTAGATACTTTAGGGGTAACACAGGGGGTGCTAAAGACATTCTCTGAAGAGTAAAGCAAAGTAAATAGTAACGTGAGCGCCACGTAGTTTAAATTTACCACCCTAATGCTCACCCTAAAACCAAAAACCACTGTGGAAACTACGAAATTGTGGTTTCTTAACTGTGACAATTCAAAGTAATGAGTGGCAGTTACCACTAATAACCCGAAAGAGTGTCAAATGTTGCGCAATCCAACAAATAAGTAAATCTTCTTTCAGTCAGAATACCATTGGAATAAAATAACAATTAAAAACGAACTTAAAATAATTGCTTAATAATAATTTCAAATTAAATCTTATAGATATTTACGTCTAAGGATGTGAAACACATCCTTCCCTGAATGAGAGAGATATACTACTCCGCTTCGCTGCGCTACGCTCCGTCTCATTCGGAAAAATTCGCGAATTCAGGAAAGAGTGTTTCTCGGCGTATTACGTATTGCTGTGTCTCAAGCTACCAGGCCAGTGCAAATTATTGAATTTCTAACTCATATAAAAATTTCACACAAAATTTGACCTCATTAAAACTTTACAGATAAGAAAGATAAACCAATTTCGCAATTTCTCTATATTATGAGCATACAAAGATCTTTAAGCATTGATAAATGATAAATAAAGCTGTAAAATAGATTCATGAAGGTTATTGCCACTTCAAAATTTAGTAAAAAAGGTTATTTAAGTCAAAAATGGTAAATTTGCTGTGAAGTGTTATCACAGAGAACATAACCAAAAATTGTACGTCACAAAAATGGAATTTATTCCATGAATAACAAATACTGTGTCAAACCAATTATATAGAAATTTGTTAAATGATCTACTCTCTCTAATGGTCATAATTTGCTACTGACAGTCTATAAAAAGGTAAATAGAGTTCATTTTCGCTTCAAAATTGATAACGAGCTTCTTGATAAGAAAAAGGTCAAGAGCCCAACTAAATCTTGCCTACAAACTGCTTCTGTATTCACGAGACGTCTGGGAACCACTAAATTAATCAAGTCATCAAATATGGAAACGATCCTGTAAATATAAAAACAATTGGTTATTATAAAATTTCAAAAAGAATAAAATTTGACTCACTGATAAGAAAATTAGACCGATTTTCATGAACGGCGCAGGCACAAAAGTCAGTCTTCCTCGAACGTTTCAAAACGACGGATGTGCGGCTCATAATAATGAAAATTTTCCAAGAATAATCAAAATGGATGGACAGGTGTGTCCATAAAATCAAACAGTCGACTTTTAGCTCTTGAAAACGTAAGACGTGTGTGGTTCCAGTGTGAACTATCAAAATTAAAATGATCCAAATGTCCAATGATGCAATCTTATAAAAATGGCTACCGAGCTAAACAAGACGTCTACAAATAAAATGCATTAAAATTCGACTCACAATAAATATCATGGAAGTAAATAACAACAAAACAACTTACCAGCATTCCAATTGATCAACTCAATATGATCAACAATTTGATTTCATGTATCAACGCCATATATTCACGAAACCAGGAGCAACCTTCACAACAACAATCATCAGCTGATCTGTGTAGTTCTGCGAATGTGCATTAGTGAATTATGTTTAGTGCGCATGTCTTTTTGATAAGACTGGATTATTCAAATTTTAAAAAGGTAATTCAAACTTTTAATTATATTTTATGTATTATCATTGTAACTTTTTCTACGCCACAAGAAGAAATTTTGGACCTACATTTTTGATTTATTTGGTATTTAATATTGTCATTTCCTCAGATAAAAATTTATCTGAACTTTATGTGCGCATTGCGATTTAATTATTTTAGTAAATATAAAGCTATTTTTGATTTAATACAATCTATTATTCATCGATTCAATTCAACAACAGTAAGCATATCAATTTTTAAAAGATCATCACAACAAAAGCGAGTTAGTATATCTTCGAATATCACAACATCAATAAATTTTCAATCCACAAATATTTATTCAACTTCAATCAGCATCCCTTAATTGAGTTTAACCTGAATCCACCACACCTTGAGTGAATCTCCACGACTGAGCTATAAGAGGGACAAGGATCGTGAATTTCTTGAGAAATTGCACCCCTGGAAATTTAATTCTTCAATTTTATAAATTTGCTTTTATTCAAAAAAGCTGGCGCTCAACACAAACCCGGGGTGTTTTAGAGATTACACAGCAGTATGTAATTTTTTCTTCAGGATTAGTCTTTGCCGAAATAAAAAAGGAAAACTGTACCAAATTAAAGAAAGGAATATTACAAAATAATTTTACAATTAAGTGAAATTCTAAGATTTAAATAAAACCATTATATTAAGTACAATGTAAAAATTAAAATACTTATTATTACAAATTAAAATATCCAAAACACAAAATGATTTGAAATGAATGAATAAATAGAAAGCTCAGTACATACATGGGTGCGATAAAAATGCACTTGCGATTTGCTAGACATATCAAATAGAAGGAATTGCTGACAGGGCATCGGGGTTTACAATAACAATAATAAATATTGCAAAATAAACATGATAAATAAATAGTTAAGTAAACATTGAAATTATTAATTACTCAACAAGAGCATTCAGTTCTGTATATTACCATAATAAATAAATAAATAATAATTTAAATGTTTAATTAACTATTTAAAATTAAAGTGTAATGTATTAAAATTACTTAGTAAAATTTATCGTTAATGTACAATTTTTTTATTTTAAAAACGAATAGGTATGTACAAGATTAAATAAAAGTTTTAAATAACAAACATTTAATATGATTGCACTTTTATTAATGAAAGTAAACGATAAGGTTATTTACACAGTGCAATTAAAATCAGCAAAGGGAATACCCGCAAGCAAAACTTCATCTTCTAAGAATTTATTGGCAAGAATGTACTTAAGCATTATTAAGTACACCACAAGTGTATTACAATGACTATATATTTAATTACAAAGAGCGCATTAAGGCAACTATTGACGTAACATAACATCGACTGAAAATATGTAACATGATTATACATCAATCTAAATCATCATTTTCAGTTGATGTTCGATCATGTTACATTGATATTGTAGATTGTGTAATTTTGCAACCAAGTATTTAAATTTTCCACTACCATCTCCCTAAGCGCAAACCCAACTTCACGCCTAATCGAACGTACCTAACCTCAAACGCGGCCGCGGGGGCCCCCATCCGTAAGCTCGTGATCTAGCTAAGACACCCTACGTTGTGTAATTAACCTAAAAACCGCTTGATTACAAAAATTACCCCACGGTCGTTGGAAGCTTCCTAAGATGTGGGTAAATGAACACAAAGACAGACGATTTCATGAGTCAAAGGAAAGAAAAAAGTAAAATTCTTTACACAAATAATACACACAGTCGGTTGTTGATTTGTTTTAATTCAACGTCTCAATTGTTTTGTTTTGGTCTTGTCATTCATAATGGTACATATAATATTTTACCTCTTGGGCAATTTTCATACAATATAAATTTCATATTAATTATAAATTATAATCATAGTGGGGTGAGATTTGTAACTTTGTTACTAAAAATCCATAAACATTTATTTTACATATTAATAATTATTTATTCGTATTTAGCTTGATTGTCCCGCTGGGTTTTCAGCTGAGATGCAATCGCCATCTTAGAATTTCAGACAAAGCAATATGTTTTCTTTATCGATCGGTTGCTACCTGACAAGGATTATACAAAAGTGAAAGTCGGTAATTCGACCCTTCCAACCATAAGTGTTACTTTCGCTTATTATATATTTTCTTGTCCTGTTTACCATAGGGGGTGGTTTATCGTAATTGGGTTATTTCTGGTGAAATGCTCATGTCGAAATATTCATTTTAGAGACCATAATGATAATAAGAGACTTACACCTGCATCTTCTTAATACTTCGAAATAGACTGCTTACATCATTTTATCTAATAAAATATCAAACGTGATTATCTTGTAGACATAAGTATCTCAAAAGAGTGTGAAAGGCAAAAGAGGTTTAGTTGTTTTGATTCATAAAAGTTTTGGGGAGTAAATTAAAATAAAATTTTATTTGTAAAAGTATCGGATTTAAAATTTAATAAAATAAGTGCATTGAAAAATAAGTGCGCGGTCTGATAAACAATTTTGGTGGGATGAGCAAGGGGAATAGATGGAGAGTCTCGGTACGTCCATGAAGACGTCAGGACGTAAATTTTAGAAAAGTCTCGTTCCGTCTGTGGAGACGTAAAGAGTTGAATTTTAGAATTTGTTTTTGAATAATTCGTTATTAAATTATTAATGAAAAGTTGATTGATGATTCAAGAAGTTAAAAGAAGTAATACAAAAGTTTCGATTAATATTTTGGAAGATATTTTAAAAGGATCCAGGCGCAAAAAGCCAGGCGCAAAAAACTATTCAATTTTTACCCCCCCCTTAAACGGTAACGGGACAAAAATTGGAAAATTTGGCCATTCCGATTGTCCGTTTTCGCCGCCCCCACCCCTCTAGCAAATTTCAGGTCGATCGGACGAAAACTCTGGAAGTAGATACAAAAATACGAAAAACCGCGAGGAGCCCTCTTGCCAAGCGCTGGAAAAAAATTTCGAAAAAGAAAAATTGTTTCGCCCCCTCGCCCACCGCCCGGAGCTGCCTGAAAAATTTCAACTCTCCAAAGTGCATGCCGAAATTTTGTGACCACTTTGAAGCGCCATTTCACCCCCTCCGTTACGTCCCATGAAAAACGGGAAAATTTTCCCGTTCAATCCTCGTAAAACCACACGGGTATGTAAAATTTCAACTCTCCACGACCCTCGTAGCTATACGCACTAAATTATGAATGAGTGAGTGAGTGATTTGCTCAAATTTATGTGTTTAATACAAAATTTGGATAAAAACTTGGATCAAAATTATCCAAGGCAAACCATATTATTTTAACAGCGCTTATTTTATTTTTGCATTTTAACAATAATTTAAGAGGGAAATATCAAGTGTGGGATATGATAAGATGCGAAAAAATAATCTCTTTCGATTGATATGAGTTTCAATCTCATATGTTCCACCGGGAAGCGGTAATGCTCTTTAACAATTTTCGTTCCCCTACAAAAGGGGTTAAAAATGGACGGTTTTCAACCAAAATCTAATCAGCTCTTTAGACAGTTACTTCAAACTAGTGCATAAAATTTCAACTCAATTGGTGCACGCCTTTGTCTGAAAACGTTGACGATAGAATAACCACACATAACACTTCATACATCACACTTCATACTTCTTACATCACACTTCATACATCACACACACATCCGGACATCATTCCAAAATTGGTCTTAAACAATTCGTATGGGCTCATAGACCATGGGAAAAATGCTAATTCAAAATTTTTTTTCAACTCGATAACAATACTTCTACGTAAATGGGAAAGTAAAATGGTTAAAAAAAGTTATTAAACACTTATAAATAATTGAATAAGATTCAATCCTTCATCCAACCGAATCCCAATCCAAATTACTAATCCTTTTGCAGAGTAAACATTGAGAAATTAGTTTCGAAATCTTTCATTTCCTTTAAGAGTGCTTTAAGATGCTATAATAAAACTAGTAAGGGATCCTAAATTATTTAAAAAAATTGAAATATTAAATTTATTGAGCCGTAATTAGAATAACATGTAGGATTATTATTATTAACAATAATAATCACAATAACAATAATATTAATGAATAAATTTAAACTTCTGTAAACTGACAAGTTATTTGATAATAGAAAAAAATATTATTGCTTTAATTAATAATAATTCAACATCTTATAATAAATTAGTGTGTGAAAATCTCACATCGATATTTATAGTATTTTCGAATTATAGCACTTTAAACGGACTAATAGTTAAATAAATTCCACAAGCTCTGTCTGATGTTTATGGTAGCATTTTAACTGTCAATAGAATAATAACCCAAAAGGTTATTTTTTTTATTATTTTTCATTCTGATATTTTTTAAACTTTATTTCCTTAGGAGCTGGGAATATGAAAATTTTAATTTGTTATACATAATATTATATAGTATACAGTATGAGGAAGGGTGCCAGGAATCGTAGATTAACCGTAAAACATGACTATATTAAAAAAAGTGATTGTTAACAGGTATATCCTTGTTAAAAAAATAAACTTTTCTTCGAGCTTTCGAGCACTTTTAGTATACTAAAGCATTTTCGAGGCAGTGCAAATTACAAATATATATTGTATATTAATTTGTTATTGTAGCAATCCGGATATGCTTCATAAATTTTTGTAATTTATAGCTGTGATATCTACTTAGATAAATAAACCGAAAACTATCAATACATTTAGCTTGTTTATTCGCAAAGAAATAACTACGTATTTTCAAATCATTTAAATATTTAATTTTATTAACTGTGATGATGTAGAATCGGCAGATTCCAAACAAACTAAACAAAAAATATAGTTTACATGTTCATTGTTTAAATATTTTCCTCATTGTACGCATACTTTAATTTTTTGGTTTTTACGATGAAGAGATTGTTGTGTTATAAATTTTATGCAAATATCTATAAAATTTACCTTCATTAAAAATTTTCTTATTTTCAATGAAAATTTTATACACCTCGAGTGGTCGCGCAGTGAGGGAATCACTCACACTTCAATACACCACTAACACGAAGTTCACAGACGTAAATCAAATGGCTCAATTTTTACAATGGAGTTCAAATATTGTAAGGGAAAGTGTAAAACTCCGCTAGACCCCGGTAGGCGGTTCCTCATTTAGTTATTCAAAATTACCAGCACTTCAAACTCAAACGTGAGCGATTTGCTCATAGCGCTACCACTGAAGGGTTACGAAGGTTAATAGTTAACCTACAACGAATTATGGCTGTTATAAAATCTAAATAACATATTTACAGAAATTATTCCAAATGTTACAATACTGTACCATTGATTCACAAAATCCTTAAACCTCAAGAATATGAAAAATACAAGTCTCAGCTCTCCTATGTTGTCGAACATTTGGCAACGGTAGAAAAGGAACTACCTCTAGAAATTAACCAGCACGTTAGGAATATGTTAAATTATACTTTACCAGGGCACGTACAAGATACTGGACCAATGGTAGTGACAGCATACAAACATTTTGCTCATCCCGAGAAGCAAACACCCGAAAATATTGATTTAGCGTACACTATGGCGTGGGTTCATAATATGGTGAGTTTATTGTGCCGTTAATAATACTGCGGTCATATGCAATAGAGGTATAAATAAAAATACCTACCTACACAGTATAAAGCTATTTTGTAGATGCAGGTATATACTATATAGATATATGTATATTGCCGTGATATTAATAAATTGCCGTACGGCACTTTTTTCCTCCCGGACTAAACTCAGCAGTGAGACTCTATAGGGCGAAAAACTGGGTTCAGCGGAATTACAAAAAATACACTCCACTCTTGTAAATAAATTGAAAATTGTCAACAAAATATGCAAATCGCGGATACCTGAATCTTACTTGTACTCCGATGCTGTGGAAACTTATTAATAAAATCAACTGGAATTTTCTCATCCATAAACTGTTTTTTATTATTTACACACAAAATTTCAAATTGAAACAGAATTATGATTCATGATATTAACAAATCAAGTTTAAAAATTATTGTTATTACCTAATCTAAAATAAAATCCCCAAAACCTAACACTTGTTAAAATAATAGAATTGTCTGCGATCGCTTTTAATAATGCACGTAAAATCTTAATCAGTCTTACCATCGAATAAAAAAATCACTTTTGCATCGTAGTCGGGATTGATGTCCATTTGTATGCCGTCGCCACCAAGGTTCGCATCCGTATCGTTTGATTTTTGTTAATAATCGCCAATCTTCAGAAAAAACTCAGCACCAATAAAAATCTCATATCTTCAGCGGTACTAAAATTTATACTTTGCTGCCAATTCGAATTAACAAAATCTCCTCTTGTACGTGGACACCAGGAGAGCCCAATTAACCAAAAATAAATTAATCACGTCCTCATTTGTATACGGACATCGTGAGAGTCCCCAAATATCAAAAATTACGTCCGTACTTCTTCATAGACACCAAGAGTGTTTTTTCCTCGCTCTTGCCAGCCTAATCTCCTCTTTTCTCCACTTCCAATTCTCGAGCAAGCGTACCTCGAAACTTCCATAATTCAAATTCAAAAATTTTCTTCAATACGGATCTATTTCACATATTCCCGACTTATGCAGGTTCCAATCAAATCACTACTGTTTAAAGCCACTTCACTTGTCTTTATTTTGAGACTAACTAATTTACAAATTGTTTTCACCTAATTTGTTATCTGTACTTTGACCAAAAATGAAATGTTTCATAATTCTGCCTCTCATCATACACATTTTATAAACAGAGTATCGGTGAATTCCATTTAACAACTCATTAAATTACAAAAAACAGCAAAATTCAGGGAGTACGTGCAGAGCTCCAGGTATGATTATTGACAAATTTTAGCATTGTGACTATTGATGTTCATTATAGTGGATGTATTATTTTGCAATTAAACTGACCCTATTTTGGATCATCGCAATATATTAAACCTTATAAATATGCTTTATGGTTTTTTTTCTAGTAATTCTTTAGTTTGGGTGTTCCATACCTTTTCCATTCCGTTCACAAACGTGAACTACATAGTACCTTATGAATTTGCCTATACTTCAATCTATTTCCTTATTGCATCTGACCGCAGCTCATGCGGTAAATAGTAAATTTAATCGCAGCTGTAATAAATTATTAATGTGTTTTGTAGGTTATGCGTTGTATTCAAATTGGCGATGATATACTTGACGAGTCTGAAACGCGTAATAATAAACTTTGTTGGCACAAAGTCCAAAATATTGGACTGAATGCTATAAACGACTGTTTAATAATGGGAGAATCTGTGCCTATGGTTATAAAAAATTATCTTCTTGGACATCCCAGTTATATCCCAATTCTGGAATTAACTAATGAATTAAAGTTTGAAGCTTTACTTGGGCAAGTTCTTGATTGTGACTATAATTTTGAACATTTGAATATGGAGAAATGGAAAATTCTAGCAAAGTATAAAGGTACTATTCCATACATTACAGATCCTATTGTGCGTGGAATGTATATGGCAGAAGTATTTGATAAAAGTATCCGGTTTGAAATGACAACTTTTTTTGAAGAACTTGGAGAATATTTTATTGCACAGGTATAAACACAATTTACCGACAATTACAATTAATTGGTGTCTAATGATATTTTTTAGAATGACATGTTGGATTGTTATGGAGACCCTGCGGCATCGGGTAAATATGGAACCGATATACTGACAGGGAAACGTACATGGTTAGCTGCTCAAGCATTGGCAGATGCAAATATTTCTCAGCGAGAACTGTTTCAAAAACATTATAGACGAGTTGATGAAGATAGCCAAAAATTGATCTATGATGTGTACAGTGACTTAAATATATTGGAAAAATTTTTAATTTACGAAGAACGTTCTTATAAAAAATTATGTAGGATGATTGAAAAGATGCCAGCCACAATACCGAAAGAATGTTTGTATCAAATTGTTGATGCATTTTATGGAAAACTTTAAATATTCAAAGTAATATTCTATTATATACCGATACATTAATAGTTTTAGTAACTGTAATAGTAATAATCTGATATGGCTTGAAATATAGTGGTTATTGTAAAAAAAGTATATATAAAATTTAGCAAAATTATGCATTTAGTACTTCCTAACTTTCTAACTTTACCCAAACTAGAATTCTCAAAGCTCTGTTGTTATATAATCACGACATAATCATATTGATTATGTTTAGCTGTTGATAAAACTAAAGAGGATGAGGACCAAAGCCTATATTGCTGTGATAGCTAATATAACATTTCCGATTCTTAATCCGAATAAATTTTATAATTTTTACTTAAAGGATTCTTATTTATTTATTTATTTAACAATTTAAACACCCTCCTAACAGTATAAACTAATTATAAGCAGAGTGTATACAGATCCAAAAAAAATAAAAAATACATAATATTATGTTGAAAAAGTTAAAGATAGGGCGATCACCCAACTCTTCTGCAACAGAGCGTCGCCAATTCCCCAAGGCCCGTATGGTTGGGGTCAGCAACGTCGGCAATAACATTGAAATTGCGGCTGCATATGGATATGGGGGACGTCGCCAGAAAGTTTGTGCGGCTAAACCTGCAATAGAAGATATTACTCTGACTAGAGCTACCTCTGGGTACAAGAAAATCGATTCTGGCCAACAGCTGTGGACAGTCGATGCTGTATCTCAAAAGTTTACAGAGAAATACAACAGACGTTACGAAACGCCTGCTTTCAAGTGTTTTGAAATCCAACCGTTCCAAAAGAATGCGATGATCGTAGCCCTGCATCGGATAGATGCCATCCTGAAGGAATACCAGAAATTTCAAAAATCGGCGCTGAATCGACTCAAGTCGCTTAATGTGGACCTCATGTATTTGATACCAGAGCAGTGCGGCATATTCTAACTTTGATCTAACAAAGCTGTAGAAAAGAAGTTTCAAACATTGGATGTTTAGGAGGTCGCGTGCATTACGATAGATAAATCCGTACATGCGTGAGGCACAACCTAGGGTATCGTTAATGTGCTCAGTGAAGATTAGTCGTGAATCAAAGGTGACTCCTAAGTCCTTGAAGGAATCGCATCTCTCCAATTCTAAAATTTATCGAGCTTACCAATAAAACACTCATTTGCTTTTCCCTTATTCTTTATATTTATTTAATCCAAATGTATTTTTTAAAATTGAAAACTATTATCTGACTCGTGTTCCTAATAATTAAGGATGGTGCCATGATCCATCTTTCATTTTTCCTCTCACTTTTCCATCACCTTCTTATTTGATTCCAGGAAAAGATCCGAGTCCAACACTTACACAACTTAGAAGGTCGCTGGTTCATCCCCCTATTTATATTCGTCCTTATCGAAAGCAAATTTTGAAAGCAACAAATAAAAATATAACTCATAGTATGAAAAAAAAGGAATACCATTTTAAGGAAAGTGAACATCTCTCCCAGTCGGTAGCCGTCTTGATTTTTAGGGAACAAGACAATAGACCCTATATTCCTATCTTTATTTATAATAAGGAGTTTGTAACCCTTTTTGGATTTGGAAGCAATTAAATCGATATATGTTTCGACAGGTTTGTTATTTGTTTAATTGAAAAAATTAAACATAATTAAACATTAATTTAGACCATCCTGTACATAACAAATATTATAAGAAATACAGCATATTTGCATATTCTTCAATTCTATTGACAAGAAGAAATAAGTCGATCAATAGAATAGCACCGTATTATAGCAAATGTAACAATTAAATTATATTAATAAGCAATTTAAAATGTAACAAGTAAACCAGCGCGTGCAAAAATATGCCAACATCACATTTATATTTATATAAATACTCGGTACAAATGTAAATAAATCGAATTACCACAAGAACGTTTTGTATGTAACTTCCGCATTTTAAGTTATCCAAGGGAGGGATTTCTTTATGGTCCTTCGAGCCGGATTAAGAAGAATATGGTCCAACAAGAAGAATAAATAATCAATGAAGCAAAGGAGAGAAATCCCAAGTGGATAAGAAGAAGCAATCAATCAATTTGGTCCAGAGAGAGGACAATCAATTCAGTCCAGAGAGACAATGATCAATTCGGTCTAGACAGACAACAATCAATCCTAAGTGGATAAGAAGCAATCAAAGAAGTAATCAGAAGAAGCAACGAAAAGCAACGAGAAGAGACGCAATCAAGAAGCAAGAAGGAACAAGAAATCAATTAATCAATTCGAGAAGACAACAATCGATTCGCCCCAGACAGACGACATTCAGCCAAGAAGATAACAAGCACTTTAAGAAGAGAACAAGCAATCATTCAGTAGAGAAGACATAAAAAATAACAAAGCAATGAATGCCTAATCAATGCTTTTGAAGAGACAACAAGTTACCATGTCATAACTACAACATACCATGCAAACCATAACAAATAAATTATTACGAAATCAGCAAATAAGGGAACTTAACGAAGAAATAGAAATATACGAGTATGAACAAATGCACGACAACGTTAATCTCAAAAGTAATATGTTCAAGAAAATGGAAGAAAACTAGGAAGAGAAAATAATGCAATTGGAACAGAAACTGGATAAACCAAATAAACCACACTACAGCGTAACACCAATACGCCTACAATCTTTAGACAAAATAGAAAAAATACTGGGATGGATAATAACAAACGCAGACGAATTAAATTTACTCTGGAATGGATAATAACATACGAAGGATAATTAAATTTACTGGAATGGGAATTATCAAAATGTATTCAGAAATCAAAACAAAAAACCATAGAAACAGCAAATATAGAAGAAGTTGCGAGTCTGAAACAAATGTCAGATGAAGAATATTGGAAAATCGACGAAGAATTTTGGGAAAAACCAATACCAAGGAGATGAAAGTACAAGCTGCGAGGTAAAAACCAATTTCAAAGGAACACAAGAAAATTCAAAACTAACGAAATTCTGGTGGAGAAAATTTGCATTTCGGGCATATGAAACTTGAACCTGAATACATTCAAAAAGATTTGCACCTTGGTCACATGAAACTTGGACCTCAATATATTCAAAAAGAAAATTATGACCAACACACAAAAAGAAACGAGGACGGTACACCAGTGAAAATACAAATCAAAGAAGTACCACCAAAAATATCACGTCAGTTAGAAAAGAGATTATATAAACCAATAAACAATGAGAAAAAATGCAAAGAAAGTTGGACAGAAACGAAAAAATGTACACAGGCCCTAATAGTTTTCAACAGGAATTCAGAGAGATGCTACGACGATTGAGAAGAAGATGGAAAAAGAGAAGAAGAAGAAAAAAAAACAGATTTAGAACTATCGTCAGTTCATGTAAAGAAAAATTCAAAAATTTATCAACAGCAAAATATGGAAAAAGCAAAGAGAAGATATAAGAATTGAAATTATCAGGATAAAATGAAGTGTATCAAAACAACAAAGGATCAAAGCAGTACAAATAATAGCATCATACCTCAGCAGCAATATGGAAGTTGACATCTCCCAGGACGAAAGAACATAACTGGAGGAAAATAAAGCAAAAATTTTGAAGATTTATTTGGAACTACGGTAAACATCGGTCTGTCAGGAGATGGTAATCAATCCGGAGATGACAGAATGTTTATTTTAAAAAATTAAACATAATTAAAAATTAATTTAGACTATCCTGTATATATATAACAAATATTATTAAAAGCATATTTGCACATTCTTCAATTCTATTGACCAATTAAAATAAGTCAGTCAATAGAATAGCAACGTATTATAGTAAATGTAACAATTAAATTATATTAATAAGCAATTTAAAATGTAACAAGTAAACCAGCGCCTGTAAAAATGTCCTAACATCACATTTATATAATAATTATTATTAAGGTAAATATGAAGTTGGTAAAATTTCTGTATTATAAAACTCAATGTTGACAGTTCTGAACACTAAAATTTCCATGTTCGAAAATTTGACAACAGTATGTCACAAAATACTATCCGCTAAGCGTGAACACGGTCTGGATTAAAATATACCGTACTGTGACAAAATATTCGGGATATTGCAATTAATAAAGACTACAACAAAATTTCACATCTGATCAATGTAATGAATTAACCAAAGATGTCCGCTATTCACGTGACTTAGCCGATTTCACAATGGTAAAATTTATGTACCGAGTGTAGCAAAATTATTCTGTAACGCAATGCAAGAATTCGTTACAACATAAAGTATTATATTCAAAAACGTGCTGGTGGAATTGAGGCAGCTTTTAGCTACATACATGACTGTTGTAAAAACAAACGAAGTATTTAGCAGAAGCAAACACGAATAACTCCATTCATTCAAGCCGTGAAAGTAGTAGGTAGTTCATCAAAAATAGACCACCATCGTCTTATCGTATGACTGCAGTTTCGTTATTACCCTATATATGGTAATACGTAACCACGCATTGACTAAGTGATGCCATACTCGATTCACAAACCTATTTGTGTGTTCATATAGCTTAAACTTCAAGAGGATCCTGAGTATATTCCGCCACCTATTGAAAGTATCTTGCAAGAGTTTTGCGGGCGTCCTACTTTTACAGGCATCTAT
The DNA here is from genome assembly GCA_932274525.1 of Podabrus alpinus. Lineage (NCBI taxonomy): Eukaryota > Metazoa > Arthropoda > Insecta > Coleoptera > Cantharidae > Podabrus > Podabrus alpinus. The sequence continues at coordinate 44,819,621 of OW026456.1, read as the reverse complement.
GATTACTTAAATGTAATCTTTTCACAAAGTTTGCCCCGCTAAGGCATATTGATATGCCTTATTAACCGTATGAATATTCTTATGAGGGAAGTTATTAATTAATTATATATTATAATAAAATACAAATTAGTTGTAATTATAATATTCAAATAATATTAATTGTAATATTTAAATAATAATTAAAAAATTATAATTTTTTTATATATAAATTTTTATATATAATTTTAAAAAAATTATAAATTTATAATTATTAACCTCAATTTATTATAAAATTATACATACTGCTGTGATTTGAAATGACCTCACATCACGGTAAGTAGTTGCAAAACTGAATTTGCCATGAAATTCAGAAAATTGAGAAAATTGAGCTAATTTGAAACATTTAGATCCATCAGATAAGAAATCCATCTCTATTTCAGATATTGTGAACCTAATAAGATCTTTAAGGATGAGAAAGCTATATCAAAACTTGCTAAATACATTCAATTTGAGGGTGGTCAACTCAAAAATCTTCTTAAAAGACGCTTTACTTTAGAAATTGTTAAAATTATACATTGTTTGTTATCTGAAAACATAACCTGTTAATTTGTAAACTTTAAATTGAAAAATCTCTTTAAATAACTTGTTTTATGGAAATTTGATTATAACAAAAATTCTATTGTATCTTATTGTATATTATGATCATAAATTTGTGTCCAAAGATTGTAAAAAGGATATAAAGGTGAAAATCGCACAAAATTGATAAGTGATTCGTGATAACGAGTGAAATAGTCAAATTAAGTTCTTCAAATTGTTACAAAATTGACTACCGTGCGAAAATTCGACTGGAAACCATCATACAAGTAATTTCTTCAAATATCGGTCCAATTCTGAAAATTACAATAAATTTGATCAAACCAAAAATTACGAAAGGGTACAATTTTGACTTTCGACTTTCGACTCCATAAGCAACTTCCCTGATTTAATCACCAACACCTGCATTACCCAGAGAGAGTCTTAGACTGGGCTCCAAGAAAGGGACAAAGGTGTGAACTCTCTGTTTAATTTTAGCACGCTAATTAACCAAAAATTTCAATTTCAATATCAATATTTTTCATGCAATCCGGATGTGGCGCCCAACAAAAATAAGACGTGTCTAAAGTTGTAAATAAGGGAGGTCATAGTAATACGTATTGCTGTGTAATTCCCTTCGTAAACTGCACCACCCTGGGTTTTGTTAGGCGCCAGCTTTCAGAGTGAAAGCAAATTTATAAAATAAAAATGAAATCTTTAGAGGGTGCAAATTTACTCAGAAATTCACTACACTTGTCCCATTTATCTAGCTCAATCGTTGAGATTCACTCAAGGTGTGGTGGATTCGTTGAATTATTGAGATGCTTATTGAGTTTAAATAAATTTAATTGATTAAACTTGTTGATGTTGTGATAATGGAGATGAACAAATTTGCTTTAGTTGATGATCTTTAAACTTTGAAATGCTTACTGTCATTTAATTTAGAATCGATGAATAAAAGATTGTTTTGAATCGAAAAATAGTTTTATATGTATGAAAATAATTCAATCAAATCGCATGCGAACACAGGGTTTCAGATAAATTTTTATCTGAAAAATAATGACAATATTAAATACCAAATAAATCAAATGAATACATCCAAATTTCCTTCCTTCTTCTTGGTGGTCTGAATAAATTCAAAACCTTCTGCTTTCCAGTAGCAGTTTTTAAATTGTTCGTAAATAAATGTTGTTTATAAAATTAAATAATTGCAAAAATGTTTATTGAAGTTCGTTGACGAGGATAGTGCTATAAGTTAGTCACGTCCTATTATGAAATGCTGAAGGCAAAATACAAATTTTTAAATAATAAAGTTTTTCAAATACCTGGTGTTTAAATATCCGACTTCACAAGAAAAAGACTTGCGCACTAACACAATTTAACTGCGCGGTCACCTCACTGCGTTCACTCAACTTTGCTTCTCGTTGATGGCGTTGATAATTTTCGAGCTCCCGCTTTGTGATTTCTGACGACGTTGAATTGCCTGTTGACACTTGTTGATTGTTTGAATCGTGTTTGTGAAGTGCCAGTGAATTATTGTTGGAATTCGTTTACCAGTTATTTAAAGGGTGAGTCATACTTCTAACTCGTTGTTCGTGATGATGTTCAACAAAAGGTAGCCATTGTTGTAAAATTGTTATCTAATTTAGACAAACATTAAATTGGTCGAACATCTGGGTAATTTTGGATTGAATTTCTACCCTGGAGGTACACGTCTTGCAAGTTCAAGAGCCAAAAATAGACTGTCCGATTTTCCTGCGCTGTGTTTGAAAATCGTCGAAATTTGCTTATCAGTGAGTAGAGTTCATCACCTTTTGGAATTTTATGTTCACCAATTGTTTCTATATTTACAGGAGCGCTTCCATCCATGATGAATTGATTGTTTGTGTGGTTCCCCGACGTCTCGTGAATACAGTAGCACTTTTGTAGGCAAGATTTAGCTGGGTTCTACACCTTTTTCTTATCATGCAGCTCGTTATCAATTTGAAGCGAAAATGACCTTTATTTACACTTTTGGAGATTTATAGTAGCAAATTACGACCATTAGAAAGAGTAGATTGTTTAACAAATTTTTATATAATCGGTTTCACACAATAATTGTTATTCATGGAATAAATTCCATTTTTGTACAGTACAATTTTGGTTATGTTCATTTGTGATAACATTCACAGTAATTTTACCATTTTTGACCTAAACAATCCTTTATTATCAAATTTTGAGGTGGAAAAAACCTTTATGAATTTATTTTACAGCTTTTCATATCATTTACCAATGCTTAAAGATCCTTGCTTGTTCATAATATTGAGAAATTGCTAAATTTGTTTATCTTTCTTATCTGTAGTACTTTAATGAGGTCAAATTCTATGTGAAATTTAGATATTAGTAAGAAATTCAATATTTTGCATCGACCTGGTAGCTTAGAACACAGCAGTATGTAGTTACAAATTAATTTTATCTTGCATGCATTATTAATAATTAGCAATTTACTAACCTGGGATCATTCCAGGAATTTGCAAAAATCTCATTTGTTAGTTGTTTGCTACTGTACAACAATTATATAAAGCAAAATGATTCAAAATATGTGTACCACAAATCGATTAATTTTGAAAAAAATATTGAAATATGATACTAAAAATTTTCAAAATGTGGGTTTATGTCGAATAGCTGCAAGTAGCAGGTAAAATTTATAATAATTCTATTAATTGTATGTACTATATTCGGTTATGAACGTCTTTCGACATTTTCCCGATATCTCCCTGTCTCTGCTCGTTGCGTGTTGAAAATGTGTGACGAGCACAGAGGACCTACAGCTTAACGTGGATTCCGAACCACGGGAATAGACGATTTTTACACCGCCTACTCCATCAGGGAAGTTTTTTAGCCATAAATAATGTTATCAGGGGCCAGCAGATAGACTTTTGGTGCGCGAAAATTTCTTCTATAGATAGCACCTCACAGGATTTGACCCCGTGAATCTTGGCTTGAAAGCGAACACGTTAGCATTTCAGCCATTCGCTCACCTTCTATTAATAGTTCTCCATAATTCTATTAATTAATTATTATTATTAAAATTATTATTAGGTCATATTCTTTTTAAAATATTACCAAGTTATTAAACATTAAACCTAATTGAATAAGATTCAATCTTTTATTCATCCGAATCCCAATCCAAATTACTAATCTTTTTGCAGAGTAAACATTGACAAATTTGTTTAGAAAACGTTCGTTTTCCATCAGGGTGCTTTAAGATGCCATAATGAAACTAGTTAGGGATCCTAAGTTATTTGAAAAAATTGAAATATTAAATTTACTGAGCCCATAATCGAACCAGGTATTCAGTATTAGCAGCAGCGCACTTAACCGCTTATGCTGACGACGGTCTCGTACAAGGATTAGTAATTTGAATCTTATTCAATTAGATCAGTGTTTAATAATTTGGTAATATTTTTAAAAGAATAATTTTATTATATTTTCAAAAAAATTAAAATTCAATTCGGAAAATTTTATGGTAACACATTTAATTTATAATTTTAATAGTATATTACTTTACAAGGTTGGTAAGACACCAACATGATAAATTTATAAGCTATAAGATATACGTGTAAATTCTGCATAATTCGGGGAGTACCCTAGTTTGTAATACCGCGTATAATGAAGGTTTACAGTAGCGATCAAAAGTAAGTTGGCAAACAATTTTTTTGCAATAACTTTTTCAAATTTCAATATTTCTCTTTAATTTTTTTAATATTTATTCCTTAAAATCTCTTAAATTAAAAAATATAATTACAACTGCACTGTCGAAGAATATTCGAAAATAAAAAATATTCAAAATACCCTACCAGAATATCGAATATTTGTAGTGGGGCGTAAAAGAATTCATACGTAATAAAAAATCTCGCAATATACCCTAAGGTGCATGGTGAAAATCGAATATTTGTAGTGGGGCGTAAAAGAATACATACGTGACTAACGCACCTCGCAACCGATGCGATGTAGGAAACCGGTTCAACGCATTAGTTCCCACCCGAGTTGACTTAAAGCAATGTACTTCTAACGAATTTTATATTAACGAATTTTATATTACAAATTTAGTGCGATTATGCTTCCATTTTTTCGGTACTTACGAAATTTTTTTTTGATTTTTTTTTGCAATGATTGTGATGCGATATGATCAATTTGTTTCACCATTTTCGACATTAAAAATGGCGTTTGAAATGTCGATTTTCGTATGTGATGTTGTGCTTTTAAGTTGTGGGGCGTTTCTTCACGGAATTATCATCGCAACAGCAACGCGGGTTCGGACAATACTCAAAGTATATTGCTATAGTATCTTTCCACCGTTAATAAAGCCACACGTTGGGCTAGCCAATAAATGCTATAGTATCTTTCCACCGTTAATAAAGCCACACGTTGGGCTAGCCAATAAATGCTATGTGCCGATCCTCATGACGGGTCACACGCAATTTGTATTTATATTTTATTAGAAAAATTAAGTTGTTTTTGAATTCTTTAATTCCCGTTTTGCTAGCTCCTTTTTAAATATTTAATTTGCATGAAAACACCTTACCTCAGTAGTGAATTCCTTGTAAGGGACTCTTTGCTTATTCTGAAAAGTTTTAAAATGGGTGGCGAAAGTATATTCGCCAATGATACGCCAATGATTTATCAAAAACATGAACAATTTATTTTTACAATTAAACATGAACAAATACAACAAAAACCCCAAATTATCTTAAAAATGATATCAAAATTCAACAAATAAAGATCTTAAAATTATACGCATATCACAGTTTTAATTTTCATAAATACGTGTTGTTGTTATTTGTTTTTGAACGATTCACTTTTGCACTAAAATAGTTAAATAAGTTTGGCTTACCAAACACAGGTGTCGCTATTATTTTTCTTAAATTCTTCGCAAACAGCAAGTCAGCTACGCTCGGTACTGAATCGCAGATTTTCTCAATAATCACCACGTGGAATTTGTTTTGGTGCTCCAATATCCATCGATTGCAAATCTTGGTTCCAATCGTTTATAATCACTTCACAAATCGTTCAAGGTAAGCACTTTTTATCAAATTTAATCTTGTTATACTAAGATGCAAATTTTTGCAAATTCATGTAATTCTTTTTCTTTTCTAGTTATACACCTCGAGTTGGATTTTTAATCCAATTTATCAAATTTTTACTGAGACAAAAAGAACACACGTCCGTCTCGCGTAGCACTCGCGTGTCGTTTTTTTATTATCTATTTATTATTCATCGTTTCCCTGGTTTTTTGACGATCCTATAATTTTATCACTCTTGGATAATTCCTTTTTTTACGTAAGTACCTAGCATCTATGATAATGTTCTATTATACTTAAATGTCATTCAATTTATAGTTTATATCTGTTCTAGCATTGTCATAACAACACATCGTTTGATCCGGCTTCGCGTGAAGATTTGTCTCGGATGTCGAGACGTTGCATTTTATCATCATCGTTCTAACAACAACCACGTAATCACTGTTTATTTACCTCACGTACTTAAATTAACCTACTTTTTACAATACTAACAATTAAATTATTTATTAAACAAATTTTCTTCAATTATTAATTTATTTATGGTATGCATAATTTTGTACCCATCATTGATGTATAAGTTCTTTCGCACCTTTTTATAATAATTCTGACTTTATCAGAGTCTTATTAAATTACCTATAGACCATTTCACGCAACGAGAGCGCTTGCGCGAAGCCAACAGCTGATGTTTGTTTTTCGAACCATGTTAAAACTTTTACGTTAAAATGCATGCTAATATCGTCTTAGATATTTTGTTATAGTTTTGTGTTATTAGGTTTTAAACAATATTTTTTACCACCATTTTGCCCAAGATGAGTGCCCCTAGTGATATACCCCATAGACAAGTCAAATTAAGTGAAGGAGACACGTTCCTGGAGCAACATTAAAAAATCCAAATATTGCAGCAAATAATGTTTTAAAACCTATAAAATTCTCACAATAAGAGATTTAATTTCTTAATAACAAGTTAATATCCCAAAATATATTTATATATTTGAATTGTTTTTTATTATACATTTTACCACCACCACCATTAAATTAATAATAAATTACATAATAATAATAAAAAAGGAAAAGTCGGAGCATAGTGATCAATCAATCATTGTTGATTTAAATAAAAAAATAATTATTTTTCAAGAATAGGTTTTTGAAAATTAAGCAGACAGCCGCATACAAACACAGCTTGTGATATTATGCCTCGCATACTCAAAGGAATAATTTTTTTTAACAATCGGTACTGTTTTATTTGACCTACGACATGCTCAACATAATATATTCGATTTCTTTCTTGTTCACTTCTATAACATTGTTCACCTCTACAACATTGTTCACCTCTATAACATTGTCCATCAATTTAAGTTTTTTGTTAAAATTGTCCACTTGAACATATTTTTCTTGTAAAGGTGTTCTTTTTCTTATACCCTAAAAAATAATATTTGTCACTGCAAGACTTACTCCACTCGTGCAAGACTTATAGGTATGGTGTAAGGCAATCTGAAAGTAAATTTACTTACTTTTTTTTCTATTTCCTTAATTTTACTAGAAGGTAAAGGTAATGGCAAATCTGCAGTCATCGTAATGCTGGTAGTTTCAGGAAAATGTTCAGCACAAATATAAGTGTCTTTGGTTATGTTTGCAATACTACTAAATTTTATATCTTCTCTTAGGCATTTTATTACCCACATATCGCAATTGTTGCAAATTGAACATTTCAAAATATGTTCATCCCGATTAATTTTTGAATTTACATCTGACTTTCTAAATGACAACCAAGTTTTAGGAAATGGAAAAAATCGCAAATTCGGTTTAAATCCTGGCGTTCCGGGCCGGCTATCGTTGTTACAATCCCCAAAGACACAATGTTTAATGGCACCAACACGTTTTTTATTCAAGTTATGCTCCATTTTAACAATAAATGATTAAATAATTAGCACTACGTTATATGGACATATCGACACTTGGTTCGAAAATCGTCAGCTGATTTGACGCATGCGCCAATGAGTTTTGCTAAAATGAAATGGTCTATTGGAATTTGCGTTCTGTTGTTAAGATGTCTTCATGCAATTAACGATGTACAGAGAGCTCATTTAATTTTATTGACTTATCGTTTTCATTGAAATTTATACCAGCGTAGATATCCCCAAATAAATTTTAAAATTTTAGAAAATCTTGTTTTACAAAATATTTTAAATATTTATTTTCTTCATAACTTGCTTTGCGCATGTTTGAATTATTACTAAATTAACCTATTTGAACGAATCTAATTAAATTAACTAAAAATTATTCTAACAATCCTTATTATGATCCTTAACTCATTTCTTTACTTTACCAAGACTCTTGTTTGTAAATCTTTCCATTTTTAACTTTGACCCTTCATTTATTTTAAACGTTACCTGTCTTTCAGGTGTCTCGTATTTAATCTTTCTGTTTTGTTATTGAATTTCATATCTACCTGCAAAATTATCTTCCTTTTTGGTGAATCTTTGTCCCCATTCTCATTAAATTATTTCTTACTGGACTTTAATAACTAGGCTTTTATTTATTTAATCTCTATCATTGGTATCCTCCTATTTTATTTATTTACTAAATAATCCCCTATTTGCTTCCCCAAATCTCATTAATTCAACCATTATTGGTTCCCCATTTATATCTCATCATAATAAATCTTACACCCGCAGTGCATCACTTTGTTGGGTATTCACTTCCCAACACATCCTAACTACATCATTTACCTCCTCATATGGAGTATATCTCAATTATTTTTCTCCCCTTTTATTTTATCAATAATAATTATTTGGATACCAATCCTATTATCATTTAAACTTTATCATCCTATTTTGATCACTTATTTGCTGTTCATAAATTATGAAATTTTATTCACCCAAATTCAATTCCTAGCTATCATTTTATCTAGATCACGCATTTTATATTCTCTTTTAAAACAGTATTTTCTTGTCAATAACTTCTTCCGATTTTCAATTGATTAAATAAATTTCTTACACTTATGTAGAGTTTTGTTCTTCTTGTTAAATTTTCTTTCCCTCTTGTTAAAAATCATAAATTCTTCAATCACTTCCTACTATTTTCATTGGCGGTTCTTGAAATTGTTATTTACCTTTCTTTTCTTAATTAAGCTTCACCATTTTTATTTAACAATTTCAAATTTCAATTCGCTAACCATTTCCAAGTACCACTCGTAGTAGAATTCTTTTTCATTTCTTCTTGGTCATTAATTTCTTCTTCTTTTCAATTACTAACATCTTAATTTAATATTTACAAAACTTACATCAACTTTTCAACGCATGTCCATTTATCGTTAGCTTTTAAATCATATTTACATTTTTCCATCATATTTTATTAATCCCCAGATTCCGATTGTTCTTGTGGTCGCTTCCATCTAACATGTTTAAATTCTTCCATCATCTTTATGTAATGGGTATGACCTTCATCGAGTCGTTGCACTTTATAGCTTCGAACTTCCTTCCGTTTTATAAAATTTTCGGAACTGTCACCTTCAATTAAATTAATTTGACGTTTATAACTGTCATTGTTGTTTAATAAATTATTTTCGAATTTAAATTGAATGTTTTCCATTTGTAACCATTTAGCTAATAAATTATTTAATTTTAAGTTTGTACCGTTATGTAATAAACCGTTTTTATAATTAAACCCGCTTCGTTTTATTAAATTTTTCTCATTCGTGCGCACACCCTTTTTAGCGTTTGTTTTTATAACCCACGATTGCAATTTTAATTTTCGACGTAAAATTTTATCTTTCGCGTACCTTCTTTTGGCTTCTTTCCTACTTGCTGTTTTGTAGTGCCTCTTTTTATTAAATGTGGATGGTGTTGGGTTGTCTTTGTTTGTTTTGACTTCCAACTTTACTGTTTCCTGGTTTTCCATTCCGTTCACCAACGTTATAGACCGAGAGCCAGCAAGAAAAACGACGTATGATTAACGAAACGCTGAAACTTTTTGAGAAGTTAGCCAGTGTTATAAAGAACAGGGAAACGCAAGTATGGCGGCCCGTATGTGTCGGTGTTGCGCTGCGCAATTTTTTGAATGTGTCAAAAAAAACTATGCCCTTGGGGAATGAGCTAAAAGGTAATTCTGGTTTTATATCATATATTCGATAGCCAGAGTATGAAGGAGTCGTATGCCATACCGATGCGGCGTCTCAAACTGTCCGCCATACTGAATTAAACGTGTCATTTATTTTATGTTCTCTTGAAATACTAGCGAAAAGCTAATTTTTTATCCAACCATACAAAAAGATGTCTCATCACCGATTATGACCATGCCATACTGTTTCGGTGTCCCTAAGTACACGCCATACTGATTTAAAGATGTCGAATTTTTCACCAGTCCATGTATCATAGGATATGACCTGTATGACATATGATATGACATGTATCATAGGACCTATGATACATGGACTGGTGAAAAATTCGACATCTTTGAATCAGTATGGCGTGTACTTAGGGACACCGAAACAGAATGGCATGGTCATAATCGGTGATGAGACATCTTTTTGTATGGTTGGATAAAAAATTAGCTTTTCGCTAGTATTTCAAGAGAACATAAAATAAATGACACGTTTAATTCAGTATGGCGGACAGTTTGAGACGCCGCTACGGTATGGCATACGACTCCTTCATACTCTGGCTATCGAATATATGATATAAAACCAGAATTACCTTTTAGCTCATTCCCCAAGGGCATAGTTTTTTTTGACACATTCAAAAAATTGCGCAGCGCAACACCGACACATACGGGCCGCCATACTTGCGTTTCCCTGTTCTTTATAACACTGGCTAACTTCTCAAAAAGTTTCAGCGTTTCGCTAATCATACGTCGTTTTTCTTGTTGGCTCTCGGTCTATTATGGGTTCTCTGTTCACCAATATTTCATTTATGTTTTCTTCGTCAGCCTTTAATTTTGCTTTTTCTTCTGCCTTTTGGCGTTCTTCTTCTGCTGCTTTTTTCATCATCCGTCTTTCATTTCTAATCTCAGTTTTTATTTCTTCTATGGACTTTTTTATTTCTTCTGATCTTTTATCGGCATTTACGTTTATGTCTTCTTTGGTCTCTTTTATTAACTTTTCTGTGTTCTTTTGTGCTTCTTCATTTTTCTTTTGTGCTTCTTCAGCATCATTTAATTTTTTCATGATTTGTGTTACCCATGCTGGTGTCTCTGTTGTTAATACCTTTTCTGTCTGTGGCTCCTTTTCCATGCTTGTATTTATTTTAAGCAATCTTTATTTCTCAATTAACGCACTTATCTTTCAAACTTATTCATATACCTAGCTATTAAATTCATTTTGCCGTCGCACAATCTTTCATTCATAAATCAATTTTACCCATCTGTCAAAAATTTTTTTATCAATTTTTTATCAAGCAGCCCCGTGCTGTCATGAAAATATTTATTTCGGATTCTTTTTCAATCCCCAACTTTGCTTCTTCTGAGCGTACCCCCTTTATCTTTTTGTCCACAAATTCCTAGGCGAGTCCCTTCTACTATTTCGACCCCCTTTATCAAAAATTATCCGTTGGTCAAAGTTATCTAAATTCTACACGTTTTGCGATTCAAAATTATCTTTTTGCGGTCTCCTAGTGGAGCCACCACGTTTCTTTTACAAATTATATCTGCGGAGGTCTCTTAAACGAGCCACCACGTTTTGGGCGCCATTAAATGCTATAGTATCTTTCCACCGTTAATAAAGCCACACGTTGGGCTAGCCAATAAATGCTATAGTATCTTTCCACCGTTAATAAAGCCCCACGTTGGGCGCCAATAAATGCTATAGTATCTTTCCACCGTTAATAAAGCCACACGTTGGGCTAGCCAATAAATGCTATGTGCCGATCCTCATGACGGGTCACACGCAATTTGTATTGATATTTTATTAGAAAAATTAAGTTGTTTTTGAATTCTTTAATTCCCGTTTTGCTAGCTCCTTTTTAAATATTTAATTTGCATGAAAACACCTTACCTCAGTAGTGAATTCCTTGTAAGGGACTCTTTGCTTATTCTGAAAAGTTTTAAAATGGGTGGCGAAAGTATATTCGCCAATGATACGCCAATGATTTATCAAAAACATGAACAATTTATTTTTACAATTAAACATGAACAAATACAACAAAAACCCCAAATTATCTTAAAAATGATATCAAAATTCAACAAATAAAGATCTTAAAATTATACGCATATCACAGTTTTAATTTTCATAAATACGTGTTGTTGTTATTTGTTTTTGAACGATTCACTTTTGCACGAAAATAGTTAAATAAGTTTGGCTTACCAAACACAGGTGTCGCTATTATTTTTCTTAAATTCTTCGCAAACAGCAAGTCAGCTACGCTCGGTACTGAATCGCAGATTTTCTCAATAATCACCACGTGGAATTTGTTTTGGTGCTCCAATATTGATCGATTGCAAATCTTGGTTCCAATCGTTTATAATCACTTCACAAATCGTTCAAGGTAAGCACTTTTTATCAAATTTAATCTTGTTATACTAAGATGCAAATTTTTGCAAATTCATGTAATTCTTTTTCTTTTCTAGTTATACACCTCGAGTTGGATTTTTAATCCAATTTATCAAATTTTTACTGAGACAAAAAGAACACACGTCCGTCTCGCGTAGCACTCGCGTGTCGTTTTTTTTTATTATCTATTTATTATTAATCGTTTCCCTGGTTTTTTGACGATCCTATAATTTTATCACTCTTGGATAATTCCTTTTTTTACGTAAGTACCTAGCATCTATGATAATGTTCTATTATACTTAAATGTCATTCAATTTATAGTTTATATCTGTTCTAGCATTGTCATAACAACACATCGTTTGATCCGGCTTCGCGTGAAGATTTGTCTCGGATGTCGAGACGTTGCATTTTATCATCATCGTTCTCACAACAACCACGTAATCACTGTTTATTTACCTCACGTACTTAAATTAACCTACTTTTTACAATACTAACAATTAAATTATTTATTAAACAAATTTACTTCAATTATTAATTTATTTATGGTATGCATAATTTTGTACGCATCATTGATGTATAAGTTCTTTCGCACCTTTTTATAATAATTCTGACTTTATCAGAGTCTTATTAAATTACCTATTGGAATTTGCGTTCTGTTGTTAAGATGTCTTCATGCAATTAACGATGTACAGAGAGCTCATTTAATTTTATTGACTTATCGTTTTCATTGAAATTTATACCAGCGTAATATATAAGTACAATACTTTCAGTATTGTCCTTGCCCTTGTGTTGTAACATACGAATATCGTCTTGAATTAGTCTTTATCATTACTTTATTAGTGGAGCAGCTAAGCTATACTACTTGCAGCGAACATATAAACTGCGTTCTTATATCTACGACAATATGCTTAGTATGCAAGAAATATGATTACACATAATAAACATAAACAGTCAAGCTAACATTAAAATAAGCAATTATTTTTAACACCCACTTTAATTAATTATTTTATGGAAACCTAAAAGTCTCTTACGCATTTCTGGTGTTTCCGCTTTGGTTAACATAACAGCAATTTGATTCTTGGAATCGACGTAAACAATATTTTCCAGTTCCAAACCGTTACAACTCAAAAAATACTGTTTTTTAGTTATCCCGTCACTTTGAATCACAACATTCGACCTAATGTGAAATATAGTAACAACTATTAAATCTCAAGGTATCCGCTAGAGAGTCCCAGTTACGGTATGGTATTATAGAATATTTTAAATCCATAGAGTAACAACTCTACTTGTTACGGTATGGAACGTATAATTTCTTTGCAGTGAGTGAAATGTTTCGAGTCACGCAGTAACAACTAAACTTGTTAATCTATAGCCCTACGTGTGTGTGACTTCGTTACAAACCTCGTGAAAATGGATAAACGTTGTATTAAAATGATGCCTAAAAGAAAACCTTTTGAGTGTAGGACACAATACATAGCTCGAATAGCAACTGACATTGGGTCGAACACAGAAAATATAGTCATGGTGAGTAATCTATTCTACTTTACAATGTTCAACCTAACCTCAAAAAAAATTAATTTTGTTACAGACGAAAGAATCAGCAATCGAAACAAAGAATTCTGAAGTGAATGCTGTTTCAAGTTTATTAGAAGAAAAAAAGCAGGAAGATTACTTGGACAGTGATCAGCTGGTTTTGAGTTTACGCCACCAAGAAGGTGTAAATTTTGAAATCAAACCGATTTTAAAAATATTGAAACAACAGCTGTAACAGAAATAAATTTAAATGTTGATTTTGATACTACATATACGACGGCACCGGTTAGTTCTGAAAAGGCTCAAAAGATATTTGAGGAAGATTTTAATAGTGGTCATGGTCCAGATCAGATTTTGATAGTGATGATAGTGTAGTTGATAGAAACTATATTCTTTCTGAGGATGAAGTCTTCAGCAATGACGCCAGTGATGATGAAACCGAAGAGTTAAATATTCAAGCAAATATGAATGTGCAAGAAATGCGGAATGAAGATGAAGGAAATACTCGTAAGCTAACTAGGAAGAGACTGAGAAATTGTGAAGCCTGGAAGAAGAATATACGAAAAAAAAAAAGAAATTTGGGTGAAGAATATATCGCTGTGCTAGTTCAATAGTAACACATCTCAAAATTTGATTTTTTTGAGATGTGTTACTATTGAACTAGCACAGCGATATTAATGCTAAGGGGAAAAAGATAATATGTGCAAGGAAAATAAGAGAGGTGTGCTCAGAAAAATGTCGACTGAAATGTTTTTCGAAAATATCCACTGAAGAACGAAAAACTCTATTTGATTACTACTGGCAGATGGGTGATATTGAGGCACAAAGGGTGTATATAAATTCTCGCATGGCTGAATTAACCCCTATCTACCGAAATGCTAAGCCAGGAAGTAGTCGATCTAAAAATTGTAAGTACACCTTTGTCATTGAAAATAGAGAAATTAAAGTGTGTAAAACTTATTTCAAAAACACACTAGATATTAATAATAGAGTAATATTTACTACAACTAAGAAAAAAGACTAAGACAAAAAACTCAGAAAAAATAAATGGTGAATTCCGATCAACGGGGAAAGTCAAACAAGAGCAAACTTTCCGAAGATGTAAAGAATGCCATAAGGGACCACATCAATTCTTTTCCTACGGTCAACTCACATTACTGTAGAGCTAGAACAAGAAGTACATAGATGGTGATTTGAATATGCAGACAATGTATCGACTTTACAGTGAAAAATGCAGAAGGAATGGCGGAGAGTGTACTAAACTGACAACATACAGGCACATAATCAACACTGAAACGAACATCGGTTTTCATACGCCAAAAAAGGACCAATGTGCACTGTGTGAAAAATATAAGTATGCAAACCAAGAAACCAAAGAAAATATTAACGTAAAATTTGATAAACATCAGAAAGAAAAAGAATTAAGCAGAACAGAAAGCCTCGCAAAGGGGTGCGGCCTGAGTACTTAACCCAAGTACCAGCCGACAAAAAGCTAATCAATCCTACGTTGACTTACCTTGCTCTCAACGATTATTGGAAGCGACGCTTCGGCAAGCTCAATTGAAGAGCAATTTATGGGGGGGGGGGGGGGTCAGGAAGCCAGGAGTGAATACCTACTTCCTCGAACTGAATCCAAATAAAAGGCGCCACACCCTTATTGTCGCTAAAAAAAAGATGTTCTACCTGAAAGGGTGAAAACTAGACTAAATAAAACGCTAGAGCTAAAAGGTAACGTATATTGATAGCAGTGGATTCAATAATAAACAAACACGGCACTCGCACTGTACAAGTGGTTACCTTAATGTTGTGGATAACCAAAATTATCATAAAAATATAATGCAGCAAAAACCAATCAAATCTATTTTTAAAACAAAATAATTTGATATCAAAAATACTTAATCTAATCCATAAATTAACATGGGAGATTTACTCCTCTATCTAACAAACAGTTATAGTTAGGTTGCAATCTTCGCTTCTTCAGAAGCCGAAATAATATCGTCAGCGCACTGCACACCACGAAAATAACGAATACTAGCGGCGGTATCACAAACCCCGTTAAACAATGATAAATATTAAAAAAAATCGCTCACCCTACCAATCTTGTTATTAGTACGCTCCTGGTTTGTTGACAGGCAATTCGATGGGTATGTAAAACTGATGTAAAATCGATACCTCGAGCTGACGGATTAGAATTCGAACCTCGTTGATTGAATTATACAGGTGTTCTAATAAACAGTAGCGGTAAACCAGGTTGATGATAAATATCCAAAATGTAACGATCTACTTGATAAAACTCGCAGTAAGGTGTTTTTCCAAATCGAATAATTATTGATTAAAAATAAAATCTTTAACCGCTTTTTAGGTTCCCTTCGGAAAAAAATCGTAATCGGATACGTTGCAACAACACACGTTATTTCCAAATCACAAAATAAGCAGCTTCTATCACTTGATACCGGCTAACCGACTTTTGATAAATTAAAACAATAATTTATATCTCCAAAAAATAGTGAATAGATGCCTCGGTTGATTTTAAAAATCAATTAACTACTCGAAAATTTTAAAAACTACTTTTCCCAAAAATGTGCACTCTCGCTCTGGCTATCAACTTGTTCCTCGATAATCGTCGCCCTTGCCAAGTTATCAAAATTTAACAAATTTTGAAATGCAAACAATATACAGGATGGTCTAAGAGGTAAATAATTAAAAACTGAAATACTACTTTAAAATTGTAAATTTTAGGTCGAACAAATATAAAGAAAAGTTTCTGTAGCTCCAAATGTCGCAAAGAACAATTTGAACGCTACAGGGGCTCCCCCCTTGACCTCCGCCATGGGGCTGGAATTGAAAACATTATACTAAAAATTTTAAAGAAAGTTATTTTAACTAAAATAATTTACGTCATTGAAACAAAACGAAGGTGCAAAAAATTTCATTTGCGCGCGAGCGGGAAAACCACGTAACACCCCCAAACTTATTTGTAAGATATTTCGCGAACGGTGTTGGCACAAACTAAAATAATAGAAGCACAAACGATTGACACCAAATTGGACCCCAAATTCGCGATGGGGGTGGGGGCTAACAATTCGCCAGCCGAAATGATGATATTGCTGTGCAATGTTACAGGAAACGAGCGGAAATTCTTTTGGGAATATTTCAAGACCAATCACAAACACTTGGTGAATGTATCGCAGTAAATTTTAATTGTACCGCAAATTATTTACTAACTCAATTATTTAGAAAATATCCTTCTTTCACAGAAATTAGAAAATGCTCTTCTTGCGTTTTCAAAAACAGTCGACCCGGGGAAACAATAGTGGCTAATCTACTTATGGATAATCTACAACTTTTCAACAAGTCATGTTAAGGTATTTCGAAGATCCAGTAAAATATGTTTCTGCGGTAATCCGTCTATAGCGCGAAGTTTCACAATAGGTTCTCATTTTTAACATGGAACATGTTTTTACGGTCGTTACCTCGCAAAAATTGACACCAAAAACCGACATCAAAAACCGACACCAAAAATCGACACCAAAAACCGACACCAAAAATTGACACAAAAAATCGGCACCACATCCCAGTCGACGCAGTGATATCACTGTGATATTACTGTGATATCACTGTGACAAAAGTTTTTGATGCAGTGATATCACTGTGATGTCACAGCCAAGTATTAATGTCCGCCTCAGTGATATCACCCTGTGATATTGCGATATTTTGTGATGCTATTGTGATACGCTGGCGATACTCGTACGACCTTTTGTGATTCTCTGGTGATATACATGTGATTTCTAAATCATTTATTATATTCGTAATAAAATGAGAAAATGAATTTTAGCAAAATTTAAAAAATATTTTTATACAATTTTCAAATTATGTAAATTCTGTATTACGTCTATTGGTATAATTATTATCTAATGGTGTAATATCGCACGAAATTCTACCAATTTGATATGTTCTGGAAATAAATTATTTGTAAATTTCATAATTTTAATACTAATTTTTTTTTAAATAAACTCACCTGAACCGGATTCAAACCAACGTCAATTTTCGTCTCTGGTTGATAGTTGTCAGCTCAGTCCACTAGGCCACAAAGGCTCTGCTATTATTTACAAGTTCAACTACTTATAGGGTCGTATTATATTTATTTCATAATATCATTAATTATAAAATAAATTGAAGTACTTTAATTTAATATGTAAATAACTTTTTTATAGTACAGAAATTGGAATTTTTAATTTTTCAATAGTATTAGTGACTTTTTGAACATATTAATAAGTACTTAGAAAATATAACAAAGACATTATCTAAATAATGCGAAAATATTAGAATTTTAACAGTAATTTTAATAAATATAAGAAGAAATTTTCTTCAAAACTTCAAAAGACTTTAATAAATGGGTTTATGTTCTTGTTTTTTTATTTTTTATGTAGAATAATGCAAAATAATAATAATTATAATGGTCGTATGACACGTTATTTATTTTTCCCTGTGGAGAAAGGTTTTCGATCTTTCAAAAACCACGTGGTTGTTTTTCAGAAATTTCCAATTTCTATGCAATCATACCTTATTTCTCTAATATTTTTTAATTTATAAACTTACTAATAGATATTCTTGCTATGAACCATAATATTTTTAATTTTTTTCAAGTATTCGGCATTTTTTTCCAAAATCATCGTGTTTTATATTCCGAGGCTTCACATGTCTATATCATTCGTACATTTAATAAATATACGAAGAAATTTTATTAAAAAATCACTTCAAAAGACATTAATAAACAGGTTTATGTTCTTGTTTTTTTTTCTGTTATAATAAATCCTCGTGGAGAAAGGTTTTCGATCTTTCAAAAACCACGTGGTTGATTTTCAGAAATTTCCAATTTCTGTGCAATCGTACCTTATTTCTCTAATATTTTTTAATTTATAATTTTACTAATAGGTATTCTTGCTATGAGCAATAATATTTTTAATTTTTTTCAAATATTCGGCATTTTTTTTCCAAAAACATATTCCGATGCTTCACGTGTCTATATCATGTAAGCTTGACTCATTTCTCTAATATTTTTAATTTGAAATATTTCTAAAATATATTTTTGCTATTAACAATAATATTTTTTAATAAAAACATATAATTTTTTAATAAAAACATATATTTAAAAAAAAAGTTTATTCAATTATTTTTTTAATTGTTAATTCTTGGTGTAATTTATGATTATTCTATAGCTAGTACATCTAAAGAACAATTAAGTAAAAAGTACTTCTAATCATACTTCTAATTAATAAATTAATCTAAATTCGTTTAATTAAAAAAATTGAACAACTTCGATATAAAAAATTGAATTCAATATTTACACTTCTTTCGTGATAATATTGCAAAACTACATCATTTACTAATATTATTATATTAATTCTTAGTGATAGAATGCACGTGTATATTAAGATGATTATATAAATTCATAATATTTTTTTAATATCCCATCTGTGTCACAAATGAAGCATCGATGCGATATCACTTGGTGATAAATCACCCGACCGTCACAAAAAGTGGCACGAATATCACCTAGGTGTAACAAGATGTCACATTTCAGTCACATTAGATAGCATGAGTATCACAAGGATAAAGTATATTGTTGTCATTAGACCATCACAAAATATGGCTCGAATATCACCTGCGTGTCACAAGATGTCGCATTTCGGTCACATTAGGTAGCATGAGTATCACAAGCGAAAACAGTAGTTATTTTTTGTAATCTTATATTTAATATTAATTTCTAATGGCTAAATAATCACATATTAGAAAGTGATTAGAATCTCATATTAAAGTACACATCGTTATACTAATTTTTGGGGGTGCGATTATTTAAATTCATAATATTTTTCAATATCACACCTGTGTCACAAACGAAGCATCGATGCGATATCGCATATAAGGTGATATATATCACTTTGGTGGCAAATCACAAATAAGTCACAAAATATCACATGGGTAACGCATGGGTATCACATGGGCATCACACTGTGATATCACAACTGTGACACAAATGAGGTATCACAGTGATATCACTGTGATACCTGCGTCTACTGGGATGTATAATTCAAATTTATAGTTTATAATTTGAATATAGAGTAGATTATCGAATAACATCTTCGCATTCACAATAATGAATTTTCAATAACAAAATTTTCGTTACCAAAAATTTAAATCCGAAACCGAGCGCAAAAAGAAAATTTGCTTATAATATATTGCCATGTATTGCTACTGTACAGATTTAATTTTGACTTATATAGCGGGGAATTTTAATTGCACTTAATTCAATTATGCTCCGACTAGCTATGCATGAAAGACTCGATATTATGGGTCGTAACTTGGGTCCATCAGATTAATTGAAACACTCATATACGTCACCTTAAACTAGTGATCTTTCTTATAAAGATAACTAAACCGAATTGAAATTTGTATCTGCTTTTTCTTTGCTCTACTACTGCTATGGATAAATTAAATTAAACGCAAACGTTATTAGAACCAAATATAATGCTATTTATTATACACAATAAAAATTTTATCAAGACAAAATATTAGTTTCATTAAACCTAAACAAATTTTTTCTTTATTTGCCCAGAATATTTACAATCTGTCTTTAACAATAAGTAAATGTATTGACGATTTCCTAAGGAGACATATTTAAGTGAAATCCCAGTGGTTTCCACCCTTATGGTATTAATTCACACGAATTCAGTTTTGCACAGGGTAATCTAAGTTATACCATCGAGTATCTTCAATGTTTAAGCCTGCTTCTTAAGTCTTAGGTTTGAGTCTTCTCAGTCTGCGCTTGCCTTCCTTGTGTTGGTCTTCCATCAAGCCCACTGCTAGTTTGTTTGGATGTGCACTAAGTCTGTTTTTATATTTATCGCTGAAGGAGACAATTTCCTCCTTCACCGTAGGTATAGCCAGATCTTTCCTTATGATCTCGTTTGTAACGAACCATGGGGCGTCGACCAGGTTTCTGAGCATCTTTGATTGAAATCGTTCGAGTATTTCTATATTGGAGTTGGATGCAGTGCCCCACAGCTGTATGCCGTACGTCCAGATGGGTTTGATTATTGCTTTGTATATTAATAACTTGTTTTCCAGGGAAAGTTTGGAGTCTCTACCTATCATCCAATACATTTTATAAAATTGTGTATTTAGTTGTTTTCTTTTCGTCCATATATGTGTTTTCCAGGTTAGGCGCCGGTCCAGGTGCATGCCCAGGTACTTTACAGTTTCTGTCTGTGGGATCTGTTTTCCGTTCAGGGTAACTGGAGGACAAGTCTCCTTCCGCAGTGTAAACGTAACGTGTGCGGACTTCGTCTCGTTTGCTTTTATTCTCCAAGTCTTTAACCATATTAGGCTTCTATACAAAGTATAGCAAGAAGCCTTATGATCTGGCTCCGTGTCTGTCCGTCCGTGTGTCCGTCCGTCCGTCTGTCTGTCCGTCCGTCCGCATAATTCAAAATCATACAGAGCGTTTCAAATCGTGTTGAATATACTCAGTGCGTATAGAGGTCTAAGAACTGGGTACCTAGTGCGCTATTCTAGCTAGCTAGAAGGACGGGCAGGCAGCCAAGGTCATATGGCTTTTGGATTGCACAGAGCTTTCCTTAATCTTCATTCAACTTAAGTTACCTTGGGTAGCTGCCCGTCCTTCTAGCTACCCGTCCTCGGACGGGCTATCATCTAGCTGTCAGTGCAATCCAAAAGCCATATGACCTTGGCTTCCTGCCCGTCCTTCTAGCTAGCCGTCCTCGGACGGGCTATCATCTAGCTCTCAGTGCAATCCAAAAGCCATATGACCTTGGCTGCCTGCCCGTCCTTCTAGCTACCCGTCCTCGGACGGGCTACCAGCTAGTTGTTAAATTGTTTATCAACTGGACGCTCCTTGGCGAAATTCTTGGAGCCGCAGAACTGACAGATGGAATTCATTTCTCCACAATCGTGTCGAGTAACGTGAGATTCATCAAATCTCAATGCTCTTATTTGGAGTTGAATTGCTTGACTTTGGTATCGATTTTCTTTCTGTCGATGTATCGCATGGGATCGAGCGTTAGCAGCTTGCCGCGCTTGAGTTTCTTCCAATGTTTCACGTTGTTGACGTGTCGCATGGGATAGAGAGTTAGCAGCTTGCCGCGCTTGAGTTTCTTCTAATGTTTCACGTTGTTGACGTATCGCATGGGACCGAGCGTCAGCAGCTTGCCGCGCTTGAGTTTCTTCTAAAGTTTCACGTTGTTGACGTATCGCATGGGACTGAGCGTCAGCAGCTTGCCGCGCTTGAGTTTGTTCCAAAGTTTCACGTTGTCGACGTATCGCATGAGACCGAGCGTCAGCTTGTCGCTGTGATCGAAGCTGTTCTTCTGTGTTATTAGCTCTTGTACGTGCTTTTCTCTCACGATTCAATCGCCGTCGCTTTACAGCAGGATTTTCAAAATTTTCATTATCCATTATGGAAGTTCACATAATGCTTTTTTGGAAATAGCTGTCATAATTTTTCACCGATATAAGAAATTTAAATACGTTGATACGTTGATCTGTTTTTTCAATGCAGACCAAATATAAGTTATATTTTATTTACATAATTTTTCACCTATATAGGAAATTTAAATACGTTGATCCCTTGATACGTTGATCCGATGATACGTTGATACGTTGATACGATGATACGTTGATACGATGATACGTTGATACGATGATACGTTGATACGATGATACGTTGATACGATGATACGTTGATACGATGATACGTTCATCCGATTGGTTATGAAATTATCCGTTATGCGGTCGGTTCGGTTCGGTTTGCTTCGGGTATTTCCGTGGGACAGACAGAAGGAAGGAAGGAAGGAAGGAAGGACTTGGCCTTTTATAATAAGAGATAACTTTTATTATAACTTATTTATTTATTTTAACTTTACGTTATTATGGAATATCAATTAACCGACGACGAAGATTTTAAGGACTTTATCGAAATTTTAGCTGAAAGCATTCAAAGAAACTCTCAAGTTTTTCGTGATCGTTCAAATCATTTTGTTAGTTGGTCAGATAAGGAAAGTTTTGCTAGATTTAGATTGACGAAACATTCGATTCAAATAATATTAAACCAACTAAATCTTGATTCCCAGGCAATAAGGTATAACTTTCAGTTTCAATCTAATATCATTGAATGTCAAATGTTAAACAAGGTGGAACTCGCTTTAGCGGCAGTTCATAGGCTTCTATACAGCTACCTTTCTGGTGTGGAAAGTTGTTATTATCTGGTTATTTTTGATCGCCATATAATGTAACACCACATAATCAGATAATCTGCACCAATTAAATTTTTTGCGATTGGTAATTATCATTTACTATATAAGTAATAACAATCAAACTTTTCCATTCTATTAGAAATTTTACTTCTCTGTAATGTATGGTCCTTTTTTTGAGGTGGACCAATCCTCTCCTTTCTCTTTTATTTATAACTTAACTTCACTAACCACATCAATAAAAAATTATTTTTTCACATCAAAGTAAAACAAGTAGTTTATATAGGGAGACCTCTTCGAAAATATCTTTAACTTAGTAAATTTCTTTCGAACATTTGCGTATTTATAAATTGCATTAGTGAATCGAAGCAACGGATTAACAGATTAACGCAATACTATATAGACGAAGTATTTTAGGCTTCTATACAAAGTATAACAAGAAGCCTTATGATCTGGCTCCGTGTCCGTCTGTCCGTCCGTCCGTCCGCATAATTCAAAATCATACAGAGCGTTTCTAAGAACTGGTTGTTTTATTTTACTTTGATGTGAAAAAATAATTTTTTATTGATGTGGTTAGTGAAGTTAAGTTGTAAATAAAAGAGAAAGGAGAGGATTGGTCCACCTCAAAAAAAGGACCATACATTACAGAGAAGTAAAGTTTCGAATAGAATGGAAAAGTTTGATTGTTATTACTTATATAGTAAATGATAATTACCAACCGCAAAAAATTTTATTGGTGCAGATTATCTAATTATGTGATGTTACATTATATGGCGATCAAAACTAACCAGATAATAACAACTTTCCACACCAGAAAGGTAGCTGTATAGAAGCCTAAGAACTGCCGCTAAAGCGAGTTCCACCTTGTTTCTATTTTGTGTAGGTTTATTTGTGTTAGCTCAGATGCAAATATGTTGATGTGTGATGTCATGATGCCCGTATCATCCGCAAACGTGGCCGTAGTGTTTTGTGCCATTGTTGGTAAGTCTGAGGTGTAGAGTAGGTATAAGGTCGGCCCCAGGACGCTTCCCTGCGGTACTCCAGCCTCAACTGGATAGATTTCTGTGTATGCTTCTTGATATCTGACAAGAAAGTGTCTATTGCTGATATAAGATTTTATTAGTTGATATAAATCGTAGGGGAGCATCTTTTTTAGTTTATATAGCAATCCTTGGTGCCAGACCTTGTCGAATGCCTGTGACACATCCATGAACACCGCCGAGCAATATTTTCTCTCTTCTAGATCCGTATTGATTTTTTCGACTAGTCTATGGACTTGCTCTATGGTTGAGTGTTTCTCTCTGAACCCGAACTGGTGATCGGGTATGAGTTGTTTTGTTTGAAGGATTTTCTTCAAACGTTTTGACAGTAGTTTTTCAAACACCTTCGATATAACTGGGAGCAGACTTATAGGTCTATAAGACGTCACCTCCTCTGGATTTTTACCTGGTTTTGGGATCATTATTATTTCTGCTACTTTCCATTGAAGAGGGAAGAAGCTCAATCTTAACGAAGAATTAAATAATATAGTGATGAATTTAATTGCTTTCATTGGTAGTTCTTGCAAAATTCTACCAGTTATTAAGTCGTAGCCTGGTGATTTTTTGTGGTTAATTTCTTTCAATATAATGTTCTTTACTTCTTTTATTTTGAATTTTTTTATAGGAAAATCCATTTGGTGGGGCACTTCTAAGAATTCGGTTATTTTTCTTTCCTCTTCATTGCTTATTTCAGATGGGAAGGGTTGAAAAACTTTTTCTAGATGCTTTGCGTACACTTTTGCCTTTTCCTCATCAGTTCTAGTCCATTTTCCATCTTCTGACCTGATTGGTGGGATGTGAGTCTGTGGTTGTTTTATTCTTCTAGTCGCCCTCCACAAAGAATACTCGGTGGCCTCCGTTGAGGTTAAATTTTCCAGGTGTCGTTGAATAGCTGCATTTTTTTCTTCATTTATTAGATTTTTAAGTTCTTTAATGGCTTTATTGAACTTTGCTTTGTCGTGTGGAGATCTTGTTGTTTGCCAGTTTTTTCGCAATTGACATTTTTCAAGTATTTTAGCTTTAATAGATGTAGAACAAGTTAGAGTTTTTCTAGTCACTTCGTACTTCGGAGTGACCTCCCATGCGGCTTCCTGCAATTTTATGTTAAATTTTTCCACTGCTGTTTCAAGTTCTTCTTCAGTTTTTAATAGTATATTAGTGTTGATTCGCTCGTTTAGGATATTTCTAAATTCATTCCAGTCCGTTTTTTTGTTATAAAATGATGGGTATGTTTGTTTTCCTGTTACAGTGAACTGACTGTAACTATTATTGGCGAATGATCTGAAGATAGGTCCAAGCAGGAGTCGGCTTTGATGTTGTTTGCATTTATTCCTTTAGTTACGCAAAAATCTATCAAATCTAAACAAATTAAATTTAAAAAAATAAAGCATCAGCAACAAACCCCCAAATTAAATTTACGCGCCCGAATTTCAAACGTTTTGTCTATTTAATTAAATTAATCAGTGCGACACATAAACTCTTACCAAACTATGAATGTTTTTCCGGAGTTTACCGATGCGGCCGATATGATGTCGTAGTAATCAAGCATAGGAGATTAAGATTGGAATCAACTTCGAATCTTGAACCAAAAAACCAGGTAGGAACGACCAGTGGATACTTTTCTTCCTCCAAATCGTATAATCAATCACAGGTAAGTAATCAAACCAATTTTCCTTCAATATTTTACCATTCAAAAAACCATAAACCATAACCATAAAAATTTTAACATCAGCGGTCCCAAAACTTCTATAAATTTGTGAATCAAACGCAATAGCCACTTTTGACTGAATTCAAATTTACTTTTCCAAACAATATCAAAACGGTATCCAAATCCAAACGAATCACTTATTAATATCTCTTCTATCATCAATAATCCGTCTTTTCTCGATGACGGCTGACTCAAAACCCAAAATCCAAAAAACTAATTTTCAAACTCAAACCGCACGTCTTGACTCTCCGACGGCTCACTTGAGAATCCTTACTGCTCCCTTATCATTTTAAAACCCCACTAAATTGTCTCTCCAACTCGCGCATCCTCGAATATCACGAATTGTCACTTTTATTAAATTTAACGAAAAATCCTAATTTAACAAATAAACTAAATAAATTTAATTTGTTTCTCATATTTTCATTAACCAAAACAACCACCAATATTTTATCCTTCACAATTTCATATTATATTTCTAGATTCATTAACGTTTGCATATTCCAGATACCTGAGGCAAAGCAGTTAAACAATCCTTCAACCAGAGAAGATCCAGATACAATCTAATAATTACCTGTTATGGTCTTATATTTAATTAACTAAATCATGAGTGCTTTAATAGATTGACCCAATTACGTCATACCCCTCATCTCTGATAAACAGAACATGACAATATATAGTAAATTTTTATTACCAACACAAAAATTAAGGGATTATCCTATTATAACCAACACGGTTACACAACTACGCCGCACTTCGGAAAACAGTAAGAAGAAGAAGAAGAAGAAACGGGATAGGTGCCGCACCCGCGGCACCCCTAAATCTCGAGGAAAACTATGATAAACGGTTTGGTACCGAAAAACATGTTCCATGTTAAAGATATTAGTCGGAGACTAAAATAGAAGGAATCCGGGGGTCAAGGGGGCGGAGCGCCGAGTTTTATAGAAACTGTAACCAGTTCTATACCGCATGAATGCTAGAAGCGCATGTTTGCTAGAATACAAAAAAATGTATTTTTTGAAGTGAAAATAATGGAATACCCCCTTAAGATATACCTTAACGTGACTAAAACTAACTTATTTTGTTATCATAAAAAAATAAAATTACATAAATATATTTGTTGGTATTTTTCGGTTTAAAGGAAAGTTAAATAAACGCCTGTAAAAAAACAAGCCCTTAGTAACGTCAATTTGCGTTGCTAAGTTTGTACGTATGTAGTATTACATAAATAAAAATATATAACATATGAAATTGGGTGTAAGATTTTTGAGTTATTGATTTTCAAAACTTAAAAATACACATAGAAAATGTAGTTATTCTTCAATATCGAAAAACTGAAATCAAATAAATGTAATGTTCCTTTCACTGTATAACTTTGCACTAAAGTTTAAAATAATCAGGTAGAACGGTTTACAAGTATTCCGAATAGCCATCGAATCTAAACGACGGATCTTGACGGAACAGGGCAGAACGGAACGGAACGGAACAAATCCGCTCTAGTGTAACCACTAAAACGGAACACATTTAGACAAAACGGTACTAGACGGGTCGGGACGGAGCGGATACGGCTCCAATGTAACCGCAGCCTTTAGTTTAGAACCTCCTAACTCCGTCTATGCATCCGATGTCGGTCTGTTTGTTTGATACCGTAAAATTAAAATAAAAACCATTAGATGGCGTCATATTTAAGATCAAAAAAATGAATAAAACTGCAAAGCGACAATGAAAAACAACCTGAGTATGCGGGTTTCTCCGTCTTCTCTACGTACCAGAACAACCCCAATGCTCAAAGATGTTTAGGTTTATAATATGGTTATTAAAAATAGAAGGTGAAGATTTAAACGTTTATTTTTGAATACACATTTACAAAATTTGATTGGTTTTTCATTTTTAACATAAAAGTTTGCATTTTCTTACACAGAGTGCTTTCAAGTTAAGTAACGTTAAGTTAAGTTCGAATTATCCAAGATCTGCACTAATTAAAATTTTATTAAACAAATAACAGGGATCATTCCATTTTAAATCAACCAAGCTTACACCCCAATCAGCTTCAATTTTAATGACATTTTGGTCAATTGTTGGTTATATCTACACTATTAAGTTATCTACGACAAGTTTGAGTTTTTGTTTTCTTCATCCTGCAATATTTTTTAATTTTGAAGAAGTTAATTATCGCCTTTTTGTACAATCAAAATTAGTTTATTTAAAAATTGTACTTTTGGTTGATTTGATGGAATAACCCAGAAACCAATGACAACATTATATATAAATTATATTACATTCCCAATACAGACAGCCTATAAGTTTGCCCTTATCGTAATACAAAACATGTATTTTCCAATACCATCCTTCAAGTGGCAGTGCCGAAATTAGCGCTTCATCTATGGTAGTGTTTGTTATTGAGTAAACACCCTGAAATTATCGCATTAAAAAGTTTGTATTTATTTTATTTTAATTTACTTTTTCAATTGGACATTTGATTGGGGGCTTCACACTTTTAATTACTGCACCAAACGGTGGTATTTTAACATTTATTAGAAAACATGGATTGGAGAAAACCATATCAGGTACTATTTCACACGTATCTAATGCTTCTCTAGACTTGCATCGAACCATTTTTAATCTCGTCTGTTACAAAAAAAATAATTACATTCAAAATGTACTAGGTACATTTGGAGGTACGGAGGTCCGAAACTCTGAGCAACCTATGCTTGTTAATATTCAATTTTAATTTTACCTAAGTAATATTAAATACATAGGAAGTTGCATAAAATAACATGGGTGTGGCCGGGAGGAGGCACAGAAGAGGGAAACCAGATAGACCATGTACTGATCTCCAAGAAAAATGAAAGAGCTGTAATGGACGTAAGAACTTACAGGGGGGCTAACGCGGACTCGGATCACTATCTTGTTGTAGCGAAGGTAAAACAAGAGAAGGCAAAATATGTTAAAAAAGAAAACTATAATAGAAAGTTGGCAACAGAAAAACTTAATAGTAAAGAGTTACAAAAAAAATACGAAGAACATGTAACGCAGAAAATGATGGCAAAGAATAGAGACAGTAATGTAAATGAAGAATTAAACAACATCACATCGATCCTGCATTGGTTTGACGAGGAATGCATGGAGAGCTGCAGGAAAAAAGCAGAGAGTAGGTTGGAGTGGTTAAGAACTGGACAAAGGGAAGAGCAAGAAAAATATAAAAGATTGTCAAAGAGCGCATATAAGTTATACAAGATCAAGAAGAATGCATGGATGATGGACAAAATGAAGGAAATAGAAACCAGTAACAAGTACAATAATGCGAAATTATTTTACCAGTTGATAAGGAAGCAAAAAACAAGTAACAGAGTCACGCTAAGAGGCATGAAGGATGAAACGGGAAAGATGGAGGGCGGAAAAGAGAAAATAAAGCAAATATGGATGGGGCACTTCCAGAAACTACTGAACGGAAATCAAGAACGTAAAAATACACAAGATGTAATAGAAAATGACGAACAAGAAGTGTTATTGCCGACAAGCGAAGAAATAGCAGAGGTTATCGGTAGAATGAAAAATGGAAAACCACCGGGGAGGGACGAATTAAACGCGGACTTCGTAAGATGATGTGGAGAGGAAGGGGTAGCAAGAGTGTGCGATCTAGTGAAGCAAGTCTGGAGAGAGGAAAAAATGCCTGAACGATGGAGGGAAGCGGTTATAGTTCCAATAAAAAAGAAGGGTAACGCGGAGGAATGCAGAAACTACCGAGGAATAACCCTTCTCAATTTAACATACAAGGTAATATCATCAATGATACATATCCGACTGAAGGAATACGCTAAGGTTTTGATAGGCTACTACCAATATGGCTTCGTAGAACGAAGATCAACGACGGGGGCGATACATGTGGTGAAACGAACTATGGAAAAGGCACGTGAATTTGACATCGATTTGCATATGATGTTTGTGGACTTCCAACAGGCCTTCGACAGAGTGAACAGGAAAGAATTGTACAGGGTATTGAAAGAGATGAAAATACCAGCTAAACTAATAAGATTAATAAAGATGACATTGGAAGATACCACAGCATGCGTTAGAATAAAAGAAGATGAAACAGACTTTTTTGAAGTAAATTGTGGTGTGAGACAGGGCGATGCGTTGTCAGCGACGTTGTTCAACATAGTGCTAGAAAAAATAATAAGAACAATAGGTGACCATGGATCAATAACAACGAGAGAAGGTCAAATAGTAGCATATGCGGACGATGTGCTGATTATGGCAAGATCGTGTACTAAAATGATGACAATGTTCAAGAGGATGGTTAATGCAGCGAAGGAAATGGGGCTCCTTGTTAACATGAATAAGACAAAATACATGAAATGCAACAGAAGAAAAGCATGGTGTAGAAATGGCATAATAATAGAAAATCGAACATACGAAGAAGTAAGTGACTTTATTTACCTGGGAGTTCAAATCAAAAGAGATAGTAACAGAGATGAAGAGTTAAATAGAAGAGTGCAACTGGGTAATGCTAACAAGATAATGTTAAAAGATAAAAAACTAACGAAGACGACAAAAATGAAAATATACGAAACGATGATAAGACCAATAATCACTTACGCGGCAGAAACACTATGTTTGTCACAGCACGATGCGGAAATACTTAGAAGACTTGAAAGAAAAATTTTGAGAACAATACTGGGACCAAAAGTGGAGGGGGGTGAAAAGAGAAGGAGGAGAAATAAAGAGATTTTGCAGGAGTGCAATGGAGGGGACATAGTAAAGTTCATAAAGTCGCAGCGAATAAGATGGTTAGGCCATGTAACGCGAAGTGATGAGGATGCATTCAAGAGAATAACACTTTGGAGACCCACAGAGAATAGAGCAAGGGGCAGACCACGAGTGAGATGGTGGGACCCGGTGACTGACGACCTGGAAAGGATGGGTATAAAAGACTGGAGGGTGAGGTCGGGTGATAGGACGGGATGGAGAGTGATAGTGAGTGAGGCGTCGAGACATTCCGGGTTATAGATAGTGAATGTTAATAAAACTAAAAAGTCTAAACCTAATGTATGTTACGGTCCCCGTTAAGATCCATCAAAAATAATTAAAATTATAAACCACCCTGTATGTAATATTCGTTTATTCGCGCTATAACCTAATAACATTTCACAACTGGAATAATAGGTTTCGAAATAAACAAAGAAATTAATTAGTTTCATAAGTTTGTATTTACAAAGTAGTTTTATTCTCTAACTACGCATCATAAAATAAAAAAAAGGTTTATGTAGCATTTTTCTTAACGTTCAAATTGAAAGTGATGTCATTAGACTTCAACGAATGATTATAACCATCTTTGTCAAGCGCACTTTCTTCGTTTCATATAAAAATTATTGAAGCCGTTTGAATCTTTTCTGATTGGCTAGTAACCGCCAAGGACACAATTGCATGAAGGTATGCATGATAAAATTATGTTAATACGCGCGGGGCGAGGACAGTGTTCTTCTAATCGTCAAGACGCTCGCATCTAAGTATACGACAAAAGTATGCAAATTGAAATAATTATCTACAAAAAAATATCTATTAGTTAAAATCATACTATGGTAATACAAATACCTGAATCAATTTATAAAGAAAAATATGATAATATTATTATCAGAGTAACATTTAATCTCAAGTGCCTTCATAAAATATGAATCGGTGAACATCTAAGAATAAATCGAAATAATTGTGTTTATCATTAATTCAAATACAAAACTAACTATGTTCCAGTTATATTCTACCAATATTTGTTAAAAGAAATCAGTTTAAAAAACAATAATCGTCAATGCTTCATAAACGTGCTTACGAAGGACGAAACGTGCTGCGCAATTAAAGGTTGTACCACGCGAGTGCATTCTATTCAAAACCTCGTTTTCACAACAAAGTTATTAAAACATTTATTACCAAAAAGTGTAATTAAATTATAAACTTCCGAAATATGAGAATCTTTAACAATCTACGCATTCGTGAAAATTTGAAGAGTTGCAGTTGCATTCAAGAAAACTTTAATATCCAACCTCCAGCGAAAGCCATCTTTTCCGCCACGTTTGACCATATTGGTGCTTCACCGCGAAACAACACATTCAAATCGTATGTAATCCTCAAAGAAAGGTACCATATTAATCTATTATTTTGATGTATGCATTTATGTTATTTGTCAATAATTTTAAGAAAGTATGAACGAGACGGATGCATCTTAATTTTAAGATTTCATCATATTTTAATAACCTAACAAAATTTTATGTACAAAGAAAGTCAAAATATATGTATAAAGCTGATGTCTTGTTTTCGTTCTTCGTATGTTATTCTCAATAAGTTTTCGTAGCAACCCAACCCCCTGAGAAAGAGAAGCCAGTAAGTATTCTGAAGACGACGTCCGAATCGCCTACGGACTACAGACGTATCAAGTGGCGCCCATCTTGAAGGCTTCGATAATTCTATAGAAAATCGAACGAAACTATTGAGAATAAATGTGCGAGGGCAAGAACTCGATTTTGTGTTTTATGCATTGCTTTATTGTAATTGGCTTTACAAACAAGGTTATTGATTTTAATGTTAATAAGTTAACGGTATCAAAAATCTGTGTGTTTATCGCGGGTATAGCAAAATAACGCGAGTGCGAATTATCACTAAAAAATCATCAAAAATTCCGCGAAAATGGACCCGAATCATCTTAACAATAAGGAATTAAAATTCGAAATTTTGTGTAGAGGGGCACAAATACACATCACGCGGTTGGCCAATGAGCAATTGTTGATAAACCTGATGGAACAATTTGTTCCAATTA
This sequence comes from Podabrus alpinus, assembly GCA_932274525.1. Classification (NCBI taxonomy): domain Eukaryota; kingdom Metazoa; phylum Arthropoda; class Insecta; order Coleoptera; family Cantharidae; genus Podabrus; species Podabrus alpinus. Next base: position 44,787,167 of record OW026456.1, on the reverse strand, counting down.
CGGAAATACCCTACACATGGAAAACAAACGTAGAACAAATCCACGAAACTTTAGCGGAACTAAATTTGTTGATTCAAAATGGATTAAATAATGATAATATAAACGAAATTAATGCGCGTCTCCTCCATGTAGATCAACGTTTTACAGTTATGTGTAAAGAAACCGTAGATAAAGATGAAGACGAGACAAAAATAATTGAACAAATCATAGAAAAAATAGAGACGGCTACATTAAATTATTCGAATCAAATAAAATTAAATAAAACTCCTAATATAAAAATCGCAAAAGCAAATACAAATTCAATTAAAAACGTGCCAATATACAAATGGGACATTAAATTTTCGGGTCACTCTTCTAAAGAGGATCCGATGGGATTTCTAGAAAGGGTTGAAGATTTGCGTGTAGCTCGTCAAGTGACAAAAGAGGAACTTTTTACCTCTGCGCACGACCTATTCGTTGGTGATGCAATCAAATTTTGTAGAAGCGCAAAAAGTAAATGCAATACATGGGAAGAATTTATCAAACTATTCAAAAGCGAATTCTTACCCTCAGACTATGAATATCAATTACTAAAACAAATTCACAAACGAGTCCAAGGTACTAACGAAAATGCACTAGCATTTATCGATAATATTCAATCATTATATGAAAGATTTGAAAATCCAGTAAGTGAAATTGAAATGATCAAACAAATAACCCGAAATTTAAACCCCTTCTTCGCAAATCACGTAATTTCACAACAAATCGATAATCTATCAGAATTAAAAATTAAATGCAAAAAGATTCAAGAATTGCAAGACCAAAATTTGTCATATGCGGCACGACCTAACGAAAAAATTAGCTATTTATCTAAAAAAATGTCACAAATGCGCGTAGATCGGTCAGAAGCAAGTACTTCTAAATCAACGCCGGTAAATGCTGAAAAACCTCCCCTTAAATGTTGGAATTGTAAAAAACCAGGGCATGCTTTTTTTCGCTGCACTGAACAAAGAGGTGAACCTTTTTGTTTCGGTTGTGGGTCTCCAGGTATCTACAAAAAAGATTGTGTTGCTTGTAAAAATAAAATATTTAACCCTATTTTAACAAAAAACGACAGACTCGAGACTTCAAACAGGGGCGGAAGTGTCGAGCAACCCCAGTTAATAAGCCCTACACGACCATTCGAACAGATACAAACGCGGATCACACCTTTCAGGTTTACGCGGTCCACGCGAGGTCGAGGCAGGGGACGCGGTCGACGCAGTGTAGCGTTCGACGCCGAGCAATAAAACCACCGGCTCGCACTTTCACACATGACTCGTCACAATGGGAAACTTGGTTGCAAAAAATAAATTCTTTCTTTAAAAATAATACTAAAAAAAATCAAAAGATAGCAGCGGCTTTCTCTAAGAGACCATACGATAATCGGCCGTATCTACAAATTAAATTATGTAATCAAAAATTCATGGCTTTAGTAGATTCTGGAAGCAACGTATCTATATTAGGAAAAAAAAGTATTGATCTAATTAATAAGTTTTCTCTAAAAATAAATACGTCCCCAAGTAAAAATATTTGTGTGGCTAATGGGTCCTCGGCCAAAATAATCGGAGAAATATATCTCGCCGTATCGATGAATAAGTTAATTCGAAATATTAAGTTTTATTTGGTGCCAACCATCGATAGTTCAATAATATTGGGAACCGATTTCTGCTCTGCTTTCAATTTAACAATCAATTTTGCTGATTTTTCTTGGAAAATCCCCAAGCAAATAAAAATTAATAGTATTAACGAAACCAAACAAATTGTATTGACGCACGAACAACAAGATCAACTAGAAAAAGTCATATTAAAATTAAAAACCATTTCTAAAGCTGCAACGGGATGTGTTAAGGGCATTACACACCACATCAACACTGGTGATTCTCTTCCGTTCAAATTAAGGCAATATCCCTTGAGTCCTATGATGAAAGGTCATCTTACTAAAGAAATAGATAAAATGTTAAAAGATAATGTCATCCAGGAATCCCATTCGCCGTATTCCTCCCCGATATTATTAGTAAAAAAAAAGGACGGCGAACTGCGTGCTTGTTTTGATGGTCGAAGGCTTAATTCTGTAACAGTAAAAGATTCTTATCCGCTGCCTCGAACTGATAGTATTTTAACTCGATTACGAGATTCGAAATATTTTTCATCTATTGACTTAAGAAAAGCTTTTTGGCAAATTAAATTAGATGAAACAAGTAAACAAAAAACTGCTTTTTGCATACCAGGTAAAGGGTTATATGAATTTGTTGTTATGCCGTTTGGTCTTTCTAACTCGGCACAGAGTCTCCAAAGGGTCATGGACAAAATTTTAGGGCCAATCCTACATAAAGAGGAAGCTTTCGTTTATCTCGATGACATTATCGTAGCATCTCCAACGTTTGAAAAACATTTGGAAACGCTAACTGACATTTTTGTAAAATTAAAGGAAGCCGGATTTCGTATTAATTTAGAGAAGTGCAATTTTTGTCAGAAGTCGCTAACTTTTCTTGGTTTTATAGTGGGAGAACACGGTTTGCAAACCGATCCTGCTAAAGTTTCAGCTATAAAAAAATTTAAAACGCCTCGAACCACTACAGAAGTTAAACGATTAATCGGTTTAGTAAGTTATTATCGAATTTTCATGCCACAATTGTCGACTATTTCATCCCCTATTACAGCACTAATAAAAAATAAAAAGAAAGGTCAAACAGTAGTTTGGACCCCAGAAGCAGAAACATCATTTGAACAAATTAAAAAATTAATTTCGGAGGCACCTATTTTAATCTCACCTGATTTTGACCAGCCTTTTTTTGTACAGACAGACGCAAGCGCAGTTGGTTGCGGCGCCCTCTTGTTTCAGCGAAGGGATGGTTTAGAGCACCCTATAGCTTATGCCTCTCGTGCGTTAACTACTCTTGAACAAAAATACCATGCTACTGAGCGAGAACTACTAGCTGTCTTGTTTGCGATTAATAAATTCCGAGGGTATATAGAAGGTCTAAAATTTACATTGATTACCGATTGCTCAGCGTTAAAGTGGTTAAAACAATTCGATCAATCTACTGGCAGATTAGCCCGTTGGTCCCTAAAGTTGGCCCAATACGATTTCGATATCCAACACAGACCCGGCAAACTAAATATTGTACCGGATATGTTGTCTCGTGATTCTTGTTCAATAAACTTAAAAACATTACAAAACGATCAATTTAAAAGTGTTCAACAAAATGTAGCCGACATAATGGTTGAAGTCGAAAAATTTATTGGTACTAAAAATGATAAGCAATATATTTACCTTGAGGAAATGTTGTCTAGGAGTTTGTTAGAGTTAGGGGGAATTGAAATCGAAGGTGAAAATAATATAAAACAGGCTCAACAAGAGTTTGCAAATTATATTCAAACGTGTATTTCTAAATTAAAAAATAAAGCCTCTAACAACGTGTCAAAAAATAATTTAATAAATTTAAGAACCTTACAAAAAGACAACTGGTACAATGATTTAATAGAGAAAATAACCAATACCCCGAAAAATTATGCTTCATTTAAAGTACAAGACGATATAATTTATAAATTTGTTTCCAATAATTTAGTAAATCCCGCTAACTTGTCGGAGTGGAAAATAGTCGTTCCAGCGGCGCACAGAAAGGAGATTTTAAATACGCTACATGACGATCCAAAGGCTGCACATTTAGGTATTTTTAAAACAATAGCACGAGTTTCCGAACTTTACTATTGGCCAAAAATGGCCAAAGATATAAAACGATATATTCAAAATTGCGACATTTGCAGTTCCCAAAAATCTTCTCAAAGCGCTCGACCTGGTTTGATGGGCCAACAAAAAAAAGTTTCTTATCCGTTTCAGGTAATTTCGATGGATTTACTAGGTCCGTTACCTATGTCAAAGAAAAAAAGATATCAACATCTTTTAGTAGTCACTGATTATTTTACAAAATACGTAACCGTGTGTCCTTTGACAAAAGCCACTTCGTCAAAAATTATTGAATATTTAAAAAACTACTATTTCACTACTTTCGGGGTACCACAAATGATCATTTGTGACAATGGGGTACAGTTTATATCGAAAGAATTTAAGGCATGTTTAGCAGAATTTAAAATTCAGGCGACTCTATATAATGCTAAATACCATCCCCAAAACAATCCAACGGAACGAATTAATCGCATATTAGTAACTTCTATTTCGTCTTATATAAAAAATGACCACACCGAGTGGGACCAATTTATACAATCTATAGCATTTGCAATAAATACAGCTAAAAGTGAAGTTACAGGTTTCACCCCCTCGTATCTTGTATTTGGACGATATGTGCCCATAACAGGAGACTATTACGGTAATTCTTTACAAGAATTAGATACGGTTGAGAAAGATGCACAAATCCGTTGGGATTGTGAACAACAACAATTACCTTTAGTGTTTCAACAAGTACGTCAATCCTTAGCAAAAGCTTATAAAAAAGCTCAGCACCATTATAATTTGAGAAAGCGTACACTATCCTTTCAGGAAGGTGATTATGTTTGGAAGCGTAATTATGTATTATCGAATGCAGGTAATAAGTTTATGGCCAAATTAGCCCCTAAGTATATCAAGTGTAAAGTGATAAAGAAAATAGGAAATTTAACCTATGAGCTACTTGATACTCAAGGCAAAAATATTGGTAATTGGCATGTTAAGGATCTGAAAAAGACCAATTCTGATTACATATTCCAAATTTAGGTAAACGGTCCAGGAATATGACCTTAAACTATACCGCCCTTAAATTCAAAATTACCTTTGTATAAATCAGTAAAAGTAAATTTCAAAAACTAATGTTTAAAATAATACAATAATAATCAATTAATAATTGCCGAATCGATACAATCACCGTTTTAAATAAGCCAGTAATAAAGGAATTATCAACCCACAAGGGAAAGAATAATATCCATATCTTGGTTAAAAATCAAAAAGAACGATAACGATTGATTTCGGAAAAGAACAAATTTTTTTGCTTATCCATTATCTTTCAGAATAACTACGCCAAAACGTAAGATTAAATTTTCTATGAGGATAGTACGGTTTCTATAAAAACCAATTCGCGATATTTTAAATTTATTTAGTGTTTAAAAAGAAATAACAATTATCTTGCAATAAAAATTGCGTTGTTTTTAAGTAAACAGATTTATTAACGTTGAAATATTTTCGGTAATTCTAATAAATTACCATACGGTATTGTGAGAGATTAAATAACTTTCAACTAAGTTAATTATTTTGATTATGTACTACCTATTCCAAAGGAAACATAATTTTATGCTAGTAAAATTAAAAGATAAGAACTCGTCAGCTGTCTGCTCTCCTGACGACAATTCTTTATAATAATACGTCACCTTGAACTTGGCTTAGAAACGATAAGAAGCGATGTTGCTTTTCTTTTAATCTATGTATTCAAGGAATGAGCACTTTGAAAAATATTAAATTTTTTAAATACGACTTGTTTCCCTAAACCCTATCTGAAGGATAAAACAATAAGTTGTGTCTAATTTTCCCGAAATAGCTAATCGTGAAAAAACATAATTTATTTAGTGTATGTCCAAAATATCCGGAACTTGCTACTCTGCCTGTTTTGAACAATGCATGATAATCTCCAGATAGTAAGTTTGATTATTCAAATAAGCAACATATTTCAATTTAATTCCGCAAAAGTGAAAAAATTAAAGCCAGGATTTTAGTGAAAAATCTTTTGAATTGAAAGTTAATTTTATATTTATGACCCTCTCCCTTATAATGCATTAGTATACAATAAAAGGTAAAAACTAAAATAGACTAAGATAAAAACTTAAATGGTTTGAAAAAAAAAAAGCAAAATTAAATTTGTATTAGCGTTGTAAAAATATTGTTTCGAAAGCGTCGTATGTTTGTAAAATGCACACAACTAAATTGTACTTGGAGAGTAGCGACCTTGCACTAGAAATACGATAACGTGCTACAATAAAAAGAAATAATTTCTACAATATTAAAATCGTCGAGTAAAGTTGACAAATTTATGTCTCTTTTTGGTTTAAAGTAAATTGTTAAAATTCTAGATTGACGAAATTAAAATCAAAAGTTAATTCATCGTAATGCATTTCGTTATAAACTATATTAATAGTAATTTAGCAAGTATGATTTGCATAATAAGCTTTAATTGAATAAAGAAATATTTTATGTGTACAATATTTATTAATATGCTGAAAAGCTATAAATTAACGTAATCATTATCCTTCAAAGTAATAAATTTAATGAAATTATTTCAAGAAATTTTAAAGTGTTAAAACGACACTCGGGAACAAAAGTACTTGTATGCGATTGAAGGTCACTACGTCTATCTAATAACAGAATAAATTCTTTTACATTTGGTTGTACAATCTAAAAATGCACTCGAATAAAGCAACCTTTTATTAAGTAAAGGTATGTAAATAATAAACACACTTTAACGTGATAACAATTGTATTTTTTAATTATTAACAAATGATTTTCTGGTTGTGGGATGCACTTCGTCAGATACAAGATATGCGGTTCCCCGAATTACTTGATAAGATTATCTGAGCATATTAAAGCCAGAAGAAGGAATTTCCTAGTTGTTTATCTTATTCTGAAGCTACGTAATAATGAGTCATACTTTTTACATGCAATGGTTAACGAAGTTTGTTGAACCGTTGATTATAATTTTTATCTCCGAAGTCTTATTAAAATAAATAATAAACAAAAATTCGTAGTGTTTTAATTGAAACCAAATAAAATAAGATGGTATATATTAATAATTTTTTTTAAAATGTTGTAAAAGATAAAATTCTAATTCATAAGATTAGTGAATATAATTTATAAAAACTTAATTTTTTGTTATACGCACAAGTTATTTACCATTATAACTGTCGTGTGAAATCTCTTTTATTTTCTATCTCGAATAAATTCGAAATTATGTCACTTACTATTATACCTGTTAATAAAAAAACAAATTTTTTCTTTCAGATAAAGGCCTGATTAAATGGCATGAACCAGGTCTATTAAAAATATAATTTTATTCACATCTAAATTATGAATAGAAAAGATCGGATTTTTTTAGTATCTGATTACAAATAAATTTTTATAAACCTAAATTCAGTATTATCATCAATTAAAAAATAATCAAAAATCAATTTTATCAACTCAGCTGATACAAAACTCGCTATTACGCACGAATGAGTTACCATCGATAATTCCATTAATAACTCGAACTAAAGCTCGCCGCACACTGGACGGCATATTACTACTTATATTGGCTTTTTAATGATTTCACCTGTAAATATGATCCGTGTTCTTATTATTAAACCCAATTATTAAGTACTTGATTTTGACAATTTAAAAATGAGTTGACTATATAATACGGGAAATTCGACCCTGTCAAAAGTCATCCTCATTACAATACCGAACTTGACTTGTATGAATGCCTTTTTGTCTTTGAACTATCAGAATTTTTGGATTATCAATATTTTCTTCTTTTATCAAAATTTTAGTATAACTTTTAAACTTTCGTGTTATTGTCCCACCTGGGCAATGTTGTCCTTTTGATCCAAAGTGTAAGACGGCCTAGTGTCTGGTATAGGTGATCGTCCACTCAGCGGCTTCCCCTATGATTGAGACTAACGGGGCGTGTTAAGCTGCTGCTGGTTTTTTTTGCAGTTTCTCCCAGGTTAAATAGAAATTCTCCTACGATTCTTAACTAATTCTACCTTTTCTTTTTTCACACCACTTTGTCGGGGAATCCGAGCTAAATAATATTCAATCTCGTTATGGCTCCCGTATGGGACATGGCATCTAGTATTTCTATGGGTTCTTCCCTATATCTTTACTGTTTTCGTTTCGTATTTTACTCTTCATGATGGATAAAGTTAAAGCCGATTCCGGGCATTCTTCTGACTGAGTGCGGAACGCTCAGCTGACGGTGTCTGCAATTGGCCCAAGATAATTTTTTTGTTTATATGTATTCGTACATTTACTCTGGTCGCATAGGTCTTAACAACCATGTGTTCCATCGAGTTTTTGAAAGGTTTGGGTTGATTCTGTGCGTGAGCACTAGGTTTCAGGCAAGCCTCATATTTGATTAATAATAAATTTAGAACCCCCGAGTTCCCGCTTCCGAGGTTGCACCAAGAGCCAACCAATTAGAAGCGTATTCTGTAAATAAACACTCTTTCTTAGTATGAATGTTGATTAGTTATTTAGTTAAAATGATACAGTTAATAATATAATTATTCTATCTACATATTAATCTTTACAATATTACTATTACATTATAATAAGCAACTTTAACTATAATTTATCGTTAACAAGTAAATACTTTTAATTAATTATCCTAATAATGAATAAATAGCCAAGACCTCGAGGATGAGGTAATTTTAAACAGTCAAGAAGGGCATTTCATAGAAATGGCACCTCTTGTTAGTTAGTTCTACGATTTAAGCGCTAATAATAACAAAAAAAATATAAATCTTTAAAAACCAAGTAATGCTTCTTAGCTAATTACATATTATAGTACCTATTTAATTTTTTATCATTTGCAATAAATGTTCTACTTTAATTTAAGAAGACTAGTTAGTCTACGTTGATTATCATTTGGGATTATTGTAATTAATCCATCAAAAACGATTGTTGCATATCTTAAGTATAAGGCGACCGATTCTAGCGAAAATTTTTTATTATCTCTGTGTAATATCTTTGCAGTTAGCTTCATCGATTGGTTGTTATAAATTCAATTCAATATCCAGCCGTGATTAAAATCACTGGATTCAACAAGATGGGTTAAGACGATCTTCGATTTGGTTAATTATTTCTAATTTTTTATATAATCATTCTTTCGTAGGAGAGGAAACAATGTCCGCTTCATAAAACGAAAAAATAAATTATTAAGTCGAAAAAATTTTCTTTTTAGAAATTCTGTTAGGTGCGATATTCAAATTGGTCGTGCACTCTTCGACTATAGTATAGTAAGGGAAACTAAGTCTGTACGATTTCCTAATGGGATGATCCGGATTCTCACCAAGGCCCGTTCTCACTGAAATTTCTCCTTCCTTAAAGTTGTGTGAATGTTTACACCATTTTGAATATTTTCATCGCTGTTTTTATAAACAACAATAAAGAATTCTTTAATTCACTCATTGAAATTGTTTTAATTTTAAAACTACTAGGTTCCAATTTGTAAATATGATTCTTTGGATACCAACCACCACTATTGTTCCAACTTGTAAATATGATCGGTTGAACAAAAACCCTCCTATATTTTAACTTGTAAATGTGATTTGTTAAAATATGACTTCTTATGAATTACTAGTTGTTAGAAAATGATGTCCTCGTTTGAAGTCGATCTCACTCTAGTCCCTGCTTAACTTGTATGATAACTCTAGCTTGATGACCCGAATTCTCGCCAAGACCCATTCTCGTGAACGCAGTGTACTTAGTTTGATTTTCCAAAAACCAAGGATAAAATTTTCAATGATAGCTTTAATTTATAAACTCCACAAACTCTACTAGAGATTTCTTGTTTACTCTAAAAGATCAAAACTAAAACAAGTGGCGTCCAACAAATAATTACTGCCGTTGTCCTTCCAGTTAAGTCGAAGGCAATGGGTAGTCCTTAATCCTGTATTATAGTATTAATAATAAATCTTTTCAACGTACGCTGTATCATTCCTATCCTGTCTTGTATTATTAAGTTAATTTAAGTGTAAATATATTTAAGCAATTTCATACCTCTGACTTAAGGTTAAATGTACAAGAAACTATTTTTTTTTAAAAATTTTTTTTTGTAACTAATTAGCGTGTTACGGTCCCCGTTAAGATCCATCAAAAATAATTAAAATTATAAACCACCCTGTATGTAATATTCGTTTATTCGCGCTATAACCTAATAACATTTCACAACTGGAATAATAGGTTTCGAAATAAACAAAGAAATTAATTAGTTTCATAAGTTTGTATTTACAAAGTAGTTTTATTCTCTAACTACGCATCATAAAATAAAAAAAAGGTTTATGTAGCATTTTTCTTAACGTTCAAATTGAAAGTGATGTCATTAGACTTCAACGAATGATTATAACCATCTTTGTCAAGCGCACTTTCTTCGTTTCATATAAAAATTATTGAAGCCGTTTGAATCTTTTCTGATTGGCTAGTAACCGCCAAGGACACAATTGCATGAAGGTATGCATGATAAAATTATGTTAATACGCGCGGGGCGAGGACAGTGTTCTTCTAATCGTCAAGACGCTCGCATCTAAGTATACGACAAAAGTATGCAAATTGAAATAATTATCTACAAAAAAATATCTATTAGTTAAAATCATACTATGGTAATACAAATACCTGAATCAATTTATAAAGAAAAATATGATAATATTATTATCAGAGTAACATTTAATCTCAAGTGCCTTCATAAAATATGAATCGGTGAACATCTAAGAATAAATCGAAATAATTGTGTTTATCATTAATTCAAATACAAAACTAACTATGTTCCAGTTATATTCTACCAATATTTGTTAAAAGAAATCAGTTTAAAAAACAATAATCGTCAATGCTTCATAAACGTGCTTACGAAGGACGAAACGTGCTGCGCAATTAAAGGTTGTACCACGCGAGTGCATTCTATTCAAAACCTCGTTTTCACAACAAAGTTATTAAAACATTTATTACCAAAAAGTGTAATTAAATTATAAACTTCCGAAATATGAGAATCTTTAACAATCTACGCATTCGTGAAAATTTGAAGAGTTGCAGTTGCATTCAAGAAAACTTTAATATCCAACCTCCAGCGAAAGCCATCTTTTCCGCCACGTTTGACCATATTAGTGCTTCACCGCGAAACAACACATTCAAATCGTATGTAATCCTCAAAGAAAGGTACCATATTAATCTATTATTTTGATGTATGCATTTATGTTATTTGTCAATAATTTTAAGAAAGTATGAACGAGACGGATGCATCTTAATTTTAAGATTTCATCATATTTTAATAACCTAACAAAATTTTATGTACAAAGAAAGTCAAAATATATGTATAAAGCTGATGTCTTGTTTTCGTTCTTCGTATGTTATTCTCAATAAGTTTTCGTAGCAACCCAACCCCCTGAGAAAGAGAAGCCAGTAAGTATTCTGAAGACGACGTCCGAATCGCCTACGGACTACAGACGTATCATGTATATATGGGGTCTAATCCTCCCCGACAAACGGATTTTGTAAATCCCAATAGGGATAGCTATATTCATAATGAATTAATGCTCTGTAATAATAATAATAATATTAAATTATTAATATGAAATCTACGATTACCCCCACATCTATTACAAAAATTCAGATCAAGGAATTAAAAATAAATTTTGTTTAAATATTTTCAAACTTCGTAAATATTATAATACACCTTGTGAATGTTATAGTGAACATAGGAAATTAAATGTTGTCCAAAATTTTCTAAACTTTGTAAATGGTGCAAATGCAAATGTCAGTCCCCGCACCCCAAATCGAATTTTTTAATAACATTGGATGTCAAAAATTGGAGCATCGGTTGAGCCGCAATAAGCTTCTACTTTTTTTTATTCTTAATAAAATTTGTAATTGATAGAAATTCCTTTGATCTTCAATGAGCTTCTACGAGTATAATCATCATTTTAATTTCATTTTTCACAGTTATGGATATATGAAATTTTCGATGACTCCGAGCAACACATGTTAACATTAATTTGGCCATATTAAAATTTAGTCATCAAATTAAAATAATATTCCAATTAGTATGGGTTGGTATAAATCTATAAATGATCATAATTGTTATATTAAGTTTGATATAATGATTTCAAAATTATTATTCGAAGAAAAAATTTTATTAATAAAAATTACAAATAAAATTAAAAAGTATCTTTATAGTGTCGTAAAATCATGCTTAATCAAAAGAAAAATGATGATTGCAAATAAAATTAGAACAGATTTTGTTAGCAAATGAAAAACCCAAAAAATTATTGGAAGATATGGAAAATTTTAATTATTTCTGTATTATTTTCCTATTTGTAATGTTTTCAATTTTTAGTTTGTTTTGTTGTATTTTACCTCTGCAATTTTTTGTTATTATGTAACAACAACACTGCCACTGCCATTGAAATTGAAACCACTAAAACGCCCACTGTCTTAAATTTTACGCCAATAGTAACTTACATATTGTCCAACCGCATTGGCATATTATTATTTAATGTTTAACGCGTGTTGCCCGGAGTTATTACAAATTTTAAATGTGCAGAACTTTGCAATAAATGAAAGTCAACTATTCGTTTGAAAGCTCATTGAAGTTCAAACGAATCTTTTTCGATTAGCCTAGTTTTTCACAAAACTTCAGAATAGCAAGTAAAATATAAATCACGTCTCCATTCTTCACCCCCCCCTCCGCTAAGGTTTTATAAATAATTTTGTAAAACTGATTGTGTTTTGTAAAGCGACTGAGCGCTCTGAAAAAAATGAACGAAAGCTCATGAGGCTCAAACAATGAGACTCAAACAATGCCCAAACGTTTGACACCAATTTAATTAAAAACTTCGATTTGGCGGCAAACTTTATTTTTCCACCCTCACTATAAATACTCTCCAAGTGCTTATATATTTTTTAACTATTTTTGGTGTATTCGCAAGCTTAATATTAGTCTATATATTTACAAAGTTTTAAATTTAAAAAAAAAATTTTATTTTTCATCGCTCCTTAAAAGCCACCGTAGTGCTAAGAATTTTTGTAATAGTTTTGGTGTATTCGCAGATTTATTTTTCAGATTCTCAGGGAACAGTAAGGGAACAGTTAAGAAGTATAATAAATTGCTCGAAGTTTCGGCCTTGTGTATAAAGATTGATTTATGGAAAAACTACAATGGTGCTAGCTTTAATATTTGGGAGCTAGCTGGCGCTAGGTCTATAAATACCAGAGCTAGGATTTTGAGTTAAATATCAACTGAGAAGGGGCTAGCGTTACTTCCCCCCCTAGAAAAATTCAATTATGTGCAAACTATGGGCGTGCTAGCTTTAATATTTGGGTGCTAGCTCTAAAGAACAGGGAGCTAGGTTTTGAGAATAAATATTAGCTGAGGGGCTAGTGGTACTTTCCCCCCCTCTGTAGAAACATTCAATCGCTATGGAAGCTAGGTTCTTGAGTGAAACTATTAACGGTGTGGGATGGCGTAAAAGTAACGGACCTCATTGCATGTTGCAGGCAAGACCTACAGTTTAGCCGACGTTTGAACGCGGGGACATTTGAGCGCAGGGACGTTTGAACGCGAGGACGGACGTTTTCAAATGTCCTCGCATTCATACGTCCCTGCGTTCAAATGTCCTCGCGTTCAAACGTCTCTGCGTTCAAACCCAAGTAACACACTATAGTTTATTTATCGTTTATATCTGGTATAAATCGTCTATTTATGGTAGAATATTAGGTTTTTTTGCGTCTATTTTTGGTTTGTGTTACTAGGGAATATCCTTGCGTTCAAACGTCTCTGCGTTCAAACGTCCCCGCGTTAAAACGGCCGCCTTCAAACGGTCGCGTTCAACCGGCGGCGTTCAAACGTCCTAGACCGACAGTTTAGCGTGAATTCGAAACCACGGGAATAAACGATTTTTACACCGGCCATTTCATAGGGATGCTTTCAAGCCGTTTTTGATAATGTTTTCATTTCAATATAATGTACAAACATATTAACAATTTACATAAAGCAAACGCCACCATGCGGGAGAATTTCAAATTAGTAAGTAATATTAAATGAAAATAAAAATACGTTCTTTAAGCGCAAGATATAGCAAAGTTAGTTAATTAATAAACCATATAAAATAAATTTAACCACGTGCTAGAATTTTTGCAAACTTTCACCATAAAGTGACTTTGAATCTCGAGATATAGTACGTCCAAACGGACATATGTAGACTACGCCGATGGTCAGAAATTAATCCTTTGTTTTGGGTTAGTGACCATGGGCAACATGTAGATTGCGCCGATGGTCATTAAGGGTAGCATACAGATTGCGTCGATGGTGTACTTGAGGGATTTAAAAGTATTACTAAGGCATAATGGGGTTATTATTGTAAATCAGATTATTAAATAAGCGAGGGCACGTATACAACCTAAAATTGAAATTTTCCTATAGAGATGCTGTACACTGAAGGTAGGAATAGTTGATTAAGCAAATAAAATTTGCGGTACATGGAATTTCACACGGGGTTTTTGGCGATATTTCGATTGTTAAAATTAGGCCAACCCCCCCCCCCCCCATAAAATGTAACAGAAATTGGCGTTATTTTCCGGTCCGAATGTGACTCTGACGCCGTTGCCAGCGTAAAACATTAACGAAGAATCGAAAAAATCCGAAGAAAGTGCGAAAATCAGCAACATTCATACCAGGGGATACAAGTCACATAGCAGCAGGCTCGCCTACTGCATTAGCCGTACCCGGTCCGAATGAGTGAAAATTTTTCACCCGGAAATTGATATTTTGTTTGAGACTCGGAAAGCTCGAGGTGTGATTAGTAGATTTAGTAATAAATATTAGCAAAAGAATCGTAAACTACCTGTTTATTAACGGAAAAGTGTCGGCCACGCCCACCATAAATTTTGTGTAATTTTCGATTATTTTAGGTGTGCATTCGATTTGAAGGTTGTTCCATTGTCAAAACCTACCCTACGGGCCTTCCTCTCCATTAGGCCCTCCGGGCGGTTTTGACAATGGTTACTTGGGCTAAACATAGTAGAGGAATATTAATCCACCCCAACCGGGATTTTAGAAAAGCGGGATCCTAGAAATCCTGGATATAGCTTTTAAAAGTATAGTTGCGGTATGCGGCAGTAAACTTTTACGTATCACCCCCAAAAAATCTTCTCAAATTACTAACCTAATTGAAAATCGCACGTAATGTATAGTACGCCTGTAATAAATTAAGTAGGTACTGCTATGTCCCCTCACCTTAATTATATAAGTAATTATCCCTTACCCGAGTGCTTATCCCACAATGATAACTTCTTCTTCTTCAAGTGCCATATCCGGTCTCCCGGACGTTGGCGACCTCTCTCCTATGTATGTGTTGTGCGTTTGAAGTATTATCACACACATAGGGGACCTACTGCTTAACGCGGGCTCCGAACCGCGGGAAGTGTATACACTTCATCTCCAGAGAGGCTGTTCCAGGCAGATTACACCTCGGTGGTTTGCCATTGCCTTCCGAGGGGAGACGGTCAGAATAAAGTTTTACTGAGCCCGGAGTCGAACCAGGCATTCAGCTTTAGCAGCAACGCACTTAACTGCTTTAGCTGACGACCGTCTCTGATGATAATGACGACGACGAATGATAACTTACGTGGAGAAATTTTTGTAATTTACCTCAGCTAGCTCAAAAGATATAAAAAATTCTTTTATTGTTGTTAAATTTACTTTACTGTATTCGATCATCTTCAGAATGAACAAGATTAATATTTTCACACTGTTTATTAATTTGATTTAAATTAAAATAAAATATAATCATGGCAATTTGGTTTTTAATGAAATTTATAAATTTTGCATAAATTGTCGTTATAGAGACGAAAGAAAATTTTACCCACGTGCCTTAAACTAAATGTAACAAATTTCTTAATACTAAAATGATAAATTTAAATAAATGTTTGTAAATAAAAAAGGATTTCTGATTTTTTATGTTTAAAATTCCCGCACTGTATAATTAAATATTTCTTACCCCACTTCCCGATTGCATCATTGTTCGTTTCTTAGCGTGAGTGTACCGGCTGTTTACATCTATAAATTGCTCAAATTCACCTTTTTGTGGTCAACCATTTAATTTTCATAAAATCCAACTATCTTCTCAGCCGTGAATACCAAATTTTGATTTATTGGTGAGTGTATTTATAAAACTTTACATTTTCCATACAGTTTAACCTTTTTTTAGCATAATCAACGTTCACTTAACCCTACTTAACCTTACTTTGGTTATAAAACACATTTTTTTTAACAAATTTTCTGGAACCACCAATTTTACGTGCATTAACTTTGGTTAATTTTATCGTTGTTAAGGTAAACAAACTCGGGTGAGGATTACCTATCACCTGTCACTCCGAATGAGTTGAAACTTTGCAATCGCAAAGAGGAAGGTTTATATAGGCCCCTACAACAAAAAAATTCTGAGAAAGTATTATCAAAATTTTGAGAAAAATCGATTTGAAAAGTACGGAAAAGTAGCAAGAGCATGGTGCAGAACCGGTCGAATGCCACTCTATCGCTCGGCCGGCGCGCATTTTGTTGACGGTACGTGCAGATAGATATACTCTTACACTTAGAAAATTTCGCAGCAGTCCGCGATCATGTTTCGAAATCGTTGCAAGCCTCACAACTCCAGTGTCTGGATGTTTGAGGAGCAAATCCCCTGGAAAACCAAGGTCAAGTACCTTGGCGTTACCATGGACCGAAGTCTCAAATGGGACGCTCACATTTCCTCCGCAACCGGTAAAGCCAAATGCCTCTTCAATAGATTGTTCGTCCTCATGAACAGTAAAAGTACCATGTCCCCCGCTAACAAACTAAGATTATACAAAGCCATAATCCGCCCGACAATGATTTATGCCTCCCCTGTCTGGGGATACGCACGCCCTAGGGCCATAAATAAACTTCAAGTCATTCAAAACAAAAATCTCCGAGCTATTTTCAGCGCCCCCTATTACGTCACTAACAGGCGACTACATGCAGACGCCAAACTAGATCTCATTAACACTCTTAACCGCAAACATGCCACCAATCTTTACAACAAATCCAAATTTTCAGAAAACCCACTAGTAAATCAACTAGGTCAATACAACCCAGCCGACTTCTTCATTCCCCGTCCCAAATCACTCCTGACCACGGACAACTCCTGACCATAACTCACCCCCACACAGACTAATGTATGTTCACAGGTTTAACTTACACAAATTCTCTTCGAAAGTGAATTTATTCACTAGATTTGTGTAATTTTTCGATCAATTTCCACAAGCTTCGATAAATCACCCCCCATAGTATCACTACAATCCCACTAGTCGCCAATTCTGACTAGTTCCAAGTAGAAGCCACTCACTTCGAGGTCATCAATAGAAATTATAATTTCTTTCTTCGAATTAGGGACTCTACTATATCGGCAAACGTAAAAAATTTCTTTTTCTTCACATATCTCATACCCAATAAACATTTTAGCCTGCGAATAGCCTGACAATAGCCTGACAGTGACAACTCGGGCAGGTACCTATCCCTGCGGCAGGCTCATATCGACCCTGACACCGGTACGAAATAGCTAAAGTGGCGCAAAAATTAGCCTGCGTCATACTTGATCGCCGGCAAAAAATAGCCTGCATTAGCTAACCGCAGGCTGAGAATTGTGACTAACCGCAGGCTTGCGGTTAGCTAACCGCAAGCTATTTTTTTGCCGGCGATCAAGTATGATACAGGCTATTTCTTGCGCCACTTATAGCTATTTCGTACCTGTGTCCGGGTGGATATGAGTCTGCCGCAGGCTGAGAATTGTGACTAACCGCAGGCTTACGGTTAGCTAACCGCAAGCTATTTTTTTGTTCATTCATTTGAACAAAATTCAATTGAATTTCGTTTAATGAATTTTTAAATTTATTAATCAATTTTGAAAATCAAAATAAAAAAATTAATTTTTTTGAATTATCCATTTATTTTTTATTTCTTTCAGGTGTTTTCTTTTCTAATTATTTACAACTTTTCTAATTGTTTTATTGACTCCATACACATAATTTTTTATTTTACCCATTTCTCATATTTGTAGAACTTGTTGGTGGTGATTACTCTTCATGATTCGTCTTTACTTTGTTTCTTGGAGTCTGCAATTAAATTTTGAAAATTTGAAATAAAATCTTACCTTGTGCCAGGATCGAACCAGTGACCTTTCCCTTCATTGTCCGTAAGCGTTAACCTCTCTGCCACAGAGCTGTTGTTATTTTAGTTGTGAAATTGCTTTATGACTACAAAAATTTAATTTATAAGAAAAAAGAGGACTAAACGAATTTAATTTTCTAATTACATTTGCGGCGGATTATCAGATAATTGTAATACCAAACAAAAATGAAATTTGTATATAAACGATTTCGACAGTCAGTCAACTTGAATAAATATATATACTGGTATTAAAAAATCCAAATGGTTGTTCATAAAAAATTTGTAGTTTTATATATTTTTTCACTATTACACCTACTTATTATTTGTCACAATTAATTAATTTGAATAATAATTAATTTATTTAAATACTTTTAAACACAAATAAGCATAATTATTTATAATAACATGTAACCAATGAGAAACAATAGTTTTGCTAACGGTGAATTTTTCTTAATTCTGATTGGTTAAAACTGTTTTAAAAGACGGAATTAAAATTCATTGCTATTTAATTATTTAATTTTATAATATATTATATTTTAATGTTAAAGATTTTTCACATTTCAATATTAGTTTTCTTTGCTACAATATTTTTGTTTTCGACATACCACGTGGTTGTTCATAAAAATTTGTATTTTTATTTCTTATTTCACTATTACACCTTCTTATTATTTTTCATAATTAATTAATTTTAATTTTAACAATAATTAATTTAATTTAAATACTTTTAATCACAAATAAGCGTAATATATATTTATAATAACATGTAACCAATGAGTAACAAGCGTTATGTTAACGGTGAAATTTTTCTTAATTCTGATTGGTTAAAACTGTTAAAAATCGGAATTAAAATTCATTGCTATTTAATTATTTATTTTTGTAATATATACTTTAATGTTAAATATTTTTCACATTTCAATATTAATGAAACATCACATTATATATTTTATTATGTACTTATTAAACCTGTAAAAGAAAACATAAAATATTTAAAATACACGTTTCCATTCGCTAGTTAACTCAAGGGCTGTTTAAATACGTTGATAATATCGGGCGTAAGAGATTAAAAACTACCCCCCCCCCAAATTATAAATATGACCGCTCCTTCTGACTCCAATAATATCTCATATAATAATTATTGTAATATAAAATGCGTATAATAATTCGTATAATCAATGAGAAACAAGAGTTTATTTGCTAGCGGTGAAATTTTTCTTCGTTCTGATTGGTTAAAACTATTTACCACGTGGGTGTCTATAAAAAATTTGTATTTTTATATCTTATTTCACTATTACACCTTCTTATTATTTTTCATAATTAATTAATTTTAATTTTAACAATAATTAATTTAATTTAAATACTTTTAATCACAAATAAGCGTAATATATATTTATAATAACATGTAACCAATGAGTAACAAGCGTTATGTTAACGGTGAAATTTTTCTTAATTCTGATTGGTTAAAACTGTTAAAAATCGGAATTAAAATTCATTGCTATTTAATTATTTATTTTTGTAATATATACTTTAATGTTAAATATTTTTCACATTTCAATATTAATGAAACATCACATTATATATTTTATTATGTACTTATTAAGCCTGTCATAGTATTAACTTAAGTATATATAGAGGCCTCTGTTAATTAGCTAAAAGAAAACATAAAATATTTAAAATACACGTTTCCATTCGCTAGTTAACTCAAGGGCTCTTTAAATACCTTGATAATATCGGGCGTAAGAGATTAAAAACTACCCCCCCCCCAATTATAAATATGACCGCTCCTTCTGACTCCAATAATATCTCATATAATAATTATTGTAATATAAAATGCGTATAATAATTCGTATAATCAATGAGAAAAAAGAGTTTATTTGCTAGCGGTGAAATTTTTCTTCGTTCTGATTGGTTAAAACTATTTACCACGTGGGTGTCTATAAAAAATTTGTATTTTTATATCTTATTTCACTATTACACCTTCTTATTATTTTTCATAATTAATTAATTTTAATTTTAACAAAAATTAATTTAGTTTAAATACTTTTAATCACAAATAAGCGTAATATATATTTATAATAACATGTAACCAATGAGTAACAAGCGTTATGTTAATATAAATAAGCTAACGGCAGGGCCTGACGCAGGCTAAATTATTAGCTAATCGCAGGCACAGATAAATAACCTAACCGCAGGGCCTGACGCAGGCTAAATTATTAGCTAATCGCAGGCACACAAAAATAACCTAACCGCAGGCCTGACGCAGGCTAAATTATTAGCTAATCGCAGGCACAGATAAATAACCTAACCGCAGGGCCTGACGCAGGCTAAATTATTAGCTAATCGCAGGCACAGAAAAATAACCTAACCGCAGGCCTGACGCAGGCTAAATTATCAACGAATTGCAGGAACAGATAAATTTATCTAAACGGCAGACCTGACGCAGGCCTGCGTCAGGTACAGGCTATTTACAGGCTATTTGCAGGCTAAAAATGTTTATTGGGTATTCACAGTCACAGCCCAGGTTTCTAACCAGTCAGTCCGCCAAGCGCCAATTCCCAGAGACCCACCGGTCTCTACAACTTCCAATGTCATTAATGTATTCTTTCAGATGAAGGAGATGGTCTAGGACGTTTCGCCGTCGCCGTTTCGCCGACGCCGTTTCGCCGTCGCCGTTTCGCCGTCGCCGCTTCGCCGTCGCCGTTTCGCCGTCGCCGTTTCGCCGTCGCCCGTTTCGCCGTCGCCGTTTCGCCGTCGCCCATTTCGCCGTCGTTAATTAAAAAAATATAAATCAAAAGTTACAATTAAAATTTTATTATAAAATTTTATAATAAAATTAATCGTTTTAGAAGAAGAACAAAATGTAACCTAACCTATGGGAATTTTTTTTGGGATTTCAAACCCACTCACAATATGAGGCTGTTTCATTTATATAGTAAAAATTTATTACCAACTTAAAATGTTGCGATAATCCAAAAAATTTCAAATGGAGTGAAATTTTTTCTCTCCGATTTGAATTTTTCTTTGAAATTCGGATAGATGGGGGAGTGATTAGTAGATATTAGTAATAAATATAATCAAAAAATGGAAAATAACTCGTGTATTGCCAAAAAAGTGAAAAAATTAAATTTTTTTTGCCTTCCAATTTTAGGGGTGTGCATTCGGAAAGGAGGGTAATCCATCGTCAAATCCTACCCTTACGGGGCGCCGCTGCTCTCCGCTCCGCTCTGCACCCCTCCAGGGCGGATTTGACTCTGGTTACTAGGCTAAACATACTTGAAGCGCGACAGATCAAGAAAACCGGGATAAATGCAACCGGGATGTGAGAGAACCTCGAAATAGCATTAAAAAGTGTAGTTGCGGTATGGGGCAGTAAACTATTACGTTTCCAATTTTAGGGGTGTGCATTCGAAAAGGAGGGTAATCCATCGTCAAATCCTACCCTTACGGGGCGCCGCTGCGCTCCGCTCCGCTCTGCACCCCTCCAGGGCGGATTTGACTCTGGTTACTAGGCTAAACATACTTGAAGCGCGATAGATCAAGAAAACCGGGATAAATGCAACCGGGATGTGAGAGAACCTCGAAATAGCATTAAAAAGTGTAGTTGCGGTATGGGGCAGTAAACTATTACGTTTCCAATTTTAGGGGTGTGCATTCGGAAAGGAGGGTAATCCATCGTCAAATCCTACCCTTACGGGGCGCCGCTGCGCTCCGCTCCGCTCTGCACCCCTCCAGGGCGGATTTGACTCTGGTTACTAGGCTAAACATACTTGAAGCGCGACAGATCAAGAAAACCGGGATAAATGCAACGGGGATGTGAGAGAACCTCGAAATAGCATTAAAAAGTATAGTTGCGGTATGGGGCAGTAAACTATTACGTTTCCAATTTTAGGGGTGTGCATTCGAAAAGGAGGGTGATCCATCGTCAAATCCTACCCTTACGGGGCGCCGCTGCGCTCCGCTCCGCTCTGCACCCCTCCAGGGCGGATTTGACTCTGGTTACTAGGCTAAACATACTTGAAGCGCGACAGATCAAGAAAACCGGGATAAATGCAACCGGGATGTGAGAGAACCTCGAAATAGCATTAAAAAGTGTAGTTGCGGTATGGGGCAGTAAACTATTACGTTTCCAAATTTAGGGGTGTGCATTCGAAAAGGAGGGTAATCCATCGTCAAATCCTACCCTTACGGGGCGCCGCTGCGCTCCGCTCCGCTCTGCACCCCTCCAGGGCGGATTTGACTCTGGTTACTAGGCTAAACATACTTGAAGCGCGATAGATCAAGAAAACCGGGATAAATGCAACCGGGATGTGAGAGAACCTCGAAATAGCATTAAAAAGTGTAGTTGCGGTATGGGGCAGTAAACTATTACGTTTCCAATTTTAGGGGTGTGCATTCGGAAAGGAGGGTAATCCATCGTCAAATCCTACCCTTACGGGGCGCCGCTGCGCTCCGCTCCGCTCTGCACCCCTCCAGGGCGGATTTGACTCTGGTTACTAGGCTAAACATACTTGAAGCGCGACAGATCAAGAAAACCGGGATAAATGCAACCGGGATGTGAGAGAACCTCGAAATAGCATTAAAAAGTATAGTTGCGGTATGGGGCAGTAAACTATTACGTTTCACCCCCCAAAAATCGCGTAAAAACAAAAAATAATCTTTTATAAATAATCAAAATAATTTAATAAAACTTCAATTGTAACTTTTGATTTATATTTTTTAATTAACGACGGCGAAATGGGCGACGGCGAAACGGCGACGGCGAAACGGGCGACGGCGAAACGGCGACGGCGAAACGGCGACGGCGAAAGGGCGACGGCGAAACGGCGACGGCGAAACGGCGACGGCGAAACGGCGACGGCGAAGCGTCCCATTCCGGAAGGAGAAGGCCGGCCATGCCGGGATGCTCAATCAAATACATATCAGGTAAAGGTAAAGGTAAAGGTTCGCAGCAGCAGATGCACCTCGAGCGTCGTACATGCAACATCGATTATTTTTTGTTTTTAGGCGATTTTTAGGGGGTGAAACGTAATAGTTTACTGCCCCATACCGCGACTATACTTTTTAATGCTATTTCGAGGGTCTCTCACATCCCGGTTGCATAGATCCCGGTGTTCTTGATCGGTGGCGCCTTCTCGTATGTTTAGCCTAGTAACCAGAGTCAAATCCGCTCCGTAGGGGTGCAGAACGGAGCGGAGCGGAGCGGTGCCCCGGAGGAGTAGGATTTGACGATGGATTACCCTCCTTTTCGAATGCACACCCCTAAAATTCGAAGGCAAAAAAAATTTAATTTTTTCACTTTTTCGGCAACAACCGCCTTATTTTCCATTTTTTCGCGAATATTTATACTAATATCTACTAAGCACACCCCCCCCCTACCCGAATTTCAAAGAAAAATTAAAATCGGAGCAAAAAAATTTCACTAGATTTGAAGGGACCGGTAACCCGATAGTGGTCTCGGCCGGGGTCACGATTTTACTTTCCCCTACTTTTCAAATCGATTTTTCTCGAAATTTTGACTATACTTTCTCGGGCGAAATTTTTACAGGACACTCTAATAAGGTTCCTTTTGCTAAAAAAAATATTTTGGGGCGATTTCGGGTGACAGGTGATAGGTAATTATTCCCCAAACTCGTTACCAAGGATATCAAATTTCATTGAAATTTCAACGCCTGTTTGTTTATGATGATGCAAGTTTTTCATTGGCCGGTAAATTCAATCAATTTTACCACACTTGATTTTTATTTAAACAATGTTTTTTTTTTTTTAGTAACGAACCGCAAATTGGATACACGATGCACTTTAAATGTTTAGATTAAAGCGAATAATTGTCCGTTTAGTTTAGCGCACCAAGCTGTTGTAACAACATGTCATCATGAAAACTTTTTCAGTGCGCTTAACACAACTAATTCTAATTAATCTAGTTTTAATAACAATTATAACTAACAAATAACAATTATTTTAACATGATATAAATTTTAATTTCCTTAACGAGTCAATCGTTACATCATCTTGCCATGATTTCTTAATAATTTAACGTTCATTTAAATTTTTATCTAAAACTTGTTTACTCCTTTGATTTGCCAATACAGCAGAGCAAAGAACATCACAGTACCTTAATCCTCTAATGGGATTTTCACACCGTCGCGTCGTTACCCAAAAAGATTACCTACTAATTGACCATCGGCGCAATCTACATAATTGACCTAACCGAACCCGACGCAATCTGCATGCCAGATTATGAGACCCTTCAACCATCGGGCGCAGTCTACACCCCCCGTCCAAACACAACCATGTTGTTATTGTTATTGGCACCACCAACGGTAATGTAGATTGCAAATAGGTTATGTATGAAATATAAGTGCCTGTATGAAAACTTTTGTTGAATCACTATTTAGATAAATTACCTACATCTGCAACGCACTAACACAAAAAAAAATTGCCAGGACCGTGTTGAGAATGAATGTCAATGTTTGCCGTTCCACCATAAATGTGTAAAATGAAATGATATTTTTTCTCTATTATTTTCTATTAAAATACCATACTTTAAAATAAAATACTTTAAAATATTAAAAGACTTACTAGTAACTGGGTGGAAGTAGACTCAAGAACTTCGAATTTTAATGAGGCAACATAATATTTTCCAATATGTTGCAAAGAAGTTCTTTGCGTAACTATAGTTAAATTTTTGTATTCTGGACATCCAACAAATCGTTCTATTTTGAGTGTTTTGTGGCCACTCATACACTAAACAAAATATGTAAAAATTTATTTTTAGAAAACTGCACATATCTTACGTTGGAAAATTTCATCCCAAGCGAAAGATGCAACACTAATACAACTAATTTGAACATTTTCATTTCAGACTTGTTGTATTGAAGGTTTCACTATTTACAATTAAGTATTAGGTCTGATATACCACCTATATATAAAATACCAGTTGTATGTATCTACAGTATATCTGTTCGTAAAGCGTATCTCTCATTGGTTGACTTACAAATAATTAAATAAATATTAATAAACTAATGAATGGAGTTTCCGGATTTAATTAAATGAACAACAATGCTTTGATATACCTAATATAATATATTATGTATATATGAAACATCAGTTTTGTGTATCTCCTATCTCTTTATCTATATTAGATATAAAATTGTTCGTAGCATACCTCTGATTGGTTAATATACAAATAATTAAATAAATGTGGATGTGCTGATTATTTGATTTTCCGATTTTAATTAAGTTAACAACAATGGTTTGATACCTAACAAAGCAGTAAATTATTCAAACTAATAATTATTCTTTGTATTTCCATAAATTCATTATTACTATTATTAATAAAATTGTAATGCATTTTTTGAATTTGAAATACAAATTGGTATGCTTGGTTGGTATGTTATTACATAACACAAAATTGTTACATTAATATTACGTCATCATATAAATGTTTGATATAGTAACAATTATTTGAATTTATAGTTTGGTTGATAAGAACATAATGTGATGACGTAGCGCCTGAGTTCCAAGATTTATACTATATTATAGCTACTCGGTCGTCCATGTCATTAAATAATGCAGCTTTCACTACTCAGACACGTAACACTAATTTTATTTAATATTTAAAAAATTTATAATGCGAGCTAATCAAATTTTATACTTACTATAAGTGAATATATTTCAGAAAACTGATTATTTGAATTTTAACATAGTTGGTCGTGCATGTTATAATGGAATGATTTGTGAGGGTTTCCAGCTAGTTTGACTAGTTTGTTTTGGAAACTGATGTTAGTACAACGGTCTCTATTTTTATTTACTCCATACTTAACAATATCTTTAGACATATTGTTCCTATTGTTTTGGCAAAGCACAATAACATTAAATATGCTTATGAAATGCAATTAAGTACAGAAACACTTCTATGTAGCTTAATTAATGCCAGTGTTTATAAAAATACAGAAAAGAGTCATTCGTATTATCCAATTAAAGCACCCATTAAAGCTTACGGTATGGAGAAACAGCAGTAACGACTGAAACGTTATAGCACTTATGTACAGTGCCGCCATCTATCGTATGGTATGGAAAAATAACTTAATTATTTAACACTACAGCTTCTCAAGGGCCGTATCCGTTCAGCGTACTTAGTCGAAGCCAATACGACTTACTATTATATTTAATGGTTTAATGGGGATGATTTCCTGTTGCCTTCTATTTTGGGCATTAAATCATAGGAGTGCATCAGGAATAGAACAACGGTTTACTGTTCGTCTAGCACTACCGGTACCGTGATTGAAAAACTGAACGAATTTAAATTCAATTTCACCAATAAGAGTTATTTTTTTAAACAAAATTCAAAGTATTCCATAGAGCACGCGATATGAACTTATCGATGTCAATTTTGTTTTTCTCTAATGTCAGTTACAAACATGGTGTTAACTAAAGAGCAACAAATAATAATTTTTAAGCTTTTAAAACAACAATGTAGTTTTGCTATGATACAAAAAAGGTGTAAAGACCAAAATTTTTGTGTTTCGAAAGATACACTCTCTAACTACAAAAAAAATGGAATCCCAGAACTTAAATCCAAAATCCGGAAGAAAGGCAGCGGAAAGAAGCCAACTCTGACAAATCGACAATTATCGAATTTAAAGAAAATGGCATTAAAAACGAATCCTCCGACACTACAACATATGGCTAATCATTTCAAAACATCTGAATATATCATTCGGTATAATCTAAATAAAAAATTAAACCTGAAATTAATGAAGAAACCAAGGAGACATCATATTTCTGAAGAAACAATTATTAAACGGCACCAGCGCTCACTAGGATTGTATCACTTACTAAATTGTGATAAATGGCAAAAATACATCACTGTCGATGAAGCATAGTTCCATCTAACAAATGCTGATGGCCAACGAAAAGTTCAGTACTTGAGACGTGAGCAATCGGCAAAAGAATTGGACGTATTCACAAAACAGTCCCATCCGAAGGGAGTTATGGTGTTCATGGGAATATCGGTTTATGGAACCACAACGCCAATATTTGTTGAGCCTGGTGCTAAAATTAACTTGGAATATTACATTAAGAATTGTTTGAAGCCACTTTTGACTGACGCAAAAAGATTATATCCTGCTGGTGATTGGATATTTCACCAAGACTCGGCACCAGCTCACGCTTCTAAGAAGACTTTAAATTTTCTTGAACAGAACGGCGTATCTTTTATTCATCCGGATATATGGACGCCATCATCACCGGACCTTTCACCCTGTGATTATTTTTTGTGGGGCTATTTAAAATCTCAGTTAAATAAGTCAAAAGTTACAACCCTTAAACAGCTAAAAAAACTAATAAAACGTGAGATAGAAAACATTCCTCTGGAAATGATACAACGATCGCTAAAATCGTGGCCAAAACGTTGTCTTCAAGTGTACAGGAATCAAGGACAACATATTAAATAAAATTATTGAAAGAAAATAAAAATAACTGTGACTTATTAAATTTCAAAATCGTTCAATTTTTCATTCACGGTAGCTGTACAATTGAGTTAGATCGGCTCGGTGCCTCTACGGGTTTAATTATGTGTGACTGGGGCTACTTTGTTTGGAACAAAGCATGGTATTCGTTTATTCATTCAAAGAATACGGAAAATCACGCATATTATGACGGCCATCTCAAACGCCCGTTCGTTTAACTCCAGATCCGCTTTTATGTTTTTAATTGTAAATTCCGTTCCATCATACTTCCAAAGCAGAAACTTTTAATTTAAATGTTGTAAATAATTTAACGGACAAAACAAAGCATTTCTTTTTGCTTTCTGGCAGGTAATTATGCCAGCAACTGCGCTCACTAATTTTGTCTCAAATTTTTTTATATTGTAATGAACGGAGTCCTTTAATAATGCCACACGTTGTGCTGTCAAAAAGTGCTATGTGCTGACGTAGCCTCACGTTGGGCTAGCCAAAAAGTGCTGTATACCCTTGGAGCTTTATTAGGGCTTCACGTTTTAATATTAATGTCTTGTACGAGTGTACGTAAATGTACCCCGTCAATAGAAATGTATGCAAAATTTTATTGTTGAATGCAATTAAAAGAAATTTTATCCCTCGGCTTAGCAATTTCGGTGAGCACAGACCTACCTTTTCTCACGTTGGGTTCCTTCCTTAACCAAATCTTAATTCTGAAATGAAATATTGTGGTTCTCGGAATGATTACAAAATTATGCTCCGTTTGATAATGCAATGATAAATTTTATTGTACAAATTGTAATTAGTTTTAAATAAATCGTTAACATAAATTAAACAATTCCTTAAAATTACCCCAGAACTATAAATGCTAAATCGAAGTTACGCGGTAGAAAATTTTATAAGTCCGCACTAAATTTTGTTAAAATGAAAATTGTTTGGCTTTACCTTTAAAAATCTGGTTCTTTTCTGGTTACCAAGATGAATGACCATGAAACCCAGTATCAATTCTTTATCGATGGTGTACAGTTGCATAAATATGAGTGGATGCCTTTTCCAACACGTGTAAGTTCGTTTATCGTTATTTGTGAAAATATCCTCAATCCTTCAATATTTTGATCCAAAAACACTGGTAACTCACGTAAGTTAAATTTACTTTTTAAATTTTATATCTTTTATTCGGTTTTAATCGCACTTTTTACTGATAAATTATTTTCTTGTAGGACGCTTAAAATTTCACCACGCCATTCCTCGAATCTAAATCAACAACCACCTCTATCCATTGTTTTACCATCGTTACTTGTGTTTTTCAAGGCAAATGTGATTTTCCATTGATCGAAATTTAAATCAAATTTATTTGACGTTATAGTTTGCAGGTTCGGTTTAAGCCCAATGTGACTTATAAAATTTTTAATAAAATTTTATGTTTCAGATTAAATTAAAGTACTTGGTTCTCCTGTGATCTTCCAGTAACTTTTGAAGAAAATGTTTTTTCCATTTGTGGTACATTGAATCACGAAGCACTTCGACACGTGTAAAAATTTTACTATTTTAAAAGTTCTACGTTTTAACACATTTTTATAACTAATATTTTGGACAATTATTTTGATTTCAAATTACATTTCTTATAATTACTTAAATTAATTTATAATTTTAACAAACATTTTTTTTATTAACAGAAATTAAAACGTTGCATTTTTGAATTTATTTTGTTATTTCCTTCCGTGATCCTTTCTTCATGTAAATTTATGACGTTAAACTAAATTTTTGGTATCAGATGAAACTTTTACGTTTGACCAAATAAGTCATGTGCTACCTTTATTGATAAACAAATTTCCAATCGTGACGTTATCATTTCTATTGACGTGGTGGTCAGTTTCGGACATAGCAATATGAAGCTTTAGACCGCAAATGATTTTCTTCTGGTTCACTAATACTTATAAAGTTTACCAAAGTAAAGCTCGAGCGAGCTTTAAAGCGCTTTTCCTTTATTTCTGAACATCGCGTCGCCGCAGTCAATTTCTTAAAAATTTGAAGGTAAAACGTATTACTATGAAAAAATGTTCCAGCTTTTAAATTTTAAAAACTTGAACAATAATTTTTTTATAAATTAAAAAAAAATTCTTCAAGCAAAAGATGTGATTTCTTATTTTGGAGTTTTTACGTTCCAACTAAACCGGTTAAGAGAGAAATTAAGCTGCAATTCGAAAAGTTGGGAAAAAATTACTTCAAGAAATTACTTCTCAATTTCATAAAACATCTTGTTACAACTTGTAAAGATTGTATCTCTGCAAGGAGGATATCCCAAAATCTTTTTGGTTTTTGTAGTTCTACAGTTATAAAAAAATTTATTTTCTGCAATTCGTATAGGATAAACAAAATTTTTGGGTAATCCCAAATTATTTGTGCCGTAATTTGGATTCCACGGTTAGCTTGTAAGCTTTGCAATATATTTATGTAGTCGATGAGTTTAAATTACAGGCGTGTAATTTATTCGTGCAAGTTGATCTCAAATTGTTGTAAAATACTTCATCCGTAAATGACTTCAAAATGCAACGTAACGTAACGTCTCCACATTATGAGCTTCATTGTCACCATTATGTCAACACTTCTAACCCTAAACAAAAAAAAGTTAACTTTTGAAAGAGAATTTATAATTATTTTTGAAATATTAAAATAAAAGTTATTCTTAAAGAAATGTCTGGCAGTTTTATAGATTAACCTAAAAACCTATTGAAATGTTCAGTTTTGATCTTGTTTGAATTGCATAAATAGCTTAATAGAAATATTGTTTACACAAAAATAGCAAAAATAATCCTGCATTTAAACCTGTGTACAAATTTGCAACGAAAAAAACGGAACAAATAAGAATATTTTGGCTTGAATGTGATATTTCGAATTTGAATATTAAAATGTATGAAGTATTGTTTTATCATTTTGTATAGGTTTATTTTTATTTAAATTCCTTCATAAAGTCCATTTCAATTAGACTTCTTTTAGTTTAAGCATTTCATTACAACTTCCACTTTTTACACAAGTTTTATGCAGAAAAATCTAGTCACCTTAAGAAATACTAAGCAACGAATTCGTTCAAAAATACAAAATTTATTGGTATTTATGCCTAAAGGGATAGTGCCAACAACACTTTTGTAAAACAAAATTCTTCCTTATTCAATTTTACAAACAATAAAAAACACCACATTTTATCCCCCTAGATTTCTTTATTGAACCTATGGATTAATACCATGGCGACGGTAGTGGTCTGAATATTAGCGAGATCAACTGCTAATGCAAGGTTCCCCGGATAGACTCCGGATACAGTCTAGAATTATTTCTTGACCATCTTCTATGCTCATCAACTTCGGTGGGCAGTAAAGCCGTCGGTCCCACTGTGTTAATGATTGCTATCATGACATTAAAAACTAGGGTTCAGACACATCGAACGCAAGCCTAGCAAGCTACCTAAGATGTGAAAATCAAATGCTTAAAGAACTAATTAAATAAATTAGTTCATGAACAGGTCGTAAACCTATATTGAGAGAAAGAAGAAATTTAAATGAGAAAACTACAACGCATGTTGGTTTTTTTTACAATTTTAAATTAAAATTTTTTTCTAACAATGAGCTACTAAAAAAACTAAAAGACTTGGATAAATCTATTATTATAAGCGTACATTTGAACTTGTAACTAGTAAATTGTAAATAACTCCTATCTTTCTCTATCTCTATCATTCCTACTCCTTCTATCTTACGCTTTTCCGTAAACTAATCAACTTCCATTCAATTTCCATATTTCATTTTCTTCCGCGTGATAATTTTCTTACTCTTGGAACCAAATTTTTCTCATTTCCATGGTTTTACAAATCTCATTTTTCCCTTGTTCACCTTCCAATCTTTTTCTGGATTACATTTTATATTTGTTTCGATCATTGTGATTTCTTCTTTGCATCCAATTTTATTTCTCGTTGTTTTTCTGTAGTTTCTTTTTCCAATTGTTATCTTGTTTCGTTAGTAGTTTCCTCATATTTTCATCCAATACCCAAAAACTTAAATTTCTGTTCTCTTTCCATCCTTGGATTTGCGCTCAAATTTGCGTTCTTGCATTTTTTTTTATCTAATAGGGAACATGCATGAATATAAAAATTTAGTTAAAACAGTATTTTCCGGTTAATCCTTTATATTAAATATCAAATCAGCAAAACTAACTTCTATTTAATGTATTTTGTTATAAATAATCCATTTTAAAATTCAATGATAATTTAAAATAAATCATGTGACCTTAAACGCAACGCCATTTGTTCGACGTCACACGGCACAATAACAATAACCCCGCTTTCTTATTTACTCTTCTCGTGGCTGTTATACCTCGTCTTAGTGTTGGTTTCCATGATTTGGAAATGCCCTAATGGTAGGGCTCGATGAAGTGAACTGTATTTCTTGGTTTTCCTTAAAAGATTGAATTCTTCGTAAGGACTTGGATGACGACACTTGCCTTCTAAGGTACCTGACTAATGGAATCCCAAATAAATAATGCCTTTGAACCCAGTATGGATTATAAATAAAACGCCAGGTAGTAAATCTAACGAATGATTTATTTCTTGTACAGATTGCAGTAACACTGCCAAAATGCACCTATTAATGCTTGCAACTTTATACTTTAAAGATAGTACGAAAGATGCCTGAACAACATGAATACATTTACATTCGAATAATGCTCTAAAATGGTCTACGTTCGACCGAAGTTAGATGTGTACTGACTGCGCTTCTCGGGAACGCAGGACGACGTCTGTTGCTAGCCAAGTACATTCGGTAAGCATCTAAACGCGCATACGGGGTGCGGTCATGAAGCAATAAGACAATTCTCGCCATGCCGCCCGCCTTGAAATGGTGAATCATTTCAACAAAACATGAAAAATGTGCAAACATGAACAAACTTAAATACTAACAGAAAAGTAATAAAATGTACATGAAAAAAACACAAAAAACAAATGGCTTAAAACTAAAAGAGTACATTTACACTTGTAAACCTCAAAGCTAAGCACTAACACTTGGGAGGGGGAAAATATTAGCGAAAGATCTGCGCGTAGTTCCTCGTTTCGTCCGTATAGTGGCAACACGACACACACTGTTTGCGCCGGGATGCGTTTCATAGTTGAGTTGAATGCGTTGGAAGGATTCCATACGATTCCATTGTAGGCCAGTGACGTAAGAGTATGGCAGTAAGGCAACATGCCTTTAATGTTGTAAGGCACTTAGGTCCGAGGATTTTGGAGGAACAGTTTGAGAGTTGAGGATTACTTTTATTCGACACAACAAAGTACAGCGTTTCTCAAAAGTAAAGATTGAATTTCCCAACATTCCTTTCATGTGGTGTTTACATGACTTAACAATTTGTAATTTTGAATGAGCTTCAACAACATTATTTCCATTATCCGAATGGAGAATGGCTTTACTAGCAAAGCAGATGAATAGACATAAATAGCATTTACCGACTCTAAATCCGCGTCCTTTACTTAGATTGTCCGGTATTGGACCAACATGGTCAATACCCGCTACATTGATGGGAGGAGAGGGCGTAAGTCTCTCTTCTTGCAATGAATCTAGCTGTGACAGCTTAAGTAAAATTTTCAATGACGCATTAAGTTCATGAGGACTTAACGGTCCGGTTTTCCGTTCCTTTTTAGATAGGAAGCAATTTGCTCGAAAGCGTAAGCAGTAAGCGATTATTCTCTCTAACCGAGATGCGTTAGAATAATCTTTGAAAGGAAAAGGAATCCTTTCATTAACAATAAGCGCCTGAGTCGCATTTTTGTGCTCAGGTAGTTCACCAGTTTGAATTTTAGATTTTGGCCAAGAAGATTCTTCTTCAAGAAGCCATGGCGGTCCGTTCCACCACAAAGTCGAGGTTTTAAGAACCTGAGGATTTACTCCTCGTGACAGAAGGTGAGCAGGATTAAATCCTGTGCTGACATGCCTCCACTTGGCATAGGAAGTGTGTTCCTGAATATCGGCAACACAAAAGTTTTTAACAAGCTTGGATTGGTTTTTAACCATCCTAAAACGATAGTCGAATCTGACCATAAAACATATTGCGACACGTTCATTTTTAGTGACCTTTTTACTTGTTTTACAAGTTTACTTAACAGAACAGCTCCGCTGAGCTCGAGCCTAGGAATTGTAGTTGGCCTTAAGGGCGTAACCCTTGACTTTGAACAAAGTAAGTTGATGTGCGTTACATCATTGGAGTCGGTGATTCGAAAATAGACGCAAGCGCCGTAGCCGATTTGCGATGCATCGCAAAATCCGTGTATTTGAAGTTCTACAGGATTCAAACAAGTAACATGACGTGGAATTTTTAAGTCGTTTAAACTTAATAAATCACTGCGATAAGCAGTCCATTTTTTCTCAAGTTCGCAGGGAACCGAATCGTCCCAATCTAATTTTTCCAGCCAAAGGCCTTGCAAGAAAAGCTTTGCTGTGAAAGTGCACGGAGATAACAACCCGAGGGGATCAAAGATTTGAGAAATCTCAGATAGCATTATTGTACGCTTCGTTATTCTTTCGCTTGATAGTCCTGAAATATTGAACATGAAATGATCTGTGTGATATATCCAAGGAAGACTTTGAGTCTTTGCATGCTCATGGTCGCCAAACCTGAGGATTCCCGGATGAATGTCCGAGTTCGGAACATTTTCCAATACCTTTGGATTGTTAGAAATCCATTTACGAAACTTAAAGCAGCCAGAATTTAGCACACTTATAAGCTGTGAGCAGATGTGACGAGCTTCGTCTACGCTGTCTGCTCCCGAGAGCAAGTCATCGACATAAAAATCGTTTTTGATTATTTTGGAATTAATAGGAGATGTATCATCGCAGTTTATTCCTAACTGGAATAGCGATCGTATGGCTAGATACGACGCTGAAGCAGTACCGTAAGTTACAGTATTCAAATCGTAAGTTTCTCTGGGTTCTTCAGGAGAAGAACGCCAAAGAATGCGTTGAAGGTGCCTTTGACCTTTGTCTATTTGCACCTGTCGGTACATCTTTTCTATGTCAGCTGAAATGGCATAGAAATGTTGCCTAAATCTTAACAAGATCGTGAATAGATCCTTTTGTATGGTCGGGCCAATCATTTGAAGACTGTTCAAAGAATGCCCTGTTGTGGTCGCTGATGACCCATTAAATACAACACGCAATTTAGTTGTGAGGCTGTCTTCCTTTAGGACCACATGGTGAGGCAAATAATATGATATTTCAGAAGTGGGATTGACCAATGTCATATGGTTCAAGTCCTGATACTCTTGCATGAATGCGAGATACCTGGTTTGTAATTCTGGATTGGCATGTAGGCGTCTTTCCAGCGCGAGGAATCTTTTCCTTGCTCCAAATTCTGAGTCACCTAATACCGTGGGTGGTGTTTGGATCGATAATGTCTTAATTTAAAGCAGATATCCCAAAATTATTTTTATTACCACCCCTCTGTATGAACCTTCGCGCACTACTCCAAGAACGGATAATCACCAAAAAAGTTCACTAACCTAATCTTGGCGTAGAACTAATTGAGTGATACCTCAAAATGTGCGCCTTGAAGTCCTGAATATAACCCCAAAATTGTGGCATCGGCCGTTGGTGCTAAAAAAAAAGTTATAGGCCAAAAATTCCAATAAATAAAAAGTGCATTTTATCACGCTCGTGATTGAAAACTGCTATAGTTACTGAAAGGATGCAGAAAAACACAGTTATTTAGTATAAAATGTCTACTTTCCAACCATATATTAAAAAATTTATTAATTCAATTCTAATCAACCCTAATTTTATATTTTATAGACAGCGGGTAATTCGCGTGAAATTATTATGTTAAAATAGAAAGTTTTTCTTTAATAATATTCTTGTGAAAGTAAATCTGGAAATTCCTACACGTGACAAGAAGCAGAATTTTATTTGGAATATTTCATACGTTTACATTATATGCTTATTTTGATAAATAAGGACAGGGGAGCTAAAAACCTAAAGTAACTACAATCTACTCTGCATGTATACCCCTTACCGCACTACCCGTAGGGATGGGGTCCGTTACTTTGGCCCCACTCCACTTAATATTAACATGGAACATGTTTTTACGGTCGTTGTCTCGCAAAAATCGACACCAAAAATTGACACCAAAAATCGACACTAAAAATCGACACCAAAAATCGACACGAAAAATCGGCACCACATGTATAATTCAAATTTATAGTTTATAATTTGAATATAGAGTAGATTATCGAAAAACATCTTCGCATTAACAATAATGAATTTTCAATAACAAAATTTTTGTTACCAACACAAAAATTAAGGGATTATCCTATTATAACCAACACGGTTACACAAATGTGGTTTATTACTGCAATATCTTCGATGGTCTTGAGAACCAGAGTAGTGCCACAGAACTTTGTTAATAAATTTATTATTATAATAAAATTGTATCTTAAATGCAATTCACACAAATGTTAAATAAATTATGTTATCCAGTATTATAGACAAGAAAGGTGTTTGGTACCGAAAAACATGTTCCATGTTAACGATATTAGTCGGAGACTAAAATAGAAGGAACCCGGGGGTCCAGGGGGCGGAGCCCCCTTGCGAGGCGCGGAGCGTCAAGTTTTTTGATCAAGGTATAATTTTCGTCACTATATAAAGATCACCCTGTATAACGGAGTATTTTTTTACTATTTTTTTGTACTCGCAGATTTTTGCTCAAAAAGCTAGCTCCCGATTCTTTAGACCTAGCACCGGCTAGCTCCCAAATATGAAAGCTAGCTCCATTATAGTTTTTTCACAAATCAATATTTATTCACGAAATCCGAAGCGCAACTTGCTCGGAGTTCTCGTAAATTTCATATATCTGTAATTCAAAAAAGTATTTATTATATTTTTTTTATTATTAATTGTATTTAAAAGAAAAATAAAAACAAAGTAACATAAAAAGATTTGTGAAAAAACCATGACCACAGATATTGTATAGTGTATTAAAGACTATACACTAGGAAATGACACCTAACGCCGTGACTAGGTGACACATCTACTTTACTTCTTAACAAATCATTATACATCTCCCATTTGCTATTATGACGTCTTCCATAGGTTACAAAGTGCCCCATAGAATTTGGAATCGGCTCTGTAGTTCCCTGAAATGCAACAATACCACGGAAAACATATTACGTAATATCACCATACTATATTGGCAAATGCTGAGGAATTTCTTCTAAAGTTGATTTCAATTCTAATGTTAAATTTGTAACTGCAACTGGTTCTATTGCAATATACGTTCGAGCCAGATTTATTTCTCGTGAGATTTTATTTCTTTTACAAACGTTGCAAGATTTGTGACGGATTTTAGAATCCATCACTTACATTCCACCTTGTATATGATACTAATTTTTTAAAGCGCATTATAACCATGCCGGCGTGAAGGAGGTCGGCTGCGCGCGAGGGGTTCAATTCTAGAGAGCAACGTCCACTTTTTGACGACCATTTTTTTGATTAGTTTAATCATTTTGATTTTCGTTTGTTTTTGGCCTTCAATTAGTTAATTGTGAGTGTGGATCATAGTTTTTAAATCTCCAGAAGCTGCACGTAATTACTACGGATGGAAAGAGCAGTTCAGAACTCAAATCTGATGTTTTTGAGCCCCCATTTGGTGAGAATTCTTTATTACCCGGAAGCCAATCCTGTAGAAAGGAAGAATCGAGACCTCAAAACTCAGCTAGCTATCCACACAACGAACTGACATTCCGAATGGCCCCAGAAATTAGCTGTAATACGGTTTGCCATGAACACCAGCCATTCGCAAACCACTGGCTGCACCCCTGCTTATCTCACCTACGGTCTTGAGCTTCGAACTCCCGAAGATGTAAGCAGAGACCTCCGCGGCATCATCGAAAATTCGCCGTTCGTCGCGCAAATAACGCCTTACCTACGTTGTTTTCGAGAAGACTCTGTCTGAAGTTCGAGAACGCCAAGAATCAGCAAGATCACTCCAAGAAATATGCTGACGAGAAGCGAAGAACCAGCCCGAAGTACAATCCTGGAGATCAAGTTCTTCGTGAACTCTCATGTCCTGAGCAAAGCCAGTCAAGGATACTCCTCGAAATTTGCACCAAGACGAGACGGTCCATACCTTATCCTCAAACAAATTTTGCCCACCAGTTTCCAAGTATCCTCACTGTCCGACCCTTCCACTCCACTCGGAGCTTATCATGTGTCCGCTTTGACCCCAATTGTTTCAACCGACACCAAAGTACTTCCCATACGTCCACTACGAGGAAGAGGTCGCCCGAAGAAGACTACACCCTTTTCTAATAGAAGTGTGCCACTCCGTACGCCCACTTCTAAGGGGGAGGTTGTAACACCCTATATAAATGTTACTAAGCCGCATTCCTATCAACTGCGTATGCGCCAACCTAACAAGGTCCGACAACGACAAGAAGTCAAGTAATATGAACGGCTCTGCCATCTTGTAAAACCAAGCATCATTTGTTTTATGTTAACATCTAGTTTTATGTTTTCAACCGCCAGTTTAATTTCGTTAATTAATATATTTATGTATTTATTTAAAGTTCTGTGTTTCATTCTGGTTAATATCGGCGGCAATAAAACGATCCTTATAATATGATAATTATTATCTCATGCTTGACACGTATCAAAACGTGAAACTCCAAACCGCAAATTAAACTTTTCTTTGAAGATCTCCCTGTATCTTGAAGAGATAATATGATATCTCATATGAAGAATAATCGGTTATCGATTATCGGATTAAGTTGCAGGATAAGTACTCAAAGGCTCAAAGGGTGCAGGTACTCAAAATTACCTGAAATCGGTGCCGATCGCGGAGATGTGTTGGGGTAGCTCCGTCAAAACAACTGGCTAAAACCAAGTCAAATAAATCATTCCATTTGGTATCAAGAGCAGTGTTTGGTTCTGTTGATATAAGAGCCTAAAAAGGAGCAGACTTGATAAAATATCAGTGCTATACTTAGTACTTTAATAGCTCAATATTTTTTTAGAATTCGCACACACTCAGGGATAGTGCTGCTTTCTATTAGTGAAAGAATTATTTGATATGGCGAGTAGCTCTAGCAGAGCTCGACCCGCGAAAGTTACTAGAACCCGAAAATCTGAAAACCTGCCTCAGGCCCGTTTAGCTTTAGCTGCTAAGCGTCCCGCGTCTCTTAGGGCTGCTGAA
This sequence comes from Podabrus alpinus, assembly GCA_932274525.1. Lineage (NCBI taxonomy): Eukaryota > Metazoa > Arthropoda > Insecta > Coleoptera > Cantharidae > Podabrus > Podabrus alpinus. Next base: position 44,748,556 of record OW026456.1, on the reverse strand, counting down.
ATCTTTGAGGAGACTAAAGTCCGGCAGAATTTAGATGCTCAACGTCACGCGTCTCTGATAGAGCCGCAAAGACGTACGAAGAGTCACAAAGAGGGCGTGTTTTAAATGATGAACGGTTGTTAGAAGGAGACGTGCGTTTATACTTAGTAAATACATGGGAGGCGTTTAAAGATGTCGCTTTTGATAATGATCCATTGATTGACTATGCTAACCACCCATGAGTTGTAATAGGGAGAATGAATAGCAAACAATGTAGACATTGTAAAGCACTCAAATAGAAAGAAGTAATTCTGGGTATGTGTTGTTCTGGTGGAAAAGTTTCAGTTCCATCACTTGGTGAGCCAGAGGAACCACTAAAATCTTTACTTTTGTACTTGCTACTTGCTACAATCTTATCAACCGTACACCAGAGGCCATCTGAAGGTTAAAATATCCATTTGTGCTGGTTATACTTTTATTATGGATGATCATTATATTATATTCTGTTAGAATGTTTTGAGCTAAATTTCTTAAATTTGCTATTGATTGGAAATTTTATTCGATAAATTATTAGTTTGTGGTTTATGGTACGCCATACATACTGCTATGTTCCCTTAGGTATCTTCAAACAAATTTCCACCCTTAGAAACACACCACTTTATTTTCTCTTAAAAATCAGGGGCTCTCAAATTCGAGCATCTCGCAGGTTACACGGCCTTGGTTATTTCCTAAATTTTCATCAAAGATAAAATCTATCATTAAAAATGCGTTACTTTTAATTATTCCAAAATATATTATCAAAATCATTTAATTGCTTACATTACATTATATTATCAAAATTAAATCAACAGGTTGTTTGTTAAAAATTGCATGTGTTTTATTTACTTAAAATGTTTATCGATATCATCAATTTATTTTGTCCGTTTTGTGTATTTATTTTTTTTTTAAAGCGCACTAAATTTTTTGAAAAGTTTATTTGCTACCTGGTTTTTTGTTGACTTCAATGTTGAGTGGTGTATGCATTCCATTTGATGTTCTTCATTCCAAAATTCTCTCTTTCCCCATCTGCATCCATTCGCAACGCAATTACTCCAAAATACGATTTTATTGGAGGTACGTATTGTTTCCTTTCTTTTTACCACAATATTTAATTTCTCCTGGATTGCTAGGTTTCTTAGTTATCAAATTTAATTAAACTTCTTCGCACATTTTATAACTAATTAATTTTTATTCTAGTTTTGGTTTTCACGTCCAATCTGACGGAGCTCTAGATATCCACTCTCTGTTTATACGAATTGTTCTTCGGTCTCTCTTCGTATTTTTGATAATTCCTGCGTACGAATCAATTTTCGTTCAATGATGTGTTGAATTTTGAATTTGAATTCAGGTAATTTCGTCGCTTTTAAATACACTTTTTGTTGTTTTGCGTAAATACGCGAACAATTCACTTTGTTTAAATTATGATATCATTTAAAATATAACAATACAAATAATATAATAATTCGAATTATAAATAATGGTTATGTAGATTAACCAATAAGTCTTTATACATTTTTACAATTTTATTTTACAATGCAAAACAATTTTTATGTGATGTCATGCAGTATGGTTAAAAATATCGCATCTTTAGTGTGATTAGAAACATGACAATACGTGCAAATAAATATTTTAATGACTTCGCTGAGTGCAATTGTATGTTTTGTAAATTAATATGTTAACATTTTGATAAGAGTAAACCTGATATTGCCCAAGATATTTGTAACCATTGGTAAATTTAGCAATGTCGATACTCTGTTATCGCTCGTCGTAATTGACCCATTACTTTTTTTTTTGTGAGCCACATTGAAGTAGCATCTCTGGCAGTTCCTGGTCTTGCGCTAAATAAGGTGGTAATTCTAAGCTACGTGCTCACAATATCACCAATTTCGCTTTGGTGACAGGTTGAACCGTCATCTTGTGCCTTTATTGTATTTTATACCGCCATTGGTAGTTTTATTTTGTCAGCAAAGGTGCCCGTTATTCTTTTACAGATAGGGCATTCATATCGAGAAAATCCACGGCTCTAGCTTGCCGTTATAACGAGCTAGTTGACCCGAAATTCAGGTCTGCTCACGCTTATAAATAAAGAAAAATTAATTTTCTGCATGGGCGTAGTTTGGCCGGATCTGTCTTCTCTGCAGAGACGGGGTGGTTGAATTACATTTCACAATATAGTAGTTAATAAAAAATCTAAAAGAAACCAAGGCGAATTTAATTTTACTTGTATAATAATTTCTACTTGAAGTAGAATCCTCATCAATTTTCATCAGGCGAAGACTTAAAGAATCCGAAACAAATTTTTCAATATTTACAATATACAAAGATTGACCTTTTGATTCTAGAAATTTAATTCATATTAAGTTTAAATACGATAATTTGCAATATTTTTTATTTTTTTTTTTTCTTGATATACTAATTACAATCTGTTACATTTAGTAACAATAAGCATTATTATTGACTTTGAGATATAACATAGATGGGTGAGACTCATTAGCCTAACCCACAATTACAATTAAAAAACATTTGGACACAGTTGACTATCCGCACTACCACCACACTGCATTTAAAATCGCCGCGGCAGATCCAGGGGGTCATGTCTCTTCAACCTTTTTATAGTAGGGGCGGCGAGGAGATCTGATGCCAAGATGTTTGGGTGATCACTTAGTCGATATTTGTACCACCCGCTCAGGGAATGGGACTTTTCGGCGCCGCCGATTCGGCGCAATACCGTTTCGGAGCGGGGACGTTTCGGCGTGAGGACGATTAGGCGTGAGGACGGTTCGGCGTGAGGTCGATTCGGTGCGAGGACGATTCGGCGTAGCCCATTTAGGCGCAAACCCGATTCGGTGCTAAGAAGATTCAGCGCTAACCTTTTTAATGATTTGAGACGCTTTTCAAGAATTTAAAATATCCTCATTTTCGGTCGAAAGAGACTATAGAAATATTACAAAAATTATATTTTTGTAATTTTTAGATTTTCTGTTAGTATTATTCGTAAGTTTCACTTAGTCCGTTTATTTTATTTTAATGTTTTGTTGTATAGGCCCGTCTTTGATTAATTTATCTACTATTGAAAACTTTTACATTTGTGTACGTATAATAATGTTACGTGTTAATGTTTTCATTGGATAATTTCTGGTTTTTATCCTACAGCCTCTTTTCGACCGAAGATGAGAATATTTTAAATTCTCTAGACGCGTCTCAAATTATTAAGGAAATAAAGGACTCTGGAGAAAAGATTTAATTTTTAAATTACATGATCTTGGTTTTCAAACTAATTTTTCCTTTTGTTAAGGTTATTCAGGATCTCAAGATTAGAGAAGGTAATATAAATTTGTAATAAATTTTTGTATTATAGTTGACCTTGTTGCTGTAACGTTTCTTTCAAATGCTTTGAATCATACCATACGGGATCATTTTTGGTTTTCCCTTATGCACAGATGTTTTCTTTAACATTAACACCTAAAACTTCGTTACCACAAAAGGGTTTTATTGCCCATTTTACTTAAGGTAGCCGAGAAATCCGAGTAGGACAGATAATCCGTTAGTGTGGCGCCGAATTTATTTTTATTTATTACATTGTAACAATTCTTACAATTTTGACGATATTACCCAAAAATAATAAATTCTGGAAAGATTACCTAAACAAAAATGTGGTTTACTATTACATAAATACCTCTAAAATAATCCTTTACATCTATTACCCACCTCCCACCCACCTCTTCCACCACTCCCTACCAAAAACCCACTTCCAACACCAAAGAGACTGGCTTCTACGCCACAAAAGGGTTATTAATCCCATAAAATTAACCACCGCGCGTACTAATTCAAAACGAGATTGTGGAGATTAATGCAGGCTACGCCTGCGACATGCTCCGCTTCGCGAATCATGCTTGCTTGCTGTTTACAACTATTAGTGAAAATTATTTGCAATGCCAAATGTTAAGAAAATTTAAGTGCAATTATAATAAAATTTTAAGAATTCTTCTTGGTGTCTTTTCATTTTGCGCGATTAAAAAATGTTCATTGTGAATTTGAATAGCTTATTTTCAAAATTTTAGAGCATACTTGCCTGCATATTTTGTAGTTTTTTAGTGCCTAAAATCCGATCGCTACTAATGAGTAATAAATAAATAAAAATATGACACTGAAAAGTAAATTTTCCGAAATTTAATTTCAAGCCTTTTCGTCGATGGTGTTTTTAGAATACCATTAAATTTATTCGTTTTTAAGATTTGCACTGAACGAAAACAGCGAATTTTTTGGCCACCTTAAAGAAAGCTTAAAGTATAATACAACAAAAATGTTTTACAATATTTATAAAAATTATTGAACCTCATGATTTACAAATGAAACCATTTTTGTTCTATAAATACAGCTTTGGCGAAAAGTATTAGCCCAGCTCTGCATTTAGAATTTGAATTTTTTAAATCTACCACCTAGAAATGATTCTACGATAAATAATCAAAGGAGAAAATTTTATGGTATAAAATTTAGTAATTTAATTGCTATACATCAACTACATAATATGTATATTAAAAACATTACATATTCAAGTTAATGATCGTATGTAGTTTTACAAACGTGAATTAAAGTTTAATCTAAGATTAAAACTGTGAAATATTGCATTAATTTTCCATTACAAGAATTTAATTATATTTTAAAATGAATCGGAAAATCATTTCCCGCCGAATTGTCCTTGCGTCGAATTGGTCTTGCGCCGAATCGTGTCACGCCGAATTGGGTTCGCGCCGAATAAGGTTGCGTCGAAATGGGCTCGCGGCGAATTAGTCTCGCGCCGAAACGGCGACGCCGAAAGGGTTACGCCGAACCGGCTACGCCGAAAAGTCTTAGACCCGCCTGATCATTGAGGCAATCTCTTCTTTGATAGTGCTCATACACAAGTCTCGAATATTTTTTATAAGATTAATTTTGTTATATTTTCAACAAGTTACATATAAATTCAGTTTATATATTATAATAATTATAATATTCTAAAAATAAAAATAATAAACACGGTTATTATTATTACAACCTCGATATTAAATGCGATATTAAAAACAAAAATAATAATTATTTTCGTTAAACAAGATTATAATTATTACAACCTCGATTTATAAAAATTATATACAGTTTTATATTTGATTCAAAACATTATTTTTATATTTTAGCTGCAAATATGTGTATGTCAAATCGTTTATTTTTGAATAAAATATTGAAATGCGATATTAACAAAATAGGGGCAGGTAGCAGGTAAAATTTATAGTAACCTATTTAATTTATATAATTTTAAAATTTTCATTATATGCATGTACTATGTAAGAGGCGAAACTAAAATATGAAATAACTCATGCTACAGAAATTTTCAAATAATTGTAATGCTATGTTACTTCTTCAAGATACCGAAGAAGTGCAATATAGTTATTATGGAATATTTACAACGGTTATAAAATATGAATATGATTTTGTTATGTTGAATATTGAATTTACTTGTATTGTACTAAGCAAGGTACGAAAATGCAACAAACTAAATTTTGCGGATATTTTTATGGTTAAGCTGACTTTCTAAGTTTTATATAGTTTTAATATAATTTTAAGCGTAGTAATGCGTGTGTGTTATATAGAAAAATATAAGTAAATTCATGACTTACTGTCGAAATTATCTTAGCAAATGCAACTCGAGTTTTAATTTATATCTTTATAATTTTTAATTCCAATCACTCATACATGATTCTAAATTTTAACTATAAAAAATTTGTTATTACAAAATCACGAAAGCGGGTCCACCAAGTTTTGTGTCGCTAAATTGCTAATCACATATTCGTGGAATAGAGGCGGTCATAGCTTTGGCATTTAAGTGCGTCTACTGCTAATGCGAAACGCTCGGGAGACAATGGCAAGCCACCGAGGTAAATTTGCAAAGAAAGTTCATTTCGAAATGAATAATGAAGTGTATTACACATCTTGTGGTTCGGAGCCCTCGTTAAACAGGTATGTCTTCTATGTATGTAAAAATAATTTGAACTAACATCACATGCATAGAAAAAGATGGGTCAACAAACCCTCATTAGGGTAAAAGGACTGTGACGGAAGGATACGTGGAAATTAAAAATTATCCAATTAAATCACAGCTCGTATGATATTGCTCATGATAATTTATAATTTCCAATCACTTGGAATGATGGGACGATTTAATTCATGTAAAGGTTTAAATCAACAAATGTTTTAATTCAACTATAATAAAATCAAATAGGTGAAAACCCATCTTCGAAGAGTCCATCACTTGGGTTTAAATATTTTCAACTTCCATTACCATTTTTGTCTCTAGTCATTCTTTTATTATGCTAGTTTATAATAACACATAATTAGTTGGTGACTTTTCTGTTTTTCGATTTTCTCTATATTCATATAAATAGCAGCTCAGAGCTACTTAAGAAGTCCATAAAGGCTTAGCAGAGCCAGCAAAGATATTATAATTAACTATCAAGGGGAAGCAGCACATAGCATATCGACAATCAAGTTTTCACTTGCTCACAACCCAAGGATCATTGGCAAAAACCCAAAGACCGTGATAATTTTATTGGCTTTTAAAATCATCAAAAAAATTGGGAACTTCATTGTCGATATGGTAGATGTTGTGTCCCCTTGAAAGTACCTCAAGTAGATACTATTTATGGCTCATATCATATCTAAATAATATATTTACAGAAATTATTCAAAATGTTACACCACTATACCATTAATTCACAAAATGCTTAAACCTCAAGAATATGAAAAATATCACTCTCAGCTCTTCTATATTGTTGAACATCTAACAACTATGGAAAAGGAACTACCTAAAGAAGTTAATCAGCATGTTAGGAATATGTTAAATTATACTTTACAAGGGCATGTACAAGATACTGGACCAATGATAGTAACTGCATACAAACATTTTGCTCATCCCGAGAAGCAGACGCCCGAAAATATCGATTTAGCGTACACTATGGCATGGGTTCATAATATGGTAAGTTTACTGTGGCGATAATAATCTACGTATGCTATATATTAATTTGATCGCAGTTGTAATAAATTATTTATATAATTTGTAGTTTATACGTTATGTGCAAATTGGCGATGATATAATGGACCAGTCAGAAACGCGAGGTAATAAACCTTGTTGGTACAAAGTCCAAAATATCGGATTGAAAGCTATAAATGACTGTATCATAATGGGAGAGGCTATGTCTGTGATAATAAAAAGCTGTCTTCTTGGACATCCCGGTTATATCCCCATTCTGGAATTAACTAATCAATCTAAATTTAAAACTGCACTTGGTCAAGTGCTTGATTTGAACTGTAATTTTGAAAATTTGAATATGGAGAATTGGAAAATTCAAGCAAAATATAAAGGTACTTTTCCGGGAGTTATAGATCCTATTGTTGGAGGAATGTATTTGGCAGAAGTATTTGATAAAAGCATACAGTTTGAAATGAAACCTTTTTTTGACGAACTTGGAGAATTTATTTGTGCGCAGGTATACCTAAACAGAATTTATTGGCAATTACAATTATGTGGTGTCGGATGGTATTGTTTTAGAATGACATCTTGGATTGTTATGGAGACCCTACGGCATCAGGTAAATATGGAAACGATATACTGACAGGAAAACGTACGTGGTTAGCTGTTCAAGCATTGGCCGATGCAAATACTTTTCAGAGAGAACTGTTTCAAAAACATTATAGACGAGATGATAAAGATAGCCAAAATGTGATCTACGATTTGTACAGTGACTTAAATATATTAGAAAAATTTTTAATTTACGAAGAACATTCTTATAAAAAATTACGTTGGATAATTGAAGAGATGCCAACTACAATACCAAAAGAATGTTTGTATCAAATTGTTGATGGATATTATGGAAAAATTTAAATATTTATATAAATAATAAAGCAAAATGCATCTATATAGTCCAGTGATAGTAATAATCTTAAATGGCGTGAAATATAGTGTAATTATAGAATTAGGCACAGGATATTTTCTAACTTTCTAACATTACCCAGACGGCAATGCTCAAACCCATTTTTTTAAACAAAAAATATAACTAAACTAACATGTAATAAAGTAAAGTAAAATAAAACAATAAAGTAAAACACAAATTCTTAGTTTCCTAATTTCCGTTTTTCCCACTCAACCATAATTTAAGTTTCTTCTTAAATTTGTCTAGGCTTTGACCCCTCAGCAACCTCGGTAAACCCGCGAGATAAACCATTATATACTACCGCCCCCTTAATAAGAACTGAATTGTGCGCAACAGCCATGCCAATCTCTTCCAATTTTATATAGGTCATGCCTCTTGTTCCATAATTGTGGCTACCATTAAATGTTAATAACAATTCTTACATAATGCCATAATCACGTAATTTTGTTTACAAAGGAAGGAAGGACCGAAGGAAGTAGCGTACTAAAAAAGTCAATGAGGGTTTTGTTCCTATAGTGCATTCAATGTGGGGTTGCATGAAGAATCCAGTAGCGGAAGACTTGTCCAATGAGAGGCAACGGTAGCGTATATGGCCTTAGTAAGATAGGCTACCACATCGTCACTAACCCGCAATTGCTAGCGTGGTGATGATTAAGCCAAGTATACCCTATTTATTTAGATATATGACATGAGTGCTTTTAAATGAAATAAATGAAAAGTACCCCTGGTGAGTACAGTTACGTGTGTTTCCAATCACACGCCCACAAGTCGGCCTGCCTCGAAGTTTCTGGAGGAGGCAAAAATCTTGGAATAGCGAAAAACCGTTCGAATCATTCAGACTGTAAGTTGCAACTTACAACACAAGATTGTAAGTTCCATAACATCCAACGAAGAGAGAATTATTATACTCGAAGAAAAAGCTAAGAAGATAAAATAGAACATAATGGAGCTGTCTGAAGAAGAAATTATCGTGATAGAAATCAAAGCGCGAGTTGTATTTGCTAGGATAACTCCAAGAATATGCCAGGAAATTATGTATATTTTCCCATACCACGCCTTCAATACGATTACTATTTAGAAGTTAAACAGTCAGGTTAACAATTAGATTGAAACTTTTTGTAAATAATAGCATAATATCCGCAAAATTTAACCAAAAGTTATGCCTTGGTGTTTTGCTAGCGTTATGCATTTTACAAATTCGTTTAGTTCAAATTTTACATATTTGGTGAAAGTGACAGATAACTAACAAATTTAACAACGGAAAGTCGTCCTTCTTCTATAATATGATCCATGGTTTTTGACAGGTAAAATTGGTCCAACTTAATTCTAGGTAAATTATATGATGATACAATTTTTTGGAAAAACATTAAATACCTTGATTTAGCATAATTAGTAGGCAGTCCATTATAGGTAGGCGAGTGATTGACTCCATGACTTACTATCGATTCACTTATTTTAATAATCGGTCACACAATTTGTTTTTATTCACAATAGCTGGCACGGGCGGCATTCGCCGCCCTTAGCCATCTAGACCCAGAATAGATACGAGATGGCCATAGTTGTTCGGACTTCGGCCTCACAGGGCGGACCATAATAGATCCGTCACCATGGATCAACAAATAAATCACTAACCACAACTTAGCAATAAAAATATAAAATACATGAAAAAGTTCAAGTCAACAAATATCGGACTTTCCGGGAAAGTAGTTCGATGAGTATTCAACGTAACATTTCGTAGTCTTCTTGCACAATTCCGGCGAGTTCTGCGACCTAAAGTAAAGTAAATGTAAAAAACAGTTGTAATGTAAACCGAAGAAGAAGTTTAGAGTACGTTTTTGTGTTATAATTCCCAAAAACGGTTTGCCCGTCCATTTCCGGCGTTAATATATAATTATCGGAGCGTAATTTTTTTCCGAAAAATTTGCAAGGCTATCCCATTGAAAAATGAATTTTGAAATTTAAATTTGGTTTAACAGCTTCGGCGTTCAAAATACGAAGGAATGTTAAGGACGAACTATTATAAAGCGTCGCGATGCGCTTCCGTTGCGTCTTAAAAATTAAAGATCGGCCGGTAAATATAAGCGCTACTTTATGCTGTGATTCAAAATGCTTTATAAAGGCTCCCAATTCAAAAACGAATATTAGATTCGTAAAGAGCATAAAATTCTAAGTCGAGAGACACTTGAAAAATTTGCATTACGAGAAATTTGAAATTTTCTCAAATTTCATTTTCTTGACTAAATTTGAATCTCTCAGGATAAGTAAGACATGATAAAAATTGCTAAGAATAAATAGATTGATCATTGTAACATCAAAAATAAAACAAAAGGTTTAATTAGCTTGAAATTAATTAAAAGTATCTGTTGTTTTGTACATGTTCATAACCTTAAAAATGTGAAACTTTGTAATCAAATTACTTTAAAACTAACATGTTATACAAAAATTTGTTCACATCAAAAATTATGTAGTGATTTCATCTATGTGACGTGAGTGATCTTAAAAACGTGAATCAAAAAAGTTGTTAATAAGGGTCATATTTGTGTAAAACCAAAAATTTGCATAAAATGGCGCGACATAGTCAAAAAAGAAACCAAAAAACATCACAAAAAGGCCATATACCAATGGAATTGTATGGAAGACGTCTGTTGGAAACACAATTTCAATGTGGATAGTTAATCTGGAACAGAAACAATTTTTTAACAAAATAAAAAATTCAAAATGATCGAATTTGACTCATATTTACACTACAGGCTTACCAATTTCTATCGATTTTGGATCAAAATCAGTTGTCTTGGGACGTTACAATAGAGTGGACGTATTTTCGATGGTGTCCAAGAAGTAAACAAACATTTGGAGGTCAAATGACATCAATGGCCGACCACTGCAATATTTTTGCTGTATTGTGATTTTCGAAATCAACTCAACATTTCACTGAGACCTGAAGATGTTGACAATTCATACGACTTACCTTAATCAACTCGTTGTCATCAATAAATTAGTTAAATAACTCCAATAAACACAAGATTCGAATCGAGAAGAACATCAACACAAGGTTACGTGAGGTCACCTAACCAACAACTGAAGTAATTCAACAAAATCACAGCAGGTGCATATGACTCATCGAGTGTCATTCTTACTAAAGGAGTCCATACACTCATAATCCTTTTTTAAATTTGAAATTGCAATTTGACGATTTGAAGGTACAGTGAAAACTTTTATTTTATATTTACAAACTTTGCCATCAGCATTTAAAACACAGGATTTGAAATCAAGACTTTCAAGGAAGTGCATTTTTCATTACCCTTTTATTGAAAGGTTCTTTTTTAAACAACATTATCATTTTATTGGTCAACGCTAAGCTTTACAAAAAGCAAATATATTATTTACAAACATTTTATACCGCTATAGTACAGCGAGAGACTTAATTAGTTTATAACTAATTAAGCACGACAAGAAGGAAAGAAGAAGTCTTTTCTACTTGTACATTTTATGAATCAACAATTCTTATTTGTAAAATTTCATTATTAGTAGATCTGCGATCTACAAGTTTGTAAAATCTTTTGTGTTTATGCGCATTGCGAATATTTTCTTTGTTAATATAGACATTTCATCAGAAGCTATTGAAATCTTTTTTATTTTTACTCAACAAAAGCAATACAAAAATCCAGAGAGAGCAAATTTATCCTCAATATTAAAGATCACCTCTTATTATAATCAAAAGGAACCGACCCTTGAAAGTGTCATCAACTGAGACTAGTAAGAAGGGGCATAAGTGTTGAACATCCCTCAACTAAGAATTTTCATACGAACCATTTTTACCATAGCATTTTTGACTAGCCAACTTAGGGCTGGCGCTAAAATTAGTTAAGGGAGGTCACAGCAATACGTACAAAGTTTTCACACAATTTTCACTTAAATGGGTCTCTCACAAAGAAACGACGGATCATTTAGAAAAAGCAATCGGAGCTTCGGATACGGTTATTAACGGTCTTTAATTTAGCACATTACGACGGTTGACGAAAAACGACAAATAACGGCAGCATTTGCAAATTAGTGTCATCGTCAAAATTGAAAATCAAAATCAGAGGCGATTTCGGGCAAAATTTAAAATATGCAAAATGTGTATTTTCGTTGCAAAGCAAATTTTTTTCGAGAAAATTTCATTCGACATTTTCGATTTATATTTGTCCCCTCGACGTATAATTGAAATATATTTGATTTAAAAGTATAATTCAAAAATGAACAATTTTGGTAGTGGGGGTGCGCTAATGGTGCTGGTCGGTGGTTCTCATTACCACGACCACCTCGCCTCCAATTTAAAAAGTGTCGCAGGTCCCCCGGTACAAATATTACAAATTTTTGCACTTTTCCAAAAAGTTATTCACAATTTTGCCAATGTTTTAGACAACCGAAGAAGTTTAGAGTAGGTTTTTGTGTTATAATTCCCAAAAACGGTTTGCCCGTCCATTTCCGGCGTTAATATATAATTATCGGAGCGTAAACAACAAATAACGGCAGCATTTGCAAATTAGTGTCGTCGTCAAAATTGAAAATCAAAATCGGAGGCGATTTCGGGCAAAATTTAAAATATGCAAAATGTGTATTTTCGTTGCAAAGCAAAACCAAATCGAGAAAATTTCATTCAACATTTTCGATTTATATTTGTCTCCTCGACGTATTAAAGGCAAAAATAAATTTTTATTTTCCAAATTGCAGAAATCATTTCGCCCGTTTACCACGTCAAATATTGAACCAATTACATCGTCGCATTATGAATTAATTCTTACGATTTGATGTCTCGCGTATTGCGATGCTAAAATTTCCAAGTTTCGAAAGATTGCTGCAGATTTTCAAAAAAACGCAATTTTAAAATTCTTCGTTTTTGGGAAGTCGGAAGAGATGGTTTTTGCTCTCTCTCCGTCGCCCCCGAACCCCCATCACAAATATTTCGCCGTCAACGGATAGAATTCGTTGACGCCAACATTTTAAGATGTCACAACAATTTTCACAACAATTTGATCTTTAAAAGTTCTTCAGTTTTGAAAATTTACCGTGGAGTGCCGGTTCAATTTCAAGAAACTCAAATCAAACTTTGCACAATTTCGGACTTTCCGGGAAAGCAGTTCGATGAGTATCAACGTAACATTTCTTAGTCTTCTTGCACAATTCCGGCGAGTTATGCGACCTATATAAAGTGCTCCGGTCTTATTCGCGGCATTCTGTTCTTTGTAATTATTTGTATTATTTTGAGCGTTGAAATTACTAAATTCTAATATATTAATTTGTTAGTGGTTTTCATTTTTCCAATTAAAGCCGCCATCCCGCCATCTGTTGACAGTATTTTGAATCACTGACAGTATGTCAGAATATTTCGATTTTTGACAAATTAAATTTTTTGTTTGCAAGACTTGTGATTTGATTTATCGAAAAAAGCGAATAACTTTTTCCCCGCGCGAATTTTTTCTCCATGTATGCACGAATAGTTGCGCCTGGATCTACAAAATAACTGCAAAATTTGGTTGAGATCGGTCTAAGGGTCTAGGAACGTATAACGAACACGCAAACAAACACGCAAACAGACAAGCTCTTTTATATATTTAGATTTTAATTTCACTTTAACCCGATTGGTAGTTTTTATTCTTCAACTTAATTATTACGGGTAGTCATTCAAGATTTTTACATAGATTTCATATTTAAACTTACGTACCTTCATTAATACGTTTAAATAAATGTTCATTACGAATTTTATGCAAAATCCCATTTGATAGCGTATGCTTAGATACGCACTGACGCGTTTATTGAACGTCGTAAGATCTTTAACGAAACATATTTATTTAATACAGAACTGGCCGAAAATTCAATCTTCGGATGCATTAAACTAGGTAATTCATTGTAACCAAAAGATATACTCAATTAGTATTTTATAACCATGGTAGCAAAAATAACTCGCGTGACGATCATGAAGTCATAGGATGTGGTAATTCCTCGATATTCTATGAAACGAGGTTATTTATGTCAGCAAAACCAAGTTCTTTGTATTGAATGAATTTTCTTTACAGGGTCGTACTAAGGAAATTTATTAATATATTTTTTTTTATATTAATTTTGGAAGGCTACAACTTTCATTTCATTTCATTTTTACAAGGTAAAAATATATGATTCCCACATAGTACTACCAGTGCTAACCTATGGCGTGGAGACTATGATAATTATTAATAAGACTGCATGTAGATTAACATTGACACAAAGAGCAATGGAGGGAAGAATTCTTGGCATAACTCTACGTGGTAGGAAATGTAAAGAATGGATCCGCGAAAACACGGGAATCACGGATATATCACAAAAGATAGCAAAACAGAAAAATGGTCCACAGCGACGCCAAACAAGGGTCAAGAAGACGCCACAATACAAAGGTTCAAACGCGAGACCAAACAATCAACACATACAAGGGTCTACACTCTACAGCGACGCCAAACAAGGGTCAAGAAGACGCCACAATACAAAGGTCCAAACGAGAGACCAAACAATCAACACACACAAGGGTCCACAGCGACGCCAAAAACAAGGGTCAAGAAGACGCCACAAACAAGAAGACGCCAAATATAACGGGACAAATAGAAGCCACATTACGCCTACGCCAAACACAACAAAATCCAGGGTCCAGAGAGACGCCGCACACCTACGCCAAATACAACGGGATAAATAGAAGCCACACCAAGGCTCCAACAAAACAATCCACAGATGCAAAGAAACAAGGAAACAGGAAGAAGACAAGCAAGCAATCAAGAGACAACAATCACATCAAAAAATAAACAAACAATGGGTGCCCAAGCACTGCGTTTGCAGAGGCAAAAAGTTAACATGTCACACCTGGAAAGGAGCATGGAAGCCATGACGAGTAAATTATTACAAGATCATAAACTGAAATACGGAAAACAAAAATTGGAACAACAATGGGAGGAAATAACAGAACTGAACGAAGAAATAGAAAGATATGAAGAAAAATATGACAATGCATATTTCAACAATTACATATGCGAGGCAATGGAAGAACAATATGAAGAGAACATACTGAGATTGGAAGAGAAAATAGATCAATTAAATAAACCATACTTGAACGAAAGATATACGTTTATAATCCCTGGACAAACTAGAAAATATACTAGAATGGATTATAATGGTGTGACGAATTTTGGATTCGTCAACGTCAACCTTTCACTGCCGTTATCTTACGGTCTGGCGTTGCTTGAGACACATCCTAAATTACCTCGATCTTGGCGCCTGGAGTTTCATTTTTGTCCGCGAGTGGAGGGAGTGATTTCCGTCGGCACTTTTTGGTGTAGTTTCTCGCGAGTGAAGACGTGTTTTGGTTAGCGTGCGTAGTACAGAAAAATCTGAAGATAATCGTTTTACTAAATCTTAAAAATCATTTGTTATATTCAGCAAGCTATCAAAGTGCATTTGGGTACGACGATATTTGCGAGCTACTGCAGAAATTACAAATCGTTACGTTGTAATTTTGCCAGATTCGATTTCGTTATCAAGAACACGTTTTCCATTTAATTGGTGTTATTACGCACGCCTGCAGCCAGTGGAGGATTTGTTGACCATAGTTGGTAACATTGTTAGTTCCTGTCAAATTCTTTCAATTAACCTCAAAGTCTCGCGAGAAATTAAGCTGCGCCAAATTCTATTTGTGAATCAGTTGGTCTTCAGTGGTTGTGTTCGTCCAAATTAATTGTCTCAAGTACGTCGTGTTTACCATCATAACCTACCACCCGAGGTTTCGTCGAAACCGATATTTTTTCAAACGTTTTGGTCACTCAAGTGAGGGTTCAACTCTGTCCTTGGTTGCGTTTCCGACACCATTTTTTTACCTGTCTGCTGTTCGACCAAACCTTCGCCGAAGCATTGGAGTCGCTCGATCAAGAACCATCCAAGAAGGCGTTACCTGTCCGCCCGGTGACCTGAGGTTGTTTCGGAGAAGCGAGTCACATCTCAGTCTCGCAGCAGTCTCCGGCATTGGAGTGCTTCGTCGTCTGTCTTGGTCAGGGTAAGTCGGCTTACATTTTCATTGTTTTGGGGATTGTATGTTATTGCGAGATATTTTTTTATCAATTAAATAGAGGGTGTGTGTTGTTTTTACCACCTTCGTTGTTATTAGCTCTTCTAGGCAACTTTCTGGTTTACCGGCAACAGTTTGATCGTACGCTGTTGTTTTAATTTGTTTGGTTGACTCCCATCAGGAGTCAACGTTTTCATATTTGTATTGTGCCACTAATTTGCCTGTTTAACCGTTGTCGTTATTGTTGACTACCATTTTGTGTGACATTAAACTGTTAACTTTTCTACCGTTTTTTATTTCCCTTGCAGAAGGGTATATTTTTTTATAAAGCTTTCAGGAGTAGCTTCGCAATCGGAATCCACTGCTCTCGCACACCCACGTTACCAACTAAAGAGCTAGCTTAACTTCCATCTGGGCTCACCACGTTGTAAAGTGGAGTTCGTCACTTCACGTGGGAGGAATCCTTCTTTCTCGTTGCCGTCCTCTCATTAGGGACGGGGAGAAACAAAGGGGTTTGTTTCAATGGACGAAGAAGAGTTAAAAATATTGGAATGGGAAGTATCAGGAAGAAGTATTCTGGAATCAAAGCAAGCAATAATAAAGCTAAGATGTTCAAGCGAATTTTGGTCAGATGTAAATTTTATGGTACTACGAAGTTAACAAGCAGCCACCCAAATAGAGAAGTGGAAATAGTACTATCAGATTAGGACAACAAGATATTAGCAGATCCCACATTCAACATACCAGGACCAATAGATGCAGTATTAGGAGCAAAAGAGATAGGGGACATCATGAAAATTGGAGTTCAAAAAAGCAGTAATGGAATCCTTGGTCAAGAAACACATTTAGGAGGGATATTATCAGGAAGCGTTCAAATAAAAAACCAAAACCCAGTCGAAGTAATAAGTATGATAAGTCGTCATGAAGAGGACGAAAAATTACAGAAATTTTGGGAACTAGAAGAAGTCGAAAATAAGAAGCCCATGTCAATAGAAAATAAAAAATTCGAGGCACATTATGCGAAAAATACGAAAATAGATAAAGCCGGAAAAAATACAATTCAAAGAAGATCAACCAAAGTTAGGCGAATCAAAACAAAAAGCGTATGCAAGAGTTCATCAATTGGAGAAGAATTTCTACAAACTAAAAAATAAGGAAACCCGCATTCAAGACAACGCAGTAATGCAAGAAAAGTTGAACCAAAACGAAAAATTGTACACGGACCCTAGATGTCAACAGAAATTCAGAAAGATGCTACGACAATGGAGAAGAAGATGAAAAAAGAGAAGAAGGAAGAAAGAGATTTAGATGTATTCAAATAGTTAGGGGTGGTAGCTTACATGAAATATCGCCAGTTCATGTAAAGAAAATAAGTAATGCACGAAAATTCAGCAATTACAAAGAACGGAAAGATTACAAACCCTTAAAACGAGAAGCGAGTAAAATAATACAACATCTATTAATAGCAGAAAAAAATTACTAGTCAGCATGGGAATTACTAACAAATATACATATCAAAACAAACGATCAATAACAAACAAACTAATGGACAAAAATAATCAGGGTTCACATCATCTAAACAAAATAGAACATTCAATAATTCAAATTTTATTACAGGAACAATTATAATCAAAGTAATAGTATTCTGTTTGACAAGTTGTCATTGTTGGATCACATCAAAATCACCACCAAATCAAGTTCGGCAGCCCAAGGACGACGAAGACAACCATACGTAAATGATCCAGTTAGAACCATTAGAAGACTGCATTTCTTTTTGAGGTGGCAAATCAATTTGGAGGCGGCAATATGTTTAATTTAAAAATTAAACAGTTATGTTGTTTGTCGTTTCCAACCATCCTGTATGTAACAATAAGTTAAAAAGAAACGCATAATTGTAAAAACCTACTTAAAAGTACAAATAAAACACACTGCACCTTCAAGTACATACTTTAAGTAGGTCACATTTAAATCCCACACACGTCATTACTCATCAGGTCATTTAACTTTAAGGAAAAATCACATGTAATTACTCATCAGTAAATATTGATAATTTAGCATTAATAAAGTGTATAAATATTGTAATTAAAATTTAATAAAGGGAGTAGCAATTAGACTGCGGTTTGATTCGTTACTCCTAGCAACGAAGTTTAAGATAGAGTGTTATTGGATTTCAGTCTATCCAGAAACCTTTGTGAGACTGCAAAGGATAACATCTCCCACCTTAAACTTTCGACATGGTCCTTCGAACCGGATCAGCAAAACCTTCTACTTTCGACAAGAGGACTATGTCAAATATTGGAATGGAAGAGTCTAAACAAGAGAAGAAGACGATGGTTTCTTAGAGTTCCATGGTAAATGCAGGTTTTCCATAGGGAAGAGGGCAGATTTGAATAAGTGGTGGTCATATCTGTAGCGTTGGAGAACTTTGGAATTCATGTATCAACAAGAATAAGAAGATTAACAGTGGCCAGAACTTATACAAAACTTAACCGCTTAAGTGAATGTGCGTCTACAAATTTACTCACATAAATTCAAAACGATGACGGAATTTAAAAAACCGTTCACTTGTTAAAATAAAGAAACAAGTTTTTTGTCAATTTTTTTATTTTGCTCTTGTTACTTTGATTAAAATTGGTTCGGGGTTGTAATTTTAAAGAGGGTGGGTTTTTGAGATTTATGATTTCAACACCGCTGGCACTGTGGGGGACTACCGAAAACCTCTCAGGGTGGCAATACCTAAAATGGGAAAGGAAGTAACCATACAAGAACTAGGTATCCGATATGACACCATCTGGTACACAGATGGATCAAAAATAGATAAAAGTACTGGAGCAGTTATATATGGAAAAATAAAAGAAAAAGTGATGCTCTCAGTATTAATCTGGGATATTTATCAGGGCATTGATAAGAGTGCGCTGGCAAAACTGGCAACTAGCAACAGTGTTAGACTGTGGTGGATGCCAGGACACCTGGGCATAAGGGTAACGAAGAGGCAAATTTTCTTTCCGTATAGACCATACTACCGTGGGTAAAGTCTTTCCGCCTGGAGATGTCATAGTGGGATAAAAGCGTTTCGGAATTACATTTTGTAATATCATTTACTTGTAAACATTTGTGCTATTTTTAGTGTTTCAAAAGTAATTTTGTGTAGTTCTTAGGTTAAACTAAAACTAAAGATATGATCAATTTATTATGACCAATAACATCAAGTTTCACTGCATTAACCATGAATGTATCGATCAGTTAATCGCCATTTTTTTATACAAACGATTCTATTTTTATTTTATACAAAAATTAAGTTCTATGTTTATGTATTATAGCATTGTTTAATGAATTTTTATGTTAGTAATGCCTAGCTTAGGACTTGATCTCTCAGCATGTTTATTGATTGGTTCATTCTAATAAAGTCGAAACGCGAACCTTGCAAATAGAATTTAAGGGTTTTAGTTTCTTTTGGTGGAAAGTTTGCTGAGTACGAATGCAAAATTTCAAGTTTTTAGGTCGTCTGGAAGTGGGTAAACATTTCCTAATGTTTATACAACCTTTCAGCTTTATTAGTATAGAGATGAGAAGATAAGTATTCAGAAAAAGACCGATTCCTCAACTGTAATTTTTTACAATATTATCTTCTTCCTCTTATTATATGGCTTAGATCTGTTGTAGGTCAAATTAATATACTTGTTATTAAGATGGCATATCACTAACACCAACTGGACCGCCGGGCTTACGTATCCTCCAAAACACGGAGTTAATCAAGAAATTTTAGACTGTACTTTGTGTCGATCGGGGAAGCTTGCATTAGTAGTTGATCTCATTCAGACTATGACCATTAATCCGTTATACAATATTATAATTAATTACAGATCTGGTTATAATAATTAATTATCTATACATACTACTTTTCTCAAACAAATTTAATACTCGAATGAGAATAAGAATATTATTATAATTAAAGAGGCTATAAATTTTATAGCCTCGTTTTATTAAGACGTACATAAAATTTAATTTGATCTTTGGCTCGCTACTTTATTTTTGTATTTGGTTAGCTACTTACTATACATATCAGTTGTACATTGAAAAATGTTTCAAAAATTTATTTTAGCAGCTAATATGTGTAACACAAATCGATTATTTTCGAAAAACATATTGCAATGTGATATTAAAAAGTTTCAAAATATTGGTTTATGTCAAATAGGGGCATGTAATAGGTAAAATTTGTAATAACCTACTTAATTTTCAAATTTTTATTAAATTCATATGTGTAAGGCCGTGTTGTTCAGTTGCAGGCTGAACCAAAATATTTAGGTTAACCCGTATTTTAACTAAAATGTTGTTTTTCAGGGTAAGGTTAGTGGTAATTCTGGTTACCTTAGGGAAGTTAATTACCGAATATTGAGTAACTATTCAGTTAGAAGGGCGCCACCAGTACATTTGTGATAAGCCCTCTACAATGGCTTTAAACCATCCTTATTGTTTCTGAGATAAAAACATCTATAGAAGTTGTAAACAGTATCGTCTATAGTCCATCCATTTTAAGTACGCAGAGATGCGGGACCGAACGGCAAATTAAATTTGCTATATTTAAAATCTTTGTCTTGTTTTAAGTACCTTTTTGGATTGACTTGAGTACTCTTCCTCTTCGCCTCTTCTTGTTCACCAGCGACGTAGCTTAAATCATACATCGTTCGACTAGGGAGCGGGAAACCGCGGTTCCTAATGGGATAGAATATACTACTGCGATCTCAAATCCCATTTAGATCTGTGCGTTCTAGGGAAGTAATGAAAAGTACGCAATTGGTTACATTTTCATAGTAAATTATTTTGGCTTTAGTCAATTTGATCGCCCACGCACTGCATGGTGATGGGCACGCAAGGAAGAAGATTCGATCTGAACGAAAGTTCAATATTTCTCAAAGATTATATTATTTAATTTTTAGAGTAGAATCCAAATCCAAACTTCGCCAATCGAGTGAAGTAGAACAGCAGATAAAATAAATAATTCTTCTTGTGAGAAAAACTCAGAAGTCGATGTGTCAATTGCGGTAATGAACACTCGGTTATAGTGAATAAAGTTTGATGTTTATTCTCTTAAGATTCTAATAATCTTTTCATATCACTACATCCACTGGGGAGTTTATTTTCCCATTTATTCTGAAAGAACTTGCGGCATTTTTTTTGCAAGTTGTAACTTTCTGCAAATGCATGTCTAAAGTGGAATACAATTTTTATTGGATATTATTCTCTCAAAATAAAAAATTACGTAATTACGTTACAGCTGCTTCTGTGGCACCAAGTTTTGACGTTGTACAGAGCACCGCAGTTATTTTAAAATTTAATTTTGAATTAAATTAACCTTTAACTACTCGCGCTATGATTTATAACACAAGTACTCGCGTGGTGTACTGTGTACACTAACATCAAAATGTTTCCCAAAAGCTATAATCAATAAATTCTAGATACATATTTGCTTAATAAATGTTTATTAAACAATAATAAACATAATATTTACAAAATATAATAAGATATTTTTACTAAAATCTAAAAAAATACCAAACAAAATGTCACAAATGTTTGATTACTCGATTTCAGAATTTCAGATTTTTTTTTTGTTTTATAGAATCTACATAGTTACCATTTGGCGGTAAATAAAATTCAAGCTGTTTCGTTGAATACTTTAAAATATATAGCGATATAGAAATCACCGATAATAATGGTGATTTTTATTTCTTTATCTTGCGCCACGAGTGTAACAAAGTGCGATATAGTAGTTTCATGCGATTACACAAGTACTCGCGTGGTGTATTCTATACACCACGTGCAACCACATAGAAATTAATAGCAAATATCCAACTTATTTATACAGCTATAACAACGAAATTGACTAGGGTTGTTCTGAACACCTCAATAATAGGTTAGGTGGATAGGTTAGATCAGATTAGGGCATTTAACACAAATGGCAGCTTCTTAAAGGCAAGTGGTGTACTGAGTACACCAACGTGAGCAGTTCAAGGTTAAACAGCTAACCATAAAATTATTGAGTACTTATTTTGCATTCTTATATCGTCATTAATTCTCAACTTGAAATAGTTATAAATAGGATTTGTACTTCAAATAACAATAGTTTATATAAGTTCAGTGTTTTATTTTTCAATATTACCATAATATTTTGCAAATAATGCTTGATATCACCAAACAACTGCGACGTACTCTAATTTAATTTTAGAGAAGTACGTCCTTCAACTGTATGGTCAAAATCTTTAAAATTTTTCAGGACGCTTGCTAAAATATTAATCTATGGTTCGACATTCTTTTTATGCTCGTGGTATGGATTTTACTGCTTTAATTTACGTAAATTCGAAGGATTTTTACTGCATTCCCTGTGAAACAACTTCGAATTTTTGTAAAACAAAACAGTTAAATTTGTTTTACAAAACGTCTTGTCTCACAACGTTTTTGTTTGATCAATCTACGATCAGCCTAAATCACGAGAGCGAATCGACCAATTTTGGTATCCGTGGAGATCAAAAAAATTATCCAAATAAATTAGAGCTGCTTAAGAAAGTTAATAATTAACTACCTGAATTATCTACTACTACTACTATGGCTCATATTAACTCTACATATATATTATATTTACAGACATTATTCAAAATGTTACAACACTGTACCATTAATTCATAAACTCTTTGAACCTCAAGAATATGAAAAATACAAGTCTCACCTCTCTTATATTATGGAACATCTAGCAACTGCGGAAAAGGAACTGCCTAAAGAAGATAATCAGCGCCTTAGAAATATGCTAAATTATACTTTACCAGGGCACGTACAAGATACTGGACCAGTGGTAGTGACAGTATACAAACATTTTGCTCATCTCGAGAAGCAGACGCCCGAAAATATCGATTTAGCGTACACTATGGCATGGGTTCATAATATGGTAAGTTTACTGTGGCGATAATAATATATGTATGCTATATATTAATTTGATCGTGGTTGTAATAAATTATGTATACCATTTGTAGATTCTACGTTATTTTGAAATTGCCGATGATATACTTGACAAGTCTGAAACACGGGGTAATAGACCTTGTTGGCACAAAGTCCAAAATATTGGATTGAATGCTATAAACGACTGCTTAATAATGGGAGAAGCTACGTCTGTGATTATGAGAAACTATCTTCTTGGACATCGCAGTTATATCCCACTTCTGGAATTAACTAACGAATTCAAATTTAAAACTGCACTTGGTCAAGTACTTGATTTGGAATATAATTTTGAGGATTTCAACATAGAGAGATGGAAAATTATAGTTAAATATACAAGTACTATTCCACTACTTATAGATTCTATTGTGCGCGGAATGTATTTGGCAGAAATATTTGATAAAAGTATACAATTTGAAATGACACCTTTTTTTGAAGAACTTGGAGAATATATTTTTGCGCAGGTATATAAACAGAATTTATCGACAATTATAATTATGTGGTGTCGGATGGTATTGTTTTAGAATGACATGTTGGATTGTTATGGAGACCCTACGGCATCAGGTAAATATGGAACCGATATACTGACAGGGAAATGTACCTGGTTAGCTGTTCAAGCATTGGCAGATGCAAACACCTTTCAGAGAGAATTGTTTCGAAAACATTATAGACGAGCTGATGAAGATAGCCAAAAATGGATCTACGATTTGTACAGTGACTTAAATATATTGGAAAAATTTGTAACTTATGAAGAACATTCTTATAAAAAATTAGGTGGAATGATTGAAAAGATGCCAACCACCGTACCAAAAGAATGTTTATATCAAATTGTTGATGCATATTATGGAAAACTTGAACTATTTGCAGAAATAGTATAGCATATACCGATATAATACAGTCTAGTTATAGTAATAATCTTAAATTGCTTGAAATATATTGTAATAGAATATTCCACATAATATATTATAACTTTCTAATTTTACTCAGACTACAATAATGATCAAATTTTTTTTCATATTTAATAAATCCAAAGGGTATGTATTTGTTACAGCTAAAGTGTTTATTTGCCTAGTTTATAAACTAGTTGGCTAGTATACAAATTAGCCAATCACTTGGTTATTTTAGTAGAAGTGTTTTACTATAATAGCGACAAATTTTGTTAGTTTATAAGCTAGCCAATAAAGTAGGCCAGTTTACTTACCAGCATTGAAGTAAACATACCCAAATAATAGGTTTTGCTTGTTATTACCTGTAAAATCTACATTTTGCTGGCAGGCGGGGTTTACAGTTCTCATTTACAGGTTGCTATAAGCTTGGTATTACATTAACCTGGCAGATCTTCATTTACAAGTTGCTGTAAGTTTGCTGTGGTAAAAATTTTCCAGGGACTATTTTACAGGTTACTTTGCTATTGTTATAAAGTTTTTTCAGACTGGTAATCCACCAAGTTCTCAAAAATTTTGTTGGCTATATTGTTATAAGTTGTTTGCACGACATTATTTACACGACATTTGGAATGGAAGGTGTAAATAATTTTTTTTTGTAAAATATTACATATAAAGAAATTCCGTAATTTGAGGCTGCATCGCATGTTTCCAAGTTCTTGTAAAATCTCGCAGTTATTTTCTTAATGTACTCGTGGATTGTATGCATGTGTAGCTTGTCGCGCAGTTGTTCTTTTCGCATAAAGCATGGAGCATGCAATGTTATTCGAAGGACTTTGTTTTGCAGAGTCTCGAGTTTTTTAAGTATGCTGAGCCTGAGCTTCTTGTGGAGTTCCCATTGAATATAATTTCTTTGAGATGGAACATTAGCATCCAGTCGAGCCTGAGTTTCTTGTGGAGTTTCTTGGGCTGAGGAAAAAGCATGGAGCATTCAATGTTATTCTAAGGACTTTGGTTTGCAGAATCTCAAGTTGTTTTAAGGATGCCGAGCCTGAGCTTCTTGTGGAGTTCCCATTGGATATAATTTCTTTGAGATGGAACATTAGTATCAAGTCGAGCCTGAGTTTCTTGTGGAGTTTCCTGGGCTGAGGCTATCTGCTTATCATATTCTAGATTTTATTAGTATGTACTCTGTTGCTATATTTTTTACCCGAGTTGTTTTATTCTCAGTATTTAAAACTTTTATTCTTTTTATTATGTTGTTAGTAACCTGTTTCTCTTGAAGTATACTCAGAACGTCGTTAAGTTTTATTCGGCCAAATGCCTTAGTCAGATCCACGAAGCACATAAAAGCGGGTACGCAAAACTCTGTCGACTTTTCGATGATTTGACGAGCGATAAAAATTGCGTCGGCTGTTAATCTATTTTTTCGGAAGCCTTGTCGCTCTTCGCTTTTTATCAATGCACTGTGCCTTCCTGTTCTTTAATATTTTTTGATAGCATTTAATATTTGCGATCATCAGTGCAAACAAAAATTTCTTCTGTGTCATTATTCAGGCATAAATTCTGAGTTTCAGGGTCATTTTTCTTGCCGTTGAACAATTCCTGTAAGTATTGTACCCATTGCTCTGCAGTAATATTAGTGAGTTATTTATATTCGTTAAGAGCTTCTATCATTTTTTCAGCATCATACTCAGCTATAACATGGTCAATCAATAATAGTGAATTGGAATATTCAATAAAAATAATACAAAATGTGTAAACCATATAAAACATACTACTGATTCAAAAATTTATATTTTTTTTATTTCAAAGTAATTTTTATACACATGGCAAACGTGAAATGTTTTTATATTGCATAAGAAAAACCTGCATAAAAACTTGCTGGCAGTTTGCTAGAAGGCTCCTGCAACAGTTTGCTGTCGGGAACCTGTGACAGGTTGCTACCAGAAACTAGATTGGATTCTGGATGCCCTATCGCAAGTTTGCCACAAGCTTGTGACAGCAATATTACAGCAGCTATGTAATTTACTCATATAGCAGCTGTCACAAGCTTGTTACAGCAACAGCTACCTGTGAAATTGTACTTGCCAGGGACCTGACAGGCATTTCCTTACGACAGTAGCGTAGTGTAAACGGCAAGAAGTACAAAAATATGTAAATTACGTACATTTTTATTTCGAGAAAACCGCATTTCTAAATGTTTTCTACCATAAACCTTTATTTGCAAGATCTTAAGTAATTTTTCAGATTAAAAGATCACAGAAAATCCATTGAAAAAATTCATAAAGAAACTTGAGGTATCGAAGGTTGTCATCATGGGGCTAAATCAAAATTTTGGTATTGTGTCCTTTTCTACAGGATGAATTTTTGACGACTTGCACATTTCGAATGTGTGAAGCAAAAGGAATATTTTTGGATAGATTGAAGTTGTTTGTTACTTCAAAATACCTACTAACTTTTTATTTAAGCAACTTATTCGTCTAGGAGCATTCTAATATTATTCTTTAATAATTATCAGGTTGCCATTTATCTGTTTGAAATTTTTAGGGATTTAAAATTTATATCCTTTTTTTTCATTTCAGTTTTAATTTTTATAGATTTTAATACAAAACTTGATAGACTATAATGCATAATTTTTTTAGTAGAATTATTCTATAATAATTATATCAATATTTAGTTTAGTAAAATCTACAAGTTTAACATTTTTGGAAATCTACAGCAGGAGCTAAATTTTTTTTCACTCTTTTAACACTTTTAATACTTACGTATAAGTACAGATTCTATAGTTCTAGGGCAGTTTACATGCCAACTTAAAAACCAAAATTGAAGAAAATAAAAAAAAGGTTAAGTTTGAGATCAGTTCACATTAGCACCAGTCAGGAGTGTGGGGTAAGAACGCCGGAGTAGAGAAGATAATCAGGAACGTCACTTACCATAATTTTTCGTGAATGATAAATATTTGTAGCCAAATCTTCGTAATAATGATTCACCTCGTTGAAGAAAGATTTCTCGTCTTCATCGCCTTTAATTTCGAACTTATCAAACAATTTCGTGGTATCCTTGATGGTTTTCAACACTCTTTCGTGAATATTTTTGGAAAAGTTTTTTTGATTCGAAACTGTAAGATTTGATGTAGCTTCTGCCTAAATAAATCATTCGTAGGTAAGTTACAAATGTTTTATTTCATAATTATAAATATGCTTACTTGAGTTTGCGTCATCGTTATATATTATAAAATAGTCTGATCTATAGTATATCTTCAATGAATATTATAAATTTTGCAATTTATGAGGAAGTAAGTAAGGTTAACTGGTTATATAAGAGGTAATTATCATTCCGAATTTTTTTTTGTAATTTTATCAATTTATTATTTATTCGAGTTAGAATACAAACATCCTAGAAACATTAAAAGTAGTTTGCAAATTTATATCTTTATCAATGATTATATATCGGTTTTTACAATTTTTGATGTCGTCTTCCGTCGTCATTATCTTCATAATAAGCAATGTAATCAAATATGATTTACTATATAAAACTATAGTTGCTTTCAATTAGAATTACCTACAAATTATGTTACTTTGCCAAAGTCACTAAAAGAACGACTTACATTCATAGGTAAATGTTATTGAACAGAAATCTTCCAGATTAGTAAGTTGTCCCTTCTTTGACCAATGTCGTTTCCGAGTTAGTTGAATGACTTCCAAGTGGTCCACCCGGAATCATTTCCTAATGGTAGCTGATCATGAGCCGCCATCTACTCTGCAAGGTGTGAAACAACACTGTTGATCTGGAAATTAGAAGATTAAAAATAATATTACAAAATCGAGCAAGAGGAGATTGGCTTCAAAATGGAAACTAAGAATCTAGACGAGTTAAAAACCGAATTTCTGAAAATATTAAGATAAATGCACACTTAAACAGAAACTCGAAATTGTCTAAGGCGGTTATTCTGTAACTCGTCCGTAAAGGATCCTTTAAAAATAGGTAAAGTACGGTTTCCACTTAAAATATAGTTTGTAATTCAATTGTTTACATCGTACTTTACCTATTTTTAAAGGATCCTTCAATAAAGGATGAGTTACAATTATGAAAACCGAAATGTTGTCGTTGCCGGCGGCTTTATTTTTGAGTTTTTTTAATGATATTTTTAATTTCTGAAGGTGAGGTGAGATCTTCTGGTGGGGTGGGATGATTGGATTGGTTGTATGTGAATAGGGTGTTTTGCACCAAGGCTTCTGTGGAATAATCAGTGAAGTGTGTGGTAAGGTTGTGATGGATTCGGTAGGCGGCGGCTATTGCGTCCGCTTTGTCTTTGTTGATGCTGATTGGGCCTTGCGCAGTCTGAATTGTTGGGAAAGTTGAGTTTTATTTTGGAGTGACCTATGTTGAGGTAAGAAACATGAAAAGGGAGCAACGAATATCACGTCAACTGTCGTGTAAAATTTAATGATAGCTGAGACGTGAAATAATCAATATATTAATATAGGAGATACTCGTACATAAGTAGCTGTCGTAATTCATTCGAAAGTTTCTTTATTTATATAAAAAAAGGCTTCTTGCTATACTTTGTATAGAAGCCTAAACAAAAACATTTACCAGTTACTCCGCAGATTGGCGGATAATTCAGTTTTCCAAAATAAGTTTTACTTAATTTCACCCGCTATGATACAGGGTGTCTAAAATATTAATAATAATATTTTTGTATGTGTTTAAAAGCATAACCTGTATTTAAAATTCAGGGGGATTATTTCGTCGGCCAAAAAGGTGATTGCTTTCTTGTTTCTGACTTTACGTCATGACAGTCGTCGCAACAGTTCCAGATCGATTGGATGGATTCCTGTCAAAACACCCGTGGCTAGGGCTGACACAGTTTAGATCGTTTTGCAACCACTCGGCAACAAAATCCAAAGAGCGGCCTTCAGGCCGCACAACCAAAGCTGACTAGGGCATATTATTTCATTTAAATAATTGTTTTTGTTAACGGTGTTCTTCAATAACTGGTTACTTCACGAATTTAAAAATATTTAGAAAAAATGTTTTATTTTAAAAATATATAGAAAGTTAACAGTTAACAGTGAGGCAATCCTAAATAGTCTGAAGAAGAGGAATAATCTTCATCTTTGTAATAATTTTCACTCGGATTTTCTTCTTCTCTTTCTTTGTATAATTTATCGAGTATTTGATTATTAAAACCAGGATCTGTGTTACAATACATCACATCACTTTTCGAAGAGTTTCTATCGACTGATGTAATATTTGGTGGTTCGCCCATATTATCCCAATCGATACCGTGAAAAAATTCGTGTTCCCGAATACTTACATATAGGTTACTGTCTAATGCACCTAAGCGTAATTCTGGTTCTAAAACCAATAAATTTTCTATCAAATCTCTTGCACTTGTATCAAAATCCTTTGGGAAGTCATACAATAAATTTTCAATCACGTCCATCGTTCTACTCGTGTTACTACCTTCATCAAATAAACGTAGACCAGAAACCAGTTGGTAAACTATACATCCATACGCCCATAAATCTGATGCAAAACCTGCTTCGGAACCACTAATTACTTCTGGACTCATGTACTCTAGCGTGCCAATCAAATTCTTAGTTTGTTTTTCGCCTACTTTGATTTGACTTACTTCATTTTTTACAATTTTTGACAACCCAAAATCTATAAGGCGAATGTGCCAATTTTCATCCAACAGTAAATTTTCTGGCTTGAGATCCCTGTGCACAATTCCTTTCGAATGCAAAATTTCTAACGCCAATAGAATTTGTGCTGCGTAATATTTTGCAGTCTGTAAATCAATCCGACCTTCATTAAGAAGATACAAAAACAATTCACCATTTCTTAAATATTCAAGAACCAAATAATCAAAATTTGAATCGCTAGTGAATCCGTACATGTGCACAAAGTTTGTGCATCCTGACAAAATGCTAAGTATTTCTTTTTCGACATCGATACTGGTTGCCATATTTGGCGTCCTCTGTTGTTTCTCCGATACTTTAATTGCGTATTGTCGGTTAGTTTGAATATTTTTGGCCAGAAATACTCTACCAAAGGAACCATCGCCAATAAATTTTTGGAATATGAAATCGTTCATGGATATTGTTTCAGGAAGTGGACTTGTTTGAACTGTGGACTCCATTTCAATATAAATAGCTTGAATTCTTTGCAATATTTCTGCATTCATTTCACTTATATAGAAATATATTATTAATTGGTAAAGTTACTAAAAGATTATCCTGAATATTCCTTTTTAAAAATTTATAAAATTCCTGTAGGACTGTAATTACGACAAAACCAAAATTATGTTTATGGAGCGCTCTGGTTGTTGGTTTGTGTATTAGTAAGATAGATCTATCTTTGTTTTTTTAGAGCGTTGCGCAAAAAACCGACACCGACATTTTAATCCGTAGATCTGGTAAGCTGTTAATCTGTGTGTTACAGATTTGTCATCATAATAATATATAACAGGATACAGGCACATCGAAAGGCAAGCCTCGCAAGCTACATGAGAAGTAATGAAGACAAAAATGCTCATAGAACTAATTACAAAAATTAGTAAAGAACAGGTTCTGGACCTATGTATATTAAAAGGGAGACTTTGTAACGAATTTTTGCATTACAGTGCGGATAATATTTTTGCTCCGCCCGAAATATTCTATTTCGTTTAAATAAAATTGAACGTTGGTGATAATGGTAGGTAAAATGTGGACATTATCAGATAGCGGTTGTCGAAATTCGCGTGAAGTTTCAATTTGTTGGTTTTTGTTTTTGAATGCTTTAAAATACCGATTTTTAATTATGGTTCCTGGTTTAATTGTTATATGGGGACCTAAGTTGTAATTAGTCGTATTCTATTTTGTATATGATGAATGCTCACGTTGCTTATTTATGGGAACCAATCTCGGCGGTGCATGTTTTGGAAGGAAATGCTGATAAGGTATCCACTGGTTATGGGTGTCCGCTGCTGGTGTATGATTCGATCCACTCTGGAAATTTGGATTTAATAGGCCTATTTATTTGCCTCAAATTAACTGGATGGAGGAATGAGAACGGGGATCAGTTGGTTGCGTCAGAAGCCAAATGAGAGTTATTTTCGAAGACGAAGTTCAAAATTGGTTCAAAATACGGGAATTTTATAAATTTTTAAAAAGAAATATTCAGGATAAGTAGGATAATCTGTTAATAACTTTACCAATTACTAATATATATTTCTATATAAGTGAAATGAAAGCAGAAATATTTCAAAGAATTCGAGCTATTTTATAATATTAAAAAAATGGAGTCCACAGTTCAAACAAGTCCACTTCCTGAAACAATATCCATGAACGATTTCATATTCCAAAAATTTATTGGCGATGGTTCCTTTGGTAGAGTATTTCTGGCCAAAAATATTCAAACTAACCAACAATACGCAATTAAAGTATCGGAGAAACAACAGAGGACGCCAAATATGGCAATCAGTTGTATCGATGTCGAAAAAGAAATACTCAGCATTTTGTCAGGATGCACAAACTTTGTGCAAATGTGCGGATTCACTAGCGATTCAAATTTTGATTATTTGGTTCTTGAATATTTAAGAAATGGTGAATTGTCCTCGTGTCTTCTTAATGAAGGTCGGATTGATTTACCGACTGCAAAATATTACGCAGCACAAATTTTATTGGTGTTAGAAATTTTGCATTCGAAAGGAATTGTGCACAGGGATCTCAAACCAGAAAATTTACTTTTGGATGAAAATTGGCACATTCGCCTTATAGATTTTGGGTTGTCAAAAATTGTAAAAAATGAAGTAAATCAAACGAAAGTAGGCGAAAAACAAACTAAGAATTTGATTGGAACGCTAGAGTACCTGAGTCCAGAAGTAATTAGTGGTTCCGAAGCAGGTTTTGCATCGGATTTATGGGCGTATGGATGTATAGTTTACCACCTGGTTTCTGGTCTACGTTTATTTGATCTAGGTAGTACTCGTAACACGAATAGAACGAAGGATGTGATTGAAAATTTATTGTATGACTTCCCAAAGGATTTTGATGCAAGTGCAAGAGATTTGGTAGAAAATTTATTGGTTTTAGAACCAGAATTACGATTAGGTGCATTAGACAGTAACCCATATGTAAGTATTCGGGAACACGAATTTTTTCACGGTATCGATTGGGATAATATGGGCGAACCACCAAATATTACATCAGTCGATAAAAACTGTTCAAAAAGTGATGTGATGTATTGTAACACCGATCCTGGTTTTAATAATGAAATACTCGATAAATTATATAAAGAAAGAGAAGAAGAAAATCCAAATGAAAATTATTACGAAGAAGAAGATGATTACTACTTAGGATTCCCCTACCATTAACTGTTAACTTTCGATATATTTTTAAAATATAACATTTTATTTAAATATTTTTAAATTCATTTAAAAGAGCGATTAGAGATTAGACTATAAAATAGTTTTTAAAAGATCTTTTGTAAAAGAACTTTGTCAAAGATCTTTTATAGTCTAATACGGGCCTAAGGGGGTTATTCTGTAACTCGTCCCTTATGAAAGGATCCTTTACCTATGTAATAAGTTTGATATTCAATAAAACTATCTAATGTATTAACCTTTTATTGTCTAATACCAAGCTGTCGGTTACGAGCGCGAGTGCTTCTTACTTACGTTGTCTTAGGCTGCCTGCAGACTGATCAAGCAAAAACGTTGTGCGACAAAACGTTTTTGTTTGATTGTGTTGAAACCTGTTTCTACATGTATTAGATATGATCCAACACACACTGATCAAACACGTTTCGTGTTGGATCGTGTTTGATCAGTGTGTGTTGGATCATATCTAATACATGTAAAAAACAGGTTTCAACAAAATCGAACAAAAACGTTTTGTCGCACAACGTTTTTGCTTGATCAGTCTGTAGGCAGCCTAAAGCGACCTACAGATAGGGTATTGTATGTGGATGGTAGAATCGGTAAGAGTTAAAACGCATTAACTGAGGTAGGAGCGTTCAGGTAAGAAACGCTAAGAATGTAGGAACCCTCCTACCTGAGTTAATGCGTTTTAACTCTTACCGATTCTACCATCCACATACATTACCCTATGTGAATGCAGCTTAAGAGCGACAGCCGCTTATTACCTCGCTGTGCGTTGCATCGAAGCTCGATCTGCGCTTTACCTTGTTAACATATTGACATATTATGTTACAACCTAAAGACAAGCTCTTAAAGGATAACTGAAAGTAAAGCCTATTCTATAATTTTATATAATTATTATGTATTCTGTAACTCTCGTCCTTTATGAAAGGATGCTTTACTTAAAGTTAAACTTTTACCCAAAACGCTCAAAGGACGAGTTACAGAATAGCTTTTTAAAGGTTTACTTTCGGGTTTCCTTTGCAGAGAAGTTTGACTTTACGTAAAGTTTTGTCGAAAATTGTCAAATTGTCAGAAAGATTTCTTTTAGAAATGAATTTTAATTATTTTTACGGACTTAATAGCCTAAAGACAAGAATGTGCCGCTTAGTAAATAAGCTAAATCAAAATGACGAGTTCGATATATTTTTTAACTCCTACCGAAAATTCAAAACGAACCTTATGTGGACAATTCGACACTTGATATGAATAACATTGTAACACGATTTTGCTTATTTTACAGGAGAGCATTTTAAAGATATTTGCTACATATTTTTTGCTGTAATTATTTAATATATTGCTTTTATTTTTAAAGCGTTCTTCATATTCTTTGTTTAACTTTCGAATAGTATGTAATCTTACTTTGTTAATCCACTGGAAACACTATTTTAGTAGAGTTACAATGCCGTATATTTAAAAAAGTATGAATGAATATCATTGTAACTAGTTGATACAATGTTATTTCGACAAATATATTTCTTTACTGATGATAAAATGATGGTAACTGATGGAAAATAAAGCAAACCATAATGTTTTTAAATTTTATTATAGAAAATTCTACAAAACACAAACTAATTTTCATCATCGGAAAACTGTGAAACGTTTTCAGAGTGCGGTATATTCAAATAAAAGCTTCTGTATTGCTCTGGAATTGCACCACTAGAGCATAAACTATTTAGATCTTTATATTTCAATGTGGATATGGGATGTAATCCACGATAAGCCAAAGGTAGGTATTTCAAGATCCCATTATATCGTTGATACTTTTCATTTTATTGCTCTTGTTAGTTCTTTTACTAATCTTGGGTCTGTTCTCTAGATCAATATAGGAGTAATTTTCCGAAATAAAATCATACAGAAAGCTAAAAAAGTGAGGTTTATCTTTACACACTTTTAAATGTTTAATTTTTGACCAAGAAACTTTTCTTATGTCCTGATCCAAGTCCCAATTTGGTATCTTTTTCAAAATCGACTTGAAATCAAAAATATCATTTTGTTCAAGTTCTTTTAAATCATAGGGTTTTCCTGTACTTTTTGCGCATCTTATAAGTGTATACCACTGCTGTGGGATGTAAATGACTTGATTTTTTTTTCTCCGCTCTATGAGAGCATGCATGGAGTCCCCTTCTGATTGAGAATGACCTACCTCAAAAATATTATGGACAATAGTAATGTTCATTAACTTAGAAACATAAAGATACATTAAGAAGATTATTCGATTTCGGTTTTGTCCACCACAGCAATCTGAATAAAATCTAAACTCTTTTGCTCCATTAGCGACTTTTCTTTTAATAAAATCAAATAAAGCACTGCTTATTTCATTTGCTCCCTTTTTGCCTGTAGTTTCATCCCATGCATAACAGTAACCTTCTGCAGATCCAATATCAAAAATTGTAAAATTATACACTTTAAATTTTCGTTTATAATAAAATGTTGATACCTCGGATTGGGGTGTTGTTAATATTTTTTGCAAGTCGTAACATGCAGTTATAATACTGTTTGATTTTTGGGAAGCTTCCTTATCATTATTTTTTATTTCTCTTACAATGCATTTATTCGCAATATGTAGAGTGTACTCTTTTTCCATATTGCTTATCACTTCTTGGGTAGCTGTGTTTTTAATCTCGCATGTAAGACACTGATCTTTTTTTGGAATAAAAAAATCAATATTGAATTCTGTATTGAATATCTGTCTGTATTGTTCTCTGGTAGCTACAGAGTAATCTGGTCGAGTTTCCACCATCCATTCTGTATATAGTGAGTACAATTTAGGAAAAGCGATTATTTCGTCAAAATAAATTTTAGAAGTTCGTTGTCTTACGTAGTGAGATTCTTTTGTTGGGACGTAATTTATATGGTCACGTACTGAAGTTTTTACATTTTCGTCAATAGCATTTCCTCTATTTTTATGCCGACCACGCAAATACCCCCACTTGTATTACTATCCATTTTTTTGAACAATGTGGTTAACCACATAATTATCTGTAATGCTAAAAGTGTCCAAAAATGTCTTCTTACAAACTTGCACTCGGCTTTCTTCTATTTGTAGACAATATTCTAAAGTCCAATTTCTTCTGGATTTTTTGTTTAATCTTACAAATGTCCTCTCTGATCTGGTGACTAATCTACATAAATATTCTCCCTGTTTATCATGATTGCCGATCAACCAAAAGTTAGTGAACAGATTCAGTCTTTGATTATCTTTAACTTTTAATTTACATTTTCGACGGCATTTTTCATTACATCCAGGATCCAATTCTTTTTTTTTCATTAATTTTCCTTTATTGTGGTATTCTTGACCTGAATTTTTTAATCGTTTTATGACATTCATTTTCCAAATACTAGGATCTCTTTGTCTTTTTCTTCCAGTGTTTCTTTTCTTGGAATATTGTTTATTTATGGAAGTAGTCTTTGATAATGAGCTTGTTGCAATACTTGCAGTCATTGTGGAAGTCCCAGGTACAGGTTCATCTTGAATATTTGGTGACTGATTTTCATCAGCACTCAATTCTTGGCCAAATAATGTGGTTGAAGGTATGATTTCTGACTCAAATGGCTGATTCAATTCTAAATCATATTGAGCATTTGTTGAATGTATCTGTGTATGAATATCATAGTGATTGGAAGAGTCTGATGCAGAATTTTCACTTGGAGGAATGTACTCGGAAACATCGGGTGAAAAAGGTTCGTCTGTTTCACATTCTGATACAGCATAGAATTTTGTTGACTGTGATGGCGCAAATTTTTCTTAAAAAGCAATAAATCAGCACCTTCTTCCAGAAATTGAGATTTACTACAAACTTCCAAATCAAACTCATTAGCGACATTATCTACGCCAACAGCAGTGTGTACGGAATCTGCAAAAATGATAAAATCTATATTTTTTGAACATCGAATATACCTAATTACCTGAAAAATATAGCGTTGTATTATATCTCATACCGAGTACTCATTATTACATACCAACCCCATTATAACTAATCTAACATACTATATTTTTTTATAAGAATAGGAGACCAGATTTGGTACACTTATTGGGGATCTTAATAAATACATTTCAAAGTATATAATATTATAGTTTGTTTTACAAACTCTTAAGTTTGTAAAGTTAAATTAACCTTTAATTATTTTACATAGGGAAACATTAAAAAATGTAAATTTTAAATAAATTAGGGGTTCAAAATAATCAATTAATATATTTATACTACTACGTACCGTTATTTGGATTATTTTCCTGTTGAAGAGCTAAATCTAATATCAATTTTCCGCGATTCATCTTGCAGAATTAATTAATTTGCACAAAATTTCTTTTTTCTCCAGGATACAGCGAAAACGTCATTTTTTTTATTTATTTTTAGATTTCATAGGTCTTTCCTGACGCCGACGGCATATTTGGCTCTTTGTCTTTAAATATAGTTTGCTTTGTCATGTCTCTTGCCGTGCATTACTTTGTGTGAATCCCCGGTGCTTGTCCGCATTATCGTCTAGCTGTTATCTTTCACGAGCTTTGCATTATTACGCGCCTACAGGCACGTGTGGGGTATTTATTTATACATTCGTTTGAATTTTCATTTTGTTTTGGATTTTTAATTTGTAATAATAAATATTTTAATTTTTAAATTTAACTTAATGGTATTCCTTTGATATTTTGTGGTACATTTTCCTTTTTCTATTCGTTTAGGACTTAATCTTGGAGAAAAAATAGCATACGTGATGCGTACAGAATAAACGATCCATTTCTGTTACTTATACGTAAATAGCTATTAACACACGTCTTGTTGATACTAATTACGTAATGACTGGTAACAACTACTGATAACCATTAATCAGAAATGCAACTCGTTGCATTTCGACGCATGGCAGTTTTTAGAATAAGTAATAGCAAAATACCATTTCTTATTCAGAGGACATCCATGAAAATTTGAACTCTTGGATATAATAACATAGTAAATTAATTTACAATGTTATTTTTCGGGCATTATAGAAAAATATATATCATTGTTTCATTGTATCTCAACTTACAATGATTTCATACTCACTTTTATATTCGAATTTTCGAGAAAAACATTGTATAATACATTACCATGTTCTTTCAATACAACTCACTCAATAACAAGAATTTACGATATTGTAACTTAAGTTACTATGTTCCGCTATGTTCATACCACAAATTGAAGTATAATTTGCAGTTACAATGATGTTATTTTGTTAAATTGAAGTATTTTTAATTAAGATAGGACGACGATTCATAAACCAAATTAAATTTTGTTCTTTGGGGAAGCTGTTTACAGCATAGTTAGATAACATTGTAACTTGAAGTTGTAACTTGAAGTTACAATGTTATTCATATCAGGTGTCAAATCAACATCATGGATTGTAGTTATTGAGTTTGATTTAAAATGATAGATCAAATTTTGTGTTTTATATCTACAAATATTATTGTTTCTTTGAATATGTAAAAAGGTTAATCCGTTAATGTAAATAAATAAATTCTTATTGGAAGCAACTGTAGTTTTAATGAGTTTTAATATACGTACAATTTGTCTATTTTTTACATTTTAAATTACATAATTTATTACATTGCTTATTATGAAGATAATGACGACGCAAGCCGGCATCGAACGTTGTAACGACCGATATATAGTACGTTCATAAAGATATAAATGTGCAAACTACTTTTAATGGTTCTAGGATGTTTCTATTCTAACTCGAGTAAATAATAAATTGATAAAATTACAAAAAAATACGGAATGATAATTAGATGTTATAAATACCTCGTGCATTGCAAAGTTTGTAATAACCACTGAAGATATACTACCGAACATAGACTATTTTATATAATAAGTACATGTATAACAATGACGCAAGCTCAAGTAAGTATAATTTATTCATAATTATTAAACTAAACATTTATAACTTACCTACGAATGATTTATTTAGGCAGAATCTACATCAAATCTTACAGTTTCGAACCAGAAAACCTTTTCTAAAAATATTCACCAAAGAGTGTTGAAAACCATCAAGGATACCACGGAATTGTTTGATAAATTCGAAATTACAAGCGATGAAGACGAAATAGCTTTCTTCAACGAGGTGAATCATTATTACCAAGATTTGGCTACCAATATTTATCATTTACGAAAAATTATGGTAAGTGACGTTTCCGATTTTCTTCTGTACTCCGGCTTCCTTACCCCACACTCCTGACTGGGGGTGATGCATACTGCCCTCCAACTTATTAGCATTTCCTTTATTTTTTTCCAATTTGGTTTTTAAGTCGGCATGTAAACAGCCTCGGACTGTATAATCCCTACTTATACGTAAGTAGGAGCTTATAACAATTAGAATTTAAGAACGGCTTAATAATGGACAGGGCCGGTTTAAAAGGGGGATTGGAATATCATGTCATCTCCGAAGTCTAGTACTGTAACGTTAGGCTACCCGCATACTGACCACACGCAAGTAAGATTAAATTTATTAATTTATAATTGTTCCGTTTTACAAATCAGATCACCATTGGTCAAAAGAATCAGAGTGCCCGTAATTTACAAGATGTTGTGGCACATCTAAATAAACTCGCAAGTTCAACTCAAACATCTTTAAATCTATCTTCAGATGAACTTAAAACTAAAGTTAAGAATGATATTGTGGAAATTGGTGCCGAAGTGGAGCGATTAGTAAAAATCATCCAATGCGATGACTTGCAAGGTAAGTCAAAACGCGTTGATGAACTAACAACTTACAAAAAAAAAATTCCAGAGTACAGACAAAAAGTTTTGGATTGTCAACACGATTTAGTTTTATGCATTGAAAGATTGAAACTCCACAATCAGTTTCGCCACCACAGCATTGCTGAATTTGCAGTTCTGTTGCACGAAGGTATGGATAAAATAAAAAATAATCTGCTTGTTATAAAACCGGGTCACCAACTTTCGGAAGAAGATTTTTCACATTACACTCGCCACGGAATCCAAATTCTACAAAATGCGGTAGACTATATCAGACGAAATGTGAGTTTTCCCTAGGGTATTTTGAACCTCATCGTCCTGACTTAAATTTTTAGTGGAATATCGAAAATGTTAAAGGAGACCTTAAAAATACTTTCAGTAAAGTTCAAGAATACTGTACGAATTTCATAGAAGAGGCGCTAGAAGCAATTAGATACGACAATCCAATGCAAAAAATGTTGAATATTATGGAAAATTGTAATAAAAATATTACATTGGGGATGTCTGAATGGGATCAAGGCGTGACGAAAGTTTTTGCAAATAACAAGAAAGGTAAAGGTGGGACCTCTTGATGCAGACTTAAAATGGAACTCAAAATTTATTTTTAGATATGGAGGTATTAAATCATTTGCTACTGAATGATTTTATTTGGGGATTGTTGGGTATATATTGTATAAACTACAGTATTGAAGACGCGACAATTAAAATTGATGGGGAAAAATAATGAGCCAGAATTGAATTATAAGAATATGCTATGGACATGGAACATATGAACATAAACGAAAATTGATTTCCACTATTTGAATAATTGTAATAATATAATATCATATACTTTATTCTATTTACTAATTATTGTACTCTAAATTAATGGGGTTTAATAGAAATGTATAAAAATGTTCATTTATGTATAATATTGTGTATAAATGTAATATTGTGGGACCAATAAATAATAATTGCAAGGTTTATAAAATTTGCTTTAGTGCGGACCGGTTTCGTGTTTTTCGCTGTTGGGCACACTTCTTTAGAACACCATGTTACAACGGCGCTTTGGGTTGCTGATTCCACCAAGGGTGCACTGTCATTGATTGGTATTGCAATGTTCTATACCGTTATTGATTTATTTTTGAAATAAAGAACCCCCTTCGTTGGGTGTCAATAAATATGCAGTGTTTCGTCACAGAAATCCCCTTTATGATTTGACCCCACGTTGGTAGATCAATAATATGCTATGATTTCTACCTATTAATTATATTATTTATAATTATAATGCCTTTACGATAGATTGAAATAAATATGCTATGCTCTTTACGATTTAAAATTATCACCCTCTCGTTTACTGTTAACAAAATATGCCGTCTCTTTTTATAAATGTTTTGATTGAATGATAACTTAAATTTGCCTGGTTCTGTATATTACCATTGTAACAAAATATTGTTTATTTCGTCACCTAATTTTGAATCTGATTTGAATTTAAAATTAATACTCCAAGCGCCATCTCTCAACTCACTTTCGTAGCGAACTAGATAGTACAGAGGATAGACGCGCGCCGCTACGAACCAACTTCGGCTTTGACTTTTGACGTAGATACATCGATATTTTTTTATCGTGTGCAAAAATCGATATTTTGTTCGATTTTTCGTCAGTTATTTAATCGTACGTATTATCTAATTCACCGTCACGACGGATATAGTGAAATTAGTGAGTAACGATTTTTTTAAGAAGCCAGTTCAATTATTCAAGATATTAAAATTTGTTTTTCTCAAACCACCATTTTTTTGTGTGGTACAAAGTAATACCAACCATACTTTTATTGGTAACATTCGCATGGTAATATTTTGGACAACCAATCTTGTTGACATATTGGAAGTTGATTGTTGTTTATCAATCACAACATCAATTAGTTTGAATGATCGTAATACTTTTGGACGATCATATTGTTTATTTGGATTGCCAATCCGTACCAGACTATAACACAGCTGAGTGGCGCCGTTCCATCTTCGTTGTCCTGCTCGAAACCTGTTGCTTCGTGAGGCATCACGTCAGTGTTCTACTTGCGAGGTCTCCAGACTGCAGCCAATTGTTATTCAACGCCGACCACAGCCGATTCATCCAGAGAGTTTGCTGTCATACTACCATTTGTGATCTTATCACGGGCTCGGGTGAGACAATTTATCTTTCTTGTGTGGATATTTGTGGTATTGTGGCATTTTCATTTGAGTCAACTTTTGTATTGACTGGGTTACCATTCTGGTCGTCCCGTATTGTCGTCACTTTTGACGTGCCGATATTAAAGTCAATTCCAGTGCTTATAATTTTTAGCACGCCACTACCACTTGCGTTTGTAGTTGTCGATTGGACTTCATTAAAACTTTGTGATTTAATTATTGTATTATTTATTTTCGACGAAGCGTACCCTCATTCTTTTCAGAACAGCACAGAGTGGAATTCACGACCATCGCTTCCAGCTATAACGAGCTAGCTTACAAGAACATCAGGGTAACGACGCAATATAAGTAGTAAGGGTTTTTTAATCCTTTCTGCGTGGTTTGTTTACTTTTCTGGTACGTTCTCCCATTAGGAACGGGGAAGAAGGTAAACATATCACCATATATTACTTAATCACGATTGCATCATGATAATGTGTTGATTATGGGAATGTTAGAGTAAAGTCGGGGATTATGAAATACCATTTTTATTTTTGGAATCATTTCGAATAGTATTTAATAAAATATAAATAAAAAGATGGTACTGGCATAACCAAAAGGTTTATTACATCGGATTATGGTAACAAAGTTAAAAAAATACAAAAATATTTTGTGTTGATGAAAAAAACTACTTTTCCACTTGATGAAAAAATGGTCGGGTAATATGAAATTGTATATTATATGAGGTAATATGGAATACTATTATATTTTCAATATGAAAAATTCTAACCGCAAAAATTGCAAATATAGTAATCGAGTTCGGAATTGGTGCACAGTTCGTGAGCCCAAATTCGTGAGGACGTAAAACGTCCTGAACAGAGAATACATTCTGTATCATCTTTTGGGTTACTGTTGACATTCGGGAATTCTTCATCAACAGTCGAGTCATCCAAGGCTGGGATATTTTCATCTAAATCAATAAAAGATATTTATGTACATTTATTTTCCCAAGATTCATTTTTATAATTGGCGATTTTTCTCTTCACTCTTCTATTTTCTTTATTAAATTCTTGAAGGAGGCTTGTAACAAGACAAATCGCAAACAAGACACCTTTCGTACAAAATTAATGGGGTGACTAGCTCTAGCCGCGAAGGGGTGCTTCGACAGAAGGAGCAAAAGGGCTTGTGACAAAACGTCGCGATTTGACGGTCTCTCATCAACGACTGGGCAATCCTCAATCGCGATTTTCGATGTTGTCTCTAACAGGGGGGGGGTAAATTTACACACGGGGTATTTACATGGGCGCCACGTGAACTTGAACCGGGGTTCATACGAAAGGGAAGCAAAATCACCCTTCCAAGCTGGTACACGACAGCTTTCTTATTAAACACGTTGCCTCTCACACTGGTGACATCTCTTTGGATTACATTACCTTTACATCCAATAAACTTTACCTTGACGAAAATTGCTAAATAAAACATACACATAACAACAATAAAACACATAAATAAATAATAAGCAGATATAATAAACGAAATATGCAGGGACATTTGACACTTTACAACAATTGTATAATCTAATTTACAACCACAAATGTTGAACGACAAAATATTTACACTGACTTTAATAACAGAAAACATAACGAGAAAATATTGAAGGTTGAAACAGTTGTTCTCCAAAATGGAACAGACTAACTGATTTAATTTATTAAATCTTAAATATGACATCAAACACGAATTCAAACATGACTTTACTTCAACAAACAATTTTAACACATTGACAAAATTCGTGGTTACTCCACGTCCAAACAATTACTAAAACACAAAAAGAAATACAGAATGGTGCGAATTCGACTTACACGGTAAAACTGATGGTTCTTTGAAATATAGTGGTCAAAACTGACCACTAGGCACAATAATACTTAATATTACTAAAATAAGAAATGCTTACATAATATGTACAGGTGTGCTCCAATGGAGGCGATGTCCAGATAGATATGGTCCAATGTGAGTCGGCTATTTTTCGGTAGACAAAATCCTTTTCAAAACTTGACATGACAAAAGGTTCGATAGGTTGGGGTGTTTCGGTAGTGGGTGTTTGTCAATAAATACGACAGTGGAATGATTCGTAATTCGTTAAAACTTGAACTCGAGACGGTCCTGACCACATGGTCTTAATTCGCGCAAACCGTACGTGATTCAGCTTCAATGGATTGTATCACGAAATAAACCCAAAACGTAATTCATTCGAAAATGACCGATAAAATTTGTTGATATCACAACAATTTAAAATTCCACTGCTTAAATTCGGCGCGAAACATTTAGTTAAGAACCCGAACTGATTTCAATAAAAGTCATATGTGTGTATTCAATTTACACTGTGACCTGATTGTAAATTACATTCGTATTATTTGATTTAAGCAACGGCAAAGCGTAAATGGTCATACATGACGTCACTAAAAGTTAGTTTAATTAACTGATAATTTATATCAAAGTTCGTTAATATTTAATTCTAAACTGGTTTGCAATAAAATTCGGAAAATGTTTAATTCGAAACAACGATAATTTATAACAAAGTTTATTAATCTTTAATTCGAAATGTTTAATTCGGAACAACGATAATTTATAACAAAGTGTATTAATGTTTAATTCGAAAATGTTTAATTCGGAACAACGATAATTT
This sequence comes from Podabrus alpinus, assembly GCA_932274525.1. NCBI lineage: Eukaryota > Metazoa > Arthropoda > Insecta > Coleoptera > Cantharidae > Podabrus > Podabrus alpinus. The sequence continues at coordinate 44,704,679 of OW026456.1, read as the reverse complement.
ATAACAAAGGTTATTAATCTTTAAGTCGAAATGTTTAAAATAATGTTCGTTAATCTTTAGGTCGAAAATGGTTAAAAATAATGTTCATAAAATATTAATTTAGTTTAATTCGTAATGACCGATAATTTAATTTAGCACAACAAAAGTTTACAATAATGTCAATAATAAGTGTTCAATTTTTACCTGTTTTCACAGACTTTTTTTTAATTGCACTAGACTCGATAAAATTTAATTGACTATGGTAAATATGTTAAATTCCGCTTCAAAAGCGCTTTCCCACTTCGGGCAGAGTTTCTGTCTACATCTTGACTATCGAGGAATCTCTCAAATTTACGTGCAATTGCATCGCTTTTATATTGTTTCTCCCGAAAAATTGCAATCCAAGATGCACTTTCGGGGACTGAAAAGATTCCCCTTAAATGGTAATTCAGTAGCCTAATTGGCTCCCGATTTTAACAAAGATCGAGAAAACAAAAGACAGCCTATAAATCACGATATTTTATTGGTTCAAAATGACAAGCGGACTTCTCCCAATCGTCTTTATAAAATGCACAACGAGCCGTGAAATATCTGGACACCATATGTCCCATATGGTATGTTTTATCGAAAACTGAAATTGCTATCTACATTTGCACGTTTATGTTTACTCGAATCTTAGTAGTTTTTACTCCTTTTTATCGCAAAAGGTTGCAACAGAAATACGAAATAGCATAGGATTTTGAACATATTGCGGTATCGAGATACCACGTCAATGGAAGTACGTTATTTAAGTTCCGGTAAAATTTTGTTATGAATTAAAGCATGTGACTTATCAAAGTAATCAGAAAAACTTCGTCCGATACCAAGAAATTTAGTTCAAAGTCTAATGATTCGTTAAAAAGGGACATAAAACAGGTTTGAATAAAAAAAATTTGAAATGTATCATTTAATAATTGTCTTTGTTAAAAATGTTAATTTATAGTAAATGAAAGATTGTCAGTAATAAGAAAGGTATTTCAAAAGTTAGAAATTTGTTAATTAATTGATTAATGTAAAAATCTATGTTATAGTTAAATTTAAAATAAGTTTGTTAAATTATTACGTGAGTTCGACATGTCACAACTTAATGAACTGCGTATGGAAATTTCATGTCCAGCATCTTTATTTATTCAATCACGAAGCACTTGGGAAGAAGGCAATCCAATCTAAAAATATAAAAGAAAATTTTACTTATAAAATTTCAACGAACCACAATTGGCTTAATCCATACCTGTACTGTGAAACTTCAGATAATATTGATTTTTCGATCAACCAATAAAAAAACGTCTATGCAAACATCGAGATTGCGGTGAATTTCGAGAAAAAAATTAATAAAACAATCGATGGAGGTTGGTGTTAATTTTCACACGTGAATGGTGGCGAATTTTAATCGTCCTAATAAAATTGATAAAATAGTGAAAATAATTAGTGAAAGTACAAAATACAAGTGTAAAATTAATCAAAATAATTACTTACCTACGTAAAACTAGAAATAAGTTGAAAAACGTAAAGGATTGAGAGTAGGGGTGCGCATATAATCGATTAATCGACACAGTAATTCGAATAATCGATTATTTCATAATCGATTATGATAATTTATAATAATCGATTAATCGATTATAGAAATAATCGATTGTGAAAATAATCGATTGTGAAAATAATCGATTGTGAGAATAATCGATTGTGAAAATAATCGATTGTGAAAATAATCGATTGTGAAAATAATCGATTGTGGAAATAATCGATTATGAAAATAAACCTGCAATTACAAATTTTTGTATCGCAACATTATAAATGTGCTTCCAGATACTTGGTTGGAGGTTATGTGGTGCAATCTGAATAATTTGAACCCACGGTAATACGAATCTCCAGAATTCAAACTCAATAAAATGATCTACAAAATTTTCGAAATTAAATTAATGTATGTAGATTAACTAATTAATGTAAGTTTATTTAAATATTTTCAATTCCAGATCAAAATAATTTTTAAATGTTTTTTAAATAAAAATTTAATTCCAATTCATAATTTGATTGAGTTCGTTAATTAGTGGGTAGAATTACTGTGGGTTTGCACTTTTGAGATTGCAAGACATGTTTATCATTGGTACTACATAATATTACAAAGTCATGTCTGGTTGTCCGTCTTTCTTCGTGACGTAGTAAATTCATTATTATTTACATTATAAAACTTATTAGTTACCTACGTTCCACAGGTTTAAAAATGAAAAGTGTTCGTAATCTAGACAAAATGCATGTATTTCTAAATACTTGGTTAGGTATATCCTAAATAAATGAAAAATTAAAATAAAAAACAATTATGCTATTAACTGGTGCTTAGCAATACTTCTTATCAGCACCACCGTAACACAATTAGCAAAATAATAAATTATATAGTAATTTAGTAACCCTTAATAGCCTTACCTATTATAGTTATCAGTTCATAATCGACTATGAGTTCATAATCGACTATGAGTTCATAATCGAATATGAGTTCATAATCGATTATGAATTCATAATCGATTATGGGTTCATAATCGATTATGAGTTCATAATCGATTACGAGTTCATAATCGATTATGAGTTCATAATCGATTATGAACTCATAATCGATTATGAATAATCGATTATTTTCAATAATCGATTAATCGAAAAAAATCGATTATTTTTTATAATCGATAATCGATTATGAAATTTCATAATCGCGCACCCCTAATTGAGAGTATTTCTGAAGAAATAAAAATCACCACAAAACGAGGTCAACAAACTGCAGCTGGAAGTTTTTCATGGTAAATGAACCCATTGAGTGTATTTAGGTGCGCAATTGTACCATCTCCCGTTCAAATAAAAGAAAACATTCCTGAATTTACTAAGGTAACGTGCACATTGAAATACAATTTTAATATAACTAAGTGAAATTTGCGGACTCCATACGACACGTGTTTTTCGTAATTTAACGTTCAGAATTTTTATAATAGATTTAATAATAGAACTTTTTGATATAACAAAATCTTTATTTACATTTGTGTGCTAAATAAAAACATTAATAATTTTGTAACGAAGGATATTTATTTTGACCTGTTCCGCGCCATAATTTTATTTACAGTATTGGTAACGGAACGAACCTACCCTGTACAAGGTAAGATACATGCACTACGAACGAGCTAAGCTGAGGCACATCATTTCATTAAATTGTATTTATAAAATTTCACATATTTTTCCATTGACGGGGTACAATTACGTACACCCATATAAAACATTAACGAACAGAACCTTTAACTCTATTAGCGAGGGGGTACATAGCACTTTTTGGCTAGCCCAACGTGAGGCTACGTCAGCACACAGCACTTTTTGACAGCCCAACGTGTGGCTCGATTAGTAACGACACCCCCTCACAACAATATGTTCCCATGTGGTCCGATAAGCTGAGCAAAATCAAACCTTTCTTGCAAACACATGCTGCACGTGTGACCAGCTACAAGCAGTCGATTTCTGTCCCACGTGAAAATGTCTATACGTAAAGATTTATTATGTATGTTAATACATACGAATTAACATCGTGAATATAAAATTGATCGATAATCTAAAAATGCAGTATCAGCAAAAATTATTGCCATTTATTTTAGGCTACCTAAGCTCGATTGTGTTATTTTGTAACATATAAATTCCCATAGTATGTAAGTGGAAATACTTACATCTATCTCGGTAATATTTGAACGTTAATATTTTGAACTCTAACATTTAATTCCAGGCAGCAGACTTTACAATAATTTGCGATATTTGATTTTAAAATATATCTTGACTTATGATGTTTGATTTTTAAAACGTTACAAGGTCGGAAATTATTCTATGGTTTTACCGAGACCAACTTACACAAAAATTTCGCATGGCGCGCGAGCGTAAATCAAGGTAACAGGCTACTGCTCTTAGGGTTCTGTCAAAATTTGTTTAAAAGACAGTTTTTAAACAACTTTTTAAACAGTTTTTATAAATCCTGAAAAAAAAATTAATTCGTATTTGACTTTTTATTTCATTTATTAAATGTTCTATAATAAATTTATGCAAATTAATTAAGTGGCCGCAGACTTTTGCACAGTAGTGTACGTTTACTGAAATAGTGCGCCACAGATTAGATGTAAGTGAAAATGATAAAATAGAAATCTACGATGAAGTGAAATATATTGGCGTTATATATAAAAAGGGATTTTATGTGGCAAGATGTTCAAATGATTATAAGCTATATTTAATTAAAAGGATAGTTAAAATAAATGAAAATTGTTTTCTGTTTTGCCAAAAATTAGCAAAAGTGAATTTTAATTCACATTTTATTGCCTTTGAGGTTGATCCTTTGATTCTCGGCGAATATTGTGTCATAAGTTTCGAAGATATAATAGGACCACCGGTAACTCTTATAAAAACACCAAAAGGAAAAAATTTCCTCAGGATTAAAGAATATTTCTTTCACTGGAATTCTATATAAGAAGTCCAGTCTTATAAATTTTTTTAGGTAAATGGTATGTTCGTCAACTTTTTAAATAATTTATTATAATATTATTACTTTTATTTGTAGATTGATTTTTATTTTATAGGTCAATTGTTACAACAATTTTTAGAAGATCGGGCACCTTCTATAGCGCGGGAAGAGCACATTCGATCGGTTAATTTGCCACTGAAAAGTCGAGAGATTATAACGGATTTAAAGAATTTTGAGCTATTATTATAATATAGAAATACTGTATTATTAATTTAAGATCAACAAATAATTTTTTTTACTTTTGTTTTTAAAAATTATTTATTCGATAAGAGAAACGTTAAAAGATGAGTACCTATTATTTTATTATATTATATGAGCCATTATTATATAGAAATACTGTTATTATTTATTTAAGATCAACAAATAAATTTTTTTACTTTTGTTTTTAAAATGTATTTATACGATAAGAGAAACGTTAAAAGAAGAGTACCTATTATTTTGTTATATTATATTATTTAAATAAAGATTAAGTTTTTATTAAAATTTACAAAAATTTGCTACAAGATTTTATTGAATATTGCTACTATTTGTATTGCAGATAAGCAATAGCATTACTTCTATATTACACCAATAGGAATAATGCGCTCATCATTTCGATGATCTGAAATTTCAAAAGACGAAACTTGTTCATCATTAGGAGTAACGCGTCCATCATTTCGATGATCTGACATTTCAAAATGACGAAACTTGTTCATTATTAGGAATAATGCGCCCATCATTTCGATGATTTGAAATTTCAAAATTAATGAATCCTCATTCATCATGAGGATGACTTTGTACTTGGTTCAAAAATGACTAATTTTTTAATCAACATGAACATCAAAATCATAATATATGTAGATGTTTTTTTTTTCAGTGTACAATTTACCTACTTCTTTTGTAGTTTTAGTATTATTATAGTATTTGTATATCATATTTTATTACATTGCTTATTATGAAGGTAATGACGACGGAAGACGGCATCGAACGTTGTAAAAATCGAAAATTACGTTCATAAAGATATATGAATGTGCAATTTACTTTTAATGCCTCTAGGCTCTAGGATGATTGTATTCCAATTCGAGTAAATAATAAAATGATATCACAGAAAGATAAGGAATGATAATTACCTGTTATATAATCCAGTTGCCCTTACTTTCTTCCTCATACATTGCTAAGTTTGTAATAACCCTTAAATATATACTATAGAACATAGACCATTTTATAATATAGTGTAACAATGATGCAAGCTCAAGTAAGTACATTTATGATTACTAAACAAAACATTATTAATTTACCTACGACTGATTTATTTAGGCAGAATCCGCATTAAATCTTACAGTTTCGAACCAAGGAAACTTTTCCAAAAATATTCACGAAAGAGTGTTGAAAACCATCAAGGATACCACGGAATTGTTAGATAAATTGGAAATTACAAACGAAGAAAGCGAAGTATATTTCTTCAACGAGGTGAATCATTATTACCAAGATTTGGCTACCAACATTTATCATTTACGAAAAATTATGGTAAGTGATGTTCCTGATTTTTTCTCTCCTCCGGCCCCTACACTCCTGACGTTAGACCTTTACCTTCTTAAACGGTTAGGTTGCGCTTAGCGAATATGGTGTCTTAGAGAAAGGCATATACCGGGTGGGTTTAGCATTGGTTTCTAATTTTTGCAAAATAGTTTTGTTAGAAATTGAACTTGGTACTATCATCTCAGATGTCTATCTAGTAATGTAACGTTTGGCTAACCGCACACTAACCTCACGCAAGTAAGATTAAGTGTACTAATTTAAAATTGTGCCGTTTTACAAATCAGATCACCATTGGTCGAAACAATCAGGTACCCGTAATTTACAAGATATTTTGGAAAATCTAAATAAACTCGCAAGTTCAACTCAAGAATCTTTAAATCTGTCAGCAGATGAACTTAAAATTAAAATTAAGAATGATATTGTGGAAATTGGTGCTGAAGTGGAGCGATTAGTAAAAATAATCCAGTGCGATGACTTGCAAGGTAAGTCAAAACACGTCGATGAATTAACATTTTACCAAACAAATTTCCAGAGTACACACAAAAAGTTTTGGATTGTCAACACGATTTAGTTTTATGTGTTGTAAGATTGAAACTATACAATCAGTTTCGTTTCCATAGCATTGCTGAATTTGGAGTTTTGTTCCACGAAGCTATGGATAAATTACAAAATAATCTGCTTATGATAAAACCGGGTCACCAACTTTCGGAAGAAGAATTTTCTCATTATACTCGTCATGGAATCCAAATTCTGCAAAATATGCTCGATTATATGAGACGAAGTATGAGTTTTCCCTAAGTTATTTTGAGCTCATTATCCAGATTTTATTTTTAGTGGAATATTGAAAATTTTAAAGGAGATTTTAAAAATACTTTCAGTAAACTTCAAGAATACTGTACGAATTTCATAGAAGACACGCTGGAAGCTATTACATACGACAATCCAAAACATAAAATGTCGAATATTATTGAAAATGCTCATAAAAATGTTACATTGTCGATATCTGAATGGGAGCAAGGTATGAAGAAATTTTTTGCAAATAACCCTAACAAGAAAGGTACGTCCTCATAGAGCAGACTTAGAATGAAACCTAAAATTTATTTTTAGATATGGAAGTATTAAAACACATGATTCCATATATTTTTATTAGCGGATTAATAAGTATATATTGTATGAATTACAGTATTGAAGACGCAACAATTAAAATTAATGAGAAAAAGTAAGCCAGAATTTAATTATAAGGATATATTATGGACATGGAACACTCTAGAACGTAGGTTTAACAAAAATTGTTTTCTGCTATTTTAATAATCATAATAATTATTATATCATATACATATTTGATTCTATTTACTACTTACTGTACTTTGAATTAATGAGGTGTAAAATAAATGTATGAAAATGTTCATTTATGTGTATTATAATGTATCTAAAGCTTCCTCTTCGGGACCCTTGGAAGAACCGCTAAAGGAAAGCTTAGTACGTCACCTGCTTGGAGCAAGTTCCAAGCAGTAAATTCGACGTGTAATCCCTGATGTGAATAACTAACTCCTTGCGGTGCAGAATGTCATTGTTCTTCCATGACCGAAATCAGCTTCTAAATAAAAGAATAGAAACGACAATATTTTATATCTTTTATTATCAATCTTAATAAAAATGAATGTAATAGTACAGATGGAGACAAAACAGTATTAGTAATCCGATACAAACAACCCAATAAACATTTTAGCCTGCGAATAGCCTGTAAATAGCCTGTAAAGTACCTGACAGGCTATTTACAGGCTATTCGCAGGCTAAAATGTTTATTGGGAATATCGCATAAAATGAATAAGTGTCGGAAGCATAAGTTAGTGACACAACCGACGATCTGCTCACAGGCAGCAAATATGAATACACAAAAAGGTAGCAAAAAAAAACCAAATAAAAAAGGCAAAGGACTTACCAGTCGAGCACTTTTCAGGACTTGCAAAAATGGTACTGACAAGGTATGCCTTTCCTACAGGTGCCGATACTCTGAAGGTGATTTGAATGTACTGGGGTCTAGTGGCTATCGCTTTCTTCCCCACGAAAGGAAGAGGTCGTTAAACCCGAAATTATTGGCAACTTAACACAATATGTAACGAATTATTGCATTTCGTTACGGAATAATTTTTGTTATACTCGATGCATAATTACATCGTCTTAATCGGCTGGGTTACGTGAATAGCGGACATCTTAGATTAAATTTGTTCACATTGATCAGACGTGAAATTTTGTTGGAGTCAAAGATTCCATACCTCACACTGCACGAACTACGACCGACCTCCGACGCACTGGGAGTTGGCTTAACCATAACACCAGGGGCAATTCTTTTCAAGGTGAATTACGGCCAATATTTTATTGGCAGATGTGGCAATTGGAACCGTTAGGATCTATTGCACCATACGGAGAAAATTGTTTACAAATATGCACAAATACCACCGTTCAGGTCTTGCACTATTTGGACCTATGTTTACGCTGCCTTTTCTACTGACAGCAAGCACGTCTCATTGGTAAACAAAACCGCTGGAAGTGCCCCAGATCAAAGTGTGGCGGGTATCCAAACCAAAAAGATGACCTAAATCGCTTCTAGGAAGTGGCTTCTCGAAGTACGATAAAATGTGGAAATCGCAAATCCGCTTAAGCGATACAATTATCGGCGGTAGTGAGGCTTCAGTAACTTCCCGATCGCTACTTTTAGCAATATTCGCATGAAACTCACTAGTTTGTAGATAAAATCTAGTCGCCGCAAAACACGGGTCTGTATGTTCCCTCACGTTCTTCAAAAAGCCTCGTGTAACCTCAAATTTCGGTTCCTGAGGGTAATTTATCAGCCTCTGTATATTTCTTCCCACCTTGGTTTTAGGTAAACAAATTTCAACAACATTAAATTGGTTACAAAGTATTCGGAACCAAAGGGTTCGGATAGCCGATATAGATCCAAGAGATAAAGCAATGAGGATTCGACAAATCAGCAGGAATATTAAGAGAGAGTCACGAAAAGATAAGAACCAACACATAAATCGAATATGTATAGAAACAGAACAACATGCAATCCAAAATAATACCCGAGACTTATATAAGAAAGTCAGATACCTATCCCGGGAATTCAAACCAAAAACTCAAATCATAAAAGATGTACATGGAGAAACAACAACCAACATAAAAGAAATAGCTGAAGTCTGGAAAGAGTACTGTTCGAAGCTCTATAACGACGAGGATGCAACATCGAATGATGAAAAAGATGAGAGAAGACAATACGAACTCGAACCAACAATCCTAAGGAGCAAAGTAAAGAGCCATCGACAAACTTAGAAATGAAAGGCACCTGATGGCCCGGATGACATCACGGCAGAGATATTCAAGGCAATGGGTGAAATGGGAATCGATATAATGACAAAAATATGCAGATGTATATGGACACACGGAAAATGGCCGAAGAAATGGTCTTCGTCTATCATGATACCCATACACAAAAAAGGAACAACTACCCTATGCAATAATTACAGAACAATAGCATTAATCTCTCATGCCAGCAAAGTTATGCTGCACATACGAGTACTAGCTAGCAGAATAAACGCCTTTCTGCTACCACAGATAGCGGAAGAACAATCCGGTTTTATGCCAGGAAAGGGCACCCGAGAACAGATACTAAATGTGAGACAAATCATTGAAAAAGCAAGAGAGTTCCAGGTGAAGGTATTTATATGTTTCGTGGACTACAGCAAAGCCTTTGACAAGGTAAAATGGAACAAGTTATGGAGAATAATGGAAGAAATGGGGACGCCCATGCACCTCATAGAACTAATCAAAGTACTATATGATAATAACGAGGCATAATATGTAAACGTATGCGAAACCCGATCAAAACCTTTTAAAATAATGACTGGAGTCAGACAGAGGTATATAGCAGATAGTTGCCATAAAACCTTATCAATTTGAAGCTACAATGTTTAAAAATTAATATTCAAAAGTTTATAAAATAGATAAATCCGCTTCAATTTGGCTAACCTAAAGGGGGGTTTCAATTAAAATTATTAAGAACATTTCAGAACGTATAGTATAGGTACACGGAACATATAATGCGAAGATTTCTGGATGACTGGGATGGCGGTGTCTCAATAGGGGAAAAAAGAATCACCAATTTGATTGACCGAAGAAGAGGAAATGCGGACAATCATGGCACGACTTACACGAGAGAGTAGACTCTTTGGTTTGGAAAAATCATAAATATAAATGATCATAGATAGGGCAAACAATAACATGCCACAAATACAAAGAGTGGCAAATCTTGAGGTGGTCAACAGTTTCCAATATCTAGGATCAAGGATAGACAACACGGGTGGATGCGAACACGAAATAAGAAGACGATTGGCGATAGCCAGAACAGCTATGACGAAACTCAAAAAAATATGGACAGATAGATCCATAACAGTTAACACCAAGCTAAAACTAGTGCGATCCTTGATATTTCCCATAGCAATATACGCATCAGAAACATGGACAATTAAAGCTGCTGACGAAAGAAGGATAGCCGCTTTTGAAATGTGGTGCTATAGAAGATTGCTCTGCATACCTTGGACAGCGCGACGCACCAATGTATCAATAATAGAAGAGTCGAAGATCACCACTAGGCAACCCAAGGTAATCAACCAACAGTACCTAACATATCTTGGACATATTGCGAGAAAGACCGACGCCATGGAAAGACAATTGTGGAAGGCAAAATAGAAGGACGCCGACCAAGGTGCAGATCACCAACACGCTGGATCGACCGCACAAGGAACTTAATAGGATGTGGACTACATGAATCAGTTACAACGGCACAAGACAGAGAAGCCTGGCGACAGATAGTCAGACAAATTCTACATTGATACCACCACACCCTGACGAAGGGTTATGGACTGAAGAGAGAGAGAGGTTACAAAGTTTGTTTTAGAGAATTAAAAATTTGATAGTTGGAATTTTTAACTTCAATAATTTTCGTTCGACAGTTGATATCGAACTTCGTATTGCGGTGAGATCGAAATGATTTTCCTCTGAAAAGTGTAATTTTGGATAGAATAAGTGTAAGGATTGGAATCGAGTTGTGTTTCTTACCATCTATTTCCGGGATCATCTTCACGTTATTCAAATTCACAGCCCATTGCCGTTTGTCAGGATTTAGCACCGATCTACATTTATCTGGAAGTTAATTATCATTGGTCAATATCCAATTGTTCACTGTAACTACCTTGGGGATATCCACAAATGGAAAATTTTATCATTTGGTTCCTGCAATTCCAACAAGTGGTCGAGATATCAGAACGAACACCTTTTGGTTATTGCTTGTATACGAATGCAGTGCCGTGGAAAAAGTAGTAGGGTATCTTGGAGGGAGATTAGAATATAAAACATATTGTGTCAACGATAAGAAAATTTTTCTGATAACCTACATTTTTTATTTAATGTTTGAATATTAAATACGTTAGTGGAAAAAACGTACTTGTAAAGATAGCTGTAAACGCCAACAGATGAAATGTAGTGAAATGTAATTTAAATTAAATAATACATAAAGTATATATTTCTAAAGCGTTCTGGTTGATAGAAACGACTTTTATTACAGTCGAATACATGACCATTGTAAAAACAAACGAAATGTTTAGCAGAAGTGCAAATGAATCCATCCATTCAAGTTGTGAACGTAGGCAACTAATCAAAAATGAATCACTATCGCAATAAAAGTCGTTTCTATCAACCAGAACGCTTCAGAAATATTTCACATATTATTTAATTTAATTCACATTTTCACTGGTTGTTACGTTTGATCTACTATAAATTTGTTTTAAAATTCAACATAGAAATTTGATATCAACATGCTGTACCTCGAACTTATATTAAATGTGAGAGATTACTTTTAGTAATCATAGTTACCTCGAAAAAAGGGCGCTCGCAAACCATTGCAAAATACTTTCTATAGGTGGCGGAATGTGCTCACGATTCTCTTGAAATTTTAAGCTATGTGAATAACACAAAACTAGGTTTGTATGTCGAAAATGATATCGCTATTTGTCAGAGAATGTTTGAGGAGCTGAATCCCGATTATACAGGGTAAAGGCGAAACTGCAGTCACATGATAAGACGATAGTGATTCATTTTTGATAAGCTGTCTACGTTTACAACTTGAATGGATGGAGTCTATTGTTTTTACAATGGTCATGTATTAGATTGTAATATAAGTCGTTTCTAACAATCAGAACGTTTTAGAAATAGTTTATGTATTATTTAATTTAGTTTTAGTAGATGTTTAATAAATAATAAATCGCTATATTTTTAAATTGTAATTTTTGTTTCAAAAATAAACTTTTATTATTATCTGATTAATGAGTATATTTTTGAGTTGTACTCATAAAATGTAAATTATAAATTTACTCATATTTACAACAATTTAGTTTACCTAGTTAAAATTTTAAATGCAATCATTATAAAGTCGACACAAAGAATCAACCTGTTTATAATTTAAAAGATCTCGTACATGCAGGTGTTTACCATTTAATTCAATTCTATCAGAAATTATTTACTCTCTTTATAAAGCTAATGTCGCAATCTTGCTTCGCTAGTTGGTTTCCAGATGTGGTAATGTCGGCGTCTTCCAATTTTGTATCTCTTCTTTATTTGTTATTATAAATGCACTTGAGTAAACTTACTACCACTTACAGATCGCATTGATTATTATCGAATTTTATCCCCGTTATCGAATAACGGAGCACAATAAGCTTCTGGTTCAGTGCAGTGGTGGTAAGCACCACACACGATTTACGATAATAAATCGAATTTTTTCACTTTTAATATAATATATTGCAGTGATAAACTGTAAGGATTACCCCTTGTACTTATTAAGTTTACCACAGCTTCGCTAAGTTCGGATAAGACTCTCTCAGGATGCGAGTTCTAGATCTCAATGGGTATAATTACTTTTCGTGCGCCTATGGATTGTTTCTATGATTGTATCCTAACCATAGACAAATTTGAGTTAATAAAATTTTAATAATTCAGAACCTCTGAACAATATGATGTTAACTGACATGAATGTAAAGAAACCACTATGTTGAATCTACCATGGCTTTTATTTAGACACTTTATTTGGTTATGCATGAAATAGAAAATGAACAAAATTGTGAAATTAAATATAATACAAAATTAAATGACATGGAAACAATTTACAATTAATGTTTCTTTTTACAAATTCTTAACCTAATCATTAAGTTCAGTAATTAAATGCGTCGCAGACGGATCACGAAATTTAAAATGTTAGTGTACACAAATTTATTAACAGTACCTCCTTTTAAATGTTGATGAGTACGCCTTTGGAATTCTCCTCTGCATCTGCTGTACTTCCATTAAGTTGATTGATAAGTGTCCATGTGTATTCCCACAGCTTTGTTGTAGCATTTCCATAAAATAAATATTTTCCAACATCTTGAACGGTAAGTTGACATTGTAACGATCTTTTAGGTCGTTCAAATTGCCCCTTGGGTAGCCAGGGTTTTAGGACGTCTGGTCGATTAATTTTTGCACTTACTTCTTTAAACTCAGGCGCCAAAAGCTTTTTATAGGTAAAAACTTTAAAACTATAATATTAAAACAAATGGTTGTTTTCGGAAACTTTAACATTAAATTTATTAAATGAATTATATACAATATAATTTACTTTAAAGAAATGGTTTTCACAATTTAATTACTTTATTCTGATTTTGAAATTAACATAGTACGGCACTGGAGAGTTTTGGGTATTCATGTACATACAAACAACATAACCTTTAATAATTTGACAGTTAATATTGAATTAGATTAATTAGTTTGCTACTGTGAAAAATACAACAAACAAAAACAGTTTTACTTTACTTTGCGGCTTCTGACAGCGGAGATGTTAAGCTACTGAAGATTCTTTAAAAAGATCAATCTGCATCTTTTACGGAGAAAATCAAAACAAGTGATTTTTCTTACTCGGAACTTTCTTGTATGAAAGTTTTACGTATGGTGGAAGTCAAATAACTGACTTCGGGAGCAAATCGGACTTCTGCAAACTGGTAAGCATTAACTCTTGATGAGAATTAATCTTAACGGGATGTTTTGTTTTAGCAGATGGATATGATTGTCTAGAATCGTAAACAACCACTGGATGGGGGTTTACTAACGTCTAGAAACATAAACGATAGGTGATCTTTTGGTTGGATAATTTTCGGATCGGATATCTAACCTCAGATCATTTCTGCAAAATTTTACTGACCCTACTTGTAGGATCGGCTGAAACTTCAGAATTTGTGTATTTCACTAACAACCTCTGTTTACTTAATTTCTAAGCATAAACTTATAACTTGTTTATCAAATTTTCCATGTAGCAAACTGTAATGTTAATATTCACGGAACGGTATGCAACCAATCGTGCATTATGTTAAAATGATATTTTTAAAATGTAACGATTTCAAAAATGAATTTAAGCTAAAACATAATAAATCTTTACAGCTCGGGAGGTCCGTAAGGAACCGTGTCTGTATGCAAAAAAAATGATAAAAAAAAAGAACTTTGTATGTACACATATACCTCTCACCAGTAAATAATAAATGAAAAAAATATAAAAATTTCTCTTCCGTTCTCAATTTCTAGCGTTTTTGAGTAGCCGTTTCAACCTGCGGGCGCGCAATTCCCTGAGCTTTCCATCACACAGCACGATAGAACGATACGGGCCACTTTTCTTCATTCCGTCATCGAGGATCCGTTGGATGACCCCGATTGCGGTGAGGAAGGGCGGTGACGTGATGATGTAGGCTTCTGGGATGTAGGCGCTACTCGACTTCTCCGGAACGGTTGTGGGGGGATCTACTCTCGTAGGTTCCGGCTGATCCTGGAGGGCCGGCAAGACCCAAGAGTCTGGAATTGAGGGCTCGGGGACCTTTTTGATGACAAGGTCGGCTACTTCCTTCCTTGATGATGGTTGGACCTCTTGCTCGACTCGAATGGTCCGGGGCATACCTGAAACACGCCTTTTTCGTTGGCTAACGGTTTGATACTTACCGGTTGGTTCGGCATCGGGAAGGGCTGTAAGTTTCTTGGGGGTTGTCCGGATCACTGGTTTCCTCCGGGGAAACGTCACCTCAGGTGTGGTCAGGTCCAGCTTGGCCATCCTTCGCAGCGTCTCCTCGAAATTGGGTCGGGCTGCGGGGGTGGAAGTCCTGCTGGTGACCAAGGTAGGCCGGGTGGGTATGCGACCCCATGGTGCTCCTACGGTAGGAGGGACCTGCAATCTTCTCTTCAGCACCTCGGCGTCTCGCTGGGATCTTCTCCACAGGTTTCCGGTATATTGGCTTGATTTAGCCTTCTTTTGAGAGTGGATTGGTGGCATCTTGTAGCTGAACACTCGTATTTTGAAAAGCAAATACGCAGTTTGTGAAAATTTTGAACCATTTGTTCGATAAAATTTTATCCTATCTCGCAAGGTCTTTTGCATGAGATTGGAATTATCAAAAATTTCTAACAGGGTTGTCTTCAGAAATTTTCGTTTAGATGGCGGGTTGTCGGTTCGTTCGCACTTTTCAGGGGCCTTCCTATCTCTGCTACCGGGTGATTCGTCGGCAGCCTTTTTAGTATCGGGCTTAGTTTTAACGACTTTGCGGTCGATTGCCATCGGATTTATTGGCTTATCGGAGTTAGTTTAACGACGTTTCGGTCGTTTGCCAGCTGATTTATCAGATTTAGTTTAACGACTTTTCGGTCGCAATCCATCGGTCTTGTCGGATTTATTTCGGCGTTTAGTTTAACGACTTCTCGGTCGTAATCCATCGGTCTTGTCGGATTTATTTCGGCGTTTAGTTTAACGACTTCTCGGTCGTAATCCATCGGTCTTGTCGGATTTATTTCGGCGTTTAGTTTAACGACTTCTCGGTCGTACAATTCCCTGGTTTTATCGGATTGGGCCTTCCTAATGGTTTTCTGATTTCGGAAACAGAGTCGCCTCTCGGAAAGTTGACCTAGACGGCGAATGCCGTTTCGTCCACACTTCTCTTCGGATGTCTTGCAGTCCCAGTTACCGGGTGATTCGTCGACAATCCTTGATTCGGAATCGGCGGAGGATTGACGATCGAATCCGGGATCGAAATTTGCAACGGGGGGCTGGTCGGCCATATGGGTGAGAAATGTGGTCTTCAAGCCGGCTCCGGTCGTCTAGGCTCAATTGCGACTATCGGGTTTATCAGTTTTACCATTTCGGTCGGCACCTGTCGGATTTCCTATCGGACGGGAATTATCGGAATTAGTTTGCGGTCGTACATTATCGGTTTTTTCTCGGCTTTTAGTTTAACGACTTTTCGGTCGGAATCCCATTGGTTTTATCGGTCGGGATTCATCGGAGTTAGTTTAGCGACTTTTCGGTCGGAATCTCATTGGTTTTATCGGTCGGGATTCATCTGTGTTAGTTTAACGACGTTTTCGGTCGGAATCCATTGGTCTTAATCGGATTTTTCTTGGCTTCGTAGTTTAACGACGTTTCGGTCGGGATCCATCGGACTTAATCGGATCTTTCTCGGGTTTGTAGTTTAACGACGTTTCGGTCGGTTCTGTCGGTCTGATCTCACGGTCGGGGATTCTCTCGGCTCCTAGCAATCTATCGGACTGGCCATCTCTATTCGGTTATTCAATCAGCGTGATTAAATTCGGTTCCACGGCGAAATTCATTCTAAAACAAAAATTTTAATCGGGGATCGGAAGGGGATGGGTATCAGTTTGATTTCTTTAACCGAAAACGGTAGCTTTTTAAACTCGGTGTAAGTGACCAAAACAAAGTGTCCCTGCGCCGGGCGTCAAAATTTGTAACGATCTTTTAGGTCGTTCAAATTGCCCCTTGGGTAGCCAGGGTTTTAGGACGTCTGGTCGATTAATTTTTGCACTTACTTCTTTAAACTCAGGCGCCAAAAGCTTTTTATAGGTAAAAACTTTAAAACTATAATATTAAAACAAATGGTTGTTTTCGGAAACTTTAACATTAAATTTATTAAATGAATTATATACAATATAATTTACTTTAAAGAAATGGTTTTCACAATTTAATTACTTTATTCTGATTTTGAAATTAACATAGTACGGCACTGGAGAGTTTTGGGTATTCATGTACATACAAACAACATAACCTTTAATAATTCGACAGTTAATATTGAATTAGATTAATTAGTTTGCTACTGTGAAAAATACAACGAACAAAAACAGTTTTACTTTACTTTGCGGCTTCTGACAGCGGAGATGTTAAGCTACTGAAGATTCGGTAAAAAGATCAATCTGCATCTTTTACGGAGAAAATCAAGACAAGTGATTTTTCTTACTCGGAACTTTCTTGTATCAAAGTTTTACGTATGGTGGAAGTCAAATAACTGACTTCGGGAGCAAATCGGACTTCTGCAAACTGGTAAGCATTAACTCTTGATGAGAATTAATCTTAACGGGATGTTTTGTTTTAGCAGATGGATATGATTGTCTAGAATCGTAAACAATCACTGGATGGGGGTTTACTAACGTCTAGAAACATAAACGATAGTCAGGATCGGAGAATCGAATGTGCTTGTCTAGAAACATAAACAACCACGTGATGGAAATTTACTAACGTCTAGAAACATAAACGGTAGCGGAGGATCGGAATGTCGAATGCAATGTCTAGAAGCATAAACAATACATTGACCGGATAGGTGATCTTTTGGTTGGATAATTTTCGGATCGGATATCTAACCTCAGATCATTTCTGCAAAATTTTACTGACCCTACTTGTAGGATCGGCTGAAACTTCAGAATTTGTGTATTTCACTAACAACCTCTGTTTACTTAATTTCTAAGCATAAACTTATAACTTGCTTATCAAATTTTCCATGTAGCAAACTGTAATGTCAATATTCACGGAACGGTATGCAACCAATCGTGCATTATGTTAAAATGATATTTTTAAAATGTAACGATTTCAAAAATGAATTTAAGCTAAAACATAATAAATCTTTACAACATTCACCAATTATTATTCTTTGTTTGACTTTTTTAATTATTGTTTTGCTTTCAGATTTGCAGTAGCAACTTATCGGAAAACATTACCACAAACGACCATCGACATCACTTAATTTTTGTTTGTGTCAGAATAGCACGAAAATATCTGACAACGCACTTTGTTTGGTGTCTTAGAACAAAAACTTCAACTTTAACTTCACTTGGGTTAGATTATTATATATTTTTATTGACCGGAAAAAATTACTACGATAACTTCAAGACGTCGTGCTTGCGCACGAAATCGTGGTCAAAAACACATCTGCTGTGCTTGGTATCTCAAAGTCAACTGTTCTCTTATCTCCATTCTCTTCTATTTGTAATCTGGCATCTTATGAAGTCAAATCAGCTTTTTCAAATTATCCTTCTTTCGTTTTGGAAAAACGAACAGTCGAGAAGTTCACGTTGGCCTACAATAAGAGGGAGTCAACGGGTGCAGTACTACTGGACGTGTCGAAAGGTATGGCACTACAGGTTAATGTTTAAGATGTTACAGGCCAAGATTCCACCAGGTCTAGTTCAGCTCACGGCCCCCTACCTGAGGGATAAGTGGTTCCGGGTTAAGCTGGAAAGAATTCGCTCCACGGTTTGACCGATCAACTTGGAAAAATATCCGATAGAGCGATAGATTCGACATAAATGGATCTAGCTTTTTGGGGTAGTTATTCTTTATGTGTCTTCATCTCACTTTTTGCGTTCAACTTGGAAAAAATCCGATAGCGCGACAGATTGGGAATTCGATAGATTCGAAATAAATGGAGCTAGCTATTTGAGCTATTAAAAATTATTTTTGTGCTCCTCTCACTTTTTACGTTCGACTTAGAAAAAAATACGATAGAGCGATAGATTCGAAATAAATGGATCTAACTTTTAACGGTAAACTTATTAAAATTAAATTAAAATGGAATGTACTATATAGTATACATGAAAAACGTACGAAGAGTTAGAATACAGGAAAGTACACGGACTGTCAATAGAATGCGTGACGTCATCCGCTGCAAATCGATAAGCTGGAATGCTTCCTGATAATATCCATCCCAATTTGGTATCTTGACTTAGTATTCCCCCGTTAACTTTTTGTACACCTTCTTGCATGATCTTTCCCATTTCTTCTGCACCTAATATTGGAATCTATTAGTTCATCAATAGTTCATTGGCATCTAATTAGTTTAGTTTCTCATGCTTTTGATAATGCTGCCTCCAATTTTTTGTTTTTTTCCCAGAATTCGTCTTCGATTTTCAAACATTCTTCATGGAATATATGTTTAGAGCTCGCAACTTCTTCTTCTTCTACTATGTTTGCTGTTTCTTTGGTTTTCTGTTTTGATTTCTGAATACTGTTTGATAATTCCCATTCCAGTATTTACTATCTTTTTTCTAAAGATTGTAGACGTATTGCGCTGAAGGGTAATTTATTTGGTTGATCCATTTTCAATTCCAATTGCATTATTTTCTCTTCATAGATATCTTTCGTTTCTTAGAATATATTATTTTTGAAATATTCATTGTCATATCCGTATTCATATTGCGATATCGAGATACCACGTCAATGGAAGTACGTTATTCAAGATTCGGGAAAATGTTGTTATTAATAAAGCATGTGACTTATCAACGTAATCAGAAAAACTTCGTCCGATACCAAGAAATTTAGTTCAAAGTCAAATGATTTGTAAAAAAGGACATAAAGCAGGTTTGAATAAAATAAATTTAAAATGTAACATTTAATAATTTTCTTTGTTGAAAAATGTTTATTTATAGTAAATGAAAGATTGTTTAGTAATAAGAAAGGTATTTCAAAAGTTAGAATTTTGTTAATTAATTGATTAATGTAAAAATTTATGTTAGCGTTAAATTTAAATAAGTTCTTAAAATCATTACGTGAGTTCGACGTGTCACAAGTTAATGAACTGTGAATGGAAATTTCATGTCCAGCATCTTTATTTATTCAACCACGAAGCACTTAGGAAGAAGTCAATCCAATCTGAAAATATAAAAATTTTACTTATAAAATTTCAACGAGTCACAATTGGCTTAATCCATACCCGTACTGTGAAACTTTCGATAATATTGATTTTTCCGATCAACCAATAAAATGCGTCTACACAAACATCGAGATTGCGATGAATTTGGAGATAGAAAAAAAAGACAATCGAAGAGGTCCTTGTGTTAGATTTCACACGTAATGGTGGCAAATTTTGATCGTCCTAATAAAAATTAATTTTATAGTGAAAATAATTGGTGAAGGTATAAAATACCAGTGTAAAAATCAGCAAATTAATTACTTACCTACGTAAAACTAAAAATAAGTTGAAAAACGTAAAGGATTGAGAATATTTGTGAAGAATTAAAAATCGACACAAAACGAGGTCAACAAACTGCAACTGGGAACCTTTGCATGGTAATAAACCCATCGAGTGAACTTTGGTGCGCAATTGTACCATCTCCAGTACAAGTAACGAAAAGATTCCTGTATTTTTCTAAGGTAACGTGCACATTCAAGTACAATTTTAAAATAACTAAGTGAAATTTTCGGACTCCATACGACACGTGTTTTTCTTTATTTAACGTTCAGAATTTTGATAATTAGATTTAATAATAGAACTTTTTAATATAACAAAACCTTTAATTACATTTTTGTGCTCAATAAAAACATTATTATTTTTGTAACGAAGGATATTTATTTTGACCTGTTCCGCGCCCATAAATTTATTTACAGTATTGGTCACGGAACGAACTCACCCTGTACAAGGTAAGACACATGCAATCCGAACCAGCTAAGCCGAGGCATATTATTTCCATTTATTTGTATTTACTAAATTTCACATACATTTCCATTGACGGGGTACAAATTACGTACACTCGTACAAGACATTAATATTAAAAACGTTTAGCTCCGGTGAGGCAAAGGCCTTCACAGCAATTTTGGCGTCACAACGTGGAGGCACGAGTCACCTCGAGTAACCTCGAACCACGAACAAAGTTAGGTTATCATAATAAAAAATACTAGATAGGTTAATCACAACGAGAAATTTAAAAATTATTTACAACGTTGACATTAAAACTAAAAATTTTCTTAAAACTAAAATTAAAAATATTCTTATTACTAAAATTAAAATACATCATAATTTGCTTAATGACTATTTCCTTAAAATTAATTTGAATAAATACATAAAACGTAAACCACAATGGCAGAAAAATCTGATAGGACGTTAAGGTACGAAAAGAAAAATCCGGAAGTAGAGGAGACAGAAACGGAAAAGGAAGAGGACATATTGGATGAAGTAGTTGTATCAATAACTGAGGAGGAAGATAAAACGGCCAGCGAAATTCCGATAGAAACAAATATCGACGAAATACCCAAGATAGAAGAAGAAATAAAAAGGCCATCAATGGAAGAGATGATAAGCATGATGTTCATAAGTACAAAAGAAGATAGAAGGATAGCAGCAGAATCCAAGAAGGAATTAAAAGAAATAATACAAGACACCAAGAAGGAGTTGAACGGAAAGTTCGAAGAGAATCAGATTTTAATCATTAAAAGGACAGATGATATAAAAAAAGAACTTAATGAGAAAATACAAGAGGCAAGGGAAGAAACTGCGGGAGCATTTAGGAAATCAGAGGAAATGGTAAAAGACAGCTTAAAAAATTTAAAATTAGAAATGGAAAAGAATTTTTCGGACGAGGTCAATAAAACAAATAAAAATGTACAAACGGTAGAAGAAAATGTATACGAACTAAGTGAAAAGGTATCGGAAATTAGTGACCAAATCATACCGGAAATAACAATCAATAAGAAAATTATACAAACTCGAACAATTTTGGAAGAACAAATAGAAAGTTCAAAACAGGCTATGAATCAAGAAGTGTGTAAATTAGAAAATCGGGTAGAAATAAAATTAAATGATCAAGGGGAAAAACTAAAACGAATTGAAGAAAATGTAAAAATAAAATGTGAAAGCACAAACAGTTCAATAACTTTATCGGCTCTACAAGACATTACGTGGCCGACAAACAACGGGCAAGCAATAAAGTTCTACGAAAAAGGGGACTTTAACCCTAAACAGTTTATAAAATACGCGAACCGCAGCATAAGTCACATCCGTGATGTGAATAAATTCAAAAATTGCATCTGCTTAATGATGGGTGGCAATGCTAAAAAATGGTTCGGGTGTGTGCAAGATAAATTTGAAGATTTTGTCGGTTTCGAAAAACTATTTCTAGATCGTTATTGGGACAAGCAAGCTCAGGGGCGAATACGCAACGAGTTAATGAACGGGAAATTTAAAGGGTACGGTCGCCGCAATGATTACGCGGAAAACATTATTAACGAGGTAACGCAACTTGAACCGGAAGTATCCGAGGAAGAAATCGTTGAGCACTTAGCCAATCATTTTTGCCAAGACATAATTAACCGGGTAGCTCTTGAAAATATAAACACAATCTCAGAATTGTCAAAATTGTTAAGGAGAACGGATGCGGTTAACATGGACGAGAGAGCCAATAGGCCAAGTTATAATAACGCAACTAGAAATTTCAATAATTATTCAGGGGGGCAACACGACTCAAATAACCAACGTACTCACTACAATAATGGGAATGACAACCGCTATAATCGGGACAACAGGTACAACCGGTATGAAAGATCGGGAAATTATAATCAAAATAATAATAATAATCATACGGGGTACAACAATTTTGAAAATCGCAGGGGCGCTAATAATAATTTTAATGCAAACAATCGGGATAGTCAGGATAATCGCAATGCGGGATACAACTCCAACAGAGGTAATTTTGGTAGAGGTAACTATTACGGAAATAATCGAAATTATAATCAGGGTTATCGTGGACGTTTCCAGAGAGGAGGCAGGTATGAGTCAAATTGGCGTAATTATGACAATCACACAAACGATCGAGACAATCAACAAGGGGGTGACGAACGTTATCCAAACCGAACGTCAACCAATACAGAAAACAGACCGATTAATAGTGTTACGATAAATAGGACACCTGCTGTGGATGAAGAAGCATCTTCTCCACAGGATTTTCAATAAACGGCGTGCCAAGGAATATGCAGATAAGCTCTTACCAGCATCCCAAAGAGTTTATAAGCATAGAAAATACTGGGGGGTTAAATAATGAAAATAAATTCGACTTGTTGCCATACATAATGGTAGATATTAATAACGTTCAGGTAAATTGTTTGATAGATACAGGGGCAGAAATTTCATTAATAAATCAGGGGGTAATCACGAAAAACTATGAAAATTTTAAAGATTTAATTTTAAAAACTAAAATAGTCAATTTGGTAACGCCAAACCAGAAAAAGTTTTCGTCTGCGAATGAAAGCATACTCGCAACAATCAAAATAGGGGATGTAATTGTAAAAGAGTCAATCTTAATAATTAAAAACTTATCTATGCAATGCATACTTGGAATTGACTTAATTAATAAATTTAATATGACCATTGATGCAGAACGAAAAGTAGTAAAAATATTAAACAAAGAGATCACTTGGACAAACAATTTAGGTAATCAAATCACTAATGGGAATGAACCGGAAATGTTAGTAGAAAATTTAATAGAAGGGGAGTATAATGTTAATTATGTTAATTATGACAGGGAAAAAGGTTTAAGAAATGTTAATTGGGATACACAGTTAATAAATAAAAACAAAGGGGATTTAAAAAACATAAAATTAGATTGTCCAAATGATTACACCCACGAAGTCATAAAATTATTCACGAAATACGATGCATTGATAAATCAGGAGTCGGGTACCGCGAAAAATTACGTGCACAAGCTGCAAATTATCAAGGACAAGCTATTCCGCTGTAAAACTTACCCTATCCCACAATGTTACAAACACCAGGTACAATTAGCAATTCAAAAGATGCTAAATGACGGCATCATAGTAAAATCTCCGACAGCTTATTTAAACCCACTCGTTATTGTTAAAAAGAAAGACGGGAGTTTAAGATTATGTTTAGACGCGAGGGGGTTAAACGCAGTCACAAAACCTCAGTTCGAGAGCCCGGAAACTATGGAGTCATTATTATCAAAATTGGGATCATCAAAAACTTTCAGTAAACTCGACTTAAGAAATTCGTTTTGGCTAATTAAATTGCATGAAGACTCACAACAATACACAGGTTTTAGCGTAGATGGTAACACGTATATCTTTAGAGTTGTTCCATTTGGATTATCCACCAGCAGTGCAGCACTCATCGGTGCATTACAAGTCATTCTCAACCAATTTAGTCATTTTTGTGCACACTATGTTGATGACATAATAATCTTCAGCGAAAATGAAGAAATTCATAAAGTTCACTTAGATAAAATTTTAAAAGCATTAAATGACGCAGACTTGAAGCTCAACATAGAAAAATGTGAGTTCTACAAGACGCGAGTTCAATATTTGGGCTACATAATTTCAAACGAGGGTATTAAGATAGATGATGGGAAAATAATAGAAATCAAAAACTACCGTAGACCATTTAACTTAAAGTCATTAAGATCATATTTAGGGTTAATGAATTATTATAAAAGGTTCGTACCTAACTATTCCAATTTAACAGTTCCGTTACTTGAGCTATTGAGGAAATCGGTAAGATGGAAATGGGACGATGATAAACAGAAAGCTTTTGAGCAAATGAAAAATACGCTATATGAGAACGTCAAACTACTACATCCTAATTTTAAAGAAAAGTTTATATTAAAGACAGACGCCAGTCATTTTGCGGTCGGTGGAGCCCTAATACAAATGCGTGATGGGGAGGAAGAACCGATAAGTTTTGTTTCGCGAACTTTAAAGAAATCGGAGCTTAATTATTCCACGTCCGAGAAAGAAATGTTAGCTATCGTGTTTGCGCTCACAAAATTAAAATTTTACCTAATCGGTAACCGTTTTGAAATACACACTGATCACTCGGCGTTAACATTTTTAATGCGTACAAAATTCACGAATAATAGAATTTATCGGTGGAGCTTGCTCATTATGGAGTACTCATTCGACATCGTGCACATTAAAGGCAAAAATAATATTGTTGCAGACGCGCTTAGTAGAAAGGATAACCCGGTAAATAAGCCGAAAGAAATTTTAATTGCATTAAACCAACTGGTTGATGACGAAATTCCGTTTACACGTCAGGATGTTTTACTAGCTCAGGAGAATGAATGTTTTGATAACTTAAAAATTAAATTAGATAATAACGACCAAGAAAATACTAATTCATTTAAATATAAGAATGACGTAATCATAAAAACTGTGAGAAATTTAGAATTATATGTGACCATTATGTACAGTGGTAGATGTACAGTGGTATGTACAGTGGTAGATGAACCTACCACTGTAAAAATTACAAACGCGTTACATTTAAAATTTGGACACGCTGGGATCAAGAAAACATGGCTTATGTTCAGGGAAAATTATTTCTGCCATAAAGATTTAAAAATTATAAAGCGTACCATTAACCAATGTACTTTATGTCAAATGGGGAAATTTAAAAATTTTCACAACCAAAATATCGTGCAAAGCTTAAAACTAGAACAACCTGGGGAGTTAGTCGCTGTTGATTATATCGGTAATTTAATATCCAGTAGTGAGTTTCATAACATCTTCGTCATAGTTGATGCCTTCACAAAATTCGTCCAATTATATCCAAGGGTAGCATGTACAACGGACATTTCGCTGGAATTTTTGGATCGTTTCTGTAACGAAATTATTAAGCCAAAAAGAATTTTAGTTGATAATGCAACTTACTTCGATAACCAACGTTTTAGGCAGCATTGGGAAGAACGTGGTGTGAAAGTCACGTATTGTTCCATACGACATCCACAAGGAAACATCTGTGAGAGGTATGTCCAAGAGACGATTAAATTCCTCAGACTCCTGGTACACAATGATCAAACTTCATGGCATAGTAAACTTGAAATGGTAGAAAATTTCATCAACCATACCCCAAGCATAGCTACGGAAAGAACACCACACTTCCTCATGTTAAATCAGCAACCGGAACGACCATGGGTGTATGACCAGCCTGAAAAAGAATATAATGAAATACTTGAAGACGTTAGAAAAAGACTCAAGAAAATGAGTCAAAAATATACTAGAAAAATGAATAAGAAGATAAAGAAAAAGTGCAATTTTGAAATAGGAGAATAGGTGATAGTTAAAAAGCTACGATTGGGACGTAGAGAACACAATCAGTGCCAAAAACTTCAACTTCCCTATGAAGGACCATTCATCGTTGATGAAAAGGTAGCCGAATGCACCTATCAGCTGAGACATCCCGATTCGGAACAAATTCGAGGCCGATTCCACATCGACCTGATTTATCGATGGGACGATGGGGCCATTATGATTAATGACAATAGCGAAAATTAACAACAATGGCGAAACTTAATAAAAAAAAAAATAAATAAATATAATAACAACATCTATAATAAACCGCTGGGAAAATAGTAAAATAGGATCATAGTAAGACAATTGTAAATATGATTTTGTCTGAAAGTAGAAAATGACCAAGATGAAAAATTTTAAAGAAAAGGTTACGTTTTTAAATATAATTGGTAATTAGCAAAAATTTAGAAAGGAAAAGTTATTAAAATACAGTACATTTTATAATTTCAATTGAAAATGTGAACAATGAAATAATTTATTTATGTAGATCTGTAATAAAAGTTCGAGTTAACAATAATAGGACAATTGTGTGAATTAAAATAAAGAAAGATTTTCTTGAAATAATAGAGGTATTCGATATAAAATTTATGAAATAATGGGGGGGTAAATAAATGGTAGTTAACTCAGACGGAGTAACTAAATAAATAAATATGTGGAGTTAGACACCTGAAGGTACCAAAGTAAGAGTCGCAGGTGTAAGATGATGAATTAATTATGAATTTATAGGAGTAAAAAGTATAAAGGATCCAAAAAGAGGTCGAATGATAAATAAATGGGGAAAATTAATAAAATAGGTAATTATGAAATAAAGTTGAATAAAGAATACCAAAAGAGAATTGCACAATTGTAAAGAATGTAAAGAATAAAGATACTAGAGTCATTCAAAGAATAGGTAATGGATAGCAGATTTTAAATGGGAATAAAAATGAACGGGTATTTGGTAAAATAAAAATAAAAAAGTAAATCATCAATAGAAATTTAGTATAACGACAAATATTTTATAAACATGAAGTTAGATGAAGAATGAGTGAAAATAAATTTAATCTTGGTCAGATTCGTTAATTTAGTTAATACATAAAATCAGTAGGTTAATTTGAATGAGATATAATTACTTAAATTGAGTTAAATGATTAGTTAGGAAATTTTTGAATATTTGATAAGTTAGTTAGTTGATTTTGAATATTAGTTACACAATGTTACATTAAAAATGTATTTTTGTTATATATTTTTTTTGAAAGAAAAAGCACATAAATGTTAATTGTGAAATTTAACAAAAATAGGTATTTTTCTTTTAAATTACAAATTAACAGGGGGTAAATGCGATATCGAGATACCACGTCAATGGAAGTACGTTATTTAAGATTCGGGAAAATGTTGTTATTAATAAAGCATGTGACTTATCAACGTAATCAGAAAAACTTCGTCCGATACCAAGAAATTTAGTTCAAAGTCAAATGATTTGTAAAAAAGGACATAAAGCAGGTTTGAATAAAATAAATTTAAAATGTAACATTTAATAATTTTCTTTGTTGAAAAATGTTTATTTATAGTAAATGAAAGATTGTTTAGTAATAAGAAAGGTATTTCAAAAGTTAGAATTTTGTTAATTAATTGATTAATGTAAAAATTTATGTTAGCGTTAAATTTAAATAAGTTCTTAAAATCATTACGTGAGTTCGACGTGTCACAAGTTAATGAACTGTGAATGGAAATTTCATGTCCAGCATCTTTATTTATTCAACCACGAAGCACTTAGGAAGAAGTCAATCCAATCTGAAAATATAAAAATTTTACTTATAAAATTTCAACGAGTCACAATTGGCTTAATCCATACCCGTACTGTGAAACTTTCGATAATATTGATTTTTCCGATCAACCAATAAAATGCGTCTACACAAACATCGAGATTGCGATGAATTTGGAGATAGAAAAAAAAGACAATCGAAGAGGTCCTTGTGTTAGATTTCACACGTAATGGTGGCAAATTTTGATCGTCCTAATAAAAATTAATTTTATAGTGAAAATAATTGGTGAAGGTATAAAATACCAGTGTAAAAATCAGCAAATTAATTACTTACCTACGTAAAACTAAAAATAAGTTGAAAAACGTAAAGGATTGAGAATATTTGTGAAGAATTAAAAATCGACACAAAACGAGGTCAACAAACTGCAACTGGGAACCTTTGCATGGTAATAAACCCATCGAGTGAACTTTGGTGCGCAATTGTACCATCTCCAGTACAAGTAACGAAAAGATTCCTGTATTTTTCTAAGGTAACGTGCACATTCAAGTACAATTTTAAAATAACTAAGTGAAATTTTCGGACTCCATACGACACGTGTTTTTCTTTATTTAACGTTCAGAATTTTGATAATTAGATTTAATAATAGAACTTTTTAATATAACAAAACCTTTAATTACATTTTTGTGCTCAATAAAAACATTATTATTTTTGTAACGAAGGATATTTATTTTGACCTGTTCCGCGCCCATAAATTTATTTACAGTATTGGTCACGGAACGAACTCACCCTGTACAAGGTAAGACACATGCAATCCGAACCAGCTAAGCCGAGGCATATTATTTCCATTTATTTGTATTTACTAAATTTCACATACATTTCCATTGACGGGGTACAAATTACGTACACTCGTACAAGACATTAATATTAAAAACGTTTAGCTCCGGTGAGGCAAAGGCCTTCACAGCAATATGTTTCTATTTTTTCGTTAAGTTCCCTTATTTGTTTCCATTGTTTTTCCAATTTTTGTTTTTCGTATTTCATGTTTTGATCTTCTGGTAATAATTTTCTGGTTTTGGCTTCCATGGTCCTTTCCAGGTATGATAATTTAACTTGTTTCTTCAAACGCATTGATTGAGCATCTTTTTCTTTGTTATTTTCATTCCTTGATTGTGCACCCATTTCTTTGTTATGTTCCTCCCCAATTTATGTTTTGATTATTAGTTTTTCTCTTGATTCCTGTTTTGTTACCTCTTCTTTTTCTTCTGCCTTTGGACAAGTTAGTAGGTATCCCATGGTTTCTTTATATGCTTCTTTATATTTCTGTTCTACGGCTTCAAAGTATTTTTCAGTAATGTACTGTAGTGTCCTGGTGTCCTTGATCAGTACCTACGAGAACACACACAATCTCTTTTGGTCACCTACTACCTTAATTTGACTCTATACTTCTCAGGGTAAATACGTCGGGGTTGACTCTAATAACGACACTATTGTAGACAAGCTTATGATTTGACGAGTTCTCGTTACCAACAAAGAGTAAACACGATTGGATCTAGTTAACAGTTTTTTTATTGGTATAACAAACTTTAACATTCAATGAACAACGCAAATCAATAACAATATTTAACATGCAACGATTCTATCTACGCACTGGTTGAAATAATTAATAAAAGCTAACCTTCTATCTCGCACAGTCGCACACAATCTTCCTTCTTCTTTTTCGTTTTTTGTGCCAAAAACATATTAGTGCTCCATTTATGCCCAGTATATACCATGTGTGTAGAACAATAATTTATCTTTGCCTTGAAAATAAATCTCAGTTGTAGCGATGACTTCAACATTACAGACAGATTTCTTTCCCTGGAACATTTCATGAGGTCTGCAAATAGCCAGTAATCACTGGAGGCCACATATGGAGAATACGGTGGATGGGGAAGCAATTCGTGTAGTTTAGTGCCATCGTTTTCAACGATTTGTGACACGGCGCATTGTCTTGGTGGAAGATCTTCTTCTTCTTAACGTGCCTATCCGTTACCGGATGTTGGCGACCTCTCTCCTATGTATGTGTTGTGCGTTTGTAGTACTATCACACACATAGGGGACCTACTTGTTTAACGCGGGCTCCGAACCGCGGGAAGTGTATACACTTCATCTCCAGAGAGGCTGTTCTAAGCAGATTACACCTCGGTGGTTTGCCATTGCCTTCCGAGGGGAGACGGTCAGAATAAAGTTTTTACTGAGCCCGGAGTCGAACCGGGCATTCAGCATTAGCAGCAACGCACTTAACCGCTTAAGCTGATCACCGTCTCTGGAACTGGTGGAAGATCACTTTTTCTTATTCATTCTGAAATACATAAATACTTAATTTTCATAAAACAATTACTCATTTGACTGTTTTCGGATACTTGTGGAGGCCAAAACCGCAACCAATATGTTGCCGCCGCGTTGCTTCATTGTGTTGAAAGCCACCAAACAGTTGAAATTCTAAAACACAAATTTTCCTTATGAATGATTGGAAATATATTTTTAAAAGTGCAAGATCTCAAAGTAAAGTTAAGAGAAACCCCTACGAGGTAATTGAATTAAAATTTAGGGACTTCAGTGATCTAAAAGACCTTCTAAATAAATCAATTAAAAACAAAAGTAAAGATGAAGATGGAAACAAAATACACTGGCTAAAAATATAATGTTTAAAATATGAAAAGAAACAGCCAGGAATTATTGTTTATAAATACGATCACAAAACTGAATACAAAAAGTGTATGCAAGAGGTCGAGGTAGACCTCGAGTAGAAACTTACACATTAACACCGGTTTATTCACATGAATTACTAATTAACAAAAAAAAGAAAACGGATTTAATTAAACTATGTAACAAAGATATAATTCCAGTAGAATTGTAACTCTGGTGCAGAAATTTACATTCTACCAACGAAGATGAAGACGAGCAAGTTCCAGAACTAGCTGCGGATGAAAGTGATTATGAAGAACTTTAAAAAATTTTTATTACAATGTTCCTTAAACTTATTTTAATTTCTCTTTTTTGCATGTTTGTAAATTTCTTCATAATAAAAAAATCTAATTAATTTCTTGTTCTTTGTTCCTTTTAGTAATTTATGCAATCCCTATTTGCAGAATACATTCAAGAATATAGTAAAGGTAAAAGTCACCAAGTGCGAAAATCGATTTTCACGGTGTTCTAAACATAATCTTATAAGTAGCAATTGTACACCATAAAACTGTGATTTTCTCAATACTAAGACATTATGGCTTAACGAGTTTTACCTTCAAACTAACGAAATATTATTACTTTAGAAAATAGGCAGCATTTTATCGTCGAGTTTCCGGTGTGTCATCAATTTATTGAGCCACTGTATCTATTTTTAGCTAATTGTTATTATCCAATTTCATAAAACATTTTACCAATCTACGATATATTTATTTGGTATACCTATTAATACAAATTAAATATCAATCCTGCCCTTGGTGGAATGAGAAATCCAACAGCGCAGTTGTATAACAAATATATTGCCGTGTTTAGCTACTGAATTTTAACTTTTTTATAGCGAGGGTAAAATAAACGGCACTCTTTTTTAATTATGCCTCGGCCAGCCTGCATGAGAACTCATAGTATTTTGGGCGTGTAAGTGGTCCGGATGTAGAGAAAAGACACATTGCAAAAATGCTATTGTGCATTAAAATTTGAATGAATTTAAAACTCAGAACTATACCAAATGTTACGCTGTTCCTGTGCTGTAAATATGAAAACCAAAAATACTCAAAATAAATCAATTCAACAAAATACCTGTTTTTTATTGATTTTAAATCGAAACAAACCATAAAATTGCAAAATGAAACAAATTAAGCATACAAATTCAAATCCTTATAAACTAAAATAAAACCCAAATTTTACATGTTCCGCACTTAAAATTGTTACTCGCGTTAGTTACGTCTTTTACCGAACAAAAGAGCTCTCAACAAAAAAAAACAGTCTTACCAATAACGTTCGACGATAACAAGTCGGTTTCCAGGAGCGGTGCTTCATAAAAACGGCCTGCTTATTTGTGTAGTTGTAGTGAAGAACCAATACGAGGACACACAATGAATCCTTGCGAACACAGTTGCTACCAGTTGGATCTCGAGTAAGTATTCCAAAAATCTTTCAATTAATGCTTGTCGATTCCATATCATAATCATAAAAACTTATCACTACCAGTGGTATCAAAAATTTTACTGTCACTCCAAAATAATTAATTAACTTATTCTACTTTCCATAAATTTAATAAACCAATCAATAAATTCCACTTTACGAAAATTAGATCTTAGTACGTTTTTCTTGCTAATCGCTACCAAGAGCGTCTTCAAATTCCAAATTTAGAACACCTCCGTCCTCGTTAACTGACGTGGGAAAAAACTTCAAAAATCAATCATATACGTCCGTCCTCGTTGCTGGACGGCGAGAGACCTCTTAACTTTTCCAACTTATCTTTTCAAAACTCCTCGAGCAGGCGCGTTTTCACCAATCTCCAACTCGTTAGTCCAAATAAATCCGTCCTTTTCCATTTCACTCAACACTCCGATTATCATCACTAAAATGCGCTTTGCCTAACATTCACAAATATCAAAACTACCCAATTTGTTTCTTTATTTTAATTTTAAATTGTTAACATTTATTTTATGCTTTTATGTTCTGTTTCTTACATTTTTATTTTCTTTACAGAGACGGCTTCTATTGAAAGGATTTATCTTGAGTTTATAACAAATCTGAGGCAACAGCAATATCATTAATTTCAGGCATTACGACAATCTGGTATAGCAAAATTTGACCAAATCGCAGTGAATTGAAGAAATTTTGCAATTGTGTCTCATCTCATTCTCTGGACCACTCGATCCCCGGCTTAATCACATCAGACCACCCCCCTATGATAAGCAAAACACGACAATA
This sequence comes from Podabrus alpinus, assembly GCA_932274525.1. Lineage (NCBI taxonomy): Eukaryota > Metazoa > Arthropoda > Insecta > Coleoptera > Cantharidae > Podabrus > Podabrus alpinus. The sequence continues at coordinate 44,671,672 of OW026456.1, read as the reverse complement.
TGTAGTGTTCTAAAGAAGCGTATCCAACAGGGAAATACACGAAACTAGTCCTAACTAAGCAAATTTTATAAACCTTGCAATTAGTGTTTTATTGATCATACAATATTACTACATAGTATAAATGAACATTTCCATACATTTATTTTACACCCCGAGTACAATAATTAGTAAACAGAAATCAGTTTTCGTTCCAAATACAAATCCATAATATCGTCTGCTTACTACGAGAACCAAGTAGGTAACTGCAAAATTTTCAAAAATGAGTTAAATGTACCACCATGTTTAGTTTTTTGCGCTCTTTCTATAGGTAAAACAAGTTAATTGATGCACGGCCCCGTTCGATAGTTATGCTGTATGAAAAACAGCTAAATGTTGGTTTTTATATATTTGATTTACATATCTTCTTCTTCTTCGTGTGCCATATCCGGTCCCCCGGACGTTGGCGACCTCTCTCCTATGCATGTGTTATGCGTTTGAAGTATTAGCACACACATAGGGGACCTATTGCTTAACGCGGGCTCCGAACCGCGGGAAGTGTATACACTTCATCTCCAGAGAGGCTGTACCAGGCAGATTACACCTCGGTGGTTTGCCATTGCCTTCCGAGGGGAGACGGTCAGAATAAACTTTTTACTGTGCCCGGAGTCGAACCAGGATTTCCGCATTAACAGCAACGCACATAACCGCTTCAGCTAACGACTGTCTCGGTCGATTTACATATAAACATTTTAATTTTTACAGGTAGAACATGGTAAATCCTTTTCTTGAGTTATCTAGATTTCACTATTTACTTATTTTCTTATACATTAATTTAAAGTATTATAACATTGCTAAAACTATAATCCTTCTTAAAAATAAATTACAACACCATACATATCAATACTGCTTAGTTATTAAACGTCAAATTTTCAAACGCTATTATCTCAAAACTGTGGTCATGTCAGTTACCTGGTTCTCGCAGTAAGCAGACGATATATTCTTATAATTAAATTTTTCCTTATGATTATTCCCCATCAATTTTAATTATTGCGTCTTCAATACTGTAATTTATACAGTATATACCCATCAATCCTCCAATAAAAACATGTGGAATTATGTGTTTTAATATTTATATTTCTAAAAGTAAATTTTGAGTTTCATTGTAAGTCTGCGCTAAGAGGATGCACCTTTCTGGTCAGGGTTATTTGTAAACACTTTCTTCACGCCTTGATCCCATTCTGACAACGAATATGCAATATTTTTATTACTCTTATCCATAATATCCAACATTTTTTGCATTGGATTGTCGTATCTAATTGCTTCCAGCACTCCCTCTATCAAACTTGTACTGTATTCTTGAAGTTTACTGAAAATATTTTTAAAATCTTCTTTAAAATTTTCAATATTGAACTAAAAATTTAAGTCTGGATGATGAGGTTCAAAATAACTTAGATAAAACTCACATTTCGTCTCATATAATCGAGCGTATTTTGCAGAATTTGCATTCCGTGGCGAGTATAATGTGAAAAATCTTCTTCCGAAAGTTGGTGACCCGGTTTAATAATAACCAGATTATTTTGTATTTTATCCATAGCTTCGTGTAACAGAACTGCAAATTCAGGAATGCTATGGTAGCGAAACTGATTGTATAGTTTCAATCTTTCAACACATAAAACTAAATCGTGTTGACAATCCAAAACTTTTTGTTTGTGCTCTGGAGATTGTTTTGTTAAGTTGTTAGTTCATCTACGTGTATTGGCTTACCATGCAAGTCATCGCATAAGATGATATTTACTAATCGCTCCACTTCAGCACCAATTTCGACAATATCATTCTTAATTTTATTTTTAAGTTCATCTACTGACAGATTTAACGAATCTTGGGTTGAACTTGCGAGTTTATTTAGATTTTCCATAACAGCCTGCAAATTACGGGCGCTCTGATTCTTTCGACCAATGGTGATCTGAATTGTAAAACAATATATTTAAATCAATATATTTAATTTTACTTCGGTGAGGTTAGTGTGCGGTTAGCCTAACTATACAGTACTATACTTCTGTGATGAAAGTACCAGGTTCAATATTTAGTAAAACTATGTTCCAAAAATGAGAAACCAATGCTGAACCCACCCGGCATATATGGTACCTTTCTATAAGATGTCGTATTCGTCAAACCCAACCTTATCATTTAGGAACATAAAGGTCTAGCGGCCAGGAGTGTAGAGTAAGAAGGTCGGAAGAGAGAAAGAAGAAAATCAGGAACATCACTTACCATAATTTTTCGTAAATGATAAATGTTGGTAGCCAAATCTTGGTAATAATGATTGACCTCGTTGAAGAAAGATTTTTCGCCTTCATCGCTTGTAATTTCGAATTTATCAAATAATTCCGTGGTATCCTTGATGCTTTTCAACACTCTTTTGTGAATATTTTTGGAAAAGCTTTCTTGATTCGAAGTTGTAAGATTTGATGTAGCTGCCTAAATAAATCAGTCGTAAATAAGTTATAAATGATTTGTTTAATAATTATAAATATTGCGGTAACCTTTATTTATTTAATCGTTATACTGCAATAAAATATGCAGCGTCTTTCAAATTTTTGTTAACCGCTATATTTATTTTTATTTTGATTAATTAATTGAAATTTTCCGTGCTAGCTCTTATTTTTTGGTTCTTTTTTAAAACATGAAACTTCTTTATCTCTGGAGTAAGTTCCTCGACGCCTTACCTTGTTTTATCACTCTTATCATGTGAATAAACTTAATTGTATCGTCGAATTCAAAAAAGCCAGATGAAAAATTAATTAATAAACAAATTGTTTTATTATAATAAATATGAAACATAAATGATATCAAATGAAATGTAATTATTTTTAAGTTCATCAATAAATCTTAATTCTACCCTGGTTTTTATTGTTTACTCGCGAAGTACTTAATTTGAATATTCATAAATTCGCGCCACTTTTATTTTAGTTATTAAATTTTTTATTATGTAGTGTGAGCTCACCCTGGTCTTCGACACGCCTACTGTTGTTACTGCTTGCAAATTCTTTTGTATCCGTTTCAAGTTAACCTCCAAGTTAATCTCGTGCAATCGTCTTCCTTTTGATTTATAAATTCCAAGAATTATCATCGGATTGTATGATAATCGTGAATCGGTTCTCCATAAACCGTAATTTCCAATATTTTTCACATGTAAGTGCAAAAGTACTTTTATTTTCACTAAAGATCTTTTTCGACACACACGTGTTTAAATCACAATTTTCTATTGTAGGTCTCCACAAACTGAATTGAATTTATCAATTAATTAAATTTTTACGGAACACGAAATTTTTACGTGTTGTCCGTATCACACTTTGGTGGGAGACTCCTGTTTATATTTTTCGTAACCCTGGTTATACGAAAAATTATTCTGTTCCGACAAACCTGATTTTGTATTTAAATTGAATCAACTTTTCCCATTGGTAAGTTCCATTAGCCTTTTTGATAATCTTTATCATTTATTTAAATGTTATAAATTTGTTAATGCACTTTTGATTGTTTTTTAGTTGTCTTCCGATTTACACTCCTGTTCCAACGGTGACTTATTGTTTGGCTCTTCCGAAAGCCTCGGATGAATTGTTACCGCTGCACTTCGATGGACCGATTTAACAACCATGTAAAATATCCTTTTATCATTTACGAATCACTCCTTAACTAACAATTGTTTATTTTATATTACCAATTTCTTAAATCTAACATTTTATTTATTAAATTGTGAACATGTTTTTAAAGACAATTTGTTTCATCTGGGACCTTTTTATTCTTTTACCTGTTTGTTTATTTACAAACGATTTACTAGCATTTTGTTGTGATGATTTCGTAACCTCGAGAGACTTTCTCCTCCTTAAAAGAACTTTCATGCAATTTATACCAGCGTATGAGCATATTTAATGATTAATTCTTTATTGCCCATTTGAATCATAGCAATATACTGTTATGGTTTGCTCAATGAGGGATGATTTTTGAGTCATTTGTTCAAAGATTGCAACGCTCATGAGGTCCTTTCATTGGTTCAGACTAAAATTGTCAGTTGAATAGTTGTATCTGGGTTTTCCGTGATCCTTAAATGTAACTAACTGCTTTGCCTCAGGAAGACAAAAGATGCATACGCTGCTAACCCTGAAAAATAAAAACAAAATGTAAAAAGATAAATATTGGTAAGAGTTTGTTCAAGGAAATAAAATAACAAATTAGGTTGATTAAATTATTTGTAAATATAGGATTTTAAATTTAAAATAAGTGGCGGTTCGAAAAGTACATGCGCGAGTGATAGCGTTGGTAGAACAATTTTGGAAATTGATAAGGAGTTGGGGTTTCGTCTACGGTGACGTTAGGACGTAGGAAGTCGACCCTCGTCCATGGCGACGGAGAGACGTGTTGAGAGTGGCGTCTCGTCCATGGTGATGGGAAGACGTGTTGAAGTCGATAGTCAGCGAGCTCAGAATGCGAAAAGATTAAGTTATTTGATTAATTTAGAAGATTAAATTGAAGATTTAGTTAATTTAATTGGAATTATCAAGTTAATTGTAGAAGAAGAAAATATTTTTGAGGTTTATAAAATAATTATTTGGACGGCGTTGATAATTGATGATTGAAAATTTGATAATTGAAACAAAAGTGAATTATAATAAAATATGGAACCATTGAGAATTTTATGGGAAACTATGAAAATTTAATGAGATTAATAGTGGAAAAGAATAAAATCAACTTACCTGTGATTGATTGGACGGTCCGAGATCGAGGATTTGTTCGACGGTCATTTTCTGCTTATTTGGTCGAGTCAAATTTGGAAGCTGTATCCAAAGGCGAAGGCACCAACGCTACACGTGTAACAACTCCGAGAGAGTGCGAGTACGAAAGAACGAATATACCCGGGTAAGAATTTTTGTGCGTTGAATTTCTTTATTCGAAATAGACGAGTTATTACGTTATTTAGTTCGGTTGCGCAAAACATTGGGGTTTTTAATATTGAAACATTTCGTTTGTGCAATTTAATTTGTTAATAATAAAAATCAATATTTGTTTTTTTAAATTTTATTATGTTCAATAAATTACATTGTTTTTCATTTGGCTACGTATGCGTTTAATTTCAAAGTTGCAGTATTGGATCACGGAGAAAGGCATATACAAATTTTTTTGTATCCTCATTATCTAATAGTCTTTATAAGAAAGATTTAAAGTAAGTTGACGTATGAGTGTTGCAATTGAGTATAGGAATTCACCTTTGACCCTGAAAGATCTCATCTGCTAGCTGGTGCATTTTTTTTTTAATAAGTGGCATTGTAATTTTGTTAATAACAGTTTACAATTTTACAAGATTACATGGCAATACTTACATAAGTTTGCGTCATTGTATGTATTATATATGTATATTCAAGAGTTATTACAAACTTTGCAATGGATAATGCAGAAAGTAACGGCAACTGGATTATATAATATAGGTAATTATCATTCTATATTTTGGTGTGATATTACCAATTTATTTTTTTATTCAAGTTAAAATACAAACATCCTGGGAGCATTAATCGTAGTTTGAATATTTATATCTTTAGAATGTATACATAGGGTTTTTCAAAGTTCGATGCTGTCTTCCGTCGTCATTATCTTGATAAGAAGCAATATAATAAAATAGAATTTAAAATAATACTAAAACTGCAAAAGAATAGGTAAATTGTACCGATATCAAAACAGATCAATTGAGTAGTTATTTCGAGAGTGAGGAATAATAATATACTAATTCCAATAATGCAACTTTCCATAATTCAAATTTAATTCTTAATAATAGATACAAAAATTCTTATACTCTGTCACTAAAATCATGGCATCTAATCCTTCCAAAATTGTACAAAATTTGACCCTTCAAACTATTTAACAACTTTAAAAAATAATGCCGTGATCCAAATTAAAATTTATATTGTTACGCAAAATAGCCTCCTTGAACAATTTTTTATTTAAGCTATTACATTCTAAAAAATGGAATATCGCTCTCTTTCGAGATTTACAAATCCGTTTTTTTTTGGGTGGATTAATCTCCTTATTCCAAATTGTTGGGTTACAAACTTTTCTGGTTTTCCCTCCTTATCGCTTGTATTGCGTCCGGTTCCCCTCACATACTCTCACAGTGTCGGGCGATTCACAGCGCTCTCCACAATATCCCTCCATCCCCATCTATCGCAGACCCTCTCCGCACATCCATCGATCCCCATCTCTTTCAAACCATGTTTTACTTGGTCCAACCATGTAATCCTCGATCTTCCCCGAGGTCTACTCTCTCCAGATTTCCACATTGTTATCGCTTTTATCGGAGTTGTGTTCTCGATCTCATGACGTGCCCAAACCATGCAAGGTGTTGAGATTTTATGTATTTTACAATGTTTTCTCCATTGCTTATTCTTGTGATTTCGTGGTTCATCAATGCTCTATGTTCAGCATCGACTTCCCTATTTGGTCTCAATATGGTTCTCATAACCCGGCGTTCAAATACTATGAGTTTTTCTTCTTTGTCTGCCGACATACACATTGTCTCCGACGCGTATGTTACCACCGGTCCCACCTAAGTTCTATAAATTTTTATCTTTGTTCTTCTTGTAAGTTGCTTACTTGTCTACATGATCTTGTTCGCATAGTAAACCCCGTTACCGCCGCTTATTCTTTTCTTGATTTCTTCAAGTCTTTCACCCTTTCTATTTATTAGTATTCCCAGGTATGCAATTTTCACAAAAACACCAGTTTATATTCCCTTTTCTGAAGTTTTTGAATTGTCTTAAATAGGAAGTTTTATTTGAATAAAAATAGTTTACCTGTTTCTATAAATAGATTAAATGATGCTTTTACTCATTTAATACATAATTATTACCTCGGGCACTCGCTATTTACTAAACAAAACTAATATTCTAATACCCAACGCAGTATCCGCTTGCACGACTGCAAGCGATTAGTGCTAGGAAACCGAATAAAGCTGTGGAACTCTGCAAAATGTATTTTAGGCTCACTACTTGATCTCATGAAGGAATCTGTCATATCAGATTCAAAGGAAACAATGTTGTTGCAATGAAAATTAAAATTTTGTAAGAAGGTTTTATTATCTTTAACCTAAAATTGTATGGGTTCTAAAAAGGTGAATCATTGTAAAAATAACAAACTTTGTATGTTGTGAGATATTGTATTCTTTCTGAAAATGTTTACAGAGTCATTTCAATGTATTAAGAGTCTTGGTTTGTGTAATCTAGCGATAAAGACCAAAATCCGGTGTGTTAAGTGATTAACATGGAAGTGACTCGGGTCTCGACGGGATACTTCAACAAAACCAGTGAATTCTGAAACATAAAACATTTTAAAGTAATTTAAAAACTCTAAAATTAAATAAAAACTTACCTTCGGATGTTTGATAAATTTAATAATGTGAAATTTGGAAAATTTGGATATAATTAAGATTTAGAAGGGGTACAATAGACACAAAATTTCGAAAATTTAACAGATAAAGGTGGGAAATTTAGTTTGCCTTGGGCGCTCGACCTATGAAGTCCAGTAACGATAAAATTTTAACCAATATTGATTTTGGATCGTTGTGTTTGGAGGTTATGAAATTTTTAACCGCACTTTTTGTTATGAAACTTCGTGGATGGAATGCAGAGGCAACACTCACGTTTGAGATACCTTGCCACTTTAATTAATATCCTTTTTTTAATGCATTGTTTTGGTGAAGTAGATGGAATTAGCATCTTTAAAGACATGTAATATTGAATTTTGATAATTATTTTATATTTTAAATTTACCGCTTCTTTTGGTTTAGAATAATTTTAGATGCCCTGTATATTTAGTTTAAAATAATATTTTATGCGACACCTTTTGGTACAGAAAGATAACAAGTTCTTAAGAGTCATTTTTGCTAGGTTAGCGTCTTTTCTTTGTTATCAAACTATCGGTCACTTGTGGGTAAACCATTGAACATACCAGTTGGTTGGACATTTCTTTATTTTCAATACAGATATTTCTGAGTGTTAAATTTCTTTTTGTGTTTGGTGAGAAATTGTACAGGTATAAATCTTTTAATTAGTTTAAAATGTTACTACTGAAATGGGCAAAATATTATGTTAATTCAATTTATTCGTGTTTAAAATATTCCATTGTTTAAAAAAAATAGAAACTTAAAAGATTGTTTTAAAAAGGGTTTTACATTATAGTTAAATTTGGTTTTCTAAATGCATTTTAAAGTTATTTATTTATTTAAAGGTAGAAATAGTTCATTTATGTAAAATTTTTGTTACAAGGTTATAGGTAAAGGGTGCGTGAATTATTAGGACGCTTGGGTAAGAGGGAATTGTACCTCAAACCGGGTGTTTTATATTCAAGGGTACAACAGTGGAAAATTTTACTATTCGATTCAAGGCTAAATCTAGATCGTTGCCACATGTTAAAATAAATTCACAAAGGGATTCTTTTAAACTGCAAGGTCAAATTTCTAATGGTAATTTGTTTTTATTAATACAAAGTAAATGCAAGTATGATTATATACAGGATATTTTTAATTTCAAATGAGTTTAGATTTATAAATAAGAAGTTTCATTATTTAAAATAGGTAATCTGTTAGTAAATTAAATAATTATATACAGGGTGTTTGTCAAAAGTTATTGCTAATTGTTTTCAAGTACAAAGAATTGATTGGAGGAATTCAGTCATAGTTTAAGGTGGCACAACAGCTTAAAATATGATGAAAAATATGTCCGCAAATCTTTTTATCTTGGAAAATAATTGACTTATTTAAAACAATGTTTTGGGTTCGTTACGTGTACATTTAGCTTCGACGATTTGGGTAAAAGATTATAAACAACCCCTATTGACTTGGAAAATAAATTACACAAGACCAATCTGCTTAAATGCAAACCATAAAGCAAATTACATTGAACTGTTCCCAGAGAATTGTTGTTAATTAAGTTGTTGTAACTTATTAGATCAGGGTTTTAATATTGGTAAATTAGGTATTTTAATTATTCAAATACAGGATGGTTGAACTTGTTTGAATTAGGTTGTGATTTTAATTTGTATTTGAACAACTGTACCTCTATATGTTTTTCTAGAAGAACGTTGGCCCGGCGAGATATATAATATTTTAGCCACTATAAAACCAACGAAGGATTCCTTGATCTTCCCTGAATTTTGATTTAAACCAGCAAGCCAAATATAAATTATTGTTTCAACTGAGTTTAAATAAGTTACAATTAATTAGGTAGTAAATTGTAATTCAAGGGTTTTTATTTAAAGGTAGATTAAAAGGTATTTGATTTTATTAACAGGTAGTGCTTCATTAAAACACATAGCTTTACAAAATCTTCAAAGAATGTACTAAGTACATGAAGAAACTATTATTAAAATCCTAAGGATTAAATAAATTAAGAATTTAAAAGTTATTGAAATCATTAAAGCGATTTAAAACAAATCGACTTTCAGGGTAATTAAATCTACAGATTTATTAGGTCATGAGTTAGGTAAATCATTGCTTCAGGTTAAATTCCTCAAACAAGAATATTAAAGATAATAAAAGAATTTGACATTGCCCAAATATGGTAGTTTTATTTGTGTTGGAAGTTAATGGTTCGTCTCTCTTTCGGAGCGATCATTTGTTTGTTACAGTTGTTTTTGACACTATGTTTTGTACACCGGAAGAAAGAGTTTGGTTACTAGATGGCGATCGTAGGTATTTTCACTACGTGGTGGTCCAAGTTATTTTCCGTGTCGTCGAAGAAGTGTGATTTTAGATTTGAACTTTGTTAGTTCTCAATAGATGGCGTTTTTCTGGAGAGGACTTTGGCGCGAAGTTCAAATTCAAAAGTTGCATCTTACAGACAAGTCGCTAGTAATTTATCAGTTGGCTATTTTAAACAGTAGCACTTCGTTTAATTGGAGGTGATAACACCGAGGAATATTGAGAATTTTGGTCGATGTGAGAAATTGAAGTGTACACAACTCGCCACACTGAAGAAAGAAACTTTGAATGGATTGTCAATCCTTGATCTTGCGCAGATGCTGCAGATGCTGAGCATGAGTCACAGTAAAACATCAGGTGAACGAGTTTTAAAAGCGATAAGGTATTTTAAACACTATTATTTGATTTAAAAAAAAAACCATTTTTTTTAACTTTACGGCGTTGCATCTAACTTACGGGTACTGATAGCAACTACTATTAAAAATTTAAACAAAATTTCATTTTTATTTAATAATTAAGACATTTCGTCAAGAAAATTAACGCGAATTTAACAAGAACATTTCATATCTGTGTTGGTATTACATCAACACAGCCAAAGGAGTTAAAGAAGAGGAAGTTGCAACCAATTCAACAATTTTATTGTTTTGTAAGGGAATTTTCCCAGTAAAATTTATGTACAACATTTATTTTGTAATTGTAACTGGTACCAGGGTGATTTTGAAATTTGCTAAACTGAATATAAAAATTTTAAATGCAACTATATTTTATTTGTCACATAAAAGTGAGGCATTTAACAGAGATCCACAGCCATTAATAGGGAACCATTTGAGGAATTTATTGAGATATTTGTATGAACATTTTCTGAGTCTTGCACTTCTGTTGTTTTGCTGAGCTGAGCTAGGACCGGAGCAAATAGGTTGTTGGCATTTTCTACTAAACTGTTTAGTCCTTTAATTAACTCTTAGATCACGACATTTAAATTGGCACATCAGTAACGTAGGGAAATTTAAGGGTTGTTGTAGACTACAATATATACTACATCGGTTTGTACAACGTTCTACGCCTTCCAATATCCCTATCTGTGCTCGTTGTGCTCAATGTGGGCGAAAACTCGTTGTAGAGATATAGCACCTGACAGGATTTGAAGCCGTGGTTCTTTTAAATGAAAATATATCTGAATAAATAAGTTCTGTATATTATATTGTAATAAATCGTTTTTATCTTCTAATATTTATGTACGCAACGGGAAACTATTCATTACGGAAAATATATGTTTTATATTTTTTAACTTATATAGTTGGCAAATCAAGATCAAGGAAAATCGTGCGGTTTTAGAGGTTATAAAGTTGTAAATTAGCATTCGTAAACTGTGGTAAACAGACGAAATGATTCATAAAAATATAATATAATTTTAAATTTTAACATGCAAGTGAAAATGTCTTTCATAATAGTTGTAAAACCACAAGGTGGGTCAGTAGATTAAAATTAGGGGCGTTACATTTGAGAGGATTTAGTTCTCCAAGTTGTATATTACATACATTATTTATTTTGCAGTAAAAATTTTTTTTTTGTTAATTCTATTGTATTTTGGTAGCTTACATTGTAACGGATTTATGCGTTACGTTGCGAAGAAATTTTGGTCCGCCCTATACATACGATTTCGTTTTCATAAAATCGAAGGTTGGTGATATGGTAGGAAAAATGTGCAACATTATCAGAGAGCGGTTGTCGACATTCATGTCAATTTTAATTTGGTTTTCGTTTTAAATGTTTTAAAATACCGCGGTTTAATTATGGTTCCTGGTTTTTGATTGTGATGGGGACCTATAGTTAGTAAATTTTCCGTTTTTACCCTAATTATAATGGAGTGCGAATGTAAATAATTTATGGAGGGCAATCTCGTTGGTGGATGAATTTGGAAGGAAATACTGATAAGCTGTCCACTGGTTATGGTGTCCGCTGCTGTATTATTGTTCAATCCACTCTAGAGATTTCGATTTGATAGGCCTTTTTTTGCCTCAAATTATCTGGATGGAGGATGTTGAATTGCGATCAATCGGTGACGTCAGAGGCCAGGTTTGGGATTTGTTTTCGAAGATGAAGTTCGTAATTGGTTTTGGTATTCCTGATGGAATCTTACATTCAAGCGTATTGTACTTCAATTTTTTTATGAACATGTGACGGCGTATCTAGATAACTATTGGCTATCAGTTTCGTACTTCTTCAAGGTATCTTATATTTAAGGTTAAAGATGGAGGTTACAGGTGATGGACTTGGTTAGGGTGTAATCAATTTTGTATTTTGTAGCTTGGTTTCGCATGACTACGTATACGACGGACCACAAATCAAGATTAGGACTCGGTTGATATGTGTAAATCGGAACCCCTTTTGTTCATTGTGGGTGAGTTGCATTTACAATTTTGTTTGCATTCCTGACTATAGGAAAATTATCTGTAACTGTTTTTTTTCAAATGTTTCAACGCTATTTTCTGCGTTGATAAGTTATTTAGATACGTCGGACATTGACAATTGTTAATTGCATTATGTTGAATTGCCCCTTCAAGGTAATTCCAGCTTTAACTTGTATTCTTTATTATTTCACTTGTTATTTGTTAAATGTTTGTGTATCTGTTAGATATTATATTCAAGAGCACACGCCAACCCATCTTTTTTGACTTCATTTTGGTGTGACAATAAAACTAGACCCTTCACAAGAAAATTCCAGCATTGTTTTTTTTTAGTTAGTTGTTCGACAACCACATGTGCAAAAAATCCCACGAACATCCCTGATGTCGACGCTGGTAAAAGCTAGTCGCCCTTTGCAAAAAGGGCCTATGAGGCAACTGTGTAGTTATGAGCAACTGTCGCTATAATATTTTGATTATATAACTGCTTCAGTCAATTAGTGGCGATTATAACGGCATTATTGTGATAGAACTACTGCTTTCAACTTATAAACAAACTTTAAACTCAAAGTAATGATGTTGCAATGCCATCTGCCATGCAAACGCATGTAGCTTGTTTAAAATATAGATCGTATTTTTTGTCTTATTGACAAAATTTGATCGATTGATTGAGAGATCAAGAGATCGATCTCTTTAGCTACATGCTGTATCTAAATGGAGTGTGATAAAGAGGAGAGTGTCTTGTGATTGGTTCTCATGGAGTACTCAACTCTCACCAATGGCTTCATTGACTTGGCAGCTAAACTAGAGGACGGTATCTTGGTAGACATGATGATAGATGATAACAGCGGCGTCTGACTCGGAATGGACAGATGTAAACAGCGTCTGAACCAAAATTCGCTAACACGTCTCACCACTTTAACGTGGTGAGTAGGAGCTAGAAACCTACTAAATACTATACGCTAGAATAATTAATGAAAGACTTGAAACAATATTTGAACATATACATACTACATATTGTATTAGACGTAGCCGAGATGGGTTTCAGAAAAGAAAGAACTCTACTACGGACGCAGTCTTCACCTTAAAGCAGATAATAGAAAACAGACAAGAATTTAATTGAGAAACTCATATTATAGACTTCGAAGAACCTTTGATTATCTAATCCGAGAACAGCTTTGGAAGATAATGGAACACTTATAATAAAATGAAATTAAGTTTAATTTGGTTTAATCCGATGGTGTAATACTATATCAATAATAACATACAAATAATTTGCGCAGTTCGATAATGCTTCATTGATAATATAATAAATTTTGCATCAATAGTCCGGTCAAATTAGACCAAAAAATAGGAGTGAGGTTGCAATAATTCGCAGCCAGCTGAAAATTGGTAGGATTGTTCAAAACACCATCATAAATGAAATCTAAAAAGTCCTCATCGATCCGACACCTGGAAAAAAATTTATTCTGGGTCGAAGGTCACTAAAACGGGTTTTTCGCGATTTTCAGCAAAACGGTAAGTTTTATCATAAAATTATCTCATTCAAAAATTGTAGATCAGATAATTATCTATAAAAAATGTCTAAATACTTTTTTTCCAAAGAGCCACCGTCTTTGAGATATAACGATTCGAAAAGTTGAAAGAGTTGTAATCGTCATAATATGGGGTCCGTTACTTTGGCGCCCCCCCGGATAATATTTTAACACCAAAAGCAAGCACTGGGATCCTTAGAGCTAGCACCCAAATATGAAAGCTAGCACCATTACAGTATTTTCACAAATCGACTTTGAAACCGGGGGGGCCAAAGTAACGCTAGCCCCCCCCGGTTAATATTTTAACCCATAAACCTAGCACTGGGATACTTAGAGCTAGCACCAGCTAGCACCCAAATATGAAAGCTGGCACCATTATAGTTTTTCCACAAATTCATTTTATTTATTTGCACCTAAATGACGATTATAAACCTTAGTCCGGTCAATTTAAACATCCGAGGTTGCAATAATTCGCAGCCAGCTGAAAATTGGTAGGATTGTTCAAAACACCATCATAAATGAAATCTAAAAAGTCCTCATCGATCCGACACCTGGAAAAAAATTTATTCGGGGTCAAAGGTCACTAAAACGGGGTTTTCGCGATATTCAGCAAAACGGTATAAGTTTTATCATAAAATTATCCCATTCAAAAATTGTAGATCAGATAATTATCTATAAAAAATGTCTAAATACTTTTTTTCCTAAGAGCCACCGTTTTTGAGATATAATGATTCGAAAAGTTGAAAGAGTTGTAATCGTCATTTAGGTGCAAATAAATAAAATGAATTTGTGGAAAAACTATAATGGTGCCAGCTTTCATATTTGGGTGCTAGCTGGTGCTAGCTCTAAGGATCCCAGTGCTAGGTTTATGGGTAAAAATATTAACCGGGGGGGCTAGCGTTACTTTGGCCCCCCCCCCCCCGGTTTTAAAGTCGATTTGTGAAAAAACTGTAATGGTGCTAGCTTTCATATTTGGGTGCTAGCTCTAAGGATCCCAGTGCTTGCTTTTGGTGTAAAAATATTAACCGGGGGGGGGGCCAAAGTAACGGACCCCATATTATGACGATTACAACTCTTTCAACTTTTCGAATCGTTATATCTCAAAAACGGTGGCTCTTAGGAAAAAAAGTATTTAGACATTTTTTGTAGATAATTATCTGATCTACAATTTTTGAATGAAATAATTTTATGATAAAACTTACCGTTTTGCTGAAAATCGCGAAAAACCCGTTTTAGTGACCTTTGACCCCGAATAAATTTTTTTCCAGGTGTCGGATCGATGAGGACTTTTTAGATTTCATTTATGATGGTGTTTTGAACAATCCTACCAATTTTCAGCTGGCTGCGAATTATTGCAACCTCGAATGTTTAAATTGACCGGACTACAAGTTAACAGAGGCACTGTTTGCATACTGGAAAACCGTCTGAACTAAAGCCTACTTGCTCTCGAGAAATATTAAAGTTATATGTTTAATAACATACAAATAATGTGCGCAGTTCGATAATCCTGCATTGATAATATAGTAAAATTTGCAATCTCAAGCGCGTGAGCGGCAAACATGTTTTCAAATGCACCAACGGAGGAGGACGACGAGGAAGAGAAAGAGATTTTCTACGACGAGCTGCAAACAATAAGTGAGAATGTGCAGAAACATGATACCATAATGGTGTTGGGTGATTTTCATGCAAAGATAGGAAGGGAAGACTACAACAGGGAGAAAACCAGATAGGAAACTTTGCACAATCGAACAAATGGAAATGGAGGTAAATTGTGTAATTTCGCGACCGCGATGGAAATAAGGATTAGCAGCACTTACTATAAACACAAAAGAGAGCATAAAGGGACATGGATACACCCAGGAACAAATAGACCATGTACTGATAACGAAGGGAAAGTTTAAGAAGGTGAAGGATGTACGAAGTTATCGAGGAGCAAATGTGGATTCAGATCACTCACTGATATTAGCCACTGTAAAACCAAGACTATCTATAGAAAAACAACAAACTGTAGAGAAGACGATGAAATGGGACACCGAGAAACCAGGCAGAGGCAACATATAGAGAGAACTGGAGGAAGAGATGAACAAGGAAATTCACGAAGTCAAGCGGTGGAAGATATAAACCAAGAGTGGATAAATATAAGGAATACAGTAGTTAATGTAACAAAAGAAATAATTGGTCATAAGACAAACAAAGAGAAGAAGAAGTGGTACGATGAGGAATGCCAAGAAACGATGCGAAATAAGAATAGAATCAGAAATAAACGGCTGCAATCCGAAAAACAGGAAGACTACAAACAATATAGCGACCTGAGAAGAGAGACAAATAAGATGTGCAAGAGAAAGCAACTAGAGTGGATTGGAAGGCTAATCCAAGAGATAGAGAATAATAACAGAAGCCACAACGCTAAAAAAATTTACAGGCCGATAATGGAACCAAAAACAAAAATGAGGTTATGGTGGGAGGTCTCAAGAATGATGATGGAAGAATCATACATGACAGCGAAAAGATAAAAGACATACATACTGCTATGTTCTCCCCTAATTAAACTTGATGCACGTCTTATTTAGTTGGGCGCCACATCCGGATTGGATGAAAAAAATTCAAAATATTAATTAAATAATTTGCGTGTACAAATTTAATAGAAAGTTCACACCTTTGCCCCTTCTTTCTAGTCAGCCTGGGATTCTCTCTGGGTATGGCAGGTATTGGTGAAAAAAAATTAAGGGTGATTGTAAAATGACTCGAAGAAAATAATGATTTGATTTTTGAAATGACTAAGAATTTGTGTAGATAAGCTTCTATGCTCAGGAGATAAATATATATCACTCTTTTAAATTGATTGATCTTTAAAAATTCAGAAGTACCTTGCTGTAATTTATAAAACAATAAATGATTTGTTAATTTAGAAGTGGTTTCTATTTTTCAAAAATATCGCAATGCGCCAAATAAAAGTAATCAAAAATTAACAAAGTTATTCAGATCAAAGATCTGTACCAAATTGGTTTACAATCAAATACCAAAGAAATAAATTGAAGATCCTCCTCTTCTCTCTTTTTATCTTGCTTAATAATTTATTAAGTCTTGTCGTTGTTGTGTAATGAATTAAATTGTTTGTGTTGAAATGTTTTTGTACGAAGCGTTGAAAATTAAAAAAAAAAATTTTTTTGTTGAAGAACTATTGCTAACAGGGTGGCTTGGAATATACCTTTACGGTTCTTTCCCTGCGCCCTTTATCTTAAAACGTTCAGGACCAAATGTATAATTGCAAATAATAATGGCTCACAATACCTTTTGATGTAATAAATCCGACTCTGGTAAACAAGTCTGAGTATGAACGTAGCTCTATGTTGCGATGTCAATCAGCTGTTGATGGAAATCGTGGTAGTTGATATTCTCACGTCATGTAGATAATTCGTTGCACAGTACACTTTTAATATTAAAAAGAAGCACTTATTCACCAAATTTAAACAAAATTTGCACCAAAATATTATAATCCTAGTAGATCTTCTATAGGTAAGTATGATGGAATTATTCAATCATCAGATATCATGAAATGAATTGAGTTTTAACGTGAATTATTTCCAGAAATTCCAACTAATGCGGCCATCTTTGATCGATTTTCGATAAAGTTCTCGTAAAATGTGGATCGCGTTGCAAATCAACTGTCCAGGTCAAACGCTAAAATTCAACTGAAGTTTGCTTGCGCAAAACATCGAATCGTAGGGACCTTTTGGAAAATGTAAGTCGAAATTGTTCCTTATTGCAAAATTTAGTTTTAACGAAACAACCTTAATTTTCAGATTACATCCCATATTTAAGGAGATCACCTATTCGCTGCTTCCTTTTTGAATCCATCGACGGTAGCCAAATTTATAACAGTTTTCAGGATGTACATTGACTCTTCTTCTTCTTCTTTTCAGCCTTTTGTAGCATTTATTTTCAATTTAAACACCTTGGAATGCTACAAACGATTACAACATCATCAGGCGACCTAAAAAGACCAACATTAGTTTGTTTATTTTAGTCAATTTACTTAATCAGACTTTCGAAGTACCCTGTACTTAACTTTTGCATTTTCAAAATTTAAAATTTGATAATTTGGCAAGGTCGTCCTGACAATGAGAGAGAGGTGTGAGATAAGTAGACAAGTGCGTTTTGACGAGTAGTTTGTAGTAGTTTTTCGAAAAAGTAGACAAGCTTATAAGCCGATATCTGGGTCTTTCTACGGTTTGCTAAGTAATCAGTTACGGTAGTAATTTACTTATTCGGCAGCGTCCGGGATTAACGTAGAAGACCAAAGTAATTTAACCTGGTGGAATTACGCGAAGTTTCGGTACCACCTGTTCATATTTTCCCTCGAGGAAGCTAAAAGGATCACCGTTTATATACACGTTTACCTCGATCAACCGCTTACCGCTATTTTTTTGGAGCTCTCGTTTGTTACTTTATTTTTGGATGTTTCAACATCAACCTGATTATACCGCTACTGTTTGACACCTGTTCGATTCAACTTCGTTATCAATCGTTCAACCTGATCGCTAATCTACTGCTACATAACCACTACAGCGACGTGAATTTGACAACACCCGAAGTTTGGTTACACAAGGTCAAGCTCCAGTGCCGTCCTGAGACGAGTTTGGTTAAGGGTGAGAGTTTTATTTTTACATTTAATTTTCGTGTGGGGTTTGCGATACCGCCACAATAATTATTGTTTTCGTCGTGTATTGGTGCGCCATCTACTACCATCCTAACCAATATTTTGTTTGCTTTAATAGGGGTGAATCCCCCATGTTATTTTGATATTGATTTGACGATAACAGTTGTTATCAACGCCAGCACGGATAACCACTTGTACGGTGCAACTATTTATATTTTTTGTACTGTGCGATTATTTTTTTGTACTGAATCCGACTTGTAATTATATGTTTATTTGTGCTCCGGTGTTTTATTTCACCAGCATTTGCCCTTTCAGGAAAACACCTATTAATAACGACATAAAGGGTGTGGCGCCTTTTTTTTTTAATTCAGTTCTAGGGAGAGGGTATTCATCCCCTGCTCGCCTGACCCCCCCCCCCCATAAATTGCTCTGCTGGTGAGCTTGCTGTAGCGTCGCTTAATTTAATCACCGGGAGTACAGGTAAGATCGGCATATTTTTATTTAGTTTTGACGACTGGTGCTCAGGTGGAGTACGCAGGTCGCACTTTGTCAATCCACTGATGGATGTAGGCCTCCTTCAATTTCTTCCATGCTTCACGATCCTGTGCTCGATTTTGCCAATTTCTTCCAGCTGTTTCGATAATATCGTCAGTCCAGCGTTTTGGTGGACGACCGACGGACCTTTTGGTTGTTCTCGGTCTCCATGATAAAACTCTCTTTGCCCATCTATCAGAAGCCTGTCTAGCAACATGCCCCGCCCATCACCATTTCAATTCCGCCACCCTTTCCATAACGTCTTTAACTTTGGTTCTGTCTCTAATGCTGTCATTTCTCTGTCTGTCTCGCAACCGAATACCCAACATCAGACGTTCCATGGCGCGTTGAGTAGTTCTTAGTTTATTAGCGCTTTTGATGGTCATTGCTGTAGACTCTAGTCCGTAGGTCATGACTGGTAGTATGCATTTGTCAAAGACCTCCCGTTTTAGGCAATTTGGTATATCTGCCTTTAGAATTTGGGCCACCCTGCTGAACGCCGCCAATACTAAACGGGTCCTACGAATTATCTCCGTGGTCTGATTTTGCTTGCTTAATAATTTGATAGTATGACCAAGGTATACGTACTCGTCTACTCTCTCTATCAATCTTCCGTCTATGTATATTACGATGGTATAAATTTCAATAAGAACAAAAAGTCAATAAAATTAAATGAGCACTTTGTACATTGTTAATTGCATGAAGACATCTTAACAACAGAACACAAATTCCTATAGGTAATTTAAAAAGACTCTAATAAAGTCAAAATTATCATAAAAAGGTGCGAATGAAGTTATATACCAATGATGCGTACAAAATTATGCATACCATAAATAAATTAATAATTAAAGAAAATTTGTTTAATAAATAATTTAATTGTTAGTATTGTAAAAAAAAGTAGGTTAATTTAAGTACGTGCGGTAAATAGACAGTAATTACGTGGTTGTTGTTAAAACGATAATCATAAAATGCAGCGTCTCGTCACCCGAGGCAAAACCTTGCGTGTGGCCGGGCCAAATGATATATTGTTATGACGACGCTAGAACAGATATAAACGATTAATTGAATGACAGATAAATATAATAAAATGATATCAAAGATGCGTGGTACTTACGTTGTAAAAGAAAAATCAAAGAGTGATAAAAATTATAGGATCAAAAAACCAGGGAAACGATTGATCAGATGATAAATAAATAACGATACGCTAGTGCGACGCGAGACGGACGTACGTTATTTTTGTCCCAGTATAAAATTGATAAATTGGATTAAAAATCCAACTCGAGCTAGATAACTAGAAAAGAAAGAGAATTACTTGAATCTGCAAAAATTTGCATTTTTGCATAACAAGATTAAGATTGATAAAAATAAAAGTGCTTACCTTTGAACGATTTGTGAAGTGAAATAAACGATTGAAACCAAGATTTGCAATCGATGCAATTCAGTCTTAAGCGTGGCTGACTTGCTGTTTACGAGGAGTTTAAGAAAAATAATAGCGACACCTGTGTTTGGTAAGCCAAACTTAATTAACTATTTTTGTGAAAAAGTGATTCGTTCAAAAACAAATAACAACAACACGTATTTACAAAGATTAACACTGTGATATGCGTTTAATTTTAAGATTGTTATTTGTTGAATTTTTGATGTCATTGTTAATATAAGTTTTGGGGTTTCTGTTGTATTGGTTCATGTTAAATTGTAAAAATAAATTGTTCACATTTTTGATATTCATTGGCGTATCATTGGCGAATATACTTTCGCCACCCATTTAAAATATTTCAGAATGAGCAAAGAGTCCCTTACGAGGAATCCACTACTGAGGTAAGGTGTTTTCATGCAAAATTGAATATTTAAAAAGGAGCTAGTAAAACGGGAATTAAAGAGTTCAAAAACAACTTAATTTTCATTATAAAATATCAATACAAATTGCGTGTGACCCGTCATGAGGACCGGCACATAGCAATATATTTGAGGTGCCGTCGCTGGTCATAATCTTTGTTTTTTTGGTGTTCATTTTTAATCCCACCTTCAACGATTGAGAGTTCAACTCGGTAAGCATTTTTTGGATCTCTCTAATATCTGTACTAAAGATCACAACGTCGTCTGCGAATCGCAAGTAATTTAGTTTAATTCCATCCACGTTCACACCGAATTCTTCCCATTCCAGTGACTTAAATATATCTTCCATCGTCAGAGTGAATAGTTTGGGAGATATCGTATCGCCTTGTCTTACACCTCGATCCACTTTTATTTTGTTCGTTGCGAGGATACCGTCAATTTTAATTGTCATTGTGGCGTGGTGGTATATATTTTTTATAACCATGGAGTATCTGGAATCAATTCTTGCGTTGTCCATCGCTGTCAATATAGCGCCCATTTCAATCGAGTCGAACGCTTTCTCGTAGTCAACGAAGGCCATATGCAGATTTATATTACACTCTGAGCACTTCTCGATAAGTGTTCTAATGGTTTGTAGGTGTTCTGTCGTACTATACCCCTTTCTAAATCCAGCCTGCTCTGGTGGTTGGTAAAAATCCAGTTTATTGGTTAGACGATTTGTAATTATCTTAGTGAACAGTTTGTACAACTGGGACAACAGACTGATAGGCCTATAATTATTGATATCGTGTTTATCTCTTTTCTTGAACAGTAGAATTACCTGTGCATTCTGCCAGGTAGTAGGTATATTTCCCTCTTGCAGGCACTTATTTAGCAGAGTAGCAATACCCTCGAGAAGAGATCTACCACCACATGAAATCATTTCTTTTGTTATTTCATCTTCGCCAGGCGACCTTCCATTTTTCTTTTGTGATTTCTGGAATCTCTTCAGAATTTACATTTGTAATGTTTTGGCGAGCTTCAACGCATGTGGAATTTAAATCTCGGCATGTACTCTTATATAGGCTTGTGTAGAACGCTTCTATGGCCGCCACTATTTCCGATTTTGTTGTTACCAAATTTTTATTTACATCCCTAATTTTATGGATTTTATGTACTCCATTTGATAATTTTAATCTCAGTATTCTCATATTCATGTTATCTTGTATTGTTTCTTTAATAATTTTGGTTCTATAGCATCTGAGATCTTTTATTGTAGCCGTTCTTATTTCTTTATTTATAATTTGGTATTCTTGCGAGTCTCTGTCGAGATTTCGTCTTCTTTCCATGAGCTTGAGAGTATCTACGCTCAATTTAGCACCTCTTGGTCGCCTCCGATTTCGCATACTGATCTTTTTTACACTTGTATGAATGCCCTGTGTGATGTGTTGCGCCAACTCCTCTATCCCTAGTGTAGAGTCTCTGTTCATCGTTTCAAGCTTTGTTATAGCGAAAACCGTTAAATTCTCGCTCCATTGCCTCTTTTCGCGTTTGTAGATGGACTGTACAAAACGGCCTAGCTCATAGGAATTACCCAGTGTCGGAGCTCGCTGGGGCGCTCGAAAGCGTTCGTGGGTCCGTTTAAATATTGTTGACCAGCTTTGCTGGAATAACTGTACCCAGGGCGCCAGGTAAAAAATAAAGGATTTCAGAAGTACTT
The DNA here is from genome assembly GCA_932274525.1 of Podabrus alpinus. Lineage (NCBI taxonomy): Eukaryota > Metazoa > Arthropoda > Insecta > Coleoptera > Cantharidae > Podabrus > Podabrus alpinus. Next base: position 44,649,282 of record OW026456.1, on the reverse strand, counting down.
AGTCCCTTAAATTATTATTACAAAAATGAAAATGAAAAGTACAAAAATATATCTGAGTTGATGTGAAGTAAGCTTTACTATAACACATGGTAGGTAAGTGGAATACTTCTCGTGAAAGAAAAAAGAACGAATTCCAAAATTTAGTTGAACTAATTAAACAACAAAGAAAAAACTACCACGGCTAAAGCAAAGCCATTATCCGTTGAAATAGATGGAATAACTAGTATCTAGATGTTGTGATACGTAGTTTTGAAAAATAAAATGATAAAATGGTTTACGATGTTATTAAACCAGTAAGTGAACGAACCTTAACAGATTGTCCTGATTCCAGATGTTATCGAACCAGTAAGTGGACAAACATTACTCCAACCAGCCACCCTTTAGATCCACAGCAAGCTAAAAGCATTTTAGCTTGTGGAATAACCACAAAAAATCAAAATCAATAACACCACAAAATCAATAAAAACAAATATAAAGTAGCAACAAAATGGTCGTTGCCTTAACGTGGTGATATTGCGATATTTGCCGACCAAAACCAGTACAGTAGTTTGAATACCATCGCCAAGAACTACTCCCCGCAATCGACCAACAGAATGTTCGAGTGGTCATAACAGATCCCACAAAGTGGAACCACTAACGAACTTCACAGCCGAACAAGCGTAAGCGCCGACGACAAAAATCAAACACCCTGTACATTGGTCTACATCGCTGCTTATTTTCAGAAAAACACACACATTAAAATAAACACAAAAAAAATGTCGAACATAAAAATTTCAAATACAAGATTTGAACGCAGGACGACCAGTTCGGAAATCCTAAGCCAATGCATTCAGCCAGTAATGCTCGATACAATTCAATGAAAATAATGCGTTGTTCAAATTTAAAAATAATTATTAATTAATAATTTTAAAACACGAAAATTCGAACAAATCGCATTCATATCGACGCCTGCGAACGTAAAGATTAGACGGCCTCTAATCGCGTTGAAACAAAGATGCAAAACCTGCAAACCAACGATAACTTCGGCCAAAAAAACATTCAAAGCGAAAATGCGAGGCAAAGGAAACCAAGATGTTAACACAGCAAAAAATTAATAATTAGTGCGAAAAACAAAAAAGAAAAGATACAAAATACCTGGAGACGTCTGGTCAGGTTGTTCGAGGTAAAAATGCCGCCAGAATGCGGATTTTCCAAATATGGCGGAATGATTGTGTTTCCTCGTATCATTATCAGCTTCCAAAATATCGGTCACGAAGCGTCAAAAAAATGGAATCGCGCTAAAAGAAAAATGCACTGATGTTTCTGCACTTAAAATCAAATTTTTATTATTCGAAAAATACTTGCAAAATTGCAGCTTCATGCAGAGCAAAAATTATACGTGTGTTCGCACTACAGGCTTTATCGACCCCCTCCTTTTCGAAACTGCCTTACCGACCTTTCCGATTCAAAATTGGAAAATGTTCCGTCTGTCATTTTGGTCCTCTAACTGACAGGCGTAGAAACGCACAAATCTCCTTAATAAAAATCGATCGAATCAAAGATGGTAAAAGTATTCGATTTCTCCAGAAATTAAAAAATAAAATAGATGGTTTCGCTGAACGAAACAGTAAAAAATAAAGTTGTTGACAGATAAGCTCGACAACGAGACACACAGTAACAGTGTACTATTACATTGTCTTCAGATATCGTCGGTATTCTTCCTTGTTTTGAAGTATTGTTTCCGTCTTCACTGACATTTTCCTTGTGACCATTTTTGTTCTCTCCATTTTAAAGTTCATTTCAGCTCTTGCTCTGACCAGTCTGTGGTCACTCCCCGTGCTGAATTTAGTTAGTACTGAAACGTCTGTAATGATGTGTTTCTTGTTCGACAGTATATAATCGATCTCATTTTTTGTGGTTCCATCAGGACTCCGCCAAGTGTATTTCCTTTGAGTCTGTTTCTTAAAAAAGGTGTTCAATGCATACAGGTTGTTACGATGCAAAAAATCCACGAGCATGTCTCTTCTATTATTTCTGGTTCCTAGTCCGAAGTTTCCGATGTATTCTCCGTCCGCGTCATCTTTCTTACCAATTTTGGCATTAAAGTCACCCAGAATAAAGGTATATTGTGTGGCTGTGGTTTGCATAGCTGTCTCAGTATCTTCAAAAATCATTTCCATTTCGTTGTCAGTGTGTGCGGATGTTGGAGCGTAGGCCTGAATGAACTTAATTTTGTACCAGTTTGTAACCTGTAGTATTACGAATATTACTCTATACGAGATAGCTTTCATCTGCACAACCTTGTCGACATCCCTTTTACGTATGAACCATAATAGCGATACCACCCATGGAAGACACTTCACTATTGTGCTGGTATAATAGATTACCAGACTTGAGCATGACAGCATTTTCTCCTTTACGACGTGTTTCACTCAGACCGAGAACGTCCCAGTATATAGTGAGAAGTTCATTTTCTAATTCCTCCAGTATATCTTCTTGACCGATAGATCTTATATTACACGTTGCAATGTTCATTATCGTATGGCAGCCTGTCCTATCCCAGCGATTCTTTGCACCCTTTGCTCGCTTCCTTATCTGACCGCTGCCGTGGTCAGGGATATGCAAACTGCTGGGGACTAAGGGCCAAATTATTTGGTTCATAATCATCATATTGAAATTTGAAGGGGAAATAGCATTAAAACGCCGCGCTTGCCGAAAGTGTTGGCGAGTAGAATTTCAGCCGCCCATTCTGGGCGCAGACACTGTTTGTAGCCGTCCACTATGGGTCAGACGCTACATTTCACCATATCTGGCTACACTCACTTAGTTTGGTCTGCAGGTCAATGCAGTTTACCGGGGTGTGGCACTTGGAGCCATAAGTGAGAGTTGGGTGCCCTACGAGAACCAGTTACCATCAACCATCTCCTGCCTATGGCACTTGACGTGACCGTTGTGGTAAAAGGGACTACCTCTGTAGCACATCCCCTAAACCACGTATATTGACTATTCTACCTTTATCTATACTAACACATCAAATTTCATACGATTTTCACCTTTATGCTATTTTACAAATTTTAGACTCAAATTTATGATGATCTTATACAATGAGACATAATAGAATTTTTGGTATTACCCAATTTTCACAGAAAAAGTTATTTAAAAAGATTTTCCAATTTTAAACTTTACAAATTAACAGGTTATGTGTTAGATAACAACAAATATAGAATTTTACCATTTCTAAAGTAATTACTCTTTTTAGGAGATTTTTGAGTTGGATGTTTATCTCCTTGATCAAAGTGTTTTAAAGAAAGCTTATTTTTGTTAATTTTATGAATTTTATGATCATTTCCGTTATTGAACTGCCTATCGTAGTGTGATCTCATTTTGAATCATAGCAATACGGAGAAGTTATTTTGGCAGGCTGTTGGGAGAAGAGAATACAAGTAACAAAGAAACAAATGTAGATATAAATGAGACTAGTTAAGAAATGAAAGAACCGACAATCACAGAAATACTTTAAATAATTAAAAGGATAAAAAATGGTAAAGCGCCGGAATGTGATGATGTAATAGGGGAGGTGCACAAGTATGGAGGAGATAAACTGCACCAAAGATTATACGACCTGATAGTAAAAATATGGAGGAGGGAGGAGATGCCTGAAGAATGGAGCAGAGGGGTGATTGTACCCATACATAAAAAGGGTGATAAAACGGACACTAGCAATTATAGAGGAATCACTCCCCTGAACGTTACATATAAAATACTATCGTTACTCATATCAAACATTAAAAACATATGCCGAAAAAGAAATAGGATATTACCAAAACGGATTTAGACCAGGTAGAACAACGATAGATGCCTTGCATACGATGAATCAAATCTTGCAGAAAAGGTAACAAACTGTTTGTCGACTTTAAGCAGGCTTTCGACACGGCGATAAGAAGATATATGTTTGAAAGAATGGAAACCTTAATAATATCAGGAAAATTAAACAGATTGCGTGACGATTCAGACTTCGGAAGGGGAAACCAAAATCTTTGATATAGGTTGGGGAGTACTACATAGAAATGCCTTGTCGGCGGTGCTACTCAATTTAGCGACCAGAAATATAAAAAACCCAAGGAAACTTGAACACGAAACCGATTCAAATTATATCCTACGCAGACGACATGAAGGATCTCATAAAGGCAACAAGAGAACTGCGAGAAGCAGCGGCAGAGGTAGCACTAAAGATTAACGAGAAGAAGACAGGAGAAGAAGACAGGCAGCAAGGCTTGCAAGTAGATGAACAAAATTATGAAGAAATAGATAAATTCTGCTATCTAGGAAAAACAATAGGAGTAGCAGTGAACAGCGAGGAAGAGATAAGAAGAATTAAAAAAAAAAGAATACAGGCAGGGTATAGGACTTACTACGCAAGCAAGCACATGTTAAGAAGCTCTCAAATAAGCAGAAGTACAAAAATACGAATGTACCAAACTTTGATAAGACCTGTGACATCATAATATGGACTGGAAATCTGTAGTCTGAGAGTAAGCGAGTAAGCTACCCATATTTGAACGAATAGTTCTGAGGGGAATCTGGGGTCCAGTGAAGACGGAAACGAATGAATACAGGAGAATGATGAACTTTGAACCCTTAAATAAGATGAATGGCGGAAACAACATGAAACACGTTAAAGCGCAGAGAATCGGATGGATGGGGGCTTGTATTAAGAAGCTCACAAATAACAGCAATTAAAGTGACAATGGGGTGGAGACGTGGAGACCAGTGGGCAGGAGGGAAAGACCTAGAACAGCATGGGCCGAGGATGTGTGCAGAGACCTGCGAACTATTGGCGCAAAAAAGTGGAAGAAGACAGCGAACAGTAGAAAGAAGTGGAGGGAGATGGTGGAAAAAGAAAAAACTCACAAGTTACTGTGGGAAAAGAAAACTAAATGCAAAACAGGGAATTAATCCACCCCGCGAAAAGAATTTCGAAGGTTCTTAAGAACGGTAAAGACCCTTAAAGGGTTGTCGAGCCATGGAAGAATTATTATTATATATTGTCGTATTTATTATTGTAAATGTACAAATTTAAATTTTGTATGTGATTTTGTAAGCGAGTAAGCGCATGAGCAAGGGTCTCAATATGAAATACGAGAGCGAAGAAGTCGAAAATTTTGGATACATAATGAAAATAAATTTATTATTTATTCTTCTTAGGCCCAGTTGTTCAGTATTAGGTTATCTTTTAACCTAAATTATTTTCCATGGAAACAATTCTTGAAACAATCATTTCTATGGAAAATAACCCAGGTTAGAATCCCTCAGGGGCTTAGGCTGAAATAACCTAAGTACGGGTACAGCGCACCCGAGGTACCCTAGCTACAGACGAAACTCGCCACTCGTCTGCTTAACACCGTAGGATGTTCATTCCGCAACAACAACCGACAATAGGCGAGGTGCCGGTACGCTGCGGAAAGGAACATCGCGGGGGGCTGAGCTTAATCGCCTGACTCGCGAGGAGAAATCCTCTATAAAAAACCCTAAATAAGTCACGGTGGAACAGCATATGCCAAGACTGTATGACTGGGAAGGTAATCCCAGTCTCTAATATGCGAACTCCGAGCACCCGGCGCTGTCTCGGTTTTATATAGCCTCCCTGTGGTAAGCGGGGCTCTGCTGCAGGTGATAATTTTCCCTAGCTTCTCGTGGGAATAACATGGAGAAAAATTTAGAACTAAAGGGAGACTCGCCCTCAACAGAGTCAACAACAAAGGCTCCCCAAGGCCTTAACTCAATCCTAAAGCCTATGGCTCAGGATGAAAATTCTGGCCAAAAGGCTGAGGAGATTATACCAATGGAACTGGGTGAAAATCCAGACCAAAGTACAGAGGAGACACTTCTCGCGAGCAGCGACGAAGAAGTCAACACAGCCCTACAAAGCCTACAAATAAAGGCTAAAAGGGAAAGACTCAGTGGAGCTGCTCGCAAGCGGATGAAACACTTCATCCAAAAGGGTCAACCGGCTGATAAAGCCAGGGAACTTGCCCGTGTAGGATATAATCCTAAAACTGCCAAAAGGAACAGATCGGATGGCAGTACTCCGGAAACCCGCGATAAAAAGCGGGCAAGGACCGATGAGGATGGGGCAGCACCTGATGGGGTGGCTAAACCTACCTTCAGCCAGGCCTTAACCGGGGTTAAGATAGGAATCATGCATTCCTTATATCCAAAAGAGCTCCTGACTATGGAACAACTTGAAGCCATTCAGGAAGCAATAGTGGATAACATAGTGGAGAAAGGAAAATTGGCTGCTACAAAGCCACAATTCCAACAAATCCACAAAAGACCAGGCTGGCTCGGTATCACGTGTACCAATGCAGCCACAGCCGAATGGATAAAGGGCCTAGAGGCCGAACTTAAACCCTGGGATGGCGCCACACTGAAGATCGCGTCAGAGGCAGAAATGCCTCACACAGAGATTCTTGTGGCATACATACCAGGAAGTCAAGATTATACGGATGAAAAAATCCTGGGTCTGATGGAAGCCCAAAATGAGGACCTTAATGCCTCAAGTTGGTGGATTACACGTAAAGTTGCATCCGGCCAATCTCTAGAGGTAACTCTATCAGTTGACCCTCAGTCAGCTGAAAATCTGAAAAAGCTGAACTACATGATCGGCTATAGATTTGGGCAGATTCAGCTCCGCCCGAAAAAGGGCAAACAAGAAAAGCCCAAAACTACTACGGGGCCAGATGCAGATGCTTCAACATCTGCAGCAACCTCCACTTCACTCCACTCTGCCGAAAAAGGGCAGCAGGGAAGCTCCGGTACGCGCCCCAAAGTGCCCAAAACGGGCAATAGGGGAAGTGGGCCGGGCACTGCTGCAAACGCTAAAAAACCGCTGAAAGTAAGCGGTAAAAAGAAACGTCCAAAATCGGAGCAGAAAGGGGCGAGAAAAGAGCCCCCAAAGTGAAGTGCATCCAAATAAACCTCCAGCACTCAAAGGCATCTTCGAGTGCCTTATACTGCAGGTTTATAAAGAATCAAATCTCCATAGGGCTAATACAAGAGCCCTGGATAAATGGAGACAAAATCAAGGGACTCCCTGAAAGGACAGCTAATGTCCTTGCCGATTACAGGTATGGAAATCCAAGAGCAGCACTATTGCTCAGGAAAGACATTAACTTTGTTCCCATTCCAGAATTCAACACCAGGGACCTGGCATCCGCCGTGGTCGAAATTCCAACGGAGGGGGGCAAGAGGAGCATAGTAATAGCCTCGGCGTACTTTCCAGGAGATGAGACCAAGGATCCACCAGAGGAAGCACAACGCCTCATAAGCTGGTGTCAAAAGGGGAACAAACACCTACTTCTGGGCTGCGATGCAAATGCGCACAATGAGATCTGGGGCAGCACGGACACTAATAACAGAGGTAAGGATTTACTTGATTATATTTGTTCTAACAATCTAGACATTATAAACAAAGGTAAAAAACCAACCTTTATAAACGCGATTCGCCAAGAGGTTCTTGACCTCACATTGGCCACTGTGTTTATAAGTCAAATTCTAAGAAATTGGAAAGTGATGGAGGAGGCATCCTTCTCAGATCACGCCTCGATTACATTTGATATAGAGAGCAAAAAAGTGGAAGTAGTGAAATGTAGGGTGCCCAAAAAGACGGACTGGAACCTCTACAAAGAGGTACTAAGGACCGAGCTAGAAGGCATCCAATACGAAGTAGCTACCACAGAGGAGTTGTAACAATCTTTTGTTACGCTTGTTTTTACGTCGACAAATTTTATTTGTCGACATATTTGATTTTCCTTTTTAAAACATCACTTTAGGTTTTTTTAACGGAGACTCCGCTTTATTTCTGGTAATATCGATTAATAGTGCATTTCTGAACCGACCAATACGATCGATTTTTGATCTAATAGTCAGGAATGACGTGCGCGATGGTTTACAAGGAGGTTCGCAAATGAAGCCAAAGTAGAATGGCGAGAATTTTCCCGAGCTCCGTTAAAAGTTTTAATTTTGTTAGTTTTTTTGGAAAGATTCTCGTTTAAAATAGTTTTAGTGATGTTAGTTATTATCAAGGGAGTTGTGATGGAATTCTTTGATTATCCGATGATCCGCAAGATCGATAAACCGATTTTGAACTTTTTAATCTAAAGGACGCTACGCCATTTTAGAATTTGTGTTTTCATTTAAATTTCAAACGTTCACCTTTTTTTGATCGGAATCCTTTGAATATGGGAACTTATGAAGTTTTTGACGTTCAATACTGTCGATCGGATTTTTTTGAATATGGGAATTTATGAAGGCGCCGTTCAGATTGTATCATGGTTAATGCACAAATTGCAAATTTCCCAATCCGACTTTATGCAAAACATCGCTGTCGTAATATCGGGGTTACCTTTTTTTGCAATGCTTTCCAACCCCGGTAGCTGCGAACAACCCGGAGGGTCAATCAAGGCCCCAAGTAAGAAACTTGCATTCGTCTTCAACCGAGAAAATTTTAGCCACCTTTAAAATCAAGAGCGTCCGTTTGGCGAACATCTGCCCAATCAAATTTCATTCAATGTGCAACATTTTCTACACCAACTCAAGTACAGCTGGCAACACCTAGCCAAAGGTGGTCGTAACTAACGAATATTTTTTCAATTTCAATTAACCTATTTTAATTTCAAGTAAAGCTATATTTAATAATCATATAACAATTTTACATGTGTGCCATTCTTAAAATTTTGTTTTAGAGCCAATTTTAATAGCAGCATTTCTGCTAACGATAATCCTAGACGGAGACTAGTCCCGACTTCGAATGTTTTTATTGAACGTAACACCAAAAACCGTAAGTTTACTTGAAGAATTGGCTACTGCAGGGAAAGAAGGGTATAAGTCAAAAATGACAACTGTTCAGGAAGCGCATTTGAAAGTTCAGAGATTTCTAGGAATGCGTAGAAGAATGAATGTAAACTAACATTCATAGTCAAATTTAAATTTAAAAAAACCACGCTTACAGGTGCTACGCTTAAATTAGCTGACTTATTCGGTTATGCAAAAATAACCTTTGTTAGAAGATAAGGGTATAAGTCAACTTACACCCTCGTCTTCTTACATAACCAAACATAACAGAATGATGCACGTCATGTCAGTTTAGATTCAAATAAAATGACAGCTACTGGCAGCAGAAAACGGTATAAGTCGACCTATACAGCCTAAACGTGGCCTATATAAAGCATCCAAATTCAAAAATTTGTTTATAAGAAAAGGGTATAAGTCCACTTATACCTTTTTCTTTAAGAGCGCGCTGCGGAAAGAGAGAGAGGGAATGATGTTGAAAGAAGCCTCTAATCTTTTGTACAAATTTAAAAAACTAAACGTCGTATCAATGTAATTCTTTTTTTATATTAATAAGGAAAGACTATTGAAGGCAATAACCAATTTTGAGCGCTTTAAATTAAAAGTAAATAGGTTAATTTAATTTATGAAAAAGGACAATTTTGAATTTTTATGGCAACCGATCTTAATGAAACCTCGTTATTGCCTTCTGCAGATCATTATAAGGACAAAACCTGATTTTGAAGCGATTTCATCATCAATTATAGAAAACTTGTACAAAACTTGTAAATCAAAAGTGTCCTTAGTGGAGTTTTAAACTATATAAAATCAACTTAATGCACAAAGGGTTCAAGGGTTCCCTTAGATATGGCGCAAATAATTTTTTTTAATTTTTTAAATCTCTACAAAAGATTAGAGGCTTCTTTCAACATCATATCTACTGCTTCCCTCTCTCTCTTTCCGCAGCGCGCTCTTAAACATATTTTCGTACTCCTCTTTAAGTTTTACTATATAAGTCGACTTTATACCCTTCTCTCTAAATTTAAATTTGGAAATACTGTCTTTTATATAAAGTAAACTTTACTTATACCCTTTTCTTCACACATGATGTAGAAATCCCCAAGTTATCTCCCTTTCTTCAATCATTTTAAAAATATTTAGAGCGTTCAAAGACTTATCCCCTTTTCTGCAAACGTAGAGGTAACTATAAGCTATTCACTTAACGAAAAATCTCATTTTCGACAAAAGCTGACTTATACCCTTCTTTCCCTGCAGTAGCCAATTGTTCCACGTGAAAATTGTTGAATTTATTAATGCCTTCAGCAAAATATAGCTAAAACTTTTTATTCGTTACGAATTTATTCAATTTTATGACTATCCTCTATAGCATAAAAATTTAACTTGCCTGCCTAGTGCAGTTTCACTGCGTAATGTAAACGCTATCTTTTAAATAAGATAATTAGTTCGCATCTGAGCGACATCACTTTTGAGCCATCTTTTTTATTTTTTGTGTAAATAAATATTTTTTATTTTCCTATTTTATAATCATTATGTGTGCATAGGATATTGTTCCGTTGTTTATATTTTTCATTCATTTTTATTTTCAATAAATGTGTGTAGTTCTTAATCAAAGCAATCAGTTTTATTTTATTTTTATTTACATTTTTGCCTCGAAAGAGTTACTAGCAATCGAAAGCCCTTTTGAGACATGGCGCCCTTAAGCAAATAATTATTAAGCAAGGTAGTATCTCATTAAAAACCTACGAATCTCTTCGGAGAACCCAGCTCTCGGTACTTAGTATTGAACATACAGAGCTTAGCCGATCCGTATATTACAGCTACGATCACTAAAAAGGGCAAGGTGAATGCTAAAACTCGTTTTTTTTAGATGACCATTTGCCGGGTCATCACTTTTAGTTTAGTGGCCTGTTAACGAGGTAGTAAAAGCTATTTCTACATGTGGTGCCTCAACTTTTGGGGCTCGACAGAGTTAAAGCTTCTAATTCTACATGTGGCGCCTCAACTTTTGGGGCTCGACAGAGTTAAAGCATTTAGTTCAACAGAGTTAGAAACAGCCTCTAACCACATAAGTCAGTGTATAACGAACTCTTATGAGACTAGTTGTCCACTGAAGAAAAGAACTGTCTCTCGAGACGTACCTTGGTGGAATGCAGAACTGGAGAGACTAAAGGTCACAGCCAGGAAAGCATTCAATAAGGCCAAAAGAACAGGCCTATGGGAATACTATAGAGAAGCCCTCACCAAGTACAATATAGAATTGAGGAAATCCAAAAGACAGTCCTGGATGCGCTTCTGCGAGGGGATCGATAAAACGGCCCCAGCAGCGCGCATTCAGAAGGCTCTGTCTAAGGACCACTCAAATACTATTGGACTTATAAAACAGTCCAACGGTGCTTATACTGAGATCATCGGGGAAAGTTTAAATGTGTTGCTAAAAACACACTTTCCTGGATCCACGGTAATGGCGACAACAAACCAGATGCATGAAATATCCCCAGCCAATGGAAATCTACATTCCAGCAGGGATAGCAGAAGGTTAGCAAGAGAAATCTTTACTTTGGAAAAAGTAAAATGGGCAATAAATAGTTTTCAGCCCTACAAATCACCTGGATGGGACGGTATCTTCCCGGCTCTACTCCAAAAAGGAATAGACTTGATCGCTCCATGCATAACAGCAATTTTCAAAGCTAGTTATGCAATGGGTTATATACCCACATCATGGAGGAGGGTGAAAGTGGTATTTATACCAAAAGCGGGCAGAAGGCCTCCTGAAGAGGCTAAATCTTATCGCCCAATCAGCCTATCCTCCTTTCTCCTCAAAACGATGGAGAAAATTGTTGATAACTATATAAGAGGCGAATCCCATAAAAGGATGCCGCTTCATATAAATCAATTTGCCTACCAACCAGGCAAAGGTACGGTGGATGCACTTCACCACCTTGTAAGAGAGATTGAAAAATCTCTCGGAACAAAAGAAAATGCGGTCGGAATATTTATAGATATAGAGGGTGCCTTTGATAACACCTCAAATAAATCTATAAAAACAGCCGCCGTAAGACACAGCATTGAGGCACCCACAATAACGTGGATAGAATCAATGCTGCAAAGCCGAATAGTAACGGCTTCCTTAGGAGGGGAGGAAATCTCGGTGGCCGCGGCAAGGGGATGCCCACAAGGTGGGGTGATATCACCTCTTCTGTGGTCTATCGTGGTAGACGACCTACTAAAGAAACTAACTGACGATGGATTCTGCGTACTAGGATACGCGGACGACATTGTCATTATAATCACGGGCAAGCATGAAGGCATAATTTCAAACCTAATGCAAACAGCCCTAAACAAAATAAAAAAATGGTGCGAAAAGGAAGAACTTACAGTGAATCCTTCAAAAACCATTATAATTCCATTCACAAAGCGTAGAAAGATAAACCTAAAAGCTCCACAGCTTCAGGGTTTATCGATACCTTTTTCCAGGGAGGTAAAATATCTGGGGGTAACCCTGGATGCAAAACTCACCTGGAAACCACACATGGATAAAATTCTTTCCAAAGCAACAGGAGCCTTCTGGGCTTGTCGCAAACTTTTTGGAAGGACCTGGGGACTAAGACCAAAAATGATCTGTTGGTCATATACATCAATAATTAGACCCATTGTCACATACGCATCGCTCGTGTGGTGGACAAAAACTAACGAAATCACGACACAAAGCAGGTTGCAGAAAATGCAAAGGCTAGCGTGTCTGGGTATAACAGGGGCTATGCGCACAACCCCAACCGCGGCTATGGAGGCACTCTTAGATCTGCCACCCCTTCACCTACGAGTGAAAAGGGAAGCCATACAAGCTGCTATAAAAATTACCCAAGTCAAGAAATTCAAACCAGGAGACAAGACAGGTCACCTAAAGATACTTGACTTCTTACAGCCAGATCTGTTTGGAAAACCTTCGGATATCATTCCGAAAATCTTTGATTTTGAAACACCGTTTCAGGTCATCATTCAAGACCGAAATACGGCTAGATGTCAAAAAATACAAGTGGATACAAAATCCTCCAACTGGTACACAGATGGATCAAAAACTGAACAGGGAACATCAGGCATAGGCATATATGGCCCAAAATATGAGGCATCTATTGCCTTAGGAACCTATCCCACAATAATTATGCAAGCTGAAATACTTGCAATTGCACTATGTGCCCATGAATGCCTGCAAAGGAACATTAAGGGCAAAAAAGTCAATATAATGTCTGACAGCCAAGCTGCGATAAAGGCACTCAAAGCAAACAGCTCTGAGTCTTTGTCCACATGGGAATGCAGACAATCCCTCAAGAAACTGGCCAAAGGCAATAAAATTGCCCTCCACTGGGTGCCGGGTCATGAGGGAATTGAGGGAAATGAGAAAGCCGATAAACTGGCTAGATCAGGTTCAATGGCTTCCCCGACTGGGCCCGAACCATTCTGTGGATTGTCCAAGACACACAGGGGGTTGGGGGTCCAGAAGTGGGAGGCAGAGAACAAAAAAACCCTATGGCCTCGTACACCAGGTCAAAAACAGGCGAAGAAATTTATAGAGTATTCGACTGCAGAAGCTAAAAAGCTTCTTCTACTGCCAAAGAACGAAATCAGGCTCATCACGGGGCTGCTCACCGGACATTGTCAGGTGAGATATCACCTCAAGAAAATGGGAATGGAGGACGATGACATGTGCAGACTCTGTGAATCGGAAACTGAATCGGCCGAGCACATTCTCTGTAGATGTGATGCCTTAGCCCGATCCAGGCTAAAATATCTGGGACAAACACAACTAACACCCAAAGAGGTGCAACAAAAACCTCTCAGGAGTATTCTATGCTTTGCTAGAAAAATTGAATTCCTGAATACTTAATTAGCAGGGTAATGAACAAAAGATCAATACTGGTCGCAGTTCTGAAAGGCCTTTGCGGCCAATCGACCCCTAAGTACAATACAATACAATACAACCCAGGTTAGAAAATAACCAGAAACTGAACAACTGGGCCTTAGTCGTGTTGTTCGTTTCCGAACGTCGTGACCCATCTCTTTCTATTCATGTGATGTGCGTTCTAAGTGTTTTCACATATGTACATAGAGGACCTACTTGTTTAACGTGGGCTGCGAACCATGGGAAGTGTAATACACTTCATGTTGAGATGGGCGCTCTTGGCAAATTACCTCGGTGGTTTGCCGCTGCCTTCCGAGGAGAGACGGCCAGAATAAAGTTCTTACCCTGCCCGGATTCGATCCGAGCGTTTCGCATTAGCAGTAGACGCACTTAACTGCCAAAGTGTGACGCTTAAAATTCCTCACGAACTTTTGCGTTAGTACTCGATGTTGAAATAATTTCTATCCAATAGGTGTTAATTGAAAACGACGAAGAAAAAAAGATGGGGTAGGCGCCACTCGATTTCGTTCAAATGTACCATACGTCGTTATGATAGAATAGATAACTCGATCCAAAAGAAAATCGAGAAAACACGAGCTATCGTTGTAAATCTTGCCGGCTAGCTTGGAAAGATAATTATTCAAACAAAATCCAGCATGAGATCAGGGCATACGGAAAATTTTGAACAACGAAGAAATTTTATAAACTAAAAATAATAATTGCTCGCGCATAGAAAGCGTAAATATTTTACGCGCAGTCCCGCAAAGAACTGAGCAAAATAATGGCGGACCACACAAAAATTTTATCAACCATATGTTGATTATCAACCGAAATCACGGAATATTTACACAAAATGTACAAATTATTATAAGTAAATCAACCAAATAATTAATAATTATTATCATAAATAACTAACTAAAAATGATACGATACCTCAAATTTCGTTGATTTGCGGCCTATGCAAAATTTGTTTAGCTTATAATCCCATAAAGGCTGAAGAAAGCTCCCGGTAAAATAATCGCAAACAAAATTAGCTTCTCAACATACGGATTCGAGAAGATGATCCCAGCTCGCTACTGGATGGTAACAACTAACCAATTCTTCTCCAAAATCCGGCTTCAACAAAATTTTTGCACAACACACACAAAATCACCTCTTACTCGAGCAAACGTATCAAGTCCAGTCCCGCGTACCGACTCCTGCGCATTTGTCTCGCTCGTACCAACGGTCACTGGTTCCAAAAACCCAAAGAATTCGGCGGCAAATTTCGAACCGTTACACTCCCCCTTTACTTGGAAAGAGGTAAAGTTTCTATAAAACGAGAAAACCAACGATACGGGAAATAGACTAGGAACTTTACCAGATGTTCGGACCTTCGATACGGGAGGTAAGACAAAACAACAAAAAAATAATTCGGGACGATAAAAGAGAAAAATATATACAAAGAAAGATATATACAAACGATAAAACAAAAAAACTATATATACTCGTCGTCTATATGGGGTTTCAAATCTTGTATGTGCCAGATGCCTGTTGAATTGCCGTGGTCGTCCTCGAGTTCATACGTGACACTACCGGTTTTCTTTTTGACCCTGTAAGGCCCAACAAAAGTAGGTGCTAGCTTGGCCGAAAAGAACTTGGAGGCATCGGAGTGAACCTTATTCCTCCGCCAAACCAATTGACCAACAACAAACTGCGCAGGTCTACGGCGTAAGGCACTCTCTTTTGAATTAACCGGGTCATGGGCGCAATGATGGTTGAAAAATTCGGCACAAACCGCCGATACCAACTGGCCATGCCCAGGAACCTCCTAATCTCGGTAGGGTTAGCGGGAGACGGGACATTCATAATCGCCTCGACTTTTTCCACATCAGTCCGTAGACCGTTCGAATCGACTACATACCCTAGATATTTTAACGACGGACGACAAAATTTACATTTTTCCTGACTTAAAGTTAAGCCAGCGGCAGTAAGCCTATCAAAAACTATTCGTAAAATATCTAGATGTGAGTTAAAGTCGGGGGAAATAACGATAATATCGTCCAGGTAAACATGGACGAAGGGTTCGAGGTCGACACCTAGTACCGTATCAATTAGCCGCTGCCAACTGGCAGGTGCGTTCGTTAGACCAAATGGCATCTTCTTAAACTGGTACAAACCTCTACCTGGCACGGTGAAAGCAGTGTACTCTCGTGAAGATGGACTCACAGAGATTTGCCAGTAGGCGCTCTTAATATCGAGGCTGCTTATGTACTTGGCTCCTCTTAACCTATCTAGGATGGCAGAGATATAGGGAAGTGGGTATGCGTCTTTCTCCGTTACGGCATTCAGTGCTCGATAATCAACACAAAAGCGGTACTCTTTGCCACCTGACTTTGGCACCAAGATAACTGGAAATGACCAAGAACTTTTTGACGGTTCTATGACGTCCATTTCTAGCATTTTCTGAACTTCGTCGTCAAGGATCTTTTGCTTAAAAGGCGGGACTGGATAGTACCGTCTCTTAATTGGTTTGACATCGGGTTTGATGTTAATTTTATGCTCGGCTACAGTAGTGCAACCGAGACCGGTACCCATTTCAGAAAATTTCTCCTCGAGCAACTTATTTAGCAGAGAAGTTTGCTCAGAAGAGAGAGTTGATAATTCTCCTAAAGCCGAAACGGAAGATAGAGCAATGGAATCGCCGAAATGCCAAACATCTCGATGTAAATCTGGGACTACATCCATCTCTCTCCAGAAGTCCATACCTAATATGAGCTTCGATGACAGATTCTCTAACACATACACATCAATGACCCTGACTCGTCCCATCAAACACATAGGGACCTTCAACATCCCAATGGTCCGACAGTCCTGACCATTAGCTACTACACACGATAAATTTTTGGAAGTATCCAACTTTAAACCTAAACCTAAAAATGTAGCCAGGCCAGACTGACCGACCACAGTAAGTGAACTACCCGAGTCCAGGAGTCCTAACATAACTCGACCAAAAACTGTGACCTTTAAGTGTGGTCTTCTGTCATCGTTGTCGCCATGTGAGAGGATATAATCTAACAGGATCTTTTGTTTGGTCGGATTAAAGGAACGAGACACTAACCGACCAGTTAGTGGCTCGCGTTTCGGTTTTCCGAACACGTAGGACATGAAGCAACGGTAAATCCTACTCTACCACAGCGGAAACACAAAACTCGCTTTTGTTGCCTGCAGGACGACCGTTGATGGCCTGGTCGCCTGCAATTCCAACACTTACTATCTATCGAGGAAGGAGTGTTAGTAGTCGAAGTACCGTGGGTGGCCTGGTCTGAAATAACGTTTACTCGGCCAGATTGGTTACTGGAGCATCTTTTATAGACAGAATCAGGTTCCACTGTGAAACCTTTTACCCCTGAAGGTGGGCAATAGAATCGTGCGCGGTATTCGCTTTCCTCTACCATTCGACCACAATCGATCAGTTGTTCAATCGTGTTAATGGTTAGACATGACATACCTCGTTGGATGTGTGGGAGCAAATTTCCCCTAATCGTGTCGACTCTGATATTTTCAGATGGAATATTCGACAGTTTCATATACAAGTTCTCCATGACAGAAATGAACAACACTAATTTCTCGTCGGAGCCTTGTGTTCTTTTTTTAATCTCTGACTCGAGACGCGACTCGTAGCCAGGCGATAAAAATGACTTCCTTAGTTGAAAAACCAGGTCATCCCAACGTCATCCCATACGTGACACTACCGGTTTTCTTTTTGACCCTGTAAGGCCCAACAAAAGTAGGTGCTAGCTTGGCCGAAAAGAACTTGGAGGCATCGGAGTGAACCTTATTCCTCCGCCAAACCAATTGACCAACAACAAACTGCGCAGGTCTACGGCGTAGGTCGTAGACGCGTTTGTTGCGGTCGTGTGCCACGCGCAACCTATCACTGATCTTTTCGAACATTTTTCGAAAACCGGCAGAACGCTTGTGAATTTCGTCCTCATGATATTGTTGTTCGGGGTGTAGATGGTGGTCACCCGAACTGACATACTCTCGTCCGAAGTTTACGAAATAGGGGCTAAAATCGATAGTCTCGTGTCTCGACGTACGGATGGCGCACGCTATCGCAGCTAAGTACGTATCCCAACGGCGGTGGTTATCCTTCACGTAAGAGGACAGCATGGTTTTCACCACCTTGTTCACTCTTTCCGTGGGGTCAGCTCTAGGGTAGTACAAAGCTGTATACTGGATCTTAGTACGATAGCGCTCGCAAAGATGACGAAACTCGTTACTGCGCATTTGCACGCCGTTATCGCAGATGATAGTCTCCGGTACGCCGTACACTAAAAAGACACCCTCTTCCACATTCTTGGCTAGTGACCGTGCGGTAGCGGTACGAACTGCAAATAGCAACACATATTTGCTAAAATAGTCGGTCACTACCAAGATGTGGGTGTAACCAGACGAGGAACGAGGTAAGGGACCAACGAAATCCAACGAGATGGATTGCCAAGGGCGTGTGACCTCGGGGCTAGAACCCATTAACCCGGCAGGGGCTTTCTGTTCGGGCTTCTGCTCCGCACAAACTCGACAAGATCTGACGTACCTGGCCACATCGTTCTTCATCTTAGGCCAGTAGTACCTATGATGCAACCTCCAGTAGGTTTTGTATATACCCGCATGACCTGCGGTAGGCTCATCATGGTACTGACGTAGAAAAACCCGACGACCTTCCTTGGGGACAACCACTTTCCAGTTTTCCGCCTCCTGACTCAACTCAGGGATACGGACCTTGACATATTTGAAAAGGCGATTGTCCTCCAATCTCCACTGGGGGTACCTGTTCGGGTGTTCCTCAACCCGTTGTCGCATTCTCAAATACCAGGCATCCTCTGTGCCACTAAAATCGTCGACCGGAGGGGCCACCTGAATAGGTGCCACCGGCACAGAACGTGACAAAACATCAGGCACGACGTGGTCTTTCCCCTTTCGATGGACGATGGTATAATCGAAAGGTTGGAGACGCAACGCCCACCTAGCCAACTTACCAGTTGGGTCCTTCAAATTATTCAGCCAGATTAGGGAGGCATGGTCGGTGATGACCGTAAAGTGGGTACCCTCAAGATAATGGCGCAACTTTTCAATTGCCCAGATAACGCTCAAGCATTCTCGCTCTGTGGTGGAATATTTCTGCTCTGGTTTAGTTAACGATCTAGAGAGGAAGCAAAGCACCTTCTCTACACCGTCGAAACTCTGTGTGAGTACTGCGCCGAGGCCGTAGGCTGAGGCGTCGCACTGCAGGGTGAAAGACTGAGCGAAATCGGGACAGGTCAATATTGGAGCTGTAACGAGGCAGCTCTTAAGCTGGTTAAAGGCCTGCTCACAACAATTATCCCACTTGAAAGGCACTCTCTTTTGAATCAACCGGGTCATGGGCGCAATGATGGTTGAAAAATTCGGCACAAACCGCCGATACCAACTGGCCATGCCCAGGAACCTCCTAATCTCGGTAGGGTTAGCGGGAGACGGGACATTCATAATCGCCTCGACTTTTTCCACATCAGTCCGTAGACCGTTCGAATCGACTACATACCCTAGATATTTTAACGACGGACAACAAAATTTATGCTTCTGATGATAATATGCTCATTATTATCAAAATGAGCTTCTCAACATACGGATTCGAGAAGATGATCCCAGCTCGCTACTGGATGGTAACAACTAACCAATTCTTCTCCAAAATCCGGCTTCAACAAAATTTTTGCACAACACACACAAAATCACCTCTTACTCGAGCAAACGTATCAAGTCCAGTCCCGCGTACCGACTCCTGCGCATTTGTCTCGCTCGTACCAACGGTCACTGGTTCCAAAAACCCAAAGAATTCGGCGGCAAATTTCGAACCGTTACAAAAGCTATTACCATATCGTTTTTTATTAAGGATATTTAAAAAAAAACATAGAATTAATCTAAAATTAATGTGTTTAAATTACATTTGGTTAAAATTAACAAAGGTGAATCACAGAAATTTTAGTGAATTAATGGAATAGATTGAAGGTCGTAAGGACGAATATTGTATGAGAGAACCGAGCACATGTGGTATCAAGCAAACAGCTGGAATTGAAAGGAATTGAAATATTCAGATAGATAAAAATAAATTGGCAAGCAGTAAAACTTTAAAAAGAAATTATTAAATTCACTTCAATTTGGCGAGTCCAACGTGTGGCACTATTATAAAATGAATAGTAAAATTAATATTAAAAAAATTAAATTCACTTCAATACATAAATATATACTTGATCCATGGATATGGAATTTATGGAATGTGCTGCTGTTTTGAATTGACATCATATAATACGCGCCCTTTCAACCGACTCAACTTGACTTTACAACGAATGATGGTGTGAAGCCACAATTCACTCTTGGAGTACGTATTTCATTTGTCAAACCGCGATCAATTCCACCTAGTTTTTAAACTGCACTTAAGAAATGCTTATAGTATAGAAGGAGATGTCGTTGGACAAGAATCCCATATCATTCTAGCTTACAAACCAAATTGACGATTGCTTGTAATTCGCCACTTTAAACGAAAAGACAAGAAGTCAGATTTAAAACAATTCGTCAGTTTTATTTCTAAATTATTGAACATCTAACATTTAGTATATTAATAATAAGCGAACCTATTATTTTAGTTGTTAAAAAAATAAAATATGTTTATTTTTTGCGCAATTTACAATTGTTAATTTCTTTTCCGCAGTTTAAATATAACAACAAAAAATGACCAGAATGTTTTTCTTTTTAAACTGACTCAAAAATCCTTTATTATAACCTATATTATTTGCACTTATAACGCACCCATGTCGTGTTAGAATTACGTTGTAGAGTTATTTCCTTATGCCATGAACCATAATATGAACGACAAAATACATACATTAAAATAAAACCATTTAATATTTCAATTTGTTTACGGACCTCAAAATAATAAACGCTCTTAAATATTATTACGACCATTAAACAACATTACATAAACAATCTTACGATCATTAATTTGATAATAAAACGTAAATTTAAGTAACGCCATACATATTTTTCGTTCTTTGACGATTTTCGACTTTTGTGTCGAATTTTTAGGGATCATTATCAAAGGAAAGAAACTGCATGGTGAAGATAATCACTCATTTGTGCTCGTGCAAAAATACTACAATCAATAATTGAGTTTCCAATATTATTATAACGAATTCGTCGTTTATTTATTGAGGATTCATTCCGTTAAAAATAATTTGTATTTTAGGTTGCATTACTGATGGCTTCTTTAAATTTCTGCTACCATTTACGTCTTGATGGTGGTTAAAATCTTGAACATATAGTGGAGCAAATTTATTGATCTTGTTTTGGTTAGCCTCTTGACTGGAAATTTGACTAGCCTTGGTTGTAATTTTCTCGCAGTAGATGAAAGTATGGACAAAGAAGTACATGAGTTCCAAAATGCTAATCAAGGACCCACCTATGCACAATCCAAATAGTCCACCAATCGATGCTAAAAAGTATACTTAAAGTTAAGAAGTTTTAATACAAAATATTTACCCAATATACTATCCCAAGTAAAATATATTTCTCTCTCCGTTATGATGCATCCTATATCATTGTAGAAAACATTTAAGATACTCATATTTGAATCTATTGTGCCAGTTCTAAAATAAATTAAAATGCAATAGTTATTACTATTAGACCACTCAATTTAGACATTTTTAGTTTTAAAATAAAGGTATACTATAAATTTATTAATACGTTTTTGATTGATCTATATGAAAGAGTAACGTATTTTCATTGCACTGTGGATAACATTGACAGTCCATCATTTTACTGTCATCTTCGTTTAAATTTTCAGGTACTACAACATACATTTTATAAACCTATTTTAAATGTTTCATAGAAATATGTAAATACTAACATGTCGTAAAGTCGTCTGGATTTATTAATGCGCTGTAATTAACTAATAAATAAAGCATATTACTCAATTTGTTATATTTATGATAATTTTGTTAACATACATTTGTTGTTCCGAAGACATTCGATATCCTTCATAGTACAATATTTTTGTAAATCTGTAATTATACCGTAAAATATAAAAATATATTTATAATGTTATTCGTACCAAGTTCCGGATAATAAAATGGAATACAATTGCAATATTTAAATATTCTGTTTGTTAAACATTCATTGATGCAATTTAGATATGTGTATATGGAACTCCAACGTAAGTTACCCTAATTGTTACAACAAAAAAAAATTAAAATTTCAAACAAAAGGATACAAAATAATATAATAGATACTGACTTCGTCTTGAAACATGCAGTTCCTGGTTTTTATTGGAATAGATCTCAATTGTTCACTACTTGTATAAATTGAGGGCATAATCGATATTGACATAAGAGTATCTTGCTCTAATGTATTTGAAATAAAATCTAAATCTGGATAATTAAATACATCATGAACTTGAACCTAAAAATATCAATGATACAATTAGAAAGATTTTGAGTAACTCGCTTACAGTAAAACCAATTGAGTTTTGAATTGTAGATATGTATTGAGTTACATCTGAATTTAATTCTATTTGCAAACTAAATGTTGAACCAGCACCTTTTGCGTAGAGGAATCGAATATTTTTGTTGTCACTAAAATCATTTTGGATAATGGATCAATTTTTAATGCAATGCGAATCTACCCACTTAAAATGTTGTACAAATTTCTGAGTTCCATAATAATTATAAGAGCAGCAGTATCCGTGTGTTGTTTTAATCTGCTTAAATATTTCTTCGCACGAAACATTATGAGTTTGCCAAGAACATTTTTTAATCATAGCACTACATGGTGGCGTCAACTAAAATAATAATTTGATCAAAGAATAATCATCGATTTAAAAACATCATTGTGCAAACATAATTTCGTACAATGAGAGAATATAGTAAGGAAAGTTTTGGCAAATTAAATATTTAAATTTTCAAACACACCTCGTTGTGTAAAGCCTACAATATATTAAAACCTTTACCATCTTCATCATAGTGTCAATATTATAACCACTGCTGTTCAAAGCTAGAAAAATTTCTTCGTATTTTGTTGGATGTTTTACTTCATCAAAATTAATTAAAGCCTTTAAATTTAGTAAAAAATCATCCATAACATCATCCTTTATTTGCAAAGGTTCCCTAAAATGAATCACAATAAATTAAAATCCAAAAAGAAAAAAGTTGAAAATAATTAAAATTAACTTTAATTTAAATACCTGTGGCATGTCACATAATGTGAATTTATAAGCACAGTACTTTTAGGTTTTGATACAGAAAAATTATTGTAAATCTAAAAATTGGCTCAAAAGATTCATAATGCTTTGCTAAATAATGTACTAAAACACCTTAGACTATTTCTAAAGGGAATGCTAAGTAATATTTATGAAATAGCCGGTATTGAAAAAATGTTTATTTTAATATAATTACATAATAATAGGTGATAATAGTGAGGGTTTCTGAACTTTTTCTGGGTGTAACCTAAATAATTCGGACGAAAGACTTACAAAGACAGGAATACATCAAGTCGAAATATTTGAGGCAATTTCTAAATTTACAATATTTTTTACTGGATCAAAACTAAAAGGTTTAGGAAGAAGACTTACCAATTACACTATGGGGTATTTTGATTTTCCACGAATCTTCTGGCCCACTCTGTTTTCCACGTATATATCCCACGTAAGTTTTCGACGGACAGTCGCACGAGCGTC
Organism: Podabrus alpinus; assembly: GCA_932274525.1. NCBI lineage: Eukaryota > Metazoa > Arthropoda > Insecta > Coleoptera > Cantharidae > Podabrus > Podabrus alpinus. The sequence goes on along the minus strand of OW026456.1, from coordinate 44,625,808 downwards.
AGGTAAAGTGCACGCAAGTCTTCTATTCTATTCTTAGATTAAAGCTAGAAGGTTGAGTTTTGTGGCGACCATTTGTTTTCGGTTTTAGAAACCTAAGTTTCGCGGCTTTAGAGAATCCGAGACGCTGTGCGTATTTTTTAACGGATTAGACACAATTGCTAAAACTCGCAAGGTAATTTTTTGCACCCATCTGGTGAAGATTTGCTTTGGACGCTTCCATTGTTATTCCGTTCAAAGTGAAGTACGCACGTCGCAAATTTGGTAATAATTTATATACCATTATTAGTGAACAAGTTCGAGAGGGTTGGTAATCAATCATCATCGATTTTGAGTTTATCGTTCTGTGTTTTTGGAACGCTTTCAATTCAATTAATTACAACCATTGTGCATTGTACCAAGTTGCCTGGAACTGGAAAGAACAACATTCGACGGATTATTTTAGCGGGTTGTGTCAACTTATCAACACAATATCCAGGTCATTCGCAACGTTTTGTCAACGATTAATACCATTTTCGCCAGGTAGAAGGAATCTTCTGCCACTAATTATTTTGTAAGCCTGATCAGATCTGGTGAGTCAATTGTAATTCTGTTCATCTTGGCAAGGCCGATTAGTGGTATTTCTCTGTCATTGTAATTACTACCTGAGGTGGTCCTACTGTACATTGGTGATATTAACCCCCGTTTGTAGCTGATATTAGTTAAATTCATTTTTGTGGATCGCTACTTGAAATTCTCACACTGTTTCATGATAATATTTTTGCTGACAATATTTTTAACAATTTTAATACTTTTATTAAATTTATTGTTGTTATTCAGTGTTTTATTTATGGGAAGTATTGCCTTCGTTACTGCCAAGCTTACCCGCGACCAGCCTCGGCAAAAAACTAGAGCTAGCCTAAACGAGCATCAAAGGGCATTAATAATAAATTTAGTAGGCTCCTACTTACAGAAGTCTGCGTGAGACGGTGGCGATTTGAGGTTTCACCGCCCTTATCAAAATCGTTTTCAAGTTCAGTTTGAAAATTCCGATTTAATAAAAAGATCCGTCATCTACAAGTTAGGTTAGCCATATTGAGTTATTAAATACCGAAACAGAATTTTTTCTGAAGAAAAACGAAAGGTCACCCCTTTGGTGATTTTTTGGGCCAAAAATCGAAAGTTGCAAAGGGATTCCTTTCTCGACTGTTTCTGATGTATTTTGGTGAGAAAATTACATTGGCGCAATCGGTTCGAGCGTATAAGTAAGTTATTTTTCATATTTTCGCGAGTTTTTTGTTTGTCTCTTGGATTTCATCAAATTTCAACTTGCTGGTTTGGATTGAATTTTTAATGTCTTATTGAAGCTTGCCCCAGTTCTCAACTTGTTTTCCGAACTCTACGCATCGAAAGACGTCGTGTCACCTGACTGCGCGCATCGGTCACATTTTCTTAAATTTTTGTTATTATGAGGTATTAAACCTATAGTAAAAATTTCGAATAGATCCGGCAAGAATTACAAGTCAAATATTCTTTGAGAAGATATTTTTAGGTCAGAGTATATATCGAAAAGATTGAAACATTAACTTAACAGACAAATTTATGTTTTACAATCGAGTAATAATTATAATATTTGATGGGAAAGAAAGTATTCTCAAAAGAATTTTATACACGTCTAATAAACCATGCGGTAGATAATACAGCTTTAATAGAGTTGACGTAGCACCCGTCAATAATTCGCATCGTCAGCAAGAAAGTCTCCATTCGATAGCATGGCAAACCAAACGTCAATCCATGCATATGCTTTGCTATAATTTTATAGAGGACTGAGAGACACTTTTATGCGATCCATGAACTCGTGTTCGCTGTCGAGACAAAAAAACTCACACGTGCGGTCTTTCGAGCCGTGCGAAACAATGCCCGTTGTTTGTTATCTCGAACATGTGCCGATAAGCAACCAAATGTGCTGGCATTTAACATAGAAGGTATAGGAAAGTAGAATTATCGAAAACAAATAAAAACTAGACAAAAACTTATTTTGCTCAAGTCCAGACAGGCAAAAAATTGTTATTCTGGGCTCATGTGCTGATATATATCCCCACACTTTCATTTGGAAGAAAGACAAAAGCGTGCCTTCGCACGTCGGTCAACACCCAATCAGAATGTATATCCCTTCTTTTCGAATTAATGAGATCCAATTATAAGGGCTCAAATCAATCATTAAGTGGGAATTATTCTAATTTATGGAAGGGAAAACACATAAAATGAACTGCAAATTGCAGATTCAAGGAGATTCACAAAAGATTCTGAGTGATCTTAACAGAATCCGATACCGTCTTCTCGTGAATAACGCTTTTAAAGCGGAATTAAGACACCAAGATCTCACATTCATTCGAGATCTTTAAATCAATACAATTCAATTGTGCTAAAATTAGTGTGCGTTCAACTTCAGGTAAATTATCGAACATTTTATACGAATTGTTTATCACGTTTAATACTATCGAGTTATTGCAAATAAATTATCGAACATTTTATACGAATTGTTTATCACGTTTAATAATATCGAGTTATTGCAAATAAATTATCGAACATTTTATACGAATTGTTTATCACGTTTAATACTATCGAGTTATTGCAAATAAATTATCGAACATTTTATACGAATTGTTTATCACGTTTAATAATATCGAGTTATTCCAATTGAACTTTCCGAACATTTACCGTCAATTGTTTATAACATTTAACCATATCGAGTTATGTCAATTAAAGTATCGAACATTTAATACCAAGTGTTTATGACGTTTAACAATATCGAGTTATTTCAACTAAAATTATCGAACATTTAATGTCAATTGTTTATCACTTTTTTATAATATCGAGTTTATTTCAACTAATATATCGTACTTTAGTCTCGCACTATTTGCCGCTTGGATGCAATTGCATTGCATTTCTTTTTATCGGTATGGTATAAAACAGGTGTTGCGTTGCGAACACATGGGTGCATTCCAACAGTTTTTCTTATCGAACCCCACATTGACGTTTCTTATTTACCCAGTGCCGGCTTTAACTAATTGTAACTTCGCGAATAATTATTCCAGTGAATTATTTCGTACGGAACCCCTATTTATCGCGTAACACAGTGCGTAAATCACCCTGTCATTTCACCACCTTCCGATTTGAAGAGGTTTTGGAAGCTGGTTATTGCGCTGCCCTTCTGGTATGGTTTGAGACATCGTATTCAGCTCCATTCTACATTCCGAGGACGAATCTCACTCCTGGAGGACCCGCCAACGGCTTTGTCTAGAGGTCGAATCCCAACAACTAAACTAAGTAAGAAATCTTTATATTTTTAAGATTTATGATGTTAAATGGTCACCTTGGCCACAGGTTATGTTTATGAACATTCAGTTCAACCCTGGAAGTCGATCGCAACCCTTTTGTACCTCTTTTGTGTCAATTAATGTTATTGTCTATTATTAACGTAACTTTTACTACGCCATTCGAGCGTTCAGATTGTAACCAACAAGTTAACGTAATATTTCAAGTTTAACATTGCAGCTAAAGTTTGTTTTTCCCGTTGTTGGGAATTTTGGTAATCAATTGCATTGATTAATTTTCATGATCAATTTTATGAATCATAGTTTTAGACGTTATCGAGTTGCACTTAAGTAACTATTAATTTTGGTGGAGTGCTGTATTCAATACGCCCCCCTTTTACGTATGAACTTTCTGGGTCATACTTTACAAATTAACAGTTTGTATTTTTGTAACAGTAATCGTTTTACGAATATTAATTTGGCAACGGAAACCACACTGAAAGGTTCCGTCAACTGTACATATTTATTTTTATACGATACATGTAAATTTGATGGTATCTTGTGTAAATTTTGTCAACTCCCCCCTGATATTATTTTATTCATTACATTTTTGTTATTTCCCAACTGTGTGTTTTATTGTTATTGTGTTAATGTTTATTTAGCTATTTTCACCAACGGAAAGTTCGCCTCCTGTAAAGGTAAGGTCATTGAGCGAGGCTTTTCCGGAGTGAGAATTCGCCGTAAGATCATCAAGTTGTCGCGTACCAGCTTGGAAGGTGTGATAACCAGTCCCCTTCAAAAAGATTCATTTCTTCGTATGCGTGGCGCCCATTTTAACTCCCGCGTGTATATTAATCCCACCGATTTTGACTTACCTCCCCCCCCCGTGTAAATTATTCACACCGATTTTGACAATTTTTAGAATCGCGATCGAGGATTGCCCGGTCGTCGATTGGAAACACACGCTTTGCGACGTGCCGTCACACGACCCTTTTTATTCCTTTCACCAACCCACCCCTTCGCGACTTTGAGCTAGTCAACTTTTTATTACCTGTTGGAAAGGTGTCGTGGATGCTAAACGTGTTGTAACAGTCGATTAAAGCAATAAAATGTAAAACTAAAATTTTGGCAATTTTTTCTGAAGAAAAACGAAAGGTAACCCCTTTGGTGATTTTTTGGGCCAAAAATCGAAAGTTGCAAAGTGATTCTTTCTCGACTATTTTGATGTATTTTGGTGAGAAAATTACAATGGCGCAATCGGTTCGAGCGTATAAGTAAGTTATTTTTCATTTTTACGCGAGTTTTTGTTACCAAACGGAATTAAAAAACGGAATGAAAACCAAACAGAATTGAGGGATTAATGAAAGTCAATTAAGACATTATGAAATATTGGAATAAGTACCTACTATTAGAATGCATAGTCATTTTCAAAACTGTGATAATTTGAGTAGCCGAGGAAAGCCTAATTATAAATTGTTAATACTATACTAAATAATTTTTGTAAATTAAAATAACAACATTAATTCAATTATATTATTTCGAAATCTTGTACTTGATTCGACAACGAGCCTTATCCCGATTCTTGTATTGAAATCCGTCGTGCAAGTCTCCTATATAAGATAGGCGGTGGCGCTGGAGCAAAACTGGCAAGGAAGAATATGCGGCACTTATTTTTATTACCTGGATTGGTTTACAAATGCAATTTATTAACAAGTGTTTTTGGTTATATGCGAGGGAAAATAATATGTTCTAGATAATATCGGCGTACGCTGAGTTTGCAAAGGTTTTTGTTTATCCATCTATGATATTCCTATGCAGATGGTGATTCTATACATTAAAATTAAAAAAAAAATAAGATAGAATTTTGTGAATTTAATCATCGCGGATATGTAGAAGATTAAGTGCAAGTAACCTTAATTGTATTAAGGTAAGGTATAAGGTATTAAGGTAGGTATAACCTTAATCAGTAATCTGTATTTACATGTCACTACTGAGATTTATTGTGGAAAAATTTTGATACCATGTTAATTTTGTATCAGCTATTAGTCTAAAGCTGATAACGTTATATTAACGTCGCATTTCAAGAAAATCTTCAAGAAATTCGGAAATTAAAATGTGTTACAGGAGTTTCAGTGGCGGACAGCATATTGCCAAGAAGTGAGTGGGTTACTTCGAACATTTAATTTGATTTTCATCTTTACATCATTTGTGCAAAAACCTTAATAATTATTGTGTTCATTAAATTTAGTGAAGTAATTGATTAAAAGCTTTATTGTAACTTTTGGCACTGATTACCTTGCAAATTTTTCTCTTCTAGGTCAGTGTATTTTTACATTATCAAATTCAGAAAATTTTATTGTGCTATTCCAAATTCGCGAACAAAAATAAGTGTTGCCATTTAAAAAAATTGACGATGAAGTCACATCTCGAAAACAAAAAATAAATAAAAATTTGTCAATGGTAGAAAAAAGTAACATTCAAAAAATTAAGGTTGATGTGCCCGAGAATTTTCTGAAAAAATCCCTGTATATTTTTTTAACAAATTTGTTCCAAACTTTATGAGTTCACTGTATAAAAGACAGCAGTTGTTGCTAACATAATAATTTTGATCATTATTAACTATTACAACTCGGATGCAAATCTAAACCCCGAAAAATCTAAATACGCCACTAATGAAATGAATAATATCGATTTCTATGCATTCGAAATGCTTTACTTCATTCAAATGAATGTATTTCAGAAAATATCGAATGAATATGTAGATGTATTAGCAATATTTTGGAATACAATGACTTTGAATAATATAAAAACCTTGAACTTACATGATCTTCTTAAATTCCTTAACATTATCTTTATGAACAGCATTAATACTACAAATTGTAACGGCTGGAAAACGAACTTTCCAAATTGGATGGGCCGTTGACTTCATGGTGGAAATAATCGCTTTTGCATTATAATTATACATTTGTAATACCATTAAATATAAGCCCAGAAGAAAACTAAAACAGCAAGCTATTGCAAAAAATAAACGCGTCCAATTTGTAGATCTTTCATTTATCATATACTGAAAACCATGAAGATTGGTTAGTTGACAAAACTCAATTAAATTATTTTTCGTGCGCTCGCCCAAACTTTCTAAAATAACGATTTATATTTTTAAACAATTAAGTAGATAGGACATACCACAATATCCCTGTCGTGCTGCGGTGACTCTGTTTGACTTATGAGCCATATTTTCAAAATATAATTTTTATCGAGCTTCTCAGTGTTATATGCCTGGACATGGATAAATTTGGAAACGTAATGTAACAGAAAATAATTAGGACACTAGGTTAATGTCAACAAATTATTTAAAAACATCAATCATAAAGTAAATCACAATTAAAACTAATTTAATTATACCTGTTTTGTTTTAATTTAATTTCAAGTTCCATTTAAAATTGATTTTTTAATTTAAGTTAATGAATAGAAACCGTCATTAAAAATCGATTAGGTTTGCAAAAATTACACTGCATTTATAAAACTAAAAATCAGTTTTAAAATTTTTAATTTTTATTAATAAAATTAATATTATTCATTAGAGCATCCATTTAAATCGCTTGAACCACATGCGTAGCGAAGTCATGCGCGAAAGAATTTTTTTGAAAAATTTGTACTAATCGATCGAGAATATTTGAGCTTTTGTTCTTATCGTTTGAACCCAAAAGGTAAAAAAATTAGTGCGTTTTAAAAACTGTAAAATTTTAACATTTTAAACGAACAAGTAACGTTTAAAATTTTAGCGTTCTTGCCATATGCAAATAACTGCATATAATAAATACTAATACAGTTGGCCCATTTTTCCAGAAACTTAAAATTACAGTCCTTGGCCAAATTATTAGGCCCACACAACAAATTTTAATTTTTTGTAAATTTATCTAATATTAGTCATATAATAATGATGCAAATGCTTCTAAATAACTTTTATTGAACAACTACATTAATATTTACACAATAAAAGTACAAAGCCATAACAAAAATTTAAATTGTTTAATATTTTGTTAAACCACCCTTTGCAGCAAGGAGAGCAGCTACTCTACGTGGCATGCTTTCAATGCACTTTAGAGTGATTTCTTTTAATTTTTCGTTGTGGTTCCAATGGTAAATGATTCTGATAATCAATTCCACCTTTGTGGTGATGATATCTTTGGCTAGTAGCCTTTTTAGATACTCCCAAACGTTTTCAATAGGGTTCATGTCTGGGGAGTTTCCTGGCCAAGGCAAAACTGGTATTTTTTCCTCTTCCATATATTTTTTTATTGATTTTGCAGTGTGGCAAGGTGCTCCATCCTGCATAAAAACTTTTAGGCCATCCCCAAACCATTCCTGTATCTGAGGAAGCAGCCTTGTCTGCAGCACATTCTTATATTGATCTTGCCGCATGGTCCCTTCCACAACATAAAGGCGTCCCATTCCCTTCCCACTAATGACTGACCATACCATAACTGAGAGAGGATGCTTAACAGTCTTCACAACACAATCGCTGTTGTATTTTTCGCCTGGTCGACGTCTTACAAACTGTGACTTGTCATCCAAGATGTGGATGACAAGTGTATATACTAAAGTATACTAAAGTATATTTAGTGTACATACTAAAGAGGAAGAAACATTTTCTTGAAAGACACTAATAGAACACAAATGTCAAGATAGAAAGTTCCGGGAAAATAATTTGAAATAATAAAAAGCTTTAATAAAACAGAAAAATTGGCTATGTGAACATTGCATAACTTTCCCCATTCAATTCTAGTGTCACAAATTATTTTTCGGTAGAACCAATGAGAACTTATATCCGATTTTGTACCTAATGGTACAAAATGGTCATAATTGACGATTATAATTATAATTGACGATTTTTGATAAAGGTTAAACGCAACTAAATTGGAAACCATGTTTGTATCAAAAATCATAATTCATCCTTTTAATATTCTTTTAGTTCCTTCCTACGAATGTATTAAAATTTAGATAAAAACTTACAAAAACTTTGGACTGTGCCGTGACACTTTTATTTTAATTATTTACTTATTTAAGTAAGGCTGAGTGCGGTCCTGTGCATTGCGCAAGCGTGTTGCTATATAATTTTTGGATTTTTGAGATTTAAATAAGGAGTGTAAAATTGTGTGCTGGTGGAAACACTGATACCATAAGAGGAGAAGAACGCGTTGGCAATATCAAGAACGAAACCGATTGGCCTTTTTCGCAGTAACACACGAGGCGAATATAAAATTTTAAGGTTAGCTTTGAATATCAAATCGTGTGCAAATTGGGTTGCCTAACACACAATAAATAAGAAAGGCCAGAAACCATTAAAGTGTTAACACTTTTGCAGCCGACAATTATAGCGTAGTGTAATACGTATACCTCCTAGGTGTTGAACCGGGTAGACGTGTTGACCGCAATACGCCGAATAGAAAATACAGAATATTCTGTCACTGTTTTAGTAGGGAAAACCAAGTAACTTGGGTTGCCGAATACAAAATAAATAAAAGAGGCGAGAAACCATAAATGAGCGGAAGCAAAAACCAACGAACAAGAGCAGATAGTTTCCCTTCTCTTACTGAATATATCAAGAGAAAAATAGAAGAAGATAAAACAGAGGGAAAAGTGGCAGGAAATCAAAAGGAATTCTCAATCTTCCAAAAAAGTAGGAAAACAGCCAAGTCACCAGTCAGAACCGCCCAGGTGGTGGAGCAGAGAGAAAAAAACCGGAAGACATGGAAGAAATAAAGAACATGTTGGCAAAATTAACTGGGGTAGTCAACAGAGGCTTCAAGGACAACAAGAGGGAAGTAAGAGAAATAAAGAACAAGCTGGAAGGAATGGAGACAACATGGAACGCGGAAATACTGGGTATGAGACAGGAGGTTGAAAACTGGGTAGGAAGAGTAAACGAGCAAGATAAGAAGATTACCATTCTTGAAAATAAACTAGAAAAATATGAAAAAGACGGGAAAGCCGCCAACATCGTTATCAAAAACATGCCGGAGATGGGTGAGGTAACAAGGAAAATGGTGGAAGACTTTCTTAGAGACCAAATTCAAGTGGAGGTTAATGTAACGGATGCTTTTAAAATAGGGAAAACACCAGGCAGACAGATAATGGTTGTAAAGCTTCGCGATCGAGACCAGAAAGCAACAGTAATGAGTAAAAAGAGCAAACTGAGAGGGACTCAAACATACATAGAGAACGACCTGACTAGCAGCGAAAAAGTAATCCTGGATAAGATTTGGGACAATGCAAGGAGCAAGATCAAAGAAGGAAAAAAGATAAAAATTGGTTACCAAAAACTATATATAGAGGGCAAATTGTAATTATGGGACAGAGATACCAATAACCTGGGGACAACCGAGAACCCTGCCCAACCAGAAAAAAAGTAAAAAAAATATGGGAAGCGTTGCTGGTGGACCGGCTCAACCAGCATCGCTAGATATAGAGGATGGGCCAAATATGACAACATTGCGAAGAAAACGGGAAAGAGAAAGACAAACAGCAAACAAGAATACACGGACATAGAATAGAAAAAGATGAGAGAAGTTGCTGAAGAACTAAATAGGTACGGAGTGGAAGTGGCTGCTTTACAGGAAACAAGAAGGAAAGCAGAAGGAGAAGTTAGTGGTGAGGGATTTGTGTTTATGTTCTCAGGAGAGAGTAAACAGGGAAGAAATGGCACTGGCTTCATGATCACAAAAAGACTAATCAAAAAAGTATTACATTTTAAGCCAATGGGTGGAAGATTGTCATACCTCAGGATCAAAACCATGAAACCAAATAATTTGTCGTTGATTAATGCCTACGCACCAACGAAAGACAGCAGCGAAGCCCAGAAGGAACAATTAACTGGAACAGTTATACGATACAATGCCGAAATACGATACAACAGTGATATTAGGCGATTTTAACGCGCAAATTGGAATTGAAAATTATTTAGAAAACGTGCTGGAAAAGAAACAATCCACAAAGAAACAAACGATAATGAGAACAGCTTGTGCAACCTAGCGGCATCAACTAATATGGTAATAAGTAGCACCAAATTCAAACATAAAAAGTTGCATAAAATAACATGGATGTGGCCTGGAGGAAGAAACACGGATGGAAACCAAATTGACCATGTGATGATAAAAAAACGAAGAGCATAAGTAACCATGTTATATTATGAGGACTAATCCACCTCTAGAATCGGATTTTGAAACTTCAATTAGAACAGCTATATTCTACTGTAATGAATGTAACGCTACCAAATAATAATAAATACTTATTATTTGGATCATAATATTTATTCTGAATGCGGTCCTGTAATATTAACTTAAAAATGTATTAACAGTGCCGTTCCCACTTAATAATTACAAGGTAATGCAATGCCGCAAAATCGTGTTTTTTTTGGACAAAATATGAATTTTGCAGGCAAGCGAAGAACTTTTCGAAAAAAAAGGTATTCTACATTTCACTTTTAATACGCTAGTCCCATAGATTAAAAGAATGAAAAATTTTAAATTTGAAAATTAATTAAAAATGCTTAACATATTTTTGGATTTGAACTCTTTGAAAGGAATATTATGTTACGGATGGATTTTTAAGAAAAATGCTCGTCGATTCCTGAGAAATTATACATTGGATATTTTAAATTTTCCTTCAGCCTTGGCCCTGAATTATAATAAATTATCAAAAACTATTGGCACATTCATTTTCGTCTATAATTCACAATTTTTTGAATTTAATTTATTTTTCAAAATTTTTGTATAAAAATTTTGAAATTTAAATTCGGTTTTACGGCTTTAATGTTCAAAATAAGAAAGAAAGTTATATGATAACTATTTTACAGCTTCGCAATACGCTTGAGGTACATCTTAAAAATTTAAAATTGGTCAGTAAATAAGGGCGCTACAGACGTCCACAGGTTTTCCACTATTTTCGTTTTAATTCCTCTTTCGTGAGAAAATCATCGACAATTTTCAAAAACCTATCGGACCTTCGAATACAGATCTTAATGGTCTTTAATTTAGTATATGACGTTAGTTGACGTAAAACAACAAATAACGCGCAACCATTTGAAAAATTACATCTGGCGCTTGGCGCTATTTTATGAATCACCTTCGAACGTGAGATTAAATGGCTACCTTAAGTCTCTTGTTATAAATATAAATAACAAAAGACGTATGTTAAAACGTACTATTACCAAAAGACATCATTTTCAATAATTATTCCTTAAGAATTTAAATTTTTGATAAATAATTCTGTAGTAAGCTTAAAAAATTTTAATTGAAATTGCTTTGGTAAATGTTTGCATTTAGTTGATTTTGTGAAGTACTTACCATAGACGTTAGTGACGCCTCTATGGGGGAGAAATAAGTTTGGGCAGGAGCCCAGGGCGTCGTTACGCCCTATGCGACACTATTCTAACCCAATTCATTCTTGACGCCTTATTTATTTTTTACTACTATTGTTTATTGAACTGTTATTTCCCTCCCTAAATATTTTAATTTTTACATGAACTCTGGAATGATCTTTTCTTTAAATTTAAAGCCGCACGTTAAATTTCTCCTTTTTACTCATACAATTTTAAGTGTTTAATTATTAATACCCATGGTTAAACTTTGTCCATCCTTATTTTCTGAACAATGAATTTATTGTTGATAAAAATTCAATTTGCAGCAATTATTTTTGTGAATTCTGTTTTTGATGTGTGCGGAAATAATTTGATTTTTTAAAATTTACTATAAGAAAATTAAAAATTTATAAGTACAGAAATATGAATAGAGTAAAGAACATCTTACCTACCTGAAGATTTTAATAGTAATCTGAGTTCGAAAATTGAACCAAAATGTGCGAAGAGGGACCTGAACGGCTAAGTTTTGCTTACGTCAAGTTTTAGATTAGCCTAATTTTGGTTCCAATGGAAAATTATTGTACCGCCAAGTATTTCGCATGTCAATGAAAAGCGAGAAGGAAGATAAATGTTAATCGGTAGGAACACTAAATTGTTCGTTAATAACACGAGAATTAATGCAGTATGAACGGATTAACCCACTTAAATTCAAACTGTGGCGGTATAGAAAAACGGGATAAATATTTTTGTTTGTAAAATTTAATGGTTCAACTATTGCATTACAGTAAATTGCTACATGGTTTTGAAACGTTTAAAGGGTTGTAGAAATTGCTGCCTTGTTGACTTTTTTGTATTTGTGAAATGTTCCACAAATATTTGTAATAGTATGTAAGATGCAACTTTTGAATTTGAACTTCGCGCCAACGTCCTCTCCAGAAAACCGCCATCTCTTGAGAACTAACAAAGGTCAAACCTAAAATCACACTTCTTCGACGACACGGAAAGTAGCTTGGACCACCACGTTGTGAAATACCTACGATCGCCATCTAGTAACCAAATTCTTTCTTCCGGTGTACAAAACATAATGTCAAAAACAACTGTAACAAAACAAATGATCCCTCCGAAAGAGAGACGAACATTAACTTCCAACACAAATAAAACTACCAAATTTGGGCATGTCAATTCTTTTATTCTCTTTAATATTCCTGTTTGAGGAATATAACCTGAAGCAATGATTTACCTAAATCGTGACCTAATAAATCTGTAGATTTAATTACCCTGAAAGTCGATTTGTTTTAAATCGCTTTATGTTATTTCGATAACTTTTAAATTACTTGTTTAGATTCAATCCTTTGGATTGTTATAATCTTTTCTTCATGTACTTAGTACAATTTATGAAGATTGTGGGAAGCTATGTGTTTTATTGAAACACTAGCTGTTAATGGAAAAATACCTTTTTAATCTACCTTTAAATAACCACCCTTGAATTACAATTTACTACCTAATTAATTGTAACTTATTTAAACTCAGCTGAAACAATAATTTGTATATGGCTTGCTGGTTTAAATCAAGGAATCCTTCGTTGGTTTTATAGTGGCTAAAATATTATATATCTCGCCGGGCCCAACGTTCTTCTAGAAAAACATGAGAGTTACAGCTGTTCAAATACAAATTAGAATCACAACCTAATTCAAACAAGTTCAATCATCCTGTATTTGAATACAAAAATACCTAATTTACCAATGTTAAAACCCAGATCTAAGTTACGACTTGTTACGACAACTTAATTAACAACAAATCTTTGGGAACAGTTCAATGTAATTTGCTTTATCGTTTGCATTTAAGCATTAGTAATCGTGAGTAATTTATTTTCCACGTTACTAGGGGGTTGTTTATAATCTTTTACCCAAATCGGCGAAGCTGAATGTACACGTAACGAACCCAAAACCATTGTTTTAAATAAGTCAATCATCTACCACGATATAAAGATTTGTAAACTTATCGTACATCATTACGCAGCCTTGTGGGGACTTAGTAACAGATTGAATGCATTTATCAAGTCTTTTTACCTGCAAACAATTTGCAATAACTTCGACAAACACCCTGTATATAATTATTTACTTTACTAACAGATTACTATTTATTTTAAATAATTAAACATCTTATTTATAAATTTAAACTAATTTGAAATTAAAAAACACCCTGTATATAATAATTGTTAGCATTTACTTTATATTAATAAAAAAACAAGTTACTAATACTTTATAAAATTAAGTGTTGGTATAACACAGCGTCCCTTTATCTTTTGTTAAAATAATATGCCCGGATATAACCTTGAAAACCATCTGCTTATTTCACACAAAGAAAACCACCCCCTTACCGCTTTATTTTAACAACTCCGCACCCTCATTCTTTAACCTTGCAAATATTCTTTAATAAGTTCGACAACTTTCTCCTAATAATTATTAATAATTGAAAATTGTATTAAGCAAACCGAATTTAGCTATAAGGTAAAACCCTTTAAAACCACCTGTTAAGTTTCTATTACGATATTTGAAACAATGGTTTTCTGTTAAACACGAATTAATTGAATTAAAGTCATTTTGCCCAAATTTGTAAAGAAAACTTATTAAAATAATGCATAAATTATACCTGTTAATTAAACACCAACACACTAAAAGAAAGTTAACACTCCAGAACTTATCTGTATTGAAAATAAAGAAAATCTCGAACAACTGTTATGTTCAATGGTTTACCCACCAGTGGTCCACCTTGGTCCGAACAAAAGAAGTGACCCTCTCTATAGCAAATATGACCTTTAAGAACCTGTTATCTTTTTATACCAAAAGGTGTCGCTCCCAAATATTATTTAAATGAAATATACACGGAGTACGAAAATATTCTAAACCAAAAGAAGCGGTAAATTAAAATTTAAATTAATTTTAAAAAGTCAATATTACAAGTATATTGCATATACGTAAAATTTTAATTGCACTGTAATTTGCTACTTGTTTATTAACAATAATAACATTAAACTTGATGAAATAAAATAACGCTCAAGACATGACTTGAGGCGTTTGTAGTAATGAATCTTGACTTCTACTGTCTGCTAAAGCGCAAGCGAGTGCATTTCTGATACACTGCAAATAAAAATACATTTATATAAAACATAAAACGTCTAAATATAAAATAGCACAAAAAACGTCTAAACATGCCGCCCGCATTGAATGCGCAGCGATTCAAAAAATCGAAATGAAAAACAAAGTCTGTAAAATAGTAATGTTAAATGTGAGTGTCCACAGGAAGAACGCACACCTTTGTCACGCACTGACGCACGATATGACCACTTGGGGTTCGTATCGACACAACACGTATGATGCCATCTTTTCCGGGATGTAGTTCGGTGATTCTGCCTAATCTCCATTTGAGGGGTGGCAGATTATCATCCTTAATAATGATTAATGCTCCAACCAATAGAAGCTGACCATGATCACGCTTCCATTTCGTACGCTGTTGAAGCTCACTGACGTACCCCTTTGACCATCGGCACCAAAAGTGCTGGGTGAGTTGTTGTAAACGTTGAAACCGAGAAAGTCAATTCTCTTGAATTTCAAGTACGTCTGGATCTGGTAAGTTGGTAAGTTTTCTTCCGATAAGGAAGTGAGAGGGTGTGAGGGTGTTAAAATCAGAAGGATCGGAGGACATGGGACATAATGGACGAGAATTGAGGACCGCCTCTATTTGAGTCAACACAGTGTACAAATCTTCGAATGTTAAAGTAGCGCAACCTAAAACCCGTTTCAAATGCGCCTTTGTAGATTTTACCCCGGCCTCCCAAAGGCCACCAAAATGAGGTGAATGTGATGGAATGAAATTCCAATCGATGCCAAAACCGGCACACGACTCTTGTAAGCAATTTTGATTTTTGATAATAAATTTACTTAAATCTTGTAATTGATTATTACAACCAACAAAATTCGTGCCGTTGTCGGAGTAAATTTTGCTGGGAGTGCCTCTACGCGAAGTAAATCTTCGCAGAGTTGCTGTGAATGCAGCCGTACTCAAGTCGGACACCAATTCGAGGTGAACCGCCTTGGTGACGAAACAAATGAATAAACTTATGTAACATTTGGTTACTTTATAACCTCGAGCTAATCGATCCTTTAACATAAAGGGACCTGCGAAATCTACCCCACTTACGTCAAATGGAGGTCTCGGTTGTCATCTTGTAATGGGTAAATTACCCATGATGGGATCAACGGTTCTAGGTGATACGCGAAAACAAGTTGTACATTCGCGAACGATTTTCTTTGCAAGATTTCTACCCGCGAGAGGCCAATAAAGTTCTCTTATTGATGATAAGAGCAATTGAGGCCCTGCATGGAGCAGCCGTTGATGTTCAGATAAAAATATTAATTTAGTAAGAGGATGATGAGAAGATAAAAGAATGGGGTGTTTTTTATTGAACTTGTAATTGGATTGCATGATTCTTCCACCAACTCTTAATATGCCCTTTTCGTCAATGAACGGATTTAAGGACAATAATGTGCCCTTAAGCTTAGATTGTTTAATTGACTTCATTTCATTGAGGAAACATTTGCGTTGTGCGATTTTTATTAATTGTAATGTAGCGTCATTCAATTCTTGAACTGACAATGGACCAATTTTGGGTGAAGATTTTTGGGTTAAGTTGTGTAGAAAGCGTAAACAATAGGCAAAAACACGTTGTAATTTGCTAAAACTTGAAAATTTTAAAAACAAAGAAAATTCAAGGTTTGCTACATGACAAGATTCGATTTTGCGTTTTTCTGGTAATTCATCTTCACTGAGAGTATTAATAAAATGTGGCCACTGCTTACTATTGAGAGCAAGCCAGGATGGACCATTCCACCATAAATAACAATTTTTTAAATGTTCTGGATAAAGCCCACGCGATAACAAATCGGCAGGATTATCGTGAGTGCCGACATTATGCCAGCATTCTGATTGTGTGAGGTTTTGAATTTGGGAGACTCTGTTTGCAACGAATGTTTTTAGCAGATTAGGAGAAGTACCTATCCAAGCTAATGCAATTTTTGAGTCAGACCAAAAATATTTACTGTTAAATTTAATGCGGGTTGCTTGTTCTACCTTATGGGCTAACTGAGTTAAAAGGAGGGCACCGCACAGCTCTAAGCGTGGGATTGTGACCATTTTTAGAGGGGCTACTTTAGTTTTTGCGCATAGTAGGCGTACGCATATGTTTCCGTAGGTATCAACAGTACACCTCACACAAATGCTGTCAGGGCACGGCTGCTTTGCCCACTACCTACACATATATTCGGAAAGTTGGCAAGCCCCCGTTGCAGGTATTGCGAGGAAATCGACACCGCGGAACACTCCCTTTTCCACTGTTGGAGATGGGAACGCGAGAGGACAATGGCCTCCCTAGCACTGGGGTACACGATGACTCCCGAGGACCTAATCGAAGCAATGCTTGTCGACGAGACACAGTGGCAGCTGATAACTACCCTCGTCACCACCATATTAAGATGTAAGGAGGCAGCCGGGAGAGCCGAGCAACAGGCAGCCGCCGCCGCTACTCTAACGGAGGACACACAAACGGAGGACGACACACAAATGGAGGACTAACGATTCGACGCGAAACCCGGACAGGTAGAAGGGAGGCGTGCGGAAGAGCACACGCCACACGCGAGTTCCATCGCATTGCCCCCTACCCGGCCGACAAACTAGGATATCAAAGGAGAAGAACGTGGTCCGATTCTAGGACACATCATCCCGGAAGCAATGCCTGACGGCGGACACCCGGGAGGACAAGTAAGGAAGAAGGTAAGGTATCAACAGTACCGAAGTAAATACAGCAACCATAGGCCTTCTCGGAAGCGTCCGAAAAACCATGGAGCTCTGCACAGCGGTGCCTTCTAACGAAATTAACAACTGCTTAGATATTTTGAATGGATTTGACAACCGGTTGAGATTCACCTACGAGTTGGAGGTCGATAGATGTATCCCCTTTTTAGATCTACTGGTGTGTGTTGGACAAGATGGGTCTATGCACACTGACCTGTACAGGAAGCCGTCCTCTAGTGAACGTCTCCTTAACTACAACTCTTCACACCTCCTCAAACACAAAATGAGTGTAGTCAACACGTTAAAGACCAGAATAATTAGGTGTGTCACGCCGGATCTGAGAGAAAAACGGTTGTTGGAATTGAAAAGTCAATTGATCAAAAATAATTACCCTGAACACCTTCTGCAGTGTGCTTTATTCGATCGAGGAAGAAGAAAACAGCCTCCAGAGGTTACTCTTTCGATTCCAGAGTCCTTACCACGATTTTTTAAGTTGTCTTTCCATCCAGAATTGGCAGCGAAGATGAGGGTACTACTTCGAGATTACATCCGAAGCAAGCAGTTGTGCTTGGCCTTCTACAACGACCACAAATTGTCCAACTTGGTTTACTCGAAAATTAAAGACAAGGTACCTTTAAAGTACCAAAGTAATGTGGTGTACGAAATCACCTGCGATTGCAAAAAAAACTTACGTGGGTCAAACCAAACAACTACTAACAACACGAATAAGGCAGCACAGGCTGGATGCAATGAAAGGGTTAGATAAAACCGGATTATCGGAGCACCTACGTCTTTGTAATCACCAATTTGAGGAAAAAAACGTTAAAGTTCTTGCACGTGAGAGCAACTATCCAAAGCGGGCGTTTCTGGAGGCGGCCTGTATTTTGACAAACACCAATAATGTTAACAAAATAACCGACTTCGAACAGATTGATAATGCCTATAAGTCGGTGATAAAAATATGGAAGGATAAAAGGGGAAAAAGGGAACTGGGTAATTGCCAACTCTATGTTACGCCAATGAGTTTTTTATTGGTGGATTGGTGAATTTTGAAGTTGGCTGCTTTCAAAAATAAGAATTTTAAATATCGTTATATTGACAAACATTACGCCTGTATTTTCACCATTCCACAATTTGTCACCAGTTTCGGGATTTAACGACAAGTACATCTTACCGCGAGGTAAATTTTGTTTTTTGTGTTGCGTTTTATGCATTTTTGAATTTTGATTGTATCAACCTTTCCTTTTCTAAATATAGTCTTGAAGATGAACCCGTTAAGGGTTCGAAACTAGTTGATGCGATAAACCGTTGTTTTATTATCCCAACCCTCACACCCGAGATTTTATTTTTTTTTCTGCATTAATGTAATTACGACACATTGCATGCCGAGGAATATGTAATGAATTTAATAAGTGTAGATTGTCCCTTAGCTGCAACCACTGAGTGTGAATTAACAGAGGAACAGACTCGTCCCAGGATAACTTATGAAGCCACAATCCTTGGAGAATCATTTTTGCAATGACAGTACAGGGACTTAATAATCCAAGTGGGTCAAAAATCTGCGCGATCGTGGATAAAATCGTGCGTTTTGTAACGTGTAACGTAGGTGTTAGTTGAAGGCTATAAAATAATTCGTCATTGGTGCAAGACCACTGAAGCCCGCGGGTTTTTTCGTTGTTATGCGCACCAAAATCTAAAACACTAAACGGTTCAGAGTTTTGGAATGGTTGTATAATATTGGGCTGATTAGAAACCCATTTCCTCAATTCGAAACCTGCCTTTGAAAGAATGGTTGACACTTATGAGCAAATAAGCTTTGCATCGTCAACCGAATCAAAACCAGTGAGGAGATCGTCTACGTAAAAATCCTCTTCTATCACGCGGGAAGCCTCTGGGCATTCCAAGGCGTTTTGACCTGCTAATACGGTTAGACATTTAATAGCCAAATATGGTGCTGATTTTGTACCGTATGTAACGGTGTTTAATTTGTAAGTGATAAGCGGGTCATTTGGATTCTCACGCCAAACGATTTGTTGTAAACAACGCTGATTAGGTTGTACTTGAATTTGCCGATACATTTTAGCAATATCTGCTGCAACAGCAAATACGTAACGGCGAAATCGTAAAATAATTGATAACAAATCTTGTTGTAAAACAGGACTAGTCATCTGTAAGTTGTTAATAGACACACCCGATGAAGTGTTAGCGCTCCCGTCGAAAACAACGCGGAGCTTTGAAGTTAAACTGTCCTCTTTTAATACGCCGTGATGAGGCATGTAAAAAGAGGTGCTTAGAGCGAAGTGCTCATCAAAAACTGGCGTCATGTGACCTAGTTCTATATATTCACGAATGAATTTAATGTACAGTTCCTTTAATAAAGGTTTTGATTGTAACCGACGTTCAAGTCCATAAAATCGTTTTATTGCAAATTGTAATGAATCGCCTAACTTTTCTATACTATCTTTGAATGGTATAGTTACTAAAAATCTGCCATCTTCAGTCCGTTGTACGGTTGAATGAAAATGAGATTCGCAATCTTGCTCTTCGCGGGACAAATGCCTTTGAACAGGAAGTTCTTCCAACTCCCAAAAACCTTGTAGTTGTTTTTGGATCGAAGTAAATTCATTTGAAGTATCAGATGAAAGGTTGCAATGAACAGATGTAGGCAATGATAAAGTATTTTGATTTTGGATATGTATTGATCCAGAAATGACCCATCCGAATAGAGTTTTTTGCATGATAGGTCCATGATTGCTTAGTGACCTTTGACCTATACAAGTTAACTTCCAAAATAGATCGGCGCCAATTAACATATCTACTGGTTGCGCCTCATTAAAGTAAGGATCAGCCAGCTGTAAGGTCTTGGGTATATTTAATTGAGCCTTTGAAAAATAAAAATTTGGAATACTATCGGATATAGATGGGACAATCAAACAAGAAATTTCCGTTTTAAATGAGTTTACTCTTGACTTGATTTTTATTTGAGACCTGAAATTAAGGTAGTACTATCGATACCACAAGTGTCAAATGTGTGCTTACTGTAATTTGACTTCAGTCGTATTTATATTTGGCTACGCCGCGTAAAAGCAAAAGAGACAAAAAATACCTACACTAGCTCTGTTTCACTCAAAAAAGGTAAAAGAGTTAATATGGCATTTTAAAGGGATTTAGCTTGGATTTCTAATAGTTTTATATTAACTTTTAAAGTCGGCGAATTCATGTGATATCTTAAAATACATAAAATTTTCAAGAGTTACAATATTAAAACGCACAGGAATAAATCCTACTTGACAATTACGTAATAAATTTCTTGCCGGCGTTGCCACATGTACGTAACATATCATATTTTTCTTAATTATTTATTAATTACTCTTATCACAATCTCCTAGGCTTGAATTTTAAATAACCAAAATGTTCAAAACATTTTTTTCTTTCCATTGATACCACATTCATTAAAATCTTAACGGCAGTTTTCGAGAAATAAAATAAATTGTGTGATTTCCCATAAGGATCAATGTTAAAAGCAAAAATTTTATAAAATTAATAACTTTTTTCCAGTTCTCCAAAGACCTCCAAAAATTTAACTGGTTTATATTCTTATTATAGAGTACCAATATGCCAAGTTTCATCAAATTCTGAACGGTAACTCTATGACCGATAGTACTACCTTAATGTAAGATGGAGCTTAATTTATACCCTTAACGGAGCATTGTACTTTCGTTTTGGGTAATTGTAATTTGTCATACAAACCTTGAGATATAAAATTCGATTTGGAACCAGAGTCCAATAAACCTCCACAATTGTGGCTGTTACCATTATTGTCGTAAACTAGAAAAAGCACTGTAGAAAGTAAAACCTGTGTATTGGTTAATTTAGTAGATGATGCAAAGGTGCTGGAGGTTTGAATTTCCGGTCTGACCGAATCGTTGGTTTGATTGAGGTGTAATAATGTATTATGTTTTCGGTTGTATGTTCTGCAATTTGAAAAAGTGCAATTGGGAGGTATATGACCAACCCTTAAACAATTAAAGCAGAGGCGTGACCTCTTTGCCTTTTCAATTCTATCACTTGGTGATAATGCTAAAAATTGTTGGCAATTGTAAATTTGATGCTTGGCATCATGGCAAATGACACATGGGTCACTGCTTGACGAGTGAAATGAATTTAATGGTTTGATCGCCTTTTTAACATAATTTTGTTTGATATCAGTTTTTGAAACGATCTTAACTTCTAGCGTTTCCAGCATGTCAGCCTTGCCCTTTAAAAAAGCTATAAAGTCAGTTAATGTGGGAAGATCATTATCTGTTTTATATTCTTCCCATTTTCGCAACGTAACATTGTCAATTTTGTCATGTAGGATATAAATTATTAGGGTGTCCCAACTGTCTGTCGGTTGACCCAAACATTTAAGTGATCTTAAATGTTTTAAAGTGTCGTCAATCAGTAACCTTAAAGCTGATGACGATTCTTTGGTTATTGCTGTAATGTTAAACAATGATTTAACATGGTTATGAACCAATAATCTGTTATTGTTATAACGATTGCATAATAATTCCCAGGCAATAATGTAATTGTCGGCTGAAAATTCTATTGAATGTACTTGTAATGCGTTTTTTATAAGCGACGCGCGCAAGTAGTGGAATTTTTGAATGTTTCCTATGCTAGCATTTTCATGAAAATGACTGAAATGTATCGCGAAATTCTAGCTATACTTCAAAGCAACCGTCGAAAATTGGCAATTTAATTTGTGGTAATTTTATATTGGATTGAGTTGGTATGCTATTAATTTGAAGATCGTGTGCCGTATGTGGCATTGAATTGAGAATGTACTTTTCTTTTAACACATTTGCAATAGCTACTGAATTGTAGTACATTGCTTCAAAATTATCTCGTAATTTAAGTTGTTCTTCGAGATCCAAATGCATTTCTTCAATTTGTGATTGAATTTCATCGAAATTTATTAATAAAGGTAAAATTGCATCAACGCGCAACTGTAGTTCTGTGCAATTATGATTTTCTATCGTATTTTCGATAGATTTTTGTTGCAATTCTATAACGTAATTTTTAAATGAATTTAATCTCATTTGCAATGCTGTTCGATTTATTATTAAAACATCGATTTTCTTTTTGTTTGCCATTTTACACTGTGTGACGTAAATAGATACGGTAAACAATAATAATAAATCTGTAATGGAATAAATGAAATAAGGAAAGATAAACTTACTTCGTTGATTTGTGCAGACGAAAACAGCTGATAATGAAAATGTCGATGCAGTCCAGTTGCCCAGACAAACAATGCTTGTAGATGTGAATGTTGTACCACTGCAGTGGTATTGTAGTTGATTAAGTTGTTGATTTTGCTGGTCCACAATGGTATGCACTTGTGGATCCTTGGTACGGAATCTTGTATTCATACGCCGCGCCGTAAAGTTGTTAAGTTGTAAAAAAGTAGTACCTACTTTGTAATTGTTGTAAATTGTATTTCCGGCAATCCGGCTCGAAGGACCATATGTAGAAATTGCTGCCTTGTTGACTTTCTTGTATTTGTGAAATGTTCCACAAATATTTGTAATAGTATATTGCATATACGTAAAATTTTAATTGCACTGTAATTTGGTACTTGTTTATTAACAATAATAACATTAAACTTAATGAAATAAAATAACGCTCAAGACATGACTTGAGGCGCTTGTAGTAATGAATCTTGACTTCTACTGTCTGCTAAAGCGCAAGCGTGTGCATACAAAATATACACATTAAAATGCATTTCTGATACACTGCAAATAAAAATACATTTATATAAAACATAAAACGTCTAAATATAAAATAGCACAAAAAACGTCTAAACAGGGTGGTTTTTTTAAAGCACAGACAAGTTGTTTCTAGGCCGAATATGGTTTTTTCATTTGTATACTTGGCGGTGATTGAATTATGAATTTTTGAGACACTTGTCTGTGCCTGATTCTATTTGGTGTCAAATAAAATTATAAATTTATAATGAGGTTTAATTAAATAATAAATAAATTAAATTATAAAAATTAAATTATAAATGAGGTGAGCGAATGGCTGAAATGCTAGCGTGTTCGCTTTGAAGCCAATATTCACGGGTTAAAATCCTGTGAGGTGCTATCTATAGAAGAAATTTTCGCTCACCAAATGTCTATCTGCTGGCCCCAGATAACATTATTTATGGCTAAAAAACTTCCCTGATGGAGTAGGCGGTGTAAAAATCGTCTATTCCCGTGGTTCGGAATCCACGTTAAGCTGTAGGTCCTCTGTGCTCGTCACACATTTTCAACACGCAACGAGCAGAGACAGGGAGGTATCAGGAAAATGTCGCAAGACGTTCATAACCGAATATAGATAGATAAAATTATAAATAATTAACTTCAGTTGTGCGGTTTGTTTAGGAGCCAGTTGCAGTACGACAGAACATTTATTCAATGAGGGTTCAGCAAGATGGTATGCTGGAAAATATGTTCCTCAACTTGGATTCGAACACCAGGCGTATCAGCTGTGACTACATGCACTTTAACAACTGCGCTGCCGAGGCGATTTGTTTGTGTAGCGCGGAAATTATATATCTCTAAACTAATTCTAAGACCGCTACAAAGGCAATTTTTAATTTTGCATAATTTTCAAATATAAAACGACATTATATTTATTTTATAATATAATATGCAAAGGTATATACAAATATTATGGAACAGATTTGTATCATTAGTATTATTACCACATAATGTCTTTTTTATACTACATACTATACCTACGAACTATTATTTAATTACACGAATATGAATTACGCTAAAAGAAATCCAATCATGTCACATGATGAAGGACACCCTAACGATCGAATTTTCCTAATAAGACTCACAATGTTTTTGTGTCGTGCCTCATTGTTTAAAAGACAACAATATTAAGATTTTAATATACTGTTTATTTTATGTTTGATTGATCAAACTCGACGAATATGACAACTTTAAAAACTCTACAAATATAGGTCCAAGAAAATTAGAGTCGAAATTGTTAGCCAGCTCTTGTGGATTCCTGTGAGAACCATCATAATCTATTAACGAAATTCCTTATTTAGAAGCTATTCAAACCACAGTAATTACAGCAATTGCCGGTTAATAGCACGAAGAAACTAACCTAAAATTTTAATTTCTCAAGGAACTACTCTGTTCTCATTCGTTCCATAATAACAACTTCATATAGATATATTATATTATTTATTTAATTTAAAATTACAACTAAATAATTTTTAAAATGCACCCATGTGTTAGAACTTGGTAGAGATATTTCATTTGGTTTTGAATCCTTAAAATGCATGAGGTGGAGCTACAAACGGAGTGAAGCGGAGTTCCAAACACTCAAATAATCTTACAAATCATCGATTGTTATTTAAATTATAAAGCAATATTAATATCAATTAAGAATAAAAAGCAGAAAAGCACATTCAACTGATGTTGAATCTGTACGGATCATAACCAAAAGAAATAAAACGCTCTACTTGGTGACAAACATATCACACATTTGTGCTATTGCAAAAATGTTACAAACAATAATTATTGAGTTTACAATATATTCGAACAAAATAATCGATTAATTTATTAAGGCTTAATTCCGTTAAAAATAATTTGTATTTTAGGTTGGATTGTGGTTTCCTTTTTCAAATTACTGCTGTCATTTATGTGTTGATGGTGGTTAAAATCCTGAACATATAGTGGAGGAAATTTTTTGGTCTTCAAAGTTTGACTAGCCTTTGTTGTAGTTTTCTCGCCGTAGATCAAAGTGTGGGCGAAGAAGTATAAGAGTTCCAAAATACTAATCAATGATCCACCTATACATAATCCAAATATTCCACCAATCGATGCTAAAAGGTGAACTTAAAGTTAAGAAATTTGAATGCAAAATATTTACCTAACAAGCCGTCCCAAGTAGAATATATTTCTCTTTCCGTTCTAATGCATCCCACATCATTATAGAAAACATTTAATATACTTACATTCGGATCCACCATGCCAGATCTAAAATAAACAAAACGTGAATAATTATTATTAAGCTAATCGATTTAGACATTTTCAGCCTGAAAATTCCACAGATTTCAGATGCCGTTGACAAGGTAACGTCATCGACATCTGCATACGCATGGTAACCACAACGAAGTGTAAAGAAGAGTTATAGATTGTGTACAGTATAGGCCCAAGAATTGAACCCTGTGACGTTTCGGAATTAGGATGTTATCAATTATCAATTAATATAAACACGACGCAGATTGCGTTTGTGGTAAAACAAAACCCTGAATCAGATGGCTACCCAACTGCAATCCTATAACACTATAATTATAATAGTCTAAATTTATCAATACGTTTTTGATTCATCTATGTGGAAAATTAACATATTTTTATTGCACTGCGGATAACATTTACAATCCATCATTTTACTATCATCTTCGTTTATATCTTCAGGTGCTACAAAATAAAGTTCAGTAACATTTTTAAAAATTTTCATGGCAGTGTACAAATACTAACATGTAGTGAAGTCCTCTGGATTTATTAATGCGCTGTAATTAACTAATAAATAAAACATATGCTTTACTTATCTTGAAAATTTATAATTTTAGAGACCTACATTTATTGGCGCGAAGACATTCAATATCCTTTAAAGTGCAATATTTCTGAAAATCTGTAAATTATAGCATAATTTATCATAATAATTGTTTTAATGTTTTTCTTACGATTTTCGGGATAATAAAATGGAATGCATTTACAATACTTATATATTCTGTTTGTCAAACATTCGCTGATACAATTTGTATATGTGTATATGGAACTCCAACGTAGGTTACCCTAATTTTTACAACAAAAGTTAAAAATTGAAACAAAGAAATTCAAAATATAATAGATACTGACTTCGTCTTGAAACATGCAGTTTCTATCTTTTATTGGAAAAGATCTCAATTCTTTATTACTTGTATAAATTGACGGTATAATCGAAATTGACATCAGTGTTCCTTGCTCTAATGTATTTGAAATAAAATCTAAATCTGGATAATTGAATACGTCTTGAACTTGAACCTAAAAATGTTAATTATGGAAAACTAAAGGTTTTCAATAATTTACTTACAGTGAAACCAATTGAATTTTGAATGGTAGATGTGTATTGAGTTACATCCGAATGTAATTCTATATGCAAACTAAATGTTGAACCAGCGCCTTTTGCATAAAGATAACGAATATTTTTTTTATCACTACAATCATTTTGAAGAATGGATCAATTATTAGTACAATGCGAATGATACCTACTTGTAGTTTTTTACAAATCTCTCTATTCCATAATAATTAAAAGAGCAGCAGTATCCATGCGTTGTTTTGATCTGTTGAAATATTTCTGAGCATGACACGCTATGAGTTTGCCAAGAACATTTTTTCATCATGGCACTACATGGTGGAGTCAACTAAAACAATACCTTGCTTAAATTGAGGTTTGGAATGAAATATTTAAGTAATTCTTCGTGTAAGCAAAAGATGCGACAAAATATCTAAATTTGTTACAAAGCGGAGTTAAACTTAGAAAATTTGATTTTAAAATGTCAAAACTGTTAAGAACTATATTCTTGTAATTGTTAGTCAACTACATTTATGTACAGCGAAAGAGATAACATTAATTTATCAACGAGAATATAAAGCGACAGAGCGTTTAATATTTTTCCGAGGATGCAAGCATCCTGTAATAAGGTGAAGATATTCCAACTCTTCTATGTTAAGGTTAATTAACTGTCGCAAAACTACACCGGAGACGCTAATTTGACCGGGTACTTTCAATTCAATGCCTTTGATTGTATGGAGCATCATATGACGCAAAACCAAATCCATCGCAAGGAAAAATAGTAGAAAAAAGAACAATAGTTTAAAACGTATGATCAGAAGGAATACCGGATGTAATAACGGAAGAAATAGCTAAATCACTCAGAAAACTACCAAATGGACGAACATCGGGCGAAAATAATGTCGTTACGGAAATGTTGAAATCTGGAAAAAAACCCAGACCTAGGACTTTTCAAGGAACTATATAATAAATATTTAACAGAAGTAGGAATACCCGAAGAGAGGAATAATGCCCTAATGATTTTACTATTTTATTTTACAATGAGGTTGAAATAAGTTGGATAGATATTAGCCATTAGAACAAGCCGGCTTTCGAAATGAATTTGGCACGTTGGATCACCTACAGGTAATCAAAACGGTTATCGAGAAACTGAATGAATGTGAGAAGAAGGAGAACATTAGTGACACCAAGTACGACCCTGACCTATACCAGATTAAGAAGATTAAGAAGATTAAGAGGGTTAAGAAGATCAAGAAATTAAGAAGATTAAGAGAGTACCAAATACTATATAAGAGAACAACATTATTGAACGAGGATATAGAACCAAATACAAACTGAACAACCACAACCACTCGAATCAACCCTGACATAAAGAATTAAAACGACGTTTCGTTACTTTTAGTAACATTTGCCGAATTAACTTGCGATCATATTACATAAAAAGTGCGATTATTACCGATCATCTTACATCAGAAGTGCGATTATTACCGATCATCTTACATGAATATAACATCAAACTGCTGTGGATGGCCTTTGTGGACTATGAAAACGTATTCCTCTTTATTGAGTCTTGGGTAGTTGTGAACGCTCTAAACAATAAACGTGTTGACCACATATATAAGTACATCTAAAATATAGAAGATCTACAAAAATGCAACATGTCAAATTCTTCTAATTACATGAGAAAACAATGAAGATAACAATTAATAAGTACCACAAAGACATTCAATATCGCCTAAACTATTTATTCTTGCCCTAGAGGGACTACAGGAGTTTAAGGAACTAAAATGCGTGGAAAGGGCATAGATCATCGACAGTCAAAGCTTGAGCCACCTACAATTTGCTGTTGATATTATTGTAATAATATCAGGCAATAAAAAATTCTGCATTTAGGTTTCCTTTACGACTTTCATTTACTTCGTCAGTTGCGTCGTTGGTCTTGTACTTCGTCTTTGTAATATTTATTTTTAGGTTACTCATTCTGGATTTTTCATTTATTTCGTTTCTTGTGGAAATCTTCAGGAAATTATAAACGAAATAAATGAAAAATCCAGAATGAGTGACCTAAAAATAAATATTACAAAGACGAAGTACAAGACCAACGACAGAAAATCATGATATAGAAGGAAAATTTAAAATCTGACTTTGATAGAAGAATATCACTGGCATTGGCGGTAAACAGGCATTAAATGCAGGTAATTTAAATGTTTCATTTCTGTATAAAAAAAATAAAGTAGATAATTCCATTTTGATAAAATCTGGTTGTTTTCTCTTTTATCTACTACCGGGAAAAAACACACACTTTTCGAACATATCTATTATGCCACGGAGAGAGTGAAACTCATCCTTATTCTCGCATTTCTTATGTCATTCTCTCCAAGAGTAAAATTCTTAATTTAACACTATGGTTTCATAAAAATCTTGTTTAAAAAATGAATCGATACATTTCACTTGCAAAGATTTCATCGAATTTTTTTATTTAAAATTAGCTTACTTGCATAAAAATGTGTGTACGAGTACATAAAAAAATGTATAAATAATTTACAAAACTGGGGCCCTATTCTCGAACTCACTCAAATTTATTCGCATGGTAAGTTTTCTACACAATTGCTCGATCGCTTAAAAAATTGGTATTCTTGAATGGCACACGAATTTTACACCGTGCGTACAAACGGCTCGACCAATAATTGAATATTGCATTATTCTATTTGAATTATTTAATTTAATAAACTAATAATATAGTCGGTTTAAAAGTAAACCTCTCTTAAGCGACATAATTAAAATTTCGAATAATGAAATAATTTTATATAAATATATTCGAGATTGGTTCTTAAAATTTTGTACAAGATCATTTTTGTGGCGTCCTATTGATTATCATCTTATAGCAATTCAAGTTTATAGTATGCCACTCTAAATAATACCATCAAGGCTTTAAAAGATCTTTAACTTCATGAAGCAACATCCTTCAAAAAGCGTTAATCCATTCACATTTTATACGCGTCATTATAGTATCTCATCTCGAATTTCCCCTCGCGAATTTTTGTTCCATTTTTACACGGATAGGTCCGCAGGGTCGTAAAGAATAACTGTGCCAAATTTGGTTTACATGTAACATGAAATTTACGCGACACAAGTGCCCTATTTTACTGCTTGCTCTTTGGGTTAATTCGGAGGCTGGGTCGTGGGTCGAACTCAGAAAACGTGTTTTTGATATTTATAATGGCGGCAGCTAATTTCCAAAACCGTTTTCTATAGGATCTCCTTTCATTCAGGTGTAGTAGTCGAAAACGACTGTAAAAAACCAAACCAGCAAAAGTAATTTACTGAATGAAAAAGTAATAATTTTGATTATTCGTGTATTTACAAAAAAATAAATGTTCGCCCTGTGGAAGGAAATATATAATCGACATATACATAAGATACTTAGGCACCTGTCTAATCCAATGACTTAACCGGAAACTTCATATGCATATAAAATCTTCTTTCAAATAAAATATAGATAATTGACGATATTGCTCCACGGTACACGGGTTAAAAGTTTTTACATGAATACCAAAGTTGACTTCTTCTTCTTTAAGTGCCGTGCCTGATTTCAGACGTAGGCGACCTCTCTCCTATGCATGTGTTGTGCGTTTGAAGTATTATCACACACATAGGGGACCTACTGCTTAACGCGGGCTCCGAACCGCGGGAAGTGTATACACTTCATCTCCAGAGAGGCTGTACTAAACAGATTACACCTCGGTGGTTTGCCATTGCCTTCCGAGGGGAGACGGTCAGAATAAAGTTTTACTGAGCCCGGAGTTAAACCAGGTATTTAGCATAATCTTCGTTTACATAAAATATAAATTTTATCTGACCTTATCTATTACTGCAGTTTTTGAATTGAGTGAATGATAATCCAGTTGTTGGATGATTGGGAACTTGATAAAATACAACTACCCTGGGGTTGAATGAATGATGGTGTTGACAAATGATAAAAGACAATAGCCCTTTCGTCTGTCGGCGACGGGCTAAAAACATACTCGGCTTTATAAGTCCTCATTCAATCTATCTTTGTATAATATACTGCATTGTATTTCAAAGAATTCATAAAATTTTAATATTTTGGAGAAAATTTTTGTAAAAATTAAAAAGTCAAATTTAAATAAAATTTATAACACCCACAATTTGTTGTATTTGAAATAAAATTTAAATGCTCATTGCATTAAACAATGTTTAAAAATATTCCAATTTCATCATTTGATAACAAATGATAACTGGTCGACTTATGAAGGTGAAATTTTTCCTTTACGGCGATAAAATGTTATAAAATTGTAATGATATTGTATTTTCATTTAATTGTGTACACATAAATTAATGTTAATAATGAGTAAAATTGTTGAAATAAGTGAGCAAATTAATAACAAAGTTGGTATTGCCGGTATAAAATTTTTGTGATTGCTTATGATCATCTGTGCTGTTTTTCGAGTTGATTACGTCCAGTTAGACCCCGAAGCGAAATGGCACGGCATTCAGCGTTAGACCTCGGGACTGAATAGGTCGGGAGTGTATGAATCAAATTGGAAACTGGAAATGTTTGCTGGTTATTTAGATCAATGCAGAATAAGAAAAATCGAATTTACAAATGGACACCATAAGAAAAATTCTATGATAAACGGATTGATAAAATTTTAGGAAACTTTTTATGATCTGTATGGATTATAGATTCAATGCACATGTGCAGGATTATGAGTATGAACATTTAAATTTTATGATATTATGTAGGATGTACATACATAAATTGATAAACATTTTAGAAATAGATTACAACATTTTTGTGAACTACCATTTTGTGTTTGTAGTTAAAAATTAAAATAAAAATCATTGGTTATCAGTTTCATGAATTTGGAATTTATTATCAAGAAATTAGAGCATTTTCAAATATAAGCAACATAAAAAAAAATAAATATTGTATACTAGCTGACCCGACAAACGTTGTTTTGCCTGAAAAAGAGAATATCAAAAATTTGAATTTTAATTGTCTGCAATCTAAAACGGGTAGAATGGATTATCAAATTATAATAATACTTATAAACTTTTTTATTAAAATTAAAATGGATATATGGAGGAAATGTATTAAAATGTAATATTTTTATTAAATTAGCAGCTCCGATAAGTATTCAACGCAACATTTGCAACAATTGTTTGCAATCTAAAACGGGTAGAATCGATTATGAAATAATATTTAAAACTTTTTATTGATGTAATATATAAAACATAGCAGATAAGTACATAAAAGTTTATTGAAGTGCTTTCGGATAAACAATGTTTTTGGTCTTTCCATCTTCAGCAAAAACAAATAAATTTTTTGGCTGTCCCACTCGTGAGCATGCAACATATAATTGACCATGCGAAAAGCATGGATTTTCTAGATTTAAACCACACACTTGAAGCGATTGACCTTGTGCCTTGTTGATGGTCATTGAAAATGCTAGGCGAACGGGGAACTGCAGTCGTTTAAAATCAAAAGGCATGTCGGTGGGAATAATGGGAATACGTGGCATTAACACATCTTCCCCTTTTGACTTGCCATTGAGAATTGTTGCTTCGATGACGTTTGGCATCAATTTTTTGACAGCGAGTCTGGTTCCATTGCACAATCGTGGCGGATTAATGTTGCGCAAAAGAATTATTGGTGCGCCAATTTTGAGTGATAATCTGTGCGGTGGTACACCAGAAATATCCAACGAATTTAAAAATTCAATTGGATAATTTAAAATGTCGCCATCATTCATGACGCTGTCAATGATTTGTAGGTGACAGACTCGCCCGCAATTTGTTCGTGAATTGTGTGGTTGATCGCATTGACATCGGTGTTTTTTGCTGCCAAAATAGCACGTTCGCAAAGCCATTGATGATTTTTGTAATTAGTGGCAATTTGTGGGAAAACCTTCAGAATTAATTGTTCGATCGATGGAACAATGACACAAAAATTCAATGGAAATGAAATACATTTTGTGTCGGCATGAACTGGTATTTTTCCATCACCAATGTCCAATAGCTGCTTTGAAAATATGGATGACGCATTGCGTTGCAAATGTACGCGCATATTATTCTTTAATGTGAGATTCTGCATGTGTCTCCAAAGATGCGACGCTTTGAGGCAAGCGTGGAGTTCATCAGCTGGTGTTGATTTTGGTATGACTGGTAGAGTCTGTCGAAAGTCACCTGATAATAAAATGAGAGCTCCACCAAATGGGTTTGCATTTGCTCGTAAATCTTGAAGAGTTTGATCAAGCGCTTGAAGTGATTTTTTATGTGCCATGGTGCACTCATCCCAAACAATCAATTTGCAAGTTTGCAGCACTTTTGCCATGCCGGAACCTTTGGAAATATTACATGTTTGAACTTGGGAAAATTGTATATTCAATGGCAATTTTAGCGCCGAATGCGCTGTTCGACCACCATCCATTAATGTAGCTGCAATACCTGATGACGCAAGAGCCAAAGCAATTCCATTTTTCGAGCGAAGTTGAGCTAATAGCAAACCGATTACGAATGTTTTTCCTGTGCCGCCGGGCGCATCAAGGAAAAAAAGACCTCCTCTACCATTGGCTACCGCATTTGTAATTGTGTCATAAGCTCATTTTTGATCTGCAACTAAGAGTGGTTTATTTGCTTCGACAAATGCGCGCAAGTCATCAGCATTGAATTGTTGTTCTCGCAGTACATCGGCATCACAAAGGTCATACGTAGAACGTTGTGGTGCAACCATCCCAAGTCGAAGAAGCGTTTTGTTGTTGATGGTTAAACACATATCTTCGATTTTTATCAGAGCTTCATTGAAAATGTTGTTCGAAAATGGAATGGTATTATCGTTGCAAACGGTACGAATACGGTGCAAAATGTCTTCGCTCAAGTTCTCCCTGAATTTTTCCCACAGATCGTTAGGGTTGGATGGCGAACATGTAGTCAAAATAATAGCGAATAATGTTCGTAATTGTCGAGGATGACTGCCGACTGAGGCGTCCATCAATGTAATTTCCCAATGTTGGTCATTTTCGAGTAAATGCAGTTTTTGGCAAGCTTCTCTGTATGTTTGACATTCTACGTCATCGATCGTTCTCAAATTTGTAAATGAAGTTGGACCTTCTTCTTCTTCTTCTGCACTTTCCGTATTAGGCATTTAAATTCCTGTTACGGTTCCCATCTCTTCGTCGGTCTACCGAGGCTTCTCTTTCCTCCTGGTTTATACTTGCAAATTTTTGAAGGAAGCCTATCTTCGGTCATTCGTTCCAAATGTTCTTTCCATCTTGTTTTATTTTCGTTTAGTTTTTCGTTCATACTGAAGATGTTTAGTTCATTTCTAATGTCGGTATTTCTAATATGATCTAACTTGCTGCAACCCTTCACTGTTCTTAAAAATTTCATCTCCGTCGCCTGAATAGAACTTTCTTGTTTTTTTTGTTAGTACCCACGACTCGCTCCCGTACATCATTATTGGAACCGCGACTGTTTTATAAAATTTGATTCGCGTGTCTTTTCGTGTTTTCTTTTTCAAACATCTTCTTATAGTACCGCATATATATCCAAATTTGTTCAGCTTCTGTTGAGAAGGAAAAGCCCCTCTCCCGCTGATGCAGGCTTGAGAAATCTCCTCCCACGCGAAGTGGAAAACCACCTCACTTTTTAACGTGGGGAGCCCTGGATGGAATTGACTAGCTCCTCTGATGGTAACGTCGGTCTGCGAGGGACGTGGGTCCAGATCTCTAATCTCACTGAAAAGGCTTAAAGGTATCCCCTCTTCCAGGGAAATAAAATACGGTTTAAATAGAACAATTTAATGATCACAAAAATCAATCAAAAATGTACACAAAAATACACAACGGTGGCAACAACCTTCGGTGGCAAATATAAGTAAATACTGACTTCTGATGGAAGTCGGCCAAAAACACAAAGCGTGAAGCAATCCTCCCCGTGAGGGAGACCCAGTGAACTACAAAACTTGAGGTGTCAAAATAATAGAACCTCTTAATGACGTTAAAAAAATTACTCGTTAAAGATATGTTGCAATCACAACCAAACAGAAATAGTAGTAAAAATGTCTCACCTGAGTACTCAGAAAGCTCACAAAATATTGGTGACAGGTACCCCAAATCCGCCTGGATGGATTGCACACGAGTGTTGTTGTTGACTGGTCCGCTAAGCCTCGAATCACTAAGAAAGGACCGCACGCTATTTGTGATGACGTCCTCGCAGCGACCCCACGACTTGGCAACAGAACTATGGCTGGACTTTCCACCCCAGAGAGTTGTTCCAATATACTCTGGTATTATTTGGTTCCAGCAAAATCCAATTCCAATGTCACGCAGTACGTTGGCTCGCCCGGTTAATTGGCGGGTCGTTCCACAACAAATATGACAGTTCGACGATAGCACAGGCAACGGACACGACAATCAAGACTCTTGCACGGAATTAACAAAAGCGGTTAGATGTTGAATAGATGTAGCTCGATGTAGCTTTTGTTGACAATACTTGTTCAACTCAATCCCCATAGATGGCGCTCTAGCATGCGCAGATTGTAACCGGATCGAAAAGATAATCGATGTACAAATAATGGTGGACGGCCAGATGTTTAAACGAAAAAATAATACGGCAACCTCCGTATTCCAAAAAATATGTGCCAATCTCACCCTCATGCACTCGACGTTGAAGTAGAATTAACTCGGTATACTAATTTATACTTGCACCCGCAATTAAATTCACTTGATTACAACTACGCACACTT
Source organism: Podabrus alpinus (assembly GCA_932274525.1). Lineage (NCBI taxonomy): Eukaryota > Metazoa > Arthropoda > Insecta > Coleoptera > Cantharidae > Podabrus > Podabrus alpinus. The sequence goes on along the minus strand of OW026456.1, from coordinate 44,590,428 downwards.
TTAGAACTACTCGCTCAGCTGCCCGGAACAAAAGTGAAGATAATCCACCAGCATGGCCGTCGTCATGCGCTCTCTACGAAAGACACGAAAAATATGGGAGTGCTCAATAGATTTGAATGAAATAGCAGTGTTCAACAAATTATTGTCTTAGGTTGATCGATAACGGATATAAGATCCAAAAATCCGTTATACACCCCCCCCCTAAGCGTCTTTGCCGGTATGATAGGGCTAAAGGCTCAAAAAAAATCGCCTGTGGCTCAAAAAAATCAACCGATCTCTAAGTGTCTTCCGTGAACGCAACGCGCTCGCTGAATGCCAAAGAAGAATGTCGCTTCGCTCAATGTAAAAATTCCAATCGTAATAAAATTAAAATCTGTAGTAATAGGTAGTCTTTGATTTCATCATGGCAGGGACAGTGGAATAAAAAATACTCCCACACGAGAAACAAAATGATAAGAAATTAGCTCTAAAAACAACGACACGTTGCCTTAAAAACCGCATAAAGCGTGAGCTACTGGTCAAGCGAATCGCTATAAACGACCAACACGGAGACAGAGGGAATGAGTGAGTATATGAGTGTACGACTCGCATCGGACCCGTAACAACTCAACCAAACGCTGAACAGCAAGGGTCAAACTTACACCACTTGACTGTCAACACCAGAAGGGCTCACATAGGACCCCCCCACTCACAAGGGAAAAGACTGCACAGCAAGGTTCGCAACACTTGCACTGTGAGTACATGAGAAGGGACCACATAGGACCCCTCCTATGAAGTCGAAGGAACGCTCTCGCTCCCCACAGACTTACTATGTATTCTGATGCAAGGCACTCAACGACCTTAACATACAGAAAGAAGCTAATAAATCTAATACTCGGTTAATAAAAACCAACAGAAACGCTACCATGATAAAAACAAGAGATCATTCTCAGAAAAGATGGTATAGCTAGCATCTAGATGGTATGATGACTAGCTATGTTACATAAAACATGAAACAGAAAAACATAAAAACGATAAAAAAAAATATGATCAGGATGTTATGGACCATAATAGAGACGACATTACTCCAACCAACCCCCCGTTTGGTATTGTAGATCCATGGCAAGCTAAAAGGATTTCACCCCTTAATAACTTGTGGAAAACCAAAACACAAAGTAACAAAATTGACAAACAAACAAAATTGTCAATTAAACAATGCAAAAGCTGTCCCTGAAATTGTCTCCGAGCATTCACCAAAATACAGATGGTAGAGCAACATCATCTGTCCAATACTGTAGAAAATCAATGATACAGAAGCAAAACAGAGGCAATACAGTAGCTCCCACGCGAGGGCGCCAGTGATACAAAATCTTTCCTTACTGCTCTAATGAGAAGCAGTTTGGAGAAGATAAAGTCCACGCAGGAGGTAAGAACCTTCTGCTTTTAAATGCGTGGAGCCCTGGTGTTAGGTCAACTAGCTCTTTGATGGAAACGTCGGTATGCGAGGGCCATGGGTCGTGTAAAAACGCCTCGGATAAACTCAAGGAAGCAGCTTTGCAAACACACACAAAGTAAACTTAACAATAAAATAAAAATAAACATAAAAATAAACAATACGGTGGTCATTGCTTAAAGGCTTAATGATAAAGTCGAAGCTTATGGTGTTAGTATGGCACCAGTGGAACGTAACACAGTAGTCCACTACAGTAGCCGACCAGAACGGCACAGTAGCGACTGCACTGACACTCAGAATCACCACCCACACAATCAATCGACGGAACACTCGAATGGTCATAAACAATCCCATAATGGTAACCACATCGAGCCTCCGACGACCAAACCAAGCGGCAGCGAACCCCGGTGCAATGTCGCACCCTGTATATATGTAGGTCACACATCGAAGCCTTATAAAAATAATATTAAAATAAAAATTAAACAAAAAAATACGTCGAACATAAAATTTCAAGTCGAGGCTTGAACTTAGGACGACCACTCTGGAGTCCGATCGCCGATGCATTATACTTACGCCGCTTGATGTAGTAACGTGGAAATAAAACCCAGTCGAAGTACACATTATAAAACAATTTATTAAATCAAATAATTATTAATTAAATAATTATACCAAAAATCAATATTCAAACTTAAATTCATTTCCACGTCTAGCGAACGTAAAAGAGATTAGATATCCCAATCACTACGATACAGGTATACAAAAATGCACCGCAATCATAATCTCGTATAACATTCTTTACCAAAAATGAACGACGAACAAAAAACCAGAATGTTACACATAAATAAAAAATAAAACACATTAAAAAGGCCAAGGGAAAAAATATGCCATCGAGCTTCTGATGTTAAAATATTGGCCAATCGATCGACAGGTACTGTGAAGTAATTGCAAATAAATCGTGCTACTCACCGATGCTACCGGATAAACATCCTTCCCAGAAATTATGGGCCAGGGTGGTCGGATAGGGACACATGGCACGGCCAAAAAAACCACAATCCTCCAATCGCGGATCAAATCCCCTACTGGGATGGAAAAACAGCATATTCCATATAATATCCGGACTGTCGGACTGCAACTCTCCCAAAACGTAACCATATTCCGCAAAATCGAAAACCAACCCCGAAAATCACTTCACAGAACACAAGACGTGACCTTCTCGTCCGCCATTTTTCCCCCAAGTCCCTCCCAGCGCGCAGCTCGACTTGCGCTCCGGAAAACAGATACTAAAAATATCGCAGAGTCCACAACGCCATCTCATTCAATTTAAATGAAATGGCAGTGGCCAACCAAATTGATGTATAAGGTTGAACATAACGGATGTAAAGTCCAAAATCCGTTATACTGTTCGGTATCCCTATCACGCTCGTATGATAGATCGCATCCTAAGTAGCAGTAGTGGCTTACTTGTTCGATTGGATTGTTGTTTACTACTATTTTTGCTCGCTTTGGTTCTTTACCTTTAAAAGCCATGACTTTTGATTTCTTTATGGATATCTTTAAGTCGTATTCCCGACATATGCAACTGAGGTTATAGATTCCTCTTTGTAATTCGTTTTCAGTTTCAAATATGAGCGCTACGTCGTCTGCATATAAAATTGCGTTTAGCTTTGTTAATCGGTCCAGTAGTATCCCCCCGTCTATTGTAAGTTTCCACCTGCGCATAGCATCGTCCAAATAAATATTAAATAATGTAGGGGATAAACTGCATCCTTGCTTTAGTCCTTTATTAGTTATTATGCTGTCCGTAGTTCTGCCATTTATATCTAGGACTATAGAAGTGTTTTTATATATTCCTTTCAGTATCGCAATCAGGTGTTTTGGGTATCCTCTCTTTTCCATTATGGACCATAATTTTTCTCTATTCAGACTATCGAAGGCTTTTTCAAAATCTACTCGCTACTTGCTCGATTAAACTCTCTATGTTTTTCTATAAGTTGGCGTAAAGTGAAAACGGCATCTGTTGTTGACCGTCCTTTTCTAAAACCCATCTGATCTTCTATGAGGAGATGTTCTGTAATTGTTTTTACTCGTGTATTTATAATTCGGGCATATATTTTATAAACTGCGTTCAAAAGGCTGATTCCTCGGTAGTTGTCGCATTTAGTTTTGTCGCCTTTTTTAAAGATTGAAATCACTTTTGTTTCCTGCCAGCTCTGTGGTATTTTTCGTTTCTTCCAGCACATATTGTAGAGGTGTAGCAGTCTAAGGTTTAGCATTGTCCCTCCGTATTTAAGGAGTTCTGTATTTATATTATCCATGCCTGTTGCTTTCCTATTTTTGGAAGCTTTTAAAGCTTCTTGCAATTCCTCCATACTAATATCATCTAGTCCTTTCGGATAATCGATAACTAATTCCTCATCTACTTGGACACTTTCATCATACCATAAATTTTTGAAATGGTCTATCCATTTCTGTTCTTCTATGTTATTGAGTTGGACCGTTTCTTTTTCGGATTTATTTAGAAGTTTTAACGCTTTATACGCTATCATCTGTCGTCCATGAATGTCATGCTCAATATTACTAATGTATCGGTCCCAGGATTCTTGATGCGCTGTTCTTACCAAACTCTTTGCTACGTTTCTTTTTGTTTTGTAGGTTTCTTGGTTTTCTGCTGTTGGATTAGCGATGTATTTTCTATACTCATCATGCTTCTCTTTAACGGCTTCTTCGATTTCCGGTGTCCACAGTCTTAGACCTCTTCTTCTTCTATATTTTCGCTTCATTCCTAGAGCTTCGTTAGCTGCTTTTTTAATTATTGCTTCTATATTATGAAGTTGGACCTTTGACATTAATCAGCAGCATTCTTAAATAATAGCATTCGGAATTATTTGGATGTACTGTGTAAATACGGCCCAATGCGTCAGACGAATACATATTTTGATAGCCTTCAACTCGCGCGCCTTGTTTACGTCGTTGAAATTTTTTCGATGTGGCATTCCAGGTATAGTACTTTGGTACTTCCGCGTACAATAATGTTTTGGCAAATACATCTTCTTCGCACAGCGCAAAAAATGCTGTCAGTGTTGTGTGCGCCGGTGCAGCGGCAACATTTCGTGCGTTCTCTTCCGTGAAATACACTCTTTGTCCATTTTCAAGGTGAACACTAAGATGAACAACAGTGGGATGCCGACAGTGAATCGGGAAACTCAAAATGCGCCACACAGCCTCATTGCTGCTGATATATCGACCTGTCTGAAATTGAATAACTTCATCCGTGCGCGCATCGGAATTATCAACATGGAATACTGCCATATCGCTGCCCTTGTTGACGTATTTGCATATGTACTTGATTGATTTGACGGAATTGCAATATTCCATGTTGATATGTGCTTTAAATGTTTTTGATAACAAAGGCGAATATGGCACAATCCATCTGTTGTCGATTTCAATATCGGCATTTCTAGTTCTGATTGTAGCTGTCCGACCTCCATCATCTGGTGAACGGCGTCTGTATTGAGGATAACCGTTATCACCAGTGCGAGTTTCATTAATGAATTCCTTGGGATACTTTTTCGTGCATTTGTTATCAGCCATACATGGTGAATGTGGGTTCATAGCACCGCATGGCCCATGCACCATATTTTTAGTAACAATATCGTACAGTAATCGATCTTCTTGAGGATCTGGTATCTCTGCACAAATGACATCATCAATTTGAACTGAGTGTATTTTCGTTTTGAGCCATATGAGAATGTGCGCATGAGGAAGGCCTCTCTTTTGCCATTCAATGGAATACATCCAGCAGCGAGTTTCACCAAAAATGTGATGCTTCACAATCAAATCCATCAATTTAGTGAGTTTTTGCTTGCAAATTCTGGCAGTCAAATCGTGTCGGTCGGACGGAGCTTGACCGGGCAATAGAAGCTCTTTTATCTCATCCCATGCTGGATTGCATGTGAATGTGATGAATAAATCGGGACAACCATACGAACGCACATATGTCATGGCGTCTTGCGCGTATTCATGCATGTGTCGCGGACTGCCAGTAAAAATTGCTGGAAGTATGACCTTTTTGCCGATGTCGCTGGTGTTTCCATCGTTCGCAATCGCATCTCGTAAATGAATGTATACCTCTGAACGCAACGATTTTTGATTTAATCGAATGAAGAGGAGACGTTCAGATTCAATTTTCGCATACATGTCTACCACGTATTGATGAAAAAGTTGACGGCATTGCAGAATATAATTTGTTCCGTTTTGAGGTATCATTATGCGGTTTGAATAATAATTCATTGCTGATACTTTTTTAGTGAGTTGTTCACCTGTAGGAGGATTAGTTAGCATAATATTGAAGTGATATCCATCTTCACCCTCCCAAAAAAGTATGGGATACTGCAACGCATCGTAAGATCGATGCGTTTCAGCAACACGTACAATTGAGTCATTCCGTCGCTGAAGAATAATATCACGCGTATCACGTTCTTCTCCAACTATAACAATCGCTACTTCATTGGCGGTAGGTGCGTTGTAGCATCCGGCATGCTGTCCGACTGGTGTTTTATCTGCTCTTATACGGATTGCGTAATCATCCGCCGGCAAGTTATCAATTGATGTTCTGAACAACTTTATGAGGGCGTTGTGTTGGTGAAAAAATGTTTGCAAAGTTGATATAATATGACGTTTGACACCTGGAATCGCACGGCATCGCTGATTAGCTTGCACATCATCGTCGCCCATGAAGTAGATTTGTAAAAATTGATGTTCCGCGTTGGGAACTGGTAAAAGTGATCCTACGCGATGATATATTTGCCCTTGGGTTTTGAAAGTTGGCATATAGTGGTCCAGGAATACTTTATCGGCTCCAAAAGATGTCATTTGAAACGCGGAATAGTATTTGCGAATGTTATGCAAAAAATGCTTCGAATCAGCTGAGTTGCCCGAAAGCAATGACAGCAGAGGTTCAAGCGGTGAACGCAAAGTAGGTAGTTTAACTTTGCCGTTTGCGCAGCACATTCCTGGTGTTTCATTGTTGAACTTTCGTGCACCGCAATGCCCACACACCTTATCCATTTTGCCGATGACTACATTTGGATGTAGACTGTAGTCGTAATTGACATTGTACTGGAATGCACCAAGATTCAAGTCAGTACATATGGTTCGTCGAGATTGAATATTTCGTAAACGTTTTGCTTCGACTCTTACAGTTCGTTGCTCTTCCGATTCTGACGCACGCGATTGAGCAAGTCGTAAACGATCAGCTTCATTGCTCGCTTGTCGCTCCTCACTTGATTGAGAAGCTCGGAATCGCCGAATGTTGCGTGCTCCGCTGGTAGATCTACCAAGTGATGCGCGTGCGCGTTTAGACATAACAGTGTGTTGGATTCAAATTATAACAGTGAAGTAAATAATAATTACAAAAAGTAAATAAAATAAAATAAACAGATAAAATAAAAAGATAAAACAAATAAAGGTAAAAACAAATAATACTTACACAAATAAAACCGTTGGTCACTTCATAATTAGAATAAGTTTCCTTATATAGTAAAAAAAGGGATAATCTGATAATCTGGGTGGATTTATCTGATAATCCGTACATACAGGGTGGGATAACTGATCGCTTTTAAAAAATACAACTACTTTCCGTACACTACAGGGTGGGATAACTGATCGCTTTTAAAAAATACAACTACTTTCCGTGCACTACAGGGTGGGATAACTGATGGATTTTAAAAAATATATTTAGATTTTTGGCCACCAATCAGTACACTTATATGATAAATTAGGAGCACTATCTAGCCGTTCGTCATTTCAAAACTCACCGTACTTAAAAATAATTATAAAAATGTAAGAACGATTGCCACTAAAGAAATCCCGTAGGATAACTTGAAGATAAATTAGGATAAGGTGGCAAGAAGTACCTCTCCTAATTTATGTGTGAGTAACACTCAATTGTAAGTTTAAGTGAATACTGAATTTATTAAGTTTACATATACCTATTTATACAAACTTATTGTTTACATTATCACATTCCAATTCTATTAAATTAAAGTTATTGTGATGTGTTACCTGCTGATAATACGGAAGTGCATTTGCTTATTCATCAAATTCCTACAACTAGTTCATATTTATAATTGTTACAATTTATGTCTAGCTTTGTAACCTACATACATATTATTGTAATGTCAACTTAGTGTTTTTTAGTTGACTAATGTAAATATTCTTTATTTATAATTTGTTTCCGCATTATACATTTTCACCTTATTCTATTTAATTATGTTAATTAATCAATTATTTATTTATTTGTCTACAGGATGGTTTGAAACGACAAACCAACCAACCAACAAAAAACCCTGTTTAATTTTAAATTGAACATATTGCCGCCTCCAAAAGAATGGCGTCTGGGATGTGTAGTGCCTTGCGGATTTGTTTTGGTCATTGGCTGTTCTATGATTTGTAATGTTGTGGTAATTTTAAGTTGCGCTTCTTGTAGCATTTTCTTAACATGGATTGGCGACGTCAATTCATGTAAGCTGCCACCCCCAAGTTTGATTTTGATCTGATCCAACAATGATAATTTGTCAAACAGAATCCTAGTAATTTGATTATGATTGTTCCTGTAATTAACCTGAAATTATGGAATGATCTATTTTGTTTAGATGATGTGAATTTTCTTTACATGAACTGGCGATAGTTCATGTAATCTGCCACCCCTAACTGTTTGAATACATCTACATCTTTTTCTTCCTTCTTCTCTTTTTCCATCTTCGAATTTTCCAACGTCTTCTCCATTGTCGTAGCATCTCTCTTAATTTCTGTTGACATCTAGGGTCTGTGTACAATTTTTCTTGAATTCCTGCTTGTCTTGAATGCTGATCTCATTGTTTAGTGGTTTGGATAATTTCTTTTCTAACTGATATAGGAGCCATTTGTGTTTCCATTCTTCTATTTTTTGTTGTACTTCTTTGGATTGTATTTTAACTGGTGCACCATCCTCGTTTCTTTTTGTAATTTCGTCACAATTTTCCTTTTTAATATACTGATGTCTAAGTTTCATGTGTCCTAGGTCCAAATTTTCTTGTTCATTTCCTTCATTTCGAATTTTCTTATTTTCCGTTGAAAGTGGTGTATGGACTGCAGCCTCTTCCATTTTCATCTACATTGATTTTGGTTTTACTTCTTCATCTGGTATTTGTTCGATTTCCATTGATCTTGCTATTGCTGCCCTCAATATTCTTGTTTTCTCGTAGAATTCGTCGTATATTTCCTCATCTTCTTCCTCTGGCATTTGTGTCGAATTTGTAACTTTTTCTAATTCCATCTTCTCTTCCATCTCCATTTTTGATAATTCTGCCATGAATATTTTTGTTTTTACAATGAATATGTCGTCGATTTTTGGTGATTTTTTGTTTGGTTTGCTAGTTAAAACTTGCTTTGTTTTCTGCTCCAGTTCTTCCATTATTTCGTCGTATTTTTCGTATGCATTTGTGAATTGATTTTCAGTGAAATATTCATCTTGGTTTTCCTCTTCGTAAACCATTATTTCTAAGTTTGAATCCATAATTGCTTTCCATTGGGTTTCCAATTTGTTCTTGATTCGTTCAACTGTGATTTTGATAACTTCTTCTTGTAATTTCTTTTTTGCGAATTCCATAGTTTCATTTACGTAATGTAGTCTAATTTTTTGTGTTTTAATTCGTATTACTTGATTCATCTCCATGTCTTCTTGTGCTGGTCCTTCGGGTTGTATTATTTGATGTGATATGTCTTCTTCTTGCTTCTTGACTGCTCGTTGCTTGTATTTGCTTGTGGCGTCGCTGTGGATCCTTGTATTGTACTTCTTCTGTTTGCTTTGGCGTCGCTGTGGACCCTTGTATTGTAATTCTTCTGTTTTCTTTGGCGTCGCTGTGGACCCTTGTATTGTAATTCTTCTGTTTTCTTTGTCGTCGCTGTGGACCCTTGTATTGTAATTCTTCTGTTTTCTTTGGCGTCGCTGTGGACCCTTGCATTGTAATTCTTTTGTTTTCTTTGGCGTCGCTGTGGACCTGTATGTTGATTGTTTGGACTGTTGTATTGAACCGTTGTTTGTTTTATTCTTTCTTCTTCTACGTGGACTGTATTTCTGTCTGCTGATTTATCTTCTTAAGGTTCGAATGACCTTAAGAAGATCCGGCTCGAAGGACCATAAAGAAATCCCGTAGGATAACTTGAAGATAAATTAGGATAAGGTGGCAAGAAGTACCTCTCCTAATTTATGTGTGAGTAACACTCAATTGTAAGTTTAAGTGAATACTGAATTTATTAAGTTTACATATACCTATTTATACAAACTTATTGTTTACATTATCACATTCCAATTCTATTAAATTAAAGTTATTGTGATGTGTTACCTGCTGATAATACGGAAGTGCATTTGCTTATTCATCAAATTCATACAACTAGTTCCTATTTATAATTGTTACAATTTATGTCTAGCCTTGTAACCTACATACATATTATTGTAATGTCAACTTAGTGTTTTTTAGTTGACTAATGTAAATATTCTTTATTTATAATTTGTTTCCGCATTATACATTTTCACCTTATTCTATTTAATTATGTTAATTAATCAATTATTTATTTATTTATCTACAGGATGGTTTGAAACGACAAACCAACCAACCAACAAAAAACCCTGTTTAATTTTAAATTGAACAGCCACTTTATTCAATTATCTTCAGTTATTTCTTCGTTCCGTGTTGTTCGATATTATATTTTTACGATGTTTTAATGTTAATGTTGTTTTATATAGTATTCCATTATAACTTGGTATTACTTTAATACTTTAATACCAACTTATCGACTTAATCTCTTCAGAGATAATCAGTGGTGATTATCTTTTATCCATGGTTAGTCAGGGCCGGCGTTTAGTGTTAATCATGTTCTCCTTCGGCACCTGTTGAAGGTATTATTTGAATGTTTTGCTGTTTTGTCCCACATTCCTATACCGTTCGTTCGATCGCGATGAAACTTTACAAAAACTTTCGCCTCATGCTTTTGGCCGCGACTTTTCTCTTTGCTGATCGTAATGTAGTTTGATGGTTAAGGTCTCTGCCAAATTTCCGAAGTATCTCTTTTAAATCACTTTTGATTAAGGCATTGTATTCGGACTTTATTTTTATATTTGGCAAACGACAAAGCCCTCTGTAGCACCTGGTCCATGACCGTGTTTAAATCTTGGGAAGCTATTTTTAGCTGATTTTACTTATTTAAAAATAATTTCTAGATTTTCATAACTACTGGTGGAAACATAATTAGCGACATGTTTAGGCCACGGCATCTGTTGACGATATATAACGTACTTTCAGTTTTTCAATTGTCGCGCCATCTATTGACGGCATTAGTTGAATGTTTCGCTGTTGGTCCCGCATTCCTATGGCGTTCGTCCGATCGCGATGAAACTTTACAGAAACCTTCACGGGCGTACCCGAAACAACTCCCTAAAGTTTCGTCGCAATCGGTCACGCAGTCTAGGAGCCTATAACATACGAACAGACAAACATTCATTTTTATATAATAGATTAAAAATTTTGGAATTGCTTAGGGACCAACGCTCTAAATTGGGGGAAAAGGATCTTGTTGTCGGCTTTCATTTGGGAACACGACAATACATTGTTTCAGAATAGTATCGCGTGTAGTGTGGTTTTTGAAATCGTAACTGAGATTTTAATCTCAAAGTTAAACCAATACGGTACTAAGATCAGAAAGACATTACAGATATTGTTAAGTTTGTGCGTAATTGATCGAACGATGGTGGCAGCATAATTAAGAAATTATCGTAATAAGTCGATAAGCGACTAAGCTACATTTTGTCTTGGATAATATTTCGATTTATAAAGTAACCCCATCGGTTTCTAGAGGAAGTATGGATATCTGACGGACAATCAGTGATTACAACTTTTTAAATTATGAAGTGTTTTGTACAAAAAAATGGCGTATCGTGCAATGGATGAACCTAACGAGGAAAGTTTTGGCATTTTAATGTCTAAATTTTCAAACGTACCACAGGTGTAAAGCTTATAATAATATTAAAAAAATTTACCATCTTCATCATAATATCAATATTATATCCACTGCCGTTCAAAGCTATAAAAATTTCTTCATATTTTGTTGGATGTTTTACGTCTTCAAAATTAATTAAAGATTTTAAATTTAATAAAAAATCGTCGATAACACCATCGCTTATTTGTAAAGGTTCTCTAAAACGAATCACAATAAATTAAAATCCAGAAAGGGAAAATTCGTTGGGTTTGCAATTCAATGCAACGAATAGTGATATTATAATACAGTGAAAATAACTAAAATTAATTTTTAATTGAAAACCTGGTGATGCCATAGGTTGATGAGAATGTTTGTGAAATATTCTTAATAAATGACGAAAATTTATTTAAATTTATAGTATGACGAAAATTTGAGAGAAAAGAGGGGAATATGGTAAAAGCATACCATCCATAATTGAAGCGCCTAGTGGAAAAAGTAGTTAAGTCACTTTTTTTTCAATTTGTTGATTTTTATACTAATTTGTAGAGAATAAATGCCGCAATGTGAAACTGTGCTCAACTACAAATTGAAAAAAAAGTGACAACTACTTTTTCCACTAGGCCCTTCAATTATGTAATACTTTCATCTGGTCTAGTCCATGTCGAATGGCATTCATGACGAAAAACCAAAATTAATGACTTGTGTTCGTTGCTTCTCGAATCTATTATAAGAAAATGCTCAACATTTCCTAGACTGTACTCGTAACGGGAATACTCTTCAAAACTAATTATTTCTTCTCAAATAATTTTGCGGTGCATTCAGATATTTTTCTTACCAATTGTATGTTTTTAAGCATAAGAGTACTAACTAGGAGTGCTTATTAGACTTCTATACATAGTACAGCAAGAAGCCTTATGATCTGGATCCGTGTCTGTCTGTTCGTCTGTCTGTCTGTTCGCATTATTCAAATCTAATCAGAACCCTCAAAATTGTGATTGTAAACACATCGTATGTATAATAAAATAAAAATGTGTTTTAAATTTAAAATCGACTTTCTAGCCACGTTCTACAAAAAATGTTACTTATATACCTATAGAATATTTGTTAGGTTGCTACTAAAGATTCAGATTATCAGGATTACCACAGATTTAAGAAATGAAATATTCTGAGATTTATATTTGAACTTAAAATGCTATCTTTTTGCTTTTATGTGGAAAAATAATTTTTTATCCGATAATAAAGATACTAATCTGAAAATCGAAATCTTTTCTCACTCAATTTTACTTAAATTTATAGAATACTTTTTAACTTGGTGACTCTCAGTTACCGAATTATCGGATTATCTGATATTACATTATAAATATTATGTCGACCAAAAGTAACTAGTTCTATTGTAAAAATTACTTCATCCTATGTATTGTTTGATCCGTTAATGCGATCCGTTGATTCGATCCGCTAATCCAATCCGGCTATGATTCAATTTTTATTTTTTATTGTAATCACAGCAGTGGCTTGATGTGATTGGTATAGTTAAGTTGTAAATAAAAGAGAAGAAAGAGGATTGATCCACCTCAAAAAACACCGTACATTACAGAGAAGTTCCGAATGGAATGGAAAAGTTTGATTATTATTACTTATTTGATATATAGTATACTTACATGATCTTCTTAAAATCCTTGATATTATTTTTGTGAACCGCATTAACATTACAAATTGTGACTGCTGGAAAACGAACCTTCCATATTGGATGCGCCGTTGACTTCATGGTGGATATAATCGAATTTGCATTATAATTATAAATTTGCAATAACATTAAATATACGCCCAAAAAAAAGCAAAAACAGCTAGCTATTGCAAAAAATATACGCGTCAAATTTGTAGATCTTTCATTTATCATATATTGAAAACCATGGAGATTTGTTTGCTGACTAAACTCGATTAAATTATGTTTCGTTCGCTCACCCAAACTTTCTAAAATGTTAATTAAAATTTTTAGTAATTAAATAGTTATACTTAGTAACCTACTAATGTATCCTGGACGTGATAATGTGACTCTGTTAGATTTCTGAGCCATATCTTCAAACTTTTATTTTGACTCAACTTCTAAGTGTTATGACTTGGACAATCAAGATTTGGAAACGCAATGTAACATAGAAAATAATTAGCACACTGGTTTGATGTCAACAAATAATTTTTAAAACTTAATAAAATTATGACTAATTTAATTTTAACTGTTGTTATATTGATTTTATTGGAAATTTCACTTAACGTTGTTTGATATTTAAAGTAAATGGATATTCGCCATTAAAAGTCGATCAGTCTTGCAAAAAAAGGTAACGCGTTGTAAAGTTATAAATCAATTTTACTTCTTTTAGTTACGAATGGAAATTGCAATATTATTTATTTAAAGTTATAATTTTATTTTGAATCTCTGTATTATGACAAATTCAAAGCAATAATGTAAATAGTATCACTGGGATTGAGATTACCTAGTAAACAGTATGGTAATTAATTCTCAGAACGCCGTCTTGTGTTGACTCATATGCAACGTTCAAATCATTATTATCTCTCTACACCACATTATTAGTCTAGATGGGTAATACTAGCTTATGGCAGTCCGTTACGGATATGTAATAAGTCACTTACTGAAGCTCGAGTAAATAAAAGAATATTAACTTTTCCTCTATTAACTCTATATATTAGAATCTTTGGTATACGCAAAGAAAAGTTTACAGAATTATATTCCGGTCAACTCCATTCATAATCATGATACCCGAAACAATATGAACATCCACAACACACATCTTAGACTAGAAAAATCAAGAAACTCAACCTTATACTATGCTCCAAAGCTATTCAATAAGCTGCCAAGGTCCGTTAGATCCCAGGATGATATAAAATATAAGAAGGTTGTTCGCGGATACCTAATAAATCAGGTGTTTTACAAGGTGGATGACTTTTTGAAAAATCCAATAGAAATCGTATATTGAGTATCACCAAGGTTAAGATGAAAAACAGTGTCCCTGCTGATCTTCGCCATTTATAACATTTTCTTTATATTTATTTTTATGTATAATTTAAATTTGTTTTAATCAAGTTTACTCTACTCTACTCACCTAGCTTACCTCTTTAAATACCTAAGTCATTATTAACCCTGAAACGGTACACTGTAATGTAATGTGTAATGTAACAATCAAAAATTGCAAACCCCTAATAGCTGACAGCCTTAGGGAGAGTAGGGAGACTTGATCCCATTTTTAGTATATTGAATCTAGATCGTACTATACAAGGTATTTCTAATTTTTCTGAAATTCACTACAATGTAATAACCTTAATATAAACATTAACACTTAAATTATCGTAAAAAATTGTTTAAGTACCAAGTGGAAAAATGTTTTTAATTATTTTCCAAATGGGATCAAGTGTCCCCCTCTCAGGGAGACTTGATCTCCCTATCTGGGAGAGTTGATCCTATTAGGATCATGTCTCCCTCTCCTACTTTTGATTAGTAAAGTGCACTTAAATAAGGAAATTTATACAGATAAATAAAGTAATATATAGCCACAAATACCCGTTGCGGCTTCAAGTGCCGCTTTTCTTGACCGTAGGTTTCCTGTACGTGTCGGCTAGACCATAGATTTTTATTCTTGCGTTGGAGAGCAGGGTGGTTCGTGTTGTTGTTTCGAACCTCCGTGGGATCGTTAAACTTCGTCGATCCTTCTTTTACCGTGATAGCAAAGCCGGGCGCCAGATGAGAAGGACAAGATATCGAGAAGGGCTTCGATACTTGGCTTTCTCAACAAAATTAAAATTAAACAAAATTTAAACGAGTATACGCAAGTAGGCACAATAATACAATGATTTGCAAAAATTCTCGTTTAATGGACAACTTGTTAAATTATTATAAACAGAAATTATAGAAATGGTAACAAACGTCTTATAGATAAACAATGGTAATTTTTATAACTGACATTATCTTTAACTTCGTAATAAAATATTATAGTAATTAAATTGAACAAGGCAACAAATAACACAAATAAATAAACCAGCACTATTGTCAATTTTGGGTTGTTAATCAACCAACAATTATTTATTTCAATGACAAATCTGTCAATGTTATTCTTTACCAGCAAGGCTTTCTTTGACCGGTATTGTTTAAATAAAATGATTGAAATGTTATTAATCCGAATGCCAAATGCAAAACTGAATAGTTGCACCAGATTTTTATGTGTATCATAAATTTGTAATTTTAAATGAATAAATGCTGTACAAACTTTTTGGTTTGACCTCATACAGTAAGCAATGGAGTTTTTCCAATTACTTACTTGTTGATAAATGCGGCTTCCTTCCGGTCGTTCGAACGATCGTATGTAGGAATTTTCCGGGAGCTGATAAATCCTCCTGTTGACTTGGAACTAGAAATAATTGGAAAGAACACACTTATATGAGGCACAAACTATGCGAATAATTTCGCAGATTTTTGAAGGCAAACGAATTATTAAGGATAATTCTGATTACAAATTCGTAATAACATAAGATAAATAAATTTTAGATACCACTACTTTTTGCTGGCTGCTATATACGCATTGTTTCAATAGCTCGTAGGCTAACACACACATACTTTTTTCTATTGTTAAGGCTGATTCTGGTGGGATAATTCGCTAATAGCACGTGCGGTTCCTAACCTGGTATTTGAATAAATAATGTCCAAAGAGGATTTTTTCTTCGTAATCGAACAACTCAGAACTTGGCCGACTGTTCGTATTTTCGAAACCAATAATTTCGGCAGTAGTCAAAGCGATTGACACCGTTTGAATATTATTTGCACCATTCGTATAACCTAAAATGGTTGAAACACAATTCCACCGCTATCGATTATGGCTCGGTTTATCACTCGATAAACTATCTTCAAATATGTTGTCCTTTACTTAGGACGATCACCCAACCTTTTTAGAAGGGTTTCCAATATTAACTGATTATTAAATTATTCAAATAACTTTAGTTTTTTGTCGATTCAAAAATCTTACGTATTCGTCTTAAAAACATCTGTTCTAAACCAACCACCTAGTTACCCTAGGGATATTTCGATACCTTGATTTTTTTGTTGAAATTAAATGTTCAATTCTTATCGATCGTTGGGTCACCTAACCCATAGGCGCGGATAATTCGAAATACGTATTTTAATTCATGTTCATGTTAATATTTGTTTCGTTAAATAAAGTTTGCTAGATAAATCACACATACATAAATTATTAATCATAATAGGTCTCTGAAAATTTATAAACCCTAGAAATGAAAGAAAAGAATTTTCCTTTTCGAAGGAAATTAACAGAAGCCTGTTACAAATAATCTATGGGAGTATTTATATTTATTTAAATATTTGCAGTTTATCCAATACAAACATTAGGAAATCTTATTTTGAAGTTATAAAGTCCACGTCTGACATCAGGTACTGGCAAATCTCTTTTTACGTCATCTGTGGGCACAAGCCCCTCATCTTTAGTTACTGGGCAGTGAAAATGTGCCTCTTTCTTCCTTAAAAAGTTTACTAGTACCTCTGAAGCTGTTGATTAAACTTCGGTCACCTGCCCTACGAAATAAGTTGTTCTCTTCTTTCTGCTAAACTCAACGAATACAAAGTCCCCAATTTTAGGAGCGCATGCCTCGAAGAAATCGTCCACCTCCACTTCGAAATTGTCACTATCACTAGCTGGATCTAAAAATGGGTCGATATCATCTAAGCTATCGTCACTGGCCTTCCAAACCTCTTCATCTTCAGAACTCTCGCTTTTTGGTCGCTCTTTATCTTTCTTTGAATTGTTTTTATTTTTGGGACTTTTCATCGTTTTTGAAAAATTCTTTTTCACACCTGAAGCCCTCTTTTGACGCTCTGCTTGTTCTGCTTCTAATTCCTGTTTCTCAGGTGTATCAGTCAAAATTCTACATCGACCTCGTTTACGACCTGTCGCTTGCTTCGCAACCCTCGGTGGGGCCTTGGGAAATGGGAAAACTTCCATTGGGGACACCATTGTAGACACAGAAGGTTGAACTGGCGATTGATCACGATGGCCAGATGGTCCGGGCTGAGGACTAGGTGAACGGATTCTAGGCAATTCTGAAGCATCAGAATCTGGAGTTTCTCCCATAGGATTTATCCTATCGGTCACTAAACTTGAGCAGAACTCATCGTCTCTAAAGATATTGGAATTGAATGGAAAAATTCCGGACACTCTGAATCCACTAATAATATTCGCTGGAGAAAAAGCTTTGGGGTAAGCTTCTCCAAGGAGGCCTGGAATGTCATATATTGTTATAGTTTTTCCTCCATGACTGGTCATCCAATCACATGCAGCACAATTGTAATACGTTTTCAAAGGTCCGAAAATGGTTCGGTCCAGTGGCTGTAACTTGTGTGATGTATGCGGTGGCAACGTTAGAAGGATAAGACCATTGGCTCGGGCAAAATCGATAACTTCGAGGTTTACGTGGCTGTCATGGTTATCGAGAATAACTAATTGTTTGTTGTCCGAAGAGCAGTGGGAATATTTTTAAAAATGTTGCAGATATTTGCAGAAATTTTCTTTTGTCATCCATCCAGATGGATGAGGAGCTCCTGCGGAACCAGGTGGTGCACCTTGTAGCATGCGATCTTGCCAGTTTACACGTGGGAAAATTAGGAAGGGAGGAACATGATTTCCACAAGCATTTACTGCACTACAAATTGTTATGAGCTGTCCTCTTTCACCCGACGTGACTTTTGCTACTTGCTTAACACCTCTTTCACCAATAATTTTCCCTGGCTTGTGAACAGTTGTGACTCCTGTTTCATCAATATTCCAAATTTTTTCAGGAGTAAACCTATACTTTTCAAGCGTAGTTCGCAATTTTTCGAAAAAGGTGCTCACTGTAAATTTATTAAATGCGGAACTACGGGCTAGACTAGTGGGCTCAGGAGTTCTGAGAGATAATCGGCTGTGTCTCTCCATAAAACATTTTGCCCAATCCCTGCCTGCTATTTTTTTTTGATTCCCAAGATGGAGGAATCTTTTTATTATTTGCCTTAGCGAACTCATAGGCAAGTTCGCGAAACTTTTTTAAAGATAAACCATAATTTAAGCGAGATGCTTGAATAAGATATTCTGAAAGCTGCAGTTCTTCTTCACTTTTAAAAATTTGTGCTTTTTGAAACCCAGGCAAACGATCTTCTCCTCGTCTAATTATTCGCTTTAACGTCATTACATTGATGTTGAACTGTTTAGCAGTACCTTTAAAGGACCCCCCATTTTTCACTGCAGCAGCAGCTGCAGCTATAATTTCAGAATCGTACTGAACACGCTTCTTTGCACCAACTTTAGGTTTGTAATTTTTTGGCATCTGAAATAAAATCGAAAAAATATTTTACAAATAAAATTACATAAGGGAGACTTGATCCCCCCAATTAAAACTCGATAAGGTAGACTTGATCCCCTGATCATATCTCCCTTAACGCAATGGGATCAACTCTCCCGAGAACACACTAAATATTTAAAATGGCAATAAATTAAAACATAACCTAAATTACGCAGCACAAATCAGCTAAAAATATTCGCCAGATACCACACAACGACAATAATATACTATAAACCAGATTTTGTTTATACATCGTAGGTAAATAAGACGGTGACCAGCTTAAGCGGTTAAGTGCATTGCTGCTAATGCTGAATGCCCGGTTCGACTCCGGGCTCAGTAAAAACTTTATTCTGACCGTCTCCCCTCGGAAGGCAATGGCAAACCACCGAGGTGTAATCTGCTTAGAACAGCCTCTCTGGAGATGAAGTGTATACACTTCCCGCGGTTCGGAGCCCGCGTTAAACAAGTAGGTCCCCTATGTGTGTGATAGTACTACAAACGCACAACACATACATAGGAGAGAGGTCGCCAACATCCGGTAACGGATAGGCACGTTAAGAAGAAGAAGAAGGTAAATAAACATTTAGTACTCACCATAAAATATTTTTAAACACAGTAAAATTAAAAAACTCTCATAAAATCATAGTCAGCAATACCTGCATATTCGGATGAAGCTTGTTGACTAAAAGTGCGTGATACTCGACCAGTGTTGCCGACTAAACTCGGTACACGATATTTTGGCGGTAAATTCAAAGTGGGGATCAACTCTCCCTGGGGATCAAGTCTCCCTACTCTCCCTAAAGAATTGGGAATATTAGAAACCCAAATTTCAAAAACCGAACGAGTGATAAAACAAAATTCGAAGTCAACAAAATTGGAAAATGAAAATTCAAATTGAGTTTTAATGACATTCAAACAAATAATTTATAGTTGAAACTAAATAATTATAAAAATCGTACCAAAATTATAATGGATCGAAATTATAAAAAATTAATTTTACTACAGAATACAATTTCGGAAAACAAACAACTAATTAATTTAGAAGACAAAAATTTAAAGTCACCCGAATTAATAAATTCACATTATTTAGAACTGATACATTTTAAAAGACAAAAACCAGCTAGAAATCTTAAACACATAAATAAAATTTCGAGAAACAATTCTAAAAGAAAATATTTTAGAAACTACCATCTTTTTATAAATAATTTGCAGAAAACCAAAAACGGAAGAAAATAAGTAATCATTTTATCGACAGATATTCACTTTTTTTTAAAGCGACAAATAAATTACAACAGATTTTTGACTTGAAGAATTCGGCGTGGATACTGATGCAAATGTCATAAATTTTTTTCAATTTTCAAAAATTGACACTCGTACTGAATTTGAAAAATTGTTTGTCGGTTTAAAAGTTGAGACACGTTTTCACGAAATAAGTTTATGACGACATTCTCTTACCTTTCGAAAGTCAAATCGGCTCACGAAAAACAAAATTTATTTTTCGACAATTTTTAAACAAAATTTGAAGAAATTTTAAGCAATGCAAATTTTACTCATAAAAATATTTTTGAAAATGTAAAACATAAATTACGCCGTTACCTTTAAAATTAAGGAAAAATAATGTAGGACAATTTTCGTGTAGAACCGAAAGGTGCATTCGCTGGTGTTTGAAATTTCAAAACCTGCCCATAAATAAGGAAACTACCACCGTTTGAAGAATTTCCAAAATTTCTACCTAAAGACTACACTCGCGTCGAAAATCGAAGCATTTTGGAAAATTTAAGGCGGTGTGGTATCCAATTTTGGATCGTCTATTTTTTCATTCCTTACAAATTTCTTCCATAATCGGTACGTAAGGCGCTAGAGAGTAAACTTCAGTCTATCGAAAATTTTATTTTCCATTTCATAACAGTTTTTTCAAGAATATAAAGGTTATTTTTTATTACAAACGAGCTCTATTACGAAAAAATTCATATCAAGTTTTCGATTTATTTTTACGTGTTTAATAAATGGAAGCGAGTACCCCCACCTCACCAAGTACTCGTTCTTTTTATTTTCCCGCTACAAATCGCTTGATCTCGTTGATTTCAATTCTTGCCGTTTCATGCTCCCATTTTCCATAAATTCGTATTTTTTAATCGTTCTTTCTTATTCGCTTGGGAGGTCATCATCATAATTTCCTGGCCATATCCTGGACTAGTTCTCGTGGTACTATGAGCGATATAAACCGCCAAGATTGCTAACCTGGCGGGATTGCACGATTTTCTGTCGGAGTGTTCTCCTCTTAGCCGATGTGTGTAAATAATAACCAAATAATAAGAAGTTTATTAAGCGAAGCAAATAAATATAAAAAGAGAAAGGTGCTTGCTTAAGAGGTAAGCCGGTTCAGCAAGTTGATTTTCAACCAATGCTTAGGGGATTGATGATCTTTGTGCATTCAACAAGTGTTCCTTAACCTGGGACTTAAACGTAACTTAATATCTGGCTGTTAAATAAAGATGGGTGAATCTGCTGAAGATGAGATAAGTTCTGCACTGGATATATCCTTCAAACTTCGCTGCCTTGTGTATAGGCATCGATAGGGTTCTACCATTGCGAGGATTCCAATTATGGCATTCGAATCTTAGATTTAGGAATCCGTGCAGTAAACTTGGGAGACCAGATTTACAGATTCCATAGAGGAGCAGAGAGAACTGCATTTCATAGTGAGATTCGATCTTCATGATGTTAAGCGAGTTGTAGGACGGCGTGATGTGCTTATAGCGAATAACTATTACGGCCTCTGTATAGTTCTTTCCATGACATCTTTTTTTATTATCCATTGCGATTATTATTACAACCGTAGATTACAACCACGATACAACATAATTTAACATAACCTATATTGCCTGCAAATTAGTTCTAATAAACCATCAAATAGTTTAAATTGCTAGATAGTTACTTACTCTATAGTTTTTCTTTATAGTACCCAAATTTTACTCGGGAGATTTAACTCTTCAAGTAAATTTACTTCAAGAGTAACTAGCTGTCGATTTACTTGTCCTTCATAATACCGACCCTTAATGGTCTAATAATGAAATACTAGATAAATTATACAATCTAAGAGAAGACGAAGTAACGTTCCTACGAAGAAGAAGGTTTAATCCTACGTTAACTGTAGGATTTAAATCTATTCTATTAGAGATAGTTAAGTTTCTGAATGAACGTAAAAACTGTAAAAAAATAGTTACAGGTTTATAATGTAGGTTTACGAGTAGGCATCATAGCTGTAAGGTTGAAGTAAATCAAATATGCCTCGATGATCGCGGTCTCTACATCGATGTCACCGCTAAGTAATTAGTAACTTTTGATATATTTTTCGTGATCGACGGAGACGGTGAACAGCTTAAGCGGTTAAGTGCGTTGCTGCTAATGCTGAATGCCCGGTTCGACCCTAGCTCAGTAAAAACTTTATTCTGACCGTCTCCCCTCGGAGGGTAACGGCAAACCACCGAGGTGTAATCTGCCGAGAACAGCCTCTCTGGAGATGAAGTTCATACACTTCCCGCGGTTCGGAGCCCGCGTTAAACAAGTAGGTCCCCTATGTGTGCGATAGTAGGCGTATTCTTTTTACCACTTTTATTTCCATCTCAGTTACGCAACTGAGACGAAGTGAGCTGAGCCGAAAATAGATTAACTGAGTCAAAGTGAGAAATCAGAAGGTAAAAAGAACAACAAAAATACACTACCAACCCATGATATAATAATTTACCGAATTTACCTACCAACTAAAATTAATTTACAAATTACATAACCTCCAAAAAGACGAAATATGACGAAAGATGACGTTAACCGTTTTAAATCGACCAATCCGAGCTATTTCCAACTTTATCTCATTTGTAACACTTCGAAATAGCAAGATCAGTTGGGTTACGGTGGCAGGTAATTTTTTCAGTTAAAACTCGATTCGGCACGGCACGGTACATTCGTCAAAACTGTAAAAAGAACACCCTTTTAACTAAGTACCTGAGTATCTCAGTACAATCTCACTTAAAATAGGTAAAAAGAATACAAACGCACAACACATACATAGGAGAAAGGCCGCCAACATTCGGTAACGGATAGGCACGTGAAGTAGATATAGTTTTAAAACATTTTTTGAATATTTTAAATTCGTTAAGTAACCAGTTACTGATAAACACCGTCAACAAAAAAAATTATTTAAATAAACTTACACAAGTAAATTTGGTACCAAGAAATCAACTCTTAACAGTGCATCTACAGCATATTTAGAAAGCTTTGAAAAATGTTTTAAGCGAGCAGAAGAATTCTTAGTTGAGTTATTGCGAAAGGGGTCATCTTGCAGATATTTAGATGAACTCAGATTGTGGTTGTATCACTATGGGAAGAATACAGATATTGAATATTTGCCATCTACAAGCTAAACTGTGATTATGAACGAAGTTCACATTCTGCTTCGAACAACAGGGTATCTTTCTTTGAATCACTGTGTATGATGTAGGTAAGCTAATTATGTTTTAGAGGTTCTTCACGAACCGGGCTTTCCCGTTCAAAGAAAGAACTGAGGTGTACTACGGTACGGTATTTACAACGTGTGGGTTGCCAGACAGATCACAGGCTTAGGACGATGGTATTTGATTATCCGGATGTTGAAATTTGTAGAATCACAGCGGGAGATTTAAATGCAAAGTTCTCTATTTCATAAAAAATCATTTAATACCAAAATTTCAATTTTCGCTTTTTGACCCAATGACAATACGTTTAGTATACGTATGGGGAAAGCAAAAAAGCTGGTATGTAGTTACTATCAAATCTAAAAAAAAAAACCAAGACGAATTCAATTTTTATTTGTATAATGATTTCTACTTGAAAATGAAGTAAACGTAAAAACCTCATCAATTTTCATCTGGCGAAGATTTATAGAATCCGAAACAAATTTGTCAATGTTTACAATATACAAAGTTTAATCTTATAATTTACAATATTTTTTATAAGATTAATTTTAGTATTATACATATTTTCAACAAGTTATAAATGCAACTCTTTAAATAACTATTAACTATAATAATTATAATGTTCTAAAAATAATAATTACTTTCTTTAATTAAACAAGGTAATAATTATTATAATAACCTGGATGTATAAAAAAAATTATACGTGGAAATTAACTTGATCTTGCATGCATTATTAATGATTAGCAATCACTTCCAGTTTTCCAAAAAATCTAATTTGTTAATGGTTTGCTACTGTAGCACATATCAGCTTTATATTGAAAAATGATCCAAAAAATTATTTTAGCAGCAAATATGTTTACGTCAAATGGATTACTTTTGAACAAAATATTGAAATGTGACATTAAAAATATTCCAAATGTGAGTTTATGTCGAATAGGTGCAAGTAGCAGGTAAAATTTATAGTAATCTATTTAATTTATGTAATTTTAAAATTTTCATTATTATTTATAATGGCTGTAAAGTATGAATAGTTACAATTTTGTTATATTGATAATTCCACTCAGGGTCATATTATGGTCGTTTCGACCAATCAGCGTACGCTATTTTACATTGTACATTATACGGATACAACTCATGCACCGTCGAATATACCCGCAAATACAATAAGGCACTAGGTCAATATCCGCTGATACAGAAAGACCTTGGGAAATATCCACTTATATTGATGCCCTAGGTAAATATTCCAGTTATATTGATGTTAATATTTAAATATTTGAAGGGGCTGTTAAAAAGAATTTATACGTGGTGAGAATGCACTTATACATACATGCACTCGTTGTTACCGCTTAATGTACCTCGAAGCGAGAGAGGTAGGTACATTAAAGTTGTCTTTGAAACGATATATAATATGCAGTGTTACGCGTGGAAGTGGAAGCTTGTACGGTGTTCACATTTGCATTTTAATTTGAAAATAATACTAGTTTTGATACAATTTGAAAATCATTCTTCAATAACATCCAAAAGTTTACATATTTCTTGTTTTGTTTTCTACATTAACGAAAAAAGTTACATTTATTACAATTTTATTAAACATGAAATCTGTGAAAATATTCGCAAATGGTGTACGAGTGGTTGCCTAGGGAGCTTGGAAGTATGTCGTCACCCAAATTCTAAAACCTCGTAAATCCAAATTTATGCGATTTTGAAATTTTAGTTGTATGATATAGAGAAATCCAAAATACATCGTTCTAAAACCTCGTAATAAAAAAGTTATACTTATTGTGACATCTATAAAACTATTAAGCGTGAAAAATCAAGTCAATATTAATAATATAGTTCTTACAATTCACTTTTTTCAGCCTCCTGTAAAATTTGATTTACTAGACCTACGAGGTTTTAGAATTAGGGTGACGATGTGTGACCTGGTTTATGAAAAGGGGGATTAGGTGTCAAAAAATCATTTTCCGCTTTTTTTCCGATTCGGATAGAGTTTGAGACGCTCTTTCGCATGGTGAAAACCAGAAAGTCATAATTTGTTTAATTGTTTTTGAAAAGAAATAATTGTTTCTCGTATTCTCGATCATTTTTCGTGGTATAATTGTTTGGCATTTGATATTACAACAATCTTTTGAGAGAAATTTGGTTACCAGCTCCTCTTCCGCTTCATCGACAGCAGATACATCCATCCTAACGAAACTTTGTTCCATATCATCTTCTGTCTGAGACAAATTTAGTTCATCATCATCGCCGAGTTTTTTTTACCTTTAACAGCTGTTTTCTCGATAACTTGTTTTCGCACGTAAGCCCCCTTTTCATAAACCTGGTCACATATATTAAATTTTATAAGTTGAAATGCCAGTCTTAAATTAGAAACCGGTTGGGTACATCATTTCACCACCCGAGTGGTACTTCTAAGAAATTTTATGTTACAAATTTAATACGATTATGCTTCCATTTTTTTCAGTACTTACCGATTTTTGCAATGATTGTGGTGCGATACGGTCAATTTTTATTTCGGGGTATTATCATATAAACAGCAACGCGTGCAAAGAAAATACTTCTGATTTCGCCTTGTACAGGTTAAAACGGATATCGCGCTCAGTACTTGTTAAGCAGACAACTTCAGCCGCGTATTTCTATTTTGTACGTCAACATCTCCTTTACAACTTCTTGCATTTTTCCAGGTCTTAATAGTATTCTTCCATTCCACGTTGCCACTTTAATTGTGTCGTTTCCTTTGCCGTGCCTTTTCCCTTCCTTCTTACGTTTTTGTTTATTCACTTGTTCCATCTCGATCATTTCAGTTCCATGTCCTATCCGTGTATATTCCCCAGCCTCCCCTTCTGGAGCATCTGACAGGGAAGGTCCAGATACTCCTCCCTCCTACTGCATCAGTTTTTGTAGTTTGGCTTTGATTATTTTTCATCTTCAGAACATTGTCGTTCTTATCCCTTACATACACCTTATTCTATTTGATCGTTTTCTGATACCCAACTCTTACTTACTCTCTCTCCCTTTACCTTTTCAACTTTAGCGAAGGACCATATTTATCATTTTTTTACGTGCTTGGTTTTTCAATTTTGTTTACTTTTTTACCATCTGTTACCACTTTTGTTAATTCCGCCATCATCTCCTTCAACTCGTCCGTGGCTTCCCCTCTGCTCACTTCCTCTTCTTTTGGTGATTTGAGTGTTATTTACTTCTTCCGAAAGCCTCCGCTTTCTTTTTACTTGTATTTATTGCTTCTCTTCCCCTTTTGATGTATTCTTTTAAAGACTGGTACACTATTTACTTTTCCCTTGTTGGGTTTGTTATTATGCATTTGCCTATGTTTGCTATCTAGCCTATCTTTTATTATGCTGGTTTATAATAACACACGGTCGGTGAGGTTTTTTTGCTTTTCTCAATATTCATATAAATGGCAGCTCAGAGCTGCTCAAGAAGTCCATAGGCTTCGCAGAGCCAGCAAAGATGAACGGTCAAGTAGACTAAGTACCTCAAGTAGATACTATTTATGGCTCATATCAAATCTAAATAATATATTTACAGATATTATTCAAAATCATACAACACTGTACCATTAATTCACAAAATCTTTAAACCTCAAGAATATGAAAAATATAGGTCTCACCTCTCCAATGTTATCGAGCATTTAACAACTGTAGAAAAGCAACTACCTAAAGAAGTTAATCAGCGCGTAAGAAACATGCTAAATTATACTTTACCAGGACATGTACAAGATTCTGGACCAATGGTAGTAACAACATACAAACATTTTGCTCATCCCGAGAAGCAGACGCCCGAAAATATCGAATTAGTGTACACTATGGCATGGGTCCATAATATGGTAAGTTTATTGTGGCGATAATAATACTGTGGTTCTATGCAGTAAGGTTTCAAGTAAAAATACCCAACTTGAGAGTCGATAGCAAAAAAAAACCGTTTTGTTAATGAGGCATTTCCATGTGACGTCACAAACACTCGCACGAACAGCTGATCTCTGATAGCTATTACAATTTTCATTTAAAAAATTAAAATTAACTTTCATATTATGCAGTTTGCAATTTTTTCAAAGTGAAACTGAAATGTGCGAATTAATTTACGGACATTACATTACAAATTACAAACATTAAGCAGTATGTAAAATTCCGTTGTCGGAGAACAAAATAATTCATACTCGAGGTTAGGTTTGCGATTCATTCAGGAAAGAAAATATACTTAACGTACTTACAGTAATAATTTTACACTACACTCTCTACGGTTTATTAATTTATAAAATTTTTATCAATAAAACAGGTAAAAACACAAGATTTATCACAAACTTGTAGAAGGACACTAACAAACTTAACCGCAATCAGCTGTTCGAATGACGTCACTGTGACGTAGTTGGAAACGCCTAATTGCAATTTTGAAGTTATTCGTTTATAGTTACCAAAAATTGATATTTTGCAAGCGTAATATCACAAATGTATAAAAACCGTAGAAATTCAATATATACATTTTTACTTTTCTTATGTGTACGATATAAACATATGCGTTAGAAATTTTGGCATTAAATGATTCATTATGATGCCTTGATACCCTCTTCATCTTGTTTAGTCCATCTCTGCATAAGTATGTTAGTTTGTGTGGAAAATATAGTATCAATCGTACAGTTCAATCAATGGGTTCGTGCATGAAACCACTTTTATTTAATTTTGATTTCATTTAACAGCTGTTTTGTTGGAAAATCTTCATACATTTTCTGCTTTCTATTGACACAGATTTATCTTATAACAGAACTTGACAGCTATTACTAGGAATCTAATTCTATAAAAAGATGAATAATGAATATGGGTATAAGTCGACTTATTCCCTTATTGTATGTGACCACAGGCACGCGATATATAAATAGTAAATTTAATCGGAGTTGTAATAAATTATTTATATAATTTGTAGTTTTTACGTTATTTGGAAATTGCCGATGATATAATGGACGGGTCAGAAACGCGAGCTAATAAACCTTGTTGGCACAATGTTGAAAATATTGGACTGAATGCTATAAATGACTGTTTAATAATGGGAGAAGCTATGTGTGTTATTATAAAAAACTATCTTCATGGACATCCCAGTTATATCCCAATTCTTGAATTAACTAACGAATCCAAATTTAAAACCGCACTTGGTCAACTGATTGAATTGGATTATAACTTTGAACATTTAAACATGGAGAAATGGAAAATTCTAGTAAATTATAAAAGTACTTTTCCATGCTTTATAGATCCTATTGTGCGTGGAATGTATATGGCAGAAGTATTTGATAAAAGCATACAGTATGAAATGAAACCCTTTTTTATAGAACTTTCAGAATATTTTGTTGCTCAGGTATATATAAATAGAACTTATCGATAATTATAATTATGTGGGGTCGGATGCTACTGTTTTAGAATGACATCTTGGATTGTTATGGAGACCCTACGGCATCGGGTAAATATGGAAACGATATACTGAGAGGAAGATTTACGTGGTTAGCTATTCAAGCATTGGCCGATGCAAATAGTTCTCAGAGGGAACTATTTCAAAAACATTATAGACAACCTGATGAAGATAGCCAAAATTTGATCTATGATTTGTACAGTGACTTAAATATATTGGAAAAATTTTTAATTTACGAAGAACATTCTTATAAAAACTTACGTTGGATAATTCAAAAGATGCCTACTACAATACCAAAAGAATGTTTGTATCAAATTGTTGATGCATTTTATGGAAAAATTTAAATATTTATAGAAATAATATAGCACAATGCATCTAAATAGTCTAATGATAGTAATAACCTTAAAAGGCTTGAAATATATAGTGTAATTGTAGAATAAGGCACAGGATATTTTCTAACTTTCTAACATTACCCAGACAGCAATGCTCAAACCCATTTAAAAAAAATGATATAACATGAAATAAAGTAAAATAAAATAATTAAGGAAAAAATAAATTACTAGTTTCCTAATTGCCGTTTTTCCCATTCAACCGTCCTATAAATTTCTTCTTAAAATTTTCCAGGCTTTGACTCCTTGGTAAACCCAGGAGATAAACCATTATATGCTACGGCTCCCCTTAATAAGTACTGAATTTTGCGCCGTAACAGCCATGCCCATCTCCTCCAATTTTATATTCGTGTTGCCTCTTGATCCATAATTGTGGTTACCATTAAATGTTCATAACAATTCTTATATAATCGCATAATCACGTAATTTAGTTTAGCTTTTAATATCTATAATCTGTTCCATTTAAGTTTGCTCATTTAGTAAATAATACTTAACATAAAAATGCACACGGCTACATTATATTGGTTGCCAAGTTGACATATTCCACTAAATATGGTTTCTCCACACTTTGTCCATGTGGAGTGCTAGTCTCCCATCGGACGCCTCCGCAGGTGGCGGATAAAGGAATGCCCGCTAGATATGGCAAGTACCGGGGGCATTAAATGGAACCGAAGGAAGTAGTATACTAATACAGTCTATGAGGGTTTTGTTCCTATAATGCATTCAATGCGGGGTTGCATAAAGAATGCAGTAGCGGAAGACTTCTCCAATAAGAGGCAACGGTAGCGTATATGGCCGTAGTAAGATTTTAGTGTTTCTGGCACTAAAAATTACGCTACACTATAAAAATACACTATTTAAGGTCTCTAACTAATAACTATGTTAGATGCAACTTTTGAATTTGAACTTCGCGCCAACATCCTCTCCAGAAAACGCCATCTATTGAGAACTAACAAAGTTCAAATCTAAAATCACACTTCTTCGACGACACGGAAAATAACCTGAACCACCACGTTGTGAAAATACCTACGATCGCCATCTAGTAACCAAACTCTTTCTTCCGGTGTACAAAACATAATGTCAAAAACAACTGTAACAAAACAAATGATTGCTCCGAAAGAGAGACAACCTTTAACTTCCAACACAAATAAAACAACCAAATCTGGGCAATGTCAATTCTTTAATTATCTTTAATATTCTTATTTGAGGAATTTAACCTGAAGCAAAGATTTACCTAAATCGTGACCTAATAAATCTGTAGATTTAATTACCCTGAAAGTCGATTTGTTTTAAATCGCTTTAATGATTTCGATTACTTTTAAATTACTTGTTTAGATTCAATCCTTTGGATTGTTTATAATCTTTTCTTCATGTACTTAGTACATTCTTTGAAGATTGAGGGAAGCTATGTGTTTTATTGAAACACTAGCTGTTAATGGAAAAATACCTTTATTAATCTACCTTTAAATAACCACCCTTGAATTATAATTTACTACCTAATTCAAACAAGTTCAACCATCCTGTATTTGAATACATAAGATACCTAATTACCAATATTAAAACCCCGATCTAAGTAGCCTGCTTTCCTTTAAGGAATCTCGTTAATCCATTCATGCGCGTCACTGTAAGTTATGATAACTTAATTAACAACAAATCTTTGGGAACAGTTCAATGTAATTTGCTTTATGGTTTGCATTTAAGCATATGTAGTACTGTGTAATTTATCTTCCAGTCTACCACGGGATTTGGGCCATTCATACAGAGTCGTCGGAAAGCTAAATGTACACGTAATGATCCCAAAACCATTGTTTTAAATAAGTCAATCATTTACAACTATATAAAGATTTGTAAACTTATCGTACATCTTTACGCAGCCTTGTAACTCTTACTTAGTAACGCTTACTTGGGGCTTAGTAATAGATTGAATGCATTTATCAAATCTCTTTAACTGCAAACAATTATCAATAACTTTAACAATCACCCTGTATATTAATATAATTATTTTAATAACAGATTACCTATTTTAAATAATGAAACTTCTTAATTTATAAATCTAAACCCATTTGAAATTAAAACATCCTGTAGATAATAATTGGTAGCATTTACTTTGTATTAATAAAACAAGTTACCGATAGAAAGTTGACCTTGCAGTTTAACCGTTATGAATTTACCCCAACACGTGGCAACGGTCTAGTTTTAACCTTGTAACAAATATTTTACATAAGTGAAGCATTTCTAACTTTGATAATAAAACTTTAAAATTGCATTTAGAAAACCGAATTTAAATATAATGTAAAATCTTTTAAAACCACCTTTTAAATCCTATTGTTTTAAACAAAGAAATAAGTAAAACACGAAACAATTAAATTAAAGTAATTTTGCCACAAATTTGTACAGAAAACTGATTAAAATAATGCATAAATTTATACCTGTTAATTAAACACCAACACTAAATGAAAGTTAACAATTCAGAAAATTATCTATATTCAAAATAAAAGAAATGTCGAAACAACTGATATGTTCAATGATTTTACCACAAGTGACGCTTGTTACGGAAACACCAGACACGTGTACTATGCAAAATTGACCTTCAAGAAGCTGTTATCTTATTTTACCAAAAGATGTCGTAGCAAAAATATTTAAGATTGTGAATATACAAATTAAACACAATATAAAAAACAGCTAAACCAAATTCTCTTATGGCAGTTAACACGGCAATATCAGTTAGTTTGGAAAAGTTTCCACAAGTATACGTCCCTTTTGACGTCACACTTTCGTTATCTATTCCCACGTCCAATGGCTGGTGATTAAACCCAAATCTCGTTTGTTGCCCGCACTAAAAAAATTCTCACATCACAAAACAATCTCGATGCGAATTAATTTGAAATGGATTTTGTTTTAACGATTTGTTTTAGTTAAATTTTGAATTAATATATATTATGAATATTTAGATTTTGAATTTAGATCACGGCACAATTGGTGAAGTTTTGATGCCATATTATTTGTACTTTTTGAGTTTTAAGTTTATTATGTTTGCAAGAATTTTAAAAACATTGTACTGCATTGGAGAAAAGGGACTCGCGCCAAGGCGATGCAACGAGATAGACGTGGGTCGCGCAGATTCGTAATTTAGAATACAGTTTTGTAATTTTGAAATAATATTTGGTTTTAAGTAAAAATAAATTAAAGAATTAAGTTGAAAACTTGCGTTTCATTTAAAGTGTATAGATTGTATTTGAAATAAGAAGAAAATGTATTTGATGGAAAATTATTTTAAATTGGATTTGGATAAATAAAATAATTTAGCAAAAAATCATAGTATTCACATATAAAACTAATCGTCGTAGTGGGGTTTCAAGTCCTGTATATACCAATTGTCTGTGTAATTGCCGTGGTCGTCTTCGAGTTCATATTGCTATGTGCCGTTCTGCTCATTTAACGGTCACTGCATATTTTAATAAATTTTTATTTTATTAGCTCTTTTAGTATCTTTTAATTGGCATGAGTTCACCCTTACCTCTGGAGTCGGTTCCTTTTTAACTTTTCCTGAAATAAAATTGATTTTCAACCAATGCTTAGGGGATTGATGATCTTTGTGCATTCAACAAGTGTTCCTTAACCTGGGACTTAAACGTAACTTAATATCTGGCTGTTAAATAAAGATGGGTGAATCTGCTGAAGATGAGATAAGTTCTGCACTGGATATATCCTTCAAACTTCGCTGCCTTGTGTATAGGCATCGATAGGGTTCTACCATTGCGAAGATTCCAATTATGGCATTCGAATCTTAGATTTAGGAATCCGTGCAGTAAACTTGGGAGACCAGATTTACAGATTCCATAGAGGAGCAGAGAGAACTGCATTTCATAGTGAGATTCGATCTTCATGATGTTAAGCGAGTTGTAGGACGGCGTGATGTGCTTATAGCGAATAACTATTACGGCCTCTGTATAGTTCTTTCCATGACATCTTTTTTTATTATCCATTGCGATTATTATTACAACCGTAGATTACAACCACGATACAACATAATTTAACATAACCTATATTGCCTGCAAATTAGTTCTAATAAACCATCAAATAGTTTAAATTGCTATATAGTTACTTACTCTATAGTTTTTCTTTATAGTACCCAAATTTTACTCGGGAGATTTAACTCTTCAAGTAAATTTACTTCAAGAGTAACTAGCTGTCGATTAACTTGTCCTTCATAATACCGACCCTTAATGGTCTAATAATGAAATACTAGATAAATTATACAATCTAAGAGAAGACGAAGTAACGTTCCTACGAAGAAGAAGGATTAATCCTACGTTAACTGTAGGATTTAAATCTATTCTATTAGAGATAGTTAAGTTTCTGAATGAACGTAAAAACTGTAAAAAAATAGTTACAGGTTTATAATGTAGGTTTACGAGTAGGCATCATAGCTGTAAGGTTGAAGTAAATCAAATATGCCTCGATGATCGCGGTCTCTACATCGATGTCACCGCTAAGTAATTAATAACTTTTGATATATTTTTCGTGATCGACGGAGACGGTGATCAGCTTAAGCGGTTAAGTGCGTTGCTGCTAATGCTGAATGCCCGGTTCGACCCTAGCTCAGTAAAAACTTTATTCTGACCGTCTCCCCTCGGAGGGTAACGGCAAACCACCGAGGTGTAATCTGCCGAGAACAGCCTCTCTGGAGATGAAGTTTATACACTTCCCGCGGTTCGGAGCCCGCGTTAAACAAGTAGGTCCCCTATGTGTGCGATAGTAGGCGTATTCTTTTTACCACTTTTATTTCCATCTCAGTTACGCAACTGAGACGAAGTGAGCTGAGCCGAAAATAGATTAACTGAGTCAAAGTGAGAAAAACAGAAGGTAAAAAGAACAACAAAAATACACTACCAACCCATGATATAATAATTTACCGAATTTACCTACCAACAAAATTAATTTACAAATTACATAACCTCCAAAAAGACGAAATATGACGAAAGATGACGTTAACCGTTTTAAATCGACCAATCCGAGCTATTTCCAACTTTATCTCAGTTGTAACACTTCGAAATAGCAAGATCAGTTGGGTTACGGTGGCAAGTAATTTTTTCAGTTAAAACTCGATTCGGCACGGCACGGTACATTCGTCAAAACTGTAAAAAGAACACCCTTTTAACTAAGTACCTGAGTATCTCAGTACAATCTCACTTAAAATAGGTAAAAAGAATACAGCTAGTATTACAAACGCACAACACATACATAGGAGAAAGGCCGCCAACATTCAGTAACGGATAGGCACGTGAAGTAGATATAGTTTTAAAACATTTTTTGAATATTTTAAATTCGTTAAGTAACCAGTTACTGATAAACACCGTCAACAAAAAAAATTATTTAAATAAACTTACACAAGTAAATTTGGTACCAAGAAATCAACTCTTAACAGTGCATCTACAGCATATTTAGAAAGCTTTGAAAAATGTTTTAAGCGAGCAGAAGAATTCTTAGTTGAGTTATTGCGAAAGGGGTCATCTTGCAGATATTTAGATGAACTCAGATTGTGGTTGTATCACTATGGGAAGAATACAGATATTGAATATTTGCCATCTACAAGCTAAACTGTGATTGTGAACGAAGTTCACATTCTGCTTCGAACAAGAGGGTATCTTTCTTTGAATC
This sequence comes from Podabrus alpinus, assembly GCA_932274525.1. Taxonomy (NCBI): domain Eukaryota; kingdom Metazoa; phylum Arthropoda; class Insecta; order Coleoptera; family Cantharidae; genus Podabrus; species Podabrus alpinus. The sequence goes on along the minus strand of OW026456.1, from coordinate 44,555,677 downwards.
ACTGTGTATGATGTAGGTAAGCTTTTAGAGGTAATGCAATCTTCACGAACCGGGCTTTCCCGTTCAAAGAAAGAACTGAGGTGTACTACGGTAGGGTATTTACAACGTGTGGGTTGCCAGACAGATCACAGGCTTAGGACGATGGTATTTTATTATCCGGATGTTGAAATTTGTAGAATCACAGCGGGAGATTTAAATGCAAAGTTCTCTATTTCATAAAAAATCATTTAATACCAAAATTTCAATTTTCGCTTTTTGACCCAATGACAATACGTTTAGTATACGTATGGGGAAAGGAAAAAAGCTGGTATGTAGTTACTATAAAATCTAAAAAAAAACCAAGACGAATTCAATTTTTATTTGTATAATGATTTCTACTTGAAAATGAAGTAAACGTAAAAACCTCATCAATTTTCATCTGGCGAAGATTTATAGAATCCGAAACAAATTTGTCAATGTTTACAATATACAAAGTTTAATCTTATAATTTGCAATATTTTTTATAAGATTAATTTTAGTATTATACATATTTTCAACAAGTTATAAATGTAACTCTTTAAATAACTATTAACTATAATAATTATAATGTTCTAAAAATAATAATTACTTTCTTTAATTAAACAAGGCAATAATTATTATAACCTGAATTTATAAAAAAATTATACGTGGAAATTAACTTGATCTTGCATGCATTATTAATGATTAGCAAGCACTTCCAGTTATTTGCAAAAATCTCATTTGTTAATGGTTTGCTACTGTAGCACATATCAGCTTTATATTGAAAAATGATCCAAAAAATTATTTTAGCAGCAAATATGTGTACGTCAAATGGATTACTTTTGAACAAAATATTGAAATGTGACATTAAAAATATTCCAAATGTGAGTTTATGTCGAATAGGTGCAAGTAGCAGGTAAAATTTATAGTAATCTATTTAATTTATGTAATTTTAAAATTTTCATTATTATTTATAATGGCTGTAAAGTATGAATAGTTACAATTTTGTTATATTGATAATTCCACTCAGGGCCATATTATGGTCGTTTCGACCAATCAGCGTACGCTACTTTACATTGTACATTATACGGATACAACTCATGCACCGTCGAATAATACCCGCAAATACAATGAGCACTAGGTCAATATCCGCTGATACAGAAAGACCTTGGGAAATATCCACTTATATTGATGCCCTAGGTAAATATTCCAGTTATATTGATGTTAATATTTAACTATTTGAAGGGGCTGTTAAAAAGAATTCATACGTGGTGAGAATGCACTTATACATACATGCACTCGTTGCAACCGCTTAATGTACCTCGAAGCGAGAGAGGTAGGTACATTAAAGTTGTCTTTGAAACGATATAGTTATAATATGCAGTGCTACGCGTGGAAGCTTGTACGGTGTTCACATTTGCATTTTAATTTGAAAATAATACTAGTTTTGATACAATTTGAAAATCATTCTACAATAACATCCAAAAGTTTACGTATTTCTTGTTTTGTTTTCTACATTAACGAAAAAAGTTACATTTATTACAATTTTATTAAACGTGAAATCTGTGAAAATATTCGCAAATGGTGTACGAATGGTTGCCTAGGGAGCTTGGAAGTATGTCGTCACCCAAATTCTAAAACCTCGTAAATCCAAATTTATGCGATTTTGAGATTTTAGTTGTATGATATAGAGAAATCCAAAATACATCGTTCTAAAACCTCGCAATAAAAAAGTTATACTTATTGTGACATCTATATAACTATTAAGTGTGAAAAATCAAGTCAATATTAATAATATAGTTCTTACAATTAACTTTTTTCAGCCTCCTGTAAAATTTGATTTACTAGACCTACGAGGTTTTAGTATTAGGGTGACGATGTGTGACCTGGTTTATGAAAAGGGGGCTTAGGTGTCAAAAAATCATTTTCCGCTTTTTTGCCGATTCGGATAGATTTTGAGACGCTCTTTCGCATGGTGAAAACCAGAAAGTCATAATTTGTTTAATTGTTTTTGAAAATAAATAATTGTTTCTCGTATTCTCGATCATTTTTCGTGGTATAATTGTTTGGCATTTGATATTACAACAATCTTTTGAGAGAAATTTGGTTACCAGCTCCTCTTCCGCTTCATCGACAGCAGATACATCCATCCTAACGAAACTTTGTTCCATATCATCTTCTGTCTGAGACAAATTTAGTTCATCATCATCGCCGAGTTTTTTTTACCTTTAACAGCTGTTTTCTCGATAACTTGTTTTCGCACGTAAGCCCCCTTTTCATAAACCAGGTCACATATATTAAATTTTATAAGTTGAAATGCTAGTCTAAAATTAGAAACCGGTTGGGTACATCATTTCACCACCCGAGTGGTACTTCTAAGAAATTTTATGTTACAAATTTAATACGATTATGCTTCCATTTTTTTCAGTACTTACCGATTTTTGCAATGATTGTGGTGCGATACGGTCAATTTTTATTTCGGGGTATTATCATATAAACAGCAACGCGTGCAAAGAAAATACTTCTGATTTCGCCTTGTACAGGTTAAAACGGATATCGCGCTCAGTACTTGTTAAGCAGACAACTTCAGCCGCGTATTTCTATTTTGTACGTCAACATCTCCTTTACAACTTCTTGCATTTTTCCAGGTCTTAATAGTATTCTTCCATTCCACGTTGCCACTTTAATTGTGTCGTTTCCTTTGCCGTGCCTTTTCCCTTCCTTCTTACGTTTTTGTTTATTCACTTGTTCCATCTCGATCATTTCAGTTCCATGTCCTATCCGTGTATATTCCCCAGCCTCCCCTTCTGGAGCATCTGACAGGGAAGGTCCAGATACTCCTCCCTCCTACTGCATCAGTTTTTGTAGTTTGGCCTTGATTATTTTTCATCTTCAGAACATTGTCGCTCTTAACCCTTACATACACCTTATTCTATTTGATCGTTTTCTCATACCCAACTCTTACTTACTCTCTCTCCCTTTACCTTTTCAACTTTAGCGAAGGACCATATTTATCATTTTTTTACGTGCTTGGTTTTTCAATTTTGTCTACTTTTTTACCATCTGTTACCACTTTTGTTAATTCCGCCATCATCTCCTTCAACTCGTCCGTGGCTTCCCCTCTGCTCACTTCCTCTTCTTTTGGTGATTTGAGTGTTATTTACTTCTTCCGAAAGCCTCCGCTTTCTTTTTACTTGTATTTATTGCTTCTCTTCCCCTTTTGATGTATTCTTTTAAAGACTGGTACACTATTTACTTTTCCCTTGTTGGGTTTGTTATTATGCATTTGCCTATGTTTGCTATCTAGCCTATCTTTTATTATGCTGGTTTATAATAACACACGGTCGGTGAGGTTTTTTTGCTTTTCTCAATATTCATATAAATGGCAGCTCAGAGCTGCTCAAGAAGTCCATAGGCTTCGCAGAGCCAGCAAAGATGAACGGTCAAGTAGACTAAGTACCTCAAGTAGATACTATTTATGGCTCATATCAAATCTAAATAATATATTTACAGATATTATTCAAAATCATACAACACTGTACCATTAATTCACAAAATCTTTAAACCTCAAGAATATGAAAAATATAGGTCTCACCTCTCCAATGTTATCGAGCATTTAACAACTGTAGAAAAGCAACTACCTAAAGAAGTTAATCAGCGCGTAAGAAACATGCTAAATTATACTTTACCAGGACATGTACAAGATTCTGGACCAATGGTAGTAACAACATACAAACATTTTGCTCATCCCGAGAAGCAGACGCCCGAAAATATCGAATTAGTGTACACTATGGCATGGGTCCATAATATGGTAAGTTTATTGTGGCGATAATAATACTGTGGTTCTATGCAGTAAGGTTTCAAGTAAAAATACCCAACTTGAGAGTCGATAGCAAAAAAAACCGTTTTGTTAATGAGGCATTTCCATGTGACGTCACAAACACTCGCACGAACAGCTGATCTCTGATAGCTATTACAATTTTCATTTAAAAAATTAAAATTAACTTTCATATTATGCAGTTTGCAATTTTTTCAAAGTGAAACTGAAATGTGCGAATTAATTTACGGACATTACATTACAAATTACAAACATTAAGCAGTATGTAAAATTCCGTTGTCGGAGAACAAAATAATTCATACTCGAGGTTAGGTTTGCGATTCATTCAGGAAAGAAAATATACTTAACGTACTTACAGTAATAATTTTACACTACACTCTCTACGGTTTATTAATTTATAAAATTTTTATCAATAAAACAGGTAAAAACACAAGATTTATCACAAACTTGTAGAAGGACACTAACAAACTTAACCGCAATCAGCTGTTCGAATGACGTCACTGTGACGTAGTTGGAAACGCCTAATTGCAATTTTGAAGTTATTCGTTTATAGTTACCAAAAATTGATATTTTGCAAGCGTAATATCACAAATGTATAAAAACCGTAGAAATTCAATATATACATTTTTACTTTTCTTATGTGTACGATATAAACATATGCGTTAGAAATTTTGGCATTAAATGATTCATTATGATGCCTTGATACCCTCTTCATCTTGTTTAGTCCATCTCTGCATAAGTATGTTAGTTTGTGTGGAAAATATAGTATCAATCGTACAGTTCAATCAATGGGTTCGTGCATGAAACCACTTTTATTTAATTTTGATTTCATTTAACAGCTGTTTTGTTGGAAAATCTTCATACATTTTCTGCTTTCTATTGACACAGATTTATCTTATAACAGAACTTGACAGCTATTACTAGGAATCTAATTCTATAAAAAGATGAATAATGAATATGGGTATAAGTCGACTTATTCCCTTATTGTATGTGACCACAGGCACGCGATATATAAATAGTAAATTTAATCGGAGTTGTAATAAATTATTTATATAATTTGTAGTTTTTACGTTATTTGGAAATTGCCGATGATATAATGGACGGGTCAGAAACGCGAGCTAATAAACCTTGTTGGCACAATGTTGAAAATATTGGACTGAATGCTATAAATGACTGTTTAATAATGGGAGAAGCTATGTGTGTTATTATAAAAAACTATCTTCATGGACATCCCAGTTATATCCCAATTCTTGAATTAACTAACGAATCCAAATTTAAAACCGCACTTGGTCAACTGATTGAATTGGATTATAACTTTGAACATTTAAACATGGAGAAATGGAAAATTCTAGTAAATTATAAAAGTACTTTTCCATGCTTTATAGATCCTATTGTGCGTGGAATGTATATGGCAGAAGTATTTGATAAAAGCATACAGTATGAAATGAAACCCTTTTTTATAGAACTTTCAGAATATTTTGTTGCTCAGGTATATATAAATAGAACTTATCGATAATTATAATTATGTGGGGTCGGATGCTACTGTTTTAGAATGACATCTTGGATTGTTATGGAGACCCTACGGCATCGGGTAAATATGGAAACGATATACTGAGAGGAAGATTTACGTGGTTAGCTATTCAAGCATTGGCCGATGCAAATAGTTCTCAGAGGGAACTATTTCAAAAACATTATAGACAACCTGATGAAGATAGCCAAAATTTGATCTATGATTTGTACAGTGACTTAAATATATTGGAAAAATTTTTAATTTACGAAGAACATTCTTATAAAAACTTACGTTGGATAATTCAAAAGATGCCTACTACAATACCAAAAGAATGTTTGTATCAAATTGTTGATGCATTTTATGGAAAAATTTAAATATTTATAGAAATAATATAGCACAATGCATCTAAATAGTCTAGTGATAGTAATAACCTTAAAAGGCTTGAAATATATAGTGTAATTGTAGAATAAAGCACAGGATATTTTCTAACTTTCTAACATTACCCAGACAGCAATGCTCAAACCCATTTAAAAAAAATGATATAACATGAAATAAAGTAAAATAAAATAATTAAGGAAAAAATAAATTACTAGTTTCCTAATTGCCGTTTTTCCCATTCAACCGTCCTATAAATTTCTTCTTAAAATTTTCCAGGCTTTGACTCCTTGGTAAACCCAGGAGATAAACCATTATATGCTACGGCCCCCCTTAATAAGTACTGAATTTTGCGCCGTAACAGCCATGCCCATCTCCTCCAATTTTATATTCGTGTTGCCTCTTGATCCATAATTGTGGTTACCATTAAATGTTCATAACAATTCTTATATAATCGCATAATCACGTAATTTTGTTTAGCTTTTAATATCTATAATCTGTTCCATTTAAGTTTGCTCATTTAGTAAATAATACTTAACATAAAAATGCACACGGCTACATTATATTGGTTGCCAAGTTGACATATTCCACTAAATATGGTTTCTCCACACTTTGTCCATGTGGAGTGCTAGTCTCCCATCGGACGCCTCCGCAGGTGGCGGATAAAGGAATGCCCGCTAGATATGGCAAGTACCGGGGGCATTAAATGGAACCGAAGGAAGTAGTATACTAATACAGTCTATGAGGGTTTTGTTCCTATAATGCATTCAATGCGGGGTTGCATAAAGAATGCAGTAGCGGAAGACTTCTCCAATAAGAGGCAACGGTAGCGTATATGGCCGTAGTAAGATTTTAGTGTTTCTGACACTAAAAATTACGCTACACTATAAAAATACACTATTTATGGTCTCTAACTAATAACTATTAAAACAAAATTCCTTGTTAATTAAACACAATATAAAAAACAGCTAAACCAAATTCTCTTATGGCAGTTAACACGGCAATATCAGTTAGTTTGGAAAAGTTTCCACAAGTATACGTCCCTTTTGACGTCACACTTTCGTTATCTATTCCCACGTCCAATGGCTGGTGATTAAACCCAAATCTCGTTTGTTGCCCGCACTAAAAAAATTCTCGCATCACAAAACAATCTCGATGCGAATTAATTTGAAATGGATTTTGTTTTAACGATTTGTTTTAGTTAAATTTTGAATTAATATATATTATGAATATTTAGATTTTGAATTTAGATCACGGCACAATTGGTGAAGTTTTGATGCCATATTATTTGTACTTTTTGAGTTTTAAGTTTATTATGTTTGCAAGAATTTTAAAAACATTGTACTGCATTGGAGAAAAGGGACTCGCGCCAAGGCGATGCAACGAGATAGACGTGGGTCGCGCAGATTCGTAATTTAGAATACAGTTTTGTAATTTTGAAATAATATTTGGTTTTAAGTAAAAATAAATTAAAGAATTAAGTTGAAAACTTGCGTTTCATTTAAAGTGTATAGATTGTATTTGAAATAAGAAGAAAATGTATTTGATGGAAAATTATTTTAAATTGGATTTGGATAAATAAAATAATTTAGCAAAAAATCATAGTATTCACATATAAAACTAATCGTCGTAGTGGGGTTTCAAGTCCTGTATATACCAATTGTCTGTGTAATTGTCGTGGTCGTCTTCGAGTTCATATTGCTATGTGCCGTTCTGCTCATTTAACGGTCACTGCATATTTTAATAAATTTTTATTTTATTAGCTCTTTTAGTATCGTTTAATTGGCATGAGTTCACCCTTACCTCTGGAGTCGGTTCCTTTTTAACTTTTCCTGAAATAAAATGTTTTGTGGGAATATAAAAATTCCCCAATGATACGCCTATGGAACTTTTAACGCAATTTGATTTATTAATCATTAACAAATAAATGAAAACACAAATCTTATAATTCTAAAAATTTAAATAAACGAACATGGACAATAAATACTTAAAATTACGCGCAACCCCGAAGTTATTACGTGGCGTGAATTTGTTTTTTTAACGTGTAAATAATGCACTCGCGGCGCGATGAAATTATGCAAGTTTGTCTTACCGACCGCAGATGTCGCAATTCTTCGCATCAACTCTTATTCTGGATCAACTTATCCAAGACGGCAGGAATTTCCAAAGTTTTTCTGTAACTCGCCTTTGTGCTCGTGACTGTGTTCTCCAATAACCCTTTTATAGTAGTGATTGTACCAAACCGCTTACCATCACTTTCCAAATTATCAAATGTAAGCAGTATCATCAACTTTTATTAAATCTAACCTCACTAAAGTTTCTGTGAAACTTTGCAATTTAATCATATACTTTTTATTTTTAGTTCTCCACACTTTTACCATTGATTCTCAATCGAATCAATAAACTTTCTACGGAGACGAAATTTTTACGTCCGTCCCGTTCGCGCACTTGTGTGAGAAGCCTTTGGTTATCGTTTCGTTTCCAGGGTTTTGACGAATTTTTCCTGTTTTCATCCCACTTGGATATTTTCGTTATTAATGTAAGTTTATACCGCACCTCTGATAATGTTTATCATTTTATTTAAATATCATAAAATTAATTGCACCTTTTTGATTTCAGCGTCCAAAGTTTTGCATTAACCGTTGCCGTAACGACGTACCGCTGATTGTTCTCTCGCACTACGTCAAACGCCTCGGATGACTTCAGTTGCATTTATCGTCACACCGATTTAAGAAACCCACGTAATCTTTCAGTTATTAATGCACTACTTAACTAACCTAATTATACAATTTTAATTTACTACTAACAATTTCTTACATTAAACAAAATTTCTTGAAATGCATTAATTTGTGAATTTTATCATTTTTGGTCATATCATTGGTGAACCTTTTCATTCCTTACCTGTATTATAAATTATACGACTTCATTTGAGTTTTTATTATACCTTCGGAAAACCTTCTCCGTTGTAAAAGAATTCTCATGCTATTATTAATAAATTAAGTGCTTATTTAATCTTAATTCGTTTATTGATGATTGAAACACCGTAATATGTACATACATGACACTACCGGTTTTCTTCTTAACCCTGTACGGTACAGCAAACGTTTGTGCCAACTTCGCCAAAAAAACTTAGAGGTATCAGAGTGAACCTTGTTCCTCCGCCAAACCAACTGTCTGACAACAAACTGTGCAGGTGTACGGCGTAAACCGTAGACGAGTTTGTTTCGTTCATGTGCCAACCGCGACCTGTTGTGAATTTTCTCTTCCATCTTAGATAGCCTAGACATCAAAAGTGTCTATTGGAAAATTTCAGTGAAACTATCTTCCCGTGAATATTCCGCATTCGTTGTGCCAGGTAGAGGATTGTATCAATTCAAGAGAATGCCTTTTGGTCTCACGAATGCTCATGGTAGCTGGCAATGGTTAATTGACACTGTACTGCTTATCGATCTCGAACCATTCGTCCATGTTTATCTGGACGACATCATCGTTATTTCCCCCAACGTTGAATCACCTTACGATATTTTACGAAAACTTTTTGATGGGCCTACTGGCGCTGGGTTGACTTTAAGCCGTGAAATGTGCCAATTTTGTCGTCCTTCGACGGACGACATCTGGGTTGACTGGGTATCTGGGTGTCTGCGTTATGTGGTTGACTGGAACGGTCTAAGGACCGATGTGGACAAGGTTGAAGCTATTTTTAACGTTCTGACCCCCACTAATCCTACCGAGGTTCTTGGGCATGGCTAGTTGGTATCGGCGGTTTGTGCCGAATTTTTCATCGATTATTACACCTAGGACTGGGTTGATTCAAATGAAGGTACCTTTTAAGTGTAATGCCTATTGTGAGGAGGCCTGCAACGAGCTTAAGAACTGTCTCGTTACTGCCCCCGTTTTAACTTGTCCAGATTTCGCTACGCCTTTCACTTTGCAGTATGACGCATTAGAACCTGGAGGTGATTTTAGATATTATTTTCGATTTGTGAAAAATTTTAAGCATTACAAGAATAAGAGATTTGTTTACGAATTGTGGTGCTCATTGCTATAGCGTTGGAGAACTTGGAATTCAAGTATCAACAAGTATATTAAGATTAACACTGGTAAGAACTTATATACAAAATTTAACCGGTTCAATGAATGCGTTTCTATACAAATTTACCCACGTAAATTCAAAACAGTGGCGGTATTTAAAAAACCGTTTACTTGTTGTTGAGTAAACCTTCAACTACGGCAGGCGGGAATATTCCGAAAAACCTTCACTTGTAACAATTCAATAACTCCAAAACAAATATACGGCCGTACGCTACTTATTATTCGTTTATTCAGTTGAAGATATGTTGAAAATTTCTATAATAAATTTTCAATAATAATATTTATGAATAAATAAATAATAAATATAAATAATAATAATAAGTAAATAAATAATAAATAAGTAATTAAATAAATAAGTAAAAGGTACTCACAATTTCTGCTCTTACCGCGTTCACATGGTTACTGGTCTTAAAGTCACTCTTCTGCGCTATATATAGGCCAGTTAAGGCTTTTTTTGTGTGGCAGTTGGTAAGGGCAGATATTCAAATTCAAAATAAAAATAAATTTACAAATGATCGTACGCGGGGGCGTACTATCTTCGGCGGGAGACCAGGTCCGTATCGGCGATAAATCTAACGACCAGCCAAGGCTGGAGTTTCTGCGACATGCTCCCCTTCGGTACACTGAACTTCTCATGAAGATCTGTTTACCCAGTACGTCCGGAACGGTGGCTTTGGCGGCAGATCTTTCATGCGTACCCCGTGGCGTCTTGATCGTGACGCGTTGAACCTGATTAGCTTAATTTGATTGGTTGGCTTCTCATTGGTAGTCTTTAGCAAGAGTATTTCGCTTTCATAACAAACTGCTTGTGCTTGGCGGAAAATCTCTAATTCGGCTTCTTGCGTTTCTTCTTTAACTAGTTCTCCTTTTCCGTTTCCTATCCTAGCTCTTCGTGTTTTCTTAAACCATCTTAAGGCCCATGCTTGTGAACGCAGAAAACGATTCCACCGTGAGAGGCGTTCATATTTTGGCACTAGATTTGACGTCGTACATTCGGAATGGAACGCCATTGTGACAGCTTCTTCCGTAGTTTCCGCATCTAGGTTACTCGGCCTGTGAGCCGGCCATTCGATTTCGGGCAGATACAAGACTTCGGGTCCCGTGAACCACCGAAATTTTGAATTTATCTTCGGTTGCTCTTTCCATTTGGTACGTTCGTTTGCCACATTGTATCTTGTAGGAACCCAGCGCCATTCGTTTAACTCTATCAGATCAAGAATTTCTCCTACCCGAAATGCTACAAATTGTCGATATTTCCGATGGTCTGATTTCAGCCATGACAAAACGTAGATGGAGTCCGTCCAAAAGAATTTCTTGTTTGATTGCACGGAGTGACCCATCATAACCGACTTGCTTAATCGTGCTCCCAAGACCGCGGTCTGCAGTTCTAATCGCGGAATTGACATTGGTTGTTGGGGAGCGACCTTGGTTTTAGCGCTTACGAAAGTGCACGTAACTTTAAAGTGACAATCGAAGCGAAAGTAGACCACAGCTGCGAACGCGTTGATCGAAGTATCTACGAACACATGCATTTGCAAGTTTGTATACGAACTTGGCGCGTAACATCTAGGAATCTTGATCTCTCGAAGCTTCGGTAGCGTCCTCGTCCGTATCACCCATTTTTCGTGCTGTTGCTTGGTAAAGGGTTGATCGCAAGCCACTGCCAAACGCCATATTTCTTGCAGAAGGATCTTAACGTATACCAGGAAGTAAGAGACTAATCCTGAAGGATCGAGAACCATCATTAAAGTTCGCAGGACCTCGCGTTTGGTGGGACTTCTTCGACCGTCTAGGATATCAGGAGGCACTTGATCGACATTCATCGCGTAGAAGGAGTCGTCTTTGGTTGACCACAACATGCTGAGAACTTTTTCCCCATTCGAATTGCCGTCAAGGTTCAGGCTTCCGTCCACCCTCTCGATTCCCAACGATCTAAGTACTTCAGGAGAGTTTGAAGCGAAATTCCTGATTTCAAATCCGGCCGAGGCGTGAATTCGTACAACGTCCCTAGCTCTTGTAACTGCTTCTTCTTCTGTGTCAAACCTGTCAAGCCAGTCATCGACATAGTGGTTCTCTTTAACCGCCCTGGTCGCTCGTGGACAACTTATAGCGAACTGTTCGACGTTCAGATTCTTGACATAGTGAGCGGTGCTTGGTGAGCATGATGCGCTGAACGTCATTACTCTCATCACGTACACTACTATTTCGCCATTTGGATCACCATCTCGCCGCCACAGAAAACGTTGAGCTTGTTGGTCTTCCTCGATTACGTTTACTTGGTGATACATCTCTTTTATATCTCCGGATATCGCGATTTTGCGTCCTCGAAACCTGAACAAATTTTCAGGAAGAGAGCAGAGGAGATCGGGGCCTTTCAACAATACCGAATTCAACGAAATTCCATTGACGGTTGCCGCCGCGTCCCACACCATTCTCACTTTCCCTGGCTTGTTAGGGTTGGTCTCCGCAAAAAGGGGTAAATACCAAGTTTTGGGAGATGTTCTGGCGACTTCTTCCGGATCCAGCTTCCGCGCATATCCCTTGTCGATGTACTCTGTGATTTTCTGGCATAGATTTGCAGCCAGCGCCGGTTCTCTTCTCATCTTCCGTTTCAGACATATTAAACGCCTTTTCGCCATACCAAAACTATCTGGCAGTTTAATGGCATCGTAGCGCCATAATAAACCGGTCTCATATCGATCATCCGCCTTGTTCGTCTTGGTATGCAGAATTTCCAACGCGCGTTGATCGTCTTTTGATAGAAGCGGTTCGCTTGGTTTCTTTACTCCAAAGTTTTCCGTCGAAAAGAATTCTTTGATCTGCTCGTGAAGCTTTTCATCCGATGTACATTCGCATTCGTGGAAGTAATGCCGTTCCATGTTTGAAGTTCGGTCAATGGTCTGAAAGAAGCCGAAGACTGTCCAACCCAGTTTCGTTTTTATAGCTACGGGTTCTCTTTCGGATCCCTTTCTTACCTTGAGCGGCAAGCACGGTTTATAATTGTTCAGTCCAATTAGAAGCCTGGGTCTTGCATCTTCGTATTCGGAAACTGGCAACCCTTTTAAGTGTGGGTACGGAGAATGCGATTTGTCGTACTTCAGAGTTTGCGCAGGGAGGTTTAGCGATTCCACTGTTCTAACATCGTTCAAATCAAACCTTTGATTGCCTTGTAGCACCCCCGATATGGCAAGCGAAACTTGTCTACTATTTGATTCGTTCCTCGTTATGTCGGATGTCCATTTAAGGTGCAATGGCTTCGCTGGACCTTCAAGTCCCAGGATCTCTGCTACTTCGTCGTCGATCATAGTAATGGTGAAGCCTTCGTCTAGGAACGCGAACGTACGGTACTCACCTTTCGGACCATACAGATTCACCGGTAGGATTCGATATAGTACCTTTGAAGTGACCAATCCATGGTGGGACACTAAGTTGGCGGTGCCGACAGAGGGGGGTGTATGGATAGCCGGGTCATGCAATAACGAGTGGTGCTTCAATTCGCAGCCGCTGATTTCACAAGAACTTCTAGACTTGCATCGCGAGGAGTTGTGCTCGTTGAGGCATTTCCGACATAGGTTGTAATCGTATAAAATTTTCCTTCGTTGTATTATTGGGAGGTCTGCGAATATTTTGCATTCCCTAACATGGTGACTTCCATCGTCGCAAACCAAGCAATTAGATCGCCGTTGTTCATCGTCATCCATTCGTCTATTTGGCAAACCTCCTAGGTCGTCTTCTTGAACCGCATGTGCAGCGTGAACATCGCGGTTTCGTCTTTGTGGATATTGGTTGTTACGTTCTTCGATACTAATGATCAAATAAACAGGAAAATTATTAGTCTACCCTGTATATTCTATTACGTACATTTCAAATTGTCGACTTTACCGAAACAAGGTAATAAATTTCATAAAAGGAAATGATTATTTATGTTTGTAACATTAATAATACAAAGTCGATTATCTTCACATAGTAACTAAAAATGATAGTACTGCAGTTTTATTTAATATTAAATTCAACATGAGATCACCAAATGCAAGGCCAATGTATAGGTCTCCGTTATATATTTGCTTTCTTTCTTTGAATTGGAACATTGTAATTCGCGTTTAAAAATTCCCTATTGGTCGAATTAAATAAATACATTATAAAAATGCACGTGATACTCCATGTCGGTAAAGGAGGGGAAGAACGCTAATTGCGCGAGTCAGTAGACTTGCAGCCATGATACGTGGTAATAACTAAAATAAATGCAATGCAAAAGAAGAATTAATTAAGTTTTATGAAATCTACTCATTAATATCGATAAAAATTAATAATGTTATCAAGTTCAAATCAATGTGCCAAATATAATAATAAATTAAATATCTTAAAAGTGCTTCCATTAATATTAAAATTACGTTCATCCGCCAACATCGCCTTCCAAATAATATAATTCGGTGGTTTAATTAACCAAAAAGGTTAGATTCGTACTTATATGTGTGAAACTATTAATATTTTCGGTAAAACCGTAAAAGTTATCATAAATGTGAATAATTTATCTACACGTGCGCTCATGAAATTAACATTAGTAACTAGTGCGACGCAATATTGCGCAATTACAGTAATTTGCAAATTCTTAAACGAACGACAAACGATGAACATTTACAGTCTCCCAATCAGGGCTCTTAAGAATAAATAAAATTACTACGAAATATTATAATCAACCTTGCTCGATGGTTAGTAAAAGACCATAACTTCAAGAACCGAAGATATCAAGAGATCCTAGCTTCTTTTCAAAAACACCCAGGTTCTTCATTCGAAAATCTCATCACCAGGTCGAAAAGTATATGATATTTTTCACCTCCGTCGTAATTTGCGCCTGCTTTTATCAAAAGCTAAATAAGGTATCGTAAAGCTATATAATTTCTACTTGTGTGTAGTTGTTAAATTTGTATTCTAATTTTAAAAAGAATGAATCTGATTGAATGAAATTTAATTTTAAGTACCATAACGTTTTATCAGAGATAAAACACATGTGTAAATATTATTCAAATAAATGTATAAACAGGATTTATGTCTTTGTTCTCTTATGTCGAAACAAAATAAGTTCTAAGGATTCACCCCTGAGAGAGAGAAATAGTAAGTATCTAAGTCGGCGACATTCTGAATCGCCTGCGGAGCTTCAGCCGTTATATGGTATGTCTTCTCAGGTTTCCTATCTTCGAATCTTCTAGTGGGTACAGACTTGGCGGTAATAACGCTTCCCGCTTTGTCGGCGAGTTGAGCTAACCATGAGGCAAATGTAGACAAGTTCGCTGTATCAAAACTTGCCTGATAGTAGTCCTCCGTGGTGCTTGATACTTCTCCCTTATACTCGGCCCATGATAATTTAAGGGAGCCCGATAATTTGCCAACGAGGTCTTAAACTAGTATGGGGTTATTAAGATATTTTGTTAGACCCGAAGCTTTCATGGTGGCCACAACGTGTTGTACCGTTACCGAGAAGTCCAAAATCGACTCGATTCTATCTTGCGTTACGTGTGGGTGGGATTGCAGTTGTTCGTTCAGCATCGTCAAAATTTGTTCGGGTCTGCCGTACTTATTCCTCAACACGTTCAAAACTTGTTGCAGCGTTCCTGGATAGAACAAGTATCCCTTCACCGAGTCGAGTGCCGCCCCGTGTAGGCATTGTTGAAGTATGTTAAGGTTTTCGTCTTCACTGTAGTTACATTCTGTGGACGACCTATTGAACCACGATATGAACATGGGCCAATCTTCAGTTCTTCATGCAAATTTGCGCATATTCGAGGACATAATTTGCCTCATGCTAAGGTGTTGCATTGTTACTTTGGATTGGACGTTCTGGGATTCGGCTTGACCGGTTGGCTTTGCATTGTTGCCGCTAAACCAGTTCTTACGGTTACTGACCTTTGCTTGGGTGTTGATTTTCGCATCGGCTTTTTCACTGGTACTCTTTTCCGACCATTCTTCAACGTTACTTAGCCGCTCTGCTTCTGAAACCTCCGAGGCCTCGGAATTTTCTTCTTCGTCGCTTGATTCAAGCTGTTCTTGTTTAATCGCGGACAGTTGTTTTAGGTGTTGCAACTTAAGTTTTAACTCTTGATCAAGTCGTGCAATTTCTAGTTCCCTTGAGGCCTTCGAGTTTCTCGATTTGTTTGACACACTCTTTTGACTTGATTTTGCTCGCTCTGATGGTGCTTTCTTTCTCCCCTTTATGGACTGCTGAGAGGGAGTCGCGCTGTGTGCCGGGTTACTTGTCAATTCTGCGAATTTTGCTTGCAATTCGCGGATCTGGCTTTGGTGATCATGGTCTTTTTTACTACTACACGGTTCGCACGACCACGGTCTTCTTTGTATCGTTTCGTCGACTTGAGGACATTTGAAATGACACCAGCTGTCGCAATCGTCGCATTGCACCATACGATTTGTATCGCGTTTATTACACTTGTAGCACGAGGAATCGTTTTTCTTCGGCGAGTGAAACATGATTTTTGGTCTCTTGAGTGAACACAAATTAAAGGCACAAGTTAAGAGTCACAAGTTAAGAGTCACAAGTTAAGAGTCACAAGTTAAGAGTCACAAGTTAAGAGTCACAAGTTAAGAGTCACAAGTTAAGAGTCACAAGTTAAGAGTCACAAGTTAAGAGTCACAAGTTAAGAGTCACAAGTTAAGAGTCACAAGTTAAGTGTCACAAGTTAAGAGTCACAAGTTAAGAGTCACAAGTTAAGAGTCACAAGTTAACCTCAAGTCGTGAAGTTCTTTCACGTGGAAAAATTAAATTTTCAAGTTGTTGAGTAAACCTTCAACTACGGCAGGCGGGAATATTCCGAACAGCCTTCACTTGTAACAATTCAATAACTCCAAAACAAATATACGGCCGTACGCTACTTATTATTCGTTTATTCAGTTAGCAATTGCTTGAAGATATGTTGAAAATTTCTATAATAAATTTTCAATAATAATATTTATAAATAAATAAATAATAAATATAAATAATAATAATAAGTAAATAAATAATAAATAAGTAATTAAATAAATAAGTAAAAGGTACTCACAATCTCTGCTCTTACCGCGTTCACATGGTTACTGGTCTTAAAGTCACTCTTCTGCGCTACATATAGGCCAGTTAAGGCTTTTTTTGTGTGGCAATTGGTAAGGGCAGAAATTCAAATTCAAAATAAAAATAAATTTACAAATGATCGTACGCGGGGGCGTACTATCTTCGGCGGGTGACCAGGTCCGTATCGGCGATAAATCTAACGACCAGCCAAGGTTAGAGTTTCTGCGACACTTGTTATAATAAAGAAACAAGTTTTTGTCAATTTATTTATTTTTCTCTTGTTACATTGATTGAAATTTTTTCGAGATTGTAATTTTAAAATGGTTGGTTTTCTTGGATTTGGGATTTCATTGTTATGCTTGACTGTGATCCATTTTGCATTTTGAAACACATGTCTGTATTTAGATTGATATGGTTTTAAATAAGAGTTATCAATGGTGAATTTGGGTTATTGCGATTTTATTTTAGGAGTGAGTAGACTTTATTTAGGATCGAAAGTTGTAGGACTGAGCATAGCCGTGGTAATTCATTTAAAAAAGGAATATTCCAGCTTCTTTTAAATTTTCCATATTGAATTTTCAAAATTCTTGCATTCTTATTATTTTTCATAAAAAATACGACGATTTATTACATGTCCTGCAACCGTGTAGAGATGATAATCCCTACGTTATTTAATAAGTTATTTAATTAGGAACGCTAAGAAAAGGATTAGGGACATACTACGAAAACAGCAGTTTGCTTACTGAGCGGGCCGTCCTAGCCTCAGAAAATCGAGAATGTTCAGATGGGCCCGACCATGAGTAATAAAATTCCTCAGTTGAGCATAAATCAGTTGAGAAGAGTAGTAGGACTTACCGCAGGATATCTCTGTCTCAGCAGGTATTTCAATATCATTGGGGCAGCTGAAGATCCTACATGCAGAATGTGTGGTGAAGAGGGTGAAACGCCACACCACATCTCACGTCCGACCTCGACAGGAAGTTTTTTTTTTTGGCGGGCTCTAGGGATTCAGTTGAGAATTATTGCTCAATAACCATTCTACTGCACATTCCTAAGATCTCTGAAAGCTTAGATAACGATTAGCTATTTGTCATCAAAATTGGCAAATATTATCAGTAACAGCCAGCATGACTTTACTAGCAAGCGTTCCATAACCACTAATTTGCTACAGTGTTTGAGAATTTCACTGTTCGCGCATTTTATTGTGGATCGACTGTTGATGCCATTAACACGGATTTCGCTAAGGCTTTCGACCATATAGACTATGTCATCGAGAGTAAAGTTTTTCCTTCTGCAAATGTCATAGTGTTACGAAAGCCTTTCCGAATTACATTTTGTGTCGATCGGGGAACCTTGCATTAGTAGTTGTATTAAAATCTTTGCACAATATTATAATTAATTACAGATCTGGTTATAATAATTAATTATTTATATACTACTTTTCTCAAACAAATTTAATACTCTAAAGAGAATAAGCATATTATTATAATTAAAGAGGATATACATTTTATAGCCTCGTTTTATTAAGACGTATTACATAAAATTTAATTTGATCTTTGGCTGGCTACTTTATTAATATTTGGTTTGCTACTTACTATATATATCAGTTGTATTTTGAAAAATGTTGCAAAAAATTATTTTTGCAGCTAATCTAAGTACCACAAATCGATTATTTTTGAAAAATAACATTTAAAAATGATATTGAAAAATTTAAAAATATGGGTTTGTCAAATAGGGGCATGTAACAGGTAAAATTTGAAGTAACCAATTTAATTTTCAAATTTTCAAACCCCATACATTTATGGTTATGACCGTAACTGTTCGTCTAGCGAGGATTTTGCGGCTACCACCTTGAAAAATTCAAAATTTATGTCATTTGATACCATAATACTCGTGCCAAAAAATATTATGCAACCCATATGCTGCGTGATTCAAAAGGGACTTATAAGAATTTTAAGTTTAAGGTTTGAACGAAATTGATGTTGTTGATGAAGAAATCAACAATAATAAATTAATAATTTTCAACATTTAATAAAAATAGTGAATGATCGTCTCTCTTCGATCTTACTCTTATAGTGAGGTGACATATTTGAACACACTACATGAAATTACAGTGTCAACTACATATTAACCGCCATTGTTCTCGGTTCTGGGCAAGTTGCGATGCTCCCGGTAAGTTCTAATCTATCAGCGGTTTTGTCTGGTCCACCCGTCACATCGGAGACCGTTTTTTCGATCGTTGTCCGTCCATTTTCCCCTGTATTGTGAAGTTTTCCATTTTGCCTGTTCTTTGGGGAACATAACCGAAATATATAAGATTTATATGTATGATATTGTTGCCGTATTCAGGTGAGTAGTCGGTAGGCTATATTTAGTTCTTGTAATATGGAGCTATTGGTTCTGTACGCCGCCCAGGATATTCTCAGCATCCTCATCTACCACCACAGTTCAACGGCATTAATTTTCTTACTATCTGCTTTCTTGATAGTCCATATCTGCGGCGTAGGCATCAATGGGAAATACCAGTGTATTAACAACAAAGAGCGACTTATGGATGGGATGTCCCAAACATTTAATCCATCTTATCAAGCAGTTAGTATATGGGAAAAATACTGCGGCAGTCGACGTTGCAAGAGTTTTCTCACAATAGTTCAAAATATGCAAGGGCATGCAACAGTGGTGTATACTATCCCCTATGCTGTTTAATATTTATAGAGAGTATGTAATGAAAAGGAAATCCCCGCGAAAAGGATTTCGAAGGTTCCTAAGAACGGTCAAGACCCATAAAGGATTGTCGAGCCATGGAAGAAGAATGCAATGAGAAAAATTCTTCAAGATTGGAGTGGTGGAGTAAGTAGTTGTTTGTGGAAGGCACATTATCAATTTGATATATCGTCAGTGAAGTACTAATACCTCGTAAGCCCAAAAACACGATTGTTCAGGAGAGACAAAAAACTAAAACACGATTGTTCAGGAGAGACAAAAAACTATTTTTAATCAGCAGTTTTGTCAAAATCTTTAATTTTTTCTCCAATATGTATTTACTACGATGCGTTTTTCAAGAAATTCATATGAATTTAAATTACTTTATTTATTTTCACCTTTTTCTTGTGGTTTACGAGGTATTACTTTAATAAAATTTGTTGCTGATGTGGGATAAAAGGTATTTTTGCTACAAAAACCGTCAATATGAATAAAGAAATTGTGGCTTACGATGTTTAAAAGCGCACTAGTCAGCGGTTGTTCGTGGGATACGATGATTAGAACTTAGTCTATGATTGGTTACGAGGTATTGGTTTAATGAATTATTTCTATTTACACAATACAAGGTATTAGAAAACTCGTATAATTAATACAGTAAATTTTTGCGGCTTACAAGATATTGGTAGATCGTTAAAAGCGGCTTACGCTATCCAATAGTAATAAAAAAGTGTTTTTGAATTTTTGTGGGTTACGAGGTATTAGTACTTCACTGACGATATGCAGATGATACTCTTATATTAGCAGCGAATGAAAACGAACTTGGAGATATAGTGGGAAGATTGATAAACTTTAGTGACCAGTATGCCAAAAACTAAAATAATGATTATGGATAGAGTCAATAACAATCAGCCCCATATAAACTGCTGAAGTTAAATAGTAATAAAATAATCGTTAACAACTAATATTTCAATATAACGATTTTGATTTGAATTGTATGCACAAAGAGATCCATGTGCGGGCTGTTCGCGGACATCTATTCATTTATATTGAACTCGCTGCTTGGTTTTGTTGTATAATTTTTTGTTATTTTGTAACGTGCAGTTTGCAATTTGGAAGTGCTTAATATGAAACCTAGACGTTCCTTAAAGGGTGTAACGGTAACACTATGGCATCGGTATTTACTATGTAAAGTTGATACTTGATAATGATTTATTGTTTATAATAGTGTACGATTATAATATGTACAGCTATTGCCTGTTATATCTTTTAATTATATCTGTTAAATCGCAATTTATTGTTTCATAACCTCAATTTTCATTTGTCTTTGATTTCTATCATGATAGTTTTTAATTTACTATCAATCATACATGCTTCTAAAATTTAGCTCTAGAAAACTTCTTGTTCAGACTAAATCACGAGAGCGAATCGACCAATTTTATATCCGTAGAGATCACAAATTTATCCAAATAAATCAAAAGCCAGCGCAGAGCTGCTTAAGAAAGCTAATAATTCTATCTATATGTCGCATTATTGCGTTTTACGCCTTGCGATTCCCAATTTTCACAGTCTTCGGTTATTCTACATCCTCTCGCTAAGTTGCCTCTCACTCATGGACTTTCTGATTACTTGTTCCCAGTTCTTCCTTGGCCCTCCTCTTTTTCTTCGACGATGTGATGTCCATTCTAGTAGTTGTTTATACAGTCTCTCCTCGTTCATTCTCCGTACATGTCCATACCACTTTAATTGTTTTTCGTCTATCTCTTTCACGACGGTTTTGTGTACTTCCATCAGTTGTCTTACATATTCATTGATTTTTCGCTCAAGCCCTGAAATCCCAGCCGATCTTCTCATAGCATCCATCTCCGTCACCAAAATCTTTTTCTTTTCATTTTGCCATAAGTTAGCACGCTTTTTTATCATAAAGTTGTATATTGTAAGTTTACTTTATTTCTTGGTGTGTTTAGACCACAGTATTCCATTTAGAGCACCTATGAGTTTCCGGCTTTGTGTAATTCGACTTTCTGGTGTATCCTTTCCCTCACTCGTAAATGTCACCCCTAAATATTTGTACTGTTCCACTTCTTCCACCGTTGTACCATAATCAACCGTTAGATTTCCTGATTTTACCCCAATGCTCATATATTTTGTTTTGGTAACATTTATCTCCAGCCCCCACATTCTCTACTCTTCCACTAGTTTTCTGGTCATGTACTCAATGTCGTCTATAGATTGTCCGATAACCACCTGGTCGTCCGCGAATTGCAAGCTGAACAGTGTAGTTTTGTTGCCGATTTCATATCCCATCATACCGCATTTCTCTTTCCAGAATTTTAAGGCGTATTCCACATATACTTTAAAGAGGGTAGGTGATATACAACAATAATGTCGTAGTCATTTATCTATCGGAAATCCTTGTGATAGCTTGTTGCCAATTTTCACTTTTGATATACAGTTTTTGTATAGATCTTGAACCGCTTCTATAAGTGCATGGCTGATTTGTGTGTCCTCCAGTGCCTCCCACAGTTTTTAGTCGGTATGGTGTCGTATGCCTTTGATAAGTCGACAAATAGCAAATGTACTTACTTCTCTTCCGTAGGCCAGTTCTTTTTATATTATTTGTTTTATGCAGAAGGTGTTATCCGTGCACGATCTGCCGGCTCTAAAACCACTCTGATGTTCTGATTCTTTACCTATATATTCGGTTTCAATTAGGTCTCTTATTCTTCTTCTTCGCGTGCCTATCCGTTACCGGATGTTGGCGACCTCTCTCCTATGTATGTGTTGTGCATTTGTAGTACTATCACACACATAGGGGACCTACTTGTTTAACGCGGGCTCCGAACCGCGGGAAGTGTATACACTTCATCTCCAGAGAGGCTGTTCTAAGCATATTACACCTCGGTGGTTTGCCATTGCCTTCCGAGGGGAGACGGTCAGAATAAAGTTTTTACTGAGCCCGGAGTTGAACCGGGCATTCCGCATTAGCAGCAATGCACTTAACTGCTTAAGCTGATCACCGTCTCGGGTCTCTTATTATTATTCGTCCATAAAATCTCCTCAACGTTACTGGTAACCGATAAACCTCGGTAGTTATTATGATTGGCTCGGTCACCCTTTTTAAATAATGGTGTTATGTGGGCTAATCTCCAATCATCAGGAACCTTCTGATTATTAATACACATAGTAAATGCGTAGTTTGGCTATCATGCGATAGAGCTTCTGCGATCCATACTTTATTAATTGTGCTGGTATTACCCATGGGCCTGGTGATTTGCCGTTTTTAAGAAGCTTTGTTTTACTCTGAATATGTTCTGCTGTTATCGTTATAGGTTCACCTTCGATATTGATCATTGTAGTAGGAGTTTCGGTTAGGGTTAAGTAACCATCCCTGCTCAAATCAAAATTACCTATTTACTATGGGTTAGAATAAGGTTTATATAGTAAATTTTAAAGATATTACGGTGATATCTGGAGGAGACGCCACTCGCAATATGTACATTCATTTTGGTTTAATAGAAAAGTAATAATGCATGGAAACTGTTAACTTAAAGAGGAGGTTTACCGTTTGAGAACAAAATCGTTTCTCCCAGCTCTTTATGAGGGAGCTACCCAGAAACGACCATGCGACCCACGCTGGAAGGATTAACTTCCAACTTTTATTTGTGAGTTGCCCTGATCGTAAGGTATAAACTAGCTCGTTATAGCGGAAGCGAGAGTCGTGTATCCCGCTCAGTGCTTGGCTGAAAAATAAATAAAGCAACGCTTTCGCAGCAATAAAACAAACAACAAATTTAACTTGTTTAATCATACTCAGGTAGAAGTTTAACCGTTGCTATAACGTGCCACACAATAATTGCACGTAGCAAAAATAAATGATGTTGTCGTCAAAGGTGACTCCGTAATGTAAAGACCAGATGGGTGCGTTACCAAATAAAAATGATTGAAAAACAGATCTGTAAGATTTACAATAAAAAGGTGACCGTCGTCTTCCTGCTTGAGGGGCGGTCGTGGATGTTGAAGCAAAGGCGCCGCTCCGATGTTTCGATTCAGAGGTCACCGACGTTGAAGTCACGGGCAACAAGATGGGCACCGGATTCACAGTTGTCAGCTTGGACGGACACAGGACTGTTGCAAACGCAGTGTTGTAACCAAAAAAAATGATCAAGTGGTTTTCCAAAACCACTACTAAATAAACTTGATGTTAAAATTTGACGGATGTCAAATTCGTTGAAATGTCAACAAATAGCAGCACCAGTAACCTTCGATGAATGCAGTTGGCAAAACTGTTAGGCGTGGAGTCGATATAAAATGGCTATCGATTTTATCATAAAAAATCCAGAAAATTACGATTTTTAATGGGGATGAGAAAACACGTGAACTCCAATATATCCGCAATCACGATGAAGTACACTGTTTGAATAAACTAGTTTCAGTAGTAGAAAACCGGTGATTCCGCCAAAATTAAGGAATTAAAATACCGCTACTATAAAACATCGACACACTTCAAAAATCTGGCACTCAAGCTAAAGTATTCATGCGCATGACTCTGATAAGGAATCTCGTCGTAACGGTAAATCTAAGATAGGCGTTAGGTGGCGTTAGTGGTCTAGAATATTTAAATTTATTTAAATATTGGAACAAAATAGAAGTGAAGAAATTTTGTTACGCGTTATCATAAAGTCAATACAAAAAGAATCGTTTAATAATAATAATAAAGAATGCAAGAATTCTCAAAATAAAAATTAAATGTTCACTAAAAATCCGTAATGATAAATTGTTGAAATATTATAATAAAAATTGTTTAGTTTGTAAGAGATTTATAAAATGTATTGAAATTTATTAGTTAAGATGTGTTAGAGATAATTTGTTAAAGCGTTGCGTATAAAAATTAAACATTACGTGTGCGTCGTCAAAACTCATTAAAAACAAAGTGATACGTCATCCGGGAAACCATCGGTGAACACTTCGAGTGATAACCATAAACTAATTTGATTTTAATGAAATTTATAATTTTTCACAAATTGTCGTCATGTAGACGAAAGAACATTTTTATCATGTGCTTTAAACTAAATGTAACAAAATTCTTAATTCTAAATAACAAATTTACATAAATGTTTGTTGAATAAAAAAAATTTTCTGATATTTAAAGTTTTAATTTTCCCGCACTTGAATATTAAGTAAAGCTTACCCCACTTTTTAATTGCGTCATCATTCGTTCTTACGCGTGATTGTAGCAGCCGTTCACCTTTCTGTGATCATCCATATAAATTTCAAAATCATCCAACTATTTCTTCAGCCATAAATACCAAATTTTGTATTTTCGTAAGTGTATTCATATTTTTTTTACATTTTCAATATCATTTAACCTTTTCTAGCATAAATTATCTTCACTTAACCTTACTTTGGTTAAAAAAAACATTTTATTACCAATTTTCTGAAACAACACCAATTTTAAGTACGTACACTTTGGTTAAATTTGTCGTTGTTAAGGTCAACAAACTCGTCACCAAGGATCTAAATTTTCGTTGATTTCAACGCCTGTCTGTTTTTGATGCAACTAGTTTTGCATTGGGCGGTAACTTTAATAAATTTTGCCACATTTAAACTTCATTTAAAAATTGTTTTTTTTTAGGAAAGATTGTAAATTGGAAACACGATGCACTTTAGAGTTTAAATTGAAGCGAATACTCGTCCTTTTAACTTATCACACCAAGCTGTTACAACAAATGTCATTAATAAAACCTTTTTCAGTGCGCATAACCCAACTAATCCTAAATTAACCTAGTTTTAACACAATATTTACTAATATAATTTATTATATAACTAACAAATAACACATAATTTTGATGATATAAATTTTATAATTTTTTTTATAACGATTCAATCGTTATATCGCCTTACCATGATCTCTCGGTAATTCAACATTTATTTAACATTTTACCTAAAACTTGTTCACTCCTTTGATTTGCCAATACAGCAGAGCAAAGAACATCGCAATATTTATAGAATATTCTTTAAGTTGGTGACTCTCAGTTACCGAATTATCGGATTATCTGATATTACATTATAAATATTATGTCGACCAAAAGTAACTACAGTGGAATCCGTTTATTATGACTCCGCCTATAGTGACCTACCGCTTAATATGAAGTAATTGCAGTGCGAAGTTTGGTTTTCATATAAAATTCTTTATAACAAAGTTTGGATATAATGACTTCGCTTATAGTGACATGTCGCTTATTATGACCTATTTTTAAGAAATTATGTCAGGTTATAGTGACCAACATGATTCCTAATGCCGGGGATCCACCAAACAGACAGTTGTGGAAACCCGGCATAAAACCTTCGCAGACCAACAAAACAAAAGCAGACCAAAATTATTGATTTCTTATGTAAAAACTGAAAAAATATGGAATGTTTGTACAGATATGTACGATATATGTACTGTAGCGTCTGATGCTTTGAAGAATGCACGAGTACGCACACAATCGGTTTATGGACGCCTTCCTTAAATCGACTCTTACTTCTCAGGGTATTAATGCGTCGGGATCTGAATCAACCAACACTTCTTATACGAGCTTATTCTTGATTGAACGAATTCTGTATTCCAACAAAGTTAAAACTACAGTTGGAATTCCGTTAACAAGTTTTTTAATCAAATCAACAAATTTCAACATATAACAAGAACCCAAACAATCAAACAATCTTTATGTAAACTACTATTCTACGCACTGATTATTAAAAGGTAGCTAACCTGTGATTTGTATCGTGCGCACTATTTTCTTTCTTCAAATATTCCACTTTCCAATCTCCAATCTCCAATCTGCTTCTCATATATCGGATAACTTGGTATCCGTATCTCCCCAACGTATCTATAAGACACGATCTCGATCACAACCTTCGTTGCCAACACCTTCTGTATCTCGCTATCTTGCGGAATCTTAAATTCTCCAAGGAATTAATCTTCTTGGGTAGTACCACCGTATATCGTTCACGAATATAAATTATTTCAGTATATTTTATTTGAATCTTACTTGAATTGGCGAGTTTATCTCGCAGTACAAAATACACGACCGTCACCTCTCGTGATCTCGATGGAACTCTCTCGCGAATATAATTTATTTCAATTATCTTTAATTGAATTGCAATTATTCGCACAACTGCATATCGCAGTAACTAATATGCGACCGTCACGCTTCGTGATCTTGATCGAACTGTTATTTACTTTTTATGTAACGTTCGTTACTATATATTTTGTTTTTTCAAACCGGAGCTTCTTATATATCGGTTTGTTTGTACATGGCCGACGGTTCTCTGCACGTTTGATTAATTTCCGCATGTTGTATATCCCGTTTACACAACATGTAACTCGAACAAACTTAAAATTAAATTCAAACGACACAACAAAACAAACACATGTAAACAAATGTGTTTGAACCTCCGGTCTCCAACTGTACTTCTCTCCTTGTTGGTACGACTCTATCCTCAACATGGATAGCGCGTATCACAACAAATGCCCCCTGCTAAGTTTACCCACAGTAGTGCGATGCAACTAACTTGGTAAATCTTCGCATTCATTCAACATCTTCATTCATTCTTCACACCCTTCTTCCATACATGACCCCCTTTCATACCATTCAATTGACCCTGACTTCCCCCTAACACCTCCATTCATTCTCTCTCTTGCTCCAATCACCACCTGTTCCTAACGCTTTTATTCTTTTGCATCGACTTAGGGTCCTCAAACTCAGCGATGTCTTATTCCCAACTGGACTGGCTTTAGCCAAGCCTCTTACGTTCTCCCTGTACTGTGCAGTCTTACCCTAACATACCCTCGGGCTATGTTGGTGCGTACACCTCCCTCTTAATGGACCTGCATATCCTGCAGTAGTCACTTACATTTATCCCTTCCCTTCCCTTTGTAGCGTCAGTGGTTTGTAAACATAATTTTGAGAATGCTCACGAGATTGCCCGTGTAAAATTATCTTCTTATATGTCCGAGGTACTGTTAGTCAGTCAATTTATTCTTATGGTGAATCTTCTTCTTGCGGGTCCGCAATGTATGGGTATAGCAGGTTAATGTGAAATTTTCCCCGAATTTCTCCCCCCTGATCTCGTTCATCAAAATTATTCTTTGAATCTTTCCTAAATTTTAAGATTTCTAACTTGTGCCTAAATATAAACGTTATCGTTAACCACCTCATGGATCCTAAAAGGTCCTTCGTATGGCAACGATAACTTCGCACAGATGTTCTGCGCCCTGTTTGAGGTTCTCAAACTCTTAACGACTACCCTGTCCCCTATATTGAATGACAGTCGCTTTCGGATTCTTCTATTCATCCGTTCTTCATACTTCCTCGAACTTCGATGCGCGTTTTCTCTTGATCAACAAAACGATTGTTGTTAAAAATAAGTCGCATTGTTTGCTAATATGCGCTCGGGTTTGATTTCGTCGTTTGCAAAATTTTCTCGGCAGTGCATGTTGGTAGCTTTATTCGCTATGTACAGCTCATTTGCCGCTATGCTTTTAAGAAGCCATTGATCCCTGATTTGACTGAATTCCGGACTCCCTTGACTCCTGTAAATATTTTTCTATGAATAAACCCCGTGTCCCTGATTTAAATTTGTTTGCGCGTCTCAAATGTCCTTCAACTTCTTCTTACTATTTCATATAATCTTTCACACATATCTTCTGACACTCGCAGTGCATTAACTTGTCGAGTATCTACTGATACCTTAAATTATTATTGTAGCGCATAGCTTACAATAACACCCCTGTAGATTTTCTTGTAGATTCTTGAAGACTTCTTGTCGACTCTTATTCATCCCTCATCTTCCCTGCTGAAGGCATCCGCGATCAAATTATCTTTCTCATCATGAGAATTAACACGGAGTAATCCGTCTCAATCAAAAATCTATTTCCCATAAACTATTTTAACTGGTTCAATGCGCACACAATTGCTAACATTTCCTTGAAACTATTGAAGATATCTTCATGTACCCGTCCTCAATTCCTACGTGTACCTTTTTCCAATGACGTTCAGAAACCTAACGTTTTTCACCACTCCGAGAAAACTTCGCAACGTATGTAAATTCCGTATTCGCGGCTAAATTTTAACCTCCTCCAATCTATCATTGTCGACTGAGATTCCTACTCGGTCTACCGTGAACCCTAAAAATTTTACTTGATTCAACATGAATTGACATTTTGATAAATTCAGTTTAAGCCCTGTTTGTTCCAACGTGCTTAATACCTCTTCCAACTGTCGTAAATGATCTTCCTCATTGTCCGAAAATACCAACATGTCAACAACATAGTGGACAAGATAGTCTTCGTGCCTTTTGAGTACTTATCCAAATTACTCCTGTCTTATCGTTAATAGATTTAATTGCATTTTCTATCTCCGTTGACAGTGACATCTAATTTATTAATTAATTTCAAACTTTTGCCTAAATCGGGTTGTTCATTTGACTTTTCCATTTTATTGACGGTTTGATTATTTTCCAATGTTTTACCGACAATGGAATTGTTAATGATTGATTTCAAAGGTTGGCCTAAAAATGGTTTGTTTATATTTGAATTCAAATGTGGTTCTAAAATTGATTTGTTTATCCACATTCATTTTCTAATGTGAGCCTAAATATGACTCGTTTACTTGTGAATTCTAATGGGTACCTAAACTTGACCCATTTATTGAATTCTAACGCGTACCTAAACTTGACTCGTTTATTTATTTGTGAATTCTAACTTTGATCTAAAATTGATCCATTTCTTTATTCGTGAATTCTACTGTGTACCTAAAATTGACTCGTTTATTTATTTGTGAATTCTAACTTTGATCTAAAATTGATCCTTTGTTATTTTCTAATGGGAACCTAAATATGACTCTCCGTTTCTTTGTGAATTCTAATGGGTACCTAAAATTGATCTTTTATTGAATTCTAACGCGTACCTAAACTTGATCCATTTATTATTGGTGAATTCTAATGTTGATCTAAATATGATCTTTTATTGAATTCTAACGCGTACCTAAACTTGACTCTCCTTCGCTTCCTTTCCGCTTATGGAAAGTACGACCCCGAACATACATGCACCGCGGCTCGCGTGTTAGCCGTCGGTCGGTTCGTGGTGTCGATCGCCATCCGATAGACATCCCTGTTGATGTCTTTTGGCGGTGCGTCTTTCTCCCGATCGCGTTGTCGCCAGCCTTTTCGATCGATACCGCCGTAAACCTGGCATGCCCCCATGCGCGGATGATCGTACCCCCCTGATGCTGGTCTGTTCCAACTAAATTGCTGGTCCCGCATCTTATTTGGTTGCGCGCGCCAGTCGCTTCCTTCCCGTAGCACATACGGAACTGTCGCTGGTCGCGTTTTCTCCCCCTTTTCCCCGATGCTTCTGTTGAACCGCTTTATGAATCCGATGAACCCTTCCATCGTCTCCACCTTGGTCTCGCTACCACTACGGGCGTTCACATCCTTCTCGGAATGCCCCCCGATTGCACTGACCAACAGTACTTCAACCTCGCGTGGCTCTACCTGCTGTGCTGGGTTAATTCCATTAACCGCACAATTCTTGTTAGCCGCGATTTCGTCTGCCCCCTTTTTATCAATATTGGTGATTTTCTCACTCTCCCCTTGCATTATAAATAGGACCTCCTGTTGGTCAAACCGTTCATTCATCTGATCAAAACCTTTATTCATACTGGCATTCATCTCCCCCATTTTTGCATTCATACTGGCGTTTCCAGCATCAATTTTTCCACTCAAACTTTCATTCATCTCCCCCATTCTTGCATCGCTTTTTTCTCTATCTTCCTTCATGCTTGCATCCCTTTTCTCCGCTTTTTCATCCATCTCCCCCATCATTACCCTCATCATTGCCATCATCGGGCTTATATCGGGTACTGACACCACCGGAACTTCTTGCACGTTTGAAACTTCCGGTACATCTCCCGTGTCTCCCCTATCCCCATCACTTTCATACCCAACATTCACACTATCTTCATCGCTTTCATTCCCCTCATTTACTCGCCCCCTTGCATTTCTACTGCGCGTATTCATGTTTAATCTTTGTTGGATCTTAAGCTGTCGTATATTTCTGATTTGAATTCTTGCCCCTTATTGTTGAGGTGCCACTTTTATGTGGCTTTAAACGATTGAATTCTCGCCCTCTAGTTGGGTGCCATTTTTATGTAGCGTCTGATGCTTTGAAGAATGCACGAGTACGCACACAATCGGTTTATGGACGCCTTCCTTAAATCGACTCTTACTTCTCAGGGTATTAATGCGTCGGGATCTGAATCAACCAACACTTCTTATACGAGCTTATTCTTGATTGAACGAATTCTGTATTCCAACAAAGATAAAACTACAGTTGGAATTCCGTTAACAAGTTTTTTAATCAAATCAACAAATTTCAACATATAACAAGAACCCAAACAATCAAACAATCTTTATGTAAACTACTATTCTACGCACTGATTATTAAAAGGTAGCTAACCTGTGATTTGTATCGTGCGCACTATTTTCTTTCTTCAAATATTCCACTTTCCAATCTCCAATCTCCAATCTGCTTCTCATATATCGGATAACTTGGTATCCGTATCTCCCCAACGTATCTATAAGACACGATCTCGATCACAACCTTCGTTGCCAACACCTTCTGTATCTCGCTATCTTGCGGAATCTTAAATTCTCCAAGGAATTAATCTTCTTGGGTAGTACCACCGTATATCGTTCACGAATATAAATTATTTCAGTATATTTTATTTGAATCTTACTTGAATTGGCGAGTTTATCTCGCAGTACAAAATACACGACCGTCACCTCTCGTGATCTCGATGGAACTCTCTCGCGAATATAATTTATTTCAATTATCTTTAATTGAATTGCAATTATTCGCACAACTGCATATCGCAGTAACTAATATGCGACCGTCACGCTTCGTGATCTTGATCGAACTGTTATTTACTTTTTATGTAACGTTCGTTACTATATATTTTGTTTTTTCAAACCGGAGCTTCTTATATATCGGTTTGTTTGTACATGGCCGACGGTTCTCTGCACGTTTGATTAATTTCCGCATGTTGTATATCCCGTTTACACAACATGTAACTCGAACAAACTTAAAATTAAATTCAAACGACACAACAAAACAAACACATGTAAACAAATGTGTTTGAACCTCCGGTCTCCAACTGTACTTCTCTCCTTGTTGGTACGACTCTATCCTCAACATGGATAGCGCGTATCACAACAGTACATATGTATTTCAATTTTTATTCTATGTTTTTAATGTTTGTTTTGTGTCAGTTCATGTTTCGTTCTTTTTTTATTAAATAACACATACTATTTGTAGTTTTTTTTCTCTATTAAACTAAATACCTAACAAAAATGAAAAGTTGTTTATTTTTTTAAAATTATGCTTTGAATGACGTCCGGTTAGTATGACGTGTTTGTCACTTCCCTTCGATGTCATTATAAGCGGATTCTACTGTAGTTCTATTGTAAAAATTACTTCATCCTATTTAGTGTTTGATCCGTTAATGCGATCCGTTGATTCGATCCGATAAACCAATCCGGCTATGATTCAATTTTTATTATTTATTGTAATCGCAGCAGTTGGCTTGATGTGATTGGTGTAGTTAAGTTGTAAATGAAAGAGAAAAAAGAGGATTGATCCACCTCAAAAAACACCGTACATTGGTACATTACATAGAAGTTCCGAATGGAATGGAAAAGTTTGATTATTATTACTTATTTGATATATAGAAAACTTATGTACATGATCTTCTTAAAATCCTTGATATTATCTTTGTGAACCGCATTAACATTACAGATTGTGACTGCTGGAAAGCGAACCTTCCAAATTGGATGCGCCGTTGACTTCATGGTGGATGAAGTCAACCTACTTAGTAACCTAATAAAGATTATTATTATTATTATTATAATCGATTTTGCATTATAATTATAAATTTGCAATAACATTAAATATACGCCCAAAAAAAGCAAAAACAGCTAGCTATTGCAAAAAATATAAGCGTCAAATTTGTAGATCTTTCATTTATCATATATTGAAAACCATGGAGATTTGTTTGCTGACCAAACTCGATTAAATTATGTTTCGTTCGCTCACCCAAACTTTCTAAAATGTTGATTAAAATTTTTAGTAATTAAATAGTTATACTTAGTAACCTACTAATGTATCCTGGACGTGATAATGTGACTTGTTACACAACAAAACGCAAGCAAGACACCTTCCGAACAGAGATTAAACGTGATGGCTAACTCGAGCCGCGAAGGGTTGGTTCTTTTGACGGAGCAGAAGGGCTTGTGACGAAACGTCGCGTTATGTCGGTCTCTCATCAACGACCGGGCAATCCTCAATCGCGATTTAAGATGGTATCTCGAACGGGGGGGGGATATATTTACACAAGGAGTATTTACAAGGGCGCCACGTGAATTTTGAACCGAGGTCCATTCGAAAGGGATGCAAAATCACCCTTTCAAGCTGAATACACGACAGCTTTTGATTGATTGATCGCGTTACATCTCACATTGGTGGCATCTCTTTGGATTACAATACCTTGCATTAAATAAACCTTACCTTTACACAATCGCTAAATAAAACAAACACATAACAATAATAAAAACACAGACATAAATAATAAAGAGATATAATAAACGAAATATACAGGGGCATTTGACATTTTGTAACAATTGGTTAATCATATTTACAACTGCAAAATGTTACAAGACCAAATATAAACTGACTTGAATAATACGAAAAGGTTAACGCTAAAATATTGACTTCGAACTTAAATAGTTGTACACCAAGATGGAACAAACTAGTTGATTTAATTAATTAAATATTAAATATGACATAAAATACAATCCAAAATATGACTGGTTTAATTCCTTAAACATTAAATGTGACATAAAACATAATTCCAAAAATGTGACGTTATTTCAATAAACAATTTAGAATAAAGATTTCATCGACGTGATTACACCACATCCAATTAAATATTAACACACAAAAGGAAATACAAAGATGGTGCGATATCGGCTTCATGGTAAACTGAAGGTTCGTAAAATGCAGTGGTCAAAACTGACCACAAAGTACAATAATAATACTAATTATAAGAAATACTAAAATAATGCTTACATAAAAAGGTACAGATGTGTTCCAATTGGGATGGCTCCAAGCAGATTTGCCTGTGTGAAACGTTATTTTTAATAGGCAAAATCCTTCTCCAATAATCGGGATGACAAGATGGTTTGATAGTTCGAGATTATTTCAATGTTGATTGGTCGGCAATGAACACGAAAGATTGACTCGTAAATCGTAAAACTGAACACGAGCCGGTCCTGACCAATTTATAATTGCGTGGTCGTTGGTTCGCGCTACCGTATGTGTTCTAGCTTTGATGATCGTAACACGAGATAAATCAAAACGTAGTATTGGTTGGTATTGTCCGATACAATTTGTTTATCTTTAAACAATTTAATCTTCATTTGGTTAAACTCGAAACCGAAAATTGGTTTAATAACCCGATAATTAAGTTCAACTAAAAGTCATAAAAATGTGCACTCCATTTGCACGGCGTACGAATTTGAAGTTGCATTAAAGAGGCGGTAATGGTTTTACACGACGTCACAAAAGTTTAATTTAAGTAACCAACAAGTTGTAACATGTTTAGAAAATATTACACTAACAATTCGGTATCTTGACGCTAAAGAATGTTCCATATACATAATTTAAATAACAACGGTAGTTAATTGTTTAATCCGAAAAATGTTTAATAACAATGATTTAAATAATCAAGTTCATAGACGATTTAGAAAAATGTTCACAACATATTAATTCAATGTAATTTAGAAGAATAATTAGTTAACGATAAAGTTTATCAATATTAAATTCGCAAAGTGTTTAATTCAATTTAATTTGGAACCGTGATAATTTAATAACATTTACTATTGTTTAATACGACAACGATTTGATTCAATGTGCATAAAAACATCTTAATTTAAAACAACGAAAGTTTATGACAACGTCGAAGATAAAAAGGTACAATCTTTTACCTGAATTTTATCACAACACAAATATTTAACTGTACTGGTTTCTATTATTTAATTTGCTTTGTAGCAAATATCTAAGTCCGCTTATTGAAAGCGATTAGACCCGCAGGCCTGGAGAGCCTTTGGCGGCCTCGGTCGGTCACCATGAACCTCTATGGTTTTTCGATTTTCGATTTTCTGGACTGACCACAATGGAGCATCCCGGCGTAGCCGGCCTTCTCCTTCATCTGAAAGTATACATTAGTGACATTGGAAATTATGGAGGCCGGTGGGCCTCGCGGAGTAGCGCTGAGCTAGACTGACTGGGAAATACCTGGGTTGTGGCTGTGGTGAATGAATATGAAAAGAGAGAAGTTAAGTTACGTTATTGATATAGTAGAATCCCTAATTCGAAGATTGAAGATATCCTCGTAGAAAGTGGCTCCTACCTGAAAAAATTTGACGGGTGGTGCGAATTGCATCTACCGTCATTGAATTGGTGTTGTTGGGCTAAATGTGTTAGAATCTGGGGAGTGGGAGATTAAGTCGAAGTTACACAAATCTAGTGGATTAAATCCACTTTCGAAGAGAATTTGTGTAATTATACCGGTGTACATGTGTTAGTCTGTGCAGATGAGGGTTATGGTCATGGATTGTCTACAGTCAGGATTGTTTTAGGTCGGGGGATACAAAAGTCTTCAGGATTGTATTGACCTAGTTGTGCTATGAGCGGGTTGTCGGAAAATCTGGATTTCTTATAGAGACTAGTGGCGTGTTTGTGAATAAGGGTGGAAATGGGTTCTAGTTTGGCGTCTGCGTGCAGTCGCCTGTTGGTGCCATAGAAGGGGGCGTTGAAGATGGAGCGGAGGTTTATTAGACAACGAAAGCCGTAACGTCACAAGGCGCGTAACTTTTCGAACGTTTTCCAAACAATTCCTATTTGCGTGTTAAATTCCCATAAGAGGATTTGTTTTTGCCGTTTATTATATTGTGCTCAATTAATAAGGATTTTAGTTGTAATAGTTATTAGTGAGAGACTATTAGTGAGAGATTTTTATAGTGTAACGCAATTTTTTGTGTAGGAATACCTTCCAAAGTGTATGTGAAGTAAGTTGAGGTTATGTTGTTTTATTTGTTTTCTAATATTGAACACTTGAATTGAATTTTTAGCTGATCAACTAATTGAAATGACTTCAAAACACGTTTTGAAGCTATCTACAATTGTGAGGTTCTTCTCCGAAGATAGCAAAGCATTTGCTAAGGGTGAGAATGCTGTAGAATCGGGCCATGTTGAAAAACTCGAATTTGATGGTGAATTAATGTTGATACGCGGAAATGTTCATGCTAGCATGAAAAATAAACTCTATAAAGTTGAAGTAAGAATGCTTTATTCTAGGTAATTCTATTTGTAATTTCACTTTTTTTTAAGATTTCTTTGGATAAGTCTGGTGACATAGATTCTAGTTTATGTTCCTGTCCTCGAGGCATAAGGTGCCACCATATGGCAGCTCTTTTACTTTTTGCGCATTACAACATCTCTGTTACGGACAAGCAGTGCACATGGCGTAATCCAAAAAGTAAGTCGGAGCAACCAAATCTTACCTGCGATGAACTATATCCAAAAAAACCGTACTGTGCCATCGACCAGAAAATGACACCAGAAAAATTGCAAAAGTTACGTGGCCAGTTAAATACATTTGGTGCAACAATTGGGTTTTCGTGGCTTCTGCATGAAGAATCGAAGCAAAATGCTTGTTTACCTGTGCCCTTCATAGAGAACATTGCATGTTCTGAAGAATATTTTACTGCAGAGAGCCAAGAAAAATATTTAAGAGAAAATTGTGCCTTAAATGATAGCACAATATTGGAAGTGGCTCAGCAAACGATTGGCCAAAGCCAAAATGAAAATTGGCTTATTGCACGGAAACATCGTTTGACAGCCAGTAATTTTGGGGTCGTTTTAGCAGCTTGTCGAAGGAACCGCTTTCCTGAATCTTTATTTAAAAGCCTTTCAAGTAAGTTAAATTTTTTTTTATTGAATAAAATTAATTGAGTACTTTGATTTCAGATATGTACAACTTAGACGGGGTGAAAGCAATTCAATGGGGTAGAACCCACGAAAGTGTTGCTATTAAACATTTTGAAACTGCTACCAACCAAAAGGTAGTTTCAACAGGACTATGGTTGACAAAAGCAGGTTTCATCGGAGGCAGCCCTGATGGTTTGGTGGGTGAAAATTCGATTATTGAGGTGAAATGTCCTTATTCTCACCGAAATGATGAATTGTCGGAAAAATTAAAAAATATAAAAAATTACATATTAATATATTTTGATGATAAAGGTGAATTGCACATAAATAAGCAACATCATTATTATCACCAAATGCAAGGTCTTTTGCATATTTTAAATAGATCCACATGCTATTTAGTGGTATGGAGTACTAAAGGTAGTGTTGTTGCTACTATTGAAAAAGATTCAGAATGGGCAACTAATTTTATAATTCTGGAGAATTTCTATATTAACCATTTAATACCTAAATTATTTGGTACCTCGGTTTGATAAGTTGTTTTATGAAAATTCTTAAGTTTTTAAGAAGTTTTGTTAGTTATTCGATGGTTTGAAGAATATTTACCAATTATATTCGGAATTTGAAGAAAAGTTTATGAAGATTGATAATTCAATTATATGGTTTTTTCGATATTGTTTTCTGGAGCGGATAATTCGAGCGGCTGCTGTATTTTCGAATGCAACGGTAATGGAAACCCGCTAATGAAAAAAAGTAACCAGATTCGAGTCATTCCAATTTTTCAGTAGAAGGCTTCAAATTTGTAATAAGTTAATTTTATGTGTTTAAAATAATTAAACTGATGATAAGTTTGCATCAATGCGTAAATCTATAAAATAGTGCCACATAAATTGACATTCGGTATTTGACTATATTTGTGAGTTTTTGTTTGTAAACATTTAAATGTTTTATTTAAATAATGTTAATTGGTTTTTTTTTGTATACATTTATCCATTTATATGATTTGAGATAATTGTTTAATAAATCTCCAATTTGTTTGATTAAAGATCAAAGTCGATCAAAAATTAAG
The DNA here is from genome assembly GCA_932274525.1 of Podabrus alpinus. NCBI lineage: Eukaryota > Metazoa > Arthropoda > Insecta > Coleoptera > Cantharidae > Podabrus > Podabrus alpinus. The sequence continues at coordinate 44,517,950 of OW026456.1, read as the reverse complement.
TGCTAGGTAAATAATTTAAAAAAAACAGCAATATAAATCTTTGATTTAAATAAAATATATTTTTTCAAAACTGGATTAATAAATTAATTATTATAATACTCTTCAACTTCTTTTATTAATGGATATTGCCAGTTTGTCAGTGCTGCACAAACCTGGAAAACAGCTGAAGTGTGTGGAATTAGGCAGTGAGGAATTCTGTCTAAAATATTGTAGCACTTTATCCTACAGATAGCCCTTTCCACATGGATCCTAGCTTTTGCAATTTTTTGCGTTTCGTAAACTTGCCGCTCTGTGAACTGTGGAGTACTTAAAAATGGTGGAATATTTAAAGATACACCTTCGGGTAAAATATCTTTGATAAGAAAACCCTTATCAGCTAAAATGAGGTCACCCGAAACCATTTGATCGAGAACTCCGCAATGTTCTACAATTTTTTTATCCGATAATGACCCTGGATAAACTTTACTGCTGTAGGTCACAACACCGTTTGGAGCAACACCGACGAGCACCTTCCATGTGTTCCTATGCTTATACGAACTGTAAGTCAAGCGCTGTTTTTCTAAATTTTTTGGCACAGCTGTATATATTTCTGTACAGTCCAGAATTATTCTACAGTTCGTAAAAGACGAAAAAGCAGATGGCAGACAACTTTTATTTTTTTCTCTTGAGGGTATGGTCGCCATCAGTTGGTTAAAAAGCACTTCATGCAGAGCATATAACCAAGTCATAAAAATATTGGTAACTGTTACCCTGCAACAGTTAAATCGTATGGCTAAATCCTCATGTAGCAAATTAAGCCGTAGCTTCATTAAGGTTAATAAAAATTGGTCTACTGGTGGAATTTTTTCTACCTTCCAATTTGAATAATATTTTCGTTCAAATTGGTCAATTGTATGAAATAATAGTTCAAAAATCTTTGCTGTTGGCAGGCCAGTGTACATTAATACACTAGCATCGTTGTTCTTGATGTATTCGTAACTAAATGTAACTTTTAAGTTCTGTAATTCTTTTCTTAACATCTCCACATCTTCCTTAAGGAAAAAGTTTTCTGCTTCGACTGAAGCTCCAGTAACATTTTCTGTTGCTTTTAGTACTCCAAGCATAGGCTCCTGTTGAACAGAAGATCCTGGCAATGGTTCTTGCGGTATATTGTGTGGACTCCCAGGTTCCTGCACGTTTTCAAATTCAGCATTTTGATTCCGCACTGCAGTCTCTGGTATGTTTTCTTTATTAGTTCTTTTACTAAAAATAATAATAATTATTATACTGAATTCAACTACAGTTAACATTAGTAACCGTTGCTCTGGAGAAGTAAATAGAAATCTTTTTTTGATATTATGTTCAAATATCGTTGGTTGATTTTTTTTTTCACCATCTTTGAAATGGCAACTGCATACCAATGAATATTTGGATGGCTCACGATCTTTCCTTCTACAAAAATAACATTTGTTATTAAATTAATAACAACAATTTCACTTCATTTTAACATACCTGATTAAAGTTATCCATTTCTTTCGTTCTTGTGGGTTTTTCGGAAAGCAAAAAAATTTACAAGTTTTTTGCTCACTATAGTGTTTGCAGTCCGGAGCAAAACACATAACCATTTTAATAAATAAAAATGTTTAACCAAAATTTAACAGCTAAAAATAGTGTAATATTAGAAAACAAATAAAACAACATAACCTCAACTTACTTCACATACACTTTGGAAGGTATTCCTACACAAAAAATTGCGTTACACTATAAAAATCTCTCACTAATAGTCTCTCACTAATAACTATTACAACTAAAATCCTTATTAATTGAGCACAATATAATAAACGGCAAAAACAAATCCTCTTATGGGAATTTAACACGCAAATAGGAATTGTTTGGAAAACGTTCGAAAAGTTACGCGCCTTGTGACGTCACACTTTCGTTGTCTAACAAATAATTTTTAAAACAATAAAATTATGACTAATTTAATTTTGAATTAGAATTAGAATCTAATTGAATTAGAAAAAAGGTTCACAACGAAAGGAAAATTTAATATGTACAACGTGTATTCGTCGGCAATCGACGAGCGTGATTGTTAAAAATCCATCCACAACATAACGGTCCTTTCAAAGAGCTCAAATCGAAAAATATGTTACGTTTTTTGAAGAAATTTTCCAATTTCAAATTTTTTTTTCTTTCAATCGATAAAGTGAGCAAATCTAAAGCGAAATGTAGAATAAAATTTTTTTCTAAAACCCTTCCCTTGCCTTCAAAATTATATTATAATATTATTATACTTACCTGCTTTCAGATGACATTTCACTCGCGTATATCATGGACACGGTTGCTTATATGAAAAAATGTCTATCTTAGTAATTTCTCGAAAATTTCTTCAGCTTACTTTTTTATCTGATGCATTTTTTACCTAAATCCTATAGAAATTGAGATATTCACAAAAATTAATTTTGGAACTGAAATTTCAGCCGTTTTCAGGCCCTGAAAACTTTAGCGGATACCCAATCTTTGGGGACTTTTGAGAAACTATTTAGAACACCCTATTAAAGCCAAAAACACACTAAAACGTTTTGTATGAATTATTCTGTAGTTTGCTTGATTTTTTAACTAAAAGCAGTGGACTATATTAGTCTAGATGGGTAATACTAGCTTATGGCAGTCCGTTACGGATACATAATAAGTCAAGGGTCATTCACATCCACGTAACGTACGTTCCGGACATACAATACGTAACGTAAGGAAAGTTGAAATGCATTGTTTCAAATGGCACCATTCACATTCGAAAAAACATGGGAGACGTAACGTAACGTAACAAAAAGTTCGTTCCACTTCAACTTGTACGTTTCGTTTTCTATGTTTAACCAATGGAAATGCTTTCATTTTTAGGCAACAACCCTTTTACTGTATTTACAATTTTAAGGTTAAGTCACAAAAATTAATGCTGTCAAACTGTCAACCGATAGCCAGTGCAAATACAGGTGCCCGTGCTTTTCGTTTCTATGGAAACATAGTATATACTGTCATGGTATCTTTAGCATCGGGGGTAGGTCTGGTGTAAATGGGTCAATTCTAGTGAAATGCTCATGTCGTGATTACTTTTAAGACCATAATGATGGATAAGAACTTACACCTGAAATTGTTCTGGTGGTTACGCTATAGACTACGGAGCGGGCGACATAGTTTCGAATCCCGTATCCGCAATTGTTAGAATTAAGGTTTAAAATATTATAATTGATTATGTTTATAAGGTAATAAGAATTTAAGAGTAAAAGAGAGTGGAGCCACGTCCACGGTGACGTTAGGACGTGTGAAAAGTCTCGTTCCGTCCAGGAGATTAGGACGACGTATTTTTGGAGTTGAATGCCGTCCACGAGAATAGAAGGACGTATTTGGAAAGTTTTTGGTTTCGTCCATAGAAGAGTGAGGTTTTCGTCCAAGTTGGGACGTGGATACGTATTTGAAATTTGGAAAAACGTAATTTTGATAAAAGTTGGAATTTGGGGACGACATACAATTAAATGAAGAATTTGGAAATTATTCAAGTTAAGAAATTTTGGTAGAGAAAATCAAAGAAGAAAATTGTTGAAATAGTTAAAATTTTGGAACCAATGAAAATTAGATTTTTGGAATAATGGATGGTTATGATTTCTGGAAAGATCAAAAATAAAAAGATTTATTTCAATCTAACTCACCTGAACGTTCACCGATTCAGTGGGCACTATTCGATCAATCGATAACACTCCTGGGAAGATTCGTATCGTGGTAGCTGATTTATCTCAACGTATCACTGGTCACTTGTCACACGTCTTGCTTCGAGACTACAAAAACAGTTCGGTAAGCGCTCGTTTATTTTGTTAAACATTGAGTTCGCGCGTGAATTTGAAATTTGGTTATTTTCGTAAACTTTTTAGGATTAGTTATTTCTCTTGTAAATTTGATTTAATTTAATGAAAATTTCACTTTTGTTCCTTTTTAATATTTGTTTTATTAATAAATTACATTCCTGGTGTACAATAGTTACATTTCGTTTGATTTAAAATACAGCAGGAAGCATAAGAAAATAAGGTGCAAAGAATAGCAAGTATTTTTGTCCGATATTTTTATTTGAACAGGTTTATCAAGTTCAATTCGATTGAGCATTTATCTAGTAGAGAATCCACCTTTGACCCTGAGAAGTTCTCATTTGCTGGTCGGGACAAAAAAAATAAGTGTCATAGAAAAAGGTAGCATTTCATGGCAATACATAGTAAACTAAGTGGATGTGAATGGCAAATAAAAAACTACGTTTTCTACGTTACGTATTGTATGTCCGGTACGTACGTTACGTGGATGTGAATGGCCCTTAACTTACTGAAGCTCGAGTAAATAAAAGAATATTAACTTTTCCTCTATTAACTCTATATATTAGAATGTTCGGTATACGCAAAGAGAAATTTACAGAATTACATTCCGGCCAACTCCATTCATAATCATGATTCCCGAAACAATATGAACATCCACAACACATATCTTAGACTAGAAAAATCAAGGAACTCAACCTTAGGTATACTATGCTCCAAAGCTATTCAATAAGCTGCCAACGTCCGTTAGATCCCTGGATGATATAAAATATAAGAAGGTTATTCGCGGATACCTAATAAATCAGGTGTTTTACAAGGTGGATGGCTTTTTGAAAAATCCAATAGAAATCGTATATTGAGTATCACCAAAGTTAAGATGAAAAACAGTGTCCCTGCTGATCTTCGCCATTTATAACATGTTCTTTATATTTATTTTTATGTATAATTTAAATTTGTTTTAATAAAGTTTACTCTACTCTACTCTACTCTACTCACCTAGCTTACCTCTTTAGATACCTAAGTCATCATTATTAACCCTGAAACGGTATACTGTAATGTAACGTGTAATGTAACAATAAAAAATTGCAAACCCCTAATAGCTGACAGTCTTAAAGAATTGGGAATATTACAAACCCAAATTTCAAAAACGAACGAGTGATAAACAAAATTTAAAGTCAACAAAATTGGAAAATGAAAATTCAAATCAAAATACAATCAATAATCTTAAACATTCAAAATTGAGGTTTAATGACATTCAAACAAATAATTTATAGTTGAAACTAAATAATTATAAAAATCGTACCAAAATTATAATGTATCACACTTATAAAAAATTAAATTTACTACAGAATACAATTTCGGAAAACAAACAACCAATTAAATTAGAAGACGAAAATTTAAAGTTACCCGAATTAATTAATTCACATTATTTAGAACTGATACATTTTAAAAGACAAAAACCAGCTAGAAATTTTAAACACATAAATAAAATTTCGAGAAATAATTATTAAAGAAAATATTTTAGAAACTACCATCTTTTTATAAATAAAATGCAGAAAACCAAAAACGGAAGAAAATAAGTAATCATTTTATTGACAGATATTCACTTTTTTTTAAAGCGACAAATAAATTAACGTACTGAATTTGAAAAATTGTTTGTCAGTTTAAAAGTTGAGAAATGTTTTTACGAAATAAGTTTGTGACGACATTCTCTTACCTTTCGAAAGTCAAATCGGCTTACGAAAAACAAAATTTATTTTTCGACAATTTTTAATCAAAATTTGAAGAAATTTTAAGCAATGCAAATTTTACTCATAAAAATATTTTTGAAAATGTAAAACATAAATTACTCCGTTACCTTTAAAATTAAGGAAAAATAATGTAGGACAATTTTCGTGGAGAACCGAAAGGTGCATTCGCTGGTGTTTGAAATTTAAAAACCTGCCCATAAATAATGAAACTACCACCGTTTGAAGAATTTCCAAAATTTCTACCTCAAGACTACACTCGCGTCGAAAATCTTTTTGAAAATTTAAGGCGGTGTGGTATCCAATTTTGGATCGTCTATCTTTTCATTCCTTACAAATTTCTTCCATACTCGGTACGTAAGGCGCTAGAGAGCAAACTTCAGTCTGTAGCGGTCCTAGAATTTGTTCACATTAAATTATACCGTTCGATTCTTGTGCAACCATCTCACTAGGAAGGGGGTAATGTAGTGAACCTGATCAACCGGATTAAAGAGATTATCTTTGATTGGTAACAGCTTTTCTTTATATAAGAACTGATTTAAAGAACTTCCAAACCTAAATTGTAATCCCAACAAGTCTATCGAAAATTTTATTTTCCATTTCATAACAGTTTTGGCAAGAACATTAAAGGTTATGTTTTATTACAAATGAGCACTATTACGAAAACATTCATATCAAGTTTTCGATTTATTTTTACGTGTTTAATAAAAAATGTAAGCGAGTACCCCCGCCTCACCAAGTACTCGTTCTTTTTATTTTCTCGCTACAAATCGCTTGATCTCTTGTGAGGACTTTTCGTTTCTCCCCGCTCCTAATGAGAGGACGGCTAACGAGAAAGAAAGATTCCCTCCACGTGAAGTGATGCACTCCACTTTACAACGTGGTGAGCCCTGATCGAAATTAAGCTAGCTCTATGTTGGTAACGTCGGTATGTGAGAGCCGCAGGTTCCGATTGCGAACTTATTCCTGAAAGTTTTTCAAAAGAATACCCTTCTATAAGGGAAATAAAATACGGTAATACAGTTAACAATTTTAATGACACACAAAATTGTAAAGTCAACAATAATGACAACGGTTAGACAAGTAATTGAATGATACAATAACAATAATGAAAACGTTAATTCCTGAGGGGAACCAGCCAAACAAATTAAAACAGCGTACGATCAAATCTGTGGCCGGCAAACCAGAACGATGCCTCGAGGAAGCTACTAAAAATAAATACTTAATTTATAAAATATATCTCGCAATAACCAACAATCCCAAAACAATGAAAATGCAACGAGACTTACCCTGGCCAAGACTGACGACGTAAACACTCCACTGCCTGAGACTGCTGCGAGATCGAATGTGACTGGCTACCCCGAAACAACTTCCGGCCACCGGGCTGACAGGTCACGCTTTCTTGGAATGATTCCTCTCGAGCGACTCCGATGCTTCGCTGGATGTTTGGTCGGACAGCAGAGACAGGTAGAAATGGTGTCGGCAACGCCATCAGAGAACGAGTTGAACCCCCAATTGAGTTGACCAATAATATATGAAAATAGCGGTTTCCACGAAACCTCGGGCGGTAGATTTGTATTGTACGGAACGAGTATCACGCCATGTCTCATGTCACGCCAAACGGCAAAATAGCGGGCAGTGCAAGGGTTGACGTTGACGAACAAAAATTCGTCACACTCTTTGATTTCAAGTCTTGACGTTTCATGCTCCCAATTTCCATAAATTCGTATTTTTTAATCGTTCTTTTCTATTCGCTTGGGAGGTCATCACCATAACTTCCTGGCCATATCCTGGACTACTTCTCGTGGTACTATGAGCGATATATACCGCCAAGATTGCTAACCTGGCGGAGTGTTCTTCTCTTAGCCGATGTGTATAAATAATAACAAAATAAGAAGATGTTTATTAAGCGAAGCAAATAAATACAAAAAGAGAAAGGTGCTTGCTTAAGAGGTAGCCGGTTCAGCAAGTTGATTTTCAACCAATGCTTAGGGGATTGATGATCTTTGTGCATTCAACAAGTGTTCCTTAACTTGGGACTTAAATGTAACTTAATATCTGGCTGTTAAATAAAGATGGCCGAATCTGCTGAAGATGAGATAAGTTATGCACTGGAAATATCCTTCAAACTTCGCTGCCTTGTGCATAGGCATCGATAGGGTTCAACCATTGCGAAGATTCCAATTATGGCATTCGAATCTTAGATTTAGGAATCCGTGCAGGAAACTTAGGAGACCAGATTTACAGATTCCATAGAGGAGCAGAGAGAACTGCATTTCACAGTGAGATTCGATCTTCAAGATGTTAAGCGAGTTGTAGGACGGCGTGATGTGCTCATAGCGAATAACTATTACGGCCTCTGTATAATTCTTTCCACGACATCTTTTTTTATTATCCATTGCGATTATTACTACAACCTTAGATTACAACCACGATACAACACAATTTAATATGACCTATATTGCCAGAAAATTAGTTCTAATAAACCATCAAATAGTTTAAATTGCTAGATAGTTACTTACTCTATAGTTTTTCTTTATAGTACCCTAATTTTACTCGGGAGATTTAACTCTTCAAGTAAATTTACTTCGAGAGTAACTAACTGTCGATTTACTTGTCTTTATAATACCGGCCCTTAATGGTCTAATAATGAAATACTAGATAAATTATACAATCTAAGAGAAGACAAAGTAACGTTCCTACGAAGAAGAAGGATTAATACTACGTTAATTGTAGGATTTAATTTATATTCTATTAGAGATAGTTAAGTTTCTGAATGAACGTAAAAACTGTAGAAAATAGTTACAGGTTTATAATGTATGTAGGTTTACGAGTAGGCATCTTAGCTGTAAGGTTGAAGTAAATCAAATATGCCTCGATGATCGCGGCGCTCCATCGATGTCACGGCTAAGTAATTAATAACTTTTGATATATTTTTCGTGATCGACGAAGACGGTGATCAGCTTAAGCGCTTAAGTGCGTTGCTGCTAATGCTGAATGCCCGGTTCGACTCCAGGCTCAGTAAAAACTTTATTCTGACCGTCTCCCCTCGGAGGGTAACGGGAAACCACCGAGGTGTAATCTGCCGAGAACAGCCTCTCTGGAGATGAAGTGTATACACTTCCCGCTGTTCGGAGCCCGCGTTAAACAAGTAGGTCCCCTATGTGTGCGATAGTAGACGTATTCTTTTTACCACTTTTATTTCCATCTCAGATACGCAACTGAGACGAAGTGAGCTGAGCCGAAAATAGATTAACTGAGTCAAAGTGAGAAAAACATAAGGTAAAAAGAACAACAAAAATACACTATCAACCCATGATATAATAATTTACCGAATTTACCTACCAACAAAATTAATTTACAAATTACATAACCTCCAAAAAGACGAAAGATGACGAAAGATGACGTTAACCTTTTTAAATCGACCAATCCGAGCTATTTCCAACTTTATCTCAGTTGTAACACTTCGAAATAGCAAGATCAGTTGGGTTGCGGCGGCAGGTAATTTTCTCAGTTAAAACTCAATTCGGCACGGCACGGTACATTCGTCAAAACGGTAAAAAGAATACAGCTAGTGTTACAAACGCACAACACATACATAGGAGAAAGGCCGCCAACATTCGGTAACGGATAGGCACGTGAAGAAGATCTAGTTTTAAAACATTTTTTGAATATTTTAAATTCGTTAAGTAACCAGTTATTGAAAAACACCGTCAACAAAAAAAGTTATTTAAATAAACTTACACAAGTAAATTCGGTACCAAGAAATCAACTCTTAACAGTGCATCTACAGCATATTTAGAAAGCTTTGAAAAATGTTTTAAGCGAGCAGAAAAATTCTTAGTGGAGTTATTGCGAAAGGGGTCATCTTGCAGATATTTAGATGAACTCAGATTGTGGTTGTATCACTATGGGAAGAATACAGATATTGAACATTTGCCATTTACAAGCTAAACTGTGAATGTGAACGAAGTTCACATTCTGCTTCGAACAACAGGGTATCTTTCTTTGAATCACTGTGTATGATGTAGGTCAGCTAATTATGTTTTAGAAGTTCTTCACGAACCGGGCTTTCCCGTTCAAAGAAAGAACTGAGGTGTACTACGGTAGGGTATTTACAACGTGTGGGTTGCGAGACAGATCACAGGCTTAGGACGATGGAATTTGAATGTCCGGATGTTGAAATTTGTAGAATCACAGCGGGAGATTTAAATGCAAAGTTCTCTATTTCATAAAAAATCATTTAATACCAAAATTTCAATTTTCGCTTTTTGACCCTGTAGCGTGGTTTTGGCCTCGTTCAAAATTGCCCCTTGGGTAGCCAGGGTCTGAGGAGGTCTTGTCGATTTTTGTTTGACACTTATTTGCTTTTCTTTAAACTCGGGCGCCAAAAGCTTTTTCAAAGGGAAAAACTTTAAAACTTTTAAAACAAAAAAAAAAGAATTCTGGGGAAGTTTTAACAAAAATTTTATTTAAAAAATATTTACAATTTAATATTGATTAATTAATAGTTCGGAATAAATGTAAAATCATTTTAATATTTAGGTATTTACACTGTCAAAAATTTAATGAGTACGGCACTGGTGACGGAAATGGAACATACATAATCTGTGAATATTTATATTGACTTGAATGTATTTGCAAGTGAATTGAAAATTACGGTTACTATATTTACTACTGTTTCTAAAATAATATCAGCTACTGAAACAGGTGGGAAATAATGCCAACCAACTGAAAAAAATTAATTAATTACGGGACTACTGAATTTTCGATTAGCAAAATTCAACTGTGTCTACGGGACGCATGAAATCAGGGAGTGACTTCTTATACGGAAGGTTATCGAATCTGCAAATCGGGTAAGTAATAATTCTTGATGAGAATTATCTACTCGGATGTTCTTTTTTTTTAGCGGAAGCCTAGAAACATAAGCTTTTCGGTAATCTCGACGGAGGTATTTGTTGTTTTTGGCTAGAAACGTAACCAAGAACAGTTTCCGAAATTTGATTATTGCCTAGAAACGTAAGCAATGAATCGGACAGGATATATCGGGAACGGTAGTTCGGATCGGGTGGATAGATTCGACCTCGGACTGATCGGATTGGTGGTCGATTCGACCTCGGACTTATCGGATTGGTGGTCGATTCGACGACTTTCTCGAAATTTCAAACAACTGTTCGTGCAGAAAAGGCAGAAACTTAGAGAATTAATTACGTTACTATCCTCCTCTGTTTGTAGCTTTCAAATATTTGTTTATTATTGAACTAGTAACCTGTAATTTTGATATGCAAATAATACTTAGCTGGTATGCAAACCAATCATACACCGGACATTATGTGATGAAATTTTCAAAATGTAATATTTTGCAAAATAAATTTACTAAAACATAATAAATCTTTACAACCCATTGACAATACGTTTAGTATACGTATGGGGAAAGCAAAAAAGCTAGTACCTATGTAGAGTTATATTCCCATAAGAATTATATAACCGGGTGATTTTCCATAATGTGATGTAATAGGGAAATGCAAATATCATAATTATTAAATTTAATTGCTGTTTGAGCAAATAGAATATTCTAGAACATTCTGGAAGCATGAGATTCGCTAAATAAACAAATTTGTTAAACACATAAAAACCAATGTCAGAAGTATTAATTTAGTATTCATAGAGTATTCATTAAGTATTCTTTAAGGCGTTATTATGTTAGTTAGTATTTTTAAGTCATTATTGTAGTTAGGCAGAAACTCTGCTAGTTTTAAGTTATACTGTGGAAATTAAATAATCAAAGATAATAAATAAATAAAATTTGTGAGTTTTTTTTTTAAATTTAAGTGTTACCAAATAGAAGTTAACTTCTAGTTACTTAAAATCTTACTATAAAATTTACTCTTTTTTATAACTTTTTTACTATAAATACTATATTTACTGTAAATAAAACTTTATAAAAAGTTACTCTTACTATGAAATCTAAAAAAAAACCAAGACGAATTCAATATTTATATGTATAATGATTTCTACTTGAAAATGTAGTAAACGTAAAAACCTCATCAATTTTCATCTGTCGAAGATTTATAGAATCCGAAACAAATTTGTCAATGTTTACAATATACAAAGTTTAATCTTATAATTTGCAATATTTTGTATAAAATTAATTTTATTATTATACATATTTTCAACAAGTTATAAATGCAACTCTTTAAATAACTATTAACTATAATAATTATAATGTTCTAAAAATAATAATTACTTTCTTTAATTAAGCAAGGTAATAATTATTATAATAACCTGGATGTATAAAAAAAATTATACGTGGAAATTAACTTGATCTTGCATGCATTATTAATGATTAGCAAGCACTTCCAGTTATTTGCAAAAATCTCATTTGTTAATGGTTTGCTACTGAAGTACATATCAGTTTTATATTGAAAAATGATTCAAAAAATTATTTTAGCAGCAAATATGTGTACGTCAAATGGATTACTTTTGAATAAAATATTGAAATGCGACCTTAAACATTTTCGAAATATGACTTTAAGTCGAATAGGTGCAACTAGCAGGTAAAATTTATAGTAACGTATTTAATTTATGTAATTTTAAGAATTTCATTATATGCATGTACAGCCATGTGCAAAAGTATTATGCACCCTCATTATTTTACACTATCTCTAAATCTAGTTTTCAGAACTCATTGCATTGATTACGATTCTATTAATTGTATCTTTACTCGAAAATAAAAATATATATAAAGCCTCTTTGGTAGTAATAAAACTGGCTAGTAAGCATAAATGACTTATATTGCAATTGCAAATGTAAGGATTAGTCTGTTGTTAGAGCTCGTGGTAAAAATATATGCGTCGATGTTTTTTCTACAACCGTATTTTCAAAGACTAATACCTTACCTGTCCACCACGCTTAAAAAAATGAACTTAGTGCTTAACAGTGCTTGCAGAATTAATTATTATTTAAACAAGGCAATTCTCAAGTTATAATAGCTCGAGAGGTGAACTGTTCTCCTTGTGCTGTGCAATATATCTTGAAACGCTTCAAGGAAACTTGCTTCTATCAGAATAGACCAAGAACAGGTGGAAAAAAAGTAACTACATTACGTGAAGATCGATTATTATTTCGACAAGTGCTACAAAAGCGCAAAAAAACTCTTCAGACCTAGCTAATGCTTTTTCGGAAGCAAAAGGAAGACCACTGGATGCGAGTACAGTGAGAATAAGGCTCATTTAAGCTGTAAAGCCAAAAAGAAGCCTTGGCTCTCAGAGCGAAATAAGGAGATTTGGTTAAAATGGTGCCTAAAGCACAGAAATTGGACTGTAGAAGATTGGTCGAATGTGTTGTGGCCCGATGAATCTAACTTTGAGGTATTTATGTTTATTTAACGCATATATTTAAAAAAAGTATAATAACATATCACAAAATATTAAATGTATGTATATTCGGTTATGAACGTCTTGTGACATTTTCCCGATACCTCCCTGTCTCTGCTCGTTGCGTGTTGAAAATGTGTGACGAGCACACAGAGGACCTACAGCTTAACGTGGATAACATTAACAGCAGATAGACATTTGGTGAGCGAAAATTTCTTCTATAGACAGCACCTCACAGGATTTGAACCCGTGAATCTTGGCTCGAAAGCTAACACGCTAGCATTTCAGCCATTCGCTCACCAAAATATTAAATAAAAGTGTAAATAATTGAGATTTAATTTGTTATTGTTTTTTTTCCTTTCAGGTATTTGGTACCCCAGGTGTAACGTACGTAAGGCGAAGGATAGGTGAAAATTTCAACCCGTAGTGCGTGGTGCCTACAGTGAAGCACGGTGGAGGCAGCATTATGATCTGGGGCTACATGACTGACTGTGGTGTGTGAAAAATGGTTTTATATGAAGGTCGTGTAAACAGTGTAAAGTATATAGAGATCGTTGAAAAGACTCTAGAGCCATCTATTTCTGCAATTTTCGGCAATACAAACGCCGAAAAGGCAAACACGCCAAATTTCGACAGTACAATGATACATGGCATTAGTCAGCGCGTTCTCAATGATATGGTTGCGCAAGACTAAATTTACACTGTTTCACTGCTCCCCACAGTCGCCAGATCTGAATTCCATTGAACATTTTTGGAGCATTTTGAAGGAAAATATACGGCGCCATTCAATAAAATCCAAAAAGTCGTTGTTCAATGCATTTAACCTAGAGTGGATTAAAATTACTGACGAGGAATGTTACAGGCTTGTAGAGGCTATGCCTAAAAGACTCGCTGCTGTAATTAAAACAAAGGGTGGACCCACTAAATACTGATTTAAAGATTAAATATAACTGATTTGAACATTTATATACTTTTATTTTCGTTTACATTTACCATAACACATAATATAGTTAGATTGTACAGGGTGCCTAATACTTTTGCACATGGCTGTATGTAAGGGGCGAAACAAAAAATATGAAATAACTCATGTTTTTCAAATAGTGGTAATTATTCAAGATACCGAAGAAGTGCAATATAGTTATATAGAATATTTAACAACGGTTGTAAAATATGAATAGTGTTAATTTGTTTATGTCTAAGCAAGGTACGAAAATGCAACTGACTAAATTTTGCGGATATTTTTATGATTAAGCTGACTTTTTAAGTTTCAAATAGTTTTATTAGAATTTTAAGCGTTGCAATGCATGCGTGTTATATAGAAAAATATAAGGAATTTCATGACTTACTTTCTAAATTATCTTAGCAAATACAACTCGAGTTTTAATTTGTATCTCGATCATGTTTAATTCCAATCACTCATGCATGTTTCTAAATTTTAACTCTAGTAAATTTGTTATGACAAAATCACGAGAGCGGGTCGACCAAGTGTTCTGTCGCTAAATTGCTAATCACGTATTCGTGGAATAGAGGCGGTCATAGCTTTGGCAGTTTAATGCGAAACGCTCGGTTCGAATTCGGGCAGAGTAAGAATTTTATTCTAACCGTCCCTCTTCGGCAGGCAATGGCAAACCACCGAGGAAATTTTCCAAGAAAGTCCATTATCGAAATGAAGTGTATTACACTTCACGTGGTTCGGAACCTATGTTAAACAAGTAGGTCCTTAATGTATGTGAAAATAATTTGAACGCACATCACATGCATAGAAAGGGATGGGTCACCAAACCCTCATTAGGGTAAAAGAACTGTGAAGGAAGGATTTGTGGAAATTAAAAATGATCCAATTAAATCAAAGCTCGTATGATATTGCTTATGATAATTTCCAATCACTTGGAATGATGAGACGATTTAATTCATGTAAAGGTTTAAATGAACAAATGTTTTAATTCATCTATAATATTAAATCAAATAGTTGGAAACCCATCTTCTAAGAGTCCATCAGTTGGGTTTAAAGTTTTTCAACTCACATTACCAATTTTATCTCTAGTCATTCTTTTATTATTTATAGCATTGTATTCCACTATAGAATATAGTTGTCCTTTACGGACTTACAAAATCCCTTTATTGAGGTGGATTAATCCTCTGGCTTCACGCACAATTTCCTTCCATGCCGTGCGATTCCGCACCTTTTGTGTCCAATCTCTTACACCCATCTTCTCTAGGTCATCTTTTACAGCATCGCTCCATCTCAGCCGTGGCCTTCCTCTGACTCACTCTTCTCTTAGTTTTCATGATAGTACTGATCTTCCGATTTCTTCGTTGTTAGCTCTCATTAAATGTCCTGGCCAACTAATTCTTTGGGCTTTGATAAATTTCACTATGTCCTCGCCCTACATTTCTTTAAGTAGTTCTGAGTTTGCCTTATTTCGATATTGCCCAATTACACGCTTGTATCCCACTATCGCTCTCAGTACCTTCCTTTCGAACACTCTTAAATTTTTCTCATCTGTTCTTATTAAGCAGACAACTTCAGCCGCGTATGTTAATTGTGGCTATCTCTATTTTGTACCTCAATATCTCCTTTACAACTTCTTTCAATTTTCCAGGTTTTAATAGTATTCTTAATACATTCCACGTTGCCACTTTAATTGTTTTGTTTCCTTTGCCGTGCCTTTTTCCTTCTTTCTTACGTTTTTGTTTCTTCACTTCTTTCATCTCGATCATTTCAGTTCCATGTCCTATCCATGTATATTCCCCAGTCTCCCCTTCTGAAGCATCTGTCTGGGAAGGTCCAGATACTCCTCCCTCCTACTGCATCAGTTTTTGTAGTTGGGCCTTGATTATTTTTCATCTTCAGAACATTGTCGTTCTTGTCCCATACATACACCTTATTCCATTTGATAATTTTCTGATACCCAACTCTTACTCTCTCACCCTTTCCCATTTCAACTAGGTATATTTGGTTGTGTATCTCCTTTTCTTTGCTGGTTAGGTCGTTTTCAATATAGGCGTTAGTCTCTAAGCTTAGTTTAGTCTTCGATTATTATCATTTTTTTTGTGCTTGGCTTTTCAATTTTGCAACAATTACATGTTTTTCGGAAATTCTTCCCAATTTGAAGGCACCTATAACCTCAATATGTACCTGCATTTTATTGTTCAAGAATTTCTTAACTTTTCCCGGGGTAACATTTCCATCAAATATTAAATATTTTATTATTACATTTTCCCTTCTTTTATATTTCTCAAGTTTTTCTAGTTGTTCCTCCAAGAGGGCTACTCTTTCATCTTGTTTGCTTGATTTCATTTCCAAGTTCCCAAACACCTGTTCCATTTTCAAGACTTTTGCATTCCAGCTTGTTGCCATCGTATTAAGCTTTTCTTTAATTTCCATATGTTTACTTTTTTACCACTTCTTTTATCTCCTTCAACTCGTCCATGGCTTCCCCTCCGCTCACTTCCTCTACCCCTTTCATTTGGTGATTTGGGTATTTTTTTACTTCTTCGGAAAGCCTCCTCTTTCTTCTTACTTGTATCTATTGCTTCTCTTCCCCTTTCGATGTATTCTTTTATCGATGGTACACTATTTGCTTTTTCCCTGTTGGGTTTGTTATTATTCATTTGCCTATCTTTGCTATCTAGTACTGATTTATAATAACACACGGTTGGTGAGGTTTTTTTTGCTTTTCTCAATATTCATATAAATGGCAGCTCAGAGCTGCTCAAGAAGTGCATAGGCTTCGCAGAGCCAGCAAAGATGAACGGTCAAGTAGACTAAGTACCTCAAGTAGATACTATTTATGGCTCATATCAAATCTAAATAATATATTTACAGAAATTATTCAAAATGTTACACCACTGTACCTTTAATTTACAAAATCCTTAAACCTCAAGAATATGAAAAATATAACTCTCACATCTTCTATATTGTTGAACATCTAACAACTATGGAAAAGGAACTACCTAAAGAAGTTAATCAGCATGTTAGGAATATGTTAAATTATACTTTACCAGGGCACGTACAAGATACTGGACCAATGGTAGTGACAGCATACAAACATTTTGCTCATCCCGAGAAGCAGACGCCCGAAAATATCGAATTAGTGTACTCTATGGCATGGGTCCATAATATGGTAAGTTTATTGTGGTGATAATAATACTATGGTTCTATGCAGTAAGGTTTCAAGTAAAAATACCCAACTTTAAAGTCGATACAAAAAAAAACGTTTTCTTAATTGCAATTTTGAAGTTATTCGTTTACTAAAAATTGATATTTTGCAAGCGTAATATCACAAATGTATAAAAACCGTAGAAACTCAATATATACATTTTTACTTTTCTAATGTATATAAACGTATGCCTTAGGAAAAGTATTGTAATCCACCCAAAATCGAAGATCAAAATTTTGGCATTAAATGATTCATTATGATGCCTTGATAACCATTTCATCTTGTTTAGCCCATCTCTGTATAAGTATGTTAGTTTGTGTGGAAAATATAGTATCAATAGTACAGTTTAAATGGCCAAACAAATGTTATTTCTGGGTGTCCATCCCACGTTTTGTGTTCAACTTGTAAAAAAATCCGATGGGGCTACAGATTCGAAATTCGTTAGATTCGACTTAAATGGATCTAGCTTTTTGGGGGAGTTGTTATTTTTGAGTGTCCATCCCACTTTTTGCCTACAACCTGTGAAAAAAATCCGATAGCGCGACAGATTCGACATTCAATAGATCCGACATAAATGGATCTAGCTTTTAACGGTAAACTTGTAAATTTACAATTAATTTAAAATGTACATGTAAAACGTACGATGAACTACTGAGATGATAATTTTCTAAGTGTTAAGTGTATATCAGGTTACACGTACCGTCAACAGAAAGCGTCAACTTTGTAAAAAACCCTATTTTTAATCAACTTATAGGGTTATTTAAGACTGGTAAATGTCAATATTCCGCAAATAATTTTTTTTAATTATAATATATAAACCTTCAGCTTTCCGAATCTCTATAGGGAAATTGTCAAATCCAGGTTCCTTTTAACGTGCTCTTACCTCCATTTAGTTCTATCCCCTTTCGATAAAACAAATAAAAAGAGACCCACGATGTGAGTCATATATAATTGTATTTGACGTTTAAATAATACATTATGACAAAACGCCACTTGATTTAAGCGTATTTTGAAACTTGCGTTAAATTACAGCCAATGTAGTATCTATTAACTTACCAGTAATGATCTTTAAAATTGGTGATGAATTTGGAAAATTCGGTTATAATGATTACATAGATTTTATAAATTTACTTTTAAATCTTTCAATGGGTTCGTGCATGAAACCATTATGAATAAATTTTCTACTGTCTAGCGACAAAGACTTATCTTCTTATAACAGAACTTGCCAGCTATTATTAGGAATCTAATTCTATCAAAATATGAATAATGAATATGGGTATAAGTCGACTTATTCCCTTATTGCATGTGACCACAGACACGCGATATATGAATTTAATCGCAGTTGTAATATAATAAATTATTTATATAATTTGTAGTTTATACGTTATTTGCAAATTGGCGATGATATACTTGACGAGTCAGAAACGCGAGGTAATAAACCTTGTTGGCACAAAGTTCAAAATATCGGATTGAAAGCTATAAATGACTGTTACATAATGGGAGAGGCTATGTCTGTGATAATAAAAACCTGCCTTCTTGGACATCCCAGTTATATCCCAATTCTGGAATTAACTAATGAATCCAAATTTAAAACTGCACTTGGTCAAGTGCTTGATTTGGACTGTAATTTTGAACATATGAACATGGAGAAATGGAAAATTCTAGCAAAATATAAAGGTACTATTCCGGCAGTTATAGATCCTGTAGTTCGAGGAATGTATATGGCAGAAGTATTTGATAAAAGCATACAGTTTGAAATGAAACCTTTTTTTGAAGAACTTGGAGAATATATGATTGCGCAGGTATAAACAGAATTTATTGGCAATTATAATTTATTATGTGATGTCGGATGGTATTGTTTTAGAATGACATCTTGGATTGTTATGGAGACCCTACGGCATCGGGTAAATATGGAACCGATATAGTGACAGGAAAATGTACATGGTTAGCTGTTCAAGCATTGGCCGATGCGAATACTTTTCAGAGAGAATTGTTTCAAAAACATTATAGACGAGATGATGAAGATAGCCAAAATTTGATCTACGATTTGTACAGTGACTTAAATATATTGGAAAAATTTTTAATTTACGAAGAAAGTTCTTATAATAAATTACGTTGGATAATTGAAAAGATGCCAACTACAATACCAAAAGAATGTTTGTATCAAATTGTTGATGCACATTATGGAAAAATTTAAATATTTATAGAAATAATATAGCAAAATGCATCTTTATAGTGTAATTATAGAATAAGGCACAGGATATTTTCTAACTTTCTAACATTACTCATACGGCAATTCTCAAACCCATTGTTTTAAACAAAAAATATAAATAAAATAACATGACATAAAGTAAAGTAAAATAAAACAGTAAGTATAACACAAATTATTAGTTTCCTCATTTCCGTTTTTCATATTCAACCATAATTTAAGTTTCTTCTTAAATTTGTCAAGGCTTTGACTCCTCAGTAACCTCGGTAAACCCACGAGGTAAACCATTATATACTAGCGCCCCCTTAATAAGTACTGAATTTTTTCAGGATGGGTTGAATATTCGTTCAAAACTAATAAGAAATACTCTGAATTTAACAGTATATACTCGTATTACAAATTTTACAAGTTGTTGACTACATCTCTGTTTTACTTTCCTATATATAAAATAGCTTATACGACTAAACATCTGTTCGTGGAATAAACTTACTAATTAAATTAATAACTAACAAATTTAACAACGGAAAGTCGTCCCTCATCTATTTGATCCGTGGTTTCTGACAGGTAAAATTAGTCCAACTTAATTCTAGGTAAATTATTTGAAGATACAATTTTTTGGAATAAACATTATTATTATCATCTGGCGATATCGTCTTCTCGTGTAACGTTGTTCTCCGTTAGAGAAACGATTCAATCTACTACAAATCTATATTAATTGTATAAAAATGTAAGCTACCACTTTAATATTTATTGCTATGGTCTGTTATAACACAATAAATGATCGTAAGAATGAGGGAATTATAAGGTTTCGGGTAACATTGATTTTCAAGATAAAAATCCACCTCTATTTTTGAAATTACGAATTTAATAAAGTTGTCAAAGACTGAAAGATGAGTCTAAACCTTCCAAGCATTATCCACGTTGAGATTTGTAATGTCAAAAGTCTCCAGAATCACTTAATTAATCAAAAAGGAATAAATTTGTAATGTGTTTACACACAAAAGATAACCTATAAAATTTGTTACTTTCAATGTTCTCGTATCGTGTGAAACTGTGTGACGAGCACAAAGGACCTCCAGCTTAAGGTGGATTCCGAACCACGGGAATAGAGATTTTTACATCGTCTACCACGGTCAGGGAAGTTTTTGAGCCGTATATAGTGTTACTTGAGGCCACCAGACAGACATTTAGTGAGCGAAAAATCCTTCTGTAGATAGCTCCTTGCAGGATTTGAACCTATGAATCTTGGCATGAGAAGCTAACACGCTAACCGCTCGGTCGTTCACCCACCTACTATGTACTATTTATTCATATTCAGTTTCAGTTCTTACTGAAAACCCCTGTATATAACTAGAAAAAATAACAGGAACAGGTATGAAAATAATAACGTATAAATAGATATTGTATAATATTTCGCAATACCAAATATAAATAATGTTGTATCGCAGTTTTGATTTATAATCCAAAACATACATCTACGTAACATGAAATAAATCAACATTTTAATAGAATTATTTTTCCTATTTTATTTTTTACATTATATGTACATAATATTATTTTAAACTTTAACAGTTACGGAGTGGTCTCACAGACTTACATTTATAATACATATAGTTATGTCTACATAACTTTAACCATTGAATAACATTAGAATTAGCTAAGAGTTCAAGAATCGTTTACTATGTAGTTTATTTTATGGGCTAGTATGTATTCAAGTTTATAGGTCCACTATTTTAAGTACTAATTTTAAGAAACAAAGGGTTTCTGTATTTTTGTGTATTTTAAATATCAGGAACAAGGAATAGTAGTTCAGTGGTATTTGAGTAGTAACACATACAATTGTATTTAATTCTTAAATAAATTATATTCATTTTAAAAAACAATCTTTTACTTTAAATATACATAACTGGCGCTGAGAACAGGATTTTTAAGCAACTCTACCGAAGTGTCGTTGGTTTATTAAAAGCTTTAATTAAAAATCAAAGAACCTACGAAAAATAGGTGCAAGATCCACTGAAGTGTGCTACATAGAAGAAGATCCGCTACCTGGATAACTTTTTCTACAATATACGCACGGGGACCACACCAATCAACCACTCGAGAGACATCATCAGGAAATGCTGTTGTTCACATTAATTTAGTAAGTAATCCATTTTCCATTTGGATACCTTTGTTATAAAATACATGTTTTACAATTTTTATGAATAATAATCGCGACAGATCTCCTTTAAGAAGGGATATAAATTCAATTAGTTCTGGTTCTAATATTATTCATTTGCGTAATTTAAATAATAACACGATGGCTAACCCCACCGTACAAGAAATAAATATTGCGAAAGAAATTATTCCTAAATTAATAAATTAATAAGAGGTAGCTAATCTAAATTTAACATACTTCATCTTACAATGCGACAAATTCTATTCAATGTTCAGATATAATACGCCAGGTCAAGAAAACTGTTGGCAAACGTTTTGCTTTTCAAAATTTGCTGCTCTAGGCTTGAAGGCGCAGCAAGAGACGTTTTAGTAGCTTAGTCCTACCCAGAAGGTTTCAATAGGCATAATATGTCTACCGTTTGTTCACCAGCAACCGAAATTAAAATAGGAATATTCCCGCGATTGCAAATAATAACACACCTACAATAATGTATAAAAATTAGTAGCAGAAAATAGCCCATTTGTAAGGGTGCAGGATATTAATGGTAGCACCGCCATTATTCGCAAACGAGCTCTTACCTGGATGCTGTCTTCTACAGAGAGCAGACAATCCAGTGATAGACTTCTCAGGGTACATGACTCTGACCGTGGACCTCGTAGCACACCTTCTACTCATAAAAGCTGTTTTCGAGAAAAATCTCGAAAAGAAGAAAATGTATCTATTGGAGATTAGTGCGTTTTTAAAAGTCGAGATGGGCCCATTTTTTGAAGAATCCTAGCTTTTCGTTACAAAACTGGCAAGGGAAAGCAAAAGCAATTATCAGCCCTAACTGCTCCAACAAACCCCAGTGTTGAACAGAAGAGAGGAGTTGAAACGGCCGGCAACTGGTACCGAGTACTAGAAGACGGTGATCTATCTCCAGCGGACATCGATGTTTATCGTGATATTGCCCACTGTATAGCAACGATTCCCAAACCGCTGATTTGAAAATGGGAGGTTAGTATTAGACGTCCGTACGTATGTTTTATGGTGTTTAAACTGATATCTCTAGAATTAATATTATTAAACTAATGTTGTACTATGTAAAGTCATTGCCACGAAAGTTGACATCTCGTCATAAAAGCATAATCGTCTGAACTAAGCCAATACTCCCTAGTCAAATGAAGTGTATTTTAAAATAAGAATATATTGGTTATCTTTTTTTTTTAATTTTCTTTCTCACTTTCCTTTTAGTTTAACAAATTTGAACTTGTCACCTGTCAAACCAAATATAGGTTATGCTGAAAGGAAACTTTTATGTTTTTATTGTCGCTTACCAAATTTATTTATTTATTAAGCAATAGTTATGAACAAATTCAAAATAAGACACAGCATAAGTATAGGTATACAGCACCTGTGCAATGCAAAAGCAAAACAATGAATGGCAAAAATTGCGATTTTGAGATTTTTGTACCGTTGCGTTGATAATTTCTTTGTCAATCTGTTCAGAGCTTTACTCAAAACTAACTTTTGGCAATTACATTGTTTTGCTTTTTCACACAGACCTGAAGAAAAACAAAATTGTGTAACACCCCACGGCGTTAAAGAGTTGAATTAATTGAAATTTTTCGGATTAACTGCCACCACATCGAAAATTTTTGGTTACTTTACCTGAAACCTGAGCTTTACGATGAACACTCAATTTGGGAATACGTAGCGCTGACCATGATCGAATTTCGGAAGTCGTAGGATGATTAAGATTAAACAACGTCTTAATTATTTCAACAATAAAAAAAAAGAATCGCTCTAATTTAATTATTTATTAATTATCAAACAAAAATAATTAATGTTTTGGACATAAAAATTGTACATATTAATTAGCATTAATTAGCAATAAATAATAATTTTACAACAAAATTTCTCGTATAAAAAAGGTGGAGAATTTAATTCTCTACAAATTTGGTTCTCACCATTTTTAGCGAGAAATGCAAAATACTCCTGCAAATTACAAAACAAAAATAAAAACAAAAATCCAAAATTCCGGAAATAATCAGTCGTAATCACTTTCTTCAGAATCACTGGAGCCATTAGCATGGATGATAAGTTCATCGACCGTTATATCTAAAGCCTTTTCTCGCTCATACCAATCTTGTATTACCTTTTCGGTGTGACAAACACAGTTTTTCCATACTTCAGGAGAACAATTTTCTAATGCTTCATTCCACATATCAATTACGTTTTCATTACCATAACCATCTCTTCCAATGTGCTTGTTGTAGTAAGTTTTACAATGAGCCCATACTAATTCAATTGCATTGAATTCACAATGGTATGGTGGTAACCGTAAAACTTCATGTCCGTGGCTTCTTAATAATTCGTCCACTTCGTAGCGTTTTTCTTTTTTATGTAGTTTAGCTAGAGCTAGCAATTCTGGTTTAAAGCAGGACGGTTCAAATTCAATATTGTTTGCAGTTAACCATGCTGCAATATTTGGTTTTGTCCATGCCGAAGTAGGCATTTTTTCTACTACAGTAGAATGATACGATGCGTTGTCCATAATTATGAGAGATGGTTCTTCTAAATTGCATATTAATTTTTCAGCAACCCATTTTTTAAACAGTTCACCATTCATTTCACCGTGGTAATCCTCTTTTTGCGATTTTGAAGCAAACACTAATGAGGTATTATTAATAAATCCAGATTTTGACCCAGCGTGAAGTACAATGAAACGTTTTCCATCATAACCTTCTGGTTTCCTAACGCTTTTTGTAGAGCCATCTTGCCACGACATTCCAGGATTACCTTTAGAAAAAATCCATGTTTCATCTAAAAACACGACATCAGGTTGAAACTGAGAATTTAAATTATTTCTATAATTCTGAAAAAAATGAATTCGATCTAGTGCAATACTGCTTTTTTCGACCAATGCTCTTCGATTATTTTCTTTAGCAAATTTAAAACCAATTTCGTGCAAAACACGATTTAAGCTCCTGTTGCTTAGTAAAATATGCAGCTGTTCAATCTCCTTGTTTAACAAAGCAACGGTTAAATGTCTTTCTGCAAAAAATACACAAATTACATTTTGTGTTAATTATAAATGACAACGAAACTTACTTTGACTGTACATGTTATAAATTGTGTTTCTAATGTTCATTTTCGATGATTCTGGTAAATCGCTAGTTTTAACTTTCCTACGTTTTCGGTTTTTACCGGGACTTGATAATTCTGGATTTAGTGAAATACGGTTTCTAATCCGGGCAACAGAAGATACACTGATTCCTAAAGCATTGGCAACACGCTGCAATTTATAAAATATTTTATAAATATAAAATTAATGTAAAGTAATCTTTTTATATTCACCTCTTGAACACACTGTAATGGAATTAAACTGCCCCCGTGCTGTTTTTCAAGTTCAAAATAATTTAATAAATTTAAAATCAACTGTTGCGATTGAGATTTTAATGTTCTTCCACGTACAGAACTAGACATTTCGAGAGTTCTGAAAAGAACTAATTTTGTATTTTGACTAATTTTGACAAGCTTAAATCCACAAACCGAAAACTTAAACCACGAAAACTCCAAACTTCAAAAATACTAAAAGTGACAGAAATTTTATATAAATTACTACGCGAATCAAATTCTTTTTCCGGTACTAGTTACGACATGCTATGAGTATATCTGTCTTTTACTATCGTCTAACAAACGCAACAGCGTATGTCGTTACTGGAAACACGTGCAATATATTTTCGTGCTTTGTCATATCAATACAAAATGACTGGTAATGCTCATAAGCAATACGTCGTTGCTATATTCAGTCAATCTATGACGAGACGTCTTCTTTCATGGCAATGACTTTATTATAATTTGTTTTATTTTATCATATTGTAGATCTCTTATATCAAAATAAATATTATTTGTTTGTTTGGAACTTATAAACCCTTGAATTACCAAATAATATTAAAAATTATTTGAAATTATTTGAGATTACTTGAAATTACTTGATATTACTTGAGATTACTTAGATTACTTGAGATTACTTGAGATTACTGAGATTACTGCGATTACTAATGATTATTTAGATTATTAATGATTATTAAATATTATGGGAGATTATTTGAGATTACTAATAAATTATTGATATTTTGTACACATGATTATTGAAGTGAACAACCCCTCGGTATCAGCTCAACACTAATTAATTAGCAACAAAACTTTAATTTAATCGTAACATATTGCGATGTCCAACACTGACCACGTCAATAGAAATGCGTACGTTAAGATTCAAGAGTTTGTTTATAATAAAAGAGCATGAGACTTATTTGATCGAACGGACAAGCTTCATCCGATACCAAAATTTAGTTCAATATCATACATTAATTTGAAACAAGTCACGGAACAAGTCAACAAAAATAATTAATAATGTAACAATTTAATAATTCCGTTAATATAAAAATGTTTGTTAATAACATAAAATCAAATTGTTTAGTTATAAGAAATCTTAAATTAAAATCAAAATATTGTTAATTGCTTAAATAATATAAAAATTTGTGTTAACGTTAAAATAATAATAAAAACTTTACACAACGTTCGCAGTGCTTCGAAATTTAGTGCACAGTAAATGGATACTTCATGTTCATCAATTTTACCAAATAACCACGGGGTGTGATGTGGAAAATCAAATTAATCTGGAATACACAAAATTTTATTAAAAATTTGACAAGTCAAAATGGGCGAATACGAACCTGAAAATGTGATATCGATTTTATTATGGACAAAATACAAAATAATCACAGTTGCCTTGGAATTGCAAGCGTTGCTTTGGCAAAACAATTGCAAGAAGTTAGTTGTTGATTGATTTTAATGGCGTGGTGAAATTTAAGCGTCCTACAAGAAATTAAATAAATTAGTAAAATTTTAATTAAAAATCGAGAGAAAAGTGTAAAAATCAGTAAAGAAAGTGTACTTACGTATTCCAAAAGTAAATTTGGTTGAATATATCCAGTGATTACAAATAATTTTGGTGAAATTTGTCACAAGCAACACGCGGTATAACATTACACGAGAAACTTAATCTGAAATTATTACAAGAATAGAAGGTCATCGCCTAAGTAGAAATACGCAGTTATATGGTACATGGAATTATAAACCAGAAATACCCTAGATGATAAATGTAATTTCACATTAAACATTATTTTTGATAAAAATTAGTGAGAAATTTTGAAGAATTTACATACGCGTGCGTTATTCGTTTATAGTTATTAGAATATTAAGAATTTGTTATTAATTTTAAGAATTTTCATTCCATTTCACAATATTTGATCAATTTATAATAAAAATACAATTTAAATTTAAAACGGAGCATTTTTGTGTAACATTGTTGTTTAATTTGCATAATTAAACAGAGGTATTTACTATAAATACAGTAAATAAATAATTGGTTAATTAAATAAAAATAGGAAGGAAATGTATATGCGGAAATAAAATTATAAATAAAGAATTTACTTAGTCAACTAAAACTAAGTTGACATTACAATAATATCTATGTATGTAGGTTAAACAGCTAAACATAATTATAAATAGGAACTAGGTGTAGGAATTTGATGAATAAGCAAAAGACTGATTATATAAGACTAATTTAATTGATAATAAAGCGAGTATTAATTTGACCATTGTTGAATTAGCTGCTCCACCAACATTTGATAAGATTTATTCTTATCAAATTTTCAAGTTATCCTAACGGATTTCTTTATGGTCCTTCGAACCTTTAGAAGATAACCAACACCGAAACAAAACCATCCAGGGTCCAAACAAGGGATCCACCTACATCAAACAACAACATCCAGGGTCCAAACAAGGGATCCACCTACATCAAACAAAACCAACAACGGTCCAAACAACGGAACCACCTACATCAAACAAAACCAACAACGGTCCAAACAAAGGAACCACCTACATCAAACAAAACCAACAACGGTCCAAACAACGGAACCACCTACATCAAACAAAACCAACAACGGTCCAAACAACGGAACCACCTACATCAAACAAAATCAACAACGGTCCAAACAACGGAACCACCTACATCAAACAAAACCAACAACGGTCCAAACAACGGAACCACCTACATCAAACAAAATCAACAACGGTCCAAACAACGGAACCACCTACATCAAACAAAACCAACAACGGTCCAAACAACGGAACCACCTATATCAAACAAAGGTCCAATACAAAGGTCCAAACAAGACGCCACAAGCAAACAAGGGTCCAAAAACAACGGATCGACATACTTCAAACACCATACATCCAACTACTAATCAACAAGTCCACAGCGACGTCAAACAAGGGTCAAGAAGACGCCACAAGCAAACAACGGTCCAATACAACGGTCCAAACAATCAACATACAGGTCCACAGCAACAAACAACAATAATCAACAACAATCAACAGCATCCAATCCCACAAGAGTACAGAAAAAAGAAGAAGAAATGGACCAACAAATCGTAGACGCATCCAACAAGATAACAATAGCACAACAGGAAATTGGGGAGAGAATTTCAACGATATTAACTAATGCCAAAAAAGATTCAGAGACCAGAAAAACAAAAGAATATATAAGAAAAAGGGAAGATGAATTACAACAACTAATGGAAAAAGCGACAACAAACGACGACAACTTCAAAAAATTAAAAGTGCCTGAACACCCATACATTACTGGAAATTATTTTAAAAGCATGGAAGATAAATATGAAGAAACTATGAAATATCTACAAACGTGCTCAAAAGCAAAAGAGAGAAAAGATCCAACAATAACAACATCAAAACAGATCATTACAGAAGAAATCAAAAAAGAGAATATTAAAGAAATGGATGCCCAATCTATTCGTCTGAAAAAACAAAAAGTCAAAATAGCATACCTACAAAAAACCATGGAAGACGCAATGAAAATAATATTAGAAGGTGATGAAGACATAACATATGGTAAAATAAAACAGAAACTTGAAGCCCAATGGTCTGAAATCAGTGAAATCAACGTAGAATTAATCGTGTACGAGGAAGAATATGAACACGAATATTTCAAAGATGACAAATTTCATGACATGGAAAGAGAATATGAGGATATAATCACACAACTTGAAAAGAAAATGATCAAATCAACAAGTAAGCCCAATATTACATTGCCGAAAATACAATTACCGATCTTTAACGGAGGATACGAAGAGTGGTGCCAATTTTACGACATTTTCCAGAAAATAATAAATACGAACACATCTATTACCAAAACAGAGAAAATGCAATATTTAAAAACACACGTGCGAGGGGAAGCCAGCAAATTAATCCAACATTTACTTATAGTGGAAGAAAATTACGACACCGCATGGGAAATATTAGTTAAAAGGTATCAAAACAAGAGATTAATAATCAAAAAACTGATGGTTCAAATTACGAAGTTACCAGTGATGCAGAAAGAAAATGTAACACAGCTAAGGCAAATGCATAATACCGTTCACGAATGCTTAAAAGCAATTGAAAATCAAGGAATCAATACGGAAAGTTGGGGGCCGATGATCGAACAATTTGTTTCCGAAAAATGGGATCAAGAAACCAATAAATTGTATGAACAAACATTATTAAATCCACATGAAGTTCAAGCATTGCCAAACTTAATGGAATTCTTAGAAAAAAGGTGCCAAACAATGGAATCAACATCCGAAAATAAATATGATCACAGGTCAATATATCAAATGAATAATTCCAATAATAATAAGCAATGTATGTGTTGTGGACAACAACATCTAATTTATCAATGTCAACAATTCGAAAAAATGAGTCCAGCACAAAGAAATCAATTAACAATGGAAAATAGGAAGTGCAGAAATTGTTTAACTCATGACATTAGCAAAAAATGTTATAGTAATAGAAGTTGCAAAATATGCGGAATGCAGCACAATACGTTACTACATGAAGAAAAACAACCAGCAGCAGTTTATTCAAGGCCATTCAACGCAAGGTCAGGAAAGCCAGTAAAAATTGAAACGCATTCAAGATGGTTCAATGGCAACAATGGAAAACCAGCAAACATGCAGAGAACTGGAAATTATCAAAGGCCATTTCAACCAACAGGAAGACAATTCAACCAAACCAATGAAGTGCATCAAAAAACATACAATCAAAACATAGAAAAAACATATCACACAGCTGAGAACAAAGAAAAAATTGTGTTACTAGCAACCGCTTTAGTACGTACCACATCATACCAAGGAAATGTGGAATATTTAAGAATACTAATTGATTCTGGATCACAAGCAGCATTCATGACCGAAGAAGCTGCGCAATTATTAGGATATCCTCGTGAGAGAATTTCAGCAGAAATAACAGGAATGTCAGACGATAGCCCAAAATTATCAAAATACAAGATACAATGTGAAATCGTGCCAAGATTTCGAAGTGAATTTTCATTGAAGGTTAATTTCTATATATTACCAAAGTTAACAAAAGCTCATCCAAGCCAAGAAATAAAGATGGAACTAAGTAAAGAATGGGAAAACAAATTAATAGCCGATCCAACATTTAATCGACCTGGACCAATAGATGCAATAATAGGTGCAGAAGAAATAGGAAAAATCATGCAACAGGGGATACAAAAAGAAAATGAAGGAATAATAGGTCAAAATACGAAATTTGGGTGGATATTGTCAGGAAGCATCCCACAAACAGAACAAAAAAGAATACAAATAACAAGCATGATAAGTCGTTACGAAGATGATCTACAAATACAAAAATTTTGGGAATTAGAAGAAATCACGAATAAAAAACCAATGTCAAAGGAAAACGAAATATGTGAGGAACATTACGAAGAAAATACAAAAAGAAACCAGGATGGCAGTTATACAGTGAAAATACCATTCAAAGAAGAACCACCACAATTAGGAGAATCGAAACAGAGAGCGCTTGCACGGTTTCATCAATTAGAGAAGAAGTTAGACAAAGCAGGAAACAATGAGCTTCGCAATCAATACAACGCATTCATGCAAGAATATATAGACCTTGGACACATGCAACTAGTGCCAAAAAATAATCAAGGAAAATACTACATTCCTCACCAACCAGTAATTCGAGAAGAAAGTACAACAACAAAATTAAGAGTGGTATTTGATGCATCAGCAAAAACAACCAACGGAATAAGTTTAAATGAAAAAATGTACACAGGTCCAAGATTACAACAAGAACTCAGAGATATTCTATTACGATGGAGAAAATATCCAGTAGCGTTGTGTGCAGACATAGAAAAAATGTACCGGCAAATAAGAATCTCCGAAGAAGATAAACCGTATCAGCAGATATTATGGCGATTCAACAACAGTCAACCAATAAGGGAGTATTGGTTAACAACCGTAAGTTATGGAACCGCGTCAGCTCCGTATTTAGCTGTAAAAACCCTTGAAAAAGTAGCGCAAGATGAAGAACATAAATATCCGCAAGCAGCAAAAATAGTACTACGAGACATGTACGTAGACGATTTAATCTCAGGATCAGAAACAATAGAAGAGGCAATAAAACTACAATTAGAAATTTCCGAATTATTAAAATCGGGAGGATTCCATCTCAGAAAGTGGGCAAGTAATCAACAAGAAGTGTTAAATCAAATACCAGAAAACCAACAAAACAAAAACATGACAGAAATAACTGAAGAAGAGATAAAAAAGACGCTGGGAATATACTGGGCACCATACAACGATAAATTTCAGTTCAAAACAAAAACAACAATATATAAAGAAATAACAAAAAGGACAATATTATCAGAAGTCGCAAAAATATTTGACCCATTAGGATGGTTATCACCAGTTATAATTACAGCAAAGTTGATGATTCAAGAATTATGGGAACAGAATTTAGATTGGGACAAACCAGTGCCAGCAACAATTAAGAAAAAGTGGACAGAATACTATTCAACACTAAAAGAAGTAGAGAAGATTAAAATTCCAAGATTGATAAATACGTCAACAGATACAGAAGTCCAGCTACACGGATTCTGTGATTCGTCAGAAAAAGCGTATGGGGCAATAATATATGCAAGAACGAAGAAAAATGGAGAGATTAGAACTACAATACTTATTGCAAAATCGAAAGTAGCACCCATCAAAACAAAAACATCGATCCCAAGGTTAGAACTATGTGCGGCAGTTTTGCTAGCAAAATTAATGGCATATACAAAACAAGCATTAGAAATTCCAAATATTAAGCAGACAGCATGGACAGATTCCAAAATTACGCTAGCATGGATAATGGGCAGTCCAGAAAGATGGAACACATTTGTAGCAAACAGAGTTAGTGAAATTAATAAAAATTTACCTGCAGAAAATTGGAGACACGTAAGAACGAAAGAAAATCCTGCAGACATACTATCAAGAGGAATACAACCGTCAAAAATAAAAGACAATAATTTATGGTGGAATGGACCGACGTGGCTACAAGATGAGATAATACCAGAGCAAACAGAACAAATTGAAAAAACTAAAATTGAAGAAAAAAGGTGTTTTCAAATAATGATAGAAAGAAAATCAAATGAGACAATAGAAAGATTTTCATCTCTGACAAGAATGTTAAGAGTGTTAGCATATTGTAATCGATTTGGAAAAAGAACAATAAATGAGCCAGGACAAAGGATAAGCAATGAAGAAATTCAATACACGTTAAATCAAATCATCAAAAAGATACAACAAGAGACATTACAAGAAGACATATTGGCATTAACAAAAAATAATACACGGAAGAAAAGCAAATTAATCAACTTAAATCCATATATGGAAGATAATATATTAAGAGTAGGAGGAAGGTTAAAAAATTCAGCAATACCACATGATCAGAAGCATCCAATGATTCTACCATACAAGAGTCATCTAACAACATTAATAATAAGAGATGCACATCACCAAACATTGCATGGAGGAATCCAGCAAACATTGTCCTATACAAGAAGAAAATATTGGATAGTAAATGGGAAATCAGCCGTAACATCAGAAATACAAAAATGCACCACGTGCATCAGATACAAGGCAGAAACGGCACAGCAATTAATGGGAAATTTACCGGCGCCAAGAGTGACACCAGCACCTCCATTTTATCATACAGGAGTGGACTACGCTGGACCAATACAAATAAAAATGTCAAGAAGAAGAGGAGCCATATCACAAAAAGGGTACATTGCAATATTTGTATGCCTAGCAACCAAAGCAATTCATCTGGAAGCAGTAACAGATCTAACCACAGATGCATTCCTGGCAGCATTAAGAAGATTTACTTCGCGCAGAGGACATTGTGGGCACATATACAGCGACAATGGAACGAATTTCGTAGGAGCCTATAACGTGTTAAGAAAGGAAGTTTGGAAAACATTACAAGACAAAGAATTTCAAAATCAAATAGAATCAATAGGAATAAAGTGGCACTTCATACCTCCAGCCACACCGCATTTTGGAGGACTCTGGGAATCAGCAGTCAAATCAATGAAGCATCACCTGAAAAGAACAATTGGAGAAAATAAACTAACATATGAAGAGATGTCAACACTACTATGCCAAATTGAGGCATGCTTAAATTCAAGGCCATTATGTGCCATAGATAATAGTATCGACGATCTGGAAGTGCTAACGCCGGGACATTTTCTAATCGGAAGAGAGATAATCTCGCCAATGCATCCAGCAAACACAACCATAACAGCAACACATAATTCCAGATGGAGATTAATACAAAAAATAAAAAATGACATGTGGAAAGCGTGGTCTTCAGACTACCTAACCAAATTACAACAAAGATATAAGTGGAAAAAAGTACAAAGGAACCCAGAAATAGGAGACATCGTTATACTAAAAGAAAAGGACGTTAATCCAAGTCGATGGCCTCTAGCGAAAATTTGTGAAAAACATCCAGATTCTGATGGAGTATTACGATTAGTAAGTGTGAAAAAAGCAAGAGGACCAATAACAAAGAAAAGTGTACATAACATGATACCCCTAATTGAAGAAGACAAACCAAAAGAAATTAAACGACCAACGTCAACAACGAAAACAAGTAACATTTTAATAGCATTGGTATTATTAATGAACATAGTGAACGTACGGGCAGAAAAATGCAATTATACAAATATCTTCAAAATCAAATTTGGGGGTGGCAGCTTACATGAATTGACGTCGCCAATCCATGTAAAGAAAATGCTACAAGAAGCGCAACTTAAGATTCCCACAACAGTACAAATCATAGAACAGCCAATAACCAAAACAACAATGAAAATAGATGAAATGGACATACATATATTCAGTTATTTCTTACTAGCTGACATTAACAAATATGACATGATCAAGGTTAATCCAGTTCCAACAAAGAAGGAAAACAATTCATATTGGATGGCAGAGATATCACGGAATTTCTTGGCAGTAAATTATAACAAACAGCTATATTTTGAAATGGACAAAGGAGAGTTCAAGAATTCCATAAGTATCTCAGAAACCACAAGAGTATTTTCACCAGCATCAATCAAAAATTTTGAGACCACTTCAAACTGTTTCATTGATCAAATATGTTATCATTGCTGGATAAGGTCAAGACCAGCAAAGAAGATGGTTCAACCGCCACAAGAGGAGAAGATTGAGATGCAGTCATTCGTGGAACCAAAACCACTAACCCCTCCAGCACCAGCACATTAGTTTTCCCGCGGTCGCCAGTATGTTTAATTTGCATAATTAAACAGAGGTATTTACTATAAATACAGTAAATAAATAATTGGTTAATTAAATAAAAATAGGAAGGAAATGTATATGCGGAAATAAAATTATAAATAAAGAATTTACTTAGTCAACTAAAACTAAGTTGACATTACAATAATATCTATGTATGTAGGTTAAACAGCTAAACATAATTATAAATAGGAACTAGGTGTAGGAATTTGATGAATAAGCAAAAGACTGATTATATAAGACTAATTTAATTGATAATAAAGCGAGTATTAATTTGACCATTGTTGAATTAGCTGCTCCACCAACATTTGATAAGATTTATTCTTATCAAATTTTCAAGTTATCCTAACGGATTTCTTTATTGTTCCGGGATCCAAAATTTGATTTCAGCATAGGTAGATATTGGCGCCGGAACGAACTCAACCTGAGAAAAGGTAAGTCCATGCTTAATAAAAGATCTAGCCGAGGTTTTCCATTGATTTATTTGAAAATCGTTAACATTTCTATTGACGGAGTTTATCCGTGTCCAACTGTACATTACAAATTTGCATAACAACGAGAAGCTCTATTAAAGGTTACACGCTCAGAGCATAATTTGGCTAGCCCAACGTGTGGCTCTATTAGAAGTCGAGGTTCACTGTATAATTTGGCGCAACAACGTGAGGCTCGATAAAGATTAACCATCGTGTAGGCATCGAGAAATAGGGGGTACCAAGACGTGGTATTAAAATATTAGATAGGTTAATTACAACGGGAAAGTTTATTAAGTTCATTGAAGTGTCAATTCAAGACAAATTATTAGATACAAGTGAAGAAAAATTATTTACAATAACCTTATACATAAATAGATTACAATCTTTCTTGAAACTAAAATAAACGTACATGAAAATTTTACAATTAATAAACATTTCCTAATAAATAAATTAAAAATACATAATACATAAACTACGATGGTACAAGAAAAGAAATCGGAATTGCAATTAATGCTAGAAGTGATGATGGCACAAATGGAGGTAATGATGAGAAAATTAAACAAAGAAAGAGATCTCATGAATGAGAGGAAATGGGAAGAAATTGATAAGAGCGCAGAAGAAAAACACAAGAAGTTGATAGAGATATTACAAGGGACAATACGAAAAATGGAAAAGGTAGAAGTAAATATCAATAGAATGACTAAAAATGTATCAGAAAATAGGGGACAATTAACATTATGGCGGTATTCCACTATGCAATTTATCATACGAACGACGGTACCGTTTCTTGTATGAACATTTTCTATACAATAAATTGTACGATCGATAGGATGGAAGTGTGACACTATATTATTTGTTGACAATGAAATAAGACGAAAGACTCTTTCTTATTGGTTAATTTTAAAGATGTAAACAAACAGCACTGAACGCTATCTAGTGGTTACAAGGTATACAAAACGGCAATATAACCTCAATATTGCGATTTTATTATAAAAATATTATTATAAAACAATTCATACAGTAATATCAAAATATAACAATTAATAATATACAATATTCGTAATTACAAATTATTTATTATAATTAATCAAGTAAGGTAAATTAATCTACAAATATAAATTAGTAAGACACAATTAAATTTTCAAAAATTATTGAAACAAGAAAACATCGCATATATGAAAGCCATCGAATGAATAACTTCCCACTTTTGTGACCTGTCAGTATTATTTTCTATAAATCATCTATAAATACTATAATAAGAAATGTCATCAATACAGAACCGGAACAAGTTGGCTGCACTTGCCGCTGTGCTATGTGTGAATATAATTAAGGCTGATGAAAGAAAAAAGAAAAGGAACGTATGGGTAAAGCCCTGGTTAAAGAGAAGAAATGAAAGCAACAGAAGTGTTCTTCATATGCTCGACAACGAATTGAAATATGAAGACCCTTCCTCCTACCGGAATTTTTTACGGATGTCGGAAGAACAGTTCAAAATAGTTTTGGGAGCAATTGAGAGTGATATACAGAAGACAGTCACTCATCTTCGGGAACCAATATCAGCTCGTAATAGGTAAGTATTTAAAAAGAAGAAAATAATTGTTAATTTCTATCATGTAAATAATAATTATTAGGTTGGAGGTTACACTGCGATTTTTGGCAACTGGGGAGACGTACCGGTCCTTAATGTACTGTACAAGGATACATGAATCGACCATCAGTAAATTTGTACCAGAAGTGTGTCGTGCAATTTACACGAGGTTGAAAGATACCTACCTGAAGGTGAGTTTAACGTATAAAATATTTACAACATTTTATATCGTTTCATTTTAGACGCCAAATACGGTGGAAGAATGGGAAAGTATTGCCAAGCAATTTGAGAATTTATGGCAATTCCCAAATTGTTTGGGTGCATTGGATGGCAAACACATCACATTTAGACCACCCATATCGGATGGTTCGTATTACTACAACTACAAAGGGAGCCATTCGATAGTGCTATTGGGACTAGCAAATGCTACAATTTACATATGTAAATGTGGGTATTAATGGCAGAATAAGTGATGGCGGTGTGTTCAGAGAGAGTCGTTTGTCCAAGGCATTGTACAATCAGTCTTTGAACTTGCCCCCAGCAAAAAAGTTACTTGGCAGAGATATGGAAGTGCCTTACGTCATAATTGCAGATGACGCCTTCTCATTGCAAACAAAGCTATTAAAACCCTATCCGCAATCAAATTGTCAACACGACAACAAAATTTTCAATTACAGGCTAAGTAGGGCTAGGCGTGTAGTCGAAAACGCCTTTGGAATCCTTGTGAACAGATTCCGAGTTTTGCTCAACCCTATAAACCTGTCGACAGATAAGGTGGAAATAATTACTTTAGCATGCATCATTTTGCATAATGTTTTGATTAGTCAAAATGAAAACTATGCAGACAGTGAAGTACATTTGCAAACAATGCAACAAATGCCAACACTTGTATCGGAAAGAACAAGAGCTTCAACTACTGCACAGAAAGTGAGGGAGGAGTTCAAAGAATATTTTCTTCATGAAGGACAAGTACCATGGCAAGAAGAAGCAATTGCCAAATTCAATTTTTAATAATTTAGAGACCAAGATCTTCATGCCCCATGTCAGCGAAATGTTAAATGTTTTGTAAATCCAGCAAAAATAATACAATAAACTCAATTAACTGCTTTATTTTAAAATTAAAAATGTTTTGTAAATCCACCAAAAATAATACAATAAACTCAATGAACTGCTTTATTTTAAAATTAAAAATATTTTGTTTAATTGTCACCTTCAAATTCCTGGAATCTTCTGTTCACCAGATCGGTAACCTCTATTTCCAAACTGTCCTGGTTTTTTGGATTGCTAATTTTTTGCAGTTTAGTGCCAATGTATGACAAAAATACAGTGATCTTATCCGCTTGCGTTCCTTGCTTTGCGAAAGTTTCCGCTATTGATACTAGGGCACCTTCTAAAACATCCCGCTTCCTCTTTTTTGATGCCGATTGCCTTTGTGGTGTGGAGGAACGTGGTGTGGAGGAAGGTGGTGGAACACCCGCTGATGTGGATGCCACTTCAAGTGGCCCAATCGAGGGTTCATATAATTCGGAACCCTCGAATTCCAAAATGAAGTCAGGCTCGTCTTGCATCTATAAAGCATAATGCAAAATTACTATTAGGTACTTTAATTAATAAAATAAAATGTTTTGTTATTAATTTAAATTTGTAGGTTTGTGAAAGCAATATGAATATTTAGTTGCTTACATTTAATAGGTCATCTGTATCCGTAGCGGAGATCAAATTTATGGAGTCCGTGTTGTCCATAGGTCCAAAATCTGTATCGTTCAAAAATGCCATATTTTTGAAGTAATACAGATTTGGTATGAAAACCTACACAAAAACAAATAAGTAACATAACCATTCTACAACTAAAGTATGTGTCCATAACATCGATACTGTAAAATATAAATAGACATACTAAAAGGAATGAAACCCCAAGTTTTATTTCAAGTTCTTACATCATCACTACCTGCACCACTCTTTTTCGAAGCAATGACCTTCCTTCGTTGTTGGATGTAGGTAGTACGTACTCCATTATACTTGGATTTAATCTCCGCTATCGTTGTGCCGGGTCGAGTTTCCTCCAATACAGTTTGTATTTGCTGCAAGGCGTCTAACCTTGCATTCCTGTTTTTATACATGGGCGAAGTCACCTGGTACAAACAAGGGTGCAAACTGTATTGGTCAATCAATACGAGCACCTGGTCTTTCGTCCAAGAACCCATCTCATATAATTAACCTAAATTGTTAAGTAAATATTATTATATTTATAAAATTGAAATAGCCAATATTGTACTTACCAATGTATAAAAAAATTTAATAAATATCGTTTATATGAATATAAACGTTATAATAAATATAATAATTGATCGTATTGCAAAATTAAATCTAAATAAACGTGTCACTAAATAAACATAACCTATACGACATTCGAATAATT
Source organism: Podabrus alpinus (assembly GCA_932274525.1). Classification (NCBI taxonomy): domain Eukaryota; kingdom Metazoa; phylum Arthropoda; class Insecta; order Coleoptera; family Cantharidae; genus Podabrus; species Podabrus alpinus. The sequence continues at coordinate 44,479,273 of OW026456.1, read as the reverse complement.
GCAGATTGACAACTGTTGACAACTAATTTGTGTGAACGAGTTTAGAGCGATCTGCGCACATATGGGCGCCGTTTTTGTACAAAAATTGAAAAATTTTATCAATTTTCGTACAGTCGATCGTACGAACGATAGGACGTCCAAGTTTTGTGTATTACACTATAGTAAAAACTGTACGTACAAGAAACGGTACCGTCGTTCGTATGATAAATTGCATAGTGGAATACCGCCATTAGAATTAAAGAAGTGTCGGTCATACCAAGTGCTAACGAGAAAAACATTTAAACGGGTACAGTTAAAATTTCGAAAGCTACGGTTAAAGCAAAAATATCACACAAGGGGCATGCGAACTAATAGTAAAAGTTTACAAAATAAAACGGGCACATTTAAAAATACAAAAGTTTACAATTTCACAAATAATAACGGTATGACATTAATAAACTTAAAATTTAAAAACTTAACAGGTAAATGGGTTAACAATTTAAAATTTACAAAATCAGGGGGTAGCAAAAATTTTACAAATAAAAATTTAATAAATACACGAAAATGGTTTAACAACATAAAATTTATGAAAGCAAGTGTTAACAATAATTTTACAAAAGAAAAATTAAATAAATTCAGAAATTGTGATCACATCGGTAAGAAGAAAATTAATTCAAAGAAGGATAAGAAAAGAAAATTACGAAGCAAAATGTTACGAAATTACGAAATGAAGTGGACAAGAGAGTCCAACATAAATACAGGTATTAAAGTGAAAGAAAAAGATTATGTTAGTCAGAGAAGATTATTCAATCGAGTAAAATTTAAAATTAAAAAAGTATGTTGGAAAAGAAAGTCATTATTACTATTTCCTTGAGCGAAGTTAAAGATAGCGAAACTTAAATAAAATATAAAAACATAACTGTTATATATTGAGGTGGTAATATATAATACTTTTACACATATGCCCATAAAGCGTTCCAATAATAACTATTATTTACACAATGATAACTTCTTTATTCACATAATACAATTTTACATACAAGTTAGGTATATCAACTCCAAGTCTACATTACATGTCAACTTCAATACTCTTGTGGTTACTAAACATTATACCAACATAATCTATCTACATGTGTAACTGGTTGACTACACCACAATTCCTCCCTATTAAAATTACAACTTGAATTATACATTTTGAATAATGCAATACCTAATTACAATTATACAATACATAATTACAATTATACATTTAAGTTAAAATCTCTTAACAATATAGGTTTGTTACTTTGTCTACCTGATCTAGTAATTGTTACATTGGGATCTGTGTGAATTGTTGGAATTTGGGAAGTGGTTTTATTTTGCTCATTAGTTCCTTTATCAATAATCGTTCTAGTTGGAACTTTATTTTCTTCCTCTTTCCATTCTGGTATTATTTCTTCATTTAGCGATTCTTCAGTATCGTTAAAGGGTTTGTCCATTTTCTTGATTTGATCTATATGACGTTTCCATTGTCTTCCATCAATCAATTTGCACAAATAGTTTTTCTTGCCCAATACTTGTTCTATTACTGCTTCAGTCCAAGTTGGTTTGTTTTTATTTCTATAATCTTTTATTATAACTCTCTGCCCCTCTTTTAGATTTTCTTCTCTGCTCTTGTTTGATTTAGCCAATATTTCCTTTTCTTTGTTGGGTCTAATCAGATCAAACAATGTTCTAACTTTTCTTCCTATCATTAAAAATGATGGTGATTCCTTAGTTGTGCAGTGTGTCGAATTTCTGTAATTTACTAAATAACGACATGTTATAATATCTGGTGAAATATTCTTATTTATCGGATCTAGTAATGATGCTTTTAAACTTTTTTTAAAGCTCTTTACTGCATTCTCAGCTGCTCCGTTTGTAGCGGGATTGTAAGGTGCTGATGTTGTGTGTTTGATTCCGTTCTTTTTACAAAATTCTTCAAACTCTTCTGAAACAAATTGTGGACCGTTGTCCGACACAATAGTTTCTGGTATTCCCCAATTAGTAAATGTTTCTCTCAATTTTTGTATCGTTTTCTCTGATGTTGTCTTTTTCATTCTTTTGATTTCCGGATATTTGCTAAAAGCATCTATAATGATAAGATAAAAATCTCCATTGATAGGACCCATGAAATCTATGTGTATCCTTTGCCACGGACGCTGCGGTCTATTCCAAGGTACAACCGTTGATTTGATCGGATTACTTGAATCTGTTTGACATGATCGACATGATTTACATATGTTTTCAATATCCTTGTCCAAATGATACCAAAAGAAATACGATCTTGCTATTGATTTCATTTTTACTATACCCATATGGCTTGAATGAAGTTGTTCGAGTAGTTGAATTTTCAGTTTTTCTGGGATAATTACTCTGTAACCCCACATTATGCATCCTTGTTCACTTGTTAATTCCAAGCGTTTCCTGAAATAAGGTAGTATTGATTCATCATCTACATTTCCAGGCCATCCTGTCATTACATAATTTAAAACTTTGGATAAAATTTTATCTCTTCTAGTTTCTACACTTATTTTTTTTATGAGTAATCGGCATTTCTCCGGTACTTATCATGTTTAAGTAAGATGATTCGATGTTATGATCTTCTGAGATGTATATTATTTCAATCGGAAGTCGACTTAACATATCCGCCATTTGATTGTTTTGTCCTTTTACGTATTCAATTTTATACGAAAATCCTGACAAAAATACTGACCATCTTTGTAACCTACTGGCTGCCATTTGTGGAATTCCTTTTGTTTCCCCAAAAATTGATACCAATGGACGATGATCCGTTTGGATTGTAAAATCGTGTCCCATTAAATATTGATAAAATCTTTTGACTGACCAATAAATCGCTAGCGCTTCCTTGTCAAGTACAGAATAGTTTTTTTCCGCAGGCATAAGTGTTCTCGACACAAATCCTACCGGTTGGAGTTTGCCATTTTCACATTTATGGAAAAGTGCTCCAGCAATTCCATCGTTGCTTGCATCTGTTTGTAAAACTATTGGTCTTTGAGGGTTGAAATGTACTATAATTTCGTCTGATGCAATAATTTTCTTAATTTTAGAAAAAGCTTTATCACATTCTGCTGACCATATAAATTTTTGATCATTTTTTAGTAATTTGTAAATAGGACTCATGATGGTTGATAATTTAGGTACAAATTTACCATAATATGTTACCATACCTATGAAACTTTTCACCTGGGTTATATTTCCTGGATTTGGTGCCTCAATAATTGCTTTTTGTTTATCTAAGTTCTTTTTTAGACCTTCTTTGGAGATTGTATATCCTAAATAACTTATTTCTTTTTGGAAAAAGTGACATTTTTCTTCTTTGACTTGAAAACCTGCTTCACTAAGTTTTGTAAATACTCTCCTTAGGTTATTTTCATGTTCAATTCTTGTTTTGCCTGTTATTATGATATCGTCCAAAAAATTAGCAGTTCCGGGACATCCTTGTAAGAGTTGTTCAATTTCTCTTTCAAATATAGCACTTGCCGGGGTGATTCCATATGGTAGTCTATTTACTTTAAATAATCCTTTATGTGTGCTCCATGTTAAAATTAACGCTGATTCTTCGTCTACACATAGTTGATTGTATGCGTTGCTTAAATCTATCTTTGTAAATGATTCGCCTCCATTTAGTTCCATAAAAATACTTTCTACGGTTGGTAAAGGATATTTGACATTTACTAAAGCCTTGTTTAATGTTAGTCGATAATCACTACATAATTTTAAACTGCCGTCATGTTTTATAATTGGTACGAGAGGTGTTCCCCATTCTGATATGTCAATCGGAGAAATGACTCCTTCGCTTTCCAATCGTAAAAGTTCTTGCTCCACTTTTTTCTTAAAAGCCACCGGGATAGGTCTGGGTTTTAGGAATATGGGTTTGGAATTTTCTTTTATTTGTAACTAGCTGACCCGGCAGACGTTGTCCTGCCCAAATTTCAATATTTGCCTACATGTATTTTTTAGATCCAATCCGCATAATGACCTTGCGACTTATTTGGTCATCGCAAATACCAAACGTATTAAAAAAGGATTAAATAAATAAATTAATAAAAAATACAAATCAAGGTTTAATAAAAAAAAGTTTAACAAAACTGTTAAGTATTCACAAAAACCACAATAATTTCTAATTTTACTTTATTTTATTTTTGCCAATTACTCTTGTTCTTTGTGTTCTTCCTTTTCCTCCTCGCCTTCGTCTTCTAATAAGGAATTTTCGAAAGCACGCAGCGATATTGCCAATTCTTGTTCTTCTTACATACATACATTGAATTTTATATATATATATATATCGTTCGTTAATACGTTGATCCGTTGATCCGCACTAACGTTGGTCAAGCTAATACAGCGCTTGACCAAAGTTCGCGGCAAGATTCTAAAGTAGCCTATGTTTTTCGTAGCATTGTAAATAGCTTCTACACCAAATTTGGTAGAGATTGGTCAAACGGTGTAGAATTGTATAGAAAACATTCATACATACATACATTGAATTTTATATAATACTAGCTGACCCGGCAGACGTTGTCCTGCCCAAATTTCAATATTTGTCTACATGTATTTTTTAGATCCAATCCGCATAATGACCTTGCGACTTATTTGGTCATCGCAAATACCAAACTTATTAAAAAAGGATTAAATAAATAAATTAATAAAAAATACAAATCAAGGTTTAATAAAAAAAAGTTTAACAAAACTGTTAAGTATTCACAAAAACCACAATAATTTCTAATTTTACTTAATTTTATTTTTGCCAATTACTCTTGTTCTTTGTGTTCTTCCTTTTCCTCCTCCCCTTCGTCTTCTAATAAGGAATTTTCGAAAGCACGCAGCGATATTGCCAATTCCTGTTCTTCTTACATACATCCATACATACGTTGAATTTTATATATATAGATATCGTTCGTTAATACGTTGATCCGTTGAAACGTTGATCCGCACTAACGTTGGTCAAGCTAATACAGCGCTTGACCAAAGTTCGCGGCAAGATTCTAAAGTAGCCTATGTTTTTCGTAGCATTGTAAATAGCTTCTACACCAAATTTGGTAGAGATTGGTCAAACGGTGTAGAATTGTATAGAAAACATACATACATACATACATTGAATTTTATATATATAGATATCGTTCGTTAATACGTTGATCCGTTGAAACGTTGATCCGCACTAACGTTGGTCAAGCTAATACAGCGCTTCACCAAAGTTCGCGGCAAGATTCTAAAGTAGCCTATGTTTTTCGTAGCATTGTAAATAGCTTCTACACCAAATTTGGTAGAGATTGGTGAAACGGTGTAGAATTGTATAGAAAACATACATACATACATACATTGAATTTTATATATATAGATATCGTTCGTTAATACGTTGATCCGTTGAAACGTTGATCCGCACTAACGTTGGTCAAGCTAATACAGCGCTTGACCAAAGTTCGCGGCAAGATTCTAAAGTAGCCTATGTTTTTCGTAGCATTGTAAATAGCTTCTACACCAAATTTGGTAGAGATTGGTCAAACGGTGTAGAATTGTATAGAAAACATACATACATACATACATACATACATTTATTTAACCGCTTATACAGACCCGAAACGCCATACAGAACCGACGTTATGAGGCCAAAAACGACGTTACGAGACCCGGCTTCGGGTCTGGTAACGTTTACAATGTTTTTTGGGTTCCCTATACCTTTAGGTGTCATTTGGCAAGATTTAAGGTGGGTCTGGTAAGGATAGTTGAACGTATAATTACATACATATTTAGTTCACCGTTTCTCTCGGCAGGGAGCGCGCCATTAGTAGCGTATATAATATATACAACGTTGCTGATCCCGATACATGTATTCGACGTTGTCAATCCCTAAATTTTGCAACATCGCTTCAGTAACTTAATATTATTAAGGCTATTTATAAAGTTAATTAGCTGACAAGTTTTGTTAAATAGAAGTTATTTTTTTGCATGTTTGATTTAAAACTTTAATTTAAATTAAAATTTTATAATCATTTAAGTTGTATGCAGTACTATTTCCTGAAGTATGAAGCCTATCAAATTCTTTTTAGTACCCAAACAGAAGAATTTTGCAACAAATTTAAGTAGGAGCTAGTGAGGACTAGTGTTATTAGGTAACTATTTCTTAAAATAGTTACCTAATATTTGAATTCAAAATTTTCTTGAGTCGGGTTACAATTTTATTGTAACTTCGGGTAGTAATTTTAAATATTCTTGTCCGGTATCCGATATGCCAAACTGTTTATGCCACCGATTTATATTAATTAAATTTATTGTGAATTTATTTAGTGGTAGGTAGACATTTTATAACAAATTCGAAAATATTTAAGCTTTCATAATCATTATATGCTGCCAATTTTTAAAATTGACTGAATATTTATTAAAATTAAGATTGAATAAAATGAACTTTTAAAATTTTCTTTTAGCTCCGAGCCTCATACGTTCGGTCCCGCTAATTTAATTCAATATTAATATTCAATTAGATTACCAGATGATAAAAAAGATTTAATTCGGTAAAAAGTAACACCATTACAGCTCCATTTCCCCGGCACCCCCACCCCAAAACATTCAAATCGGACTTGGTGGAATCGTTTGTACTTCGTTTGTATCGGTTTGTACCGCAAAAAATTTCGTTTGTATCATAAAGACAAAAAAGTTACAGCACTTTCAAAGTGGGGGTGCCAAAGAAATGCCAGCACCCCCACCTCAAAATATTGAAATCGGACTTGGTGGAATCGTTTGTACTTCGTTTGTATCGGTTTGTACCGCAAAAATTTTCGTTTGTATCAAAAAGACTAAGAGGAAAAGCTGAAAACAAGTTAAGTAGAGAAGTTCGAGACCAACACGCATACGCCGCTTTTACAGAGGTGGCTTTAGTACACAATAAAAAACTTTTCTCCCCCCTCTATTAAGGAAAATAATGATGGATATTAATATTATTAGTATAATAAATAATAATGTACAATCTATATTGAAGAAAAGTTTTTACGAAGTTATGAGTATTTCAAATTTTAGAGAACTCCGAGCAAGTTACGCTTGGTTACATTTCATTCGGCAGAAAAGATGAACAAGAGTTATTTGAAGTAAATAATTTTATTATGTTAATATAAAAGAAAACAAACTAAATAATTAATAAAATGTACAATTATTATTAATATATTAAGTTAGTAGTATAAATCAAAAATTGACAATTAGTTGCTACTATTGATTGTCTCACTATCTTGGACCGATCTTGTAGGTCGTCATAACGTTCCCATTTTCCAGAACTGTTACGCCAACAGTAACAGAGGTAGTGACCAATTGCATTCACAATCTTTAATGTTGGAGATAGAAAACTAATAGCACCTTGAAAATGGTAAACCGTATCGTTGAGCACAATTTGAAGGGAAATTTCTTTTAAAGGAATATTTTTTAATTCAATTGGTGAATTTGATGTAGATGGCCCACATATTTCAAACAATACTTGTTGACCAAAATCTACCTTTTTCGTACTAGGATTTGCACATTTTGTACTGACTGAGGTTACCATTATTTTCATTAAACTTGAAATTTAATGCATCTTGAAGGTTTAGTACACTACTATCTGGAAAATTTACCAATGTCGAAGGATATCGCGTTTCAATTTTATGCTTACATTTAACACACGTTAACCCTCTATAACTGATGGATTATCTTTGAATAATGCATTACATAAGTAATACGCGGTACTTGCAGCATCCACTTCGACGTGATTATTTGGTAGGTCTTTCTTATTGGTAATAATACCGATTAAAATAGAAGCCCGCTTCCTATATCGCCCCCCTTATGCCAAAACCACGAATGTGCAAAAATTGCCATTTTGACCTAAGTGCATTTTCTTTCTAAGATAGAAAATTTTGTTTTTAAATTATTGTTAGATTTCGATATACAATATATTCGAATAACAATGAAAAAAATTGTCTGAATTACAATTAAAATTGATTAATTTCATTTACTTCATAATTTAGTTCAAATACACTTGACTGAAAACTAGAAAATGCACATTCGTGGTTTCGGCATAAGGGGGACGATATGTTTGTGCGTTGTGCATTATGAAAATTTCAAATAAAATTAGTGATGTTCTGTTTTTAACCAATAGCCAATGAAATTACAGAACGTTTTCTGCATAAGGGATTACCAACCTTATATTTTAAAAAGAAGAAAATGTTGAAGAATACGGTCATCCGAGTTCCACCTTGTTAATTTAATAAATCGATGTTTTCCAATTTGGGTTTTTAATTTATATTGTAGATTTAATTTATATTGTATATCTCTGCTTGGACTTATGTAGGCTTTTTAATGTTGGTTATCAGATTATCCGATTACCGAAAACGTTGCATAAAATCCCTTTTAATCGGTATTATTACCAATAAGAAAGACAATATTAGTTTTCTACCTCCAACATTAAAGAATGTGAATGCAATTGGTCACTACCTCTGTTACTGTTGGCGTAACAGTTCTGGAAAATGGGAACGTTATGACGACCTACAAGATCGGTCCAAGATAGTGAGACAATCAATAGTAGCAACTAATTGTCAATTTTTGATTTATACTACTAACTTAATATATTAATAATAATTGTACATTTTATTAATTATTTAGTTTGTTTTCTTTTATATTAACATAATAAAATTATTTACTTCAAATAACTCTTGTTCATCTTTTCTGCCGAATGAAATGTAACCAAGCGTAACTTGCTCGGAGTTCTCTAAAATTTGAAATACTCATAACTTCGTAAAAACTTTTCTTCAATATAGATTGTACATTATTATTTATTATAATAATAATATTAATATCCATCATTATGGTCCCGATACAAACGAAGTACAAACGATTCCACCAAGTCCGATTTGAATATTTTGTGGTGGGGGCGCCGGGGAAATGGAGCTCACCATTACTATTGGAAAAAACTGGAAAATTGTTTTTCAAGAATAAACATTGGAAGCTCTACTATACGCAAACATTGACACTAATAAGGAGTGTTCATTTTACTAATTAATATTTTACTAAATTATTCTGAATTAATTTTTACAATATTTACTTCAAGTTAAGAATACAAGTTGTGTGACATGTTTCATCTATAAAATTCTATGTAAGTTCACGTACGGCAGTAATTTCGAATTTTTATACGGACGCGTCCCATAAGCTTTCGCACAAGTTTTGCGCGGTTCTGCGGTCACTTTCCGACTTGCTCCATTCCAAATTTTTTAAATTTTTTCAGAATTTCAGCTTCCCGGGCTTCTTTTTTACATATCTTTTAATTAAAGCGCAGTATCTCTCAATAGGACGGAGTTCAGCAGAATCTGGAGGATTTCTTTACTTACAAAAACGACATTATTCGAACACAAAAGTTCAAGTGTAATGAACGGTGGCCAGATCTGGCCAAAACAACGGAGAGATATTGTGTTTACTATACAAAGGCTAAAATATGTTTTTGTAAGCATTCTTGCCTATAATTTTCACCGCAAATTATCCCACTTTAAAAAAATGTTCCACTTTCATTCGACAAGAACAAATCGCTTATCACACAAGAACTCTTTTACCAAATTTTTCTCTCTGAATTATCTTCACTTCGTTAGCCACATCTTCTCCTACAAGAGCGTTATAATATTGTAGTCCTGGTGTCCATTTTTACGTAAGTTTCGTCATCCATTAAAATGCACTGATTCTTTTTTTTTCGCAATAAAAGAGTCTACAACTTTTCGGACAATTTTTTTAACTTTACCGTTGTTTCGCAGACTTTTTAGGCTTTTTAGGCTTTTTTTCGTTATTTTACAAGTCTTAATATTAAGTCTTTTTTAATATTTTGCACCGTACTGACATTTAACTGCCACCTTTTTGTACAGAAAAGAACTTTTTGGATTTTAACAGCTTCAAAACGTTTTCTTCAGCTATACCGGGGATGAGCAACCTTTTTTTACAACGGGCCAGCTACAAATTAAAAAATGTTGTGTGGGCCGCATGTAAGGAACTTATGATCATAATACAAATATTGAATGATGAACTAAAATGATCTCTTTATTAACAAACCTATAAACCTAAATCTTAAAAGTCAAAATGTAAAATCTTGGAAGGGCCACACGAGAGAGTGTGGCGGGCCGCGTGTTGCTCATCCCTGAGCTACACCATTTATAGACCCTTATCCATGAAGAGATTTAAGTAATTCATCAAGTGTTTTTCTGAACACTATTGCAAGATAACCTTCCGGGTGTCAATTTAAATGCGCTCTATGGCGTTACATATTTGACAAAACTAATAACTAAAGGTGATGTGTGATAAAACAACATTTCTTTTATAAATAATGCCTATTAGATCAAATATGGGCTGACAATTGTATTTATTACAGGTAATTCAAGTTGTCCACTTAGTAAAATGAACACTCCTTATTACCTACTCAAAAATTATATTTGGGGTGGCCATCGTACCTAATTCGCCTTGCTTGAGTAATTCATTGTTTTACGTTGAAAGATTTGTGATGTAAAGGTATTAAGAGTTTAACTAATCATTTTGAAAAAATATTTATGTTAGTCGAAAACTAATGATTTCCAATGAATTATAGGGATTTTCAAATTAATTCCAGAGGCTTCCAAGATATTTACCCCTCGATTAATTCTATTAAAATACAATATGCTTTCTTGTTAAGTTTTTGATCTTATAAATTTAAAAAATGGTAACGTTGACTAATTATTATAAGCTTACATCACATCACATGCAGTCTTGAGGAGCTTACCATTGCATTTTTTCCTTATCCAATATTTTTAGATGCCTGCGTTACGTGACATTTTAATATTTTATTGTTTTTCATATAAATAATTTAAGATAATCGTTTTGAACGATTGGGCAAGTGTTTCAGTTTTGTGGTCCACACGCTATAAAAAATGTAATATTACTTTATAAAAAAATTTAGAAACAATAAATAATAATAACACAGAAAACTTAACAACTTAATTTTATGTATTAGACAATTTGAACAGAATTCTAAATAGGTGCATATTTATATAAAAAAATTTTGATCTTGTAAATTTAAAAAATTGTAACCTTGACTAATTATTATAAGCTTAAATCGCATCACATTCAATGCAATCTTGGTATAAAAGCAGTAGAAAGACTGATAAGAATTAACGGAAGGAAGTTATCAGTTCCTTAGAATTGACAACGTTGCTGGGATTAGAAACGTCGGTTTATCATAAAAAATTATATATACCGGGCTTGACAAAGATGTGCCAATGTATCGGGATTGTTAACGATTATTGAGTTAGGCAAGTTTTTATTTTTAAGATTTTGTTTCCCCTCAAGAGTTGCGCATGGTGTTATATTTGATCACTTCAGAATTTAATAACATATACGTTCTTAAAATAATAACTTGTGGTAGGTTTGAGGTTGTCTGTGCAATGTATCGGGCCTGGTAGCGACGGATGAACCAATATACATACATTGAATTTTATATATATAGATGATACCTTTTTATATTTGTAACAACCTAACTTTTTTTTAAAAATGTTGTTAAATTCATTAAATAATGTTTGTTTTTCATTACTAATATTTATCATATCCAAATCTGACGTTAGCTTAAATTTAAATTTATCTAGAAAATCTCTGCCTAATAAATTTTGTTTTGGCGGTTTACTTTGAACTACTTGAAAATTAAAATTTTTGCATATTTTGTCTTTATATCTTACATCTAGATTAACAGTACCTATAGGTTTAATATTATTTCCATTATAACAGCGAAAAGTAACAAATGAAGTGTTTAATTTGAAATCGGGAACATTTTCCTTTAAAAATTGCAATGATAATGCTGACAACCCTGCACCTGTATCTACTTGAACATTATGATTTTTATCATTTATTGAAATAGTTAAATATACTGGTTCGTTATCTGTTATGTCAATGTTATACATTTCTGCGATATCTTTTTCGATTTCAAGTTCATTTTGATTAATTTTAAATTTTTTATTACATACTTTAGATAAATGTCCAATTTTGTTACATAAATTACATGTATATTTTATGTACTTACATGTTTGTTTACCTGTATGTGCGTTACCGCAACACTTACATTTCCACCGGCCTTGAGCTTCGTTGTTCTTCGGTTGGATGTTTTGTTCTTTCCTGTTGTAATTATTTTGCTTCGGAAATTGTTTCGTCTTGATGAATTTTACCTCGGTAGTTTCTGATGATGTTAAAGTTTCTTTGCTTAATGCAATTTCCAGTAATTTTTCCAATTTCGTTGTCTTCTTCTCCTCGCATAAGCGGTCTCTTATTTTACCAGCTTTCATACTGCAAATAAACTTATCGGTGAGAATTGCTTGAAGTTGAGTGCCAAATTCGCAATTAGATGCCAAGTTGTGTATGCGTGCGTACCAATCGTTCACAGTTTCCGTACCCTTTTGTTGCGTTTGGTAAAAGTCAATTCTTTCTTTAAACACACACTTCATTGGTGAAAATTGAGTTGTTAGTAGTTTACACAATTCTTTATAAGATTTTTTACCAGGTAATTCCGGTGTACACAAGTCTCTAAGTATTTTATACGTATTTGTTCCAATTACACTTAATAATGTTGATACCCGTTTGTCTTTACTTGTTGTATCGTCTATTTTTATGTCATTGGTTTCGAAAAATTCTTCCAGCTGTTCTTGATATAATATCCAACTGTCTGTTTTGTTGTTGAAATTTTCTATTGTACCAATTAACTTCGCCATTATGTAAATTTAAAATCGTGAAATAATTGTTTATAAAATTAATTTCCACTTTCGATTTTATTTTTAAACAAATTGTTTTTACAGTCGTCACTACTTGTAAATTTATTGCCGTTGAAATAATTGTTTTTAGAATTAATTTTCGCTCGCACAATTTTTACAGTCAGCCATTGTAAAATTTTGTTCAACCGTTGAAAAAATGTTTTTAAGATTAATTCACCTTTGTTAAAGTTTTGCACTCGTCGCCAATTGTTATATATTGAGGTGGTAATATATAATACTTTTACACATATGCCCATAAAGCGTTCCAATAATAACTATTATTTACACAATGATAACTTCTTTATTCACATAATACAATTTTACATACAAGTTAGGTATATCAACTCCAAGTCTACATGACATGTCAACTTCAATACTCTTGTGGTTACTAAACATTATACCAACATAATCTATCTACATGTATAACTGGTTGACTACACCACAATAACAACTTACATGGAAACCGCTCAAGAAATAGTAAAATGAAAACGCAGATAGCGAAACTTAAATCTACTCTATATATATAAAAAGATAAGGGTTTTTATGCAACGTTTTTATGCAACGTTTTATGCAACGATTTTATGCAACGTTTTCGATAATGTGATAATCTGACAACCAACAAAAAAATCTATTATATAAGTCAACTGCAATATAAATTAAAAACCAAAATTGGAAAACATCGATTTATCAATTTAACAAGGTAGTTCTCCAAGATTTTCTTCGTTTTAAAATATAAGGTTGGGAATCCCTTATCCATAAAAAGTTTTGCAATATCATTGGCTATTGGTTAAAAAAAAGAACCAATCATTAATTTGATTTAAAATTGTTATTCAAAAACGTTCCATGAAAAGTTTGCACATAAAGTTTTATGTTTTACTTATATGGAGTAAAGAGTACGGATTATCTGACCCGTAATCAGATTATTGCTTTCATCGTATCATCGGATCATTGGATCGTCGTATCAAGAAGGAGAAAATTATTGACACTAATCCGCCCTGACCAAGGAGATTATCCTTATTAAAGGAGATTATCCTTATTAAAGGTGCACCAACTAAAACTAAAAACACTATATAAGAAAACTACATTATTGAACTAAAAAAACAACCTAATAGAAACCAAACCACCACGACCACTCGAATTAAACCTGACATAAAGAATTAAATCGACGTTACGTTACTTTTAGTAACATTTGCCGAATTAACTTGCGATCATATTTCATCGAAAGTGCGATTATTACCGATTTTCTTACATATCTACTCTATATATATAAAAAGATAAGGGTTTTTATGCAACGCTTTTATGCAACGTTTTTATGCAACGATTTTATGCAACGATTTTATGCAACGTTTTCGATAATAGAATAATCTGACAACCAATAAAAAATTCTATTATATAATTCAAAGGGAATGCAATATAAATTAAAAACCAAAATTGGTAAACATCGATTTATCAATTTAACAAGGTAGTTCTCCAAGATTTTCTTCGTTTTAAAATATAAGGCTGGTAATCCCTTATCCATAAAACGTTTTGCAATTTCATTGGCTATTGGTTAAAAAAAAGAACCAATTATTAATTTGATTTAAAATTGTTATTCAAAAACGTTCCATAAAAAGTTTGCACATAAAGTTTTATGTTTTACTTATATGGAGTAAAAGAGTACGGATTATCTGACCCGTAATCAGATAATCAGATTATTGCTTTCTTCGGATCACCGGATCATTGGATCACCGTATCATCGGATTATAGCCTATATGTATATATTTATAGGACGTTGATGTCTATATATTAAGTAAGTTAAAGAAGTTGTACTATCGCGATCACAATTTGGAGAATTAAGTACTATAAAAGTAATTGAAGTAAAAAATAATTTAATACCATTGTCCAAAAATTACTACCATTCTACCTTTAAATTCAATAGCTGTTCGAGAGTTAACATCTAATCGCTACCTTTCAACTTTGATCATATCACAAAATTTAATGAGATCCTGACGGTTAATACATAGTTTCGGCTAGAGATGAGGACTCATTTAAAAGTTATCTTTAACCAAAAAAGGATTTTACGTTTTCCGACTGTTATAATTAGCGGAGCTCCTTTAATTCTAAGAACAGATGGAATAAATGCAAACAAAGGAGTGCGACCACAACGGGATACATCCTCAGATACTGAAAGTACACAGAAAGAAAAAAAGGCGAAAAACATCTACTGAACGTTCGAGAAAACACAAAACTCGACAGCAACAACTACAAGAGAAACAAGAACCTTCAACATCAAGACCACCAGCAACAACTTCAACTGAAAGAAGCACAAAAAGAAGAGCGCTACAGCGATCATCGACAGATCTGGTCACTGTTTTGGAATCGTAACTCCTCATGATGCGGGTGAAATGACCGAGAAATTTTCAAATTGTGATGCTATTTTTTGGAAAAATGAATTTTGCAAGAAAAGTTTTTGTCATAATGGAAAAGTTAAACTGTCCAAATTATCGCCAGGATCCAAATTGGATACTGGCGATACATCTGCAAGCGGATTACCATTTGTACTACATAGACGACAATTTGACAAAGTTGGTATAAATATCTATAGGACTTTGTTTAGTCACGGACAGTTATATGTAGCATTATCAAGATGTCGAGCAAAGGATGGAATACAAATTCAAAGTACAAGCGATATAACAAAAAAAATGTCGTATGGAAAGAAGTTTTATAACTCGCAAGATTTCTCATTTATATGGAATTACGAGGTGGCGAAATGGGGGTGGCCAAGAAGGTCATTGGCCGTGTAGTTAGAGCAATCGACTACTGATGCTAAAGGCATTGGTTCGAGTCCAGTAGGAGTCAATTTTCTTTCGGACTTTCTTTCCTCCAATGAACCGTCTTCGTGCTTCGGAGGGCACGTTAAGCCGGCGGACCCCCTGATTTGAGCTGATCTAATATGTCAAACAGGGTAATAAAAAAAATCACCCCTACTCCCCATCGACTACGCAATCGCGGGACTTCTCAGAACTGGGGGAGTTTTAGTCGGTGGTGAGGGCGAGAGACCGCCTAACGGCTGCGGCCATCCTTAGCAGTGTCGACATTGTGGGTCAGGCTGGGGGTGAGCAACAAAGTGGAAGCAGTACAATGGGCCCGGTAGAGTGGCCTAAGTGCGTGAAAGTTAATACTTGCCCCTCCCCCTCCCCCTAAATCCAAAATCCAATGGGGGTGGCTCAACCGTAAATCGGCCGGGAATATTGGGCTGCGAAGCGGCCCAAGGGGGTTGGGCCGCTGAAGGCGGCCAGAGGGGCAGAGCCCCCCTAGTAAAATATAATAACATAACAACTTACATGGAAACCGCTCAAGAAATAGTAAAATGAAAACGCAGACGGCGAAACTTAAATTAAAAATAAAATTTTAACAACTTCTACATAAATATAAACCGCTAGAGAAAATAGTAGGAAATAAAGACGACAATTGTAAATATAATTTTAAGAAATGAAAAAGACAATTACCGAATATGACAATTATAATTTAATTTTGAATATAATAGCAATGTAAATTTGATTAAAGCTATTAGAAGAAAACGATAAAATTGACCAAGATGGAAGAATTTAAAGAAGATGCTACGTTTTTAAAATAATTAAAAATTTATAAAAGGAAAGGTTATTAAGAATTTAATTAATTAGAAAATTTTTCAATTTAAAAATAATTTAGTAAAGTGATTTAAATCATTTAATTAAGTAATGAAGAAATTTAAAATTTAGAATTTGGGTGAAACATGAACTTAGATAAATAATTATGAATTTAATTTGAAAAGATCAGGAAGTATTTGATAATAAAAATTGGTATTCAATGTTGAATGATCAGAGATAAATGGGGGGTAAATAAAATAATGGTTATCTCAGACGGAGTAACTAGAAGAAGTTATGAGAAGATAGATACCCGAGGGTACAAAAATAGATCACGGGTGTAAGTTAATGAATTGAGTATATAGTTATATGAATTAAAAGGTAAATAGGACCAAAAAGAGGTCAAAGAATAAATAATGGGGAAATAAATAGGAAAATATTGATTAAAAGGTGATAAAGAATGCCAATAAATAAATAAGAAGTGAATTAAAAATAATAGAAAGGTAGATATCACCCAAATAAATAGGTCAAAGATAGAAAGATTAAAATAAAGAGTCAAGTTTTAAGAATAAGATGTCAAATTGAGAAAAATTTAGAATTCAAATAATGTAGAAAATGAAATTAGAAAGCTTGGTCAAGTTTGTTAGTCAAAATAATAAGTAGGTTAATTTGAATTTTAGATATAGTTAGTTAATTTTGAATATGATTAGTTAGTTAGTTTTTGAACCATTTTTATAATTTAGTTAGTTGATTTTGAATATTAGTTATAATCGTTACTAAACGTTACATTAGAAATTTAGTTTGTTGTTGTTTATAAATAAATGCACGTGAGTGTTAATTAAGAAATTTACCACAAAAATAGGTATTTTCAAATAAATTTCAATTAACACAGGGGTAATGCGATGTCCAACACTGACCACGTCAATAGAAATGCGTACGTTAAGATTCAAGAGTTTGTTTATAATAAAAGAGCATGAGACTTATTTGATCGAACGAACAAGCTTCATCCGATACCAAAATTTAGTTCAATATCATACATTAATTTGAAACAAGTCACGGAACAAGTCAACAAAAATAATTAATAATGTAACAATTTAATAATTCCGTTAATATAAAAATGTTTGTTAATAACATAAAATCAAATTGTTTAGTTATAAGAAATCTTAAATTAAAATCAAATTATTGTTAATTGCTTAAATAATATAAAAATTTGTGTTAACGTTAAAATAATAATAAAAACTTTACACAACGTTCGCAGTGCTTCGAAATTTAGTTCACAGTAAATGGATACTTCATGTTCACCAATTTTACCAAATAACCACGGGGTGTGATGTGGAAAATCAAATTAATCTGGAATACACAAAATTATATTAAAAATTTGACAAGTCAAAATGGGCGAATACGAACCTGAAAATGTGATATCGATTTTATTATGGACAAAATACAAAATAATCTCAGTTGCCTTGGAATTGCAAGCGTTGCTTTGGCAAAACAATTGCAAGAAGTTAGTTGTTGATTGATTTTAATGGCGTGGTGAAATTTAAGCGTCCTACAAGAAATTAAATAAATTAGTAAAATTTTAATTAAAAATCGAGAGAAAAGTGTAAAAATCAGTAAAGAAAGTGTACTTACGTATTCCAAAAGTAAATTTGGTTGAATATATCCAGTCAACCCATGATATAATAATTTATCGAATTTACCTACCAACAAAATTAATTTACAAATTACGTAACCTCCAAAAAGACGAAATATGACGAACGATGACGTTAACCTTTTTAAATCGACCAATCCGAGCTATTTCCAACTTTATCTCAGTTGTAACACTTCGAAATAGCAAGATCAGTTGGGTTACGGTGGCAGGTAATTCTTTCAGTTAAAACTCAATTCGGCACGGCACGGTACATTCGTCAAAACGGTAAAAAGAACACCCTTTTAACTAAGTACCTGAGTATCTCAGTACAATCTCACTTAAAATAGGTAAAAAGAATACAGCTAGTATTACAAACGCACAACACATACATAGGAGAAAGGCCGCCAACATTCGGTAACGGATAGGCAACGTGAAGAAGATCTAGTTTTAAAACATTTTTTGAATATTTTAAATTCGTTAAGTAACCAGTTATTGAAAAACACCGTCAACATAAAAAATTATTTAAATAAACTTACACAAGTAAATTCGGTACCAAGAAATCAACTCTTAACAGTGCATCTACAGCATATTTAGAACGCTTTGAAAAATGTTTTAAGCAATCAGAAGAATTCTTAGTGGAGTTATTGCGAAAGGGGTCATCTTGCAGATATTTAGATGAACTCAGATTGTGGTTGTATCACTATGGGAAGAATACAGATATTGAATATTTGCCATTTACAAGCTAAACTGTGAATGTGAACGAAGTTCACATTCTGCTTCGAACAAGAGGGTATCTTTCTTTGAATCACTGTGTATGATGTAGGTAAGCTTTTAGAGGTAATGCAATCTTCACGAACCGGGCTTTCCCGTTCAAAGAAAGAACTGAGGTGTACTACGGTAGGGTATTTACAACGTGTGGGTTGCGAGACAGATCACAGGCTTAGGACGATGGTATTTGATTCTCCGGATGTTGAAATTTGTAGAATTACAGCGGGAGATTTAAATGCAAAGTTCACTATTTCATAAAAAATCATTTAATACCAAAATTTCAATTTTCGCTTTTTGACCCAATGACAATACGTTTAGTATACGTATGGGGAAAGAAAAAAAGCTAGTATGTAGTTACTATAAAATCTAAAAAAAAACCAAGACGAATTCAATTTTTATTTGTATAATGATTTATACTTGAAAATGAAGTAAACGTAAAAACCTCATCAATTTTCATCTGGCGAAGATTTATAGAATCCGAAACAAATTTGTCAATGTTTACAATATACAAAGTTTAATCTTATAATTTGCAATATTTTTTATAAGATTAATTTTAGTATTATACATATTTTCAACAAGTTATAAATGCAACTGTTTAAATAACTATTAACTATAATAATTATAATGTTCTAAAATTAATAATTACTTTCTTTAATTAAACAAGGTAATAATTATTATAACCTGGATTTATAAAAAAATTATACGTGGAATATATAAGCATATATATTACGTGGAATATTACGAATATATTACGTGGAAATTATACGTGGAAATTAACTTGATCTTGCATGCATTATTAATGATTAGCAATCACTTCCAGTTATTTGCAAAAATCTAATTTGTTAATGGTTTGCTACTGTAGCACATATCAGCTTCATATTGAAAAATGATCCAAAAAATTATTTTAGCAGCAAATATGTGTACGTCAAATGGATTACTTTTGAACAAAATATTGAAATGTGACATAAAAAATATTCCAAATGTGAGTTTATGTCGATTAGGTGCAAGTAGCAGGTAAAATTTATAGTAATCTATTTAATTTATGTAATTTTAAAATTTTCATTATTATTTATAATGGCTGTAAAGTATGAATAGTTATAATTTTGTTATGTTGATAATTCCACTCAGGGTCATATTATTGTCGTTTCGACCAATCAGCGTACGCTATTTTACATTGTACATTATACGGATACAACTCATGCACCGTCGAATAATACCCGCAAATACAATGAGCCCTAGGTCAATATCCGCTGATACAGAAAGCCCTTGGGAAATATCCACTTATATTGATGCCCTAGGTAAATATTCCAGTTATATTGATGTTAATATTTGAATATTTGAAGGGGCTGTTAAAAAGAATTCATACGTGGTGAGAATGCACTTATACATACATGCACTCGTTGCAACCGCTTAATGTACCTCGAAGCGAGAGAGGTAGGTACATTAAAGTTGTCTTTGAAACGATATATAATATGCAGTGTTACGCGTGGAAGTGGAAGCTTGTACGGGTGTTCACATTTGCATTTTAATTTGAAAATAATACTAGTTTTGATACAATTTGAAGATCATTCTACAATAACATCCAAAAGTTTACGTATTTCTTGTTTTGTTTTCTACATTAGCGAAAAAAGTTACATTTATTACAATTTTATTAAACATGAAATCTGTGAAAATATTCGCAAATGCTGTACGAATGGTTGCCTAGGGAGCTGGGAAGTATGTCGTCACCCTAATTCCAAAACCTTGTAAATCCAAATTGATGCGATTTTGAGATTTTAGTTGTATGATATAGAGATATCCAAAATACATCGTTCTAAAACCTCGTAATAAAAAAATTATACTTATTGTGACATCTATAAAACTATTAAGTGTGAAAAATCAAGTCAATACTAATAATATATTTCTTACAATTCACTTTTTTCAGCCTCCTGTAAAATTTGATTTACTAGACCTACGAGGTTTTAGAATTAGGGTGACGATGTGTGACCTGGTTTATGAAAAGGGGGCTTAGGTGTCAAAAAATCATAATTGTTTTTGAAAAGAAAGAATTGTTTCTCGTATTCTCGATCATTTTTCGTGGTATAATTGTTTGGCATTTGTTATTACAACAATCTTTTGAGAGAAATTTGGTTACCAGCTCCTCTTCCGCTTCATCGACAGTAGATACATCCATCCTAACGAAACTTTGTTCCATATCATCTTCTGTCTGAGACAAATGTAGTTCATCATCATCGCCGAGTTTTTTTTACCTTTAACAGCTGTTTTCTCGATAACTTGTTTTCGCACGTAAGCCCCCTTTTCATAAACCAGGTCACATATATTACAATAAATCCTAGATAGTTGACGGGTACATGACACGTAATTCAGAAATTACAATTTTTGATCGAAATAAATATTAAAAATTATCTCAAAAGTGCCGGGTTATTTCATTGTAAGTGCTCCTCGTGATATCTAGGCGAAAATTCATTAAAAAGCCGTTTTTGGACAAAATTAGAAATCAAATTGTGACGTTTAAAAATAAATTGGTACAAATCATTAGAAAAATTGAAGAAGTAGTGCTGGGTTGTTACGATAAAGGTATTTATGCATAATTTAACCACAAAACCTTGCAAAACTTAAAATTTTGACAAATTTGGAAAATATTTGGATCTGTCGTTTAATAAATTAACAATATTTTCGATTTAAAGGCTAAAAAAGCATTGTAATACCATCGTGTCATCCTTATAAAGGTATTCTAAACAAAAATTTAAAGAATAAATCATATAAACAAGCCATCGAATTACAAAATTCGATTATAAATTGGTATAAATCATTAAAATTGAAGAAGTAGTGCTGGGTTGTTACAATAAAGGATAAAAAGCATTGTAATACCATCGTGCCATCCTTATAAAGGTATTCTAAACAAAAATTTAAAAAATAAACCATATAAACAAGCCCTCGAATTACAAAATTCGATTAAAATTGGTATAAATCACTAGAAAATTGAAGAAGTAGTGTTGGGTTGTTACGGTAAAGGCTAAAGCATTGTAATACCACCGTGTCGAATTACATGGAGACGACCATCTGTCTCCCTCCTAAGCCAAGGTGGAGGAACCGCGCCGATGGCTGCATGGCGTCCGGTAGTAAGCGGGCGTCCCAAGTGGTTCCCCAGGTTTTGGCGGTCCTGGTAAGAAAACCCCAACAAACTGATATGGAAGTACAAACATATGAAGAAGAGTTTACGGTGCAGGGGCTCGGATCCCCAGTGCCGGTCGGTGCGGACGGACTTGGATTGAGCCTCCCCCGATCGTCATCCTACGATCATTCCACCACCACCATTATTAATACGGATACCCCCACGTCCCAAGATGACGTACTACAAGAGCTTATTGACACAAAGATCAAGGCGATAAGCGCCCACATGGCCCTCGATAGCTGCCGGAGAATCTCCAGGCAACTCAAGACGGCCATCATAAGCGCCTTCGAGGAAATAAAAATAGCTAACCTCGGAAACATTGCCAGAAGGGGCAGACGGACCGTTATGTCAGCGGTCCCCGCAGCAACTAAAACCACTACCGCGGAAGAGGACCACTACCAACAAGCGCAAGCTTGGAAGGAGGTCTTCGCCCAGATTGCCCCCCTCAGAGCCGAGATCGCCGAGATGAAAGCGGTCCTAGCATAGAGTGAGAGCCCCGCAAACGCCCCCCCAAGGGTCAGCCCCCCTGAGGAGGGGCCCACAACTTCAAACCAAGAAGCGCCTGACGGCATTAGTCCCGCCGAAGAGGCGCAAATGGTACAAAGATTGGAGCGGCTCCTGGAAGTGCCGAACCCTCCAGAGCTGCAAAATAATACTGACGAACCCCCCGCCTCCTGGACGCAAGCGCGCAGTAGGAGGAATTCGAGGAGGAAGAGGAGGGGTCCGCTGTCAGCCCCCCTCCCACCGTCCACACCAAAATGCAGAGTCGAAGCAACCCCGACGAGCGTAAGGTCAAGGCCGGAGGCGATCATCATCCCGGTCAATAACGGCCGCACGTACGTCGAGGTACTTAACATGCTAAAGACCTCTGTGGACGTCGAGGGCATAAGAGAGCATATCCAGTCCATCAGACCATCCAGGTCGGGAGACGTTCTAATCAACATGACCCGGGGGGAGGGAGCGGCGGCTCCCCTCCACAAAAAGATCAATGAAGCGCCCGGAGACCTGAACGCCAGAACGCTAATCGAGAGGGCCACCTTGACGGTGGCCAGGATAGAGCTAGGCGTTACCAAAGAACAGCTGGCCGATGCAATTCGAGGACAGGTCCGCCCCCAGGCCACCGTCGTAGTAAACAGCCTCCGGCCGGCGGCCATGAGTAGTCAGAAGGCCACCGTCACGGTGGAGCCCTCAGTGGCGAGAAAGCTCGCGATCGATGGTCTGAGAGTCGGATGGACGAGTGTGCGGATCACGGAGCTCGCCACCAAAATGTGCTACAAGTGCTGGGGGACCGGCCACGTAGCACGAAACTGCCAGGGCAGAGAGCGCGCGGCCGACTGCTGGAATAGCGGCACGGAGGGCCACCACGCGGCAGACTGCACCAGGCAGACGGCCTACTGCGTCAAGTGCCAAGCGGAAGGCCACAGAGAGGGGCGATGTCCTCCCTCTGCGAGACCACAACAAAAGAGACGAAGACGAGCGCCGAGAAGGAGAAGAAGACGAGCGCCCCGACTCGGCAGAACCGTCACCACCCGCACCCCCAACACCACAGAAACCACCTCGGCGTCCGCGGAGGAGGGCTCGGGCGAGGAAGTGCCAAATGTCGAACCGGAATATGCAGTCCAAGAAGACGCACTCCAAGTGACCGCCGACGGGGGAGGGGAGCTCCCCTCCCCTCCTGAGCCATCGCAAACGGTTTTTCGTGGCGGGGAGGCAGGCCTGCCTCCCGGAGTATAAGGTGCCTGCAAGTCAATCTGCACACGGCACGGCTTGCGCACGACCTCCTGAGCGAAACCACGTTGAGGAGGAAGATCGACGTGGCGCTAGTCTCGGAGCCCAACCTCGCGCTGTCCGACAAATGGATCAAGAACTCCACGGGCAGGGCGGAAATCTTCCTACCGAGCACGAAGACAGCGGAGAGCCACGGGAACGGCGTAGGCTACGCTTGGGCCAAGATCGCGGGAGTAAAGCTCTACAGCTGCTACTACTCCCCCAACGATCCGCTTCCCGAGTTCAAGACTCAACTAGACCTGCTGGCCGACGAAGTCCGAAATGCCCAAAGAGCGAGGGAGCCCGTGGTCGTAGGAGGCGACTTCAATGCGAAATCCCCAGACTGGGGCTCCCCCGAAGAAGATTCCCGCGGCGAAGCGCTGGCCGAGATCCTAGGCTCTGCCGGCCTTGAAATCTGCAACCAAGGCGACACTCCGAGCTTCGAGAGGGGAAACTCAGTCTCGATAATCGACGTCACGTTAGCTTCGACGGACATGGCGCGACGAGTGACGGGGTGGCGGGTCCTGGAAGACCTCACCATGAGCGACCACAAATACGTCCATTTCTGCCTGGAAGAGCAAATCCACGATTTCCGCACAAAAGCAGAAGGATGGGCGTCACATAAATTGGACGCCGGGAAGTTCATGGAAGAGTTCCAACGACTGGCGGGCACCCGTCAGACGACGGACGCGGATCAACTGATGGAAGCGATTCATGATGCCTGCGACGCGGCCATGCCCAAAAGGAAAGGCCCCAACCGAAAACCGGTTCATTGGTGGACGACGGAGATTGCCGAGTTGAGAGGCGAAGCCAAACGATTGTCCCAAAAGGTGCAGCACGGCCACGTCGAGGAGGCCAACGACTACAAGGCGGCGAAGAAGACGCTCGGCCACGCCATCTTCGACAGCAAAAGGCGCTGCTGGAGAGAGCTCCTGGCCACCCTAGAAGAAGATCCGTGGGGTCTGGCCTACAAGATCGTAAGGGGTAAGCTGAGGGGGGGGGGCGAACATGGCCGGACCTAGCCCAACTAAGGTACGAGAAATAGCGGCGGCGAATAGGTACGAAAGAGGAACTGCTCGAGGCGGTCAAGAACCTCGGAGCAGACAAGGCGCCAGGCCCCGACGGAGTACCGGGCCGAGTCATCAAACTAGCGGTGTCAGAATGCGGATCGGCCTTCCTGTCGGCCTACAACAACTGCCTCGAGTCAGGTCAATTCCCCTCGAGGTGGAAAACGGCCAGGCTAGTCCTGATCCGCAAAGGGAGCAAGCCGGCGAACAAACCCAGTTCGTAC
Source organism: Podabrus alpinus (assembly GCA_932274525.1). Lineage (NCBI taxonomy): Eukaryota > Metazoa > Arthropoda > Insecta > Coleoptera > Cantharidae > Podabrus > Podabrus alpinus. The sequence continues at coordinate 44,454,264 of OW026456.1, read as the reverse complement.
AGGCCCATCTGCCTGTTGGACCACGCCGGCAAGCTCCTGGAACGCAAGATCCACAACCGCCTCAAGCAAGACATCGAGAGAAGTGGCGACCTCAGCGATGTACCGATGATAAGCGGAAGATGTACCGTCGACGCACTGAAGACCATAGTGCGAGTCGCGAAGGAAGCCAAGGAGGGCACCAGGAGAACTAGAAACATGTGCCTCCTCGTCACCCTGGACGTTCGAAACGCCTTTAACAACGCGGGGTGGCGACACATACTGGATGAGCTGAGGGAAAGAGACGTCCAGCCAGAAACGTTCACCCTGATCGCCAGCTATCTGGAGGACAGATTCCTGCAAGTGGCAAATGAAGAAACAATAGAAATCACAAGCGGCGTTCCCCAGGGGTCGGTGCTGGCGGCCCCTCTGTGGAACATCAACTACGACAAGGTCCTCCGACTGAAGCTCCCGGAGGGGGTCTCGACGGTCGGGTACGCGGACGACGTCACCACCATAGTCGTGGCGAAAGACGCGAAGACGATCCAGCGCAACGCAAACAAGGCCGTCGAGACGATTAGAGAGTGGGCCGCCGGAGTCGGCCTAACCCTGGTTCCGGAAAAGTCCGAAGCCGTGTTGGTGTGCGGAAGGAGAAAGATCCCGCCCATCAATATCCAACTGAACGGCGAAAAAATAGAAGTGAAAGACTATGTTACCATCTTGGGGGTTAGGATCGATAAACATCTCAACTTCGCGGCCCACATACAGGAAGCTAGCAGAAAGGCGGCGGCGGTGACGAGTTCCATCGCCCGCCTGATGCCCAACGTCGGAGGACCGAAGACGACTAAAAGAAGGATGCTCGGCACCATCGCTCATGCGGTGATGTTATATGCGGCCCCGGTGTGGCACGAGGCAACACTCGTCGCGAGGAACGCGAAGAGACTCCTGTCGGTCCAACGGAAGATGGCGTTGCGCGTAACGTGCGCCTACAGGACCGTGTCAGGCGAGGCGGTGCGACTGCTGGTCAGCATGCCGCCGATAGATCTCCTGGAAAAGAAAAGAGGCGGCAAGCTAGCAGAGCCAGATAGAAGGAGGGCAACCCTCGACGAGTGGCAAGCACGATGGACGGCAGCAGCAACCGGAAGCTGGACGAGACGACTCGTCCCCAGCGTCGAGCCGTGGGTCGCCAGGAAGCATGGAGAACTCTCGTTCCACCTCACCCAAGTCCTAACGGGGCACGGGTGCTTCAACGAGTACCTCCAACGCTTCAAAATACTGGACGACCCAACCTGCTGCCACTGCGACGAAGAAGACACTGCGTGCCACACCATCTTTAGATGCATTAGATGGGAGCGTGAGCGAGTGTCGGCATCGCTGTACTTCGGGGAATCCCTCACCCCGGAGAACTTGGTCCTCAAGATGTTGGAGAACGAAGAAGGCTGGAAAGTTATCACGGCCTTCGTGACCTCCATCATGAGGACGAAAGAAAAGCTCGGGAGGGAATTACAACAACGACGATGAAACGCGCAATAGCCGCGACTCCCGAAGTAATGCCCAAACGGCGAAACCGGGAGTCGAGGATAGGGGTGAGGTTTTATTAGTCAGTGCGAGTCTGACACTACCGGCTTAGATCAAGCCGGTGTCTCGCACGAGATTTTCTCATCCCGGCGCAAAGCTAAAAAAAAAAAAAAGGTCACATATATTAAATTTTATAAGTTGAAATGCCAGTCTAAAATTAGAAACCGGTTGGGTACCTGCATCATCGCATCATTTCACCACCCGAGTGGTACCGGTGCGGACAATTGGGCGCAACCGATTGGGCGCGGCCGATTGGGCGCGGAGACAACCGGGCGCAAAGACAACTGGGCGCAAAGACTATTGGGCGCAAAGACTATTAGGCGCAAATACAATTGGGCGCGAGGAAAATTTTATAAAACTATTACTTACATAATATTAGCTTCGTTCCAACAAGCAGTTCTGTTATTGTTCACGAGCACTAAATATTCAACAGAGTTGTTGCTATCGTCCCAACTACAATCATAAGAAAAAAAAATTGCATAGGAAATGGCAGCGTTTTAAAAAAAATTGAAATTTTCTAGATTTCGTCATTTTTTAAATTATTTACAAATTTCTTTCACTAACATGTTCCAGAAAGATTCCAGATTAATAATAAGTATTATATAAAAAAAAAGTATTTTTTGAAGTGAAAATAATGGAATTATTCTTAAATCTAAAATTTAAAATGAAACAGTTACTGTTGCAACAAATGAACACGATCTGTAAACAAAGTTTAAACTCGTTTGCGAATTCGCGCACGCGTATCCACTTTAAGAACGCTTGGTTCTTGCTCTAGAGCAAGAATCGTTTGAACTCGTTTGGCCGATAATATTACTGATTCTAAACCTGTCGAAACTGCAGATTTATAGTAAATCTAGAATTCCGTCCTAGTAGTTCTAGTCTGTGGGAACGGCATTTCATGAATGCGCTTGCGTTGTAGTAATATTACTGGAAATAATCGTTGTTGGAACGAAGCTATTATAACAATTTTGTAAATTATTAACTAAATCTAGAAATGTTTATTTAGGCAATAAAAAAAATTATATTTAAAAATTTAAAGAAAAGGTTTTTAAAATGTTTATTCCTTCTAACAATTACAAATAAAATAAAAATGTCTATTAATAAAGTACCTAACTAATCACGGATTCATTTCATAATTATGGGAAATGCCTCGCAAGAAGTCTATAATATATCTATTGGCGTAATCCTCTACTAGATTTCTGATGCGCGCATCAGCCTCCAAGTATTTCCTTTTCTTAGGGCCGGTTTTACAATAGGCGCTTAAGCTCAGCTCAACTGAGCTGAGCTTAAGCTCCAAGTTCATTGGATAAAACCCAATGAACTTGAACCATGATTGGGTGCAAAGTTGAGCTGAGCTTAAGCTCCTATTGTAAAACCGGCCCTTAATAGGTGGATTGTTGCCGGCAAGTAATTGCTCATAAAAAACATCTCTCCCATGTTGAATGATTTTTAAGCTAGAAATTAATTTCCAAATGTTTGGGTGATCATTTATAATAATTAATACGTAATGGATAAATATTTCCTCGCGCCCAATTGTATTTGCGCCCAATAGTCTTTGCGCCCGGTTGTCTTTGCGCCCAGTTGTCTCCGCGCCCAATCGGCCGCGCCCAATCGGTCGCGCCCAATTGTCCTAGACCGCGAGTGGTACTTCTAAGAAATTTTATGTTACAAATTTAATGCGATTATGCTTCCATTTTTTTTCAGTACTTACCGATTTTTGCAATGATTGTGGTGCCATACGGTCAATTTTTATTTCGGGGTATTATCATATAAACAGCAACGCGTGCAAAGAAAATACTTCTGATTTCGCCTTGTACAGGTTAAAACGGATATCGCTCTCAGTACTTGTTAAGCAGACAACCTCAGCCGCGTATTTCTATTTTGTACGTCAACATCTCCTTTACAACTTCTTGCATTTTTCCAGGTCTTAATAGTATTCTTACATTCCACGTTGCCACTTTAATTGTGTCGTTTCCTTTGCCGTGCCTTTTCCCTTCCTTCTTACGATGCAACCGCATGTAAACTACGTTTGCGGCAAAGCCAGTAAACTAGTCCATGCGCTGCATCGAATGGCAAAAAGCGGTTGGAACCTGGACACCTCGAACTCTATGCGAAGGATCTACCAGGGGGCGGTAGTCCCCATCTTGGCTTACGGAAGCGAGATCTGGATCCATAGAATAGGGGATAAGCACACGTTGGCCCGGCTGATATCGTGCTATGGATTTTGCTGTCGCGTGATAGCAAAATGTTATAGGACTGTGTCGGCCATAGCCGCGGGTGTTTTGGCAGGTATCCACCCAATCGACTTAGAACTCTTACGATTACTGTCATGGCGTGAAGCCAAAAACAAGAAAGTAACCACCTTTATGGGGGTAAGAATAGACCCGAAAGATTACAAATACAGAGTGGACATCAAAAGAAAAATGGAGGACATAATCCAAAAAGAATGGCAACAAAGATGGGACGATGGACTGGTAGGTAGAATTACCTACCAATTCATCCCCAAGGTAAGTAATAAAATAATGAACAATTCCTTCCAGATGACGCAGATGCTAACCGGACATGGCGAGTTCGGCCGACACCTCAAGAGATTGGGGAAATCGGTGGACGGACTATGTCCGGCATGCGATATTCTCGATGAACCTACACATCGGATACGGGAGTGCGATTTGTACATGCAAGAACAGTTGGAGCTGGCGGCCTATCATGGCATCCATCTCCCTGCACAACTGGACGAGCTGTACGAAGAAACACCACCCGACCTGATGTGTAAGGTCCTCGAGAACAAGACCATCAACATAACTGAAAACGAAGATCTAATCATATAAATTAACAACCCGACAAGGAAAAAGGTTTGGGTGTAACCTAAAAATCGATAAAAGTGATTAAATGAAAAGAGAAAAAGACACCAAACCAATACATGAAAAACTTATACTTAACAAACAAGTCACGATGGAAAATAGCCCACGTAATCCCGATATGGAAACCTAAAAAAAAAAATTATTAGAACCACAAACTACACAAAAACCAGGCAGATTAATTGTTAGTTACAATAGTAAATACGATACACGGTTTGAAACCCGGAGAAAATTCATACAGAAACCTACTTGAACCAGCAATATTAATTTTGATAAATTATTTTATTTTTATGACAACATGAATGTCCTGCCAATATGCAGGATTAAGTTTTAGATTGGCAATGCTAATCCGTTTTTTTTAATAAATAAACTTCAATTGACAGGGAAGGTCCAGATACTCCTCCCTCCTACTGCATCAGTTTTTGTAGTTTGGCCTTGATTATTTTTCATCTTCAGAACATTGTCGTTCTTATTCTATTTGATCATTTTCTGATACCCAACTCTTACTTACTCTCTCTCCCTTTCCCTTTTCAACTTTAGCGAAGGACCATATTTATCATTTTTTTATGTGCTTGGCTTTTCAATTTTGTTTACTTTTTTACCATCCGTTACCATTTTTGTTAATTCCGCCATCATCTCCTTAACTCGTCCGTGGCTTCCCCTCTGCTCACTTCCTCTTCTTTTGGTGATTTGAGTGTTTTTTTACTTCTTCCGAAAGCCTCCGCTTTCTTTTTACTTGTATTTATTGCTTCTCTTCCCCTTTTGATGTATTCTTTTATCGATGGTACACTATTTACTTTTCCCTTGTTGTGTTTGTTATTATGCATTTGCCCATGTTTGCTATCTAGCCTATCTTTTATTATGCTGGTTTATAATAACACACGGTCGGTGAGGCTTTTTTTGCTTTTCTCAATATTCATATAAATGGCAGCTCAGAGCTGCTCAAGAAGTCCATAGGCTTCGCAGAGCCAGCAAAGATATTATAATTAACTATCAAGGGGAAGCAACACATAGCATATCGACAATCAAGTTTTCAAAATTTCATAACTCACAACCCAAGAATCATTGGCAAAAACCCAAAGACCGTGATAATTTTATTGGCTTTTAAAATCATCAAAAACATTGGGAACTTCATTGTCGATATGTTAGATGTTGTGTCCCCTTGAAAGTACCTCAAGTAGATACTATTTATGGCTCATATCATATCTAAATAATATATTTACAGAAATTATTCAAAATGTTACACCACTATACCATTAATTCACAAAATTCTTAAACCTCAAGAATATGAAAAATATCACTCTCAGCTCTTCTATATTGTTGAACATCTAACAACTATGGAAAAGGAACTACCTAAAGAAGTTAATCAGCATGTTAGGAATATGTTAAATTATACTTTACAAGGGCATGTACAAGATACTGGACCAATGATAGTAACTGCATACAAACATTTTGCTCATCCCGAGAAGCAGACGCCCGAAAATATCGATTTAGCGTACACTATGGCATGGGTTCATAATATGGTAAGTTTACTGTGGCGATAATAATATACGTATGCTATATATTAATTTGATCGCAGTTGTAATAAATTATTTATATAATTTGTAGTTTATACGTTATGTGCAAATTGGCGATGATATAATGGACCAGTCAGAAACGCGAGGTAATAAACCTTGTTGGTACAAAGTCCAAAATATCGGATTGAAAGCTATAAATGACTGTATCATAATGGGAGAGGCTATGTCTGTGATGATAAAAAGCTGTCTTCTTGGACATCCCAGTTATATCCCCATTCTGGAATTAACTAATCAATCCAAATTTAAAACTGCACTTGGTCAAGTGCTTGATTTGAACTGTAATTTTGAAAATTTGAATATGGAGAATTGGAAAATTCAAGCAAAATATAAAGGTACTTTTCCGGGAGTTATAGATCCTATTGTTGGAGGAATGTATTTGGCAGAAGTATTTGATAAAAGCATACAGTTTGAAATGAAACCTTTTTTTGACGAACTTGGAGAATTTATTTGTGCGCAGGTATAAACAGAATTTATTGGCAATTACAATTATGTGGTGTCGGATGGTATTGTTTTAGAATGACATCTTGGATTGTTATGGAGACCCTACGGCATCAGGTAAATATGGAAACGATATACTGACAGGAAAACGTACGTGGTTAGCTGTTCAAGCATTGGCCGATGCAAATACTTTTCAGAGAGAACTGTTTCAAAAACATTATAGACGAGATGATAAAGATAGCCAAAATTTGATCTACGATTTGTACAGTGACTTAAATATATTAGAAAAATTTTTAATTTACGAAGAACATTCTTATAAAAAATTACGTTGGATAATTGAAAAGATGCCAACTACAATACCAAAAGAATGTTTGTACCAAATTGTTGATGGATATTATGGAAAAATTTAAATATTTATGTATATAAATAATAAAGCAAAATGCATTTATATAGTCCAGTGATAGCAATAATCTTAAATGGCGTGAAATATAGTGTAATTATAGAATTAGGCACAGGATATTTTCTAACTTTCTAACATTACCCAGACGGCAATGCTGAAACCAATTTTTTTAAACAAAAAATATAACTAAAATAACATGTAATAAAGTAAAGTAAAATAAAACAATAAAGTAAAACACAAATTCTTAGTTTCCTAATTTCCGTTTTTCCCACTCAACCATAATTTAAGTTTCTTCTTAAATTTGTCTAGGCTTTGACCCCTCAGTAACCTCGGTAAACCCGCGAGGTAAACCATTATATACTACCGCCCTCTTAATAAGAACTGAATTGTGCGCAACAGCCATGCCAATCTCTTCCAATTTTATATAGGTCATGCCTCTTGTTCCATAATTGTGGCTACCATTAAATGTTAATAACAATTCTTATATAATGCCATAATCACGTAATTTTGTTTACAAAGGAAGGAAGGACCGAAGGAAGTAGTGTACTAAAAAAGTCAATGAGGGTTTCGTTCCTATAGTGCATTCAATGTGGGGTTGTATAAAGAATGCAGTAGCGGAAGACTTCTCCAATAAGAGGCAACGATAGCGTATATGGCCTTAGTAAGATTTTAGTGTTTCTTACACTAAAAATTACGCTACACTATAAAAATACACTATTTAAGGTCTCTAACTAATAATTATTAAAACAAAAATCCTTATTAATTAAACACAATATAAAAAACAGCTAAACCAAATTCTCTTATGGCAGTTAACACGGCAATATCAGTTTGTTTGGAAAAGTTTCCACAAGTATACGTCCCTTTTGACGTCATACTTTCGTTATCTATTCCCACGTCCAATGGCTGGTGATTAAACCCAAATCTCGTTTGTTGCCCGCACTAAAAAAATTCTCACATCACAAAACAATCTCGATGCGAATTAATTTGAAATGGATTTTGTTTTAACAAGTTGTTTTAGTTAAATTTTGAATTAATATATTATGAATATTTAGATTTTGAATTTAGATCACGGCACAATTGGTGAAGTTTTGATGCCATATTATTTGTATTTTTTGAGTTTTTAGTTTATTATGTTTGCAAGAATTTTAAAAACATTGTACTGCATTGGAGAAGGGACTCCCGCCAAGGCGATGCAACGAGATAGACGTGGGTCGCGCAGATTCGTAATTTAGAATACAGTTTTGTAATTTTGAAATAATATTTGATTTTAAGTAAAAATAAATTAAAGAATTAAGTTGAAAACGTGCGTTTCATTTAAAGTGGATAGATTGTATTTGAAATAAGAAGAAAATGTATTTGATGGAAAATTATTTTAAATTGGATTTGGATAAATAAAATAGTTTAGCAAAAAATAATAGTATTCACATATAAAACTAATCGTCGTACTGGGGTTTCAAGTCCTGTATATACCAATTGTCTGTGTAATTGCCGTGGTCGTCTTCGAGTTCATACATACATGACACTACCGGTTTTCTTCTTAACCCTGTACGGTACAGCAAACGTTTGTGCCAACTTCGCCGAAAAAACTTAAAGGTATCAGAGTGAACCTTGTTCCTCCGCCAAACCAACTGTCTGACAACAAACTGTGCAGGTGTACGGCGTAAGCCGTAGACGCGTTTGTTTCGTTCATGTGCCAACCGCAACCTGGTGTGAATTTTCTCTTCCATCTCAGATAGCCTAGACATCAAAAGTGTCTATTGGAAAATTTCAGTGAAACTATCTTCCCGTGAATATACCGCATTCGTTGTGCCAGGTAGAGGATTGTACCAATTCAAAAGAATGCCTTTTGGTCTCACGAATGCTCATGGTAGCTGGCAATGGTTAATTGACACTGTACTGGTTATCGATCTCGAACCATTCGTCCATGTTTATCTGGACGACATCATCGTTATTTCCCCCAACGTTGAATCACGTCTCAATATTTTACGAAAAGTTTTTGATAGGCTTACTGGCGCTGGGTTGACTTTAAGCCGTGAAATGTGTCAATTTTGTCGTCCTTCGTCGGACGACATCTGGGTTGTCTGGGTATCTGGGTGTCTGGGTTATGTGGTTGACTCGAACGGTCTAAGGACCGATGTGGACAAGGTTGAAGCTATATTTAACGTTCTGACCCCCACTAATCCTACCGAGGTTCTTGGGCATGGCTAGTTGGTATCGGCGGTTTGTGCCGAATTTTTCATCGATTATTGCACCTAGGACTGGGTTGATTCAAAAGAAGGTACTGTAATGTAACTGGGCCCTTAATTGCCTCTACGTTGGGCACCAATTAAATATGCTATGTTACTGAGCTCCACGTTGGGCCGTCAAATAAATATGTAATGTTCTTGTCCCCTTTAATTGCCTCTACGTTGGGCCGCAAAATAAATATGTAATGTTCCGAAGCCTAAATCACCCTTAACTTTGTTGCGATAAATTATGCATATTCCCCTTACTTTAATAAATTAATTATGATTTTTGATAAATTTTACCCTTACCTGGATGCTTAACAATGATAACTTTTTTTAATAAATTTTGTTAGGTAACCACGGCTAGCATTTTAATTTTATGTATAAGAATTCCTTTATTGTTGATAAATTTTCTTGATTGCATCAGCCAATCCAAAAAAATGAACAAGATTCCCAGTTTAATAATATTTATTTAATTGAATAAATTTGAAAATAAATTTTGCATGGCAATCTGATTTTTTTATGATTTTTTTTATAAAATTTTGTAAAGAGTTGTCATGGAAACAATTAAAGTTACGCAAACGCCTTATAACTAATAATAACAGCAGGCCCTGGAAAAAATTTCCGCCTGGGTACGCGAAAGAGGACTCACCCTAGTCCCCGAAAAGTCGGAGGGAGTACTACTAAGCGGAAGAAGGAAAGTGCCCGCGGTTTTCATTCGACTAAACGGAGTTCCATTCCCATGCAAGGATTCGGTAACCGTCCTCGGCGTAAAGATAGACAAAAATCTAAACTTCGCAGAGCACATCAGGGAAGCGGCAGCAAAGGCAGGAGCGATCACGACGTCGCTTGCCCGCCTATTGCCCAACATGGGTGGCCCAAAACAGGACAAAAGAAGAACCCTCGGACTGGTGACGCAATCAATCATATTATATGCGGCACCGATATGGCACGAAGCACTCCGAGTAAACAGGAACGCACAGAGATTGCTAAGCGTCCAGCAAAGAATGGCGCTACGAGTTTGCTGCGCCTATAGGACGGTCTCGATCGACGCGGCCCTCGTCTTGGCGTCGATGCCCCCAATCGACCTTCTCGCCTTGGCAAGAGGCAGAACATACGAAGGAGCAGAGGATGCCGGGAAGGAGATGGCCGAAATTTGGCAGGCCAGATGGGAGATGGCAACTTGCGGCTTGTGGACCCGACGACTAATCCCCAACATCAAAAGATGGATCGAAAGACGGCACGGACAAGTAAGCTTCCACCTCACACAAATGCTGTCAGGGCACGGCTGCTTTGCCCACTACCTACACAGATTCGGAAAGTTGGCAAGCCCCCGTTGCAGGTATTGCGAGGAAATCGACACCGCGGAACACTCCCTTTTCCACTGTTGGAGATGGGAATGCGAGAGGACAATGGTCTCCCTAGCACTGGGGTACACGATGACTCCCGAGGACCTAATCGAAGCAATGCTTGTCGACGAGACACAGTGGCAGCGGATAACTACCCTCGTCACCACCATATTAAGATGTAAGGAGGCAGCCGGGTGAGCCGAGCAACAGGCAGCCGCGGCCGCTACTCTAACGGAGGACACACAAACGGAGGACGACACAGAAATGGAGGACTAACGATTCGACGCGAAACCCGGACAGGTAGAAGAGAGGCATGCGGAAGAGCACACGCGAGTTTCATCGCATTGCCCCCTACCCGGCCGACAAACTAGGACGACACTATCAAAGGAGAAGAATGTGGTCCGATTCTATGACACATCATCCCGGAAGCAATGCCTGACGGCGGACACCCGGGAGGACAGGTAAGGAAGAAGGTAAGTAACTAATAATAACAAAATTTCTTAAATTAAATAAATTATGCTATGAAATGTTTATAATTATTAAATTTCTGACCTTTTATTTTGTGTTTTAAAGTACGGCACTGTATAATTAAATTTTCCAACCTCACTTTCTAATTGCATTACTTTTCTTCTGTGTAAATTTTATTATTGGTCGTTCACCCAACAATTTTGCTCTACATTTATCGTAGTGTTGATCCAGTTCAATTTTCATCAACTCCCACAATATTCATCACCATAAATTCCATATTTTTAATACGAATTTGTGAGTAACCAAATAAATTTTTATACAATTCACTTAATATCACCTCTTTTTAGGTTAATTCACTTTTATTTAACCCCGTTTCGGGTTCTTTTCATACATTTGTAAGATGCAACTTTTGAATTTGAACTTCACGCCAACGTCCTCTCCAGAAAACCGCCATCTCTCGAGAACCAACAAAGTTCAAACCTAAAATCACACTTCTTCGACGACACGGAAAATAACCTTGGACCACCACGTTGTGAAATACCTACGATCGTCATCTCGTAACCAAACTCTTTCTTCCGGTGTACAAAACATAGTGTCAAAAACAACTGTAACAAACAAATGTTCGCTCCAAAAGAGAGACGAACCATTAACTTCCAACACAAATAAAACTACCATATTTTGGGCAATGTCAATTCTTTTATTATCTTTAATATTCTTGTTTGAGGAATATAACCTGAAGCAATGATTTACCTAACTCATGACCTAATAAATCTGTAGATTTAATTACCCTGAAAGTCGATTTGTTTTAAATCGCTTTATGTTATTTGATAACTTTTAAATTACTTGTTTGGATTCAATCCTTTGGATTGTTTTAATCTTTTCTTCATGTACTTGGTACATTCTATGAAGATTTTCTAAAGCTATTATGTGTTTTGTTTTAACACTAGCGGTTAATGGAAAAATACCTTTTAAATCTACCTTTACACCACCACCCCTTTAACCAAAATAACCAAAACCAGATCTACGTTACTACCACCTAACTTAATACAAATTTTTGGGAACGGTTTAATGTAAACTTGCTTTATTGTTAGCCTTTCGTGGCTATGCAGTACTGCGTAGTTTATTTCCAGCCTGCCAGGGTTTGGGCACATTCATACAGAGTCACCGGAAAGCTAAATTGTACTTTATAAACCGAAACCAAACCATTGTATTACATAAGTCAAAATCTACCATGTATATAAAATTTGTGAACACCCGGTACATTATTTCCTACACCTTGTGAGGGCAAGGAATTCCTAAATTCTTTATAATTGTAAATAATGATTAATTAAATTGAAGCAACACCCTGTATATGAGACATAAATTAATTTAGCAACAGAAAATGAAACCTTTTATTTATAAATTAATCTTAGTTGAAATTTACACTCTTCCGGTATAAAACTATAAATTACCCTTCTTTGTATGAATAACAGCTTGCATTGATAACATTCAATGTAAGTGTTTTTTCTAAGAATCCTATCTGCTGATGCAAAACAACCTTGAATCCACCCACCTACCTAAGTACATAGATTTGAACAAAGAAATGTCTCAAATAGTTCATTACCCATAATAATATTAGGATTAATAAATATATTCTATAAATGACATGATTTACCTTAAACTAATAATAATATTAAACTGATTTTAATGTAAGACATTAAAATAAACTTTCAACAAAGTTTGTTGTAATAATTTGAAAAAACCCTTAAAATAATATTAAAATATAATCAATTAACCTCATTGCCAAAATATAGATCAAATAATAATTTAAATAAAGTTTTATACCTGGTTATTAAAACACCACTGTAAATTAACAAAATAGAATTTATCTCAATTCAACAAACAAAACTAGCGTGTTCAAAAGCCAACAAACAAGTGAAGTTCTTTTCCCCGCTACTCGTTAAATCTCGTTGCGTTACCTATCGTTACCGAACTAAACTTTTGAAACTACAAATATACATGGCGACATAAAATATTTTAACTTAAAACAGCGGCAAATTTGAAATTATATTAATTTCAAAATTGTAATCTTACAGATTCGTCCCCAAAGTTTTATGGGAGAGCATGAAGTGCTCTGACATAAAGCCATGAATTTACCAAAACATCTGACTTTAACACAATCTAAAATTACTATCCCGGGTTACCCCAATTTCCCCTACAACCATAACCTTGCTTAAAACTACATTCCTGCGTAGATAGCTCATAGCAGAAGGCAACTATTATTTAGTATAGACAACAACCAAAGCATATGACTACTAATAACCAAATAATATGAAACCAAAATTTGAAATATGACACTAAATAACAGTTAGATGCAGTAAAACTACCAAAATCTACACCTTAGAGCCAAATGTTGACACACCATCTTTTCAACCAACACAACATAAACAAAATATTAACAAACATGCACAAAAATCTAAATTAACTAGACTACAAACACCACTTAAATTTAACTAACACTATAAATTAATATTACTAAAAATATGGTACCATTTACATCTATTGAAAAGAATTACTTAACTAATAAAACAAAATTAAACCTTAAACATGCCTTAACTAAAATTTTAAAACTAAAACACAAATAAACCAAGTATTTAAACAAACCTCCCTACAACACAATTTTTGTCTTCATCTTTCTTTCTTCTTTCTTATCTTTGCCTCTTTTGGAACCTCACGGTAACATTTCCTAAAACATAAACGACAGCAGTATCTTGTCCTCACATATAACATATTTTATTTCACAAATAAACTTTAAATTGCCCCTAACCAACCATATTTAATTTCCACGCAAGCTAACATCTATCTAATTCCTGACCTACTATAATAAAATTTTAAATTATTAATATTATAATTTCCTTTAAAACTACCATCATCGTAAGCGATTCAATACACGTTCGGATGCGGTCGGTGCGTAACCTGATAAGGCCCTGAATACAAACAACAAAATTTACCCACAATATTATATGCCGCTTCAGAAATATGATGTTCTCTCAATAAAACTAAATCTCCTACATCTAACTCATCATTGTACGTTTTAAAATATTTCTTCCTTTCTTCTTCAGCACGAACTAAATTCACCCTAGCTTCATTCCTAAGTTGACCTACAGTTTTCCCTAATTCCCTTGGAATAAATTTTCCAACTAAATTTGTTAAATCGTTCGGAGGATTATGCCCATGTAAAATTTCAAATGGTGAAAACCCAGTTGACCTATGTGGAGTAACATTGAATAACATCTCGATATTCTTCAAATGATTTGCCCACCCTGAATGTGATTCTTGGCAATAAGTTCTAAAAAGTCTACCTAACTCACGCATTACCCTTTCGGTTGGATTCGAACCTGGATGACGTATTGAAGAAAACGTATGACGTATACCATGCAATTCTAAAATTTGCTTCCATTTCTGTGAAATAAACTGGGTTCCATGATCGCTAAGTACTACCTTAGGTTTTATAAATTTAGAAAAACCTTTAACTATTTTATTAGCTGATTCTGTTGCTCTAGCACGACGTAATGGATATAATTTAACAAATTTTGAAAATGAATCAATTACTACAAAAATGTAAACTACATTCCCTCGACTAACGGGTAAGGGACCATAATAATCTACCGTTACTAAATCTCCCACATTCTCTACTATAACCGGATTCATTGTTCCCACTAACTTTCTTTTAGGATGTTTAACCTTCTGACAAATATCACACGATCGTACTAACTTCTTTACTTTATCAAACATTTTCCTAAAATGAACCTGCTTTTTTAAAATCTGAATAATTTTGGTAATCCTGAAATGACCATAAAGTTGATGGACATTTTCTATGACTTGTTCTGTAAATACCTCAGGCAACGCTAATTTACTCCCTGAATTGTTCTCACAACAAAATATTAAAACGTCCCTAAAGATACTATATAATTCTTATTTCTTAAATTTTCGTCCCCATTTAATAAACCAATAAAAATAGGTCCTAAATGTTTATCCTGAAGTTGTGCTTCCCTCAAATTCTTAAAAGAAATTTCTAAATCGCCCCAACTTACCACTTTGAACAAAGCTAAATCAATCACCTTCTCAACAGAAGCTACAATCGGTTGATTTTTTACCCCTACTAAATGAGACATCTCAGACATTGGAAATCTTGAAAGCGTATCTGCTACTACATTATTACACCCTTTTACATGTTCTACTTCAAAATCAAACTCACTTAAAATTAGTGACCATCTCGTTAATCTGTCATTTAATAATTTACATTGTTTTAGAAATTTCAACGCATAATGATCCGTCCTAATTATTACCTTATGCCCCAATAAAATTGTCCTAAACTTTTGCAAACCGAAAATAATGGCTAATAATTCCTTCTCCGTAACCGTATAAGCTAACTCCGGCCCATGTAGAATCCTACTCGCAAAACCTAATACACCGTGTTCTACCCCATCGTCTAGCATTTGGAAAACCACACAACCCAAAGCTAAATTGGATGCGTCCGTTTGCAGATAAAACATCTTTGAAAAGTTGGGAAACCGTAACATAACCGTCTCTAGAAATAACGTCTTAATTTCTTCAAAAGCTCTTTGCTCATTTTCTCCCCAACTCCATTTACTATCCTTTCGTAGTAACTGTGTTAGTGGCGTAGTGGCATGGCTGTATCTTTCTGCAAATCTACGATAGTAATTGCACAGACCTAAAAATCCACGTAATGTCTTGACGTTATGTGGCTTAGGGAATTCTTGGATTGCTGCTATTTTCTCAGGATCTGTAGTTATACCTCTTATTGATAAAATGTGCCCTAGAAATTTAACCTTTTCTTTATTAAAGAAAAATGTCTTTTCGAGATTAATGGTCATTCCTGCATCTGCAATTCTTTGGAGTACCATTCGAATATGTTCTAAATGCTCGTCAAATGTTTCGGACACTATCAATAGGTCATCAATGTAGTTAATCGTAAATTCTCTTACTTCGGGACCTAAAATAACATCCATGGCTCTCGTGAATGTTCCCACCGAAGTTTTCAAACCAAACGGAAGTACCTGATACGTGTATGACTTTCCTTCGAACAAAAATGCTGTATATTTGGTACTCTTTGTATCTAACGGAATCTGCCAAAATGAAGATCGGAGGTCAATTGTTGTCATAAATCTTAATCTTTTGAATGACTGGAAAATATCTTCCGGTGTACCCCTCCATCCTTCTTTCTTACCACCGTCATTGGACTAGCAAACTCAGATGCCTCTCTTTTTATAACGCCCATTTCTAGCATTTCGTCAATAGTCTTTCTGACCTCGGGTCGCAACTGGTATTGAATGGGATAGGGCTTCCGAACAAAAGGTGTCTCATCGTTCATATGTATTACGTGTGTATATTTCGTTGTACGCCCCGGAATTTTGCTAAAGCTCGTTCTAAATGCTAACAACAATTGGAATAACCGTTCCGTCCCCACCCTATTTAATTTCGATTCTAATGCTTTATTTTCTAATTCCGTTTTAGTAACAAACTTTTGAATTTCTTTATTATTAATTTTCCCCATTGTATCACTCAAAGTTAAACCTACAAAATTTACCTCAACTTTCCTTACATCAGTGATTTCATGAATGAATTTAACTTTCTGCTTTCTATTACCTAACTCAAAATGATAATACCCATCTTCAAAATTAAGTTTTCCTTTAACTTGGTCCATCCAATCAACTCCCAAAATTACCGGCCTAATCAAACCTTTAACTACCAATGCTACCTGAAATGACTTCTCTTGGATACCTTCAATATTAAATTCTAACAATGCCTGTACCCTAATCCGTTGACATTGTTGTCCGTTAGCCATCCTAAGTTGGGTACACGTAACCGGTAAAACTGACAAATTTCCCATTGATTTTATCTCATTAAAATATGACTCCTCAATGCACGTTAACTCACACCCTGTATCTAACAAAGCTAACATCTTAATACCTTGACAAATTATCATAATATGTGGTAAACCCTTCGATTTATCCCTCTCATTTCTACCCGATAACTCCCCTTCTTCACACATAGTTAACGCATTTTTAAGACCAACATTCCGTTTTCCCAGACAATTACTAAATTTCCACCCTTGCCTTACTAACATGTCTAAACCTTTCCCATATTTATTTTCAAGTTCGCGGTAATTCAAATTTCGCTGCTGTAAAATACCGAGACCCTCAAACTGTCGCTGATTCCCATTCTTAAATTTTACCAACGCCCCTTCTTCAATAAAATTTATAAATTGAAATGGTAAAGGGATTTTATCGTCTACAAACTGAACAGCCCCTTTCTGTACAGTTTCTACTCGTTTCCCGAATATTGACCTTGTACTCTTTGACCTGCATTATTTGGCATCTCTATGGCCATTAACTGTCGAAAGTTACGATTATCATTCATCGCTGGTTTTGGTCTCTGGTGATATGATCTTTGCTTTTCCTTCTTTTCTTCCTCTTCTTCCTGAGTCAAGAGTTCAAGTGCCTCTTCGGTAGTTTTTCTTTAACTCGCTCTCCATATCGTTCGTATTTCCCTTGGAAATTGCTTCATTATGGCATCGATTCCAACTTCCTCATTATTTATCATCTCGAGCGTTCGAATTTCCGCTATTTGTCTACCAAAATACGCGCTCATACTTAGTGCCTTCCTATGGTCAAACTTCATACTCATGATACGCTCTAAGCAACACATCTGCTTTCCTGTACTCCAGAAGTACTTAAGAAAATCGGTTTTAAAACTTTCATAGTTATCCCATTTCCGTTTGTTCAACGTTGCCCAAACATCTGCACCATTCTTCATTGTTGATAAAATTGCCAACAGCTTATTATCCCCTATAATCTTTCTCTTTCCCCAAAATTCCTCAAACTTTTCTAAGAATATGCACGGATTCTCTCGTCCCCCTGTAAAAGTCGGTTTCACGGTCGTAATCATGTTGTATGGTGAAGCCATGAATCCTAACGCCAATTCTCTCGAACCTACTTCCGTAACCGCATCCTTAGCATGAAGAAAACGCAATATAGTAACTGCAGCTCTACCAGATCCACAAAGTTTGAACGATCTAGTGTTACCAGATATCTTTAAAACCTACAAAGTGAACGGAATTTCCGAAAATTTCTTATTGTCGGACTCAGGAGCTGGAAATGAGCGTGTTTTAATTTTTGGTAGGCAGCAAGGATTGAATATTTTAAAAGAATCTACAAATTGGTTTGTAGACGGAACATTTAAAATATCTCCACCATTATTTCAGTAAGTATATATAGTGATGGCTGAAAGATATGGGGGGTGTTCATCCAGTCCTCTACGCATTATTACCTAATAAACGAAGAAACACGTATGTTAATTTATTTAGCATGATTTTGGAATTAGAACCTGCAGCTAATCCAGAAAGCATATCTTGTGATTACGAATTAGCTGCAGTTCAAGCAATAAGGGAATGCTTTCCACAAGTTAATGTGCATGGGTGCTTCTTTCATCTAAATCAAAACATGCACAAACAATTAGCAAGTAATGGATTAAAAAACAATTACAATAACGATGTGGATTTCGCTTTACAGTGTCGCATGATAACGTGTTTAGCATTTGTAACTCGAGAGCGTTTAGAAATTGCTTTCGATAGATTGCAGACGGAGCTGTCACTAGAGGTAAGTCCTATTTTGGTCTGGTTTGAAAC
Source organism: Podabrus alpinus (assembly GCA_932274525.1). Taxonomy (NCBI): domain Eukaryota; kingdom Metazoa; phylum Arthropoda; class Insecta; order Coleoptera; family Cantharidae; genus Podabrus; species Podabrus alpinus. The sequence goes on along the minus strand of OW026456.1, from coordinate 44,435,705 downwards.
CTACTACATGGGCGTAAAGACAAGAAGAGGTGATGGTCGACGTCCTGCATTATTCGACTATGATATATGGAATGTATATAATCGTACGTTGAACAATTTGGATCGTACTAATAATCATGCAGAAGCTGCGAATAAACGTATACAATGCCAGTTACGAGTAATACATATCTGCGCGAAGTTAGCCCCCCGGTTTTCGAAAACCAAAAATTTTTTTTTGTATTGTGTTGTATTCATTTGTATTAGATTGTATTGACAAAATTTTTTTTATTTTGCGAAGCATTAAAATAAATATCGCGAAAAACCGTTATTTGGCCTGGCCCCCCCCTTTTCAAAAATTCAAATTTTTTTTGGTTGTATTTTGTTGTATTCATTTGTATTGGATTGTATCGTAAAAATAAATAAAAGTCGTAACCGGCTTATATTGTAGATACGGTACGGTAGATATCAGGCCCGTAGCCAGGAGGGACACCTGGGGACACGTGCCAGATGAAATTTACTTAAATAGCAGACGATATGTACTTGCTGGAATTGTTATGTATAAGAGATGCATGGATACTAATGCAATTGGACACTATACAGCATGGATAAAACGTGATATTCATTGGATTGAATTTGATGACTTACTAAAGAAACCTGCATGTCCACCTCATCAGCCTACAGAAAAAACTCCTCATCTATATATTGTCGTATTTTGCTGGGTCCTTTGAAATTCATATGGGTGAAAGGCCTGACAAGCTAATAAGGTTTTTCTCTCATGCAATGACATTTATGTTTTGTACAAACAGGAGCTTTGTTCGGGTCTGGCTGAGCTCAGTAATTAGCAGCACTATGCTAACATGATTTAGCAGCAAAGCAAGAAGGGTCTCAAAGGGGTACAATTCAAAAATCAAAATCCTGACTTCACACGATTTCTTATAAGTAAAGAAAAAAGACTGTGGATATCTTTTAAATGTGTTGTAAGCTCTCTGGTCAATCTCGGGAAGAAATTTGTCACTTCAGATTTCACAAGGGCAAGGTAATTGCAAGGAAAATCAAAAATTCTTGTAAAACTTTGTTATCTCTTAACCTAAAATCACATGGATTCTAAAATGTAAAATTTTGTAACAAATAACAAATCTTGTAACTTGTGAGGTATAACATTCTTTGAGAAATTCTTCATAGTGTTGTTTAAAAGTATTCAAAAGCTGGTTATGTGCGGTTTAGTGGCGGAGTGATAAAAAAAAGGTCGTCTGTACAAAAAATGGAAGTGACTCCAGTCTCGTCGCTGCATCTCGGTGGAAATGGTGAATTCTGCAATACAAAACATTTTAAAATAGTCTAAGAGCGAGAAAATCACATAAAAACTTACCTACAGACGTTTATTTAACTTCATAGCGTGGCATTTGGAAAATTTGGATGGAATTAAGAAGTGAAGATGGTACAATAGACACAAAATTTTAGGAAATTTTGACAAAATCACAAAATTTTTAGTATGCATTGTGCACTCCATCGATGTGGTTGCGTGCAATCGAACTCAACCAATATTAACTTTTGGATCATTAATTTGGAGGTTAGAAACTTTGTACCTCGCCGATGGTAACGAAACTTCGTAGATGGAAAACAAATGCAGCTCTTAAGTTTGAGATGCCTTTCATTGTAAATTTATCCTTTTGCTAAATGCATTGTTTTGGTGAAGTAGATGCAATTCGACATCTTTGAAGACAAGCCGCTAGTGATTTTGTTATTTAGCTATTTTAAGGGTTAGCACTTCGTTAATTTGGAGGTTACAACACCAAAAGAATGTGGACAAGTTTAATGGACACCATGCACTTACGAGATCAACACTCAACTAACTGAGGGAAATTTTATCAAGCTCCGATCCTGCGCAGATGTCAAGCGTGAGTCATGGCTTAACAACAGGTGCACTTGTAGATAAAGGTATTTCGAACAGAATTTATTATTAAATTTTTCAAACAAAATTTTTGAACTTTACGGCGTCACGATTAACCCAAGGGTAAAATTAGTGACTACCAATCAACATTTAAATAAATTTATTCATTTAATCAGCAACAAAGACTGTTGAATTTAATTTTACGCGAACTTAAAAATAAAAGAACATTTTACGTTTGCGTTGACGGTGCGTCAACTCAAAAAAAAGAAGAAAGAAGAGAATCCAGCAAAATTTCAACGAATTTATTTCTTTGTAAGGGAATTTCCCAAATTAAATTTGTAAAATATTGAGTTTGTAATTCAAACTGGTACCAGGTAAATTTTCTATAAATCAATGATACTTATAAATTTGAATATAAAAATTTCTTTGCAATTACTTTTTATTCGTTGCTTGAAAGTGGGAGTTTTTGGGAGAAATCCACAGTAAAAATTTTATCATTCAAAAGGTTTTGATGAGTTGTTTTGAGAGCATTTCAAAGTTTTGCATAAATTGTTCATCGTTGGGCTGAGCTAGACCGGAGCAAGGTGAATGTAAGTATAAACAATCATTTAAGGGTTGCTTTGTATGACATTTATTTGGCACACCAGTAACGTGGGGCATTTGTGAGTTTAGAACCGGCTATTACCTGAGAATTCAATTATTTCAATAACAAAATGAGTGATCACGGGGAAAATTTAGAAGGAGAAAGCACTCCAGGTTTTAATCCAGAAAGTATGATGCAAAGTACAAGAAGAAGTACTGAACAAGTAGATTGGTTTGGTCGATTATTTGATAAATTAGAACAAAGTACTAGCTCAATAAATAAAAAAGTAGAAGAAATAAAAGTCATTCATAAAAACACAGATAAAGAGGTACAAAACATAAAGTTCACAATGCAAAAAAATGAGTCAAAATCAAATGAGTCACGCTTAGAGGTTCAAAACAAATTAGAAAACTTAGAAAAAGCAATGAAACAATTAGCAGAACAAAACAAAGTTTCAAATTTAGGGGATGAATTGTTAAATGACTCCAATTTTTCTCAAAAATTGGATCAGCAAATAGAAGTAGCTGTTGATAAAAATGTATCTCTACAGTTAAGTACAGATATGGATTTCTCTAATCCCATGAATAATCAAATTATTGAAGAAATAATTCAAAAGAATGAAGAAGTAGTTGAAATAAAAAACTGGTTGAATGAAAAAGATAAAACTTTAACCACATTAAGCGAGGTCGTTCAGAAGAAAAATAATGATTTTGCCACACTTAAAAACAACATAAATCAGGTTGATCAAAAATTAAATGCACTTACTAATCAAGTACAGAGCACATTTAGAGACAGTAACAATGAATCTTCTCCACAAGAACGAACTCTTTTAAAAAGCTTTGTGCAAGAATTAAATCTTAATTACAATTCTGATAATATAAAAAAATTTAAAGGGGATGGACAATATAATCCAAAACTATTCATAAAAAATATGCAATCAGCTACTGATAGTATTAGGGACTTAACAAAATTAAAATCAATAATAAGAAAAAACATGATTGATGATGCTGAAAATTGGTTTGGAATTGTGGAGGACAAATTTACTTCATTCAGTGAATTTAAACAACTATTTTTGAATCATTATTGGGGGGAAACCGAACAACAAAAAGTTCGTAGTAATTTGATTAGTGGGAAATATAGAGGGTTCATGGACCAAAGCATGACTAATTATGCAGCTCTTAAAATAAATGTAGCAAAACAATTAGATCCTCCTTGGTCAGAGAGAGACATTGTAAATAGTTTGTCTAGACATTTTGATTACGTAGTAATGGATAGAATCATTATAGAAGATGTTAAAACAATTGAACAACTATTAACTTTATTAAAGCGCCTAGAAAATTTGCATACAAGTCATAATAATCAAAACTATAGATTTCAAAATGTCAATAATAGAAATTTCAATTTCAATAATGAAAGAAATTATCAAAATCAAAATAACTACAATAATAATAATTTTCCCCGAAGACAAAATAACTATGATCAATTCAATAATAATGAGAACTTTAATAATAACAACAACAGAAATGGGAACCATCAAAATTTTCAGAATGGTAATAGAAACTTTAATCGTCAACAAAATCATTATAGAACAATGAGAAACAACGATCGGGAATTCAATAACCAGGGTCAAAGATTTAATTATAATGCAAACAGGCAGGGTGAATTTAGAAATGAACAGAGAGAGAGGAGAGAGGAAAATCCAAGAAGAAATGAAAATAGACAATTCCGATCTGCACCGATAAACAATAATGCTGCAATCAATCAAATAAATACAGCAACTTCATTAGAGGTTAGGGAACAATCCAACTCTGATGAACAGGATTTTCAATAAGTAGACCAAATGGGATAAACTCCTACCAACATCCAAGGGAGTTTATCAAAGAAACATCAATAGGTGATGAAGAAGATATGAAAATATTACCCTACATCTATTTAACTATCAACAATATTAAAGTAAAAGCTTTGGTGGACACTGGTGCTGAAATTTCATTAATAAATGGAGACTTGATAAAAAACAACTCGAATAATTTTGAAAAACTAATACTGAAAACTAACCCTATAAACTTAATAACTGCTAATAATAAAAAATTTTCTATGGTAAATAAACTTGTACTGGCAACGATAAGAATTGCAGATAAAGAAGTAAAAGAAAGCATCATGATGATTGATGACATGAAATTGGATTGTATTCTAGGTATGGAGCTACTAAAAAAATTTGAAATGAAGATAGATGTTCCTTTAAGAAAAATTACTGTTGGGGAGAAAGAGATAAAATGGATTATTGAAGAAAATTTGAATAAAGAAAATTTTAAAGTTTCAGGAGAACTGATAAATGTTAATTTTGTTAATCAGGAGAAGGAGTTTGAATTAGAAGGAATAAATGATAGTTTAAATGTTAAAAAGGAAGAATGGAGAGGTAACTTTATAAAATGTAAAGAAAGAAATTTAGAAACAGTAAAAAATCTTTTAGAGGAACATATAACATTAATCAATGATCAAAATAGAGTAGCAAAAGGATACGAACATCAGTTAACAATCATAAATGAAGAGAGCTTTAAATGCAAGAATTATCCTATACCACAAGCTTTCCGAAAACAAGTTTGGAAAGAGATAGAAAAGATGTTAGAAGATGGCATTATTGTACAAGCCAGTACAGCTTACATTAATCCACTTGTAATAGTTAAAAAAGCATCAGGAGAAATTAGAATTTGTCTGGATGCGAGAAATTTAAATCAAATTACAAAACCACAATATGAAAGTCCGCAAGGAATTGAAAGTTTATTAGGAAAAGTTAGAGGAAAGAAAGTTTTTTCAAAATTAGATTTAAAGAGTAGTTTCTGGTTAATTCCATTAGCCGAGGCATCACAAAAATACACAGGTTTCAGTGTGGATGGTCACACTTTTTACTTTAAGGTAGTACCATTTGGTCTTTCGACAAGCACAAGCGCATTGGTGAAAAGTATGCAGAAAATTTTAAAATATCATGAAGAGTATTGTGTTCATTATGTAGATGATGTATTGGTTTTCAGCAAAAATGATTTAGAACATGGGCAACAGCTCAAGAAAATTTTGGAAGCTCTGGATGAAGCAGGTCTAAAGTTGAATGTGGATAAGTGTGAGTTTTTTCAAGAAAAGGTCAATTATTTGGGTCTTTGCATAGCAAGTAATAATGTTGAAATTAATCAAGAGAGATTGAATGAGATAAAGAATTTTCCTCATCCTAAAAATTTAAGAACACTTCGAGGCTTCTTAGGTGTACTCAATTATTACAAAAGATTTGTGCCTGATTTTTCCAATAAAACACTACCTCTCATAGAACTTTTAAGAAAGAACAGAAAATGGAAATGGGGAGAAGAACAAGAAGTCGCATTTAATGAACTACGTTCAATTTTATTTAAAAACTTCAGCCTAATACATCCAGACTTTTCCAAGGAATTCATCTTAAGAACGGATGCTTCTCAATTTGCTGTATCAGCTGCCTTAACACAAGTCCAAGAAGAAATAGAGGTTCCTATCTGTTTTGCATCAAGAACACTAAGAAAAAGTGAATTGAATTACACCATAAGTGAAAAGGAGATGTTGAGCATAGTTTTTGCACTTAATAAATTAAGATACTACTTGATAGGAACAAAATTCATAATTGAAACTGATCATTCATCCCTTACATTTTTGATGACTACGAAGTTCACAAATAGCAGAATTTACAGATGGTCACTTCTGATACAAGAATTTAAATTTACGATCCGACACATAAAAGGAAAGGACAATGTAATAGCGGATGCATTCAGTCGAAAAGATAATCATGGTCTAAATAAAATAAAAGAAGTTCTTATTGCAGTTAATGAGATGTACTTGGAAGATGAACCCTACACAAAAGGATGCATAAAAGAAGCACAGCTGGAAGAGTCAATACAAACGCTTATCAATTTGGTCAAAAATAATCAAAACATTTACAAAGACTACCAAATTAAAGAAGATTGCTTAATAAAAACGGTGGATGAGAAGGAACTCTATGTTATAAATCATGAATTGGCTGAAGAAATAATCAAGGACCTACATTTGAAATATTGTCACATTGGAATTGATAAGACTTGGATGATCTTTAGAGAAAATTATTTCAGTCACAAAGATAGAAAAATCGTCAAAAAAGTTATAAACAACTGTTATTTATGTCTACTTGGTAAATACAAGAATTTTCACAATAAAAATTCAGTGCAAAATATTCTAGTTAATGATCCGGGTGATTTAATTGCAATAGATTATGTAGGAAACTTGATACAGAGTGGACCAGGAAATAAAAATATTCTGGTGATAATGGACATTTTCAGTAAATTTGTGAAGCTATATCCTACAAAAGCCTGTACCACTGCAATTACAATTGATTTATTAGAAGATTACTGTAGAAATGTAATAAAACCTAAGCGAATATTGGCAGATAATGCAACATACTTCAACAATCAGAATTTTAGAATGCATTGGCTTGATCAAGGAATCAAGGTAAATTTTTGTTCCATTAGACATCCCGCTGGAAATCCAAGTGAACGTTACATACAGGAAACTGTAAAATATTTGAGACTCCTAACATTTGAAAATAATCTGACCTGGTTTGATAAGATTGACATGGTTGAATCATACTTGAATGAAACACCTAGCACGGTGACTGGAATATCTCCAATTCTCTTAATGAAGGGACAACTGCCAGAAAGACCCTGGTTGATTGATCTCGAAACTGTAGACTTTAATAAAATTTTAAATAGGGCAAGAGACAAGTTAGTCAGATATAGGAACAATTATCTAAATAAAATAAATTCTAAAATAAAAAAGAAAAGAACATTCAACATAGGAGATTTGGTAATAGTAAAAAAATTAAGGGTAGGAAATAGATCTTTAAATCACTGTGCGAAATTGCTACTACCTTATGAAGGTCCATTTAGAATAAATCGCAGAGTGGCAGAAAACACGTTTGAATTAATAAATCCTATCAATGATGTAATTAGAGGCAGATTTCATTTATCTGACATTTATGAATTTAAAGGGGATAACATTTAAAATTTAGAAAAATTTAAATTGATAAGTTTTGAAAGATTTATTTAATTAAAGACATAGTATCTTTAAGAAGTTTATTATTTTATTTGGGTGGTTTATTTTATAAAATTTAAAATTTGGATATAGGGTTTTTGTAAATAATTTGGGATTTAATAAAATGTTTAATAGCCACAAAATAGGCGACTTTGTTAGAAATTTTCTCAGTTTCATTAAGGGTAATAAAAACTTAAAAATTTCGGGGGATATGTCGTATTTTGCTGGGTCCTTTGAAATTCATATGGGTGAAAGGCCTGACAAGCTAATAAGGTTTTTCTCTCATGCAATGACATTTATGTTTTGTACAAACAGGAGCTTTGTTCGGGTCTGGCTGAGCTCAGTAATTAGCAGCACTATGCTAACATGATTTAGCAGCGAAACAAGAAGGGTCTCAAAGGGGTACAATTCAAAAATCAAAATCCTGACTTCACACGATTTCTTATAAGTAAAGAAAAAAGACTGTGGATATCTTTTAAATGTGTTGTAAGCTCTCTGGTCAATCTCGGGAAGAAATTTGTCACTTCAGATTTCACAAGGGCAAGGTAATTGCAAGGAAAATCAAAAATTCTTGTAAAACTTTGTTATCTCTTAACCTAAAATCACATGGATTCTAAAATGTAAAATTTTGTAACAAATAACAAATCTTGTAACTTGTGAGGTATAACATTCTTTGAGAAATTCTTCATAGTGTTGTTTAAAAGTATTCAAAAGCTGGTTATGTGCGGTTTAGTGGCGGAGTGATAAAAAAAAGGTCGTCTGTACAAAAAATGGAAGTGACTCCAGTCTCGTCGCTGCATCTCGGTGGAAATGGTGAATTCTGCAATACAAAACATTTTAAAATAGTCTAAGAGCGAGAAAATCACATAAAAACTTACCTACAGACGTTTATTTAACTTCATAGCGTGGCATTTGGAAAATTTGGATGGAATTAAGAAGTGAAGATGGTACAATAGACACAAAATTTTAGGAAATTTTGACAAAATCACAAAATTTTTAGTATGCATTGTGCACTCCATCGATGTGGTTGCGTGCAATCGAACTCAACCAATATTAACTTTTGGATCATTAATTTGGAGGTTAGAAACTTTGTACCTCGCCGATGGTAACGAAACTTCGTAGATGGAAAACAAATGCAGCTCTTAAGTTTGAGATGCCTTTCATTGTAAATTTATCCTTTTGCTAAATGCATTGTTTTGGTGAAGTAGATGCAATTCGACATCTTTGAAGACAAGCCGCTAGTGATTTTGTTATTTAGCTATTTTAAGGGTTAGCACTTCGTTAATTTGGAGGTTACAACACCAAAAGAATGTGGACAAGTTTAATGGACACCATGCACTTACGAGATCAACACTCAACTAACTGAGGGAAATTTTATCAAGCTCCGATCCTGCGCAGATGTCAAGCGTGAGTCATGGCTTAACAACAGGTGCACTTGTAGATAAAGGTATTTCGAACAGAATTTATTATTAAATTTTTCAAACAAAATTTTTGAACTTTACGGCGTCACGATTAACCCAAGGGTAAAATTAGTGACTACCAATCAACATTTAAATAAATTTATTCATTTAATCAGCAACAAAGACTGTTGAATTTAATTTTACGCGAACTTAAAAATAAAAGAACATTTTACGTTTGCGTTGACGGTGCGTCAACTCAAAAAAAAGAAGAAAGAAGAGAATCCAGCAAAATTTCAACGAATTTATTTCTTTGTAAGGGAATTTCCCAAATTAAATTTGTAAAATATTGAGTTTGTAATTCAAACTGGTACCAGGTAAATTTTCTATAAATCAATGATACTTATAAATTTGAATATAAAAATTTCTTTGCAATTACTTTTTATTCGTTGCTTGAAAGTGGGAGTTTTTGGGAGAAATCCACAGTAAAAATTTTATCATTCAAAAGGTTTTGATGAGTTGTTTTGAGAGCATTTCAAAGTTTTGCATAAATTGTTCATCGTTGGGCTGAGCTAGACCGGAGCAAGGTGAATGTAAGTATAAACAATCATTTAAGGGTTGCTTTGTATGACATTTATTTGGCACACCAGTAACGTGGGGCATTTGTGAGTTTAGAACCGGCTATTACCTGAGAATTCAATTATTTCAATAACAAAATGAGTGATCACGGGGAAAATTTAGAAGGAGAAAGCACTCCAGGTTTTAATCCAGAAAGTATGATGCAAAGTACAAGAAGAAGTACTGAACAAGTAGATTGGTTTGGTCGATTATTTGATAAATTAGAACAAAGTACTAGCTCAATAAATAAAAAAGTAGAAGAAATAAAAGTCATTCATAAAAACACAGATAAAGAGGTACAAAACATAAAGTTGACAATGCAAAAAAATGAATTAAAATCAAATGAGTCACGCTTAGAGGTTCAAAACAAATTAGAAAACTTAGAAAAAGCAATGAAACAATTAGCAGAACAAAACAAAGTTTCAAATTTAGGGGATGAATTATTAAATGACTCCAATTTTTCTCAAAAATTGGATCAGCAAATAGAAGTAGCTGTTGATAAAAATGTATCTCTACAGTTAAGTACAGATATGGATTTCTCTAATCCCATGAATAATCAAATTATTGAAGAAATAATTCAAAAGAATGAAGAAGTAGTTGAAATAAAAAACTGGTTGAATGAAAAAGATAAAACTTTAACCACATTAAGCGAGGTCGTTCAGAAGAAAAATAATGATTTTGCCACACTTAAAAACAACATAAATCAGGTTGATCAAAAATTAAATGCACTTACTAATCAAGTACAGAGCACATTTAGAGACAGTAACAATGAATCTTCTCCACAAGAACGAACTCTTTTAAAAAGCTTTGTGCAAGAATTAAATCTTAATTACAATTCTGATAATATAAAAAAATTTAAAGGGGATGGACAATATAATCCAAAACTATTCATAAAAAATATGCAATCAGCTACTGATAGTATTAGGGACTTAACAAAATTAAAATCAATAATAAGAAAAAACATGATTGATGATGCTGAAAATTGGTTTGGAATTGTGGAGGACAAATTTACTTCATTCAGTGAATTTAAACAACTATTTTTGAATCATTATTGGGGGGAAACCGAACAACAAAAAGTTCGTAGTAATTTGATTAGTGGGAAATATAGAGGGTTCATGGACCAAAGCATGACTAATTATGCAGCTCTTAAAATAAATGTAGCAAAACAATTAGATCCTCCTTGGTCAGAGAGAGACATTGTAAATAGTTTGTCTAGACATTTTGATTACGTAGTAATGGATAGAATCATTATAGAAGATGTTAAAACAATTGAACAACTATTAACTTTATTAAAGCGCCTAGAAAATTTGCATACAAGTCATAATAATCAAAACTATAGATTTCAAAATGTCAATAATAGAAATTTCAATTTCAATAATGAAAGAAATTATCAAAATCAAAATAACTACAATAATAATAATTTTCCCCGAAGACAAAATAACTATGATCAATTCAATAATAATGAGAACTTTAATAATAACAACAACAGAAATGGGAACCATCAAAATTTTCAGAATGGTAATAGAAACTTTAATCGTCAACAAAATCATTATAGAACAATGAGAAACAACGATCGGGAATTCAATAACCAGGGTCAAAGATTTAATTATAATGCAAACAGGCAGGGTGAATTTAGAAATGAACAGAGAGAGAGGAGAGAGGAAAATCCAAGAAGAAATGAAAATAGACAATTCCGATCTGCACCGATAAACAATAATGCTGCAATCAATCAAATAAATACAGCAACTTCATTAGAGGTTAGGGAACAATCCAACTCTGATGAACAGGATTTTCAATAAGTAGACCAAATGGGATAAACTCCTACCAACATCCAAGGGAGTTTATCAAAGAAACATCAATAGGTGATGAAGAAGATATGAAAATATTACCCTACATCTATTTAACTATCAACAATATTAAAGTAAAAGCTTTGGTGGACACTGGTGCTGAAATTTCATTAATAAATGGAGATTTGATAAAAAACAACTCGAATAATTTTGAAAAACTAATACTGAAAACTAACCCTATAAACTTAATAACTGCTAATAATAAAAAATTTTCTATGGTAAATAAACTTGTACTGGCAACGATAAGAATTGCAGATAAAGAAGTAAAAGAAAGCATCATGATGATTGATGACATGAAATTGGATTGTATTCTAGGTATGGAGCTACTAAAAAAATTTGAAATGAAGATAGATGTTCCTTTAAGAAAAATTACTGTTGGGGAGAAAGAGATAAAATGGATTATTGAAGAAAATTTGAATAAAGAAAATTTTAAAGTTTCAGGAGAACTGATAAATGTTAATTTTGTTAATCAGGAGAAGGAGTTTGAATTAGAAGGAATAAATGATAGTTTAAATGTTAAAAAGGAAGAATGGAGAGGTAACTTTATAAAATGTAAAGAAAGAAATTTAGAAACAGTAAAAAATCTTTTAGAGGAACATATAACATTAATCAATGATCAAAATAGAGTAGCAAAAGGATACGAACATCAGTTAACAATCATAAATGAAGAGAGCTTTAAATGCAAGAATTATCCTATACCACAAGCTTTCCGAAAACAAGTTTGGAAAGAGATAGAAAAGATGTTAGAAGATGGCATTATTGTACAAGCCAGTACAGCTTACATTAATCCACTTGTAATAGTTAAAAAAGCATCAGGAGAAATTAGAATTTGTCTGGATGCGAGAAATTTAAATCAAATTACAAAACCACAATATGAAAGTCCGCAAGGAATTGAAAGTTTATTAGGAAAAGTTAGAGGAAAGAAAGTTTTTTCAAAATTAGATTTAAAGAGTAGTTTCTGGTTAATTCCATTAGCCGAGGCATCACAAAAATACACAGGTTTCAGTGTGGATGGTCACACTTTTTACTTTAAGGTAGTACCATTTGGTCTTTCGACAAGCACAAGCGCATTGGTGAAAAGTATGCAGAAAATTTTAAAATATCATGAAGAGTATTGTGTTCATTATGTAGATGATGTATTGGTTTTCAGCAAAAATGATTTAGAACATGGGCAACAGCTCAAGAAAATTTTGGAAGCTCTGGATGAAGCAGGTCTAAAGTTGAATGTGGATAAGTGTGAGTTTTTTCAAGAAAAGGTCAATTATTTGGGTCTTTGCATAGCAAGTAATAATGTTGAAATTAATCAAGAGAGATTGAATGAGATAAAGAATTTTCCTCATCCTAAAAATTTAAGAACACTTCGAGGCTTCTTAGGTGTACTCAATTATTACAAAAGATTTGTGCCTGATTTTTCCAATAAAACACTACCTCTCATAGAACTTTTAAGAAAGAACAGAAAATGGAAATGGGGAGAAGAACAAGAAGTCGCATTTAATGAACTACGTTCAATTTTATTTAAAAACTTCAGCCTAATACATCCAGACTTTTCCAAGGAATTCATCTTAAGAACGGATGCTTCTCAATTTGCTGTATCAGCTGCCTTAACACAAGTCCAAGAAGAAATAGAGGTTCCTATCTGTTTTGCATCAAGAACACTAAGAAAAAGTGAATTGAATTACACCATAAGTGAAAAGGAGATGTTGAGCATAGTTTTTGCACTTAATAAATTAAGATACTACTTGATAGGAACAAAATTCATAATTGAAACTGATCATTCATCCCTTACATTTTTGATGACTACGAAGTTCACAAATAGCAGAATTTACAGATGGTCACTTCTGATACAAGAATTTAAATTTACGATCCGACACATAAAAGGAAAGGACAATGTAATAGCGGATGCATTCAGTCGAAAAGATAATCATGGTCTAAATAAAATAAAAGAAGTTCTTATTGCAGTTAATGAGATGTACTTGGAAGATGAACCCTACACAAAAGGATGCATAAAAGAAGCACAGCTGGAAGAGTCAATACAAACGCTTATCAATTTGGTCAAAAATAATCAAAACATTTACAAAGACTACCAAATTAAAGAAGATTGCTTAATAAAAACGGTGGATGAGAAGGAACTCTATGTTATAAATCATGAATTGGCTGAAGAAATAATCAAGGACCTACATTTGAAATATTGTCACATTGGAATTGATAAGACTTGGATGATCTTTAGAGAAAATTATTTCAGTCACAAAGATAGAAAAATCGTCAAAAAAGTTATAAACAACTGTTATTTATGTCTACTTGGTAAATACAAGAATTTTCACAATAAAAATTCAGTGCAAAATATTCTAGTTAATGATCCGGGTGATTTAATTGCAATAGATTATGTAGGAAACTTGATACAGAGTGGACCAGGAAATAAAAATATTCTGGTGATAATGGACATTTTCAGTAAATTTGTGAAGCTATATCCTACAAAAGCCTGTACCACTGCAATTACAATTGATTTATTAGAAGATTACTGTAGAAATGTAATAAAACCTAAGCGAATATTGGCAGATAATGCAACATACTTCAACAATCAGAATTTTAGAATGCATTGGCTTGATCAAGGAATCAAGGTAAATTTTTGTTCCATTAGACATCCCGCTGGAAATCCAAGTGAACGTTACATACAGGAAACTGTAAAATATTTGAGACTCCTAACATTTGAAAATAATCTGACCTGGTTTGATAAGATTGACATGGTTGAATCATACTTGAATGAAACACCTAGCACGGTGACTGGAATATCTCCAATTCTCTTAATGAAGGGACAACTGCCAGAAAGACCCTGGTTGATTGATCTCGAAACTGTAGACTTTAATAAAATTTTAAATAGGGCAAGAGACAAGTTAGTCAGATATAGGAACAATTATCTAAATAAAATAAATTCTAAAATAAAAAAGAAAAGAACATTCAACATAGGAGATTTGGTAATAGTAAAAAAATTAAGGGTAGGAAATAGATCTTTAAATCACTGTGCGAAATTGCTACTACCTTATGAAGGTCCATTTAGAATAAATCGCAGAGTGGCAGAAAACACGTTTGAATTAATAAATCCTATCAATGATGTAATTAGAGGCAGATTTCATTTATCTGACATTTATGAATTTAAAGGGGATAACATTTAAAATTTAGAAAAATTTAAATTGATAAGTTTTGAAAGATTTATTTAATTAAAGACATAGTATCTTTAAGAAGTTTATTATTTTATTTGGGTGGTTTATTTTATAAAATTTAAAATTTGGATATAGGGTTTTTGTAAATAATTTGGGATTTAATAAAATGTTTAATAGCCACAAAATAGGCGACTTTGTTAGAAATTTTCTCAGTTTCATTAAGGGTAATAAAAACTTAAAAATTTCGGGGGATATGTCGTATTTTGCTGGGTCCTTTGAAATTCATATGGGTGAAAGGCCTGACAAGCTAATAAGGTTTTTCTCTCATGCAATGACATTTATGTTTTGTACAAACAGGAGCTTTGTTCGGGTCTGGCTGAGCTCAGTAATTAGCAGCACTATGCTAACATGATTTAGCAGCAAAGCAAGAAGGGTCTCAAAGGGGTACAATTCAAAAATCAAAATCCTGACTTCACACGATTTCTTATAAGTAAAGAAAAAAGACTGTGGATATCTTTTAAATGTGTTGTAAGCTCTCTGGTCAATCTCGGGAAGAAATTTGTCACTTCAGATTTCACAAGGGCAAGGTAATTGCAAGGAAAATCAAAAATTCTTGTAAAACTTTGTTATCTCTTAACCTAAAATCACATGGATTCTAAAATGTAAAATTTTGTAACAAATAACAAATCTTGTAACTTGTGAGGTATAACATTCTTTGAGAAATTCTTCATAGTGTTGTTTAAAAGTATTCAAAAGCTGGTTATGTGCGGTTTAGTGGCGGAGTGATAAAAAAAGGTCGTCTGTACAAAAAATGGAAGTGACTCCAGTCTCGTCGCTGCATCTCGGTGGAAATGGTGAATTCTGCAATACAAAACATTTTAAAATAGTCTAAGAGCGAGAAAATCACATAAAAACTTACCTACAGACGTTTATTTAACTTCATAGCGTGGCATTTGGAAAATTTGGATGGAATTAAGAAGTGAAGATGGTACAATAGACACAAAATTTTAGGAAATTTTGACAAAATCACAAAATTTTTAGTATGCATTGTGCACTCCATCGATGTGGTTGCGTGCAATCGAACTCAACCAATATTAACTTTTGGATCATTAATTTGGAGGTTAGAAACTTTGTACCTCGCCGATGGTAACGAAACTTCGTAGATGGAAAACAAATGCAGCTCTTAAGTTTGAGATGCCTTTCATTGTAAATTTATCCTTTTGCTAAATGCATTGTTTTGGTGAAAGATGCAATTCGACATCTTTGAAGACAAGCCGCTAGTGATTTTGTTATTTAGCTATTTTAAGGGTTAGCACTTCGTTAATTTGGAGGTTACAACACCAAAAGAATGTGGACAAGTTTAATGGACACCATGCACTTACGAGATCAACACTCAACTAACTGAGGGAAATTTTATCAAGCTCCGATCCTGCGCAGATGTCAAGCGTGAGTCATGGCTTAACAACAGGTGCACTTGTAGATAAAGGTATTTCGAACAGAATTTATTATTAAATTTTTCAAACAAAATTTTTGAACTTTACGGCGTCACGATTAACCCAAGGGTAAAATTAGTGACTACCAATCAACATTTAAATAAATTTATTCATTTAATCAGCAACAAAGACTGTTGAATTTAATTTTACGCGAACTTAAAAATAAAAGAACATTTTACGTTTGCGTTGACGGTGCGTCAACTCAAAAAAAAGAAGAAAGAAGAGAATCCAGCAAAATTTCAACGAATTTATTTCTTTGTAAGGGAATTTCCCAAATTAAATTTGTAAAATATTGAGTTTGTAATTCAAACTGGTACCAGGTAAATTTTCTATAAATCAATGATACTTATAAATTTGAATATAAAAATTTCTTTGCAATTACTTTTTATTCGTTGCTTGAAAGTGGGAGTTTTTGGGAGAAATCCACAGTAAAAATTTTATCATTCAAAAGGTTTTGATGAGTTGTTTTGAGAGCATTTCAAAGTTTTGCATAAATTGTTCATCGTTGGGCTGAGCTAGACCGGAGCAAGGTGAATGTAAGTATAAACAATCATTTAAGGGTTGCTTTGTATGACAATATATTGCAATGTACCACTACCACGTCAATAGAAATGATCACGTTTTGATTCAAAGTTTTTAATTTATTAACAAAGGTAGCACGAGACTTATTTGTTCAAACGAAAAGGTTTCATCCGACACCAAAGATTTGTTTTAACGTCAGAAATATACATGAAGAAAAGAGGTCACGGAACGAAATAACAAAAATAAATTCAAATGCAACGTTTTAATTCTGTTTATAAAATAAAGGTTTGTTAAAATTGTAAATTAATTTAAGTAGTTATAAGAAATGTAATTTGAAATCAAAAAAAATATTGTTCAAAGCATTAGTTATAAAAATGTGTTGAAACGTAGAACTTTTAAAATAACAAAAAATTTTACATGTGTCAAAGTGCTTCGTAACTCAATGTACCACAAACGGGAACAACATCTTCTTCAAAAGTTACTGGAAGATCGGCAAAGATACAAGAACTTTAATTCAATTAAATCTGAAACATAAAAATTTTATTAAAAATTTTACAATTATTTTGGGCTAAGTACGAACCTGGAAATTATAACGTCAAAAATATCGATTTTACATCGACCAATAAAACAAAATCAGAAGTGCCTTGGAAAATACGAGTAGCTATGATAAAAAACAATTGGAATAGGTTGTTGATTGCTTAATAAAGTTAATGGCGGTGAATTTTTGTGTGTCCAGCTAAAAAGTTAAAAATATAAAAAAATTTGTTTAAGAAAGTGAATAAAAAGCTTAGTAATTGGAAGAACATTATACTTACGTATTTACAAAGTGAAAATTTGTGCAAAATTGAGAAGAATCACTATTATTTTGAAAGAAAACTTTAGTCACGATACAAATAGAAGCGACCATGAGGAAATTTAATCCAGAAAGATTCCACACCATTGAAGGTCATCGAACGAATACCACTGCATAATTTCATGGTATATGAACCGAACAAATAGAAATACACCAGATAAAAGGTACCGTCCCATTCAAAATTATTAAAAACATAAAATTTAGTGAAAATTGACGATTAACTACACACGTGCGGGAAAACGTTTAGGTTTATCATAGAATTAAGATCTTTGTCATTAGGTATAAGAATTTTATTAATTTTAGTCATTTACATTTTGAAATTCATAATAAAAAAACGATTAGCTATATAAAACGGAGCATAATTTGTGTATGATAATTCCGAGAGCCACAATATTGCATTTCAGATTTAAGATTTGGCCAAGGAAAGAACCCAGCGTGAGAGAAGGTAAGTCTGTGCTATCCGAAATAGTTAAGCCGAGGCATAAATTTATTTTATTTGTATTTGTCAAGAATAATTTGCTTACATTTCTATTAACGAGGTACTTTTACGTACACTTGTACAAGGCATTAACATTACAGAGTGCAAGCCTAATAAAGCTCCGGGGCTGCACAGCATTATTTGGCGTCACAACGTGAGGCACGAGTCACCTCGAGTAACCTCGTACCACGAGTAAAATTAGGTTATTACAACTAAAAATACTAGATAGGTTAGTTACAACGAAAAACTTCATCAAAATTATTTACAACAATAACATAAAACTAAAAATTTTCTTAAAATTAAAATTAAAAATATTCCTATTACTAAAATTAAACGTACGTCATCAATTAACTTAAAAAACTATTTCCTTATAACTAAATTGCTTAAAAATAAATTACGATGGCTGAAAAATCGGATAGGACTATAAGGTATGAAAAGAAAAATCCTGAAGTCATAGATGAAGGTACAGAAGACATAGAAACAGAAAAGGAGGAAGAAACGTCAGAGGAGGGGGTATCGATAACCGAAGAAGTGACAGGCAGTGAAATGCTAATACAATTAGATGTTGACGAAACACCTAAGGTGGAAAATAAATCAGAAATGCAAATAATACAAGAGATGCTAGCAGCGTTGTGCAAAACTACGACAAACACACAAGAAAGGTTAAACGAAAATAGTCAGAAAACAGATTTAATTTTAAAAAATACAGAAGACATCAAGAACATCATACGAAATTTGAAAATGGGACCTAAAACCTATTCTGATCATGAAGACGAAACAAATTCAAAAGAAATAAAGGTAGAAGAAAATATTAATTTGGCAAATGAAACGGTAAAGTTGGAAGCCGAAGTTATTCCAACATCATCAACGAAAAAATATCGGTCATACCAAGTGTTAAAAAGAAAAGCATACAAACGGGTGCAGTTGAAATTTAAAAAGTTACAGTTAAAACGAAAAGGCCAAATAAGGGGCATGCGAATTAATAGTAAAATATTACAAAGCGATTTACAAAATAAAACGGGCACATTTAAAAATACAAAATTTTACGATTTAACAAATTTCGACACAATATTTAAATTTAAAAGATTTCATAACGTAACTAACATAAAATCTAAAAACTTAACACATAAACGGGTCAATAACAATTTAAAATTTACAACATCAGGGGGTAGTAAAAATTTTACAAATAAAAATTTAATCAATGCACAAAGCCGGGTTAATAAAAGAAAATTTATGAAAGCAAGTCTTAATAACGATTTTACAAACTACAAATTAAATAAACTAAGAAATTATAACGACATCGGCAAGAAGACAAAAAACAATTTACAAAAGAAGAAAATTAATTTACAAAGGAAAATGTTAAGAAATAACAAGATGCATTGGACGAAGAGGTCCAACATGAAATTAAACATTAAAATAAAAAGAAATGATTACGTTAGTCAGAGAAGATTATTCAAGCGGAGAAAAATTAAGATTAAAAGAGTACGTTTCAAAATAAAAATATCATTACTATTTTCCTAAGCGGTGAAAGAAACACCATAGCGAAACTTAAATAAAAAATTAATAAATAAAATTTTAACAACTTCTATATAAACCGCTAGAGAAAATAGTAAGAAATAAAGACAATTGTAAATATAATTTTAAGACATGGATAAGACAAGTACCGAATATGACAATTATAATATGATGTGAACATGATATAGCAATGTAAATATGATATGAAGCTATTAAAATTATGACGAAAAAAATGATTTGACCAAGATGAAATTTTGAAAAAGCGACGTGTAAAAAGAATAATAAATGTACGAAAGTAAATAATTATTGAAAATTTTAATTTATTTAATGAGGTTCAATTATAAAATGCGCGAAAGAAAATTTATTTAGGTAGATCAGTTTGAATAAATGATATTATTAGGTGACCAAAAATGAGAAGAAATAAAATAGTAAATAACAGATCGTAAGAAATAGGGTTTAAAATAAATGGTATCCAAGAATAGATTTGACATTGAAATATGAAGAATTATAAATATTATGGGAAAAATATGATTGAATATGATAATGATTATGTAGAATTATGAATAAATATTATGAAATATTATGGGGGGGAAAAACAAATGAATATAATAATGAAAATATGATGATAAAAAAATTTATTAAGAGATACCAAATATAATTAAAAGAGAAAACCAATTAATAAAAGGGTAAGAGAAAAGATAATTTAGGTCACAAAATATGAGTATATGAAAATTGTATTAAAACCTTACTTAAATAAAGATAATCAGAATTGAATAAATGAAGTTTACATAGTTAACAACCAAGTAAAAATTAAACAAGTAGTTAAAATTTTAAAAATAAATCAAGTTATGAAACAACGAACAGTATAAACATGCCAGTAAAGAGCAACTAATAAAAAAATAATCTTGGTCAGGTTAATTAAGTAAGTTAGTATATAGGATAGTTTTGTTGAATTTGATTAGTTAGTTTGGGACATTTGATATGATTTAATAATTTAATTTTGAGTTTAGTTATAATTGTTAGTTAAAATCGTTACATTAAAAATTTAGTTTGATATGTTTATGAATAAACGCACGTGTGTTAATTAAGAAATTTACCACAAAAATAGGTATTTTCAAATAAATTTCAATTAACACAGGCGGTAATGCAATGTACCACTACCACGTCAATAGAAATGATCACGTTTTGATTCAAAGTTTTTAATTTATTAACAAAGGTAGCACGAGACTTATTTGTTCAAACGAAAAGGTTTCATCCGACACCAAAGATTTGTTTTAACGTCAGAAATATACATGAAGAAAAGAGGTCACGGAACGAAATAACAAAAATAAATTCAAATGCAACGTTTTAATTCTGTTTATAAAATAAAGGTTTGTTAAAATTGTAAATTAATTTAAGTAGTTATAAGAAATGTAATTTGAAATCAAAAAAAATATTGTTCAAAGCATTAGTTATAAAAATGTGTTGAAACGTAGAACTTTTAAAATAACAAAAAATTTTACATGTGTCAAAGTGCTTCGTAACTCAATGTACCACAAACGGGAACAACATCTTCTTCAAAAGTTACTGGAAGATCGGCAAACATACAAGAACTTTAATTCAATTAAATCTGAAACATAAAAATTTTATTAAAAATTTTACAATTATTTTGGGCTAAGTACGAACCTGGAAATTATAACGTCAAAAATATCGATTTTACATCGACCAATAAAACAAAATCAGAAGTGCCTTGGAAAATACGAGTAGCTATGATAAAAAACAATTGGAATAGGTTGTTGATTGCTTAATAAAGTTAATGGCGGTGAATTTTTGTGTGTCCAGCTAAAAAGTTAAAAATATAAAAAAATTTGTTTAAGAAAGTGAATAAAAAGCTTAGTAATTGAAAGAACATTATACTTACGTATTTACAAAGTGAAAATTTGTGCAAAATTGAGAAGAATCACTATTATTTTGAAAGAAAACTTTAGTCACGATACAAATAGAAGCGACCACGAGGAAATTTAATCCAGAAAGATTCCACACCATTGAAGGTCATCGAACGAATACCACTGCATAATTTCATGGTATATGAACCGAACAAATAGAAATACACCAGATAAAAGGTACCGTCCCATTCAAAATTATTAAAAACATAAAATTTAGTGAAAATTGACGATTAACTACACACGTGCGGGAAAACGTTTAGGTTTATCATAGAATTAAGATCTTTGTCATTAGGTATAAGAATTTTATTAATTTTAGTCATTTACATTTTGAAATTCATAATAAAAAAACGATTAGCTATATAAAACGGAGCATAATTTGTGTATGATAATTCCGAGAGCCACAATATTGCATTTCAGATTTAAGATTTGGCCAAGGAAAGAACCCAGCGTGAGAGAAGGTAAGTCTGTGCTATCCGAAATAGTTAAGCCGAGGCATAAATTTATTTTATTTGTATTTGTCAAGAATAATTTGCTTACATTTCTATTAACGAGGTACTTTTACGTACACTTGTACAAGGCATTAACATTACAGAGTGCAAGCCTAATAAAGCTCCGGGGCTGCACAGCAATATATGTAGAAAGTTAATTATTTAAATATTTTTATTTATTTAAATTTAAATTTTATTTATTTATTTTTTTATATATTTGTTAGAATAAAAAACTTTTAATATTAATTTTACTCTAGTTATGAGTTATGCAATTTATCCAGGTTTACTAATAAATCCTAAACTAAATAGTATAAATATATCGCAATTGTTCAGATTTGTTCCAAGTTAACGATTTTATTTCTACCAGTTGTTTATTAGAAATAAAAGTTTTACTTATATAGTATTTTTTTATCTGAAAATCCGATGATACGGATCATCGGATATAACATAATTCCCGGTCACTACACATACAATACAATGCAATACCTTACATTTTATATAAGAAATTTTGGGCTTGTCAACCAGTGGCTAGCGCTAAAGTTTGTTCCGCGATTTACGCGATTAACGTTAAACTTCCGACTTTTATTTTTTACGATACAATCCAATACAAATGAATACAACAAAATACAACCAAAAAAATTTTGAATATTTGAAAAGGGGGGGCCAGCGCTAAATTTTGTTTCGCGATTTACGCGGTTAAGGTTAAACTTCCGACTTTTATTTTTTACGATACAATCCAATACAAATGAATACAACAAAATACAACCAAAAAAAATTGGAATTTTTGAAAAGGGGGGCCAGCGCTAAATTTTGTTTCGCGATTTACGCGGTTAAGGTTAAACTTACGACTTTAATTTTTTACGATACAATCCAATACAAATGAATACAACAAAATAAAACCCAAAAAAATTTGAATTTTTGAAAAGGGGGGGCCAGCCCAAATAACGGTTTTTCGCGATATTTATTTTAATGCTTCGCAAAATAAAAAAAATTTTGTCAATACAATCTAATACAAATGAATACAACACAATACAAAAAAAATTTTTTTGGTTTTCGAAAAAGGGGGGGCTAACTTCACGCACATGTAATACATCCAACAATTTGGAGATTTATAGATGGTCTAAAAAAAAGTACAGAAAAATCGCGACATATTCTATGAACGTCTGGTGGCTGGAAACCCTGCACCTCCTAAATTAAAGAAATTTAGGGATGCAGATGCACGAATTGTTACAATTATAAGAGATTTTAATAATAGAGATATTATCGAATATCTGCGTGGACTAGCGCATAATTTTGAAATTCAACCATAGTATTTTGTACGCAATATGTGCATAATTATGTAATTTGTAGGTAATAACCTGTAATATTATTTATATATTTTTTATTTTATACTGTAATTATTTTATTCACATTGTAAATAAATAAATAAATTCCAATAAATCTTTATATTTATATTGATATTATAAATATATAACCAAGTTCATGAAAACTTACTTGAATTCCCTAATTGCAATATACTAATTTATGACAATGTAGCCATTACAAATTTAATTTATAAGATATTTTTTAATTGGGTACAGGTCTTTTAATATTTTAAATATTAACCAACGTTTCGGATCCTTTACACGTGGTCCATTTTCAAGACTAAAAATTAATTAATTATTACAATATAATTCTATAAATTGTAGCGCTTTTTATGAAATTAATTGACAATGTAAATTTAATCAATTGTTATTGATTATTTTAGTCTTTTAATATTAAAAGACCTATACCCAATTTAAAAAAATATCTTATAAATTAACAAATAAAGGTCAACTATAATACAAAAATTTCTTACAAATTTATATTACTCTAATCTTGGGATCCTGAATAACCTTAACAAAATGAAAAATTAGTTTGATAACCAAGATCATGTAATTTAAAAATTAAATCTTTTCCCCAGAGTCCTTTATTTCTTTAATAATTTGAGACGCGTCTAGAGAATTTAAAATATTCTCATCTTCGGTCGAAAAGAGGCTGTAGGATAAAAAACCAGAAATTAGCCAATGAAAACATAACACGTAACATTATTATACTTACTACATAAATGTAAAAGTTTTCAATAGTAGATAAATTAATCAAAGACGGGCCTATACATCAAAACATTAAAATAAAGTAAACAGACTTAGTGAAACTTACGAATACTACTAACAGAAATTTTAAAAATTACAAAAATATAATTTTTGTAATATTTCTATAGTCTCTTTTGACCGAAAATGAGGATATTTTAAATTCTTGAAAAGCGTCTCGAATTATTAAAAAGGTTAGCGCTGAATCGTCTTAGCGCCCAATCGGGTTTGCGCCTAAATGGGCTACGCCGAATCGTCCCCGCGCCGAATCGTCCTCACGCCGAACCGTCCTCACGCCGAATCGTCCTCACGCCGAAACGTCCTCGCGCCGAATCGGTATTGCGCCGAACTGGCTACGCCGAACCGGCGGCACCGAACTAGCTACACCGAATCGGCGGCGCCGAAAAGTCCCATTCCCGACGTACATACATGTACGTTTTGCATTTGATGATATTGACGGCCAAGTGCTCTAAATGTACGCAATGAATTCTATGTGTCAGACCGGGTGCCGTACAACTTTTAGCATTTTTTATATATTTGAATTTCGGATGGCGCACATGTTGCGTTTATTTTATTTTATCTTTCTTGAATAATACGACTAATAATGTTTACTTATTTATTTATTGACAGAAATAATGATTTTCTTGACGCAAATATTTATTATCCGTAAAATGGAGGTTATAGAGCAAATTCGAAAATCGGTCTCGCTTGAATACTTTTCCAAAAAATGGTGTTGACAGAACCGAATTTGTGGTCCAATAATCTTTTAGACTCGGTTTGTATACGGTTTAATAAACTTCAGAATTAACCGTGTCTTCCCACATTCAACGTTAGATTTCTAGTTGCTTTCATTTGATTTGCATCAAAAATTAATTTGAAATATTCCTATTTCTGAAAATAAATGTTATGTATGTAAATGTAAGTCACTTTCAATGCTTATCAAAATACTGCGTCTAGTTGAACATTTTATGCTCGACCTTCAATGTATTATAATTTCCCGGCCAGTGCATTAAATAATGCATTACCGCACCAGTCCTGAACTGGTTAATAAAAACGTGGCGATATTTATACTATAAAGTATAAAACGCTATATAATTCACATTAAATTTATGAAAGATATTGATGATAGTTGTTATACCGCAAATAAAATGAATCACTTAATTTTGAAAAGCTTATCAAAAATTAAAATATCAAATTATGCCGATGTCTTCAACAGGTAAAGATAATTACATAAATTAATATTTATACTTCTTTGAGCTTGGGTCATTGTTATATTTATGCTATAAATAGCCTATATTCCATAGTACATCTTCAAGAGTTATTACAAACTTTGCAATGTATTAGGAAATAGGTAAGGGAAAATGGTATTTACTCGAGTTTGAATACAAACCTACTAAAAGCATTAATAGCAGTTTACACATATATCTCTTCATGAATTTATACATCGGATTTCACAATATTCGATACTGTCTTCCGTCCGGCATTATCTTCATAATATAATAATATAAAACTTTTTTAAATAAATTAGTTAATTTAAACTTTTTAAAAAATGTTTATTTGAGCTTTCGGTGTTGTTTAACACCATCATCAGAAAATAATGAACATTTTTTTAAGTAAAATAGTTAATTTAAACTTTTTAAAAAATGTTTATTTGAGCTTTCGGTGTTGTTTAAAACATTTTTTAAAAAGTTTAAATTAACTATTTTATTTAAAAAAGTTTTATATTATTATAATATTATCAATAGTTAAAAGTCTTATATTATATCTTCATAATAAGCAATATAAGAATAGAAACAAATACAATACTACAACTACAAAAACATCGATAAATTGTATAGACATCAAAACAGATTATAATTATAGTTGCT
Source organism: Podabrus alpinus (assembly GCA_932274525.1). Lineage (NCBI taxonomy): Eukaryota > Metazoa > Arthropoda > Insecta > Coleoptera > Cantharidae > Podabrus > Podabrus alpinus. The sequence continues at coordinate 44,409,903 of OW026456.1, read as the reverse complement.
TACAATTAGAATAACCTAGAAATTATGTTGCGTTGCCAACGTCACTAAAAGAATGATTTACATACTAAGGTAAATATGGAAACCAAATTTTCGTACGCTTCCAGATATCACCATATTAGAAGGATGTCTTCTTTGACCAGCACCGTTTTCTAATTAGTTGAATGATTTCCAAGTGGTCGAGACGCAACGGAGCGTTTCATCGTTTCAATCCCGTTCAAGGAAAACCCGCTAGTTTTAGGCGATTCGTACGCTATAGACCAAAAAAGATTTCTCTCATTAGAACGGCACCTCCTAGCCAATCCAAAACTTCTAAAGTACAAGTCTGACCAGCAAACTTCGCGTTCTGTTCAATGGTTTATTGCCTACTTTGTCAGGGCACTCTTTGAATAGCATCCAGATGGTTGGTCCAATATTGCAGCAAGACTTACTTACTATCCTTATTCGATTCCGAAAGCATCCTTATGATATCTCTGCCGACATAGAGAAAATGTATAGTTCAAATCGAACCATTGCAAAGACCTTTACAAAGAATTTCATGGCGTTCTTCTCCTACAAGTCGCCTCGTACCTCGCAATTTGTTCCCTTGTTTAAGTACCAAAATTAGAGCTCTGTGGAGCTGTCCTGCTCAGCAAATTACTTCACCAAGTTTTGAAATTCATGAAATTGCAATTTTCTGCTTCCATTTTATGGTCGGATGCCACCATCGTTTTAGGATGGTTGAAGACTTCCGAATCTCGATAGGAAATTTCCAATTTCAGCATTCATAATAACGTGCTATCCCCAATAGTCACATACAAATTCACCCGCAGGTATCGAGAATGTAGGCCTTGATAAGAGCAACAAGACTAGTGGTGGCATAAATTGAATCTCCAGTATAACTAATTGACAATAATATCAACTTATAGATAAAATAATAGTATGTTACACACCAAGTTGCTAAAGCAGGCCATTTTAATCTCACGTGCGAATTGCAAACCTGCGATGGTGGGGGTAGCGATAGCTACCCCTTCCACCAAGGGGTCGCTAGCACAAGAGATTTAATGGCTCTTTAGCCACGAGTTGTGTATACTATTTTATGCAATCCTAATAACTACCGACAATAAATAGCCGAAAAGAAAAATTGAAATAAACAGGTACAAATTAAATTATAAAAATTGATGTGGCAGTTAAAAAGCGCATTGCAAAAGATAACAATGTATGCAAAATTACTTTGTAATTAAGCATAAATTGTATATTAATGTTTCCCAATTACAAATGATAACAGTGGTTGTATGATTAAAAGAAAGAGCGCTTACGTATATTATGAAGCTTTGGCAGCATAAAACGCATAAAACGCCTACACGTCGAAAGAATATCTCATTGCAATGCGATAACGCATTCCTTTCAAGGAAGCGATAAATAATTATAACGTAAGATAAAATATAGCATGTAGACTTTTGTTGAGTCAATAATTATGTCATACTGTGATCCCAAGGGACTAAATGACGTCCCAAGGGACTAAATTTTAACGTGGGACCGAAGAAGGTCATTACGAACCGCAAAAGTAGTCATAAATCCACGATAAACACGCAAGGATTGCATAAAATAAGTTATAAATAATATCTTACCAAACTCATAAAGAGTTATATTTTATGACCCAATTAATATAAAAAAAACATAAAAATTTTAAATTCTTAATACGTTACCAAGTTACAACGCTGTCATTAAATCGTTCAAAATATATTTGAACAAAACAATGAAAACTAGAAGTTTTATATATCCTATTAGGATTAAAGTTAGAAAGGGATCGCAAATAGCCGAAACTTCGTAGTTACGTGTAAAATATTGTTGTAACCCGCCTTGATTAGAAAGTAACATAAGAAAGCCAGGCTCAAAAGAAAGCACAATCGGGGATGTTTTTTAAAAGTTATAATAATTAATGGTTTATAATAAATTGTAATTCTAAGGTATTTAATTTTAAGTTGGTAGTTCATCCAAATGCTTATAAACGATGCGTAGGCGGAAGACGCGCAAAAAAACAACGATATTTAAAAAAAATAGGGATACCCAAAACAAATCAAGAGGAAAAACAAAAAAAAAGGAATAACTATAAAAATAAAAATAAATTAATAATAAACGACGATTTTGTTTATTTGAGAGCGTACCAGACGGACGTGTTCAATTTCATTTTTCAAAATAAAATATTGTGATTTGAATTCATCAACAAGAGTTCGGGGTGTGAATCATTATCGATAATCAAGATAAATATTGATTATCTGATAGGGGCAGATATGTGTTTAAACAGCGAGTGAGTATAAGATTTCGCAAAGACGAAGTTCTCACAAGGCTGTTCGCACGGACTAAGGTTCCGTGTTTTCCTACGGGGAAAAGATATTACGATCTATAACAGATAAATTAGTGATTTGATGTAATAGACCCTAAGTTGCTCCGTGGCTCAGACGAATGAGTAGACTTCAAAATCTTGCTTCTTATCTCGGGTGTGGATACTTTATTTAGAGAATTGCTTATTAGGTTCTTAGGTTCACGAAAGAAAAATCATATTCGGCGAATATACTTTTGTGTCCTCACAGTGCTCAGGGTCGCTTATTAGTGAAGATTCTTCAGACGTGACACACAATCAAAATAAGAAACAGGACATATCTAACACAATTTATTATCAACATTCACATATAACAACAACCAACAATACAATTATATTACTAACTACAATCAACATATAATCAAACAACTTAAAATCCCTACTGATTTTCTGATAGAATATTGTAAAGCTTTACCTTATCTGTTTGTTTCCGTTTATCGCACTTAATTTCGCGCACTGACGAACTTTAGACCACTTCTTCCTTCACCTATCCTTCTCCACGTACTAACTTCTCGTGTTCCGTTATCCAATTCTGAACCAAATTAACCAATTCTTTTAATTCAAATCGGTCCAATTCTGCAACACCCTTACTTCTCCTGCTATCTATTTGCGTCAAACCCTACTGATTTGAGACTCTCTTTATCTTTGGAACTGCTCCACAATTAATTCTCCTTCTATCTATCGGATTCAAACACAACTGGTCTGATCCTCTCTTTATTTTTGAACTGCAAGACACTTAATTCTCTTTATTTATCAACTGCTTTCAAACACAACTGGTCTGCATGTCGTCTAATCAGCAACTCTTAAACACGACCGGTCTGCGGGTCATCTATTTTGCAACTCCACTAAACACAACTGGTCTGCAGGTCATCTTTTTTTGTAACTCCTCTAAACACAACTGGTCTGCAGGTCATCTTTTTTGTAACTCCTCTAAACACAACTGGACTGCAGGTCTTCTTTTTTGTAACTCATCTAAACACAACTGGTCTGCAGGTCTTCTTTTTTGTAACTCATTTAAACACAACTGGTCTGCAGGTCTTCTTTTTTGTAACTCCACTAAACACAACTGGTCTGCAGGTCTTCTTTTTTGTAACCCATCTAAACACAACTGGTCTGCAGGTCTTCTTTTTTGTAACTCCCCTACCGCTCTTTATTATATTGGCCTGGTTACCACTCGCATCTCCCTGCTTATGTTTTATTTTTTATTATCATTACAAACCAAACTTAAATCTAGCAACATTTTTATTTTTTATTCACATTCATACTGAACAAAATATTATAAATAAAATGGACATATCCTCCCTCTTATTTTGATTGTGTATCCCGTACACATTTATGAGGGAGCTTGTAGTGGACACAACAATACATATATTAAATGATATATTACTCATGTTATGGTACACAAATTTACAGTAAAAATATATATAGACAAATATCGGATAAAAATCAATAGTTAAAATTATTATTTGACGCTGCAAAAAATATATTGGTCGCAAGCTTACGCAAAATTCGCAAGATAAATTAATACTTAAGTAATTTTACATACAAAAAGAAATATTGACACGCATTTGTGTCCAAAAGGAATAATTTACACATTTATTTGGCCATGGGCTAATATTCTACCTTTTTTTTTGTAGTATGGAGGCGTAAATTGCAGAGATGTGAAGTAATCCAATGTTGATCAATTGGTGATTGATGGTGTTGATTGATTTACTAGCCTTGACCCAGAGAGAGAATCTAACGATAATGATTGTGGTATCACTTTTTGAAGGGCGTCACTTGACTGACGCGATATTATGTTAATTTGAATTACACACCGTTGGTTTAATAGTAGAACGGTATACCTCACCATCTGTCGTATGGTGAGGCGGAGTTGTTGACTGCCTTGTCTGCAATGCGTGGGGTATCGTCGTCGGGTCCTGATGGTTTGCCTTGCAGTGTCTTGAAGGCTGTCCTGTATCTTGTCATCGAGCCACTCACATATCTTGTGAATTTGTCTTTCTCTTTGGGTGCATTTCCAGATTGCCTGAAGGTTTCTGCGGTGGTTCCGATACATAAGAGGGGCAAGATAACATCTCCCTCGAATTACCGCCCCATATGTCTGCCGCCGGCCATGTCGAAGATTTTTGAATACGCGATGCTGAATAGACTATTGTCCCATTTGGAGAGGCATGATGTTGTTGCGGGAGAGCAGCATGGTTTCCGTAGCTGCCGCTCTACTATGACGGCTGTCGACTCTTTCATGACGATGGTTATGAATTCTTTTGATAGGGGTGAGCATCCTGCGGCTTTGTTCTGTGACTTGAGCAGAGCTTTTGACTGTGTTGATCATTCTATACTGATGGAGAAGCTGGCTAAGTATGGAATCAGGGGAGTGGTTGCTGAGTGGTTTCGTTCTTACTTGTCTGGTAGAACTCAGTTTGTGAAGATAGGTTACACCCGTTCGGATGGTGTTCGGTCCAATTTTAGATCTTCGTTCCTTCCTATCAACATTGGTGTGCCGCAGGGGTCAGTTTTGGGCCCAATTCTTTTCTTACTTTTTGTCAATGATCTGTTATCTTTCGTTGACTTTATGACCATTATGTATGCTGACGATACATCGTCTGTGGTGTCGGATGGGTCTCTGGGGGAGGTTCGTGGTGCTCTTAATCATCTTCTCGCACAGCTGAGTGGGTGGTTTGGTCATAATCGGCTTCGACTTAACTTGGCTAAGACTGGATATATGATGTTCCACAACATTCGGAGTCGACGGGATCTGGACCTTGATCTCCGACTGGATGATTGTGTGATTCCGCGGGAGTCCAGCGTAAAATTCTTGGGGCTGCATGTGAATGAGGTGCTTGACTGGAGGGATCACTGTAGATACATTATGGGGCGCCTCAGTTCCATCTGTTATCAGATTAGATGCCTCAGAAGTGTTGTGGATGTACATATTCTGAGGGTGTTTTACTATGCGCATGTGCACTCTAGGCTATCCTATGGGGTCTGTTTTTGGGGTGGTTCTCCGATGGCTGGGAAGGTCTTTGTGTCCCAAAAGAGAATTGTTCGGTGTATCGCGGGGGTGGCATCTAGAAACTCGTGTAAACCGTTATTTAAACAACTTAAAATTCTTTCTCTTCCCTCTGTTTACATCTTCGAGCTCCTTGTCTATGTTTATAGAACCAAAGGTATTCATCAGCGGAACTCCGATGTTCATGACCACAACACTCGCGGTAGGGACGATTTCCGTCCTGCACTTCACCTTTCCAGTGGGACGAGGGGGTCTCCTGTGGCGGTGGGAACGGCCCTGTTCAATGCACTGCCTGTAAAAATTAAAAATTTGAAAACGGAACTATCGTTTAAAGCGGCCGTAAAGGGCATTCTCATGGAGCACTGTGTGTACTCGGTTCAGGAGTTTCGTGATCTGTTGAAATGTCTGTAATTGCATTTTGTATATGTATTTTTTCTTTTGTACTGCGTGACTTGTCCTATATATTGTAATTTAACAGGATTGAATATATATTATTATTATTATTATTATTATTATAAGTTTAATTACATCGCACTATTTGTTTCGTATTAGTTAAAAATAGCGCACTTGATTATTTGTCTTTTAGTTATTGAATCCTTTAACTCGATAGAATTGTTAAGAGATAGACGATAGTTATTAATTTTAGCACTTTTCGTGTATTGTTGTGTCTTTAAAATGATAATAATTTTGAGGTGGTATTACAATTTATTTTTATTAATACTTTCGCTAAGTTCAAGTTAATTTCACTACGGTAATAATTGTTCGCACGATACTCGATTTCGCCGCCGAATTACTATTCGAATTTATTAGTTCATTCACCAATTTAAAATTGTTCATTAATTGTTAGATTGGACTTCTATATTTTTTATCACTTATGTTTTAATTTCACGATAATAATTTCCGTAATTCGATAGTTGGTTAGGTAATTATTTTAGAGTTAACTTATTCCGAACCGGAAAATTAGGTAGATAATTATTCTTTCTTACGTAGGTACGAAGAAATTATTAGATAGGAGTTACCAGTTCAACTTGTACCAGACAACTAACTATTTTCTCCCTCGCAGGAAATAATTTGCATGGGGAGGGTGATAACATATCTTGGAGAAAAATATAAAATTCAAGGTCTAATTCTAATTACGGATTGCTATATTGGCATTTTGAACAGCATCTGGTGCGGCTTTCTCTTGATAGTTACAATGAGACCGGGTGGTTTGTTACATTTTAACTCTTTATGAATAGATACTACATTGTAAAATGGTTTTATCAATTATAATGCATGAGCTAGTGATTGTAATAAATCTTTAATCAACGGATAGTTGCTTACGCATTTCTCACGTTAACTTTGTAACCATTTTAATATAAGCTTCATTCTTCGAGTTTTATACTTTGTATTTAATTTATTATAATAAAATTGTCGTATGCAATTTTCGGTTTATTCTTATCTACAGTGGAAATTCATTATTACGACTATACTTTTATTGAAGTTTTTCAATTATAAAGGAATCTTATACTTGTTAAGTATTATTTTGTGTTTTTGCAGTATACAGGGTGTTGCAATAGAGAACTACGGTGCACGCCGTAACAAAGAGTTGGAGAAGCAATTGGGCTAGAACTGTCTCATGTAAGGGACATAGACAAGCAGATTACAATTTGGACCAGGCGATATTAGTTAAAGAAGAAAAGTGAATGTGCGTCTGGTTTTGTGCAATGCGCTCCGCCGGATTACCATTACAGATAGGGTATTTGGATTAATTTTAGGCTAGTTATAAGTTTATTCATTTTTACTTTCCGAACCCCTAGGTAAGGAAAGTATTGTTATCAGGCAAAATTTGACCCCCCAATTTTTTGGCAGATGTTCACGTTTTGAGGTCCCCTGAATCCATTTTTATCATTTTTGGAAGGATGTCTGTATGTATGTGTGTGTGTATGTACGTCTGTGAACACGATAGCGTCTAAACGAAGCAAGCAAATCATTCCAAATTTTGCATATAAGCTTTTTCTTGTCGTAGGACGAAGCCAGATGAAAATAAATTAAATCGTGTAACGGGAAAGGGGGGTTTACCTGGAGCGATTATGACATTATGCGTCATAACTTCGATACGAAATTAAATATGTAAAAATATTAAAAACAAAAAATTAGAGCTATGGAATTTCCTACATTTTTTGTCCTACAAGTTTTTCTCTAAAATATACAGGGTGTTTCAAAATTTTTTGTATTTGTAAAAAAATTTTGTATTTGTAAATAAAATAGTAAACCGCATTCTACTAACGAAAATAAGATGAAAAGTTTCTAATAACATGGGTCCAAAAATGCTTCGTTTGCAAGATATAGGCATTCAAAAGTTTTTTTCTTCCTATTTTGGCATAATATGAAATTTTTCATCGATTTACTGTTGAAATTATGTAACCATTTTATTTAAAAATATAATATAAAAATTTGCGTCTGTTCGGAAAGTTATGCGATGGCCACATCAGATTTTTATTAATTGAATTCTGATTTTATTTTTCATTCATGTGTTTGTTCACTTTACGTTTAGTTCAAGTTGGTAGTACTGGACGTAAAGGATTAATTGTTTAAATTGTTAATTGTTTTTAAAAATTAATAATTTAATTTGAATGTGAAAGTGATAACGGTGATACGAAACATTTGGTTGTTATTTATATAACAACCCAAGTTAAATATTAATAAATAGAGTGTCGAACATCCTAACCTCAAAATGTAGTATTGGCAGCAGACCACGAAAAGCAATTAATGTATCCGGCACAAATTATGCAACCAAGCCAAGAAATGCAACCGCTGCATCATCCTCAACAGATGCAAAATACGGTTCCTTACAGTTTGACGTACTATAATCAACAAATACCTGTACATCCACAAGTAGGTCAACCGCAGTATGTAGTAGGTAATCCACAGGTAGGGCAACCGCAGTATGCTGCTCCATTGTATCAATATTCTCCTGTAGGAAATTCCAACTTCCCACCATTACCTACAAAAGAAGAAAGCGAATGGAAAACGGTGCAAAACAAAAAAAGGTTGAGAAGCCCGGATCAAAATATTAGGAACTACAAACAAAAAAAATGAACGATTATTGGTTAAACTCCAACCCAATACAAAGTAGAAACAGATTTTCATTACCAGAAAATGTAAACACAGACACAGATAACGTGGGAACAGAGGAAAATGCAAACAAAAGTGAACCGAAACCGCCACCCATTTTTGTGGAAGGTGTAGGCGATATAAATCCTTTAATAGAACTACTAAATGGAGTGGCAAAAGATGGCTACACTCTAAAAACCATAAATAATGATGTAGTCAAGATACAGCCAAATGCCGGCAAAAATTATACAGACATTATCAAATCTTTAAAGGAAAAAAATACGGACTTTCACACTTATAAGCCAAAACAAGACAAAAGTTTTCGAGTTGTTCTTAAAAACCTACACTCATCGTCAAATATAGAAACACTAAAAAAAGAACTTTCTGACTTAGGACACACAGTTACTAACATAAGCAACATTAAACATAGAATTAGCAACAATCCATTGTCAATGTTTTACGTTGATATCCAATCAAAAGAAAACAATAAAGAAATCTATAAGGTTGATCGTCTCATGAATTCAGTAGTGTATTTTGAAGCACCGCACGTGAAAAAAGAGATTCCTCAATGTAAGATTTGCCAAAAATATGGGCACACCAAAAACTTCTGCAACAAACCACCACGGTGTGTAAAATGTGCAGGTAACCACTTAACAAATAATTGCCAAAAGAAAGTAAAAGATGACAACGTAAAATGCGCCAACTGCGAAGGAAGTCATCCAGCTAATTACAGGGATGTACTATACATAAACAACTTCAACAGAGAAAATATCCTGCACTGCGAGCAAGAAATATGGAGTCTGCAACATCAAATCAACATCTACAAAATCAAACTTTACCAAATCAAACAACATTACGTAATGTACGACAACCGGGCATGAGTTATGCACAACAAGCTCAACAAGAGAGACCTTCAATGCAACAAGCACAACCTCTTTCATATACAAGTCAACCTAGTTATCAAAATCCTCCCCAGCTATCGCCGCAGACAAATGACATCAGCGAACTCAAAGATCTAATGAAGAAGCTGATGGAACAGATGAGCACGATGTTGAATCTGCTAACCACTGTGGTCGCAAAATTGGCTTAATGGCTATACAACTAAAAATTGCAGCATGGAACGCAAACGGCCTGTGTCAGCATACACAGGAACTACAAACATTTTTAAAAATTCGTGAAATAGACATAATACTTATTTCCGAAACACATTTTACGGAAAAGAGTCACATTAGAATACCAAACTATACGATATACGACACTAAACATCCAAATGGAAGAGCGCACGGTGGTACAGCGATAATTATTAAAAACATCATTAAACATCACGAAGTCGAAAAATATCAATGCGATTATCTCCAGGCTACTAACGTAGTGGTCGAGAGTTCTATTGGCCCCCTGGTGATTTCAGCAATTTACTGTCCACCGAAACACAATACTAAAACAGCACAATATGATCAATTCTTTGGTACATTAGGAAGTAGATTTATTGCCGGCGGTGACTTTAATGCAAAACATACACAGTGGGGATCAAGACTCATAACCACCAAAGGAAGAGAGTTACTTGCGACAGTAAAGCACAACGGAATGATGACCGTATCGTCGGGAAATCCTACATACTGGCCAAGTGATCAAGCTAAAATCCCAGACATAGTCGATTTTTACGTTATGAAGGGCATAAACACCAAACAATGCAAAGTTGAATCGTTACTGGACCTTTCTTCAGACCACACACCCGTGTTGCTAACAATGTACTCAAAAGTACTACTCAAAGAAAAACGACCAACACTATATAATAAAAAAACTGACTGGGAACTTTTCCGAGTCAGATTAGACGAAGAAATTAATTTAAATGTGCCATTAAAATTGAAAGAAGATTTGGAAAATGCCGTCGAACACTTGACTAAAGCCATTCAGAGTGCAGCATGGCAAGCTACTCCTGACCAAAATACAACATGCATTAAGGAATCGTGCCCCACCATAATCAAAAAAAAGATTGCTGAAAAGAGAAAACTACGCAAGCAGTGGCAAGTTTCGAGAACATCGGAAAACAAAGCAAAGTTTAACAAAGCAACTAAAGAACTTAAAAGACTCCACCTAAATTTTAAAAATCAATTTTTTACAGATTATCTTCATGGCTTATCAAACTCCCAAGCAAATGACTACTCACTCTGGAAAGCCACAAGAAACCTTAAGCGTCCACAAAAAACGGTACCACCTATCAGAGATAATAACGGAAAATGGGCTAGAAGTGACGAGGAAAAAGCTTATCTGTTTGCTGAACATCTTGCAAAGGTATTTTCGCCATTTCCTTCAATATCACCTATAGAAGATAATGAAATACGCAGTTACTTAAATGCACCATTCCAAATGGACCTTCCGATTAAACATTTTAAAGTAGAAGAAGTCAAACAGATTATACTGCGTAATACTAATACTAAGAAAGCACTTGGCTACGATTTGATTACAGGTAAAGTTATGAAAGAAGTAACACCAAAATGCTTTAAACTAATAGAATCAACGTAAACATGAAATTAATGTTTCTTTGAGTTCCACCTGTTCCAGTGTTCCACAAGGTAGCATTCTTGGACCCAGAATGAATTTATTATATATACAGCTGATTTTCCAACGACCAATAATACAGTCATCGTCACCTTTGTAGGTGACACTGCCCGATCTAAAGATTGCCTCCAGCTTCTTACAAAGTCATTAGAATAAAATTGAAACCTGGTTGAAAATATGGCGAATAAAAACGAATAGCACCAATTCGATAAATTTTACTTTCACCCTTTGAAGAGAAACGTGTTCTTTGTGTCAGTGTGCAATATTCCTCTATTACAAAAGGATGAAATTAAATACCTGGGCCTTCATTTGAACCATCAGCTAAATTGGGCTAAACACATGGTACAAACGTTTACAACTGGGTCTCAACTACCATAAGATGTATGGGTTTATGGAACCTAATGCTTACCTAAAAATGAAAAATAAATTTCTCTTATAAGGACAAGGCAATTTTGAAACGCTTTTGAACCTATGGAGTTCAACTTTGGGGCTGCTCCAGCGATACCAATATCGCAAAAATACAGCGATTTCAATCAATAGGTTTGCAGGAAATTTGTAACGCACCGAGGTACATTGCGAATCATGCCTTCCACAAAGATTTACAAATCGATACAGTCACGAAAGAGATCGCCACCTTGAGTGCAAGGTATTGCTATGACCTTCAGCAATTATTAATTTGATAATGGGGTGTAATTATGTGACTTGCTTTTTATAGATTCATCAGGCCTTATTTTTATATAAAGCCTTATCTTTCCTTTTATTCATTTATCTTATGTAAACTTATTACGTAAACGTAAACTTAATTTGAATTGATTTAATTTGATGACCCAACGAACATTTTAGCTGTAATTTAGCTGTAAAATGGCTATTTAACAGCAAAAGCAGACTATTAGCTCGTTAATAGCCTTTTTACAGCTAAAATGTTTGTTGGGGATGTTACAAATTTTAAGAGTAATTAATTTACTAGCCTCTTCTGTTAATTAATCTCCTTTTATTTATTTCATTTTATTTTATTTAAATTTTTATTCCAATGAAATATCCTGACAGTATTAAAATGGTGTATATAATTAATTAACCTAATTTACAACAATAAACATGAACCTTTAGACATAACAATAACGATTATTACGGAGCAGGACGATTAAACACAGGGACGTTTGAAGGCAAGGATGTTTGAACGCGAGGACGTTTGAACGCGAGCAGTTAGGATTGCCGTTTTTTTTATTTAATTTGTATTCGCCGGATTTTTGTTATGAGTTTTAGTATAGGTAGCGGTATATTTTATGGACGCAAAATAATATGCGGAAGATTGATAATAAATTAACTAGTAACACATAAAGAATAACAATAATTTAATAGAATGTACGGACGAAGATTACTAACTTTTTTTATTGTTCCTTTTCCATTTCTTCCGTTGATATTAACAGTCTCTTACTCCACTTTACAATAGTTTTATTTTTATTTCAAAATTTCCATTAGTTATTCCAAGATTATCCAAATTTTATTTTCGATTTAATTTTTAAATCTTGTTTCAAATATTCATTGCATCGATAGACTTAATTTGATTATGCGTTCAATATTCTACCCGTCTTTTTCTATATTATCTGCTATAACCCCAGATGAATTTTTATCACCTCCTTTCACCACCAGATCCCATTTAATTATTATTTGTCTCCAGGTTACTAGAAAAATCTCCGCCGTTCATATTTTAATCCTGTTTTACTTTAAAAGGAACTCGCCATGGATACAATGCACCGCTTTCCCAATTTGTTCATTTCATCAACCGCTTAATTATAATCTTTATTTTTAAGCAGTTATTTCATTGGACCATGTATAAACAATGGTTTGGGTATCCACTCAGTATCAGGATCGACTGGGTGAGCATCCAAATACTCTTGCCAGTAATCTTCTTATGACTTCTGTTTCGAGAAGACTAAAGAAATCTGATCCCCTGGATCTCCGAATAAGGAATTAAGTGGTAGTGTTAAATTATATTAAATAGAATAAAATATTGTATTTAATGTAAATCATAAATATCAACAAATTAATGATGAACATTAAAGAGATTTATCACTGGATAAGTTAATATTCATGAATGATAATAATAAAAAGATTGGTAATACCTCGGGAAGTAATGGTCAAAAATTAATGGTGATTTTTGTACTTCCCTATAATTTTATTTCTTTGCCGTTTGTTCGTAAATTCACCCGTTCATCAGTTAGGGTTAAAATGTCTTCATACAGAATGGAACAAAGTGGAAATCTCTGAAAATATACAATTTTTGAAAAATCTAAGGGCACGTTACTTCATTTGAATTCGGAAGATCTATGTGGTCTATTGATGTCAACACGTGTAGAGATAATGCAATCTTCGAATTTTGAATGTAATTAAGTTATTGTTTAGTTTGCAGTATAGGATGTTGCCCCGTTTTGCTGAAACCATATATCCTCGAGATCCATATCAATTTATCTTAGCCATAAAAAATTTGTTAACTTGTCACAATAACAAGAGCCATTAACCGTAAGCGTTTGGCCGGCTTTAGTTTTGAAGAAGTATGATCCAATTACTCCTCCAACCCAGAAAACGCACCAAACAGTGACTCTGTCTGGATGTGCGGGTTCTTTCAAGATGGTTTCTGAGATTTTCAGCTCCCCACATTCAGTTTATTGCCGTATCCATTCAGCTGAAAATCAGTTTCATCACTTAAACTGACTTCATTGCAAAAATCAACATCAGCAGCTTTGTTTTTCAACACCCAAATGACAAATATACGACGCTGTGTATAGCGTGCAGGTTTCTGTTCTTACGTTTGTAGAATCTTGCATCGATTATATCTTTTTTTAAATTCGTTGCAGAGTGCTATAAGAAAGATCCAATTGCTGTGAACAGTGACGAATTGAGGTTGTTCGCTCTAATCTGATATTTTACTGTAGCGACATATATACCTGAACGACCACCACAATGACAGGCAAGTGTTCTTACATTACTTTCTGAATTAGTTTCCTCAAATTTTTTTATTAAATTTAGAATTCCGCTACGAGAAGTTGAACTTCTACCCAAAATTTCACGAATTTTGTAAATTACTACTGCAAAATTTTACCATTTTGGTAATAACCTATACGTTCGTTGATTGTGTAATGTTCCATTATCAAATCGTATTATTTGTAGATGACGTATGTCAAAATGTCGTGCAATTCAACATGACACCTCTTATTGAATCACTCTTTATAAATATTGGTCTGTTAATTATCATTGCCTTGTTTGTATAGTTATAAATTTCTTTATAATATATGCATAATTATTGCATTGATGTATTTACTAATAAATTGACCTTAATGATTTAATGTTTCCTGCTCTACATATTAGTTGCTTAGCTATTAAAAATAATATATTTACTTGTTTTGCAAAGATCATGTACTATATCGTCAACAGGTTACTTTTGAAAAAATTATTAATCAACAATATTAACAATTTTGAATGTCGTACTTTTAACAGCATTAGTGCCAGGACAAGGTAAAATTTAATATTTAAAAATATTTAATATGAAATGTTTTGAAAATTTGTATCAGAAACTATTCGAATTACTACAATACCATTCCGCAACCTAGAAAATGCCTTGGAATTAACGAATTGGAGGAATATAATATGCATTTTGAGCCTGTTATGAAATTTTTGATTACAGCTGAAGATGATATTCCTGAAGCAGTAAATCGACATTTAAAAAAGATTTTCAAATATAATGTACCATGCAACAAACAAATTACGGGACCATTGGTAGTATTAACTTACAAGTATTTTGCACGTCTTGAAAATCAAACGCCGGAAAATCTTAGCATGGCATATAAGATTGGATGGATTAATGATATCGTGAGTATTTACTATTTTGCTTATTAAAATTATAGGAATCTTTATAGCAGTGGCAGCCTTAAATATTTTTATAGAGTAGGCAGATATCGGAAAATAATATCTTATGTATAGTTTGTTAATGAGTTGAACAGAAAAACTAATTTTTTTAGAAATTTCTTGTAGAAAGTCTTACCAAAAAATTATATTTAGGTTTTTATATACTATTTTCACAGAGTGTGTAAGATGGCACAATAGTTAAGGTGGGTTTAAAACTACCACAGTCCACCCTTACTATAACATTTTATACCTCTTTCATTATCAACTCTCCTCCACATTTTATCAGTTCTGTATGTATAACCACTACTTCCGGACTTTTGTAATTCGCAAATTTATTTGTTATGTCTTCTATTTTACAGTCTGATGGAGGTGCAATACTCTTCAATTATATTCCATTACTGTCTTCTCTCCCATTCAATAGACTTCCCCTTTCATCCATATGTATGCGCTACCTGAGATCCGCGATATTCTCCACACCGGACAGACGCCACCTGGTTTTGCCCTGCCGCGGAATACATGGTGCAGATTGAACAGAGTCCGGACAGGCTGTGGGGTATGTGCTGATTCCCTGTTTAAATGGGGCAAATCCGTATCAGCCGCATGCGACTGCGGCGAAGAAAGGCAAACTATACACCATCTCTCCTATAACTGCGAAAGCAGACCGAGCCACTGTACAGCTGAAGACTTTTTGAGGGCCACCCCGCCGGCTGTCACTTGGATTGAAAGCCTGAACATCGCGATTTGACTGTGCATTACTGATATGTAGTTTCTTTTCTATTTTGTGTACACGCCATACGATAAATAAATAATCCATATGTATGTAGGTATTCATTCTTTTTTCTGCAATGCACTTGTAAATTTTCGTTTGCTTTCATATTGGTTGGTAAAACCTCCTCTTACTTCTTTTTTTTACATTTCCTTGAAAATTTTTCACCTCTTCCTCTTTAGAACGTCTTTTCTTCATTCTTCATATATATTTAACATTTCTTCTTATATGTATTTCCCAATATTCTGCTCTTATTACCCATGTAGCGCAAAATATTGCGGCAATATTGGTACCGCATAGTTAAATTATTGGTGGAATATTGCTTTTCAATATAGTGCAATATTGAGATGTGAACTATTTGCAATATTGTTACAATATATAACAAAACATTGCCTCAATATTGGTACTTCATAGTTAAATGATTGGTGCAGTATTACTTTCCAATATAATTATTGCAATATAGAGATTTTAACATTTTGCGATATTGTGAAAATAGAGTTCCCGATATTGCTGCAATATTAATGCCCAATATAGTGCAATGTAGAGATATGAACATTTTGCAATATAACTACAATGTAGCACAAAATATTGATCCAATATTGGTACTTCATATTTAAATTATTGATGCGATATTAATTTCAACTATTTTAAATAAAAATAAAAGTTTGGTATTTAATTAAATTTCTTTGTATTAATTTTATATTTCATGTATTGCAGTGATATTTTGTAGTGTTATCCCCGGCCCATTATTAATTTTGCTTCGGCTCAAACTCAGTCGATGAGACTCTCTCAGGGTGCAATTTCAGAAGTGTGGACGCCAATATATTAATCGTACTTTTGTAACCAAATGTTATCCTTCTCAAATTACCTGCTAATTTATTTAAAACTAACTTTACACTTCTTCCGTAATGACGAATTTTTATTAAAAAAATTATATGTGGATATTAATTACTTCGCAAATGTAATTATTGCTTTTTATTACATAAATTAATAAACCTGTAGGTAAATCGAATCCTACTTATGTCGACCTTCGATGTCGAGTCGATGGTAAAATAGGTACATGAAATTTATTATTACTGTTGTGTTATGTATAGGTTCTTTTGTGGGTAAATAATACACGAGCAAGTTGTGCTGATTATTACGTATATTATGTGCTGTCAAAAACTTAAAGATACTCCTTCTCATAAAATACAATGTTGCCAGTGGCGTAACACTACATTTCTCCCATATAAAATTTTTTTTAAACATTGTTATTACATTAAATAAAACATTTTTACTTCCTTAAAGAAAAACAAACATACAATTATGCTCTTTGATTTTCCTTGGCGTTTTGGTAGGCTGCAATTCGGTTACTTGGTGTCAAAGGTCTTTTTGGGAAGGTCGCTTAAAACTGTATTTCTTACGGTAACATTCGGTTGCGTAGAAATATGAATAGGGTTTTCGAGGTAGGGTGCATTATCATCGCGTTGACGAATATGATCAGAATGTCTTCTTCTTTCGACTCCATCGCTAGTTCGCACTTTATATGAATACCTGTTCGTTCTGTCGATGATTTTCGCAGGAGTCCATTCTTTTTCTGTGTTCGTACATAAACATTTTCTCCCTTACCAAAATTTCGATTTTCATTTTTTTTACTTTTTCGTTTTCAATTTCTTGTTTAATATTTTTGAAACGTAAGTTGTCTTTCAAATTTGGTTTTATGTTGTCCAACATGGTTGTTAATCTTCTACCAAATATCATTTCATTTGAGCTTTTATTAGTCGTATTATGTGGTGTGTTTCGGTAATTGAATAGAAAATTTCTTAAGCGTTGTATTTGATTTTTATTATCATTTCTGCTTGATGCCATTCTAGTCTTAAAAGTTCTCACAACGCGTTCTGCTAATCCATTGGTTTCTGGGTGGTACGGCGATGATGTTATATGGCGAATGCCCTTCTTTTCGCAGTAGTTTTTGAAATTTTCCGACGTAAATTGACGACCGTTGTCCGACACAATGATTCTAGGAATTCCAAATTGTGTAAAAATATCATCCAGGGCGTTACATAAACTCTTCGTAGTTATTTCGTGTAATGGTTTAACTGTCCATTTTGATAAGGCGTCAACCACAATTAACCAATATTTTCCTTCAAATGGACCGGCAAAATCCATGTGTAATCTCTCCCATACGTATTCAGGAATAGTCCAGAAGTAGATTGGTAGTTCACACATGTTTTGTCTCTTTTGTTGACAATTTCTACACTTCTGTATGTATTTTTCAATGTCTTTATCAATGTTTGGCCACCATACATAAAATCTTGATAGAGCACGCATTGCCACTATACCAGGATGTCCTTCATGAATGATTTTCAAGACGTTTATTTAAAGATTTTGAGGTATAATAATTCTTCCTTGCCACATCAAAATACCATTTTCAATCGATATTTAATCTTTTTTGTTGTAGAACGCTGAATTATTTTCTGTTAAATTTTGTGTCCATGTTTTTGTTTCGATGCACTGTATTATGGTTCTTAAAATTGGATCGTTGTTTGTGTTTTTCTTTAGAATTTTCTGTTAAAAACATATCTTCCAATTTTTTTTCTTGATTTTGCTCAGATATTTTAAATATTCGTTTCTCTTCTTTAGATTGTTTTTCATCTTCGTTTGGATATCTTGAAAGGAAATCTGCAACCGTATTTGATTTTCCTTGTCTATAGACAAGTTCGTAATTATATTCACCGATGTATAATCCCCATCTTGTTAATCGATTATTCACTAATTTTGATAATTTGCGTTTAGTTCCAAAAAGATGTTCTAGAGGTTTATGGTCTGTCATTAATGTAAATTTGTTTCCTCTTAAATATTTCTTCTTTATAGCAAAAAATATTGCAAAGTGCTTGCCGATCTATGACTGAGTACTGTTTCTCGCTGTCATTTAGTTTTCTGGAGGCGAATGCGATATGTGAACAAATAATATGTTGATCTTCACTCATGTGAAATAATCCGCATCCGATTCCTATTTCGCTCGCGTCACAAGCTAGGAAAAGTTTACGATTTTCACCATATGGAATTAATGCTTTGGAGTGTAATATTTTAGTTTTCATAGTCTTGAAGATGTCATCTTCATGTGTTGTCCAATTCCATTTAACATTTTTTCTTGTCAGTGTGTGTAAGTCGGCGCAGATGCTGTGTAAGTTTGGTATGAATCGTTCGTAAAAATTTACCAATCCGAGGAAAGATTTTAATTCGGTTACGTTTTGTGGAGTAGGTGCGTTATTTATCGCTTGTAGTTTTGCCGTTGATGGTATTATGCCATTCTTACTAATTTGGTGTCCCAAATATTCGATTTGTGGTTCCATAAAGGTACATTTCTTTAGATTTACCTTCATGCCTGCTAGGCGTAGTCTTTTAAAGACTTCTTCTAAATTGTTTAAGTGACTTTCATCTGTAATTCCCGTCACTAAAATGTCGTCAAAAAAATTGCTGTATTGTCTATTCCTTCTAGGAGTTTTTCTATATAGCGGCAAAAATCTGCTGGTGCATTCTCTATTCCAAATGGTAATCTATTATAACGGAAATATCCTTTGTGTGTTGAGATAACTAGATATTTCTTGTATTCGTCATTCACTTCAAACTGTAAGTACGCATCCTTTAAATCTATTTTTGTAAAACTCTTACCATGTGCTAATTGTCTTCGTAATTGATCGAAAAGTGGTACTGGATGTTTCATGGTAACCATTTCTGGGTTGATAGTTGTTCTGAAATCTCCACATATTCTGATTCCTCCTCCTTTTTTGGGGACGTTAACTGTAGGTGTTGCCCATGCGATAAGCGTTTCATTTGGATCTACAGCTGATAAAATATTTTCTTGTAACAAATTTCAAGTTCTGCTTCTACGTTCTTTTGTATTCCAAAATTAATCGGACGTACTGGTATATTAATAGGTATGGCGTTTTCTTTTATGTGTATTTTTACCTTGAAATTTTTTATTTTACCCAATGTTTTGATCAATAGGTCACTGTTATTTGCTATTATTCCTTCTAGACGTTTTCTATTGTTTGTTTCCTTTTCTGTATCGCTTTTTATCGAATAAACATTTTGTGGAAAAGCATTTTAAATGCTTCACTCCATGACAATCCAAATAGCATCGGGTCTGCGTTATCTATAATAATAATTACAGGTAATTTCTTCGTATACCCATCAAGTGTAACGTTAATTTTTGTTTGACCTCTTGTGTGTAATTTAAAATTTCCATAGGCGTTTAGTTTTGGAGCCTTTGTTACTAATGGTTTTCCAATTTTATTCCACATTTTGTAATTTATAATTGTGTGTGATGCACCGGGATCCCAATCCATTATGCAGTTAATTCCGTTTATTTTCACGTTAATTTTCTTACTTTTGTTTTCCTTAAGGGCTGTTTTGAATATATTTCCACTGCTATCACTTTCACTACCATTTTCTGCATCTTTGTTTGTCATTTTATGCATTCGAGGATAGTTTTGTTTAGGATACGTGTATTTTTTCAAGAATTTTCTATTGAAGTGTCCGTTGTGCACTAATTTTGCTTTTCCTGTTTTAATACATACACTTTCAAAATGTCCCACTGTATTACATGCTGTACATGTGTGTTTTGTTGCTTTGCACTCATCATTGGGATGTGTACTAGTGTTTCCACATCGTTTGCATTGCTTGTTATGTATTAAACGCACTCTTTGTTTATATGCTGTGTTAACTGGCTTCTTGGATTTGACTTTATTTATTGTATTACCTGCGTCTTCGTCGTCGTCGTCATAATCCTTCTCGGCTATTTCTCTCGCCTGTGCTATTTCAAAAACATTAAGGAAAGTTATTTCTTCATTCATTTCCGTTTTTAAATCTGGCCACTTTTGTTTGAGTTCAATTTCCAACCGTTTATGATTTAATCCTGTTGCAAACCTGTCTGGTAACTGTCTATCGAGGATATTACCTTCGCATCCACAGTGATTTGCAATGTCTTTCAATTTGTTTGCATAGTTCTCAAATGTTTGATTCTTAAGACGTGTACAGTTCCAAAAATCAGTCAGAGCCTTAAATCGAGTTGTTTTTATTTGAAAAAGTTATAAGAATTTTTTATAATTTCTTTGTATGTTTGTTCTTCGAATTTTAGTGCCACATTTGCAAAAGCAATTTTCAGCTGTTTGTAGATATCTGGTTTTAAACATCTTGGAAATAATTCTCGTTTTGTGATTAGATAGTTGTTATCGTTAGGGTTTTTGTCTAGACCCCACATTCGACATTGTGCTTCGAAATAATCTAAAAAGGTTTCTGCGGGTACTACCGAGTCGTATTTTTCACACTTGAAATTTATGATTATTCTTTTTACTTCTTCTTCTGTGTCTGTAGCTTTTGTAGTAGCTGTCATTTGTGAAGTCATCAATTGTAGCATCTGTGTTAATTGATTTTGTTGAGCTTCTTGTATCTCCAGGAATTTTTTAAATTGTGTGGTGTCCATTTTGTGAAATGTCCTTGAAGCTTACTGATTGTATTATTCTAAAAAACTAACTTGTTATTTATATGTTTTTTACGTTTAGAATTTACCCCGTTATTGTAGATACTCGTATCTTATCAATTTCATCATCCTCGTCGCCAGTATGTTGTATTATGTAGGTTCTTTTGTGGGTAAATAATACACGAGCAAGTTGTGCTGATTATTACGTATATTATGTACTGTCGAAAACTTAAAGATACTCCTTCTCATATACAATGTTGCCAGTAGCTAACACTACAATTACCTTACAAAAATATCTACTTATTACTAGTAATGTTTATCAAATTCAAGACCAGCGGAAAAAACTTTTCCAAATTATCTACTTTCCATCCAAAAATTCAATTATCTTAACATTAAAATCCATACGGTGAGTAGTAATTATTAAACCATTAATGCCCTAAACTATCGTCAACCATTTTTTATTGTAAAACTTTTTGATTTCCAAACGCAAACTTTTCTTCAACACCAAATTTAACCTCACTGGACATGATAACAGTGTGCGATGAATGCACAGGTCGCATAGCTTCTTGACCGTCTTCCGTGCTTTCGGAGGGCACGTAAATCATGTGTTAATGATTTGCCATCATAACAATAAAAAGCAGGGTGCAGGCTTCCAATGTTATTTGCTGCATTATGTGATGACTTCCACGTACGTACATACAAAGTCTACACGGTGAGAGCTTGAACCTTGTATTCATAACAAGATTCTTCTCAGTGCACAACATTTGTAAGAGACGATATCCGCGTATCTTTCTTTGTCCCAGTTCATGAAATCCTCCCCTGCCAACTTTTGCATTAAAGTTGCGCATGATTATATTGAAGTCTTGGCCTTTATTTGATTTAATTAAGGTTCTTAACTAGCATTACTCTTTCTGTCAAAAGTACGAAGTTCGTGACGTACTCATTAATTTCTTTGGCTTTGTGTTAGTACACCGACGCCATGAGAGTGGTTCTTGTTTGAACTTTCGGAAAAGTAAAATATGAGGGTTTCTAATTGGGTATTTCCACTTCCGGGTCATTGTGTCTCAGAGGCACCCATTATATGTAGCTTGAGTCTTGTCATTTCATTTGTTATGTTATCTGTTCTCCCTGACTCGTATAAGGTTCGAATTCCAAGTTCCAATTCTCATCTGAAGAAGATATTGCTGAGGTCTATCTATATTCTCATATAGTCCATCATCATCAGTATAATCATTCATCATGTCAAGCCCTGAGCGACGCCTGTACTCCGTGCCATTTTTAAGTTTATTTGCCATGCTGAAATTGTAAACTAAAGGTGTAAATAGTATAGTAGTTTCCCGTTATTTTCCATACTGCATCAGTAGAGCCGCCACAGTAATAGTTGTAATTTCGCCTCTACTTATTCCGTCCACGAACTCTTAAAGAAATAATTTTCAGTAACCTCTAGGCAGTGCTAAAAGAGCGGCTACGCGCTTCCAGGCCCTCTTACTCTAGGAGAGCCAGGGTTTTATATCGAAGTTGTCCTTCTAGATGGGCTAATTTCATCACAGGTTAGGACCCAGATCTTTCACGCTTGTTCGTCCGCGAATGGTATTTTATTTCACACTTACCCGCCGACTAAGTTGGTTACAGAATTCCTTAGGAATTCTTTAGAAATCAGGCTCCCCCGAGAAAATGGTTAACCACTATTTTAATCAGGTAATGAGGTCGGTACTGAGCGAAGGAACTGATTTCAGACTGAGTACACATTTTAGTATTGAATCACAAGTTAGTAAACAGCATAATTTTGAATAAGTGGACCAGCTTGTTTTACTTTGATAATACTGACTACTTCTTCTTCTTCGGTTTCCTCTTGACAGAGGAGTCGTGATCTCAGGTTCACTCTTTTCATCAGTTCCGTTCATTTCCGACTCTTCGCACCACATCACGCCATCTCTCTCTGTTACTGGCTTCTCTTGAAAGATGTTGTAGGGAGTTATTGGTGATCTCCTTCACTTGATATGCCCAGGGCTTCGGTGATCGACCCCTTGGTCTAGTTCCCTCTACTTTTCCCTGAATGATTAGCTTCTCCAGGCCGTCGTCATATTCTCTCGTTATGTGTCCAAAGTACTTTAGCAAGCGTTGGTACACAACCTGAGATAGTCTATGGGGCTCATCTATTTCTGCAATAATGGACACATTGGTTCTTTTCGCAGTCCATGGTATGCGCAGCATTCTTCTCCAGCACCACATCGCAAGTGCGTCGATTTTTCTCCGATCTTGCATTTTTACAGTCCATAATTCTGCGCCATACAGCACGATGGGGAAGACTAACGCTTTCATCATTAGTTTTTTAGTATTGATAGTGATTGTTTTGTCTTTCCATATTTATTCTTTGTAGACTTCTAACAGCATTTCTTGCCATTTAGCAGCGTCTTTTGATTTTTTTAGTACTTCCGCCTTCATTGCTAATGAGTGCTCCCAGGTATATGTATTGGTTAACAACCGAATAGCACGAGATCTGCCGGATCTGAGGATTACTATTGTTGGCTTGGTCCACAATCATTACTTTGGTCTTGTCGTTATTAATAATCAAGCCGCAAATGCGGCTTTCGTCATTTAGCCGCTTCATAAGCAACGTCAATTCTTCGGCTGAGCTGGCAAGGAGGGCGGTGTCATCAGCATAACGTATATTGCTTATATTTCTGCCTCCAATGGTGAAACCGTAGTTCCATCTTTCTAGAGTTTTCCTCATGACGTATTCACCATATATGTTAAATAACAATGGCGACAGAATACATCCCTGTCTCACACCTTTCTCAACTTTGCATGGGTTAGAGAGTCAGTTGTCTATTTTGATTCTTGCGATGCTCTTCTTATAAAGTTCTTGTACCAATTTGGTTAAGTGTTCTGGTACTCCCATTTCTGTCATCACCCGCCACAGCATTCCCCACTCAATACTGTCAAAAGCCTTACGATAATCCACTAAGCAGACATAAAGTGGTTTGTTAAACTCTCTTGCTTTTTCGAATATTTGTCGAATGTTTAGGATATGCTCGCGAGTGCCTCTTCCTCTCACGAAGCCGGCTTGTTCGGGCAGAATCTGCCAGGATAGGTATGGCTTCAATCTATTATGTATTATGTGCAGTAGATGGCATGTGATATCAGTGCAATTAATAGTCGGTAGTTTTCGCATATTTCTTTTGACCCCTTCTTATAGAGTGGTATGAACATGGAATTAGTCCAATCGTCTGGCCATTCTCCAGTTTCCCATATCTCTCTTATCTCCATGCGTCTCTTATCTCCATGCGTCTCTTATCTCGTCCTTTAGTAAGTCAGGCTTTCGCTCCGTATCTTGAGACATAGAGGAATAGGCGACATCAATTTCTTCAGCTTTAAACAGCTTTCCACAATATTTCCTCCATACTTCCATCACCCCATGTATATCTGTGATTTTATCTCCCTCAGTATTCCTAATAGCCCATGAACGCGGTGAAAAACGTCTCGTTATTCTCTTGATTGCCATGAACATGTTTCTGGTACTATTTCTATTGGCATATGTTTGAACATCATTGCATATTTCTTGGATATAGTTGTTCTTGTCCCTTCTACAAGCCCTTTGTATCAGGTGATTGAGTTCTTCATATCTTGCACGTTGATCGTTCGTGTTCATACCATCTCTTTTTATTTCCCTCCTCTGTTCTATAATTTGGAGGGTGGCATCCGTCATCCATTGCTTCCGTTTGGTAGGCAGTCGGGCAGGAGGGATTTCTTTCAATATCATCTCAATCATATCCATCTCAATCATATATTTATAATGACTACAGTAAAAAGGAAAACGCCAGAATAACAACGGCGTTCGTGTGATACCGATTAACACCAAATATATAATAATCACAATTTGTTGTACAAATGATGAATGCTATCCTTGTTTATTCTTTCCAGCTAGCGAGCAGTTTTCAAATGATCGATGATATGGTAGATTTATCCGAAACCCGATACAATAAACCTTGCTGGTACCTTTCGAAAGATGTCGGAATGAAAGCTGTTTACGACGCCGGCGTTCTTTCAGAAAGCGTTTTCAAGATTCTTAGAAAATATCTAGCTCAACATCGCTGCTATGTGCCAATGTTTGAACTAGTCCACGACATAAACCTTAAAGTCATATTTGGGCAGATTTTGGACACAACAATGTGCAATTTACACAATGATTTCAACTTGAAATATTTCACCCCAGAGATGTACAAAACTTTGTCAAGGTATAAAGGAAGTATACCATTTTTCATGGCTCCGATTTCTTTGGGGATGTATTTGGCTGAAGTGCTTGATGAAAACTTATGCTTAGAAATCACACCAGCCTTTGAAATGCTTGGAGAATATTTTATTTCTCAGGTAATTGCTTGTTATGTTACGAAAGTTTCGGGAAACTTAGAAGATAAACTATGTTTCTTTTAGAGTCAATTACCTTTTACTCGCTTTTACGGATTACTTTAATTGTTTACAAATTTTAATCGAAGTATGATTGAAATTTTTTAATCAATTTTGAGATTGCTCGTTAATCCAATTATGCACTCAATTATCGAAGCATGGGTGATATATTACAATTTTAGATTAAATTCAAACCTAATAATTAAAGTAAATTAATAATTATTATTATTAATAATAATTATCCATAGTCTCCGGTTGCATTCTTGACTATTGATCTTGACTCACCAGCTTAAAGTAGTCATCGAGATCAATTGGTAATTGTGTATCTTATCGTAATATGGAATATATGACGCTATGGTATTTGTTAAAATGTCTGTATTCATATGAGAAATAAGGAATTTGATTAAATATACAAAATATAATATATATATAAATTATAAAAAATATAAATATATAATTTGATTAAAACTTCAATTAAATCTCCAACTAAAATGTAAATCCCACTTCGTCACAACCCCAAAAGCAAATAATAAATTCCAGAAGAAACATAGCTTAAGTGCAATTAATACATATTTAAGAAATTTAAAAATTTCTTTTAGAATGACATTTTGGATTATTATGGAAACCCTGAAACAACCGGCAAAAAAGGAACCGACATCTCGACAGGAAAATGCACGTGGTTAGCCGTTCGCACTCTAATGGATGCCAATCCGTCCCAGAGGGAACTGTTCCAAAAGAACTACGGAAAATCTGATTTGAGTAGTCAACAAAAAATCTACGATTTGTATAGCGAATTGGATATTTTAAACAAATTTTTATTACACGAAAATATTGTTTATCAAAAGTTGACAGATATGGTTGAGAAATTATCAGATTCAGTTCCAAAAGAGTTCATGTTCAAAATAATCAATTCGATATACGGAAAAATTTAGGTCAGGCAGATTCAGAATTCCGATATAACATTAGCGATGGTTGTGGTAATTTATTTTTATTCAATACAGTTTTTAATAGTCTAGTTTTTATTAAATAAATAACTACATAACCAAAATGTTTGAAGTACTGACAATAATTATTAACAATGACGTTCTGCCCTGTGTTACGGTCACCTAGTAATTTTTTTGAGCAATGCCCGGCTCACATACTTACTTCGGCTAACTTATCGTTCGGAGAGCGGCTGGACTCTTTGGTAGACCTCTTCAGGGTGGTTCTTTTCAAAATTATCCGACAGTTGAAATTTAGATAAATAAAACAAGTCAGTACAAGGGTGATAGTTATATTTACACACTGAATAAATGTAGGCGTTATGCCACCTGACATACAAAAAGGATTATTACTAATTTTCATTAAAATAACTGAAAAAGTTTATACTAAAAATACTATGATTAAATGAATGATTTCTTTTTTTTTTAATAATATGGATTGATAACCTGAACTTATCTAGCATAATCATAAAAATAAACAAGATACATAATTATCAAAGACCACGGTACAGTTTTTACAATTAAATACCTGAATTAGAGCAGCCATCCTAGTGGATATGACAACGTCGTACAAGTTGGGAAGCTCCGTGTATGGGACCCTTTACATAAGAAATGCACAATTTTTCTTTGTTATCGACATAAGGAATGCATCACCGGTGGATCGAATTCTATTATTCTTTCCATTTTAACTTGAATTTTACTTGATTTTAATGTTTACACATATTTTAATTCTTGTGGATTTTATTAGTTCGCCAATTGACTTTCCCGATAATAATCAATCATTAGCAAGCTAATTTAAATAAGTCAGACAATGTTCATTTACGAAAATTATTCACTTTGTTTAGTGAGATGGATTTTGAGAATCCATCTCAAAATGAAGTGTATTACCTTTTCCGTGGTTCGGATCCCACGTTAAACAAGTCGATCCTCTATGTATGCTATAGTATATCCATTTTTAATTGTATTTTTATTTTGACTTATTCCTTTACTGCAAGTGTAACAAGATATAGTATAAGGAATTCAATGTTTTTGATGAACTAAAATGATTTTTTATCCACTTTCAAAGTGAATAAATTATAAATAAATTGCATTAAAAATACAAAATAGGTCTCCTGTAAATTCTCATTTAAAAATATTCAGACAAAAATTGAATTACACCTCTTTACCACTATGCGGCATCCCAAAACTTTTTGTACTACCTCTTTGGATCGTTTCTGATATTACTAAAGAGTAACTTCTGATAGGTAGTAGATTTTAACCTTTTCATGCACACGGAAAGAACAATAAACCTGACCTGGCACTCTACAGTAAAAGTTTTTATAAATTTTCGTGAGTTCTAAAGTGCCGCATAAAAATTGATAACAATTATTAAATTGCGCCTAAATAATTGGCATTTGTGTTATTATGATGATAGAATGGATTTTGTATGTAAAGTCTACACATTAAATTTTTCTAAGGTTGCGAATACATTGAATCCGGATCCAACCCGTTCCATCCCATTCCGTTCCGATTCGTGCGGATGAAATGTAACCACGGCCATAATAATATACATGTTTGATTTTTACCATCGAGATGGGCCCTATCGGATCCGATACAGATTGAATGTAGCCACGCCCATAAGAGTATACACGTTTATTTTCTTCCGTCAAGACGGGTCTATGCGGAACGGAGTGAATCCGGGTCCAATATTACCACCAAATAGTGTAGCCACAACATAAAGAACGGAACAGGGCAGAACAGGCAGACTACGAGCAGTTCTTCAACACCCTTGGTAAGAGGTTCATAGCAGGAGGCGACTATAACGCTAAGCACCCAATGTGGGGGTCCAGATTAACAACAACCAAAGGCAGAGAGCTCCACAAAACCATAAATTCTAATAACTTTAAAACCCTAGCTACTGGTGAACCAACCTACTGGCCTTCTGATATACAGAAAATACCGGATGCCATCGACTTTTGCGTTACAAAAGGCGTCGACACTAAGAAAATCAAAGTAGAATCCTCTTTGGACCTCTCATCCGATCATTCACCAATAATTGTCAGTATATTTGGGCAGATAACTAGAAAAGAGAAACAACCTTCATTGTTCAGCAAGCGAACCAACTGGGAAGCCTTCCGAGAAGAACTCGACAATCTGATTACGCTTGAAATACCTCTGAAGAACGAAACCGAATTGGACGAAGCTGTCAACGCACTTACTATCAATATCCAGCAATCTGCGTGGGGAGCAACCCCTGACGCATATACACATGAAATCAAAGATGATACACCACTCCAACTAAAACAGAAAATTCATGAAAAGAGGGTACTGAGAAGTAAATGGCAAAGAACTAAACATCCAGATGATAAAACAAAACTTAACAAAGCCATTCGGGAGATAAAAGAGATGATGAACGAAATAAAAAATAAAGGAATACAAGATTACCTAAAAAACCTAAATACATCTCGAGATTCTGACTACTCACTTTGGAAGGCGACGCGAAAGTTAAGTAGACCACAACAAGTAATACCATCCATTAGGCAAGAAAAAGGAAAATGGGCTAGAAGCGATAGCGAAAAGGCCGAAGCATTCGCAAGACATCTGGCTGATATCTTTCAACCCAACTCATCTACCATCTCCAATGACGAGGAAAACCAAATAGAAGAATACCTTGAAGCTCCCTTTCAAATGGACCTTCCTATCAATCATTTCAAAATAAAGGATGTCAAAAGAGTCATTAAGGAACTTCACCCTAAGAAGGCACCAGGGTTTGATCTGATCACCAGTAGAGTGCTGCAAGAATCATCACATAAGTGCTATAAAGCCATTACACAGATATACAATGCCATCATTCGAATCAAAAGATTTCCTAATCAGTGGAAGATAGCTCAGGTGGTAATGATACTAAAGCCGGGGAAGAAGCCTGAGGAAGTGAAATCATACAGGCCGATTAGCTTGCTCCCAATACTGTCCAAGGTGTTCGAAAAGTTGTTACTTGAAAGATTGAAACCCATTATGGAACGTAGAAGAGTGATACCTAACCATCAATTTGGTTTTCGCAACCTCCATGGAACGGTAGAGCAGGTCCATCGTGTGGTTGAAAAAATCAATGACGACTTCGAACACAAGCGTTTCTGCTCAGCGGCCTTCCTAGATGTAAGTCAGGCCTTCGACAGGGTGTGGCACCATGGACTACTGTACAAATTAAAAAAGACCTTGCCATACCAGTATTATTTGATCATCAAGTCATACTTGAGCGGTAGACACTTTTTGGTCAAACATGGAAGTGAATTTACCGACCTGTTCACCATCAATGCAGGGGTGCCACAGGGTAGTGTCTTGGGACCAACGTTATACCTAGTATTCACTTATGACTTGCCAACACTGGAGTCCACAGCAGTTGCCACCTTTGCAGACGATACCGCCATTCTGGCTTCTCACGCTGACCCAGTGACTGCCTCAATAAATCTACAGGCTAACCTAACCGCAATTGAGGACTGGCTAAAGAAATGGCGTATAAAGGCCAACGAAGCAAAGTCGATCCACGTTACTTTTACCTTAAGGAGAGGTACATGTCCACCTGTTAAACTTAATGGTAGCCAAATACCGCAGGCAGAGGAAGCAAAATACTTGGGGATGCATCTCGACAGAAGGCTAACATGGCAGAAGCACATATTCACGAAGAGGAAACAGCTTGGATTAAAGCTCAGACAGATGCACTGGTTAATGGGCAGGGGGTCTGCGATGACGATAGAGAGCAAGGTATTGCTCTACAAAGCCATACTTAAGCCAATATGGACGTATGGCATACAACTTTGGGGCTCGGCAGCAAATTCTAACCTAGAAATCCTTCAAAGGCTTCAAAATAAAGTGATCCGTACAATAGTTGATGCACCATGGTTCGTACCAAACTCCGCCATATTACATGACATTCCACTACCAACAATTAAAGAAGTGATCGAAAGCTTCAGTGAGAAATACCGCGAAAGACTCTCCAATCATCCCAACTCACTTGCATCAGGGTTGTTCACCGAAAACGCCAGTAAAGTGCGTAGACTGCGTAGATTTACCCCTACAGATTTACCAAATAGATTCGGAACAATATAAGATAAATTAATATATAATTTATAATATAACGAAGATTACTTATTGAAGTAATTCTCTACCTGAAATTATCATAATGTCCAAATGAAAGCCTATTGTATTTTTACAGATTGCTTGTAATCCAAAGGAGTTTAAATAAAAAAAAAAAAAAAAAAAAAAACCTCTTTACCACTATGCGGCATCCCAAAACTTTTTGTACTACCTCTTTGGATCGTTTCTGATATTACTAAAGAGTAACTTCTGATAGGTAGTAGATTTTAACCTTTTCATGCACACGGAAAGAACAATAAACCTGACCTGGCACTCTACAGTAAAAGTTTTTATAAATTTTCGTGAGTTCTAAAGTGCCGCATAAAAATTGATAACAATTATTAAATTGCGCCTAAATAATTGGCATTTGTGTTATTATGATGATAGAATGGATTTTGTATGTAAAGTCTACACATTAAATTTTTCTAAGGTTGCGAATACATTGAATCCGGATCCAACCCGTTCCATCCCATTCCGTTCCGATTCGTGCGGATGAAATGTAACCACGGCCATAATAATATACATGTTTGATTTTTACCATCGAGATGGGCCCTATCGGATCCGATACAGATTGAATGTAGCCACGCCCATAAGAGTATACACGTTTATTTTCTTCCGTCAAGACGGGTCTATGCGGAACGGAGTGAATCCGGGTCCAATATTACCACCAAATAGTGTAGCCACAACATAAAGAACGGAACAGGGCAGAACAGAACGGAGCCGAGCCGAATTCAAAGCATGGCTACATTGAATGGCCATAAGAATATACATGTTGTGATGAGTTTTTTTTATGCCACCGATAATTCCGGAAGAACACAGAAACAATATTAATCACAAAAATATATTGATGAATAAATACACAATTACTAGAAACACATAAACTTGATTTAACATAGGAACACAATAAAAACATTCATGCAGTGTGAAAATTTCCAAGATGGTTACTTGACGCTTGTTTTTATATCGTTCGCCTTCTCGATGCATTTTGTTAGTTGCAGCTTTTTTCGGCGCGTGCGTAATTGATAATGACGCGGTGGGATTTGTATACAGGGTGTTACAATGTTTGTTTTCTTCCGTCAAGATGGGTTAGGATGGAACGGGACTGAATGGAGCGGATCCGGGTCCAATATAACCACCGGCTAAGCAGTCGGAGGATATTTAAATTAAATAATTGAAGAAAAACACGACAATATTTTCTACCCTAGTATTTTTATACAATGTTTATAATTTCAATTCAGACATTAATAAAATTTTTATTGTTTACTTTATTTAAAATTTTCAACTGAAACTACTAATTTATTATCGTTTATGCTTACCAGTGCCAATAAGTGGGGATTATAGTAATCCAATCATTGGTTCTTGAGTGCCAATAATTAGTAAATTTACAGGGACTACTATTAGCGAAAGTGCCAATCACGTGGCTAAATGACGTTTTGTGACTATTAGTGATTTTCAATAACCAAAATTTGTTTTTTTCGGTGTTATATTTTGTAATGTACTTGTTGCTAACATTTTCATGATAGGTACTAAGTAAGTTTAAATTTTTTTTTTCCTAAACTTAATGCTGAATTTCTTCATGGAGTTGAAGTTGATGTACCTACCGCTTAAGGTTCTCTTGATCCATTGATACAATAATCCGTTTATACGCTGATACATTACTCCGTTTATACGTTGATCCAAAAATCCCTTAATCCGTTGATATCTTAATGTAATTGAAGGGCCTAGTGGAAAAAGTAGTTAAGTCACTTTTTTTTCAAATTTGTAGTTGAGCACATATTCACATTGCGGCATTTATTCTCTACAAATTAGTATAAAAATCAAAAAATTGAAAAAAAAGTGACTTAACTACTTTTTCCACTAGGCCCTTCAATTATAAAGAAAGTTAATTTTAGCTCCCCTGCTAGACGCCTCTGATTAGAGGTCTAACCAGAAAATGATTACATTTCACCTTATACAATGATTTAAACGTAAATAACAATTTTTACTTTAATATTTTTTTAAATTTTTAATAATATTATTAAATAATAAATTTTATCGCAACTCGTTCAGTAAGTTAGCAGATAACCCGCTCCACAGACTATGCGTAAGCAGGTGTTCCTTCCCGGCTATCTGTTGCTATAAATAATTGTTGTCTAGAGCTCATTATTAACTCGTCTAGGGAGATTTTAATGTTCACTTTGCAATTTTTATTTATATTTGCTTTTGAATTGACGTGATCAATATGTATATCTTTATTAAAGTAAATTTCAATTACTACGTTGGTTTTTTAAAAGCGATAGTATTTTTTTGCATTAATCGTAAACAGTTCAAAACATGTGATATTCTGCAAATTTATAGATAAAATTTAACGTTTGGTTTGCATAATGTAACTAACACCGCGAAATTCTTAGTAGGGTATTCCCCGTATGATGTAATATTTGTACATATTATGGTTTTTCTTACAAGGTTATTACTTTTATGCACTTATATTTTTATAAGTTATTGCAATATTTTAATTATGTCTGTTTTTAATTGTACTTCCTCCAAAATTGTTTATTTATTGTATTTTGGTTCTTACTGAAAGAGATTGCGATAAAATATCTTATTTTTCCTCGCCTCGTTAGAGCTTTTTACCGTCGCGGATGAAATTACGTCACTCGGCGCAAGCGCCTTGTGACAATTTCATCCGTGACGGTAAAAAGCTCTAACGTGGCTCGGAGAATAATATACTATTATATCCCAGGGATATGGTAAAAATATTTTACCGAAATCATAAATGAAAAAAATTACTTACTGAGCGATCCTAAAAATTCCTGATCCAGGTTGCCTATGCAAAAGAGCCTAGAAGATTCTATTGGTAGTCCTACAATTTTCAATCGAATCTCATCTCGTGGTCTGATCACAACGCCGCTGTCCGCGGTCGATTTGTAGCATGGTGAATTTGAAACGGAACAAAATTGCAACTCCTTTGGAATATTCTGTCGCGAAATAAAACAATCGAGGGGACCAATTTCGACAAATATTCCTAGCTTCGTCATATTCTTTACAACCCCGTCGAATACTTCTCCTATCATTGGTCGAAAGACTACCGCCCTGTAGTCGTCCTTGCATGAGTAGCGCTAAGGTCACCTTGTCTATTGCCATTACGACAATCACAAACCCGTGCCTTCCATTTGGCTATATTAAAGACGTTCCAACTGCAATCAGCAATATTGCTTAACACAAGAGAAAATAATATGACTCCAATCTTGCCACTATTGTTTTACATGTTACAAAAGTAGGTTAACAACGGTATTACTGAATTATAATAATAATAATAATAATATACGCTTTTTATTCCTGCTGGAATTTAGCGAGTCTCTTGCGAGACTTTACATATCCGTTTTTATATTTTTGGGGTGGATTAGTCCCCATATTCTAATACATTTATATTCTTATGTCTGTTTTTGCTTCTGTTACAATTCTTCTCCATTCCTGTCTATTCATTGTTTTCTGTTGCCAGTTTTCGACCTCCATACTCTTCAGATCATTCTCAACCTGGTCGCGCCATCTTACCCTGGGTCTCCCTCTGGTACGGTCCTCCATAGGTCTCCACTTTGTTATTCGTTTAATGAGTTCTCGTTGCTTCTCATCACGTGTCCCATCCATCTTATTCTGAGTGACTTAATTGTTCGTATGATGTCTTCGTTGTCAATCTCACCCAGCAACTCATGGTTCATCTTTGGTCTCGCTTCTTGTTCATTGACTCGGTGTAATCCTATTACTTTTCTCAATATTTTTCTCTCGAAAATTCTCATCTCCTCTTCTTCCCTCTTACTAAAGCACATGGTTTCAGCTGCGTACGTGAGGATTGGCTTTATTAAAGTTTTGTATATCTTGATTCTGGTTGCCTTTGACAGTTGTTTATCGCACAATAGATGTTTATGTGCGTGATACGCCTTGTTTCCTAGTTGTATTCGTCTTTTTAGTTCTTCATGTCGCTCGTTTCTATTATTTATTTGCACACCCAGACATACATAACTGTTTACCTCTTCGTAAGTTCCAGCTGCTGTTCTTAGAGCCTACGAACCAACAGAGGATAGTAATGAATCAGATAAGGATGACTTTTACAACAAACTAGAAGAATTGATAGAAACAATTAATAAAAGGGATATTTTAGTAATAATGGGTGACTTCAATGCCAAGATAGGAAAGGAGGAGTATATTGGTGAAGTGGCGGGTAGAGAAACGATACACAGTACAACAAATGAAAATGGACACAGACTGTGCAACTTGGCGGCGGCTGCTGACTTGGACATTAGTAGCACAAGATTTAGACACAAAAAGATACACAAGATGACCTGGACGTGGCCAGGAGGCGGAATCAGTGACGGAAACCAAATAGATCACATAATGATAATAAAGAAAAGAAAAACACTAATCACAGATGTACGATCCTACAGGGGTGCGAATGCGGATACTGACCATTATTTAGTAGTGGCAAAAATAAAACTCAATAAGGCCCAAGAATACAAAATCAACACATTTAGCAAGAAACTGTGTTACAACACGTTTGGCATCCACGACACCTTTCCAACAGGTAATAAAGTGTGACTAGCTCGAAGTCGCGAAGGGGTGGGTTGGTGAAAGGAATAAAAAGGGTCGTGTGACGGCACGTCGCGAAGCGTGTGTTTCCTATCGACGACCGGGCAATCCTCGATCGCGATTCTAAAAATTGTCAAAATCGGTGTGAATAATTTACACGGGGGGGGAGGTAAGTCAAAATCGGTGGGGTTAATATACACGAGGGAGTTTAAATGGGCGCCACGCATACGAAGAAATGAATCTTTTTGAAGGGGACTGGTTATCACACCTTCCAAGCTGGTACGCGACAACTTGATGATCTTACGGCGGATTCTCACTCCGGAAAAGCCTCGCTCAATGACCTTACCTTTACAGGAGGCGAACTTTCCGTTGGTGAAAATAGCTAAATAAACATTAACACAATAATAATAAAACACACAGTTGGGAAATAACAAAAATGTAATGAATAAAATAATAGCAGGGGGGAGTTGACAAAGTTTACACAAGATACTATCAAATTTACATGTATCGTATAAAAATGGATATGTACAGTTGACGGAACCTTTCAGTGTGGTTTCCGTTGCAAAATTAATATTCGTAAAACGATTACTGTTACAAAAATACAAACTGTTAATTTGCAAAGTATGACCCAGAAAGTTCATACGTAAAAGGGGGGCGTATTGAATACAGCACTCCACCAAAATTAATAGTTACTTAAGTGCAACTCGATAACGTCTAAAACTATGATTCATAAAATTGATCATGAAAATTAATCAATGCAATTGATTACCAAAATTCCCAACAACGGGAAAAACAAACTTTAGCTGCAATGCTAAACTTGAAATATTACGTTAACTTGTTGGTTACAATCTGAACGCTCGAATGGCGTAGTAAAAGTTACGTTAATAATAGACAATAACATTAATTAACACAAAAGAGGTACAAAAGGGTTGCGATCGACTTCCAGGGTTGAACTGAACGTTCATAAACATAACTGGCGGCCAAGGTGACCACTTAACATCACAAATCTTAAAAATATAAAGGTTTCTTACTTAGTTTATTCGTTGGGATTCGACCTCTAGACAAAGCCGTTGGCGGGTCCTCCAGAGTGAGAATCGTCCTCGGAATGCAGAATGAAGCTGAATACGATGTCTCAAACCATACCAGAAAGTTGGTGCAACAACCAGCTTCCAAAACCTCTTCAAATCGGAAGGTGGTGAAATGACAGGGTGATTTACGCACTCCGTATCGCGATAAACAGGGGGTTCCGTACGAAATAATTCACTGGAATAATTATTCGCGAAGTTACAATTAGTTAAAGCCGGCACTGGGTAAATAAGAAACGTCAATGTGGTGTTTGATAAGAAAAACTATTGGAATGCGCACATGTGTTCGCAACGCAACACCTGTTTTATACCATACCGATAAAAAAGAAACGCAACGTAATTGCACCCAAGCGGCAAATAGTGCGAGACTAAAGTACGATAGATTAGTTGAAATAACTCGGTATTATTAAAAGTGATAAACAATTGACATTAAATGTTCGATAATTTTAGTTGAAATAACTCGATATTGTTAAAAGTTATAAACACTTGGCGTTAAATGTTCGATAATTTAATTGACATAACTCGATATTGTTAAACGTCATAAACAATTAACATTAAATGTTCGATAATTTATTTGCAATAACTCGATATTATTAAACGTGATAAACAATTGGTATAAAATGTTCGATAATTTATTTGCAATAACTCGATATTATTAAACGTCATAAACAATTGACGGTAAATGTTCAATAAATTACCTGGAATTGACGCACACTAATTTTAGCACAATTGAATATTATTAATTTAAAAATCTCGAATGAATGCGAGATCTTGGTGTTTTAATTCCGCTTTAGAAGCGTTATTCACGAGAAGACGGTATCGGATTCTGTTAAGATCACTCAGAATCTTTTGTGAATCTCCTTGAATCTGCAATTTGCAGTTCATTTTATGTGTTTTCCCTTCCATAAATTAGAATAATTCCCACTTAATGATTGATTTGAGCCCTTATAATTGGATCTCATTAATTCGAAAAGAAGGGATATGCATTCTGATTGGGTGTTGACCGACGTGCGAAGGCACGCTTTTGTCTTTCTTCCGAATGAAAGTGTGGGGATATATATCAGCACATGAGCCCAGAATAACAATTTTTTGCCTGTCTGGACTTGAGCAAAATAAGTTTTTGTCTAGTTTTTATTTGTTTTCGATAATTCTACTTTCCTATACCTTCTATGTTAAATGCCAGCACATTTGGTTGCTTGTCGGCACATGTTCGAGATAACAAACAACGGGCATTGTTTCACACGGCTCGAAAGACCGCACGTGTGAGTTTTTTTGTCTTGACAGCGAACACGAGTTCATGGATCGCATAAAAGTGTCTCTCAGTCCTCTATAAAATTATAGCAAAGCATATGCATGGATTGACGTTTGGTTTGCCATGCTATCGAATGGAGACTTTCTTGCTGACGATGCGAATTATTGACGGGTGCTACGTCAACTCTATTAAAACTGTATTATCTACCGCCTGGTTTATTAGACGTGTATAAAATTCTTTTGAGAATACTTTCTTTCACATCAAATATTATAATTATTACTCGATTGTAAAACATAAATTTGTCTGTTAAGTTAACGTTTCAATCTTTTACTATTACACTCTGACCTAAAAATATCTTCTCAAAGAATATTTGACTTGTAATTCTTGCCGGATCTATTCGAAATTTTTACTATAGGTTTAATACCTCATAATAACAAAAATTTAAGAAAATGTGACCGATGCGCGCAGTCAGGTGACAACTGGCAACAAACAAACTACAAGGCGAAAGAATAAAAAAACGATTTGAAGATGCGTTAAAGAGAACAATGGAAAACCAGGAAAGAGATGACAACATGGACCAAGAGTACAAAAAAATAACATCCAGTCTAATAACGAGTGCGGAACAAATAATAGGATATGAAGGATGGAAAAAAGACAGAGAATGGTTCGATAACGAGTGCAGAGAGATAAGCAAATTGAAGGCAGAGGCAAGAAACAAATGGCTAAACACAAAGGAACATGAAGATCAGGAAAACTATAGAATTAAAAGAAGTGAAGCGTACAAAATATATAAAAAAAAGAAAAACGATTGGCTAAAGGAAGTGATAAACGAAATAGAAGAGAGCAATAAATATCATAATAACCGACAATTCTACGAAAGATTGAAAAGACACAAGATGGGGCATAAGATAAAAACAAGAGGAATAAGAAACAAAGAGGGGCAGTTGGTGGATGAAAGAGAAAAAATAGAACAAGTATGGGTCGAACACTTCCAAGGTTTATTGAATGAAACACAAGTAAAAGATTACCCCATCATAGAAAATGAAGAAAATCAACAGAAAGAAATACCAACTTACGAAGAAGTTACCGAAATAATAAAAAGGCTTAAAAACAGAAAATCTCCGGTTAAAGATGGTATAAACGCCGAATTGCTCAAGAATGGTGGAGAAATACTACAACAAAGAATACATGAACTTACTGAACAAGTATGGTTAGAAGAAAAAATGCCACAAAAATGGAACGAGGGCGTAATAGTGACAATTAAAAAGAAAGGAGACTTTGAAAAATGCGAGAACTACAGGGGCATTACACTGTTAAATACAACCTACAAGATTCTGTCAACACTAATAAACAAAAGATTGAAGAAATTTTCTAAAGGAATAATTGGTGACTACCAATGCGGATTTGTGGAGGGCAAATCGACAGTGGACGCAATATACGTGCTAAAACAAATTCTAGAAAAAAGTCACGAACATAACATAGACTTGCACATGATCTTCATAGATTTCAAACAGGCATTTGATAAAGTTAACAGACAAGAATTGATAAAAACAATGCAGGAAATGAAGATTCCAAGTAAGCTAATACGATTAACACGAATGACCCTGGAAGAAACTACAGCTTGTGTCAGAACAACAAACGGCGATACAAAGGACTTCCAGGTAAATAGCGGAGTAAGACAAGGAGACGCGATGTCATCAACCCTGTTTAATCTGTTTCTTGAAAAAATAATCAGAAGCATAGAAATCAAAGACACTATAAGCAGCAGGGAAATGCAAGTGATTGCCTATGCAGATGATGTAGTCATAATATCAAGAACTATAGGAAAATTAACTGAAACCGTCAAAAACATCAAAGACACAGCTGAAAAAATGGGACTATCAATAAATCAAGATAAATCAA
Organism: Podabrus alpinus; assembly: GCA_932274525.1. NCBI lineage: Eukaryota > Metazoa > Arthropoda > Insecta > Coleoptera > Cantharidae > Podabrus > Podabrus alpinus. The sequence continues at coordinate 44,370,444 of OW026456.1, read as the reverse complement.
AATACATGAAATGTCAAAGGAAAAACACGAACAAAACAAATAATTACTGAATTATCTTTTCTTTATTTCAAAAGTGAATTTGAAAATTTAGTTATAAAGTGAATTAGTGTACTGGCGGAAGGGTATTTTTAATTTTATATCCGTTTTACTGCATTTTAACACGTTTAATTCAGAATTTTTCGACAATAAAGACCCAAAAACGGAAAATTTAATTATTGGACTATAAAGAGCGTAAATTATTATTCAGAATGTATCTGACAACATCCAAAAATAAGTTGCAGAATTTTTTGGTAAATAGATCGCTATAATTTTCAAAATAATAAAAGTATCAAATATGATGAAGGTGGAGTAATTCCTGTTAAGAGAACAGGACAGCCAAGAATCACCCTTAAAAAGAGAAACTATAAAAATAGTGACATTATTTTTTGTTAATAAAAAAAATGCAGTTCTAAAAATTAAATAAAAACTCGAAAATACATGGGAAAATGGCCGGATTCCACGTAAAGTATCTAACTTAAGTAAAGTTTATATTACAAAATGGTTAAAGTTTTACTCAGTCAGTAAATACAATTAACGCAGAGTGTATGTGTGGAGAAACCAAAGCAAAGTTGGCACTTTTAAGTGCATTAAACCGTCATGAAAATCTTTGGAATAAGGATATATGGTTTGGGGTGCATGTGCGCAGCAGGTATTTATAGGTGAAATTGCAATTTTAGAGGGAATAGTTAAAGCCACAGTTCATTTAAAACTCTTATCAGACGTAATCATACCTGAAGCTAAACGGTTAATTGGTGAAGATTTTTTATTATAACAAGACAATGTCCCAATTCATCGTGCTAAAATTGTCACCAATTATTATTTACAGAAGAATAATATTAATGTTATGGAGAGACCACCTAAAATTAAGACTTCTCATCCATCAACAATCTGTTACGGTTGGTGCCCATTCCGCAACTTTTTTGGCATTGCCAAAAGTCAAATAAGGAAAATTTAAATTCTTAATGTCAAATGTTTTGAAACTCTTGGTTTTTATTTATCGTTTACCTAAAAGAAAGCATGAGGTATAAATTTACAGTCCTCATCGAAGATTGTTTATCAAATACACTTTTATTTTCGTTAGATTTCATAACATTAATTTTGGTTTGATTTCTTTCATTTGAAACTCTTCAGGGAATATCTAAATAGTCCAGTCAAATTAGACGAAAAAGGGGGTTCAGGTCGGAAAAATTCCCACCTAGCTGAATTTTGGTACACATCTTTATGACATCGTTGTAAACAATATGTAAAAAGTCGATCTCGATATCATGTACGCGTTAAAGGTTATTCGAGGTCAAAGGTCACGAAATTGGCCTTTTTTTTAATATCTCGTTTTTTATTAGTCGTACAATAAAAAGTTTTAGATACAATTTGTAGAGGAGGTAATTATCTACAAAAATTGTTTTATGACATTTTCACGTTAAGTTGATAGTTTTTGCGTTATAAGGCCAACAAAATGGACACTTTTAATGAAGTATGATTTTTCAAATTTTGATCGGAAATTTTATGAACGATATTAATTTGCAAATGCTGCCGTTATTTGTCGTTTTTCGTCCACCATCGTCATATACTAAATCAAAGACCGTCAAAAACCGCATCCGACTTTTCCATAAGTTTTAGTAAATTATCGACGGTTTTCGCGCCGGAGGCGAATTTTTTTTTTATTTAACTCCTTGATTACAGCAATCTATCACAATGATAACAAGCTTCTTGTAAGAAAGAAATAACAGACATGTATGAAGTGTTCCAATGAACACTGCATATTATAAATTAACTCATAATTAACAGTTACGCATGTACTATATAATATGAATATGTATAATCACTGTAATGAAAACTTAAGTTCTTTTGGATTAAATTGAAATTCAAAATTAGAATCTATTCATGAGGTCAGTGGGTCTAAACCATTTTAGTCTGCGCACTTCATCACTGGATACAATTAAGTTATTGGCAAGCACATTAGGGTGCACTGTAAGTCTCTCGCGATAATTTGCGCTAAACCTCTTGATTTCTTCCCTAACCGAAGCAATAGGTATATCGCGTTGTATTACCTTGTTGGGTATGTACCATGGCGCATCGACGATCGTTCGTAGCACCTTATTTTGAAATCGTTGAAGGATTTCCAAATTGGATTCAGCTGCCGAGCCCCAAAGTTGGATACCGTAGGTCCAGATCGGTTTAATTATTGCCTTATAGAGTAGTAGCTTATTTTCAAGGGCCAATGACTTTCGGCCAATGATCCAATACATTTGGCTGAACTTGATTCCAAGTTGTTTGCGTTTACTAAATATGTGCTTGCGCCAGGTAAGTCTTCTGTCGAGGTGAATGCCGAGGTACTTAGCTTCAGTCGCTTGTGGTATTATGGAATTATTTAGTTTCACTGGTGGACAAGTATCTCTCCTCATGGTGAAGGTTACATGCACCGATTTAGTTTCGTTAGCCTTAATACGCCACTTTTCAAGCCAGTTCTGTATCTTATTCAGGTTTGTTTGTAGATTTTTGGATGCTATTATCGGATCTTCATGGGATGATAAAATTGCAGTATCATCTGCAAATGTGGCTACAGTATTGGGGCTTGTTATTGGTAGGTCGAATGTGTATATTAGGTATAGGATAGGACCCAGGATGCTTCCTTGTGGCACTCCAGATTGGATGGGATGAAGGTCAGTCAATGCAGATTCATGTTTAACGAGGAAATATCTATTGGTTAGGTAAGATTTAAGGATTTGATAATAGTGGTGTGGAAGATTTTTCTTCAGTTTATAACACAATCCATTGTGCCACACCCTGTCGAAGGCCTGGCTAATGTCAAGAAAAGCCGCTGAACAGTAACGTTTTGTTTCAAAATCCCTGTTGATTTTTCTGACCAATCTGTGTACTTGTTCAATGGTTCCGTGGTTGTTTCGGAATCCAAATTGATGGTTGGGAATCAATTTTCTTTCTTCTATTATGGGTCGCAATCTTTGCAGTAGTAGCTTTTCAAGAACTTTAGCCAGCACAGGCAGCAAGCTTATTGGCCTATACGATTTAACTTCTTCAACTTTTTTACCAGGTTTGTGAATCATTACTATTTGAGCGACTTTCCATTGGTTGGGGAATTGATTGATTCGGATAACAGCATTAAATATTTGAGTGATAGCTTTGATGCACTTACTGCTTACCTCCTGTAGAATTTTACCAGTGATAAGATCAAAGCCTGGTGCTTTGTTTGGATTTATTTCGTTGTTAATTATTCTTGTAACTTCACCCCTTCTGGACTTTTTAATTGGAAAATCCATTTGGAACGGAGCCCCTAAGCATTCTTGTATTTCGTTTTCGTTGGCTATTGTAGACGAAGGATTTGGTTGGAAAGTATTTGTTAAGTGTTTAGCAAAAGTTTTTGCTTTTTCTCCGTCATTTCTGGCCCATCTGTTATTTTCATCCTTTATAGGGGGAATATGTTGTTGTGGCCTTTTAATTTTTCTGCTGGCCTTCCACAGGGAGTACTCAGTTGCCTCCGTTGCACTGAGGTTTTTCAAATATTCTTGAATACCTTGGTTTTTACTTTTTGTTAACATATCTTTCAGTTCCCTGCCAGCTTTGTTTAATTTAGTTTTATCTTCGGGGTATCTTGTTTGTTGCCATCTTTTGCGTAAAGTCCGCTTTTCAGCTATTTTCTGCCTTATTGAGTATGGTGTTTCTTCTTTGATGTATTTATTGTAGGTATCGGGGGTTGCCTCCCATGCAGCCTGTTGTATATTGTTTGTTATTATGTTCACTGCTTCATCTAGATCATTTTCAGTTTTTAGGGGGATATCTAGCATGATTAATTTGTCGAGTTCTTCTCTGAACAAATTCCAATTAGTTATTTTGCTGGTAAGTGATGGTTGTTTTTCTTTGTGTACTATTTTATCAAAAATACTAACGATTATCGGCGAATGGTCAGAGGAAAGGTCCAAGCAGGATTCCGCTTTGACTCTTTTCATATCGATACCCTTTGCTATACAGAAGTCGATTACATCCGGTAACTTATTCATGTCGGCTGGCCAGTAGGTTGGTTCACCGGTAGTAATGCTCACCAAGTTATTTGCACTCATGGCTTTAGCCAACTCTCTGCCTTTTGATGTTGTGAGTCTGGATCCCCATGCACGATTTTTGGCATTGTAATCACCTCCAGCTATGAATCGGTTTCCCAAAGTGTTGAAAAAACGTTCAAAGTCGATTTTGTTGTTGTTGTATTTCGGTGGACAATAGATAGCAGAGATAACGAATTTTCCCGATTTATCTTCCAATACTACAGTGGTCGTTTGCAGCCATTCCTTTTCATATTTATTATTTTCGTGATGTTTGATGCTGTCACGTATGATTACCGCTGTACCACCATGAGCTCTGCCTTCTGTAGGATGTTTAGTGTAATAAACCTTGTATTTTGGTATTTTAATATAGTGTTTGTCAGTAAGATGCGCTTCCGATATTAGCATTATATCTATATCTTGATTTGTTATAAATGTTTTTACCTCTTGTAAGTGTTGATTGAGCCCATTGGCGTTCCAGATAACAATTTTATATTTGTGGTGTTCTTCCATTGCTGACAAGGGCGGTTAGTAAATTTAACATTGTACTCATATTTCTGGCGTTTTCCTTGTTTTGCTCAATGAGCTCTCTTATTAGGTTTTTGAGTTCGCCTATGTCGTTGTTTGGTTGTCTGGGGGTTTGGTTTATTGGTTCCGCATTGATTAGTGGCGGATTAATAGTGTGAACTTCTTGTGCATGAGCCGTTTCTTGACGAATAGGAAGTTGCGGAAAGGCATCATTATAATTTCCTGGCATACGGTATCCCCATGCGTTTTGTGGTTGTTGTTGGTTTGGTGAAATTTTGTTTGGTTGGTCTGTTTTCTTTACTCTGAGAGCTGGGTGTAATCGTTGTTGTAGTTGTTTGTGGACCGCACAACCTCTATAGTTTGCCGGATGATTTAGATTGCACTTTACACACTTTACTCTGTCATCCCTTACTTTCCGTTCGCAACTTGTGGTTTCATGATTGCCTGCACATTTTACACAGCGATATGCCCTTCGGCAGTAATTTTTCGTATGTCCGTAATCCTGGCATCTCGTGCATTGTGGAATGATACGTTTAACATATGGTGGTTCAAATTTTACAATTGACTTGTCCAGTTCTACAATTTTATATATTTCCTTATTGTTTTCATTGGGTTTGAGGTCTACATAAAACATTGACAATGGCTGCTTGGTTTCTCTGTTCTTTATGTTCCACAGATTTATTACCTCATGTCCTAACGTTTTCAGATCTTTTATAATCAGTTCTGTTGGTGTTGAGGGATGTAATCCCTTAAGTACCGTCCGAAAGCTTCTTTCTTCTTTGAGCTTGTACGTGACATATTGTGTTTTCTTTTTATCAAGAGCTTCGAGAATCTGTTTGAAATGCTCCGATTTGTGTATCTGCAACTTTACCTTTTTATCTGGCAGCACCTTTAATCTATATTCGTCTTTTACTACCTCTTTGGTGAGTTCATGCAGTGGGACAATATCCCCCACTCCATGAATAGTCATGGGTGGAGGTTTTGGTTCGGAGTTTTGCTGATCTTGATGTTTATCTGTATTGTTTTCCTCTTCGTTTATGAGTTCGTATCTATTTTGTGTTTCAACTGGTTTATTTAACCAATAATTAGAGAGCATAGTTTGTTTTCTGGGTCTTAATTTATCTGGGCTGTATCTAGGTGGCCTTTTTTTTCTATTTTGATAGAGTGTGTAGTCATCGTTCTCTTGGCTAGGATGAACAGATTGTTGACTCGGTATAATTTGATAATTTGGAGTCTCGACCCCGTGTCCATTATTTGTTGGCATTGTTTGGGGCATAATCTGGGATGGATTAGTCCGTGCATCTGCTGATACGCTCCCTGGAACTGTTGTTGGTATTGCTGCGTGGTGGAGTCAAAGTACTTTTGAATTATTGGTGCAGCTGGCGTTGGTTGAAAATGGGAAGTGTACGGCCCTGGCGGTTGTTGTAGTGGCTGTACATTTAGGTTATGATAATTGGAATAATTCGTCGGGATGGTGGCTACTGTATGATTCGACGGTAGTTCATCGTTATACGTTTCCACCACTTGGGAAAGATTATCTCTCCTAGCAGGTGGTGTACGTTCCATGTTTATGCAAAGTGCATTTTTAACCTATCTTTTGTGCGCACCAAATGTTGTTAATTGAAATTATGTTACCTTATGAAATGTTGTTGGATAACACTCACTAGTAATCCTAACAGTTAATTTAATCACTATACACTATATCACTTAATAACAGTTCGATATAACGAGTATTTTCCGTTTTAACTGAGAATAAACAAGCATTACATTTGCCAGTGGCGTAACTTTTTCAGTTACAGGAGGCGAATAAAGGCGAAAATTGTGCAAAAACTTTTCAACGTCTCTGGAGCTCTTATTTACGAACCGATTCTTAATTTTTAAGATTCAACGGAAGCCCATCGCGAAGGTCTACCAGAGCCCTTATATAAGCTTCCTTCGTATTTTCAACACCAAAGGCGTGAAATCGAATTTAAATTTCAAAAAATTTTTCAGAAGGGGGTAGCCTTGGAAGATTACTTCCTAGGCTATTACTTTCGAAAAATTGGAAATTGGCGCCGGAAACTTTTTATTGTACAACCAGTATAAAGCATTTGCAAATTAATATCGTTCACAAAATTTCCGATCAAATTTTGAAAAATCATATTTCATTAAAAGTGTCCATTTTGTTGGCCTTATAACGCAAAAACTATCAACTTAACGTGAAAATGTCATAAGACCATTTTTGTAGATAATTACCTCCTCTACAAATTGTAACTAAAACTTTTTATTGTACGACTAATAAAAAACGAGATATTAAAAAAAAGGCCAATTATATGACCTTTGACCTCGAATAACCTTGAACGCGTACATGATATCGAGGTCGACTTTTTACATATTGTTTACAACGATGTCATAAAGATGTGTACCAAAATTCAGCTAGGTGGGAATTTTTCCGAGCTGAAAACCTAATTTGACTGGACTATAAAATATATTTTCTTGAAACTATTCGGCGTAAATCATAAAAGATGACCGTGACTATCTAACCACTTCAGCGAATATCAAGTCAATGATCTAACATTGCTTCGAACTTCTATTAAATTAAACCTCTTCATTTAAATTAAACCAATTTTTGCTTACCTTCCCATCAAAATTTTCTTACAACATTCCATTCCAAGAAAAAGTCGTTTATTTTATGAAAATAATTGTCAACTGTGAGGACAAGTTATTAGTTCCTATTTCCGTGAGAAATATTTTTCAATATTCGTCCGTTTAATGAACCCAATAAAAATATTAATTCTTAGAATCTTCCATTATTTTACTTCCTTTAATTTTTATGACGCGTGCCCAAAGTGACAAAAGGCCAGATTTCCTTCCTAGAAAGGGATTCTAGTGAATCAAAATATCTTGACTCTTTGTGCAAGATCTGTTTGTGAACATTCGAATACGAAATTCGGATAAGAATCAAGTACCTTATTACCTTATCGTAATATTTGTGCAAAATCTGTTAGTGGAGATTCGAATACGAAATTCGATTAATAATAAAGCACCTTGTACCTTACCGTGATTTTTTGTGCAAAATCTATTTGTGAGGATTCTAATTCCGAATTCGGGTAAGAATCCAGTATCTTATTATCATTTTCGTGATTTTCGTGATGGAAAAGAATCATCGAAAAATTAAATACAATGCTGCGTATGGAAAATTTGGATATTCAAAAGGTTTAGAAAATCAAGGAGGAATCAAAGAATGGATGTAATAGAGTATAAAGGATCAAATTTGAAATATTCTAAAGTTGAATGGATATTCGAGGAATCGAAAACTTTATATGTCGGAATTTATGCCGGTAAATAAAGACAGAAGATTGCAAACGGGCCAAATAACAAAAATATCGGAGATCCAGAACATTTATAAGGGTTGCAATGGATAGCACAATGGCAGTCACTAGTATTGAAACGATATCTGTCCTCCCTATCTCTAATGAGACTATAGTTCGGATCAAACCACGTTCACGCAGAAAAATAAATTCCTACTTATATTGCGTGAAGCCCTGATGTAGATGTCAACTAACTCGTTTGTAGCGGTAAGCGAGAGTCGTAGGATCGCTCTAGATGAACGCTCAATAAAAGCCCCAACGGTCAACTTCGCTAGCAAAAGAAAAATAGAGTATAGCAACCAGGTAGTCGTTGCTAGAAGGTAATAATATTGCGATGTCCAATGTAACAGCATTGGTCGACCAGGATGTACAGAAGTAATAACATACCACCAAGAACCTCTTCCTGAATTATATTGGGAAAAATCCCAACAAATGGCGAACCACGACGAACCCCCAGATAACCAACCAATCGGAAGCCCCCCGATGAAACTTTCCAGCACTGTACATTGTCGTGCATCGCTACCTCCTTTCTATATTATCCGATTGAAATAAAAATACACATAAATAAAAATATCAAGCATACAAATTCAAATTATCTGAATAAAACCATATGAGTGGAAACCAAAGCAAAATGTAAAAATGGCCAAACGTGGCCGCCTGCAATTGTAGATATGAAATCTCCGAAAATGAGATTGTCCACCAAGTGTACCCTATCACACAAAAATGAAAGATGTGAATAATTGAAAATAATTATAACACAATTAATTCCCCAAACAATAAAATAATACACAGTACAATTAAATAAAGGAAATGATACGGAATTACCTTAGAAGTCTGGTCAGATCCTTACTTCCAAAATTCTGCGTAGGAGCCCAAAATATCCTCAAAAAAGACGGGACCTCAGTGATCGAGAATTAATGCAGTGGAATCAACAGAATCCCAAACCTACGGTGGGTGGTTGATTTATCCAAACAAACGCGGTTCCACCACTATCACTCCAATTCGATGCAAAACACAACCTCGCAAAACACAACCTCTTGATTCTACATCCCTGACCAGAATGACCGTTTGCGCCGATTTTAACGCGCTTATCTTTTCCCAGTATCGTTTCCCAGTTCGACCGCTCCAAACTAGGTGGCGGGAGAGGTACCAATAATTCAAAAATAGGTAATGAATCAAAAATTCGTTACAGTATCTCTGTTAAGGGAACTGCAAGCCAGGATATGCTGCTAGAAATTATCGACATCAATGGCGATCTCTAACATTCAGAATGGATTGACTCCCATAAACAAAAGGAAAACAGAACGCAGAAGAAAACAATTATAAAAATAAAAAGGACGTACATGTGAAACCTGAATGCAAAAAGTAAAGATGCTTTAATTGTAAAAACCACGCTAGATAATCTTAAAAATAAAGTGGGGCTGGTAAAAGTAGTCACCTAGCTAGAGATATTGTCGAGAGGCTCTCCGTTCATCTGGAGCCAAACGAAGTTGAAATACTCCCAGGAGAAAAGATAGTCTTCGTTATCCGTGATATTGAAGAGTACACGAGACGACACGAAATCCCCGACACTTAGACCGAATGGCACAAGAAGGGGAAATCACGATGAGGGTGGCAGAATACTTAGTTGGGAAAGCCAACATCAGATTAGACATTGCAAACTTTTGCCGACTAAGACAGAAAGAAGAAGTAAATGCTACAGATGATGGATGACGGGCCACTCGGTAATAAGATGTAAATTCTCTCCCAGTAATAGTGGCGGGAGACTTCAACGTGAAGTCAATCGAATGGTTAAAGCAATAGACGCTTTACAAACAATTGTGAGAGAAACACAAAGCGCAAGAGCTGCAACGAGAACGTGGTGAACAACAAAAGTCATACAGATTATATTCGACGTCACAAATACTTTTAACACGGGCGGGATGGTATCACGTGATTGGAGAGCAAAATAATGTTGGTCTGGTACAACTCGGCGCGGGCCGACTCGGCGCCAGGCCAACTCGGCGCCAGGTAAATTTTTTAATCTTTAAATAAAAATTTAAAAAATAAAACTGGCCTATTGATTCATTTATAACATTGAATAGTTATGCGCTATTGCACGTAAAAATATAATTATATTTCGGTTTTCGTAATCTGTAACCAGTTTTAAAATTCGATCCCTATACATCACATTCCCTATATTTTTTTAATTTTTGCGGAGGGTTATTGCCTGCCACTAATTGTTCATAAAATAAATCACGCCATCTTTGCACTTTTTTGAAACCATATTAACTTCCATATTGTTGGGTGGTCCATCGCCAATTCGCTTTGTAATCTCCGATGGATAGCTTCGGCGTGGTTATTTGTACGATCTTCGCTGTTTAAAGTTATATTGTATAGATTCCACATCGCTAGCGTAAATAATGGCGGGCGCCTCCCATCTCTGCGCCTATTCGGTCTTCCTAAGTAGTTATCTTCAAACCAATCTAAAAGTGGTCGAAGCTCATCAGGTAATTCATCTACCAAAGCATCAACCGCCTCCTCTAAGTCAGGAATTGGAACGAAAGCTTATTTTTATGAACAAATATTGGCAGACAATAACCCTCCGCAAAAATTAAAAAAATATAGGGAGTGTGATGAACGAATTTTAAAACTGATTATAGATTACGAAAACCGCAATAAAATTACATTTTTACGCGGAATAGCGCTTAACTATGAAATGAACCAATAGCATTGATTATACATATATAAAATCAATGCCAATAGCCAGTTTTATTTTTATTTTTATTAAAATAAATTTTATTTTTATTTAAAGATAAAAGATTTTAAAATCTTTTTTATAATAAATTCATTTTATTACCAACCTAATTTATTTAATTTACATCTTCATTCATTTAAATAAAAAATGTTTAAAAAATTTACCTGGCGCCGAGTTGGCCTGGCGCCGAGTTGGTTTGGCGCCGAGTCGGCCCGGCGCCGAGTTGGTTTGGCGCCGAGTTGGCCCGGCGCCGAGTCGGCGGCGGCAAAATGGCCAGCGTCGAATCGGCGGCGTCGAGTTGTTCCATTCCGAAATAACGTTTCCCCATACCTGAAGAATATAATGAAGGGCTACCTGGACCAAAAATAGCTCTTGTGAAAGGCAAGGAAGCCTACAACTAGATCAGCGTTACCAGCGGTGTTCTACAGGTTGACTTCACTAACGATTTGTTCATGGTGGAGTCGAGGAGGAAGGCAGAAGTACTGTTGTGCGTGGTCAATGATTAAATCGTCAATTTTGACGATTGAAAGATAGGTACGCCGGCATAGAACTCCAACTTATTCACCATAAGACGTAAGCCGTCATACTCACAGGGAAACGGACAATAGGTAAGCTAGTTTTTAATTTGAGAAGACTAATTGGAGGGTGCGATGTTTAATATGATTGGCCTACACAGTTCAGCATTTGGGTACTCGTCAGCATTATTTTCAGGCGAGTGTCAATGGCCGTAGCAATTCATTTTTATTCAATACATTTTTAATATTCTAGTTTTTATTAAATAAATGACTACATAAACAGAAAAGTTTCAAGTACTGACAATATGACAATAATTAACAATGACTTTCTGCTCTATTCGAATTCGACATACTTACTAAAACACATAATATGCCGAATTGGAATCGAGAGTTTTATGCTCTACCATAGTTTACGTTAACCGTTAGGTATATAGTTAAAGGCCAATACAATCAACATAAGCATAATTAAATTTTTTTTATTATACTAAGAAATCCTATGCACATAAATATGAGAAAATACACGATGTTTCTGAACAGCAACATAGTACACAAAATTTTGAAACATTTTTCGTATTTTTTTATTTAATTTTACATTAATTTATGGCAGTGACATTTTGCTAAATAAATACAAGTACGAATAGTGTAGCGTCAAATCCTTAAAAAACATTAAAGGGTTGCACGAGTGGAATGGGTGAGAAATGGATCTTGAACGCAGTAATTCATCATAATTTATTTCTACAATAATTATTTTATAACTTAGAAAACAGTAAATTAAATACACTTGTAATTTCAAAACGCTAAATAATTATACCATCAATACATATACATTACTATGATTATGTTGATTGTACACGAATAAGAGTAAGCGGACACCAGAAACTAAACTAAGCGATGCAAACTTTCTTATGTCCAAGTTTTTGATGCCACTTATTTTAACATTTTAAAGTCTAAGTATGTACTAAAATGACTAGAAATATATAAGTAAAACAACCTTTCTCATAGGCTTATTTATGCTGAAAAGACAGGTCAGCTCGCTGCGATTTTGTGAAATGTTTACAAGTTAAACGCCAAAATGCTATTCTAAAATCGGCACTGTAAAACGCATAAATGAATGGATTTATTGCTGAATTTATCCAACCTAGCCAGGTTAAATAAGCCATAATTACATTGCTACCATCCACTACATTACCAGGTAAAAAAGGTGTAAGTATATAAAATACAAAAAATGGTAACCAGCAAACTATAAAACCGCCAACTACGATGCTTAAGGTTTGTGCTGTTTTTGTTTCACGTCTAAAAGAAGAAACGCGTGTCGCCGGTTCGGAATTGTGAATCGACACATCCAAATGAAAGGATTCCGGTCTGGATCGATTCGTCGAAAAGGTGGACGCTGCGTATAAACTCACACTTCGTTGTGAAGGTGTTTGTTCCGAATTTGATGAACAATTGGTGCGAACTGTTTTTGGGTTTTTGTTTTTTCTTTTTTCCTTGTGATTGTTATGGTTATTTATCGATTCAGCAAGTAATCTGAAAAGTAAAAAATGTAAGTAAACCTAGGCAAGATTCAATTCTATTGAGAGTCATAGGTGACTATCCTATTTTATAGCTGATCTTTACGACGCAACTTAATCGAGGATTCTCACACCACAATATGGAATTGAGTGATAAATTGAACCTGTCTGTTTATAGTGGAGTAAGTTGCGCCCCAATTTTGGTAACATAATTAATTTTGGAATTTTATTGGTATATCATATTATAAAAAATTATCAGGCTCACTATAGTAAGTAAAAAAAAGTAAAAAAAGTCAAAAATTAATTCAAACAATAATTGAGGATTATTAAAAATATGTAAGTAACTTCTTTAACTAGAAATTAATGACATGTTGAGAGTATTTCGCTGAGTACTCTCTTCTCAAATTTATAATTTTATGTAATAAATGAAATAAGTAATATAATACCTGACAAATAAATAAATAAATGCAGATATTGAACTAAGAATTGATGAATAAATTAGGAGAAGGTGGCAAGAAGTACCTTTCCTAACTTATGTGGTGAAGATGAGAATCAAACGAATGTTAAATTCAGAACTTGTTTATTTTAATAATATCACAGTATTTATATACAATTTTTGCAAAGTTAATAATATTTTCATTGTTACAATTTTGTTGAGTTTACATTAAATACCTTTAATAACCTACATAACTACCAGTTTATTTACACCTACTTAGTTGCATTTATTGTATTTCCTGGTCAGCAGTTTTTACATAATTAATTATATTTTATATATACAGGGTGTCCGAATAACCCATGTTTAATTAAGATTAAACAATTGAATTACTACAATAATTATTAAATGGACGAGATATCTAATCAAAGCGAGTGGCTAAATCTGAGGGCTTAAAATGTTTTAATCTTCGAACTTCGTAGGATGATTCAACAACTTCTTCGCTAATTCGTTTGGATGCGACTTGATACGATTTTCATATTTGACAAAAAAGTTTTTAATTTCATTGTTTAACGTAGGAATTCGTAAGTCTTCGTGGATTATTTCGTTTGGCACATACCATGGGTCTTCAACGATCGTTCGTAGTATCTTATTTTGAAATCTTTGAAGAATTTCAATATTTTATATAGTACTCTCAGTTTCCCAGAGCTGGATACCATATGTCCAAATTGCTTTTAGTAAAACAAGGTATAATTTTATATATTAAAAGTTTATTCTCCAAGCTTAATTGAGACTCTCTATGTACCTATCAGCCAGAACATTTGTCTAAACTTAGTTCCTAGTTGTTTCCTTTTATTGAAGATACGGAAACAACTAGGAATGAAGTTTAGACAAATGTTCTGGCTGATAGGTAGAAAGGTAGGAACGAATTAATTTTGAATATTGTTTTTCCACCCATTTGGGGATATTTTTCGTTGCTGGTATTGGAATGTGGAATTTTACCGTTTTTGAAGGATTTTTTTGTCCAATTGGTAAGTGTAAATCTTTTACGTGTTTATAAACACCAGCCACTGTTCGTGGGCGATACTCGTTTGCTGTTTCTTCTCTGGGCTTCTCGATTTTTACCGGTTAGCTATTTGGCGACAAATTTGGTGGGAAGGTCAAAATTGCTTTCGATAAGGAAGGACCAAGAAGGCATTATGGCTTTTCGTCCACATATGCGTAGAGGAATTCGCTATAGCTTCCGTAATATTCTGCTTACTAATATCAAGGTATTGCGTATCGTTTGAATTTTAATATTGCCTTAATTTATTTAAAAGTTTTATTTGACTTGATAAATTTAGCGTTGTATAAATGTTTCTAAATTTTTATCGCTTAATGGCGACACATTTTGTGTTATTTTTGTACTTCGACATTCATTTAAAAATTTATTAATTCTTATTTATTTTTATCTTTCTTTTATTTCATCTAATTTCTTAATTAATACTAATTAAAATGAAATTATCTTAGTTTTAATTGTATTATTTTTTAATATTGATCTAACAAGGCTAAAGAATTTATTTATTTAATTACGCAACAATTAATTTATGAATTGTTTGCGCAACATTCGATTTTCTGTTGTCTCGTTCATCATCAACAGCTATGCCATCCATCGTTGGATGTAACCTTCCCCCATATTTTTCCATTGCTGTCTATCCCCTGCCCTCTGCATCCAATCTCTTCCCACATATCTCTTCACGTCGTCTGTCCACCTTGTCTGAGGTCGTCCTACGCTTCTCCTTTGACTTCGTGGTCTCCATTCGATTACTCGACGAGTCCATCTATTATCCTCCAATCAAGCAACGTGGCCCATCCAGTTCCATCTTAATTTACATCATTTATTGTAACTCTCCTTTATTGCTTGATATTAGAATGTCATCGGCAAACCGTAGATGATTTAATCTTTCACCGTCGATAATAATGCCCTTTTCAACCCATTTTAGTTCTTTGAACATATCCTCTAGGGCAAGAGTAAATAATTTCGGAGAAATCGAGTCTCCTTGTCGAACGCCTCGATTAATTTTTATTTGTCTGGTTGTCTGGTTATTTCTTAGAATTTGAATTATTTGTCCATAATTGATTATTTCTTTGAATTATTTTCTTCAGGCTCCAGGGCCGAGTTTAACTACTTTTTCGTGGTTTTAATTGTGATTCCTTTTCTGTGATGAGGAGTGGTTTATAAATCACGTGGCGCCTAATTCCAATATCCAATTTTGCTAGTACCGTATGGTGCAAAATTTTTATCAATCACCACTCGTTTATCTGAGATACATCTAGTCTAAAATTAGTACGTACATTCAGAATTAATTACCAAGCAAAATTCTTATCTCTGCACTTGCAAGAATTAATGGTTTCATTTATTTTTGCTTTTTTCTGAATGTTACACTCCTAATTAATCTGTTGATTAACGAGCGTTGCACTGGCGCCCAACTAAATAAAAGAAATAGTAAAACGGAAGCAGTGTTGACTCGTTCTCTGAATTTTATTACAGCTTATTGTGTTGTTGTTTTTTCAGCTGTCTTGTATTTTGAAGTTTTATTTTTAGTGTCTGTTACGATGTTTGGTACTGAAGGGGTCAGCTACTGGACGTAATGACCCTGAAAACGAGCTGTATATTTTGTCGGCCAAACTTGACTTTCTCGAAATATTTTTTCTTGAAAGGGGAGAGTATGACGGTTCAAAATTGCAACTCCAATTCAAAATGGATCAATTGCGTACATTTTAACATTCCCTAATATGTGGCGTAACAATTCAGTATTTTGAAAAATAATGTTACGAGCTTTATCAGAAAAGTAATAATGCCATTTGGTTTTTGAATGTCGGTAAATGTGAATGTGATTTTTCGGGAGATTCTTGTTGCTTCTTTTTGGGAAAATCCAGTAGGTATACGAATTAATTTGGAATATGTTCCAACCCATGTGGGGAGCCTTTACGTTGCTGGTATTGAAATTTTGATTTTTTCCGTTGGATTGATTTTTCTCGTTGCCATATTGATCAATTTTTCGAACTTCTTTTGAAGGATTTTTTTTCGTCCAATTGGTAAGTACAAATTCTTTCATAAATTACTTCGTAGGTTGCATTTATCAATCAACTCAGCAATTTCATACCCAACAACATCTGGAGGTTTTTATTTGTCGCTCACACCATATCAGTGTTGAAGACAGGTGCCGAATTCAAGTTTGGTGAACTCATTTGATCTGTTTGTGTCGTTTATGTTTTTATCTTTAATTGTGTATTTTTGTGTGTGAACATTTTAGATTTATCTCTTGCTTTTTTTTAATTTGATTGGAAAGTTTTTTCAAAAATTTAATTTGTATGCAGGTTATATCGTAATATAATTTCTGCATAATTATGTTCATCCTCATTACTTTCTTCGTACTTGCTATATTTTCTTATTGCTGGTCTAGATTCTTTCTTTCCCAGCGTTGGAAATATCAACACATCAACAATTAATAAAGTAATCAAGAGGATAGTGGGAAATTTTGGACAAATTGAAATCAACCATTTCATCGGCCTAAAGTTCATAAACGAAGGTCTATAAAAAAATTGCTTTTAATTTGTTCAAAATTCCCCATTATCATTGATTGATTAATAATTACTGTTATGTTTGCTTATAGGCTACAGGTTTTGGAAAAATCCCACACACATAATTCTGGGTTTCCACAGACACACTATTTTCACATTACTATAATTTTTATTTACGAAAGTTAGTTTTCAAATTTTTTATTTTAATTTAAAATTTTATTAAATGATAACGTTGTTGCAGTATTATTATTCCACCATTAGGTATGCATAGTCAAAAAAATAAATGATAATTGAAAATAAAGTTAGAAAATATCAAGCTATAAAATAAAAATTAAAACAATTATTTAACAACAGAAAACTTTGAAGTTAAGATCTCAAATAAAGAAGAATTGAAAAAAATAATTACAAATAATAAAATACCATAAATATTGGGAAAAAGTAAAACATAACAAAACAAAATTAGAAACGACGAAAAATTAAAAAATTACAAATGGCTATTCAACATAGAAAGTAAAAATTGATTTTTTCCCACGAAAATTTAGCTTTAAGCCAAACTTTCTTTATATTTTCAAAATTTCTTGTTTAATTTTTTAAATTTAAATTTTCTGTTCTACTTGTTTTGTGTTAGTGTTTTTAGCATTCTAGAATGAGCCCCTGGAAGTCCCTAAAACCCCCCAACTTGGCTTTCTGCCTATACCTGGCTTAATCTAATGTTCACAATAAATTACTAGTTTTCAAACTGTCTATTTCTTTTTCTTAAACTTCTAAATTTATTGTTCAACTTTCCGAAATTTACAGTTATTGATCTTCTTGTTTTATTTTGATGCTTTCGTCAATCTAGAAAATGGACTTAAAATCTTCTAAGTTCATGATCTAGAATGAACCACCCAAAAGTCCCTTAAAATCCCGTCAATTCCTCCCCTAATGTGGTTGTTCGCCTATAACTCCCTAAACCTAATGTTAAAAAAAAAGCGATTGGACTAAAATTAGCGAGCAGAAAATTCTCTACCAAATTTTTTCTTCAGATTTTGGGTTTTGGTAACGAAGGAATTCTCCTTTGTTATTCTAACCCATATTTTGCTTTTCTGGTGCCCGGTTTCACGAACATTGATTAACTTTAACCTGTATTAAAAACTATAACCATAGTAAGAACAATTAAAAAGCATTGTGTTTGATCAGAGATTGGTTAATTATTCCTTAATCATTGATAAAATCCTTAATTAACGTTGCTGAAACTGATGGGATTTTCATATCATAAATAGTGTAACCTAGGCAAATTATAAAAAAAACTATTTTCGTAGAGAATTTTGTGCTCTTCAGTTGTCTAATGATAATAATTTCTAAATATGAAATTGAGCTAGTTGAAAGCGAAAAACCTAGAGCTGAAACATCAATAATTGGGAAGAACAGACAGGGGATTTTAGGGAGCTTTAGAGTTTTCTCATTGGAATGTAAATTAAAACCAGAATCACACAGAAAAACAGAATTTGTAATTAAAAGTCGGTCGCCTTCCTTCTGAGACGTTCTTCTACGCCTAGTCTACTTCGCAAAATATCTGGTAAATATTGTAAAACTAGTAAATCATGCAATCACGGGATATTAAACTACTCCGGCTGTTCATGTAGCCCCCCCCCCGCCTATTTCATGAATTTACCATATTCACTAACCGAGGTGGTCAAGGTTTGTTTAAATTATTTACCGGCATCGTACGGTGGCTTATTTTGATTGTTAGCACGACTCGGCCTTTAACATCAGACGAGGATTTCTAGTCACTGGTAGGGCTCAGATTTCGGCATCGCCTATTGGTCTGCGGTTTCCGCTAGATAATAGCAATTCGTTTTTCAATGTACTAATATTTTACTCCACAATTGTTGAGTTTGCAAGTTGAAGCGTAGCCGAAGTCATGGTGAAGGTTTCTAAGAGCTCTTATTGTTAAGTTACAACATTCCACAATCAAACTTAGAGTTTAAGATTTTCTTTAACAATAACAGCTGATAATGCTATCATGTGCTTACATGACGATGTTATTTAAATTTCCAGGTGGTAAGAATTTTAAACTAGTGAGAGTTCAATATTTCAAACTTCAAGTTGATTCTTCTCTTTAAAAATAACAGCCAAAAATATTGACGATGATGCATTAGCACAAGGTTGACGATGTAATTTAAATTTCCGGGTATTGAGATTTCTAAAATGGAAGCTAGAGATTCAAATTTAAAAAATAAATATTGCAAACTTCAAATTGATTGTTCTCTTTAAAAATAACAACCGATAAGACTGGCGATCATGGACTTACGACAAAGTTGACGACATTATTTGAAGTTCCAGGTGTTAGATTTGTAAAATAGAGCGGGACATTCAAAATTCGGAGTTTAATATTACAAACTTCAAGTTCATTTTTCTCTTTAAAAATAACACCCATACTTACGTAGTACTCCGTTTATTATTTTCATCATAATCTGAGGACCTTCGGTCTGTTTCTGAATTTTCTCGAGAGTGCAATACGAACTTTTGTGATTTCTGAAATTTTAATAGTTTAATTACAATTTTAATTAAACCAATACGTGCTTACTCTATTTTTGTCTTCTATGTGAGCAAGCTGGTCATGCCTTTGTGCTATAACACAAGATATCCTTGCATAAACGTATACCATGACTATCATAGGTATGAAGAACGATCCCATAGCGGAGAATATTACGTATCCACTGTTGCGATTATAACGGCAGCTTTTGTCTGCATGTCGTCCTGGCTCGTACCTAAATAACAAAATCGTCATTTACATGTAGGAATGAATACTTGGTTGTATATAAGTAATTTTTTATTATTTGACCAATTTATATAAAATCTCCAGAGTTTTTGAATAAAAACGCAAACGAACGAACGAAGCAATTAATTTTCGCCCCCATGTAAAAATATATTTTAAATTTAAATTTTTAATATATTGCGCCAGAAATATTTAGCATAACTTATAGATGGGAATTCAAGGAGAAGGAAGAGGAGAGGAAACTTGTCGTTCTGTTGCATTTTGTTTAAAGTGAATATTTTGTTATATGTATTTTCATATAATCGCCTTAATATTTCATTTTTTATAAATGAACGCCTAAATTTCATTTACTATGAAATATAGAAACGTAATTAAATAAATGACATATTTTGTATTTACCATCCAAACATAGGAGGACAAGTAATTAAGGCAGAACTGAACCAAACAACCAAAATCATCAAAGAGGCCAGTCTTTTTGATCTTCTTCTTCTCGAGTACCTTAGCGGTTGTGTCACTGCTAAATAACGATCTACACTTATGGCACAAAGACTTAATATGGAAGCCGTACAAAGCAAAATGTCTAACGAAATCCATATATCACATACTATCCATCCCAACTCCCATTTATCTGAAAGAGAAAGGTTAAATAAGAACATTACCTTATGCTGAAATAACGATCGTAATGAATCCAATTTACAAAATGTAATTAAAATTGTAATTAATTAAATTACGAGTAGGTACATTTATTATTCAAGATTGTCATTTATTTTATTTTTTTGGCCAAAATTTTTGTAGCATTCGTTGCAAACAGGGTAAATTTATTTTGGTGGTCTAATGATGTTTATCAATCATAAATCAACTGTTTGTCGTGTGTAAAATTTATTATATATACTTTCAGGAATTTTAATTTTCTATGCTAATAAAAGAAGGTAATAAAAATTAAACGATTTTATTTTATTCTGTGTTTAATTACTATTATTGCTACCAAGTATTGTCTAACGCAGACGCACCCGTGGCTTACCTTATTACATGATAAAAAATGTAAAAATGTACGGCTTATAAAATTGTGGTACAGCAACCCTTAGTACATACATTGTGGGTTCCCTTAATCTGATCTGTGTTATTTTATTCACACTTCCTTCGTATTTCTGAATTCTAGGGATGCTTCACAAAATGTATGAATGCTGTACATACATATATCACGTACCATTTGTTTGTTTTCAACAAAAGGAGTGCCAACAATACTAATGTTGAATATTTGACAATGAGGTAAAAACACAATATTTTGCTGCCTTATTATGTATTTTGTGTTGCATGGATTATTGAAATGCGACTGCTTTTTGTACAACGAACACATTTAAAATGCCTTTTTAAACTTTCAGAAGCATCCACAAAGTTTGGCAGCCTGAAAGAAAAATTCCCGGAAACCCAAGAACAAAGTATTTCACCAAAATTAAAAAAATTAATAATAGGTTTAATATCAATATTTAATTAAAACAACAGTTGACATTATAAGTTGTTAATTTTAATGTCATTGCTCGTTTAATTAAAACAAAATTCATGTTGAAACCGAAATGAGAGCAATTTAATTAATTTTCTAGTTTATTTAGTAAAATAAAGTTGATAAAAGAAATTTGCATAAAAAATTAATTTAATGGCGCGTAGGTAAACAAAATACTAAATGAAAATAAATTAGCAAATGAGAAGTGCAATGAATAAAATAATCAAAACCTCAACAAACCTCGCGTATTTTATGTAAATCAGTTTTTTAAACAAATTGGTTAAAAGGATTTTTTTTATAATTTTCGCACAAAGATACGAATTATTTTATCACAATGATACTTGTCGTTTTTCCGTAGTTTTCCTTTTAATTATCGCGATAATTTATTTTAAATGTTTTATTATTTTTCGCTTGGTTTTCAACTTTGTATCTGATAATATTATATTTTTGAGTAAATTATACTGTCTTGTTTAGTGACGCTTATAGTATATTACCCTGTTGTGTTATTGTACTAAATTAAACATTTTTGTGAACAAACGGAAAAAAGATTTTATTGCTAAACTATAAATCTATAACGATACTGACAGGGTAATGCGTTGCAACATCAATTCAACATTGTTTTATTTACTTACAGTCAATATTTTACGTGCTGAAAAACATCACCAGATTCAAATCTGAGAAATGAATGTACAGAATACATCAAGATCATTTTATATACGTACTATATATTTTGTAATAAAATAAGACAATGTATGTCTTACCCATCAAACGATCCGCAACTGCCAGTGGCATTACAAATACACCAATCAGATATTGTTATAGAACTTTAGGTTATTAACGGTGAATATTTGAGAAGGAGTGTTTATCGGTTCTGAGGAAATAAGAAGTGAATAAGGGATTAGCAACAGATTGGTGGATAACGCAGACGTGTACGAGAATAATGTAGCAAACAAGTTACAACATTGATAGATAATAACTAGAAATGTGACGTGTTATCATAGTAAGGGTCGTGGAAGAATTCTAAACAATAGTAGGCAAACTAACAAGCACATAAGAACAGAGGATTGATATCTCCGAGAGGTAGACCAGGATGAAGGCCGTCTTACACAGGTCAGAAACGTTTTAAGGAAATAAAAAGCAGCGGAGTCACAAACGGACACCACTGAAAGAAGAAATGTGCAAGAAACTCAACTGGGCTAGAAATTACCTAAGAATTAACGAGAATTGGAGACATGAAAGACAGTTTCAGCGAAAACAGAGCAGAAATGAGAAGGCGAGATGAGAAAAATTCAGGAGGATCTGAAATTAAAGAGGAAGGATGGAATAAAGAACAAGAACTAATCAGAAGAATAGAAAGCTTGGAGAATGCAACTGAAAAACAAGATAAAGCGAAGAAACGAAATAATAATATTATAAGGTAGTAATTAAAGATATCAAATAAATCAAATTTATCAAATTTTAAATAGATCAAATAAAACAATAATGTGACTTTAAACGAAAAAGCGATGAAATGGGTGTAAATGCCAATATAGCAGAGATCTTTAAAATCGGAAGAAGCGAGGAACGCAAGCCAATTAGCAACTATACAAACCTGGGAGAAACAATCCCAGATAATGAAAAATTAGAATAAGCTCATGGGAGGAAAAATTTATGACATAACTGTAAATGAAATAAACGTGCAAAGCAAAATTGGAGAGAGAAGAAAACGGAGTGAGAATCATAACAAGTTATGTGATGTTAGGTGATACAGGGGCCCAAGTAACGATACGAGAAAAATAAAGGTGCGGGGTAGGTTTGGCTGGACCAAACGAATCGAGTGATGCCAGTTGCTGCTCGATAGGATCACGGATAACCGAGATACGGGCACTTTTGTGGTGCAGTAAATATTTACCGCAATTGTGAGGGCGGAGATGACGTGTCAAGGGTGAATAAAATAAGTTGATCTGCGTCCTGCAAGGTGCCCCTTGTCGGGATGGATTAACAGTACAAAAAACAGCGGTAAGTTCCTTTTTAATACATTTTCTCAGGCGAGGAAAGAAATTCCTCGTCGTTTGGCGTATCGATGGCCACTATCGGAGCTTAAATAACAGAGTCAAATGTTTATCAGTTAAAATGCTAGTGGTTGTTAAATATTACGCGTGCTCCGAAAACGCCGGAACGGGTGTCGATAGACACGAAAAACTGGAGGATATTAGTAAAATTCAGACGCATAAAGACACCACAATAAAACTACGTGTAAACATTTTGAGATCATTTTTTACAAATGCAATTGATAAATTTCAAAAATATACGGGGTGGTTTGCCAATATCAAATATAGAGGGCTAATATAAGCCAAACAAATTAACACATACATCAGTGCCAACCAATTCGGCCCAACTTGAGCCAACCCCCTGAACTTCGGGGAAAAAATTCCAAGAATTTTGGACCTACGGGCACAGTGGTACCATTCGACTTCAAAGTCAAGTTCATGGTGCCACGCCAGAAGACTGGATGGCGTCCGGAACGAAGAGCACGTCCCTAGTGGTACCTGAGGGTTCGGTGCGCTGCCTGAAAAACTACCAACTCAGGAAGAAAATTACGGGACAAAAATTCGGAAGTCTAGTACAAAATCACCCCCGACCGTCAACAAGCAAGCACTCTGCGTTCACGGTGCAAAATCAATTGGCTTCAATTGGCTTCAACTCAGTTGAAAACTCAATCCATGATGCACTCGTGAACATGGGCGAAGTATTTGCAAACAAGGCGAATTGCGGAACTTTGAAGGAAGTTAAATGGTTAGTCCAACAAAACCTTCTGAAGGTATAAGAAGCGTATTTGAAGTAAAAGGAGAACCTCATAGTCAACTCCGAAATTACCACAATTTTCAAATGGGTGAGAGAAGCGATGGATAGGCATCGGAAAATACTCGATGAATTCACCACACATATTTCTACAAGTAGTAGGGATAAAACAGAAACGGAGAAGAACTGCAACCCAGGGTAGAAGAAAGTATCGAACATAGTATATCTGCAAAAATACGAAACCAAAAACGAAAACAAGCCTGCACGGTTGGCAGCCATCCATGCTGGAACATGCAATGTTAACGCTGCATGAGAGAAATTTCGAGACCTCCTTCTCCCCTGAGCAGACGGTTTAGCTACAGGATCTGCCAACGTAGATAGTTAACAGGACCGAAGTAAAAGTTGATAAGTTGGTGGTCGTAAACCTACCAGTATAACTGGGCTGGAAGAAGAGGCCACACTCAGCACTTGTACTGCAAAAATGAAGAAACCCCATGAAAAGATATTACCTAAGGAGACAAAAGTCAACGTAGACCCTGAAGATACTGCTTTTGAAAAAGAAACAAGAACGCAAGAAAACTCCTGAACTGTAAAGAGCACAAATACCAGGCAGTCCAGAACAAGGAGAATGGTAAAAAATAGTGAAGTAACCAAAATAATTACAAAGGTAGGAAAACAACCGGTTAAAGGACTGCCGAGGAAGAGGAGGAGGCCACCGGCGCACTTCACACTTCTTATAGTATCTGAAGACCACTAGTATCGAGAAGCCCTAAAAGATTACAATATATCGACGAGGTAGCTGGGGAGAACATGTGTAAACCGGAAGTAACAGGGAGAAAACATAGAAGAAGAATGAAGGAACATGAAACAGAGCATAATTAACGTAGCCGAAAAGATAATCATGACATAGTACATAGAAGAAAATTGGAATCGAATGGTATGACGAAGAATGTAACCGAAATAGAATTAAATGGCTGAGATCCCAAACAGCAGAAGATCATGAAAATTACAATGAAATGAAGGGAAATGCGGTGAAGTTTTGCAGACAAAAAAGAAGATTGGATCAACAGAAACATGGCTAAATTATAAAAAAAGTAATAGTTATCTTAGAGAAGTCTATAAGAAACTACGAGACCAAAAACAAAATAACAAGACCCAAAGAGGAAGAAAGACAAAAATTGGTATTAAAATCCATGAGGAAAATTAAATCAAAACCATATATGATGAGACTACTTTGAAGAATTGAACGAAGAAATTGCACAATTTACAAGTGGAATTTTGACAAGAAAAGAAAATAGAAACAATGAATCGATAGATGAACCATCGTACGAATAATTCAAAGAAATAGTAAAGAAAATTAAAAACAACAAAATACCGGGAGGTGACAATAATAGAAAAAATGAATGTTTATGTGATGAAACGGACGAAGAAACAACCTGGAAAAAATGTCTGAAATGATATTACAAATATGTTAGAAAGAACGAAAAAAGAAATATGACGATTAATCCGTCCCAGAAAATGGATTTGCAAATTTCTAACGATGCGGTAATGTTCCGTGAGGAATGGAACACCGAGGAAGAAGTCAATATTTTACGTGCTGTAAAAAATCACCAGATTCAAATCTAAGAAATGAATATATTGAATAAATCAAGATCATTTTATGTATTTTTAATTTAGTAAAATAAGACAATTATTTATAAATGCAAATCTTACCCATCAAACGATCCGCAACTGCCAGTGGCATTACAAATACACCAACTAACCAATCAGCTATTGCCAAGGATATAACGAAGCAGTTAGTCACTGTTCTTAATCTTCTTGTCGTTAAAACAGCAAGAATAACTAAAGTATTTCCAATAACCGTAATAATGATAAACACGCATAAAAGCGCCACCAATGCTAACTCTTGAACATTTTTGCCAGGATCTGGTACCGCTACTGTTGAATTGTTGAAGAACAAATATTCCACCGGAGTGTCTTCTGACATAACTAATCATTTCTGAAACAAAAACGTAAAGTTAATTACATAATAATTTAAGCACAAGTGCAGATTTTCAAATTGAAATAATTTCCGATTAATCTCATTTATTTATTATACGTGTATAAACAAAACTGTTTTTTAATTGCCATTAATTTTCAAACTAAGGTAAACTAAACAGTACATTGCAGTTTTTGCGTGTTATAATTTACATAATATAGTTTTCATGTTTTTTGTCTTCATATAAATTTGAGTTATGACTTACAAAAACCATTTATTTCAACCCTTTTAGTCAACATTTATTCAAAGGGTCTGTAAGGTGCAAAAAGTAATATCGATGTATTATTTGAAATATTGTAAATAAACTGTAATTGTATGATATAGATTAGGCTTAGAAATTGACTCGTCGTCAATTTGAAATAGAGTGGTATTTGTATTCATAACATATTATGTTTTGTAAATTTTTAATTTATTAAAAAGTATACTTAGGAATATTTAAAATTAATGAAAGCTAACATATTCGTATGTGTTATATATTTTTTGTATTTGTATAAATCAACTTTTCTACTAAATAATTAATTGGTATAAAACGTCTTAAACATTTAAAAATTAACGAACCATGTTGTATTAATTTATAAGCTTTGGACAGTTATTTGTTACCTTCATTGGATGCTTTACTTGCTAGACGAAGGAAGGAAATAACCGTTGAAAGTTAATGAATGAATTAGAATTTAAATCGTCAGATGTTTTGTTTGGAAGATGTATGATGTTTAAAGAATTTAAACTTTCCTGTTTTACTTGATTTATATAGTACGAAAAGTTATGTATCACAATTTACAAAATCTTTCGTGATCATTCGGTGCGGTGCACTGTAAAAACAATGAAAGCTTTTCTTGATGTTCCGATGAGCCGATCAGATCAGATCAAGAAAACCTTTGATTATTAAAAAATATTAGTGAAAACACTGATTTTTTACGTAATAATTATATGAGAATGAATTCATTTATTCATTCAAACTTCAATTCAAAATTTTATTAAATTTATTTGAGCTATTTGATCCAGAGTTCCTCTCTCCCACACGTAGTGACTTTTTTCACAGCATTCTGATCAATTCCAAACTATGACGCAGTTAAAAATATGTTATACATTAAGAATTGAATCGTTCTTGGCAACTTTAGCACCGTAACCTACTCACGTGGTGAAATTCTCTATGATATTCTTACGAAATAGTGATAAAATTAATTGTGTTTTCGTTAGATCATATTATAGTATCTACTCTATTTAATAGTACATTAAGAATCAAAGTAGATAAAGGTAATTTAGCAGTCGAGAATGTTAGTTGCTTTTTAATTTAGCCGAGTTGTTTATACAATTGTTTGTACAATTGACGGGCCTAGTGGAAAAAGTAGTTAAGTCACTTTTTTTCAATTTGTAGTTGAACACATTTTCACATTGCGGCATTTATTCTCTACAAATTAGTATAAAAATCACAAAATTGAAAAAAAAGTGACTTAACTACTTTTTCCACTAGGCCCTTCAATTATACATTTGTTATATTTTAATTCTCTAATAATGTAATGATAAATAATTGATAGAATAATTTTGTAATTTCAAAAATAAATTTAGCTGAGTAGCACAGCATCTTTTTTATTGGCACCCAACGTGGGGCAATTAATAAATTTGAATTATTGCTGGATAGCATAGCATCTTTTTATTGTCGATCCCAAGTGGGGCTGTGTAACGTGTAATTTGAAAAATTTTGAATATTAAACATTATAAATTAATACATTAAAGGTAAATGTAAAATTTGATCGTGCATTGGATTTTAAGCGTGGAGGGGGCTATAAAAAAATTTTAAATAAAGATTGGCATACTAAATAGTGGAGAGGTGATTATAAAAAGGAACATACTATCTGAGATTTGAGTTTTTTTATTTCTTTTGATTTTCTAGTCTTTTGAGCACTCTAACCTGTAACAATGAATACTACAGAATTTAGCAAGCTTCTTAAGGAGATGGCTTAAATGATGGAGAAAATTTTAAAAAATGGACAAAAGTAGACTTGAATACCAGTATTGTAAAAGTAGTAGAAGAAATGGACAAAAGCAATAACGGTGACTGAGGAAAAGTTGAATGATAGGATAGGTGAAATATTATATTCCAAATTAATTTCCAGCACTTCTTTTGCTGGAGCCACTCCGGCTTCTTTTTTCATAATGTATCTATTTATTAGTTTCCATTAATATAATTTTAAAACACTTTAGCCATTTTAAAATCAAACATAAATTTAGTTATATACTCAAATAAATTTTTATTTCGATCGAAATTAAATATCAAGAACTATTTTTAAAAATTACAAAAGTTATTACTTTTAAGCGCGAATCGACTCACGTCCATCAAATTGGATCGCCATAGAGTGAGTCCTCCTTCCATATGAAATTGTAAAAAAATTTATTAAAAACAAATAAAATTTTCAAAATTTTAAAATTAAAATACTTTAAACAAAAAAATCATGGCAATATATTTAGTCTTCTTCTGCATTTGTTTGTTTTACGTCTGGAACCTGTTTAATTCTATTTTTTCTGGAACCTTGATGACGGACTATCACTACTCACGTGACCCTATAGTGCCCCTCCCCACTTTCTGGGGGGCCAAGGAATCTGGATTGCATGAGGTAAGACCGGACACCGGCAAGATAAAAAGAGTGTTAAAAACAAACGAAATGAAAGGCCTAAGAACAATATAATAAAAGAACGACCAAAACAAGAAGAAGAGCCCGGAATGAGAATACTTATCATTCTGGTATGAACCAGAAGGGACTTCCAAAAATTGTCAAAGATGGAATCCTCCATGGAACCAGAGCACCGGAAAGACATCAAGAGGTGGAGTCCCATCAGACTAATACTAACTTGATTGGAGACAAAGCAACCATTGTAGAGGATATCGATAGTGGTACTGGGGCATTAGAAATAGTGCTCATATATCTAATTATAAGGAGGGAGGGGCGAATTTCTAGAAGTACATTTTGTTCAGGTCCAAAATAGGAAAATATTATTTCAGATAATAAAAATGTAAATTGAGATAATGTAGAAAATTATGTTAAAACGAATAAAAAAACTCAATAATGATTAAAATAGTAGTAATTTGTAGTGGGCCCTAATTATCCCCCCCCCCCCCTCCCGCTTTACAATGATTGTCACTGATTTTAGATTTTGGGCCAAAAATCAAAAATTTTAAAATATGTCACTTGCTGTTTAAGCTTCGGCCATTTGTTCCCTCCCCCCCTGGAGAGTTTAAATTTTGTTTTTAATTAACAGTGAAAAGAGTTTTTTGACACGTCTTCTTGATCATGTGGTAGGTATTTGGGGGGGGTTCCGCTTTGGCTGTGGGCCTGTAGGGGGTAATGTTCCCGTTGTCGCGAATTTCCAAAAAGTAACTTGAAAGCTCAAAATAACGTAAATAATTAAAAATTAAAAATTATGAACAAGTAAGACTCAAAGTAAGATGGAAAAATTATTTCTAAATAATAAGATGTTTTTTTAATATTTTAGTAAACTCAAAATATCATGGAACCGACGCGCTAAAACAACTTAGCGGGTGTAAATTACGATTTCTCGTATGGTTTTATTGTTCTTTTTGAGGTAATCCATTAAATATTATACCATCTTAACTATTAACTACCGATTAACTATTTTTATTAAATGAAAACTAGCACGTGATTGCTGTAGTTGTGTAGCCTAAAGGTCGCAATTAATTGTACCTCTTTATAAAAATAAAATATTTTCTGAAAGATTAATTAATAAAATAATTAATGTTAAAATGATTAAGTTTTTACTATTAGTACAAATTCATAACCATATTATTTAGCCAAAACAAAAAAAAAAGTTAATAAGTAGAAAAAATAAAACGCGATGTTACCTTTTTTAGATATTCATTTGAATTTTACTTTTTCTTATGGTTACACTATTAAACATAATTGTTTTATTCAAACAAATTTAGATTAAACAAGAATTTCGTTTATACTCGTATAATATGGAAGTATATATTTTTTAAATATAATAAATATTTTGGAAAGTTTGCTGACTGAAATAATTTTAATTTAATCAACAGTAATATCCCAAGTGCATAAAAATATCCGATTAAATTTTGACGTTTTTAAACAAAGTTTTGCCAAGCAATATGTCGAGTAAATTTGCCACGTAACAAAATCACGAGTGCGTAGCACGAGGGATTTTGGGTGGAAAATTTACGAGAAATATTTCTTCAGAGCAAAACTTTGTTTCAAAAAACGTCAAAATTTATTCAGGCTATTTTTAAGCACGTGGGATATTCGGCATGATTATTTCTTGAATAAATGTATCTTGGAACGATTGAATTATTTATTACAATTTACATTGCTGCAATTAATGAAAAAATTACAATTTTTTGGCCGTAATATTCCACATTGTTTTTATTACACCTTCTTTGTAGTTTTCTCCATTTACTTTCCTCATGTTATAACCCCAATCAGCTAAAATTTCGGAAAGTTCTTCTGCGGTGGTTTCTTCAAGTAATTGGTATTTTCTTAACTCACAAAACTCTTTAAATTGATACCATACCGATGCTTTGGTATTTTTGGTATTTGTGGGAACACTTTTATTTATTGCAGATTCAATATGTTGCAGAGAATTATCTGCAAAACGTGACATTGTGCATTTAATTCTGTAATTTTTTTGTTTGTTTGTCTAAACACGTTTGATAATGTTCGAAAAAATTTTAGGAAGTGATTACTTTTTTACATAAATTTACCCGCTGAATATTTTCCATAGCAACGTAAATATTTACTATAATAAAATGGTTGCCTAGATGTTTCGCGTTCTGATAATTATTATAATGAAGGAAATAATCAAAACAAAATTTATTTCGTGCGTATAAAATTATCTCAAGGGTTCTTTTTTATTTAAACAAAGTAAGTTTTTACTGAATAAATTAAAATTTCTAATTTTGTAAAAATTTCTAGAAAAATTTTAGTCTAGTTTACAATTTTTCATTTCAATTATAATTTATACTTTGATCAAAGGTACCTGATGTTATGATGATACCGAAACATCGATCTGGTAAGATATCTTTCAACTTAAGGGTGCTTATAAATGGAATATTTAACGTTGGAGAAAACCTCTGCGAAAAAAAAGTTTTAAAACTAGGGTACTAATATAAATATTACATTATCCCACATGGCAGATCATTTTAACAATTTAGATAGATCTATCCATCAGTATTTTCCATACCTAATTGAAAAAGTGTACGATTGGTTCTAAATCTGTTTATTCAAGATATTTTATATAAGACAAATCGGAGGTTTTTCTGTGAATTTCTAAAATTTAATAGAAATTAATTAAGTCTGCCAATAACCACATTAAAAATTTGACGAAATTTTCCTCCTTACTTTTTGGAGCAAATTAAGCGAAAAATTTGTCGAGAAGTGCACTTCTTTACAGTGCGGCCTTTAGACCAACCATAACCATTACGAATTAAAATTATTGTCTTGTTGTATTGTATAAAATGCAAAACCTTAACACACTTTTAATCAAGTGCGGTGTTTAGGCCGCACAATTACGGCAGTAATACGCTTAAACCTTTTTGTTGTGAAATATTACGCTAATTATAACAATAAACCAATTTTATCCATTTCTAACGCTTTGTATTTCCTGTTTTAAAAAAATACTTTAGCATTTATTTGTTAGGTTATGAAAAAAATATTTTTTTCATGGCTTTAAGTATAATATTTTTCGAAATATCCCCGACGCTCAAAAAATCGAACTGACGGATAAAAAAAAGTTATATTAATCATATTAATGCGTGTCAACACGTATTAACAAAAAATCTGAAGCATTTAGCTTTATTGGGGTGAATACATTGCAGATCCAACCGGGCAGACGCGTGGTTAACAATGGAGCTACGTACATGCTTCAGATTTTCCATTAACACGTGTTAATAACAAGCATTAGTGTGAAAAGTTACCGTAGTCTGAATTCGTCTTAAGGTTTAACTGTTAGGATTTGTAAAATGGTCTGGTTCAGATGTGAGGGTAAAACGCGATTTGCACTCCAATTTGAGTTGGTGGGGTTTTTATTAGTAAAAATCTGATCTAGGATTAAGTCTCAGATTACCTTAAAATACCGGATATTGCTATGATAAGAACTAAATTTTACTATTCTGATTGGTAAAAACTAAGACTGACAAATCTAGGATTAATCATCAGACTATTAGTACGGACCTTAATGGGTCACCGTATTAAACACATTTATATTCATGCAAATCTGCATTTTAGATTTCTCCGGCTATCTGCGGATAGGAGCTGCGATATTCGATAAAAGCTGTCTGAATTCATATGTGATGTTTATTGCAGTCATTTTTAACTGCTTATATTGACTTTTTAACAAAGCATCGACATAATCGTACCCAAACAGAAGTTAAAAGATTAACTCTGACCCTCGAGCGCTATATTAAAATATGTTATACATAGTATAACCACCGAAAAAGTTTACATTCCCTGGAATTTTTTGCGTAGAATTTTTTTTATTTATTGTTATACATCTTTGATTGCGTAGGTTGCAGGACGCCAACATAAATTGTTTTTATACCACTTCAAACTTGTGTTCAAGTGTACAGCATTACTCGCTAGACGTCAACAAGATATACGAAATTGGAAAGGCGTCTCCCACAAAACATTTTTATAAGTAGAAACTCATACCTTTTCTGTTCTTTTCTAAAATCGAAAACTGTTGAAATTATATGACCTTTTCAAGCGATGTTTAAGTTGGGATGTATTCTGTTAATAATGCAGAAATTTTTTTTTAAAACACACTTACTACTAAATACAAGTGTTCTAACATACCCTGTATATTGACGTAAATCTTTTATATATTACAAACTTTGAAGAAAAATAAAAAGCGCTGATAATCTACATAATGACATCAAGCAACAAAAAGTATAAGAAATAGCCAAAAACAAAAGAAGAAAAAAGCCGTTCGTTATTATAGTATAACGACCAAACGAAAAAGATTAAAAGAAGTAATCGATAACGACAAAACAGTAAATTGCAATAATCTCGTTTTTCGGTTTTTCTTATTTCTATTTTCCGTTTACTGCAACAGTTACTAAATTTTGCACTAAAAATAAATACTGGATTTAATAGCTTAATTAGTAAATGTAAACACAGTAAACGTATTAATGCAGCAATTAGTTCGTAACGATTAAATTTGTAAACAACTTTTAACCCTACAGTGCATACGTCAATAAAAATCACACCAGTGCATACGTAGGGCCTGTCAGGCCCATAGCTTTAAATCGACGAATGTTTGGATATTTCAGGAAAATATGATAATTTTTTAAATCTATATAATTTA
Source organism: Podabrus alpinus (assembly GCA_932274525.1). Taxonomy (NCBI): domain Eukaryota; kingdom Metazoa; phylum Arthropoda; class Insecta; order Coleoptera; family Cantharidae; genus Podabrus; species Podabrus alpinus. The sequence goes on along the minus strand of OW026456.1, from coordinate 44,337,311 downwards.
TTAAACTTAATAAAAATAGAAAATTAAAAAAAAAATCAAACTTGTTGAAATAAATCAAATAAATTATTACGCAATATTCAGTCACATTGTAGTTGTATATTGTATTATGGTGACGGGCAAGAATTGTAAAGATACTTTTGATAATAGTTATAATTGAATTACATGGAAATTATAGCAGTTTTCTTAGGTATAAAATTATTTTGCGAGTAAAGATTACCATCAATTGTTATTACAAGCTGAAATTCTTTTTGCAAAGCTTATAATTCGATTGGAAGCCGATTAATATAAAATAGTAGCGCCAGTGCATACGTCGGGCCTACTAGGCACAAAGCCCCTTTATTGGCAATCCATTCAACTTTTACAAGTTATTTAAACACATATCGATGTCTTTTTATATTTTGGACAGCTACTAATGATATGGTGAAATTTATTTCAACGGTTTATTTTTTATATTCATTTAAATGTTCACTCGGGCCTGCTAGGCCCTACGTATGCACTGTAGGGTTAAATGTCTCTACATAAGTCATATTCGTATATACCTGAATTTTGACGCAATTTTTGAAACTTTAATATGTAAATTTTTGGATAATTTAGTTTACAGCGTTAACTCCTATTAACTATATTCAAATTGTAAATAAATTACAGAAGATTTAGTAAGAAAACTTCCAAGTTATAAATTTACATTGGTAATGAATCGCAAAACAGAGTATTTACATGCAAACTAAAAGTTTTACAATTAAAGTTGAAGTGGCTTCGTGTAATTTTCAAGTTTCAGTTTTTCTCACGTCATGAATGTGTTAATAATTTTAAAATTGTGATGAAAAACTTCAAGATACAATAGATTTTTTACAAGTTTTTTATTGTCAACTCTAAAGAAACCGTTCAAAAGTTTTATTCCAACTAATTGCTTATTGAGAAAAATATTTCAGTGCAGACATATTACCACCCTTTATCGTAAAAAAGCCAAGCACTTCTTCGTTAGGTAAAAAATTGCTGAAATGTTATAAATCGTAAATCCTAAAATTAATGGATTGGAAAAGAACCAACTAAATTATATTTACTAAATCCGTTATTGTATAACTTGATTTATAAAAGTGGGTGGTTCGTAGTTCCAAAAATTTACTTGAAGTTAATTAATCAAATAATTTTTGCTTCTTTGCCCCTTCGTCATTAGTTACGTATATACTCGTAGCTTACGTCTAATGTTATATTGGCAGAATTATGAAGATGTAGTAGTTCGTGCTTGTATGAAATTTATTATTTTAAACGTTTTGTATTTTTTGTTCGATGATGATAAATAATCACCATCATGGAAAGTTTAACGATTTTGAGGTTATGAGATTACATCCATTTCTTAATATGTATAGTGTATTTCAAATTAATTGGAATTAAAAAAAGTCTAGCATCAAATTACGTTGTTATAAAAACATACAAACTATGCAAGGAAAAACAATATAAGAGATAAGATTATCGCGCCAACGAAAGCCCGCATTTCATACTCCACGTGGAGTAGTGTAGTTCTAATTGGTTAATATTTATAATAAGGACTTATTATTGGATAATATTTCTATTACGAAAATTCTCTTTGCGACTCCACGTGGACGCGTGTACCAGGTGTACAGTAAGTTTGTATGTTTTTGTAACAACGTAATTTGATGTTAGACTTTTTTTAATTCCAATTAATTTGAAATACACTATACTTAAGTACGTACGGTAAGGGTTAAAAGTTACATGCAGTCACATAACTTATAATGTTATTTGATATTTTCAAGAATTACTCAATCTTCCAAGGTTGTTTTAAAAGTCAATATTGGTTATAATTAGTTGAACTAACAAGCTGGCAGCGATCAACTATGCATTCGTTATTCAAACGGTAGAATTGGCAGGTAAATTTCAATAATTGATAAGCTCTGCTATGTAGCTTGACGTAATTAGGAAGTAACAGTTTTAAATTTAAATATTTTTCCTTTGGGGCCATCTTACATCTTTACTTACTACCTTTATTGAAGATTTAAGGATTTGCATGGTTCATCATACGATACAATCCGGAATAGAAGCACCCTGTATACAAAAGGAGTCGATTTCCGAACCGTGTTATACACAAAAAGTTTCTTTCTCCATTCGCTTTGGTGTATGATAGGTTTCAAATTGGAAATTTATTGAAAATTTGCATGTACGATGCTTTAAGATAAATACGAAAATGTGAATAATAAACGTGTTAGTGAAATTGGTTCGACGTAGCCTGGGTTCGCGCAAGGCCATTAATTTCTACCTTTACATTTAAGATAACAACAAAACTTACGCCTAAGTCGATACGTCTTACCTGTACTCCTAAAGTATCTTATGCCAAATGGATTTAATGTCTAAAGCTATGAATGCCTAACACGCCTATCGCCTTTACGCCTAAGTCTTTACTCCTAATAGATTTATCAATGCCGTACCTATAAGGGAGGGCATTGAAACATGTAATATTAATGTTTTAAATTGATTTTAAAAGTCATTATCATCTAGGGGATATTCTTATCAATTTAAGAAGTTTGAACATCATAGCCCCCCCCCGCCCCATATACAGTGAGCTGGTCAAGTTTGGAATAAATTCGATAAAATATTTTAGGGGAATTTTTTCAGAAATTCCTCGCGCAGGTCAACAACCTTATTTTTTAAGTGTCATTTTTTACGTTTTTATTTTGAAGTCATTAGTTATCTACCAGTTTTGTGTTAAAGAAAAGAAACAACCCATTTTTATACCATTATGTGTTGGTTTTGGATACAATTCAATTAAGGAAACCCACATTGTCAGTTGCGATAGGTCATGTGAACGCTGCTTGTATGACAGGTTTGAGACCAATTTTTTATTTCTAAATTGTGATAATTGAAGCATTTTTATCAAACCATAGTGTTTATCTTTCAGTAGTTACAACGGGGTTGTTGAGTTGTTGACCTATAATTGAAGGGCCTAGTGGAAAAAGTAGTTAAGTCACTTTTTTTTCAATTTGTTGATTTTTATACTAATTTGTAGAGAATAAATGCCGCAATGTGAAAATGTGCTCAACTACAAATTTAAAATAAAGTGACTTAACTACTTTTTCCACTAGGCCCTTCAATTATTGTTACTGGTTGTAATCACTACTCACGCTGTATTGTGTTGTGAAAGATACTTTATACTCTCTTATGTCTTGTAGTAAACAAAGTCATTATACAATCAATTTTAAATTCACGTTTTAGGCTTTTATACAAAGTACAGCAAGAAACCTTATTTATTTACTTTTAGCAACGATAAGCAATTTTCTTACAGACCTACTACCCTTTTTCCTTCGTAACGTACTGCGAGCTAGTTCATACCAACCATCAGGGTTCATCTGCTAAGGCAAATTTACTGCAGAGTATTTGTGTACTTAGCAGATGTTAAAGATCCTCAATTGGACCGCTATATTAACGGGAAGGTTGAAAATTGTTACAGGCGCTGAAGAAAATAATACGGTTTTGACAGTAATTAGAATTTTGTAATCTGTTCTTGTATTTTGTTAATTCTTTCTTTTTCTTCTTCTTTATCAGCCTTTCCTAATCCAGTGTTGGACATAGGCCTCCCCTCTCCGTCTCCAGGCGTTGCGGTCCGCCGTCAGTCTCATCCAGGATAACCCGGAAATCCTCTTCAAATCATCAGACCATCGCATCTGTGGGCGTCCTCTTCCCCTTTTGTCCGTCCATGGTCTCCATTGTTGTATCTCTCTGTTCCATCGTCCGTCCGTCGTTCTCATTATATGGCCAGCCCACCTCCATTTCAACGATGCCGTTTGCTCTATTACGTCGCTCAATTTTGTTTTTTCTCTAAGGTGTTCATTTCGTACTCTGTCTTGGAGCTTTATGTGTAGCATTTGTCTTTCCATAGCACGCTGTGCCTTGGCTAGTTTGTCGACGATATTTTGTGTCAGGGTCCAGGTCTGAGCGCCGTATGTCATAACAGGTAACACGCATTGGTTGTATACATTTTGTCGCAAGATTAAAGGTATTTTTTTGTTTTTCAGTATTTGGCTTTGTTTTCCGAAAGCTGACCAAGCTTGCCTTATTCCTCTGTCAATTTCTGCGGTTTGATTTTGTTTTCCGCATTTTACCATCTGACCCAGATATATGTATTTGTCCACATTTTCTAGTTCGATATTATTTACTACTATCTTTCTGCTGTCTTTTTGGTTGGTCATTACCTTTGTCTTTAGTATGTTCATATTTAATCCTATTTTTTGTGAATGAATATCCAACTCGTGTATCATCGCCTGTATCTCGTCAAAGCTTCCAGCTATCAGTACCACATCGTCTGCGAATCTCAGGTGATTCAGCCTTTTCCCATTAACATTAATACCTTTCTGGTCCCATTTCACTTTCTTGAACACGTCTTCTAATGTTGTTATAAATAATCTAGGACTCATACTATATCCTTGTCTTACTCCTCGTTTAATCTGGATCTGGATAGACTGGGTGTTATCGTATAGCTGGATTGTCATTCGAGCGTTGTCGTATATAGACTGAATTAACTGTGCATATCTGTGATCTACTCTGCTATTCTGGAGTGCCTTTAACACCGCCCACAGTTCAATAGTATCAAAGGCTTTTCTGTAGTCTATGAAGGCTAGATAAATTTTTTTGATTTGTTATTTAATTAATTTATTTAATTAGTTGTTTTTATAATTAGTTGCTTTAATAAAAAAAATAAAAAAATTAATAAATTTAATTAATTAGATTTGTTAATTAATCGTTGTCTAAATTGTATTTAGAATTAATTTTTTAACTATTTTAAAATAGTTTGTCGCTTGTGTGAAAGGCAAACAATTGAAATTCTGATGATTATCAGTTACGAGGACAAAACTCGCACTCAATTAGAAGTTTTCAATTTATTAAATAATAAAGATGTTCAGATAAATATTTTACTCAAGATTCACGAAGATCCCTATTTATCCACTCGTCAAGTGGTGGCAACAACAATCTCAGCGCTCCGTTGTAAAATATTTGAAATTGAGAAAGTGGAAGTAAGAAAGATAGTAAACGAAGATGATCCTGACCGTAGGTCACAGTTTTGTGAAACCATGTAGCACCGCCAGGATGCGGATGACGGATTCCGAAAGAATATAATTTTTTCTGTTGAAGCTATCTTTTATTGATCTCCTGTCAACCCACACTGGAAAATGGACACTCATAGACAGTTTCTACAAAACCTTAACATTTGTCTTGGCCCATTTTAGTGCAGAATGGTCAAATTGGAATTTGGAAATATTGGGAGATTGAAAAGATGTTCAAGGAATTATCAAGCTTTTCCATTCCATTCGGAATATTGCTACTCTGCTTTTTCTGCAAAGTCTTTACGATCCATTTATTGAGGTGGATCAATCCTCTTGTTTTTCTTTTAATTTGAACTAATTTATTCACCGAGTGTTGATATTCACCGGAAGGTCGCTCTAAGAAATTCGGTCAAGTCCGCAATTCGAACCCACAATATCCGCGCTGTAACTCAACCAACGATCACACCAAGCCACTGCTGAACTTTTAAGGAATTAGAAAAATTGTAACAATCATTTGTTACATGTAGTTTTGCGTTGGCAAATTATTTTGTCAACAAGATTTATTTCCGATTTTTAAATTACATTTAAGTTTTTGACGCAGCATAATTTTCTAACATTTTTTTATTTCGTTTGATTTTTAAATCAACAATTTCAAATTTCAACGCCTGCGGTTATGCAACCTAAATACCAGCAATTTTAAGAGAGCGCCTTTTCGATCACGTCGAGGTTGGACGTTTGAAAAAGGGTCAGCAAGCCGGTCTTGGCAGTATGACGTACAAAATTTGTGCTCCGTCGAAATTTTAGTTTTTATTAGTTTTTGTGGAGTATTTTCACTCAAGAATGTTTAAAGTGGCGAGGGCTGACATCGTGTAGGGTGTGATGGCACTTTTTCGAACACCAAATGATCCGTATGATCAAAAATCGGTATTTTGGATTTTGTAAATTTTAATGACGCTACGCCATATTGGAAATCATAAATCGACCGTCCATATTTTTAAATCTGGCTCTAGGCAAAATAACGCCACCATCTGTTTGAAGTAATCCTTTTGAGAATTAATTCCGACTTCAATTATTTTGGACAGCCCAGAGGATTATAAAACATCCCTAAAGGACGAGTCCGACTTTCAAATAACCATCAGTTCAGAATTATTACCAGCAAAGAAACTTTTCGTCAACTTTTAATTTCAAGATTGACCATCCTGAGTACCATCTGGCTGAAAGATATTCCATTTATTGCGCGGAATATTCTAACACGAATTCCAATGCAGCTGGTGAACCTCAAACTAATCTGGTTGTATAAGATATCGAGTTTAATTATTTTTTTATATTCAAAAAGCAATAGCTATATTTTACGGTTCATAACAATTTTGTACATGTGTGTTTTTCTTGAATATTTTTTTAGATCAAACATTTATCGACAGAAGCTCTGTTGACGATTATACGAAACGAAGGCATGCCATCGAGTCAAAATAATTAAAAAGAACGTAAACATCACAACTGGAAGTAGTTTAAAAAATTTCTTACTATAAAAATTGTTAATTAACCAATACATCCAGCAAGAAATAGCTAACTTTAACTGTCATCTGCTTAACTAATTTTTGACTACCTTCAGTAGGATTAGTAGCTTTTATCTTTCCTGATTTTGAACAGTAGTACAGCGTTATTAGTACGCCATTTTTTTTAAGGTAATAAAATTCGTATCTGCACCAGACGAGTGTGAAAACTCGACCCGTACAACGTTCGGTCATATCTTTGCGACTCAAATCAGTTCGCCGATTTATTTTGTGTATGAATATTTTGCAGACCAATGTGCCAAAGACGCGGCTGTTTCACACAGTCGCATGGTATACAACCAGTTCCTTCTTAGCTATGCAAGAAGGGTAATTCGTCTTGAGGCGGCATGTACTTGGGATACCGAGTACAGAAATGCCGTCCAAGGTTCGACCACCCGGCAGCATTTACCTACGCTACATGATGTTCGCTTGTTCCGAAGTGCCGTTGATACCTCCTTTGAAATGACGCAGGTATTGACGGGTCACTCGTTTGCGCGCGAGTATCTATACAGATTCAAGATCAGTCCTGTTGACGTGTGCCCCTGCGATTCAAAAAGTAGGCAGACTCTGCATCATTTATTGTCTTCCTGCCCGAAATACGTCCAACAACGCCATACCTACACTTCACATTGTTCCTTTTTAAATATTTCACCTTTTACAATTTCTGAAATCATATCAAATAAATTCATCACCCAAATTTTTATAACTTTCTGTAAATCAATTATCAACACTCTAAAACAATTTAACACCCCCCCCCCTTAGTCTGTCTAAAATGGATTTATGCCCCACTGATATTACATAAATAAAAAAAACTGTTAAACTAACCAAACCCAGTTCAAATTTAAATTTAAATTAAAATTCAAACAACTTCAAATTTATCTTAAATTTTAATTTTTGTCTTTTACCCGCTGCCGTTGTAATGCTCGTTTGTCTTTCTAGTTATAATTTAATATTTATCCAGTTATTAATTATCATATTTAATTCATCAACATTAATTTCACCAACATTCATCACCACCATTTTAGTTTAATCAATTATTGTTAAGTTTTTTTTTATTGTTAAGATTGTATCGAATTGCATGAATATACTCTCTCTCTCTTGAGAGAAAACAGGAAAAAAAAATATTTTCCTATTATTGTTTATCATTTTAAGTGTGTAATCAAGAATTTGTCCTATTGTTTATTATTATCTTTATGTTCAGTTTCATTAAACGTGTGTATTCTAAACAGCAAGTTTTATTTCATTTTAAGTTTCATTTTTTCTTGGTAAAAGTAACTAGTCCAACGAAAGCTTCTATCAAGGCTGGCGCCCAAGGAAAAATAATTATTGTGCAAAGCAAAGCAACTTTTAAAAGAATCCACGACTCCCTTAGGGGAAACCAGCATCTCCGACGCGGGGTAATTCCCAAGAGCTAGCTGTTCCGTACAGTTCACCTACGAACACGAAAAGCGGCATTGGAACCGGATAGGGTGCACAATTTCTGGCTAGAAAGGCCCTTACAATTTCTGACCCACCCCGACGGTTACAAAATTGAGCAAATTTTTATTATAAAATTACATAAACTTTTGAATGATGAATGATAATTTTTTGGGTGTAATTGTAATATTGTACAGGGTATACAAATTACTATTTAATGATAAACATTTTGATTCAGATAAACCTTTTTTTAATTATCATTTTGATTTTGAAAATAAAATAAATGTGTTTGATATCATATTCAAAAATTTGATTTTATTCAAAATAAGCAAGAGCATTTTAAAATATAACGAGCATAAAGAAATTATGGTGATAAAACTTGGGGCTGATTGGGGACCAACGCTCCAAATTGAGAAAACATCAAAATTTAATTTTGAAAGGTTTCGTGTTATAAAAAAATACGACAATATAAACGGTTATGTTCAATAAATAATTAGAATTAATTAATTACACATTAATAGTAAAAGTAAAATGATCGCCTTGGGTGTTAAACTAAATAACAACTAGTTACAGCGGGCTAACAAAGGGTCAGGAGTATTCATGGATCTTATATTTACAAAATAGGACATGTACGCATTTATTGTAAAGCAAACATTAGCAGGTGTAAGCTTTGTTTTCTATTTTTGATGCAACACAGGCCTCATATTATTAGAGGTCGATGTGGTATTGAAAGGTATCATAATCATGTTTCAAACATCTAGTTGTTATTCCAAAATTCAATTTATATTAAGTTTTAGGAAAGAAATATAAAAATAAAGAAATACAAAATCTTTACCATGTGAAATAACGTCAACATGTATATTTAGTTGTAGCAATTTTAGGGGCTATGTAAAAGAAAAACATTCCCATCGTACATCTGTGCTTCAAAACAACTTGCTTGTACTAAGTTATTGTATTCTGTTAATAAAGCTATGTATAACAATGTAAATTGTTGAGCAGGTATTTTAATAGGTTCCTCGTCAATACGTCCATCTACCTTATATTCGTTAGATAATCTTATTCCTATTCTATATCCAAACGGTTATGCATAACATTCGTTTTAGACCGTAGATTATCGTTTTCCACTACATTATCCATTATTTCTAGAAACAAAACTAAACGAACGAAACTTTACAGGCTAACACGAGTGCTATCTATAACAGTTTGGATACAGAATAAGGCCTACTATATGTAGAGCTTTAACACCTCTATTCACTAACTTAAATCGTTATATCTCGAATATTTAAAAACCGTCAAGTTCGATTTACATAAAATTTCCACTTGTATTTCAATTGCTTTGAATTTTATAGGGTCCAGATATTATGATTAATTTTGTTAAGATTAACCGCTGTCAATTATTCAATTATTTCTTTATTATTCAAATTATTATTCAAAATGTTCAATTATTCTATATTGCTATGACATCTTTAACAACCTCCGGTATCCAAATTTAAGTTTACCTTTTAAACTTCTTATTATAATTTTTTATCCAGTAATACAAATTAATTTTTCTGCTTGTTTCTTTATTTTTCCGTAATTAACCAGCTTTTCAGAACAAACTCAAAATTTTCCATTCATTCCATTTTTCCATTCAAAAATAGACGACTTTCTGGTCAAATCTCCAGGACTTTAGTGATTATTATGAAATTGTTTACACAAAAATTATTTCCAAAATTATTAGATATCGAAAGCTTTTAGAAAATTAACTAAAAAAAAACCATAGCAATATAATAGTTATTTATGTATTAAGGGAATTATGAGGGCCTTAATTACCGATGGCAAAGTTTGCGTCCCGAGGGCCTCTGGCCCGAGGGACAGCAATTGCCAGAGGTTATTAAGGCTCTATAATTCCCGTGGTACATAGATAATTTTATTTTTGACCGATTTTCATAACAATATGTCCATATTTAGAACGCAATAAATGTTTAAATTCATAATTTTTCTGGTATATTTGAATTAGGTAGCGTTGATTGTAGCATTGTTGGTTGTTGCTAGGTTGTCGCTATGTTACATGTTTATAAGCAAACTTTATTTATCAATCAATGTTTTTCCGTTAAAAACGTGTTTATTTTTTACCACAAATCGACGATCTTTTTCTGATATAATGGAGGATATTATAAAAAAAGCGGAAAAAGCAAGACAATCATTACTTCCATCGAAAAGTGAAGCCCTATATCAAAAAGAATACAACTTATATCTGAAGTGGCTGACACAGAGAAATGTTATGTCAAAAGATGCCAACGAAACTGTCTTTCTGGCATATTTTCAAGAACTGGTAAAGTATTTTCAGTATTTTCTGGTAGATTTGGTAATAATTGTATTTATTCGTTGCAGTCAGAAACGTTTAGCCCAAATTCGTTATGGACTAAATGGTCAATGCTCAAATCGATGGTGACCATATATGAGAAAAGAGATACCACCAAGTTCAACGAACTAGAGGCTTTTTTGAAACGGAAAAGTAAGGGGTATAAGCCGAAAAAGTCTGCTGTCTTATCTCCTAAAGATGTCATCAAATTTCTAAAGGACGCCCCTAATGAAATTCATTTATTGCATAAGGTAATTTTTTTCTCAATTTTCTTTTTCGTTTGTTTATGTCGTTTTATTTGTTATAGGTTGTTCTAATTATGGGTTATTTTGGAGGATGCAGAACTCAGGAACTTCTAAATATGAGTATAGCAGATATAGAGGACCGGGATACTGTTATGGTAGTGAACGTACCGGAAAGTAAAACTGGTGTATCGAAGAAATTTACAGTTGTGGATGAAAAAGAGTTCTCTGCTTTGCCTTTATTGAGACTTTATATGTCCTTGCGTCCTGAAGGTACAAAACGATTTTTTTTGAGCTTCCGACAAAATAAATGTACAACTCAGCCAATTGGAAAGAATATGTTTGGCAAAATTCCCAGCAAAATCGCAATGTATTTAGGATTGCCAAACCCACTAACCTATACGGGACATTGTCTTCGTCGCACTTCTGCTACTGCCCTAGCCAATGCAGGAGCAACTATGACAAACTTAAAAAGACACGGAGGTTGGAGAAGTTCCACGGTGGCAGAGGGGTATCTGGAGGACAGTATTGAATTGAGAAATAAAACGGTGCGTATGCTGTCTACTTTGCCATCAGAAGAGGCAGGCACCTCGACTGTAGTGAACAGCAACAGCACCACCCATAAAAAAGAAGAAATTGTTTCCAGCGGCGGAAGTAATTTTCAGGGAACATTTGAAAATTGTACATTTATTATTTGTAATGACGTGAATAAGGAAAATATGTCTTAGTTTTCATTACATATAAACGTTTATAAGCATTTCTTGTATCATTTTCACCTGTAAAAGGTAAGAGGGAGTTTTTGAACTTTAATATCCCAAGGGAGTTATGACCCTCATTATAGATATCGTAACTATGACGATATAAGCTTATAATGTCACTGTCAGAAATAAAATATTTTGTGGGGCTGTACCCGGGTCTGACCACGCTGAAATTTTAACCCATGTTTGGCATTAATTTATATGCAAATAATTTACAGAGTTATAAGTGTTTCTAAGTGGAAGTTAGACATTTGCGTCTGGGAACCGGAACTGAACTAAAAACCAAATTAAATTACTATGTAAATATTTATATAACTTTGCAAAGATTTCGTAGCTAAGTTTTTTTTTTCAATTTAATAGTATCGTAAACCTCTATTAAGAGTGGTTTGCAGCTAATGATACCTTAACTAGAGTTAGAAAGATATGAATCTTTCCATAATATATCAAGTAAGTTGCAACTCTCCATATTTATATGTAACTATAGCTGACCCGGCAGACGCTGCCCTACCCAAAAATAATATTTTGTTCGGCTTTTTTTAAATTAATTTGTAAATACGTTTTAACATTAAAACAAATGCTATAAATCAAATTGAGATTTTTAGTAATTATGGGAATTTATATTTTTTACCTACACCTTGTTCATTATTTTCAGAGTTTCTGTGAAAACGGTTGGTTGCCCAAAAAAATTTATTTTACAAAAGTTGTAGCCCATTAAATTTCTTATCCGGTTTGGGACGCTAGTTTTTCTCTTAGACGTTTCGTTTAAGAGATACGGGGTTCGCAAGAAAATTAAAAAAAAAACCTGAATTTTTTAAACATTTTTTCCCTTAATTTAATTTATAACTCGAAATCCATTGATTCTAGACGATAAGGGGTTATAACCTAATTTGTACAAAAGCGAATGATCTTTCAAAAAGTTCTAATCCATTAACCTTAAAAAATCAATAATATCGTAGCTATGGCCGTTTGAATTCAGAAATTCAAAAAATTGCTTTAAAGGGAGGTACCCCCCAAGGGTTTGGACTTGGGCAAAAATTTTATTTGAAAATTTGTCTTAGAAAAGTGTCCTTTATCACCACCTCAAAGGTTCTCAACGGTCACGGGGACACCCTGTATAAGAGATTATATAAAATCTATAGTATAATAAATCTTAATAATTCTTCTATATGTGAACCGTTGCACTAGCTGGGCTTATATTTACGCTAACAATCCTCCACAGTGCGGCCTTTAGGCATTAATATAAGAATAACTTTGGAATAACCCATGTCTATCCCGTAATTCACATCAGTGTAAAACTGTCTTTAGTCTTTAATGAAACATCGACAATTTCCGATTATACCGGCTTACGACATGATAATTAATAAAGCACAATGCCAAACGTTTGATTATGTTGGCTTACGTTTTTTCCCATGGACAGCTGTATATTGCGTTGTCCAGGTGTAAAAAATTCTCATAATATTAACATTTTTATTAACCCCGATTGTTTGCAAGGTAATCTTCATGGTTGCAATCGAATATTCACCCAGAATGTTGTGTTTCACGAAGTAGTATTTTGTTAAGTTTCAAAAATATAATTTGGCTTATAACGAAATATTTGTTTGTAACAACTGGATGAAGGCGGTCGGTAGGCCAGTAAGGTTGCGATTTCTCTGGGTGAGGCCGAAGGCTGAACAACCACATCTAGATGACTGAAGTCGGCCAGGTTTTTAAGTTCTCTCGGTGTCGCGGTGCTACAGTCTTAATATCAAATCTCTTATGTATATCTTATGTATTGTGGTGGTCCAAAATGAGACCGTTTCAAGGAAAAGACACGATAGTATTGTAGTTAGTTTAGAGGCTATGATTTTGTTTGCTTAACTGTACCAGGGTTTGGAAATATCTATGATTTTGAAAATGCTATTGGTTCAGATCCACTATGAAACTCAAGTGAAGTCTCTTCAATGGAAGCTGTTTCTATAAAATAAAATGTAAGAGACAAACTATAAAAATAATGTTAAATATTTTTCACTTTGCAGAGTAAACAAATTAAGTAATTTTAAAATCTGTTAAGTTAGGGAAAAGCGTAATGAACGGTGGGATAAATGAAGTGAATAACTTGTGAAAAAGGACGGGTTTATTGACCGACAAATTAGAAGAATTGATAAAATGCGCCTGCCCATGAGAATTTTGGAGATAAAAGACACTCTCGCCGTGTCCAGCAACGAGTGAGGACATTTTTATTAGTTTTGTTAATTGGATTCTGACCGCGTATGTAGACGGGAGAGGACGATTTTTGTTGAATGGGTTCCGATAGTATGGACTGTGAAAGTTGAAGAATACAGTAAAATAATTTGTTTTTGAATTTATTTTTTGGTTGATTAAAACTCTGACTGTGTCCATCAAAGCGTGTAGACAAAATTAAAGTTCGATTGATGACGAGATAAGAGAGTAGATGTGAAGTTTGGAACAACAAAATAATATTGAAAAACTGCGAGGATACCTTGGAATCAAGATTATCATATTGAAAACAATTTATGGTTGGCGATTACTTATATGATTCGTGCGACAAATGAAAAACTGAGGCTGGTCCACTTCAACGCAGGCGACTCGAGTGCGGCAACAAAAACTGGTTTCTTTTCGACAGCAGAAACAATCGGTAAGACAATAAAATTTGTGCGCGCGTTGTTTAAAAGGTCGTTAGAAAATATTTTTTTAATTTGATTAGTGCGATAAATCGGGGAGGGATGTTAGATTATTTAGAATAAGATTATTTGTACACTTAATTTGTTTTGTTTGAAGTTTATAATTTGTTTCACAGATATTTCTTTATTTTGTGTTAATAAATCGAACAGGGTTTGAATGAGGAGATTTTATTTGAGTACATTTTTGTTTAATAAATACAGCAGGTATAAACAGGTCCAGGTACAGACTAAAATTTTGTATCATTCAATCGAGTTACGAATTAGTAACCAGACGAGGTGTCTTTTCCTAATAATCGGACTACTTACACGCCCAATCCAAGAGTCTCATGCATTGCTGGTCGGTGCATCATTTAATTAAGTGCCATCTCATTCCCCGCTATAAAAATTAAATTTTACAGTAGCGATACATGGCAGTATATCTGTTATGTATATTATGTTATGTATATCGTTAAATTTAATGGCAAGTCAAAAGTGTCAAAAATAGTATATTACATTTATATTGATTTAATTGATGTAAAATTTACAACAGGTTTGTTTCTGCAGCGTTTGGGAAGGCTTCAAAAGTGCCAGACGCATGCGCTGATTAAAGAATTTAACACGAATTTTATTTTATTTTCATATATTTAAAAAAAATTTTTGATGAGAACTCCATAACTCCTCACCTCGGGAAAACACTTTTAAGGTCCACTAAGTCTTCAAAACAAGTTGTGAAAATCCGGACATGTCTTCATAAACTGCAAGTGCCCCCCCCCCAAAAAAAACCTATTTACGGACCTGAATTATTGTGATTCGTCAAACTTAACTACGCATATCCAACGAATTTTGATCGTTATACTGCACAATTATTAAAAGTTACGTTATATTTTACGTAACTTTTACGAAGATTTAAAATAGTTAGTTAGGGAATGAGAACGGGAAATTCTAAGTTAATTGAAATATTATAAGGTTAATTTATATTAGAACTAAAATAAGTTTGACAAAATGCAACACGAATTCTAAAAAAATATATATTCGTTTCATTTGGACCCTGAAGAGCTAATAATACTGGGATTTGCTGTGTCGCACTACTTTAAGTTGAGATCGTTATTATGCTAACGCTGTCAGTAACTCAGCACTTAAACGGAATATCTCAATACATCACATTTTTTCCTTAAAACTTAACCAACATTTGACGCCATGTCTAACAATAAAATTGCGATATACTTGTTGAATGTCGTATATGTGTATGACAGCCTTAAAGCGAGGCGGGCACATGTTGCTAATCGAAACTAAAATTGTATTCGAACTTTTTTTATATGGAAGTAAGTGTTTTTAGTTTAACACAATAAATCTCTTGCTTTCATGATTTCTCTTTCACTTGCTTCCAAGAGATTTATTGCGCTGAACTAAAATCACTTAAATCCACATAAACACATGTTAAAAAATAAATCTTAGCTTTGCTTATCAGCCTGTGACCTCTTCGCTTAAGGCTATGCACCTACTTACTACGTTTAGGTATTTAATACGTCTAAACTTGATAACAAACTTGGTAGAAAACAATGTATGTAGTTAGTTAACCAAGCATGTAATTAACATTGGTTATTATAATAACACTGATAATTACATTTCTAAGTCTAAGATACATCAGATGTTCAGTACAAATAATTAACTATTGCGTAATTAACAAATTTAAATTAAAAATAATTGTACTTAGTGTAAATTTCCCGAACAACAAATAACAATTTAGATGAAGCTTTCTATTAAGTTTTGATGTTGCAGACGTATTATCTTATTTTTGGACGCATTGTCGAGAGTGTTCTAAATCGTTGCTAGTAAAAAGCATGCAATGAAGTGGAAAAACGAATTGGAGAGATATCCTTAAAAGTAAATCACGGAAAACAGACTTTAAAGAGCTAAAAATGACAATTTTTAAAGATAAAATGTTAAATTATTGTAAATTGGCTTAGCACCGAAAGATTTCAATTTTCAAATAAAAATACCGAAAAGTTTTTAGAATAATACGAACTACATCGCATTTCCATTAAAAGATTAACACAAAAAAATCTGATCTTAAAATATTTTCATGCTGAAGGTTCAGTTTTTCATAAAACCAATTATTTTTAATTTTCAAGTTGAAGTACCTTTTCATCTACGTTGAGAAAATTGTTTTATTTGGGTTGATTGTTGTATGCCTTCATACTTAGGTACTGAATGTTAATATTAATAACCAAAAGGGATAGGGTAACTTATGTCTGTGCTAATAGTCAGAGATCAACCCTCGATTCGTCATTTACAGTTTCTACCAATCAGATTACTGAAACTAAGATGAATACCGACTATTGCTAGATACGATTTTAATTTTACTAATCTGTTTGGTAGAAACGTTTTTGTTAAATTAAGTTTATTGGCCAGTTATACAGTACATGGTTATGTTAATCATATTTATATAGGATTTCGAAGTTTGATTCGGGAATGCATTGCATCTGAATACAAAACATTTATATAATTTTAATTGTATTGTAAGTGTTTAGTACTAATATTGAAAGAAAAATTTAACAAATGCCACTGCTAGTCGATGTTGCTAGATTTGTACACCTCGGAATATTTTACCGATCAATTATTCACCTTTAATCTCTGTAAAGTTACCGAAGATTTGGGAACTCCTGCTCAATAATAAAATTGCTATTAATATTTATACTGATCGTGTAATATCCGCTTTAGGGTTTTTCTTTATCCGAAAATCTTAAGTTTGCTTTCAATTCAATAGCCGTCTACGACAGAAGCCTTGCTTTGTAGTCTGCATGATTGCGGTTGTTTTGAGTGCAGCATATTATAAACGTGTGTATGCATTAGTTCATTAGCGTAATTTATCTCAAAACTTTGTTATCTTAATTTCAAGTAATTTGTCTTAGAACTAAGTTAAAAGTTTAATTTGCTTTTATTTGTTTAATGAATTCTGCTTTACTTTAATAACAGTGCATTAATTTAAAAGTGAGATTATGCAGAAAATCAATAATTGGAGGAATAATCGGGCACAGCAATGCGAATTTAACAGTAAATACAATAATAAAAACAGTTTTGCAAGTCAAAATTAGACTTAGGACTCGACCGAATCCGGGACTGAAACTCTCACTGAAAAGCTGGAATAACTCCATTATCAATAGTGACATAACAACCTGATGTTTGAATTGGTAATTTAAGGTTATAAATAAACTTGTAGTGGTGCTTTGAAGTGCATGAAATCTTGAGCTTTAGTGCCCTTACTTAAAGCAATAAACACATATGTACTACATGTTATTGTTTAAAACCCAAAGTACAGCATGAGGTTATGTTATATTTGCTAAGATAATTTTGTGAACGTGCAGCTTAGAACTTTTACAGTTTAGTAGTTAAACTATGGGATTTTTAAGATAAATGTTCTAAGCCCAATTTTGATTAATTGAAACATTAATAAAATTGTGGTTTTAAACTTTCAATGAACTGTTCGAAAAGTCCATGGCTTAACTACTACCCTAAATTTTTACGGTCCATATTTTAATAGTCTCTGAGGGGTTCCAGTGTAAAAGCCATTTTCTATTGAATGTGACGTGTTTTCTTATTTTTAAGTTACATTTTGTTTGTCTAATAATTTTTTTCTCGTCACATTATTATTTCTTCGTATTTTTTCAGTTAGATGTTAACCCTAAACAGTAAACATTTTTGGCGATATGGTGCTAATTTAATAGACCCAAATTCCTACATTTGTAGGTCGGTTGACTTGATTATCTATCCACGCAATTTCAATTCTTACAAGTCATTTTACATTATTGGAAAACAATTTTATTTCACATCTGACTGAATAGTCGAAGGGCGAAAGGTTAGAAGCAAACAAGAAAACTAATGTAATTTGAATGTTTCTTAGCGAATAACATTAATTGTTGATCATTGTATGTACCTACTGACAGTTCTGACATTTTAATGTATTTTTATACTGAGAAGAGAAGACCGATGAAATACATCAAGATTGAATTTACCTTGAGTTATTTCTTATTTAATTTTCTATGTTATTATTTTTCAAACATTACGGAGAAAAGGTTTAAGAATTGGTTTTCAAAAAGTTTTAATAACTCTGTAGGAAAATGCTTAAAATCACTTGAGAAAGTTTTCTCTCGAAAGATTTGCAACTTGGAGAATATGCAGATGTGAAAATCTATTAAAAAATATTGGTGTAACCTTTCAGTCTACCAGATACAAGGAAACGTCAGGTGTTGAAAATAAAATTTATCGAGTTTCCACTTTGTTTGCTTGATTTATCTTTCGCTCGCAAACGGTTTAGTATAGAACTGTATTAAAAAATAATAAAATTTTTGTTACTGGGTATTCGGAATAGAGTAGAGAAAAATGGTCATTAATTCCGGTTTATTTATGCAATCTAACTCGAAACATTTGCGAAAGTTTTGGAATTACAAATTTTCATGTAACCTCTACGCCACGAATAAATTTTATGGCTATATTTCTGATGCTTTGTTCTATAGAACATAGGATCCAATTTAGTATATAAACAATAAAAAAGTTAAAAGTAGAATAAGATTATCAAAACGCAATTTTGATATTGTATTTTATTGGTTTCATTTGATGGCTTTTTTGACATAATTATAAAACATTCGTGCGAATATAAACAAAGTTGAACTACATCAACTAATAAAACAATTCAGAGAATTTAATTTCTGCGGTAAAACATTTTAATATTAATTTTAAAATATTTAAAATATAACTTTTTTAATTTTTTGTAAACTTGATTATAACTTTTTGATGTAGACGGGTATACTATAAAAGTTATAGAAAATGATAGACGTAGACTACCCTATAGTCTATAGTATTACCTCTTTACCACCCCATATACGCGATGTTTACACATTATCTTTTCCCAAGAGATGAAAACTCGAAATGTAAATTGGTAACTACTTCAGCTAATGCGTTCGTTCTAGCAACAAACTATTTATGAGTAAATGAAGAAAACAATGGGAAACTTACAAAAAATTACAGTTTTATATATAGTAGATAATGCATATTTATTTTTAAAAATTTGACGGATTTTCAGCAACATCTAAAAACAAACACACTGATTTCGTGCATTCATCTAAGTCAAGCAATGGCTGGTGTGGTTATTACTTGGACGGATGACTGATAGGCGTTGCTTGTTAAATCATCTAGTAAAGTTAACACTAGAATTAACCCTTTAAATGAAATTGGAACCAACACGGCATCAGAGCCGACTAAACTCTTGGATGCACAAAAGCTCCATGCCAGTTTCCCAAGAGCAGTTTGGAAATAATAGGACAATGCCATAAAATGTAGAGGATCAAAGAAACTTTACAGAAATGTCTGAGTGATTTTCTATTAAGCCCTAATTGTGTTTGTCTAATATTGCTATTATGTATTTAAACAAGATCTCCAAAACTTATTACTAAGTTTGAAGACTCCCAAATGCTCCTTTGAACGTTTAAACGCCATAGACGACGATGTGCCCACTTAATCCGTAACATCCCCTAATGAAATCTTGGGCTTCCGATTTAATTCCGCGATTACTTTTTTCTTCAGTTTTTTATACACTGAACCTTTTTTTCGACCAGATCCACTTTTTCTCTCTACACTAGTTTATTTTTAAACTTAGCTACAACACATATTGCACAGTTGATCTGAGTAAATTCAATAATTTTGCTAGTGCGACAATCGCGGATTTGCAAAATGTCCGGAAATAATTCTTTTACGCTTGGTCACTTGTAAACTATTTATTTCGTTACTCGCTGAACACTAAAATACAACTGAAGCAAGTAAACGTTACACAACTTATGTTGAACCCACAGTAGGTAATAAAATTTAAATGGTGCTAGTAATAAAGTAGCGGTTAAACCAGAAAAATAAGTGACCCATTTTTTCTCTTTCAGTCTTAAAGATGATGATCGTGTATTGTGTTCTCTTCTGCTAGTGTTTGTTGGATCCTAGAAACTGCATTTTCTCAAAATATGTTGACAATATAAGTAAGAACTAATGGGTCTGTACGATCAAGGTTCTTGTGGTGGTTTTCGAGATTTTAGGAATTAAGATTATTTGGGAAACTTTCCATTGCGATGGGAATACATTCAAACGGAGTACAGCGTTGGAAACGTAAGTGAAAAATTTTATACCTTTAACGGCAGCTCCCTCAGGTACCCTGCGGTACCTTTTTGGAATTAAGAAGTCTTAAAATCTTTTCAACTTCATTTATTATATGAATGATTTGTTATTTACTTGTTGTTACGGCTTTAGTAGAAAAGCCGCAAATAACAGGTCTAATCTTTTTTATAAAGTTAAAGTATTTTTTAGTTAAAATTTTTATTTTTTATTAAAATTAAAGGTTATTAAAACACTCTGTACATCATAATGCATTAAATGAAAAATGCATGGTAGGCAATTGACGTAATTATACTTTCTCCGCGACGTGGTGTAACGTTAGCTTTCTGCTCGTTGCCCCAAAAGTTGAGGTGCCAAATGTAAAGTTAGATTTTTACTACCTCGTTAAACAGGCCACAATACTAAAAGCGATGACCCGGCAAACGGTCATCTAAAAAAACGAGTTTTCTAGCATTCACCTTGCCTCTTTTTATGATCGTGGGTGTTAGGTACGGATCAGCTTAGCTCTGTACGTTTAGTACCAAGTCTCGAGAGCGGGGTTCTCCGAAGAGATTCGTGGATTCTTAAATGAAATGCCTTGCTAAATAATGCTATTGGATTTGGGCGCCAGCCTTGATATGAGTTTTTTTTGTTAACTTAAATGCTCTTACCAAGACAAAAATGAGAATAAAATTTTCTAGTCTGAACACACACACATTTATTGAAATAAAATTTAAACGAAAATATAAATTATTGGGAACAAATTCTTAATTATACACACAAAAGATTTCAAAATATGACAACAGAAAAATATTTATTTACACAAAATGATTCAATGCCCTAAGGCTATGTCGTTCGAATCGGGTCTTGTACCGATACGAACAAAAAAATGTCTTTATTAAAAGACTGCGTGTACAATACGCTTTTAAACTGGATAAACCAGGCAAGTAACAAACTTGTAGCCATTGATGATGGTCAACAAATTAAACGACGAATTAATCTTTATTGAAAATTAGCTATTTCGTACTGATGGTATTAATAAATTTAACAATTTTCACATAAAATAATTTCTTAAATCAACTTACTGTTTTTCGATGTTACTTTTAATAAAAAATATTCTCAAACGGGACATGTCTCCTTTTCGAATTATGGTAACTGAAATTCAGTTAGTAAAGTTTTGACCTAAAACAAAATTTAAGAAGGGTACATATGTAAAAAATTGTTAATTATAATGATGAAATATAGCTGTACTTTTCAAAGTAAAAAATATGTTAAATCGGTTCGTTATCAATGCAATCACATGCGCTGGGTGTTCTCAGCTGGGATTGGAATTCGCATCGGAAAATAAAACACGCTTGATTACGACATCTCCAAGCAATCTGGTAACTCGAACGGGTCAACTTGCAAATAAAGTTGATGAAAGGGTTCTAAGACGTCACCATTTGGACTTGTTGAAAGTTGCAATCGCCCAACGGGGATGGTTACATCCCTCTGGTTTGCCCAGGTGGTCCGAGGTGAAAGTATTGAACAAAAAATTCCTCGAATACTTGGTCGACGGTGGTTTGTCATTAAATCCAGATTCAGGTGAACGGCCATTTTCAATCGAGCGTCTTAAAATTTGTGATCTCGATCAAATTGATTAAACAATTGAACTAATCACTTGATGAAAAAAATAAACCATCATACCATTTACAACAAGTAAACATCGTCACTTGAAAATAACTTTGGGTATTTAACTCCACAAAAACTAATCGAAAACTAAATATTGGTAGAGCACCAAAAACGTGCGTCTGCCCGCCATGACATCTTTTTTGCCAACCTTTGTTTATATCAAACCTACTTGATTTTGTTAAATCAAAAGTTTTATAGCGCACTGCTATATCGACCAAATATTGACGGCGGAATTTATCGAAACTAATCAAATATAACATGGTGTTATAACGGTTGTCTAACGTGTAGGCGCTAATATTTTTGAAAATCGCATGGATTGCATGGATATCCATTGCATTCTAAATTGATTTAATTAATGCACAAAAACATGATTTTAAATAGAGCATATTAAATATAAAACGAATAGAAACGTTTCGTAAACGAAAACTTAAATAAAATACAAAAAAATTGAAAATAACCTCGTTGACAAATAAGAATTTTTGCCAACGCAAAATTCCATGTGACAACAGGACGTCACAGTGGACCCATCATGCAATGGAGAGCGTCACGTTCTATCTTCGTCGTTGCTATTTTTCTCTTGATCTAATAAACATAAGTTTATTAAATGCGTTAATTTAATTGGATTATTTAAAACTCCGCGCGAAATAATTGCCGGGGAATGCAGTGATAAACGCTCGTGGGGGAAGAAGGCGAGCGGATATGCAGTGCTATAGATACCACGAACAAGAATGCACTCAAGTTTATCTTATTATCTTTAATTATGAAATTACCAAGTTTTACCTTTTATCGTTTATATTAATAACAAATTATCTCTTTTATGTGAAAAATGCAATTGGTAAAAGTATCATTGAACAATAACAAGTTTTTGTGCGGGTATAAAGTTCGAATCATCAAATATATACGCGAGAACTCGAAAGCAATAAAACGCGGCAGCCATTGTTTATAATAAAACCTGTGAACAATAAGTATCAACTTTTTATAAGAAAAATATCTAAATACGGTGTGATATCGTAAATAAACGAGTGCGAAAATAAATCAAAGACATTGTTTCGCAATACGTAAATCGGTTGAACAATAATTAATTTGGTGTTGAAACTTAGCTTAAAAACAATTCTTAGCAAATAAATAAGTACAATTAAAGACAATTCTTTGCAAATAAATAAGTACAATCGAGCATTCATATAAACCAAGTCGTGTCAACCAAGTGTATAATGTCATGGTCGAAATTACATCATCACAACACGTAATGGGTACATCATATGAAGAGCGGCAAATGAATCTAACAGCCCTACACTTCGCAGCTGCGTGTGTTATGTTAAAGTAAAACCATGCATTAATATAATAATTAAAAATTTCAAATATGTTACGATAGCCTGACTCACATTCGATTCAGCAGTCTATCGCATTCCTTTTAAAGTTCAATAACTGTAAAATTAGCAATAAGCAATATTTTTATTATAAATAGTCACAATAATTGTAATTATAGATTATTATTATGCTGTATGTCTAAAATCGATGTCAGTCGTAATTTTCAATAAATTTATTAAAATAATTTTGTTAAGTGAAATTAACTGGCGCAGTCGGTAGGATACTCAGAAGGGCTTTAGATCAAATTCTCTAAAATAACCCTTTTTGTGTTAACAATCAACTGAGAACCAACATTAAATTTTAAGTGATAAGAAAAAACAAATAAAAAGTGCAACAAGAAGAAACAAATAGAAGACAATCAATCAATCCAATAAGAGGGAAGAAGTTTCGAAAGATTTATAACCAAGGGATGAAGAAATTCACAACGTTCTTCATTTGCTTAGCGTAAGTTTTTGCTCATTATTATATATTTCCTTTATTCCTTCCTGAATGTCAGAAGCAGAAATAACCGAATTATTCAATAATTTAACCCTATCATCGGAATCAATTTTACAAAGTATTCCAAATATTCTATCAAACGATCCCCCTAGTAATAATTACGAAATGGCACAACTAGATAGATTTAACTGCGAATTAGTACCAAAATATGATGGCAATCCAGCGACTTTATCGATATTTATTAATGCATGTGAACATTTATTGAGAAGATTTGGTACAACAAATTCAGATGATGTTGTCAACGGACAACTTATACAAGTTATACTGGGCAAATTCGAAGGACGAGCACTCACATTAATTGCTAGTCGAGAAAATTCAAATACCTGGGGTAACATAAAAAAATTATTATTACAACATTTTGGAGATCAACGCGACGAAAATTGTCTACTACGTGATCTGATGAGCCTCAAACCATACAAAAACGAATCCTCATATCAATTCGGAATGAGATGTCAGGATGTACGAAGCTTACTGTTAACCCATCTACAATTACATGAATCGGACCCAAACGTCAAGTTGGTAAAAACGAAAATTTACGATGATTTATCACTCCAAACATTCCTTCAGGGTTTGAACGGTCAAATTGGCCTAGTTGTAAGATTAAAACAGCCACCCAATCTAGAAGCGGCAATGGCGTACGTAACAGAAGAAGAAAATTTCATGTACGCCCAAAATAAAACAAACATCTTAAATTTCCAACGGCAATATCAACCGATAGAAAAGAAACAACCATTTCATCCAACTCCAATGCCGAGTGTCAACCCACCTATGTTAACCAATTTTGGACAGCAGCCACTACAAACCCAAAATATACTTCGACCACCCGTATTCAAACAAGCTAGTACAACAAGGACACCAAATCCATTTGCCTCACAACCTCGAACTTTCGGAAGATTTTCAGGCCCATCAACGCAATCAAGAATGGTCCCACAGCAAACAAATAATTACAGTTACAAGAGAAACTATCAACAACCTAATTATAACGGACCACAATGGAACACATTTAAACCTCCACAACAACGCTACGAACCAGAACCAATGGACATTTCATCTGGGAATACCCGTCGGTCAGAAATACCACAACACCCAAAAGCACAAGAATTGCACTATCAAGATGTAGAACAAGGAGATTATGAAGATACACCCCCATATGAATTAGAAGAAAATTGTGATGAAGTTTACGAAACAGAAGTTTATCCACCATCGGAAAATTTCGACGAACATGAAAATAGCCAAAAACTTTCACATAAACTCCTACAGTACGAACACGACGTAACAAATAATACAATCAACCTTAATATAACGACTCTTTCCAAATTGCCATATATTAAGATTCCAGAATTAAAATTAAAATTTTTAATAGATACCGGATCAACAAAATCTTTAATAAATCAAGAAATCGCATATAAATATTTTCCTAATCAAATTAAACACGAATCGTTCCAAATTCAGACAGCTCACCAAGTGAGTCAGCATGACGAAGTAGCATACATAAAATTACCCGATTCAATCGATTCTACCATTAAACACAAGTTCTACCTTTTTAATTTTAACAATAAATTCGAAGGTTTAATAGGTTTAGATTTATTAAACATTTTAGAAGCAAAAATTGATATCAAGAGACAGGTACTAAAAACGAAAAACAAAAGAATACCGATCTATTTCGGAGAAGACAAAGATGAAAATCGCCACCAAATGTATCAAGTTACCATAGAACCTCGAATGAAAAAAATAATACAAGTCCCGGTTAACCAAAACGACCAAGAAGGAGTAATCAGATACCAACAACTTACACGGGGAGTAGAAATACCAGAATGTTGGGTACGTTGTAGGAATAATAAGGCCCTTACAACAATAATCAATTCTAGCGAGGAACCTATTACAATCAAATTCGTCGCCCCCATAAGAGTGGAACGATTAGAGGAAAACATTTTAGTAAATAATATCGAACCCATGGAAGTAGACAGCATACCCGATTACGATAGGTTACTAAATAAAAACATCAATAAAATTAAGACAGACCATATGAATGAAGAGGAGAGAAAGTCGATTAGGAAACTGTGTCTCGAGTATAAGGACATATTCCACCATGAAGAGATACCCTTGAGCTTCACGAATCAAGTAAAACATGAAATCCATCTAAAAGACGAGATACCAATCTACACCAGAGCGTATCGACAACCACCGGCACAAACGGCGGAAATACATCGGCAAGTCGACGAAATGCTTCTACAAGATATCATCCAGGAATCAAACTCGCCCTGGAGTTCGCCGGTGCATTTAGTACAAAAGAAACCAGATGCAAATGGAAATAAGAAATGGCGTATGGTAATCGATTATAGGAAGCTGAACGAGAAAACAGTAGGAGACAAGTACCCACTACCTAATATCAGTAGTATATTAGATAAGTTGGGCCGATGCCAATATTTTACTACCCTTGATTTAGCATCTGGTTACCATCAAGTAGAAGTACATCCAAGAGATATTCAAAAAACTGCATTTAGCACGGAGAGAGGTCACTTTGAATTCAAACGAATGCCCTTCGGGCTGAAGACGGCTCCGGCCACCTTTCAACGTGTCATGGACAGTATTATGAGGGGCATCCAAAATGAGAAATGCTTAGTTTACTTAGATGACATCATCGTATTCTCCACATCGCTACAAGAACATCTGGAAAAGTTAAGAACTGTGTTCGAACGACTAAGAAATTCTAACTTTAAGGTCCAACTAGAAAAATGCTCATTTCTGCAAAAGGAAGTTACATATTTAGGTCATGTGATTACACCAGACGGTGTAAAGCCCAACCCCGACAAAGTGAAAGCAGTCAAGAACTTCCCAATACCGAAAACTCAGAAGGAGATCAAAAGTTTCTTGGGACTGTTAGGATACTACCGAAAATTTATTAAGGACTTCGCCCAATTGACAAAACCCCTAACCAAATGTCTAAAAAAGGGAGCAAAAATCGAACATAATCAGGAATTTGTGACTTCATTCGAAAGCAGCAAATTAATCTTGATGAACGACCCAATATTGCAATACCCCGATTTTAGTAAGGAATTCATCCTAACCACAGATGCGAGTAACGTAGCCCTGGGTGCCGTTTTGTCACAAGGTCATGTAGGAAACGATCGACCTATAGCATATGCCTCACGAACATTGAGCGAAACGGAACAAAAATACTCAACAATTGAAAAGGAACTCTTGGCCATCGTTTGGGCAACCAAATACTTTCGACCATACCTTTATGGAAGAACCTTCACTATATACACAGATCACCGTCCTTTAATATGGTTATTCAATCTGAAGGAACCCAATTCCAAATTAATGAGATGGAAATTGAGATTAGAAGAATATGACTACAAGGTCAGCTACAAGAAAGGAAAGCATAACACTAACGCCGACGCTTTATCTCGAATACAAGTCAATAATATGGAAGGTAACGACGATGACGATGACGACCTCTCGATGGAAGTCAATCTAGATGAAGCTGAGAACGACCTTAGAATAATCGATTTGGATACAGAGAAAGAATGGGCAGGAGCACCCATGCCTACCATAAGCGAAATCAACAGGTTACTGAACGATCCAAATGAACCGGCAGCGAAAGGCCAAGATGATGGAACTATTCATTCCAACATAAATGACGAACCAGTAACAGCAATTCCTATCCTTAAAGAAGCTATAGATGACAAAAAACACCAATTCATAATTAAGACAATCCACCATGGAGAGTTGAAAGTACAAACAGAAAAACAGAATTCAAAGACAATAAAATACGTAACCATTCCATCCGGGAATAACGAAGAACAAATAATACAACTCTTAAGGGATCATACCCTAGGAAAGAATAATTATTTTCTGTGGTTCGACCAAGAAATCACATATAAACAATTCTGCGTAGTGTACACTAAATATTTTAGTAATAAAGGACCAAAACTGGTAAGATGCACAGAAAGATTAGAAGTCATCAAAGATAAATCTCAACAATTGGAAGTTATAACGTATCATCACGAAGGAAAAAATAACCATAGGGGCATTATAGAGACGACAAAAGCCATTAAAAGAAAATACTATTGGGAAAACCTACAGGATGACGTAGTAAAATTTATTAATTCTTGCGAAACATGTAAACGTACGAAATACGAACGACACCCACCCAGCATTCCAATTATGGTAACAGATACACCAGAACGACCATTCCAGAAAATTCATATTGATACCTTTACAATCGAAAACCAAAATTTTCTGACACTAATCGACAGTTTTGGAAAAATCGGACAAGCAGTTCCAATAACAAGTAAAAATGCTACTGAACTTGCGAACACTTTAATCACATATTTTTCGTACTACGGAGTTCCAGAATCAATAACAACGGATAACGGGACGGAGATAAAAAACGATACTGTACAAGAATTGTTAAGCTTACACAAGGTAAAGGTTCTTTTGACTACACCAAGAAATCCACCATCAAATGGGATGATCGAAAGGATGCATTCCACCCTAATCGAGCATCTACGAATTATGAGGGTAGAAGACAAGAAAACACCAATCAAAAATCTAATGTCATATGCTATTATTGCATACAATAACTCAATCCACTCCAGTACAGGTTATACCCCCTTGGAATTAACATTAGGACACACCCAAATCAGAGATCCATACGAAATATTTTTGGACAAAATATTTTACAAGGATTACGTGCACAATCATAGAAATAAATTAGAAACAACTTACGAACAAGTCAAGGAAAAATTACACACTCAAAAGGAAGAAATAGCATTAAGAACGAATGCCGAACGCGAAAACCCATTTAAGGTCGACCAGACGGTATATGTCAAGAAAACTAGTAACATAAGAGGAAAAACTAAGGAAAAATTTGATGGACCTTTTATCATTACGAAATTATTTGACGATAACACAGCGGAAATTAGGAATAAAAATAATCAAATACAGAAGATACACGTTAGATTATTAAGAAGACCTTAATCACGAATTGTTACAGATACAGCTATTATTAACAAATTCTAAATTGCCTATAAACCCAAATTTGGAAAATATCCACGAATTTCATAAAATCATAAATATTAAAGCCTTTATCCAAAATACCAAAATACATTTCATATTAGAAATCCCAGTCGTCGAAAAAATCGACTATAATTATTTTCATCTATTTTCCTGTCCAATATTTAATAATCCTTTATACTCAATAATCATTCCCAAAGCCAAATTCCTTGTAATAAACGAGCAAAACTTCGCATTAAGTAACCAAAGATGTAAAGATATTAATTTTAACAAATTTTTGTGCAAATTGGAAATTAACCAAATCGAAGAAAAGTCACCTTGCGAAGTTCATCTTATTCAACACACAAAGAAATACCAAAATTGTCAGCAAGAAAGTTTAAGTTTGGCCCACACGAAAGTCCAACAGGTCTCTAGTAATCAATGGATGGTAATAACAAAGGGAGAAGACGTAATCAAGAAAGAATGCGATGCAACAACAGAAACTATTTCGTTAAATGGAACATACTTAATATCACTAAATGGTAAATGCAGGATCAAAATACAAACAAAATTACTAACGACACAAGAGAAACGACTAAAAATAACTTAGTGGAAATCCCGAAGTTAAAATTCGAATACACTAGCAACAGACACAATAATGTCAACATTACCTTCAGGCCAATCGAATTGGAACCGATAAATTTGGACGAAATTAAAGCAACAGAAATCAAATTGCATCAAATCGAGGAAAACATTGAAGAAACATCCCAAGCTCCTGTGTACTTCCATCAAGCAAGTGGATGGACCATCATGTTATATATGTTAATTTTCATTATTTTAATCACATATGTTTTAGTTAGAGTTTTTAAGAAGAAAACACCATCCGGAACAATCAAAGAGAAACCAATCGAACAGAAACCAATCGAACAGATCGGACTTCAAATTTAAGGATACCCTAATTTTGGTCCTAGAGGGGAGGTGTTATGTTAAAGTAAAACCATGCATTAATATAATAATTAAAAATTTCAAATATGTTACGATAGCCTGACTCACATTCGATTCAGCAGTCTATCGCATTCCTTTTAAAGTTCAATAACTGTAAAATTAGCAATAAGCAATATTTTTATTATAAATAGTCACAATAATTGTAATTATAGATTATTATTATGCTGTATGTCTAAAATCGATGTCAGTCGTAATTTTCAATAAATTTATTAAAATAATTTTGTTAAGTGAAATTAACTCGTGCAACATACTGCTGTGTAATCTCTTTCAAAATTTGCACACCCCGGGTTTTGTGTTAGGCGCCAGCTTTCTGAATGAAAGCAAATTTATAAATTGAAAAATGAAGTTTTCGAGGGTGCAATTTTATCCAGAAATTCACGATCCTTGTCCCTTTTGTATAGCTCAGTCGTGGAGATTCACTCAAGGTATGGTAGGTTCAGGTCAAACTCAATTAAGGGATGCTGATTGAAGTTCAATAAATATTTTATGGATTGAAAATTGTTGATGAAATGATATTCGAAGATAAACTAATTCACTTTGTAGTTGTGATGATCTTTCAAATTGAAATGCTTGCTGTGTTTGAATTGAATCGGTGGAATAAAAGATTATATTTGAATCAAAAATAGTTTTATATTAATCAAAATAATTAAGTCGCTTGCGAACACAATGTTCAGATAAATTTTTATCTGAGGAAATGACAATGTTAAATATCAAATAAATCAAAAATGAGTACATCCAAAATTTCTTCTATGGTTCTTCATGGAAAATATTACAATAATAAAATATAAAATTTAATAAAATGTTTGAAATACCTTTAAATTTGTTTATGTATCCGACTTATATAAAAGTTGCGCAGAACACCAACTCACTAACACATTTTTGTCGAACTACACGATCAGCTGATAATTGTTGATTACGGTGCTCGGTTGTTGCTGCCTTACTGTGATTCATGCGGCGTTGATACACGAAATTAAATTGTTAATCATTTAAATTTGATTAATTGGAATGCTGGTAAGTTGTTTTGTTATTATTTGCTTCCATGATATTTATTGTGAGTCGAATTTTAATACACTTTGTTTACAGGCGTCTTCATTAACTCGGTAGCCATTTTTATGAGATAGCATCAAACTTTTATAACAAATATTCGGAGTCTTGGATATTTGGATGTTTTTGAATTGGACTGTTCACTCTGGAACCACACACATTCGTCGCTTTCGAGCGTTCGAGGAAGACTGTTTGATTTTGCTGCGCCGTATTCCAAAATCGGTCGAATTTTCTTATTAGTAGGTCAAGTTTTATACTTTTTGAAATTTTATATTAACCAAATGTTTTTATATTTTCAGGATCGTTTCCAAATGTGATGACTTGATTTATGTAGTGGTTCCCAGGCGTCTTTTGAATACAGGAGCACTTCGTAGGCAAAACTTAGATGTGGTTTTGACTTTCTTATCACAAATTTGTCTTATCACATTTTCCAAGCGAAATTGAACTCTATTTACCTTTTTATAGATTCACAGTAGCAAATTACTGTCATTACAAAGAGTGGATTACATAACACATTTTCATATAAACAATTTTGTGCAGTATAAGTTATTCATGGAGTATATTCCATTTTTGTAACGTAAAATTTTTGGCTATGTTATCAGTGATAACGATTTACATTAAAATTACCGTTTTTGACTTAAATAATCTTTTTTACAAAATTTTGAAGTGGCAATCTCCTTCATGAATCTATATTACAGCTTTATATCATATTTTTCAATCTTCAAAGATCTTTAGATTCTCATAATATAGAAAAATTGTGAAATTAGTTTATCTTTTGTATCAGTAAAGTTTTAATTAGGTCAAATTTTATGTGATGTTTTAAATTAAGTTGGAAATTCAATAATTTGCATTGGCCTGGTAGCTTGAATCACAGCAATACGTTATCCCGCTATGCTAAGATAAACACAGGTACCTATCATTTGTTGTAAATGAGAACTTGGAGATCCTTATCGTATTTTACTTTTGCTATTATTAATAAAATTAAAATTCAATTTTGTATTATGAACATAAAATATTCATATTTTCACATTATAATTTTTAGATTTTAAAAGTATGAAAGAGAATGAATCTATTAGAATTAAGCATGATTTTAACTTTAAACTAGATAAAAATATTTATCTAGATTGTATAATTATTATTGGTGTAATATATGTATAAAATGAACATGAATTTGATTTCAACCGCACTCAATTACAACAAAAACAACGTTACCCAGCCCTGAGGAAGACCTGCTAAGAGTTTGTAAGTAAGTAGCTAGCCGAAGCAAGAAAAATTTTTTTTCTCTCCAAGGAGTACTTAGGTCTTCGTATCATTGTTCATTGGTGACTTTTTCAGTAACTCATTATTTAGGCATTGGTTGAAATACTCTAGTTAAATGTTCAGAGAACATTTTTTCCCAATCTCCGTCGGTTTCACTAATTTGCGGCACAAGGAAAGTTGGTCGTTTTAGTTTTCTAGTAGCTTATTTTCATAGTGAGTAATCGGTCTCTTCTAATTATCGGTAATAAGCTTTCTGCATTATTCTGAATACATTTATGCTTTTAAGTCATTTATAAGAATTTTAAGTTCTGCTATTGAATGATCCAATTTAGTTCTATCACTTGGATGCCTACTGTTTTGTCATATTCTTTCGCTCCTTTCACTTTGGAGCAGCAAGTTTCTTCCTTTGTGGAAGTGTATCCATCAGAAGTAAACAACCAAGTAGCATTATTACAAAATTTACTAAATTACTAACTATTACTAAATTACTAAAGCACCCCATTTACTGCACCCCTTAACACGGGACAGATCTTACGTATTTGAATAACTATATTGTCTCCCCCTTAGCATAAGGGTCCGATTGTGAATCGGACCATAATTTCCCAAATTTTTCTTATTTATTATAAATCAGCGGAAAACCCCCGAAAAAGTTGTTTGATTAATTAAATTTGAACCGGTAACAGTTTCGTTCACAAGTGGAGCAGAATTCAGAAGAAAAATCATAATAGATCCGTGAAGGCCATAGTTGTTCGGCCTTCGGCCTCACTGGTGGAGGAGCATAATAGATCCGTGAAGGCCATAGTTGTTCGGCCTTCGGCCTCACAGGGGGAGGACCATAATAGATCCGTGAAGGCCATAGTTGTTCAGCCTTCGACTTCACAGGGCGGACCATAATAAATCCGTGAAGGCCATAGTTGTTCGGCCTTCGGCCTTACAGGGCGGACCATAATAGATCCGTGAAGGCCATAGTTGTTCGGCCTTCGGCCTCACAGGGGGAGGACTATAATAGATCCGTGAAGGCCATAGTTGTTCGGCCTTCGGCCTCACAGGGGGAGGACCATAATAGATCCGTGAAGGCCATAGTTGTTCGGCCTTCGGCTTCCCAGGGCGGACCATAATAAATCCGTGAAGGCCATAGTTGTTCGGCCTTCGGCCTTTTTGTGAAAGATTTTTAAAATTTTTTCGACGTTTTTTGCCGACCCACGAAAAGGGGGAAATTTTTTAATTTTTTTAGTTTTGTCAAAAAACTATTTTCCCTAAAAGCCGGTTGGAGGCGGGGGCGGCGTGGGGTCGGGGGCGTTTGTCACCTCCGCCCCCATCCATAGCCACCATTCCCAGGGTCCTAGCCCTCTCGGTTCCGGAGTTATGCTTGCTCCCACTTGCTTTTGAGAACACGGGTCGGGTCGGGTCGGGTCAGGTCGGGTCGGCCTCCAACTTGCTTATAAAACTACGGGTCGGCCTCCCACTTGCTTTAGAGAACACGGGTCGGGTCGGCCTTCGGCCTCCCACTGACATTTAAGTATACGGGTCGGCCCTCGGCCTCCAACTTGCTTATAAGAATACGGGAAAATTTTTTCGACGTTTTTTACCGACCCACGAAAAGGGAGAATGGGGGGGGGACTTTTACATTTTACAAGCTTTTATTAACTTATTCTCCTACGGCGGATAATTTACTCTCTCGTTTTCTAAACACTTTTTAAGTTCATACCTACCAAGTTAAATAAAATGTAAAATTAATCATATTTATAAAATTAAAGTTCATCACTTTGAAATGCTATTTAAATACGAATTTGGAAAATTAATCGTTTGGTTGATTTAAATATTTGTCAAAGGCAATTTCTTTTTTTTAATTAGCATTAAAATTTATCGAAATATAGAAATATAGAGACGGTCGCCAGCTTAGCGGTTAAGTGCGTTGCTGCTAATGCTAAATACCTGGTTCAACTCAGGGCTCAGTAAAACTTTATTCTGACCGTCTCCCCTCGGAAGGCAATGGCAAACCACCGAGGTGTAATCTGCCTGGTACAGCCTCTCTGGAGATGAAGTGTATACACTTCCCGCGGTTCGGAGCCCGCGTTAAGCAGTAGGTCCCCTATGTGTGTGATAATACTTCAAACGCACAACACATGCATAGGAGAGAGGTTGCCTACGTCTGAAATCAGGCACGGCACTTAAAGAAGAAGAAGAAATATAGCTATTAATTAACGTGCAAAAATAAAATCATTTGCTGCCACTGTTGACGTAGTACATAGAGGATACTATTCTGTGGACAATTGACCTCGACGTTGAGCGTAGTAATTTGTAAGAACAACAGTTTCTGAATAATTATAGTCATAAATATTTATAGCCTTTAAAATGAACTAACGAAGTTCGAAACGTCGCGCAATATCACATTGATTTAATGACCTACCTCTTAATTTACTAGGAGATTTTACAGTATAAGGAAATGAATAAGATTTATATAGATTTGTTGCTAAGAAAACAGCGATGGAAAACTAAAAACAAAATTTAAAATTTGTTTTGCTGTAACGTTACTTTTAAACGTCAAATATAATAATTGTATAGAACTCAAAAATAAACATTTTGAAAGGTGAACAAAACGTAATCTTTTTTCTGCATAGAACACTTCAAATTTCAGAACGCTATTGTTAACTTTGTTCAGAATCTCCTTCTACGGCAACATTTGCATACCACATAAATTAAAGGTATTTTATCTGATTAAAAAAAAACTAGATACCTTTTTTATTACTTCATAACTTTCAGGCATATAGATATTAATAATTTTCAGGCCACATTATTGATTAGATATCAACTTTTTTATGGTTTTTTAAAGTAAAAATTTTAGTTAAATAATTTTAAATTGAATTAATAAATACATAGCTATAAAAAAGTAACATGATATCACAAACATTTTGTTCATTTCGAAACCAAATTAAAAGCGCTTCTTTTTTGTATAAAATTAGTACATTGTGAAGGTGCAAGTGTCAGTATTCAAGGAAATTAATAGAAATTTTCACGTTATAAATACTGACGAGAAAGTTTTAGATTTTATACGCATAATCGAAGAAAATGGGTAAACTAACCCGAAACGTCCGGCAGTCTTATCGTTTTTTATAAACTCCTTCTCTTAAGAGGCTATGCTGAAAAATAAGTACCCTAATCTGGATTATGCAGAATTTTAGTAATAATTATATATATTAATATGTAAAAATACAAAATATTCAAATACCTCGAAGTCCAATCATATTAGGAGAAAATAATTCCTTCATGGAAATAATTCCCTAAACCGGGAAACTTTGAGTATACTATATTGAAATGTTCTTAATAATTTTAATTGAAGCCCCCCTTTAGGTTAGCCAAATTGAAGTGTATTTATCGATTTTATAAACTTTTCAATTTTAATTTTTAAACATTGTAGCCTCAAATTGATAAGGATTTATGGCAACCATCTGCTATATTTTCTTGCGTCGCACAAAAGTGCACCATCACTTTCAAACACAAAATTTCCATCTACTGATTTCACTTATCATCCAATCCTAAATCATTTTTCTAAATAAATTCTTGTTTAAAAAAACTTCCATACAAATTCTAACACGCCTTGTTCACTCGAGGGTCAGAAAGCAACCCCTACAAATTTTAACGTGACTGCCCCAGCAGGGCTCAAAAACCCACTAACTTTCGACTTTGCTGTCAAACTTTCCATCAAATGATCATAGTGCCAACAGAATTGTAATAAAAAAATTTTTGTTTTGCGAAATTACCGACTCAGGCACAACCTGGTCCCATTGTTAGCTTAAAATCTATAATTTACAATTTGTAGCTAATGCGTCTTATATACTTCAAAAAGTAGCTTGCATAATAAAGCTTTGCTGCTGTTAAAAGCTAGCTTACCCAACTTTTATACGTGGACGTTTTTAGGATTAGAGATCTTGTTAACGAGTTATAATGGCAGACTTTGGTGTACTTATTTAATGTTTATTAAACAACTTTAATAATTACTTTTGTAATAAGCCGACGGCGACAACCAAAGACAACATCCAAAATTAAGAGCTAAAGTAGCGAACGAGTGTATGTAGTATAATACTTAGTTCAATTTACTTTTGAAGAGGTAAATATTGCTTATTATCTACAATTATCAATCTTACTTTTCTGAACTATTATCTATTTTTGAACGAACTATTTGACTGGTGAACCAACTACTAAATCTGTCCACGATTGAATCTGTAACGACGAACTAAATCGATAAAAAATAACAACTACAAACTGTAGTAATAACCAAATAATAATTAGTCGTAAAGGGATATACAGGGTGTCCCCGTGACCGTGGAGAATCTTTGAGCTGGTGATAAAGGACACTTTTCTAAGACAAATTTTCAAATAAAATTTTTGCCCAAGTCCAAACCCTTGGGTGTGGGGTTGCTAGTCCCCCATCGGGCGCCTCCCCAGGTGGCGGATAGGGGAAAATTCGTCAGATATGACGGGTACCGGAGAAATAAACTATCCGGGGCGGACCAAAACTAGTACACCGAATATCGTCGGGATAAGCGATAGCCTGTATGACGCCAACAGCTTATATAATTTAAGGTGGAAGAGCAAAATACAGTTAGGGCACTCTCTTCCCCTTAACGAGTGAAATCAAGTTTAAAGGCAGATGAACCGATCGGGTCAATGGCATAGAATGTTGAACGCAACGGGAAACGACAACATTAAAGATCCCTATGGATATCCCTAGTTATAATCATAATGGCTTATTTCAATCCAAAATGTTCCGGAGTGTCAATTTCCCCAATCGAATCTCCGGGGGGAAATGTGTTGAAGGTAGCTAAGAAGATAACGACTAAATTTAAATTAACATCGAAAACTAAAGTGGAAACATGGAACGTGCGTAGTATGTTCCAATCAGGAAAGATACATAACATAGTGGCAGAGATGGAAAGGTTACAAATAAGTATACTGGGAATATCCGATGTAAGATGGCCTGGAAACGGAGAATGCACGACAGACAATGGTGTCATGTACTATTCTGGAACAATGGATGTTCCCGAACATAAATACGTGTAACATTTCAAAATGTCACCATGCCGGTCCTGCCGTCAATTTACGACCAATCAACGCCTTGGTCAAATTTATTCTGAATTTTGTATTTCTATTTAACTATTTTTGTCGAAAGACCTTTCTTTAGTTTTCCTAACATGTATATAATTATTATTTAGTATGAAAAGATCAAATAAATCAATTGTCGTCTATTTTACATCAATACTAGTTTTTACATCGACACGGCGTATTAATACGTCGAAGTTACTCGCCTACAGATTTTATGCCGAATCGTGGTTAGCGTTAAGCAAGTCGCACATACTACACGCATTATTTTAGTCTCCTAGTTTTTTGACAATTTTAAAGTAATTTGTGATAATTACGAACAAGTTTTTGTGTATTACGTTCACCGAATGTCAAGTGACAATTCGAGTAAATTATTTCGAACCAGCGATTTTTTTAATAATCGAAATATCGATTTATAAAAATCGAACATCCAATATCCACGCCATCAAATTTCATCGTTAGGCGCAGTAGTGGACGAAATGATCCTGAGCTACGCGCAATCGAATTAAAGGTGGCCTGTCGAATTAAAATCATAACAAACTTTTGGAATTTAAAAACTGAGAAAGACGTTGACGATAAAGACAATTTCAATCAATTGAAGCTGAAGCTAATTCCAATTATCCATCCAATTGGAAAATCAACATCAACAGAACGCAGTATCATATTTTATTATTTATTAATCAAATTTCAGAGAAGAACTTTAAAGTTCATTGTTTGCTTGTTAACAATTGGCTTATCGGTTTGTATATGTGTTGTATTCTTTTAGAACCCTATTCAGAAATTGAATGTACCGAGAGAGGAACCTACAGATCTGTGGATTCCAGCTACGTGCGTTTGTATCCATCATAAATGTGAGTAATTTTGCATTACTCACTATATAACTTTGGTTTGCTTAGAGTTAACAAAACTTATTTCTGGTGGTTTGATAACACTGTCACTATTGCTTCCATTAACATTTGTGTTTTGCTTTTTGGTAGCATAGTCAAAATAATTTATGATCTGTGTATCAATTCATTTTAGTGAATCGTCACGACTTCGTCAAGACGAGGCTACGATCTTTTCAGACGAACACTCAATTATTTGTAAATATATTAATTATTGTAGTAATAAGTTTTTCATATTGTACCAAGAGATTTCGTTAAGTTCAAATATTGTCATTTTAAGTTACACAAAGTGTACATTTTATATTCTGTTCACTCAAGAGTTTTATTTTTATGTTTTCTTATTAGATGGTTATTGAACAATTAAGCATCGGTGTTTGTTTATTAACCCTTTTGGCGCCCCGAGCATTTAGTATCAGCAGCAAGAGAATACCGAACCCCGAACACTCGAATTACATCAGAGTAACCCTCGCTCTACGACTAAGGCATAAAAAACCAAGAGCTAGCCAACCTGTTCAACATCTACGGTTATCAAAGTGGACTTTGTAACAACTAACGAGGAAGTGGTTATCCTTAGGTAAATTGTTTAAGTAAAGTGGTTACATACGGAGTAGCAATCATGGTAACAAAGGAAATAAACAGATCAATCTCGAATATAATAAGATAAAATGAAAGGATTATGATGATGCAGTTGGAATCTCAAATTGGTAAAACTAACATAGTTCAGATTTATGCACCAACAGCTGAAATAGATGAAGAAGAAATAGAAAAATTTTATAAAGATCTTGACGAATTGCTTAAGATAATCAAAAAGCAAGATATTACTATGATTATGGGTGACTTTAATGCTAAAGTAGGCAAAGGAACGGTTGAAAACTGCGTTGGTTGCTATGGGATAGGTGAACGAAATGATAGAGGCAAGAGGTTAATAGAATTTTGTCAGAGCAAAGAATTGGTTGTAGTAAACACATGGTTTCAACTACCTGAGCGCAGAATATACACATGGACATCCCCCAGACACACGGATGAGAAAATAATAAATAATAATAAGTCGGCACTCCATTCCTTACGGAATATCGCCACGTCATTGGACGTTCTTCAATCCGTTTTTTAGGATGGATTAGTCCCTATATTCCATTTTCTATCTTCTTTTTCATTTAATTCACAGTTCTCTGTGTACTTTCGTCTTTTCCACTATTTCTCTCCATTTCTTCCTATTCTGTGCAGTCTCTCGTAAATTTCTGTTCTTTCTTCGTCTTTTGCTTGCTCAGTTGGGGCGTATACGTTTATCACAGACAGGTTAGTGTGCTCGCCTTTGATTCTAATGTAGTCCAGTCTTCCATTAATGGGATCAAATTTAATTATGTTTTTAGCTATGTTTCTCTCTACTATGAAGGCTACTCCATTTCTACCTTGTTTTTCTTCGCCCGAGTATAGTACTACATATTTCTTTATATTCACTTCTCCATTCCCTTTCCATCTAATATCTTGTACTGCCGCCAGATCAATCTTGTATCTTTCCATATCGTTGACTACTTCGTTTATTTTTCCGGGGAGCAGCATTGTTCTAATGTTCCAGGTTGCTATTCTCTTGTTTGTTTTATTTTTCTGTTTTCTCTTCCCTAATATCTTCTCTCTTCTCTTATATTCCATGTTATCAGTCTCTAGGTCAGTGGGCGTCGTAGGGGTCGTTAATATCGGTACACGACATTAGGGCGACTGTCAATTGGGCGACGACAATTGGGCGACGTCAATTAGGCGACGGTCAATTGGACACCGGTTTTTTGGACGACGACTTATTAGGCGACCACAATTAGGCGACCGGTCAAATAGGCGACTGGCCAAATAGGCGATGGTAAATTAGGCTACGTTAATGTTTAATTACAATTTGTGGTTTTTTCCGCTCCGATTTGAATTTTTCTTTGAAATTCGGATAGGTGGGGTGTGATTAATAGATATTAGTAATAAATATTCGCAAAAAAATTAAAAATAACACGTGTATTGCCGAAAAAGTGAAAAAATTCAATTTTTTTTCTTCGATTTTTGGGGTGTGCATTCGATAGGGAGAGTAATCCATCGTCAAAACCTACTCTTCCGGGGCGCCGCTCCGCTCCGCGTTGCACCCCTACAGAGCGGTTTTGACTCTGGTTACTAGGCTAAACATACGAGAAGCGCCACCCATCAAGAAAACCGGGATAAATGAAACCGGGATGTGAGAGAACCTCAAAATAGCATTAAAAAGTATAGTTGCGGTATGGGGCAGTAAACTATTACGTTTCACCCCCAAAAAATACCGTCGCCTGATTTACCGTCGCCTATATGACCGGTCGCCTAATTGGGGTCGCCTAATAAGTCGTCGCCCAAAAAACCGGTGTCCAATTGACCGTCGCCTAATTGACGTCGCCCAATTGTCGTCGCCCAATTGACAGTCGCCTTAATGACGGTGTCCGGTCGTTATACTTTGTGTGTTCCATCTTTTGTTTTTTGGAATCAGGTCATCCGCAGATCCCTGCTGGTTTCTCATGGCTATCTGTATCTCCTTCCACTCAAGTACTCTGTTGTTAATGGTTATCTTCTGATATCCTGCCCTGGCTTCGTTTCCCTTTTCTATCTCTCTTATTGCCATTTCTCTTATTTTTTTTGTATTTCCATTTCTCTTACTGTCATATCACTGTCTACAAATATTTTTTTCCCTTTTAGTTTATTCTTGCTCTTCATGACTATCATTTTTTCTTCCCAATTTTTCTACTATTGGTCTTTTCTCTTCGTTTCTCCCAATTTGGAAGCTTTCTAATGGTTCAACTTCCACTCCCATCTCGTCTTTTAGTAGTTTCTGAACTTTTTCCTGTAGTTGTTCTGGGTTTCGTACTTCTAGTCCTTTAATTATTATATTGATCTTCTTTTTTGCTTTTTCTTGTTTTTCAAAAGCATTCTCAAGCTCCTCTATTCTTTTTGTAAGTGCTTGGTTTTTCTCATTCCATTTTTCTTCTTTTTCTTTGCTGTCCTCCTGCATTCCTTTAATTTCATCTCTGAGTTCTCTTATTTCATCTTTATTCTCTTTGAATCCCTCTCGTATTTCGGTTCTCATGGTTTCAATTGCCTTCAATACCGCTTCCATTTCTGTGTCTTGTTTTTCGTCTTTCGATTCAGACTGATTTTGGTTTGTTGGTGATCTAAAAATTTTTCTGCTTCTCTGAAATATTCTCTCTGTGCTTTCCCCTTCAATTTCGTCTTTTAGGGATCTTCTTCTTTTCGTATATTGGGAATACTGGTTTCCGATACCTTTCTGTGGTGTATTTTCAGTGGTGTCCTTTTTATTGTTTAGGTCTGTGGTGTTTTTGTTCATTTGTTCCACTTCTTGTTTTCACTTCAATTGGTTTTTCACCCTCGCAAAACTTATAAACCAGATCTTCTCGTTTTTCCTTCAAAATGTTATCTTTTTCACTTCTAGTTCCGTACAACACATACACCCAGTTCAACACTTCGGAAGTGTATGCGCTATTATTCACTTCTTTTTCAAGTTGTGATATTTGTGTGATTGGTTTTTGACCCTAGTGATTTCCCAATTTTTCGCTTTAAGAATATTCTGTTTTGGTATACCTGTGTTTCCTTACAAGTGTCAAAAAGTTAACCTCGAAAAGCACCCCACATTTCACCAATCTTCTCAAATATAAGTTCTTTGTTCCAGCGAACAACTGTCCAACAACTTTAGTTTCTCTATTCTCGTATCAAACTTCCAGAACACGTCTCTATCACTATTAACTCACTGTAAAGCCACAACCGATTAACAAAAAATGTTGATTACAACTGCTACTCGTACCAACCTCTGAGAAAATAATACGAAACCAAATAGACTACATTTTAATTAATAGAAGATACAGAAATTCTATAATATCTGCTAAAAGCATATCCGGGTGCTGATGTGGGGTCTGATCATAACCTAAAAACTAAAAAAGCTAAAGAAAAAGTATAAAAATAAACAAATGTTTAATCGACGTTTGCTGAAAGATACGGGGATTAAAACTGAAGTTGAGGAGAGTCTGCGGGAAAACTTGCAAGAATTAAACATCAACTACAACCAACAAGAGAATGCTGAAATAAATACAAAGTGGGCAAAAATCAAGAATACAGTATAGTGCAAGTAGTGACAGACCAATTGAATACCATAAATACCGCGCAAGGTGAAAGGAAGCAAAAATGGATGACTACTGAGATACTCCAACTTATGGAAGAACGACGCAAAAATAAGAATCGAGATCAAATAAAATATAAAGAATTACATAAAATGATTAAAAAGAAAATTAGAGAAGCAAAAGAAAAGTACATGACAGAAAGATGTGAAGAAATAGAAACTTTGCAGGCAAATTATGATACTTTCGGCATACATAAAAAGGTTAAAGAGATAACGGGTATAGGTAGAAAGAAACAATATGGATTGTTAAGAGAGAGAGATGGTACAATAATTTTACATCATAAGCGAAGAATGTATAGATGGAAAGAATATATAAAGGAATTGTTTGCAGACAACAGAGCGGAAGTGAACACCCAACCCAGTGAAGTAAATACAATTAAAATAACAAAAGAAGAAGTAAAACACGCAATAAAAAACATGAAAGACGGCAAAACAGTCGGCCCGGATGAGCTCCCTATTGAAATTATAAAGTTAATAGAAGATGAAGAATTACAGCCTCTTGTAGATCTATTTAATGATATATATAAAACTGGTGAAATACCTCGTGAATGGCTAAAGTGGATATTTGTGGCATTATCAAAAAAGAATAATGCGAAAGATTGCGCCGAATACAGAACTATAAGTCTTATGTGCCACACACTAAAAATTTTCTTGAAAATAATACACACGAGAATATATAAAAAAGTTGAAAAAGAAATCAGCGATACCCAGTTTGGATTTATAAAGGGGTTGGGAACTAGAGATGCATTGTACGGAATTAACGTTTTACTACAAAGATGTCTGGATATGAATATTGATGTATATTACGATGTGCCGGTCCTCCCTTTAACGGGTCACATGCAATTTTTATGAAATTTAAATTAAGAATTGAAATTTTGTTCTTTTTATTGAGTTTCCCGTAGCTAGCTTTTTTTTTGTATCACTAAATATCAGGCAATCAAGGGAATTCAGAATGCCAAACCAACCTACATCAATGTACAAACCCCAAGTTGTCCTATTGATAATCGTAATAAGGTTAGTGTAAAAAGTTGTACATATTTATATATTTATTCCACAATGATTTGTTTCAATATACTAAATTAAACTTAAATGACTTATTAATTATTACGCCGCTCTACCAAAATTCAACGTAACTGACTACATCCCCTTAGCACGCGTTAAAACAACACATAACGCGACAATAGAAATACTTAAGATCAAACAGATTGACGAACAAGATATACGAATTATTCAGAATCTATACTGGAACCAAAAAGCTGACATTAAAGTAGAAAACGAGACAACAGATGAAATTGAAATTCAACGGGGGGTGAGACAAGGGTGTGTACTGTCCCCATTATTGTTTAACTTATATTCCGAAGCAATATTCCAGGAAGCATTAGAAGGAGAAACAGCTGGAATATTAATCAACGGAACATCGATAAACAATATTAGATACGCCGATGATGCCGTAATGCTGGCAAATGACATCGCAGACCTTCAAAGGATGATGGAACGACTAAACATGATCAGCGAATCATATGGCTTACACGTGAAATTAAACAAAACAAAATTTATGGTCGTTTCCAAAACTAAGAATAATATAGTAAATTTGTCAATAAACAATATCCGCATTGAAAGAGTAAGGAAATATAAGTATCTGGGCACAATAATAAACGAAGATAATGATCAAACACAAGAGATACGAGCACGGATAGAAATGGCGAGGGCAGCCTTGATTAAAATGAAGAATTTGTTTTGCAATAGAGTTCTAAATATAGAAATCCGAATCAGATTTGTAAGATTTTATATCTTTTCTGTTCTTTTATACGGAATGGAGGCATGGACCCTAAAAAAGCGAGAAATTGACCAAATTCAGGACTTTGAATTATGGATATATCGACGTATGCTAAAAATATCGTGGACGGAAAGAAAGACAAACGAGGAAGTCTTACATCGGGTAA
Source organism: Podabrus alpinus (assembly GCA_932274525.1). Classification (NCBI taxonomy): domain Eukaryota; kingdom Metazoa; phylum Arthropoda; class Insecta; order Coleoptera; family Cantharidae; genus Podabrus; species Podabrus alpinus. The sequence continues at coordinate 44,293,192 of OW026456.1, read as the reverse complement.
ACAAGGAACGTGAACTGATTAACACAATAAAAAAGAGAAAATTAGAGTATTTGGGACATATTATGCGTGGAGAAAGGTATTTTCTGCTACAGTTAATCATACAAGGAAAAATAGCAGGAACAAGGAACGTCGGAAGGAGAACATCCTCGCTGAAGAACTTGCGCGATTGTTACGGTTGCTGCTCTATAGAACTCTTTAGGGCAGCGGTGTCGAAGTTGAGAATTGCTGTTATGATCGCCAACCTCCGATAGGAGATGGCACACAAAGCAGAAGAAACCCTTGGGGGGTACCTTCCTTTAAAGCAATTTTTTGAATTTCTGATTTCAAACGGCCATAGCTCCGATATTATTGATTTTTTAAGGTTAATGGATTAAAACTTTTTTAAAGATCATTCGCTTGTCTACAAATTAGGTTATAACCCCTTATCGTCTAGAATCAACGGATAAATTAAATTAAGGGAAAAAATGTTTAAAAAATTCAGGTTTTTTTTAAATTTTCTTGCGAACCCCGTATCTCTTAAACGAAACGTCTCAGAGAAAAACTAACGCCGCAAACCGGATAGGAAATTTAACGGGCTACAACTTTAGTTAAATAAATTTTTTTGGGAAACCAACCGTTTACACAGAAACTCTGAAAATAATGAACAAAGTGTAGGTAAAAAAAATAAATTCACAAAATTAATTTAATGAATGCTCAAAAAGGCCTCCCTCATTTTCAGCACACAGGCGTGATCTTTTCAAAAGGTGTTGCACGGTATTATTTAATACGTTTTAACAATGTTTTAACATTAAAACAAATGCTATAAATCAAATTGAGATTTTTAGTAATTATGTGAATTTATATTTTTTACCTACACCTTGTTCATTATTTTCAGAATTTCTGTGAAAACGGTTGGTTACCCAAAAAAATTTATTTGACGAAAGTTGTAACCCGTTAAATTCCATATCCGGTTTGGGCCGTTATTTTTTCTCTTAGACGTTTCGTTTAAGCGATACGGGGTTCGCAAGAAAATTTAAAAAAAAAACTGAATTTTTTAAACAGTTTTTCCCTTATTTTAATTTATAACTCGAAATCCGTTGATTCTAGACGATAAGGGGTTATAACCTAATTTGTAGACAAGCGAATGATCTTTAAAAAAGTATGGCCGTTTGAAATCATAAATTCAAAAAATTGCTTTAAAGGGAGGTACCCCCCAAGGGTTTGGACTTGGGCAAAAATTTTATTTGAAAATTTGTCTTAGAAAAGTGTCCTTTATCACCACCTCAAAGGTTCTCCACGGTCACGGGGACACCCTGTATAACAGGCAAAATAAAACAATAAGGTAATTCGTATATTCGTAATTCGTAAAATCATTACGGCCTTTGGCCGCAGAACCTAGGCAATCGCGTACTAGCAATAATAATTAAAATTAACATAATTATATCTTGAAATTCAAATATTTTAATGAAAATGAACATAACCTGCCATAATATGCACAACATATTATAATAACATTGTTAACAATAAAAATGAAAGCCAGATTAAAAATTACGACTAATCGGGGGGAGCTGCAGAATCCATTTAAGTATTATACTGCCCGGGGTAACATCTCCCCCAACCCCCCCGACAAGTGGTAATTTTAAATTTAGCTTCCATTTGCTTAAATATTTTTTATCTTACGACTACATTCTTTATTTTTACTGTGTTTTCTTAATTTATAATTTGTTTTTATTCGTTTTAAGAATTTTTAAATGAACGAAATATAGAAATTTCGAAAAGGACGCGCATGAATGGATTAACGAGTTATAAAATCCGTAGTCAAATTTTAGTCGGTAGTCATATTTGGCTGTAAAATCTGTATGCACGTTTTAATTTCACTTCATTCAGATTGCTTTAAAAAAAGTTAAACATGGTCAATTCAAGATGGCGGCCAAAGGTAATAATCTCCTATAGCATATAACCGTCCCGTGGATTTATAATTTCATATAAAAACCGCATCGAAATCTGATGACGCAATAAATAGTTGGAGGGAACGCACAAACAAACATACGAACAAATGTACAGAAAAAACTTATAATCTGTCTAAAACTCTTCTTACGCCATGAATAATTAGTTAATTACGATCGTAATTATGGTCATATTCTGCGCAGAAACGAGTTCAGAAGTTCCAAATTGCTCGACTAAAAGTACAAAACAGACAGAACTGTGTATGTGGGGGGTCAGACCGTTCTCGAATGAAACTTTATCGGCCGGTTCCACCGTTCCCAAATGAAACATTATTATTATGTGATCGCACCGTGCAGCAGTCAATCCCAAGACAGAGAGCTTGCGAATACATAACCTGCAAATCGAATTTGTTTGCGATCTTGGTCTCAGTTAAACCTCGTACGTGGGGTCACCTTGTTAATTTTTATTTATTATGAAATTATAATATGATTTTGCTGCAATAATTTTGGATAACAAAAAACTGATGATGTTGCACTTGCGATTTAATTCTTTTCGCTGGCTTTCACTGCACCTGGTGGCGCAATTTCGATAAAATTTACATAGGTATCACGTTGATTTAATAACAAACTATAAATAACAACTATAATAATTTTAAGTTTATAATTACCAAATAGTAAAAATCAACAACTATGATGGATTATAAATTATTATAATTAATATTGTTGATATTAAATTAATAGTAACAACAATAAATATTTACAAATACAGGATTTATTGTTGTTTCATTTAAATTTTGTTGATATTATAAAACCAGTAATAAATAATGCTGCAGCGATTTTTTCATTCCGTCCTAATTAGAAGGCAATAAATTAAAATTTAATCAGTGTTAAATTCGCTGTCGAAGGTAAGATTTAAAAGCAATCTGTAACGTATCTACTATACCATGACGAATCTTTTATTGTTATCGAGCACAAATTATTGTTGGATTTTTTCCTGTATAAATCACGACCGTAAAGATTACTTTGATATATAGCGGCGGATTTATGAAAATGATAATAAGTTCAAACCTAGGTTCGACAGGCTAAAATAAATCGGTTTTTGCATTAAATTTCGATTGTGGTTTTGAAAACTTGCATAGCTACTGAGTTGTGTAGTTTAAAAAATTTATGGTGATCCCAATTGGAGCATAAAAAAACAAACGTTGTTAGTGAAAATAAGGTGACGTTGGAAGCATTTGCAGTGCTCCATTTGGACGGTACACTAATAAAGCGTTTGTCTCAAAGCTTCCATAAAAAATTTTATTGTGTATATTTATGAGCATAAATTTAAATTTTATACCAGAAGTGTGCTGTTTATAAAAAATTTACTTTAGTATTTTTAGAAATCTCCTTTTTTATATAAAAAGCCGAGGAATTCTTAAATTTATATTTGATTGAAACTTTGTCATAAACATACGATATTATATTCGCTTTTCCCGACAGGTATCAAGTTTGTAAATTATACAAGATTTTGTGCTTAAAATTGAGCAAATACGTGAAGAGCCTAGCTCGAGTAGATTTTTCAATAAAATTTACGCACTAACGAATTCATTAGTATAATGTAATAGCATTAGGTGACAAAGTGCTTTGTAAAAGATCCAGGGGGTTATTCTCAAAATTACACGTAATTTCAAATTATACCGTTCCTAATTTAAACTAAACAGGTTTTGTTTAATTTTAAAATATTTAATAACGATGTTTTTAATAAAATTAATTAAACCTTCAAGGTGTTTCAGAGAAGAACGCAATATTACGATGTCTCCATCGAAGATTTTGCAATTAAAGAAACCTAATATGACATTTTGTTTATGTTCCGGCTTTAACTGTGTAGTTTCCGCAAATAAAATAATTTATCGGTTTGTTTTCACTTTAATCCCGCCATAAAAGTTTGGTTCACGTATTTGCGACTTCTACTAAAAGAATATAGGTTCAATCATATTAGCAGATTAAGTATCCATTAGGGCATTAGGTATCATCAGATTGTTTAGTGTTTAGTTCTATACTAGAAAAAGTTTATAATTTGTTTTCTTTTTAAAAATGATACCAACAATAAATTTAAAATTGTACGCTTGCCGAATGATTGATTTAATATAGGTACCTAATTAATATTGCGGCTTGGCAAATTCTCAATAGTATAAGATGTATAAAATTTAAGCAATCACTCGGCAAGGTTACAATTTGAAATTTGTTTCTGTGAATGGTTCTTAAAAAACGTTTAGCAAGATGGTATGCTGAAAAATATGTTCCTCAACTTGGATTCGAACCCAGGCGTATTAGCTGTGAATACTTGCGCTCAAACAACTACGCCGCTGAGGCGATTAGTTTATGTAGCGCGGAATTTCTATTTATCGTGAACTAATTCTAGGACTGCTACAAACGATTATAAATAAATAATAGTATGTATCTATGTATGTGCTTAACGAAAAGTTATTTTAGGTTGACAGTGTTTCAAGACGAGAAATTACACTTACGTTAAGGGAACTGTGTACATTACAATTTGTTTGAAAGAATATTTTACGAGGTTGGTAGTATAAATTCTTTATATTAAATTTATTATCAAAACATATTCTTTCATTGTATCTGTGATCTGTCTCAGTTTGTAAAGGAAATGTCAATGTTGAGCTGGATATTAAAACATTAAATGAACCCATGTCAGCCCTTACTTCAATTTAGCCATTCCGTAGTTTTGATAGGAAAGTTTTTTAAATTTGGTATTTTTACGGATTTTAAGGTGGTCGTTTTTTTTTTAAATTTTATTGTGGCCATGTCGAGATTTTGTCAGTAACGTCGCTATATTGACAGATTGGTGACAAGAGCAAGTTTTTCGACAATATCTCCTTTCCGGCTAATACTATGATCAAATTTTTATATTATAATTAAACTAGCGAAAATTTCCTATTAATGATATCTGAGTTACTTTTTTGTAGAATCAATATTTTTAGCCTACGAACGCTTCCAAGTTTACTCAAAAAATACTCGTGTCTTCTTTCGAATTTTAGACCTCCTGGACAGCTGAAAATTTGCGCAGGTAAAAGGTTCAATATTGCATTGGTTCAATAATAATTGACGAAAAACGGAGGTGGCATAATAAAAAATCGAAAAGACTTGCATTTTGCAACAAATAGAAATTTTGATAGTTATTTAGCACAATGATGTGCTGAAAAAATGTTCCTTAACTGGGATTCGAACCCAGACGTATCAGCTGTGAATACGTGCGCTTAAACAACTGCGCTACTGAGGCGGATATGTTTAAGTAGCGCGGAACTTCTATTCATATATCTTGAACTAATTCTAGGGCCGCCACATCACCCTCCCCCTAGCAACCATGTCGGTTGTGAGTAGTAGCCGTGGCTGTAACTGCAACCTAGTCGGTTGTTAGCAGTATCCGTCGATGGCTGTTGTCGTGGCTTAGTTAGCCATTGTGGGAGAATGAAGGAGTTAAGCGTGAATTTCCTACAAATTAGATTTTTAGAACATGAGTGCTCAATGTTCTATCGGGGTCACCAATTTAGCACGATGATGTGCTGAAAAAATGTTCCTCAACTGGGTTTCGAACCCAGATGTATCAGCTGTGAATACGTGCTATTAAACAACTGCGCAACTCTGAGGCGATATATTTAAGTAGCGCGGAACTTCTATATATCGTGAACTAATTCAAGGGTCGCCACAGTTAAATAAAGCCATAACATAAATTATAGGGCACGTTCTCTAATTCTACTTTCTAAGTTTAACCCCCTCCCCTGCAGCTACTTTGAAATTTTAAATAGCAACCCGCCACTTGCGATGCATCATTTTAAAGGTGGAAACATCCTCATTATATCAGCATTAAAAAGTTTGATTTCTTGGATTCGTTTATTTGTTCAATATGCAACAAAATTAATAAGCACTGCAGAGTTTTGTCTGATGCTTTGTAGATGAAAGTACTAGGTCATTTTACTGCGAATCCTGCTACCTTCATTCGAAAGGTTACTAGGTCAACAAATATTTCAATTGGTTCTACATATAAAACACTAAAATCAAAAAGTTTCGTCCTTATAGAACTCCAATTCACTGATTAGGCGAAAACGATTTTAATAGAATAATTATTGAGTTTTGTTAAGTTTGTGACGGGTTTGTGAACTGAAGTCTCAGAGAAACCTCAGAAAGCAAGAAATAAACATGAACAAACACAACATCGATATATGTGTACGTAACGGTTTGAATTTTCCCGCTGCAATTTTTGATTATTTGCAAATTTTAAGCGGAAGGTTGTCGACGGCTCAACAAGGAGCTAAGCTGCGAGAGTCGCAGGAGCCCGTTGTTGGAGGTGAACGCGGAAACATCGAAGTTTGTGTGGTTTGAGAAGTATTTAGTGCAACAGTCAACGAGATAACTGGTTTTAATCACCAACGACCGAGAGTGGGAGATATTCGTTTTGCTGCTGTGATGGATGTTGATGTAAAATTGTACTTTAAATTGGAATTTTTTAAATTTTAAAGTAGTATTTTACCAATATAAGAAGTGGTAGATAGTGTTTTGCCAAAAACGAACAAAGTTAAAATTTATACGGATGTGCTTTAAAAAAAGTTACGTCGGTAACCACTGTTCATAAAAGATACGCAAGATGGGAGAACCGAAAGTGAAATCTGGCATGAACATGGACTTCTAACAATGGCTCCGTAGTAGACGGACGTGAGATAACTTTGACTCGCGCTCTCGGCGTAGGTACAGTAGTTAGACGGAACTAGTCGTAAAATTTATGAACGTTCTTTTGAAAAATTTAAAATTGAATAGTACTGCATGACCGAGGAATAGAAGTAGAAAATTGAGGAAGCGGCAGTAGGAAGATTTGGAACATCTGGACAACATATAGCTGTACTGAATATTAAATAGCACAGATATCTGAAGAACGAAGATTTGAGAAGTTTTGGTAGAAGATCTATGAAAACTATTAATAAAACGTCAGGTATAATAAACTTTGATTATTGTAAAACATTGTATTGTATGTGTCGACAAACAAATTTTATGAACTTTTTAATTTTAAATATGTGTAAATTATTTTGTAAAATAATTTCAGTGAACAGAAATAAAATTTTATCTTTTCATTTAAATATCTACTTTCAATTTCCTAAAATCAATTAATAATTTCAATTTTTTTAAAATTCTATAAGAAAACACGGAAATGTATCAACGAAAGGTAATCCACACTTCACTCAACTTCATAACCTGTAAGATTCATACGTATCATAAGCGCTTAAGTACCAGATATAAGCAAGCCCAAAGAAGGGAGTCATTCTACAGTAAACTTCAAGAAATAGTAGAGAAAATTCCTCAAAGCAAAAAAATGTTTCTGATGGGTGACCTTAACTCAGAATCGGAAACACTTAGTGTCTCTAGAGTAATGCAAAGATTCAATTAAGAAATAATTAAATTTTTTGAAATTTTTTTACGAGGTTTTTATAAATTAATAAATAAATCACTGGTTAGTCTACATTAAACGATTATAATATAATGTAATAATGTAAGAAATATTGAAATGATGTAGAACTCGAAGATATAAAACTTCAAGATGACGGCTGTGGGAAGCACCGAACGATAATCGGTAAAAATGCTCATCACTTGAAAGTGGCAGTCCACTTATTTGTCCCAGATCCACAGTGATAATCTATGGTATCAACCTAAAAATGGCTATTATGTTCAGACCAAATTATTCCGGAGTTTGAAGTTCTCCAATTTATAATCTCCTGGGGGGGGGGTTGTAAAGAAAATGAAAATGATTAATAAGGACTATGGCACAGGCTGAAAAGATCAATAATGAAAGATCGAAGAGATGGAAATCAAGGTCATGATAATAAGTGAAATGCGTTGACCAGGAGCGACCTACTGTGATATTGACAAGCACCTTCGGCGGAAAACACAAATATGGTATGGAGTTGCGGTGTGTAGATTAGCGGAGTGGAGTCGTGGACTTTGCCAGAAGCGATAAATAAGAATTTGGAGGCCTTATCGCAGAATGCTGCAAGTCTCATGGACAGACCGGGTCACAAATGAGGTCACTCAGCATAGAATAAAGAAAGACAAAGGGTTGTTGGTCACCATAAAATAGGAAAGCATAATACATTATGCAAAATGACAGCCGATTCTAGCAATCTTATTCTACTTGGGAAAGTACTGGGAAGGAGAAGAACTTGATTCTCGACGTCCACCACTCAGTTGTGCATGGCATCGCTCAGTAAGATGATCAGATCATAGTATGGGTGCTAAAATCCGGAACGGATAGGACTATAAGAGAAGCAGTTTTAGAGAACTTATGATGGCCCAAACTTGCTAAAACATTTTTGTTTCAGAGACGTATCAACTCTTTTCTTGAACGTATTTGTCAATAAAAACAATCGTAAGTATTGGGAAAATAAAAATCTGGCCGTATTTCGAGATGATTATACGTCGTAGTATCCTCAAAAGGTCAATGTGGTTAGGGAGGACTTCAATAGAAGGGAACCTGACCGGACAAATATAACACAGTCTATTAGAAAATGAAAATAAAGTTAAATAAGAAGATGAACATTATGTCCATTTTCAACAAGATAAAGCAACCCCACATTACGCATTATATGTGCGACAATGGTGGATGAAAAATTTTCTGGTAAATGGATTTGTAGAAAAGGTCCGGTAGAATGACCGACAGGATCTTTCGATTTGACATAGCTTGAATTTTTCGTCTGGGGACATTTGAAAATTAGAAAACTCTTTCCGTGAATCTTTTAGAACCAAAAAATTGGGTTAACTCACGAAAGTAGGCGAATCAGTCTAGAAAGATTGCAAGAAGTCCGCTAGAAGTTCCAATATAGGCTGTACTATTGGTTGGCCAATTACAAAGTGCATTTTGAAAATGTAATTTTATTACTGTTCTAAAACTGCTCTAAAACTGTTTCGGAGTAAAATTACTTTTGGTTTAATATTATCAATCTTTACCTCAAATTCATAAACGGATCCAATCAATCAAATTTTTAACGTGAATAAACGAGAATTATTTCCACCTTTTAAATAATAAATTATTATAAGGTAGGGGATGCTATTTAAAATTTTAACATAGCGGTAGCTGTTAGGGAGGACTTTAAACTTGAAATTCAAAAATTTGAACGTCATCTTTATTTTCTAGACCGACGTGTTGTAGGTTTTTCAAAAATTTACATACACAAAAGTTATTTTGATTGACTACTCTTGAAATGAACATCCAGTGTAACTATTTCCATTGTAAAATGATTTGGGGAGGGGTATTGTCAAAGAACTTATTTTTACGCCAATTTTTCAATATGGTGGCGCAGATGACAAAAACCGAGGTGGCAAAGTAAAAATTCGAATGGAACATCTCATAATCTATACAATACCAAATTTAAATAATATTAAAAAACTTGCTAGTAATCCTACTTTTGAGAACCTAATGACTTGACTACTTGAATACCGAAACATATTGCTATGTACTTAATCTTTTAAGAGTGTCTCACGTTGGGCTGTCAAAAAGTGCAATGTCGTCGTAGCCTCACGTTGGGCTAGCCAAAAAGTGCAATGTGATATCGTGGCTAAATAGGGTTTCTCGTTGTGACAAATTTTTGCAATGTTCGGGTGCACGTAAATGTACCCCGTCGATAGAAATATTAAACTTTTACACAATTGACAAATAATGAAAGAATAATACCTCGGCTTAACTGTCTCGGAGTGCATGGACTTACCTCACTCAGTCTGGGTTCGTTCCGGGACCAATAACTGTAATGCTAAAATCAAATTTTGGGCTCTCGGAACAGGTCAAAAAAATATCTTCCGTTGCAAAGACAATTATATTTTTATTAAGCAAAATTATGTAAATAGATGATTTATCAATAAAAATGTTCTTAAAATTAATCTTATTTCTAAAACTATCAAACGTTTACGAATAAAGCACGCGTTTATTTTTGTCTAAAATTTGCACTTAATTTTATTTCGAAAATAAAGTTTAATGGAGATTTACCTTTATGAAATATAGGGAGTTTCTAGTACTAAGTACCATGTAATTGCGCAGATGAATTCAAACGATGGCTTCATTTACATATAAAATTTTGTAGATTAAGTTTCTTGTGCACGTCGCGTCGGTATCCAATTTTTCCAAAAATAATCATAATCTGTTGATATTTTCAAATAATTTCACTACTACGTTAGGTAAGTACGTTGATTTAATTAATTTTCACACTTTTTGATAAAGATGACTTAATATTTTCACAAAATTATCGAATTTTAGTCTGGACGCTAAAACTAACACGCCATTACATGTAAATTGAACACGGACCTCCTCAATTGTTTCTCTTTTCCATCGCCTCGAAATTCATAGCGATCTTGATTCTTCGTTATTGTTTGTTATTGGTCGATGCAAAAATCAATACCATTTTGACATTCCAGTTTGCAGGTTTGTATTCAGCTCAACGTGACTTGTTAAAATTTTAATAAAAATTTTTTTTTATTTTTAGATTGGATTGATCTTCACCATTGCTTCGTGATTGATTTTATGAAATATATGGACATGCATCATCCATTTTCGGTGCACTAAATCGAAACACTCCGAACTTACGTAATGTTTTACTACTTATATAAATTTAACGCTAACACAAATTTTCATATTAATTAAGCAATTTGTCACCTTATTACGCGCATTGGGCGCACCCTTAGATTTTGTTTTTACAATCCATGGAACTCATATTTTAAATTTCAAATCGATCCGGTGAAAATTATTTTTTTAGAAGACATTTTTAGGTCGGGTTGTAAATTAAAAGATTGAAACATTCGCTCAACCAACAAAATTTACGTTTTGCAAATGTATAATAGTCTTAAGAACTGTAGAGGTAGGAAAGTATGTTCATAATATTTTTATTCGCGTCCCATGAACCATGCGGTAGTTAACACAATCTTTATAGAGTTGACGTAGCATACATCGTAGATTCACGCCATCAGCAAGAAAACCATCATTCTATAACGTTGCGAACTAAACGTCAATGCATGCAAATGCATTACTATAAATTTTAGGTAGGATCGAGAGACACTTTTATACGATCCATAATCACGAGCCAGTCGTCAATACAAGGACACACACGTGCATGTTTGAAAATCGTGAGAATCAATGCCTTTTGTTTTGCTATCTCGACCATGTGCAGATAAGCAACCAAATGTGCTCGGGTTTAACATGGCAAGGATAGCGATTTCGCAATTGCAGACTTCGATAAAAACAAGTAAAAAGTGCAAAAGTTAGACCCTTTTCGTCCAACCAGACGAGCAAAAAATTGTTTTTCTCGCACGTGTCGTACCAAATTTCTCGATACACTTTACATGGAGAAAGAAGAAAGCGTGTTCTCACACTCTAGGCATTGTCCAATTAAATCGCGTCTCCCTTCTTTCTAAATTTATAGGACCCAATTACAAGGTTCCAAATCAATCAGTAAGTGGGAAAAATCCTAAATTATAGTAGGGAAAATGCATAAATTGAGCTACAAATTGCATATTCGGGGAGATTCACTTAGAATCCGATACTACCTTTTCGTATCGTAGCGCTTCCAAAAGCGGAATTAAATACCGAGGTCTCACATTTATTAGAGATCCTTAAATAAATACAAGTCATTTGTGATAAAAATTAGTGTGTGTCAACTGCAGGTACTATCGAACATCAATATCGTCAATTGTTATTAAACAATTAATATTTTATCGAACCTTAATATTGTCAATTGCCATTAAACAATTAATAGTTTATCGAACATCAATATCGTCAATTGTCATTAAACCATTAATATTTTATCGAACAATAATATCGTCAATTGTGACTAAACAATTAATATACTATCGAACATTAATATCGTCAATTGTCATTAAACAATTAATATTTTATCGAACACTATTATCGTCAATTGTTACTAAACAATTAATATTTTATCGAACATTAATATCGTCAATTGTGACTAAACAATTAATATTGTATCGGACATTAATATCGTCAATTGTTGCTAATATTTAATGAGTTATCGAACATCAATATCGTCATTTGTTGCTAAACCTTCAATATTTTATCGAACATTAATATCGTCAATTGTTGCTAATATTTAATAAGTGATCGAACAATTAATATCGTCAATAGTTACTAAACATTGAATCAATTATCGGACTTGTTATACCATCTGTTTATCACGTTTAATCACGTCGAGTTATTGCTTGCCGCTCATAAGGCAAGTACGTAGCATTGCTTTTATCGAATGGTACAAAACAGGTGTTGCACTTCCAACCCATGTGTGCATTCCAATCGTTCTTTTTTATCGGACACCACATTAACATTTCTTACTTAGACAGTGCCGGCTTGAATCATTTGTCACTTCGCGAATAACTAACTTAGTGAATTATTTCGTACGGAGACCCCTATCTTATCGCGAAATACAGTGCGTGAATCACCCTGTTATTTCACCACCTTCCGATTTGAAGAGTTTTTGGGAAGCTGGTTATTACGCTGCCCTTCTGATATGGTTTGAGACATCACATTCAGCTTCATTCTACGTTCTGAAGACGAAATCTCACTCCCGAGGGACCCGTCATCGACTTTACCTAGAGGTCGAACATCAACCACCCAAATTAAGTAAGAAACCTGTTTATATTTTTAAGATTGTGATGTTAATTGGTCATTTTGACCACTAATTGTGTTTATGAACGTTCTATTTAGAATTAAAAGTAAAAATTATCGCGATTTTAAGATCAAATATAGTATTTCCGTTCACCATCAATTGTTTAAAGAACAAGTAGAGTCGTGTTTCGCGAATTTCTTTTGTATTCAATTAAATTAATATATTTCACTTTATAATGGCGTTCAGGATCGTACCGGACAGATTACGCAAGGACGAAGTCCAATACGAGTTAAAGATTAGAGGTTTACCTGTTCACGGTTCGGTAAAAGAATTACGTGTTGAACTAGTATCAGCCCTTATGAAAGAAGAACAGGGTGAAAGATACATTTTATTATGGTACCCATTTACTTTCACGGAAGATTTGGCAGCGTTAAAAACGGGCGTGTTAATCATTAATAAATTACTCGGTCGTTTAGAAATTTTTAGTGAAAATGAAACCGACATAAGAATTCAGGTAGAAACGAAATTGGCGCACTACTTTAATAGATTATTTAAATCGAGACCCTTGCTAAATAAAGACAAGGACTCTCATCTCGCAATTTTAGACAAATTGGAAGATTGTAGGTCAACATACGGGTTATTGTTAGCGAACTCTCGGACGAATTTTGCAACAGAGATCGTGGAAAAAATTATCCAAGAATCTGTTGATTGCGTAAGCGAAACTGAAAATTCACTATCGAGCATGACCTCGGCAGTTTCAAATAAAATAATAACCGACGCAAATTTTATCGACCCTACAAGTAAATTTCCGGACGAAATTTGTCAATGTAGAGATTTCAAAATATCGACTCCGGTCGTGAAATTACACCTACGAATTTCCGGTCAAGTCGAAGCCGTTTCGATACTGACAAATGAACACATGTCAGTAAAAGAAATCGACAATTTATCTCGAGTCGAGTCCGACAGTTTTAGCGGACCGCAAAACAACGGTCAAATTAATCACGAGTTTGTTTTTAGGAACCGTGTTAATAATAATAGTATTAAAACAAATAATAACGCCTTTTTGTGTTGGAATTGTGGTGGCACAGGACATTTAGCGTCGCGTTGTACCGTTCCGCGGAAACGTATATATTGCTATCGTTGTGGGAGAAAAGATGAGACCACAAAAACTTGTCCCCATTGTAACTCCAGACAGAGTAGGACCAAGGAAAAAAATCGTTGCAGGGCATAATGCTCCAAAAAAGAGATTAAAGCCCCGATTTTAATATTAAGATTTTTATGTGTGTTTGTTTTTCGTGTGAATGTATGAATGAATTTTGTTTATTAGTGCGTGTGTTTCGTTGCGAATGTATCTAGTCCTTAGTCGTTATTGTTAAAATTTTTTCTCGTTGTTTTAGAAAATGTCATCATAACATTTTACCTAGCTTTTTGTACTTTTAAGGAAATGTCGCCATAACATTTCGCTTTGTTTTTATTGCGTGGTTGTTAGGTTGAATCGAGGAGGTCAGGTCTGGTGCGGACCACCGCTGACTGTAGACCGAAACAACCTACATTTTTTCTTATCGGTTCATAATGCCGTTTTGGCGTGTACAACCCTTTTTGTCCCGTGCATGACGTAAAACTGCGAACACCCTTACCGCCCTAACGTGGCGATGAATACCGCAACCCTTAAATTTTGTTGAAAACTCTTACTTGTCACTCAACTTAGTTTAAAGTTTTTTTTTGTTTCACCATTTTTTTTTGTGTGAACCCTTACCGTCTATATCGGACGTTGAAAGTCTACCCTGTATTTCGCAACCCTTTCTGTAGAACGAAAACCACCCTAACGCACAATCCCTTAACAATGCCACCCTCCCTCGCATCGACAATTTTAGTAACAAATTTTTATTAGCCTTCAGCAATTAACGATAAAAGATTTTAATCTGCGTCTTCTACGCACCCTTACGCATTATCATTGCGTACCATTTATAGCGAACCTTGTTTTTTATTTCCATCTTTAGCAAATAGCGATAGAAAGTTTTTTTTTGTTGTGCCTAGCACACATGTTCACATCTAGATCAAGTATGTTTAAGTACGCATGTTATGTACGCACTCGTTTCCATACGTATTTTATGCTAGTAACACCGTACACTCATTACGCATTTTTTTTGTTTGCATGTGTCTCGAACAAGACACAAAGCGTTTCGTACGCATTCTTACGCTTTACTACGGGTCACGCACTTACGCACCTCATTAGGTTACGCATTTATTTTTTTTACTTTTTTGAATTTAGTTTCAAGGTTCAATCTTCGAAGTTAGTTTTGTGGGTGTAGTCTTGGAAATTTTACGCACACATTTTAGTGGATTAGTAAAAGTTTTTTTTGACTTTCATTTGCAGACGTATTTCCGAATTTTGAGTTTGATCTAGAGCAGTTTGAGTTATTGTTAACTTTAAGTTTTTTTTAAAGTAAACATTTCGAATTTCATGTTACCATTTAAATTAAAGTTTTTTTTGAATTTAACGTCAAGGTTTTGTTAATTAACGTAAACATTTTAAATTTAATAGTGATACTTAAATTAAAATTTTTTTAGTTTAACGTCAAGTTTTTTTGAATTAAGAGGGACGTCTTGAATTTAATATCGGCCTTTGGAGCCAAGTTTTTTTTCAGTTTAACGAAAAGTTTTTTCGAATTGAGGGGAATTTTTTTTTGAAATTAATGGAATGTTGTTTTGAATTTAATCAAAAGTTTTTCAAACTTGATTAATAGTTTTTCAAATTAGATTGAAAGTTTTCAAATTCAGTTGAAAGTTTTTTTTTGAATTTAAGTTAAAGTTTTTTAAAGTTTTTTTTGAAGTTTGACGTCAGTTAAAGTTTATTTTTGAGTTTTTTTTGAATTTAAAGTTTAACGTAAAGTTTTCTTTGGTGAATCAAATCAATCAAAGAGTTTTGAATCCCAGTCCATTGAGACATTTTTCTTTAAGTTAGTGGTAGGGTAACATCTAGTTATCATTTCGGGTTGAGGTCAGTGCGTCACTGTCGCTTCATACACACTGACCATGTCTTTTTGTCAATCGCACGACGTTAACTTGCCCCCACCATCCCTCACCGTTCTTTCTTGGTATCGAGTACCGTTTAAAATAGATTTTTTTTAGTTTTTTTCGTTTTCGTTTTCGAAATTGAAATTAAGATCAGGGCTGAGAATGCAATTGCATTAGACATTGCCTCATGCCGTGTTGTATTGTTTGGACTTGTGTCCAATTTCGGACAAATCATTTGTCGCAACACACCCTTTAGGGGAAGTTTTTTTAACACACCCTGGAAGGAAAATTTTACCGAATTTTATTTTTTTTTGTAGTAAGGTTGTCATAGTTAATAGTTGTTTAGAGTGACCCACTTCTCATCGAGCTATCGAATTATCATGCTGGACATGGTTCCACTGCTAGATAAACATTTTTTTTTGGACGTCGATCCACATATGGACGACGATCCAAACCCCAGGGTTATAAAGTAATTTCGTGGGCTTAGTCCATTCCCCGGTGAATTATCGTCCCATTTATTTTTTTTGGCGGATGACAATCTGCCCCAAAGGAACCTTCTTAGTAAGGGAATTTCGTACAGAAGTAAGGGGTTATAACTCGAAGCAACACTCTGGGAAATTTACCTTTTGTTAGGGAATAATAGATTGACTACAACTATGCTACACGGTCATAACACCTGCCGGTCTAGGAAGAACAAACCCATTAGGGGTGAACTTGTAAATTTGATCCGTTCATCCCAGAGGCATATATTTTGACGCCTCCCAACTTTTACCACGTACTCGGGTCCAACCCAAGCTAGAGTTCAGCGTCTCTGTTTGTGATTGTGGGTCTCACGGCAAGCGAACGATCCCGTGACTTCGCGAACCGCCCTCTCTTGCAACGGTCACAACGGCTTAAGATTGTTTAAGGCTTGGGACGTGGAACATTTTTTTTTCTGTGTAACTTTTTTTTCTCTCGCGCTTTTAGTATGTAAGGATTAGTTTAGATTTCGGTTTAGGTAGTATTAAGTTCAGCTTAGATTTCGGTTTAGTTAATTTTAGGTATCGGTTTAGTTAGCGTTAAGTTTGGGTATTTTTAAGTTAGTTTTAGGTCATTAAGGGAGATATTTGTTATGTCCTTATCGTACGACAGAAAACTACGTGCCCCCAAAGTATAAACGGGTCATCTTTTTCTCGCTTCATTGTTTATCTCGCGTGTCATTTTTGTAATCCCGAGTTTTTTTTTGTTTTGAATTTTTAGTCATGTCATTTTGTAATCTCGAATTTTTTTTGAATTTTCCGTCAACCATTTAAGAAATTATTTTACATGAAGTTATAGGGTACGCTTAGCGATCCATTGGGATTAGTCACCCAGTAAATCGTGCAGTAAGCCAAGTATCGACTGGTGTTGCGTTAGATCGACTACCTAGTGTCAACATTAGTCATGCGTTAATTTCGTAGTCACTTTAGGCCTTTTGGAGAAATATTGTTTCTCACATTCGTCAGTTTCATATAGTAGAGTCACTTCATATATTTTTCAGCAAACATTTAGGTGCAACCCGGACGGTTGTCACCATTTCGAATTTCAGTCAGTTTTCGTATATCTTTTTTTTGTTGTTAAATTTTTTTTTCGTGTATAACGATCACTTTAGTCCCGTTTAAATTAATCAACCCCCCCCGCCTACCGAATTAGATAGGACCGGCTTTGTAAATTTGATCCAGCCGTCGTTCAACTTCTAAACCCCCCCCTTATGTTACATGTTATGATCTTTTGTGGCCTTGTACCCTAGTGGATACGTTCCACTGGTACAACGTCCCCGTCTTGCACTAACACTACCTGTGTAAGACAACATTTAGAGTGAAGTTTTCTCCGGTGCCGACCACCGCAGGACTTCTCAATAAATGGTCGATGTATTTTGCGCATCAAGACTCACCACTAGCGTTGGTAGAGTCAACCAAGCTTTGATAGCTTCATTTTTTTGTGGCAATAGATTGTGTAGGTCCACGGTTAGGCCCCACGTAATATTTTTTTTTGTATTCAATGAAAGCTCCCGTTTACATCAGTGTTGTTCAAGGACGTTCCCTTCGACTACACTGATGAAAGCAAACCATCCCGACCCGTACCGTCAACTATGCCCCACGAATATTTTTTTATTCAGTGGAAACCATCTCAATTTTTTTTCTCGCCCCCCCCATCATTACCTCTTCTCTCTCTTCCGATCATCTCGTCCGGATCGAAGTCATGATGAAGGTTAGTGATCTCCCAAACGGCTTTGTAAATTTGATCAAGCCAAGCGCAAGTTTTTTTCTCTGTTTCACCAACGATAACTGATAAAACAGACAGTCCCCATCTACTGAAGTGCCCAAACGGCTTTTGTAAATATGATCCAGCCAAGCACACGTCTTTTTTTACTCTGCTTTTTCAACGATATTGAAAAAGGCAGACAGTCCCCATCGACTGAACATTTAAGAGAAGGCTTTGTAAATATGATACGCCGATGAAGTGTTACCTCAGTTCAGGTCTACTTTGATCTAGAGTCCGGTGTCTTCACAGACATTTGTGGGTCACACGGCCAGCGAATGATCGCGTGATTTCGCGAACCGCCCTCTCATGTAGGAGTCACTACGACGCACGGATTGACTAAGCCTAGGGTTAGGTGAACCTTCTCTCTTTTTTTTCCCGGCATATACGTATAGTCTAGTCACTAGTTTGAGTAGCTATTTCAATACTACAAGTGTTGATGGTTTATTGTAGGACAATTTTTGTTTCGGTTGAGGTCGCGCGCGTCCCAGTTGAAGAGTAGTTAGGGATAACAACTCTTGACGTAAGGGGAGTGTCACCTTATTACGCGCATTGGGCGCACCCTTAGATTTTGTTTTTACAATCCATGGAACTCATATTTTAAATTTCAAATCGATCCGGTGAAAATTATTTTTTTAGAAGACATTTTTAGGTCGGGTTGTAAATTAAAAGATTGAAACATTCGCTCAACCAACAAAATTTACGTTTTGCAAATGTATAATAGTCTTAAGAACTGTAGAGGTAGGAAAGTATGTTCATAATATTTTTATTCGCGTCCCATGAACCATGCGGTAGTTAACACAATCTTTATAGAGTTGACGTAGCATACATCGTAGATTCACGCCATCAGCAAGAAAACCATCATTCTATAACGTTGCGAACTAAACGTCAATGCATGCAAATGCATTACTATAAATTTTAGGTAGGATCGAGAGACACTTTTATACGATCCATAATCACGAGCCAGTCGTCAATACAAGGACACACACGTGCATGTTTGAAAATCGTGAGAATCAATGCCTTTTGTTTTGCTATCTCGACCATGTGCAGATAAGCAACCAAATGTGCTCGGGTTTAACATGGCAAGGATAGCGATTTCGCAATTGCAGACTTCGATAAAAACAAGTAAAAAGTGCAAAAGTTAGACCCTTTTCGTCCAACCAGACGAGCAAAAAATTGTTTTGCTCGCACGTGTCGTACCAAATTTCTCGATACACTTTACATGGAGAAAGAAGAAAGCGTGTTCTCACACTCTAGGCATTGTCCAATTAAATCGCGTCTCCCTTCTTTCTAAATTTATAGGACCCAATTACAAGGTTCCAAATCAATCAGTAAGTGGGAAAAATCCTAAATTATAGTAGGGAAAATGCATAAATTGAGCTACAAATTGCATATTCGGGGAGATTCACTTAGAATCCGATACTACCTTTTCGTATCGTAGCGCTTCCAAAAGCGGAATTAAATACCGAGGTCTCACATTTATTAGAGATCCTTAAATAAATACAAGTCATTTGTGATAAAAATTAGTGTGTGTCAACTGCAGGTACTATCGAACATCAATATCGTCAATTGTTATTAAACAATTAATATTTTATCGAACCTTAATATTGTCAATTGCCATTAAACAATTAATAGTTTATCGAACATCAATATCGTCAATTGTCATTAAACCATTAATATTTTATCGAACAATAATATCGTCAATTGTGACTAAACAATTAATATACTATCGAACATTAATATCGTCAATTGTCATTAAACAATTAATATTTTATCGAACACTATTATCGTCAATTGTTACTAAACAATTAATATTTTATCGAACATTAATATCGTCAATTGTGACTAAACAATTAATATTGTATCGGACATTAATATCGTCAATTGTTGCTAATATTTAATGAGTTATCGAACATCAATATCGTCATTTGTTGCTAAACCTTCAATATTTTATCGAACATTAATATCGTCAATTGTTGCTAATATTTAATAAGTGATCGAACAATTAATATCGTCAATAGTTACTAAACATTGAATCAATTATCGGACTTGTTATACCATCTGTTTATCACGTTTAATCACGTCGAGTTATTGCTTGCCGCTCATAAGGCAAGTACGTAGCATTGCTTTTATCGAATGGTACAAAACAGGTGTTGCACTTCCAACCCATGTGTGCATTCCAATCGTTCTTTTTTATCGGACACCACATTAACATTTCTTACTTAGACAGTGCCGGCTTGAATCATTTGTCACTTCGCGAATAACTAACTTAGTGAATTATTTCGTACGGAGACCCCTATCTTATCGCGAAATACAGTGCGTGAATCACCCTGTTATTTCACCACCTTCCGATTTGAAGAGTTTTTGGGAAGCTGGTTATTACGCTGCCCTTCTGATATGGTTTGAGACATCACATTCAGCTTCATTCTACGTTCTGAAGACGAAATCTCACTCCCGAGGGACCCGTCATCGACTTTACCTAGAGGTCGAACATCAACCACCCAAATTAAGTAAGAAACCTGTTTATATTTTTAAGATTGTGATGTTAATTGGTCATTTTGACCACTAATTGTGTTTATGAACGTTCAGTTCAACCCTGGAAGACGATATCGCAACCATTTTGTACACCTTTTATTTAACTTAATATTATTATCTATTATTAACGTAACTTTTACCACGCCATTCGAGCGTTCAGAGTGTAACCAAACAATTTAACGTAACATTTTAAGTTTTGTGCTGCAACTAAAGTCCATAAGAATTGATCGATCATTTTGATTGGTTTTCATTATCAATTTTATGAGTCACAGTTTTAGATGTCATCGAGTTGCACTTAAGTAACTAGTATTTTTGGGTGTGGAGTGCTGTATTCAATACGCCCCCCCCCTTTTTTGTACGTAGGAACCTTCGGAATCATACTTTGCAAATTAACCTTTTGTATTTTTGTAAGAGTAATTGTTTTACGAATATTAGTTTCGCAACGGAAACCACACTGAAAGGTTCCGTCAACTGTACATATTTATTTTTATACAAGACTTGTAAATTTGATAGTATCTTGTGTAAATTTTGTCAACTCCCCCCTGATATTATTTTATTTAATACATTTTTATTATTTCCCAACTTTGTGTGTTATTATTATTGTTGTGTTACTGTTTATTTAGCTATTTTCACCCACGGAAAGTTCGCCTCCTGTAAAGGTAGGGTCATTGAGCGAGGTTTTTCCGGAGTGAGAGTTCGCCGTAAGATCATCAAGTTGTCGCGTACCAGCTTGGAAGGTGTGATAACCAGTCCCCTTCAAAAAGATTCATTTCTTCGTATGCGTGGCGCCCATTTAAACTCCCTCGTGTATATTAACCCCATCGATTTTGACTTAACTCCCCCCCCTGTGTAAATTATTCACACCGATTTTGACAATTTTTAGAATCGCGATCGAGGATTGCCCGGTCGTCGATTGGAAACACCCGCTTTGCGACGTGCCGTCACACGACCCGTTCGTTCCTTTCACCAACCCACCCCTTCGCGACTTTGAGCTAGCCAACCTTTTATTACCTGTTGGAAAGGTGTCGTGGATGCAGAACGTGGTGTAACAAATTAACAATATTTTGACTTTTGAATTACCTTTCTTATGACTAAACAATTTTGATTTTGTATTATAAATAAACATTTTACATAAACGGAATTAATTAAGTGTTACATTATAAATTATTTTTGTTAACTTGTTTCATGCCTCGCTTTTCAAATTAAATGATACTGAACTCAAATTCTTGGTGTCGGACGAAAGTTTATCTGTTTGATTAGATAAGTCCCATGCTTTTTATTATTAACAAATTCTTTGAATCTTAACAAACGTATTTCTATTGACGTGGTTCACCAAACATTGCAATATACTAACAAATGCAAAGAAGTTACTAACAAAATGAATTGCAAATAACTGTTTACAGTCCTATCCAGCTGAACTTTTTATATGTACCTACTATGCTTTGGTACAATTGATGCTTTCTCAAATACAATTGACAAATCTGAATTTCAATTGTCGCTTTCTCAAATACATGTGACGGTTTCTGAAATAAAACTGGAAAAGGTGTAGAAAGTCTAAGATGTTGTAAGAAAATTGATCTTCTATAGTTGTATAATGAATATATACAATAATAATTATTATAAAAAAATTTAAAAATGTTGTCTGGGTATAATAATGGAATTTACTAAATCTATTAGCTTCAATTTACCTTCATCTTACGCATATTCATACCGAACAATCTAAGAAGATAGTAACTCGAGTTACCAGAAGTTAATTTGAAGACATATTAGGATTATTAGTACATACATCTGGTACTTAGCAAAACAATAAAGCCCAAGTGCTGAACCTCTTGATTGGAATATATCTCTTTGAGGTCAGAAAAGATCTTTCATCAAATAGAAAACCACTTGAAAATCTATGGAGAACAGTAAAACCACCAAATTAGTGTAATAAAAATATACTTTGATTTTTGAAATGGCCACAATTCTTGTCGTAAAATTGATTGCATCTCAGCTCCAGTGGCGACTTGTGATTTTCTATAATGAGAGGGAAGCAGCGACAAATAATTAAAAATTAAAAAATATTATTCTGAGTTGACAATAAAAATTATAAAATATTTATTTTATAAACCTCGTGTGCCTCTCCCCCTGGACCAGCAGACACTGATGAACTGATGATAAATGTGGTTATGCGAATTATGTCTCAAATTAATGAGGTTATGTCCATACGTCATAGATTAAAATTACATTGTAAATCTGGTTTGAAATTATTTGTAAAAAGGTTAATTACAAAGGAATTAAAATAAAAAATTAAACATATGTCAATCATCTGATGTGCGATCCTTACGGTATTCAATAGTGCACTTGCACGTTTGGAACGCGTGCTGTAAGTAGAAATAATGTACCTACAACGGGTTTATTATTGAATTTTCTCACCTATTACCATAGATATTACTACTGTTGGCGACAAATAATTAGCTGATGTACGTACATCATGCTAAATAGAGACAACATATCGTTAATGTAATTTAT
The DNA here is from genome assembly GCA_932274525.1 of Podabrus alpinus. Lineage (NCBI taxonomy): Eukaryota > Metazoa > Arthropoda > Insecta > Coleoptera > Cantharidae > Podabrus > Podabrus alpinus. Next base: position 44,270,280 of record OW026456.1, on the reverse strand, counting down.
TTTTAAATGAACACGGAATATTAAATGAAAATCGAAGCTACATTTTTATATTTCGTAAATCAGACTGGCAAATTTTATATTTGACACATTCAATTTATGATAATATTTGGCAAATGACATGTAATTATTTTATATTTAGCAATATTGAATAATTTTCTTCGGTTTTTCAAAATTAAAGCTCTTTAACTTGTTCTAGTTTACCATTCAATCTCCATATTTGCTTTGAGAAACTGCGATATTTTTCCACAGGCTCTGTAGATATTTGGGCATCCTGTCATTAATTCCGTCCATATGTTTTTGTACAGTACAACAAATTTATACATAGAGGCTTTGTACTTTGCAATATTTCGAGATAGTGATTCGACAAAATTCGGACGTGCAACATATTGATATTAAAGGTACGTCGGACCGACCGCATAGTTAAATTTATTGTATTTATCTTCTAAAAAATATTTTCTACTGTTATGAAAACGTTCAATTTGTTTTATTGAGCCGAACCGATCCTCTGAAAATAATCTTCCATGTTATTTTACGGAACAATATTAAATCCGCTTTATCTGAGCTTTGCCGAATATATTAACAACTGGGACATTTTAATTCAAAACAGGGATCAATTTTGATTCCAGGCAAAAGATTTTGAGAAATCTTTACGAAAGAGATTATTAGAATCTTTTCAGAACATTTTTCAAATTTAGGGAACCGCTATCTTCTCGCATAGGAACTCAATTTCTCTTCAATAACATTAACATTTATGATTCTGTAATATAATTTTACCTCTAGGAGTGCCCTAATTCATACCTATCCTTTACAGATACATTGAGGAGGATCATGGTTGATATAAATATTAATCGGTTAAAATGGTTTGACATGCGTTAGACATATTTTTGGATCTGCGGAATATCCATTAATGATGGTATTAACAAAAGAAGAATTTTGAAGACGTACCAGAAGTTCTGATGGTTGTAATTCCGTAACCGTTTGATGTCCAAAAAAACGTATAAAAGCTTCTCTTTAAAAAATTTAGTGTAATTTACTTTCATTAACTTTACATTTTGCTCTAAAGTGCACTGAAATCGGGATATTCCCGAATATTCCTAAAAATATAATTCTTCGCGTGGTTTTTCCTCTGTATCGGAGAAATACAGGGTCGCTAGGGTGTGCAAAATTAGTATGTCTTTTTAAAGGTCCTAATAAAGAGAATAAATTTATTCCAGCTTGCCCCCATTGTTTTTTTCTCCGACAAGAGAAAAATTCAGCCTTTTATCTCGAAAACACTTGATTTTATTATTCTGTTACTAAACTTAACACCAAATGTTGGAAAAATGATTTTTGATATTATATATTATTTTAGTTTTAAATTCAAATTTAAGTTCTTTGATTTTACATTCCTTTAGCCCGCCGTAGAATCACTGGCACATATTACCAACCGGTCGTTGTTATCTATCTAGAACGTAATTTCCTTAAGTTTTGACAACTAGTGTTTTCTTTTATAAAAAAAGAATATGCAAATTTATAAAATGTTACATCTTATTAGAAACTGAAAGGAACCATAATACCACGATCGGATGTGGCTTGAAATTCTTAGAACAACAGTTTTTTATTTAATTAATAGTCTATATTATATTCTTATTAGATTAAAATATTTTAATAATAAAATTATTCTTGTACAAAACTTACTTGAAATGAATTTTTTAGAATCAAAATACCAATCTTTGTATATTCTGATTCTAAAACTTTATCTCAAATAGATAAGTGTTTAATAACTTGGTAATATTTTTAAGAGTAATTTTATTATTATAATTTCAATTCAATTCATAAAATATCTTAATTATCTTAAAATCATAATACCAATCTTTGTATATTCTGATTCTAAAACTTTATCTCAAATAGGTAAGTGTTTCATAACTTGGTAATATTTTTAAGAGTAATTTTATTATTAATATAATTTCAATTCAATTCATAAAATATCTTAATCTAAAAAATTAAATAAAAAGTTTATAATAATTATTTTCATAACTTTTAATGAAGTTTTGTTCAAGAAGGGAAAATAGCACCCATTTTTTTTATAACATTACTTTGCAGGAAATTATAGGTTTTTTAAAGATATTTTTGAACAAATTCATAACTCATAAACAATTTGAGATAAAATTTTTAAGAAAATTAAATAAGCTTCTTTGATAGATACTACAAGAAAAATAATACAAATTATAAAATAGTAAATCAGAAAATGCAAAGTAAAACTATGGTTGCTTTGGTATGCAATGCCCTATCCTTATGTTTTTTTGTAAAATATCTGGTGCGCCCATGGCTCAGGTGATAAAATTCAATTTGGATAGCGCAGAAATAAGAACTAAGCGTAATACCATGATAGCGTAATACGACGGAGGCCAGAGACTGAATTACCCTCGACAAGGCGGTCACGCCAGAAATTTGTAGAAGAGTTGCTTTTAAGCTTTGATTGTAACAGGAATGTATGCAAAAATTTGTAAAAGGTGTGTGAAAATAAAGAATACATTATTAAGAAGGGTCTAATTAAGAAAGAAGTTAAAAATTTTGCGTTTTAGAAATATCGTTTGTTGCAACATTTGGTTGCAACATTAGGCATATTTGGCATACTACGCAATACGTTTTAAAAACATTAAAATTAAAAAATTACTCCATTATACATAATTATATTGCAGTGATATACGCTAAAATTATCCCCTGCCCTTATTAAATTTGCTTCGGATATGCTCAAGTCGGTTGAGAACTCTTCAGGATGCAAGTTCAAGGTCGTTAACGGTAAAGCTATTTTTGGTGCACCAATGAAATGTACCTGGCACCGTTTATTCACAAACAAGTTCGTACGGATATAATATTTCAGAACCTCTGAACGATACACTCTTATCTGAAACTAAACGAAAAGAAACCACTACAAGATTGAAATTGCAATTGGTTTTATTGACACACTTCAATAACCTATGCATTGAATCTTGAAAAAATGGAGAAAATGTAAAAATTAATTGTAAAATATAAAATATCTTGAAGTACACAAAATATCTTGGTGTTCGATCATTTGTTGATTACTCATCATTCCATAGTCCGCTACTTGTTGACAAGTGTCCACATGTATTGCATCAGCTTTGTGTTAATTTTTCCAAAAATAAACTATCTTCTATATTCCCGAAGGTAAGTAATAATCCATTAATTATTATTATAGATTAACTTCAACTAGGACTAATTCAAATATCTCCAGATTTTCAATATAATTTTGGTTTGCGAAAAACGTAACCTCCAAACTTGTGTATTTATTCACAATCGCCGTTATTTGTCGACACGCACTATTAGACGTACTGGAACCAATTTTTCAACTTTGAAACTTTACTTGGGTTGCAAATAATCTTCCATCAACCGAAGAACTTAACTTCAAAAATGTAGGTTACCGTGCTAACGCACGAAATTATGCCGGGCAACAACATGCACTTTGGCTGGTGTCATAAAACAACTTATTCAACTTTAAGACTTCTGGGTTGCAAAATCTTCATCAACCGAGAAACAACTCCCAATTTCTAGGTTCCCGTGCTGACGCACGAAATTATACCGGACAACAACATGCACTTTGGCTGGTGTCATAAAACGAACTGGACCTTTATCTTCAACAACTCGTATTTGTAAACTCCCATCTGATGCCAGATCAAATCCTTCATAACAATTCCTTTTCGTCTCAGAAGCTTCTCTTCACAGAAATGGTAAGTAAAATTAATGACAAATTTTCTTTCCGATTATCTACACTGTTGTTGTGTAAACAACTTACATCTCTTATCTTTTTATAAATCTTTGAAGTTTTACAAAAATCAACCTTATTAACAAATAATTTACTAAAATCAGTTAGAAAACATTATAATTAGAAAATACATTAAATTTTAATCATAAGTGAGTATTTGGTTCTTTACAAAAATTATTAGTTATTTAGAAATTTAAACATTTTCACTTTAAGGTTAAATTTGAATTACTCGTTAATAAACCTTACTGATAATTTCAACGTAGCAATCCATTTTTCAATGCAAAAGGTTGTGTAATTAGGGTAAAGAACAAACAAGAGTATGTTAATCATCGTTTCATGTGGTTCTGAAATTCTGAGGTGTGCCTATTTGCACATGACGAAAATTTTAATTTAAGTCGGAGGGGACGGACGCCTAAGGGTGTCCACTCCAAATAAATTGAAAATTTCCTATAGCAAAGAGGAAGGTTTATAGAGTATACTGTAAAAATTTCACTTGCGAAAGTATTATCAAAATTTCGAGAAAAATCTATTTGAAAGTTCGTAAATTTAGCGCATTTTTCTTCGATTTTTGGGGTGTGCATTCGATAAGGAGGGTAATCCATCGTCAAAACCTACCCTTTCGGGGCGCCGCTGCGCTCCGCTCCGCTCTGAACCCCTCCAGGGCGGTTTTGACTCTGGTTACTATGCTGAACATACGAGAAGGCGCCTCCCATAAAAAAAACGGGATAAATGAAACCGGGAGCTTAGAGACCCTTGAAATAGCATTAAAAAGTATAGTTGCGGTATGGGGCAGTAAACTATTACGTTTCACCCACAAAAAATCGCGTAAAAACAAAAAATAATCGATGTTACATGTACGAGAGACGAGCTGCATCTGCCGGTGCGAACCTTTACCTTTACCTGATATGTATTTGATGGAGCATCCCGGCATGGCCGGCCTTCTCCTTCATCTGAAAGAATACATTAATGACATTGGAAGTTGTAGAGACCGGCGGGTCTCTGGGAATTGGCGCTTGGCGGACTGACTGGTTAGAAACCTGGGCTTTGTCTGTGAGTTTGGGATATGTGAAGAAAAAGAAATTTTTACGTTTGCCGATATAGTAGAGTCCCTAATTCGAAGAAATGCCGGTGCGAAATACTCTAAGTGTTAGGGTCATTCATATTGCACGTACCGTAAACAGAATGAGCGATGCGCGGGAATCTCGTTAATTTTACATGTAAATTTGCAAACTTCAAATTCGATTTACTCAAAATTTTGATAATACTTTCGCATGTTTAAATTATATCAGTAAACTATATAAACCTTCCTCTTTGCAATAAGAAATTTTCAATTTATTTGGAGCGGACACCCTTAGGTAGCCGTACGGATACATTTTCTGGCTAGCCAAATCGTAAGCTCCATCGTATTCAAAACTGGTCAACCTTTGAACCACAACAATATAGATTGCAGATTTTAATACTCGTATATTGGTTGTTCAATTCAATTTAGTTGTTAGGTTTAGGTGTTGCAAGACAATCACTTAGCTTCTTAACTTTATTAGACCGCGTTCGATTTGGAGCTATTTTCGCTTCGTGGCGCCAACAAACACTTTTTGCCCGTTCGGTTTGGGACTTTTACTCGCCATGAAACGCTATAGCTCCGCCCATTTCAGAAGCTTTCAACGCTTTCTTGAAATAGGTCGGGCAGCAATAGCGCGGCGCTGCGGTGGTAAAATTTAAAATTAATTTTTGAATTTGAATTTTTGAATTTAAATTTTTGTAATAATAAATTATTTGTTTTTACGCACCAGCTCGTTTTTCGATCACAACTTTTGTATTAAACACTAATAAAGTTCAAAATACAAATCAAAGTTCGCACAATCTCGAATCAAACACGCTCAACACGCTATAACAAATAAGTTAGGTTAAAATACAACCTCAAGTTTAAATTGTAAACACCATAGCGCTAACCCCCGTTCGGTTTGGAACGCCTTCAAAGCTCGGATTTTCCAAACCGAACGCAAATTTTGCACGCTTTTAGCGTCAAGGCGTGAAGGCGAAAATAGTTCCAAACCGAACGCGGTCTTAGTATCTATCAAATGTCTTTGTTCATTTAATACATGATTGCCTGAGTTGTGTGGTCTGGAAGTCGCACGGAAGGAAATTATCACCATAAGTGTATTAAGTCTTAAATTTTCAGCTTCTCACATTTGTCTCATTGATATATTTTGAAACTTCAAATATTGCAAAATTTTCGCAAGTTATAATACCTATATTAACTTTATAAAAATTAAAACTCTAGCCAATGGAATTGCCATCCACACAGGATCAGAACAAAACTACTACGACCTCTCCAAGCTCTTGGAGGAGCAACAGCACAATTACTCGGTTCCACAAGAAAATGCCAATAACATGGTAATTAGGGGCCTTCCAGGTACCATCCCAACTTAGGAGATCGCTTCAAATTTAAAAATCTAACACCTGCCAATCCAAAGCGTTCACCAAATGCGGTACGAGCATCTACGACGTCTAATATCTCTTTTCTGGTAGTTTTGTAGAAAACAGATGTTGAGACATATTGGCGGTATTCAACATCGCCGTTGAGCCACCGCACAAGAACACCGCCATCGGTCAATGTAACCGGTGCTAAGCTTTTGGGCATTAGCAACGAAATTGCATGGCAGACCCGAAATGCGTCACGTGTGCTGGTGGCTACGTGACTTTCATCTGCACCAAAACTCGTGACCTCCCCGCAACTTGCGCTAACTGTGTCGAAGTGCACACGACAGACTATAAAGGTTGCTCCTAACGTAAAGGTAAGGGGAAGGACACGACCCAGCAAAGATACCATCAAAATGTTTAAAATTCTCAAAACTTCACGACCTCTAACAATTTCTCTCAAATGGATCCAACCAGATCGACGGCGGAGAAAAGTAGTCTGGCTGCTCTAACCATACCATAGCCATACCATAGTAACCATAGCCGCAAATCAGCTCATTCGCCTCCGCTCAAATCAGTCACGACCAATAGATTACAATTATACCCATTTCATTTACTTATCGGCTAACGATCCCTGCGAGTCAAGATTTCACGATGACGACGATATAAATACTCCTTTCCTGCCACTTTTTCCCCTAATATACGAAAAAAACCCGTTCCGCTCTTTTAGCCCTGCGTTTCAACATTAAAATGTAATATGATTGCGATAAGCACCTACTTTCTAACGCCAAACTCTTGCTTCAGATGAAGGATTTTAGGGGCAAATCGCAACACCAATAAGTTCATCGTAAAAATGCCACGTCGAAAATATGGTTTGAATTTGCAAAACATTCAGGCGAGTGAATTTTGTAAACAAATACCTAAGCAAATCCCCTCTCTAAATTTATTCTGTCGGATTTTACCCCACTTAGGAATTTAGCCTCTCTAACGCAGTTTTCCCCTATAACTCGCTTAATTTCAGCTTTCCAGAAAATTTTCAACCAATCAAAATTGCAGAACATAAAATGCTCTACAAAATTAACTTTCTTAAGTTTCATACGTCGTACTATTCCTGATATAAAAATCAATTTCAGAAAGCCGAAATATATTTTATTTAACAAAATGGAAATTGTAGAATCTTTATGAACAATTCGTATTTCGAATGAAAGTTTCTGGTATGTCATCCGAAGTAAAATAAAAAATATTTAATTTGCAGAGAATTTATGTTTTTTAATTTTTGTCTAATGAAAATGTAATATGATTGCGATAAGCACCTACTTTCTAACGCCAAACTCTTGCTTCAGATGAAGGATTTTAGGGGCAAATCGCAACACCAATAAGTTCATCGTAAAAATGCCATGGTGAAAAATGCACAGATTGTTACGATTGTTTGCTAAAGATAAATGCAAAGTATTACATTGAAAAACACAAGGCACTAAGTAATACGGTGCACCTGTGCTGATACGAAATATGTAGTCCGCCGACAGCGGGAGTAATTTTTATCAACGGAAATGATATTTTTTTAAATAATAAAATCTTCACATCACTGGGTTTCATTGAAATCTAGTTATAATGTAGCAAGTTACTTTTTAATGTAACGATATTCAAACGAACGCCGCGCGGTAGAACAAGGAGAATGCAAAATAAACATTTTTGTAAATAGAAATCAAATGGAGATTACAAGTTCATTCCTACTCAAATGATCTCATCGAGAGAAAGAAAAATTGAAAGGAGGGATGAAAAATGCAGGCAGTATCTTGAAAGCAATTAACTAAGTAACTTCTACCTAAAAAATTAACCCAGTACCTACATAAAGAAAATATCTTTTTAACTCTTCGATTTGTAATAAAACAACATCAAATAATTTCTTACGGTCGCGGCGAGAAATTATTATCGAGTAAATACAAAAATCAGTGAAAACCAAAACGCAGAAATCTGACTAATTAAATTTCGAACAATTTTAAAAAGTGTCGAGCCAACTAGCGGAAATTCTACCTAAAAAAATCACCAAACAACATTAAAGTGGTGAACCAGCAAACAAATTAAACTTAAAATTCGGTGTAACGATCGAGTATAATGTAAATTATCACTAACTACGAAAGTGAATCGAATTAAAACATTGATAAACAATCCACAACCATATCGTGTCGAAATTGTTATCAATAACAAATAAAATCGGATACAAATCAAACATTCAACCGAATTAAATTGTATCGGAAACAAAATATAAAAATTCAAGTGCGTTATTTTGAACAAAAGTCAAATAAAATAAACGCGAAGTACCTCAAAAAGTTCTACAATTTTCTGTTAAAAAATCGGTGTGCAGTTCGAATTTAAACCAAGTTTGATCGGTTCATCGTCGTTATTACCATCATATTTTCAATCAACATATCGTTAAATTCTTTCTACCCCTGGGCCAGGTTTTGGAACAACTACAACTCTATCTACGCATCAATCAAAACAACTGTGGATTACGCGTACCTCACCAAATCGCACCATGATTCAACGAAAATTAAGGTAGAAATTTGGCCTGACCAAAATAATTGTAATTATTCCTCAAACTTCTGTAACAAACTTGTAAATTTTCTTACTTGTATATTTTTCTACTTAAACACCAAGTTATATTAAAAATACTACGTAAGCTCATGCGAATAACGTTAATTTGCTTCATTAAATTTTGACCATTAAATATTAATATTAACCGTCGCATAAGCTTACCAGGACTTTCTAGTTTACTTACTAACCATTCTAACTATTGATTTTTATACATCAAATGCCTATATCTGTAATTTTATGTAAATCTATGTATTTTTATCTGAATTATTTATTAATTAATATATTGCTGTGTATTTCTTTGCCTCACTGGAGCTAAACGTTTTAATTGCAAATGTCTTGTACGAGTGTACATAAATGTACCCCGTCAATAGAAATGTATGTAAAATTTTTGATAAATACAAATAAATGAACTTATGCCTCGGCTTAACAATTGCGGTGAGCACAGACCTACCTTCTCTCACGCTGGGTTCCTTCCTTGACCAAATTGTAGTGCTGAAATAAAATGTCGTGGTCTTCGGAATGTAATCACGAAAATTATGCTCCGTTTTATAATACAAATTGTAATTTATTATAATTTAGTTTTAGGCTTTTTAAATTCAATAAAATTCTTATGCTAAATAACAAATATCTTATTCTAATAAAGTCGGAACGTATTAATGCACGTGTAAATTGTATCGCAAAATTTTCACTAATTTTTAAGTTTAATATAATTTTTAATGGAACGGTACCTTTAATGATCTGGGGTATTTTTGTTTACTGGGTTCATATACCATGAAACTGTTCACTTGCACTTTATGGATGACCTTCGGTGTGTAGGATACTTCAAGATGCAATTTTTCTTGTGAGTTCGTTTACCTCGTGGTGTTACCAAGTTTTTTCCAAAAATAATCGTGATTCTTCACAATCTTCCACCAATTTAACTTCTCAAATACGTAAGTACAATGTTTTTAACTATTAATATTCTTTTTTGTTGAATTTCTTTGTAGTTTTCTCTCTTTTATATAATTTTAGCTGAACACACACAAATTCACACACCATTGATAAAATTCAATCAACAACAACCTTTTCTCAATTGTTTCACCATCGCTACCTGTGTATTTTCCAGGCAAATGTGATTTTGCTCCTTTGGTCGATATAAAATCAATTTTATTGACGTTACAGTTTGCAGGTTCGGCTCAAGCCCAATGTGACTTGTAAAATTTTAATAAAATTTTTATGTTTCAGATTAAACCAAAGTTCTTGCATCTCCTGTGATCTTCCAGTAAACTTTTGAAGAAAATGTCTTTCCCATTTGTGATACATTGAATTGCGAAGCACTCCGATACGTGTAAAGATTTTGCTTATTAAAGTTTTACGTTTAACACATTTTTATAAACTAACATTGAACAATTATTTTGATTTTAAAATACATTTCCTATGATTAATTAATTTAATTTATAATATTAACAACATTTTTATTAACAGAATTAAATCGTTGCATTTTTGAATTTATTTTGTTACCTCATTCCGTGACTCGTTCTTCAAGTAAATTTATGACGTTAAACTAAACTTTTTGGTATCAGATAAACTTTTACGTTCGAACAAATAAGTCATGTGCTCTCTTTATTAATAAACAAAATTTCAAATCGTGACGTTATCATTTCTATTGACGTTGTGGTCAGTGTCGGACATTGCAATATGTATAGTCGTACAAATTGATTTTTCTCTCATGAGTTTAAAAACCTATAAGCAAATCTCTAAAATAAGCATCCACCACTGAGCAAAGAGGAAGAAATTAAAAGTTCACTCATCCAGCTGAGCGAGCCCGGAGCTAATACCATCTATCACATAAAATACATTAATTTATCTGTTATAGACGTTACAAGATTTATCAATTTTCAATTTCAAAGATTAAAATATGCAACTTTTCTTAAATATACTATGAAGGGCTTCGCATCTCATAAGATAACAAGGTTGAAAATTTGGCACCCTATCATAGCTCCACTCGCTTTTGTGAAGAAACAAAATTTACTACTGTGTAATTTATTCTGTACACGTTTATTGTGCCACCAAAAACATTCTTTTATTTTGTATTTTATGGAACCAGTAAATATTTTAAGGATAAAAATTAGCTCCACCATTTTTAATGATTTAAAGAAAAACTATTGTTCTGAATTCTACTCTATATTGTGTTACTTTGCGCCGTAGATTTTATATTTAAAAATTTAAGTAAGGTTAAGCCTGCGAAGGAACATTAAGGGCAAAAAAGTCAATATAATGTCTGACAGCCAAGCTGTGATAAAAGCACTCAAAGCAAATAGCTTTGAGTCTTTGTCCACATGGGAATGCAGACAATCCCTCAAGAAACTGGCCAAGGGCAATAAAATTGCCCTCCACTGGGTGCCGGGTCATGAGGGAATTGAGGGTAATGATAAACTGGCTAGATCAGGCTCAAGGGCTTCCCCGACTGGGCCCGAACCATTCTGTGGATTGTCCAAGACACACAGGAGGTTGGAGGTCCGGAAGTGGGAAGCAGAGAACAAAAAAACCCTGTGGCATAGTACACCAGGTCAAAAACAGGCGAAGAAATTTATAGAGTATTCGACTGCAGAGGCTAAAAAGCTTCTTCTACTATCAAAGAATGAAATCAGGCTCATCGCGGGGTTGCTCACCGGACATTGTCAGGTGAGATATCACCTCAAGAAAATGGGAATGGAGGACGATGACATATGCAGACTCTGTGAATCGGAAACTGAATCGGCCGAACACATTCTCTGTAGCTGTGATGCCTTAGCCCGATGCAGGCTAAAATATCTGGGACAGACGCAATTAACACCCAAAGAGGTGCAACAAAAACCTCTCAGGAGTATTCTATGTTTTGCTAGCAAAATTGAATTCCTGAATACCTAATTAGCAGGGTAATGAACAAAAGATCAATACTGGTCGCAGTTCTGAAAGGCTCTTGCGGCCAATCGACCCCTAAGTACAATACAAAGGTTTAAGACCCGTTTTACATTACACTAAATTTTTCAGGACTGAAATTTTCAGTCCTAAAAATCCAATGCGCGCGCCGAATCAGGACACTGACAACAAGAAATTAGAACATGTTCTAATTTCTTGTTGTCAGTGTCCTGATTCGGCGCGCGCATGATGTAAAATTAGTTTCATAATTTAAAATTGGACACTGAATTATTTGTTTGAATGTTCGGATTTTTGGAACATTTATTTTTTTACAAAATGAAGAAATTAAATTGTAACTCGTAGTAAATTTAAGAAACCAAATTAAACGAATATTACGAACTGTAATTAGTATTAATCAATCTAGAATCGTTAGAACTCCAATAAGCTTCTAATCTCTTCGTTTAAGCTTCAAAGGCTTTTATTAAAAATTCAATTCATTGTAAAACTTTTGGGAAGGGTTGTAGAAATGTTTTTTTTAAGTGATTATTTAATAGAATGAAGAGCAATCGATCGAGAATCCTTTAAACTTCAATGAGCTTTTATTCAATTTTATAATTTACAATTACGCTACGAGCAAGTAGCGCGCAAAATTTTAGTGTTGTTGATTCTAATTAAAATAGTTTTAATTTTTTGATATTGAAAAAGAAAACAAGCATGATCTCAATAAAATTAATATGTTACTCCATAGCACTGAATTAAATTTTTAAATAAAATTGATGTCAATCGATCGAGAATCGTTTAAGCTTCATTTTTGTCGTTATTCCCAAAAACTGTGAAAATTTTCAACTGTGAAAAGTTGCGTTAAAATTTGTAGTTGGATCATTTTTGAAAAAGTTCCGAATTACTGAAAAGGAAAAAATAATTTTTTGGAAAACTAAAATAATTTTATGACCCAGTAAACGGATATTGGACTAAAATTGCTAAAACAATTCCCTGGATGTAATGGACAGTATGTTTACACTACCATTATATTAAACACATTTAGTTTGTTAGATGAATTGAAATTTAATATTTTCTTTAAGCCCAGTGAAAGGTAACATCTTCAGTTTTAAATGTTTTTAGGTTCTCCAAATATTTATAACTTTATTTTCAGTAATTTCAAATAAAAGTGGTCCATCATCTAAAGCATTCAATACAACTATATAGTTTCTTGCGTATGGAAACAATAAAAAAAATTTGCTCGTTAGTTGCTCGGATCGATGTCCTGTCGTTTCCACAGCCCCCTCCATGAAAAATTGTGTTCGCGAATGATTTCGCGATCTTTTAAACGATATTAATGGACACTTTTGACACCAATTTCATTATAAAATTTACGATGGGGGGAACGAAATATACCTCCTATTGTCCATACCCAAACATAATTTTTTTAAGATTTGCGCTTCCGGTTGTAACCGACAATATTAAAAATTGCATCAATCGAAAGACATTTTTGTTTCGCGTCAGAAGAACCCCAACATTTATTGTTATTCACTTAAATTATTATTAAAGCTACAAAATAAAAAGTGGTTGAACCAGCACACGAAGAAAAACTCCTTTGCGATTGATAAAATTTTCAGTCTTATCCATAACAATGGGAAGCAGCAATTAAAAAAAAACTGGTTTATCATGTTTTATATTTCTATAAGCAAATAATAATAAGCCTTAATAATTTTAAAAATCGAATGTTATAAATTGATAGAATTTCAAATAATTATTAAAAAAAAAAATAAAACAAACAACAAACGCGGTCATGACATACGAGTACATATAAATCCCCTTAAGCGGAATATAATCGGAATATATATTTCACGATGAAAATGTTTTTTAGCTCGATGAAAAACAAATGTTTAAATAATAATCAAGAGTACTAATTACCAAGTAGTAAACATTAAGCACAATATTAATTTTTTTAATTATTGAAAATTATATAAAAAATACTGGACTCCCCAAGTTTTATTGCATTTCCTTCCAATCCTTTATTCTAAATTCAAATTATAGCACGACACCTCCATATAGTATTTTATAACATGTTAATAGAATTTCCCAATTTACAATTTTGTGCATTTACAGGTTAATTAATTTACGTACCAGGAGAAAAAGGAAAGAGAACGTTAAATCAGTGGTCGGCATTCCGAAGCTCATGTAGGTACTACGGGCGGAGGTAAATGTGCCACCAAATGTACCTGACCAGAAAAGGGTACCGGTAAATGTGCCACCGACCAAAAGGGTTCTTTAAATAAACACAGGTATTTGTGCCACTAACAGTGAAAAAATTAAATTTTTTTTGCCTTCGAATTTTGGGGTGTGCATTCGATAAGGCTGTAGGCCAGCTCGGCAAATGGTCAGATATTTAATCCGGGTCCAAATTTTCTACCTGGAAATACATAGACCAACTCGGCAAAATAATAAATTTTGGCTTGGCCAGAACTGCGAGCATCAAAAAACCTACCCTCCGATGCTCCGCATCTCCGGGCGGTTTTTCGTGCTCCGAGCCGCTACGCGGCGGGCGCTAAACATACGAGAGGCGCGACAGATCAAGGAAACCGGGATAAATGCAACCGGGATGTGAGAGACCCTCGAAATAGCATTAAAAAGTATAGTTGCGCTATGGGGCAGTAAACTTTTACGTTTCACCCCCAAAAAATCGTGTAAAATCAAAAAATAATCGATGTTACATGTAGGAGATGCATCAGGTAGATGCCGTTTTCTCCGGTGGCACAAATACCTGTGTACTTTTAATATCCTAAATTCGTAGCAGGTAGAATAACATTACTGGTGGCACATTTACCTCCGCCCGGTACTACCTATTGTAAAATTGATAGACAATACTTCACCAAATTTCAACTAAACGTCCTCCACCGCATTCAGATTAGCGGATGTAATATCCGCTTAGAAAAGTTCTTCGGTTTGATTTCCTCGTTAACTTTATTACGTGTGAACTGCTAGCTTGTAATTCGGTTATGCGAATTTATTCCCAAGTTTTGTTCGCCCAATTTAATCAATTAAAACCAGATATCCGCATCGTCAACTAATTGCGAGAACATAAGCTATGATCACGATGATTGTCATGTCGGGTCATTGACTAAATAATATTCAGTGCTGAATATTGTGCTATGAACACTGTGCGAATCCGCAAAGCAAGTCGTCGACAAAAATTTGACAATTTAGACTCAGGCATGTGTCCTTAAAGAGCGCTTATTAGAATCACTATACAGAGCAGATATTTGAAATGTTCTCCTCTGTGTGCTGAGATCTGAACCGCCAGATCAATCCGCGTTTATGGAAGACGACGTTAGTGGGTTCCTTGCAGGAAATCGGATATATTTCCATTGCGTTAGTTTTATATTATGAAAAAAATATTTCCTTGAAAATTCAGCTGCAGGCTTACACGTCTCTTAATAATACGTAAACCCGTGTCTGTGTTACACAATTTTTTGTTATTTTTGCATTATATGTAGCCTAAAGTTAGTTTTGTTTATCAGAAATTTATAACAAAAGTTACGTTGTGCATTCAAAATTCTAGTAATACAAAACCATTCATCTAACGAGATTTCTTTTGGAAAACTCAGGAGGTTTCGATATGTTGCAAAAAATATTTTAAATATTTCGTAAAACTATGTCTCAGTTTTCTTTAAAAGGAAAAATAAAAGTAGCAAGAAAATGATATTGTATGTAAATAAAAGGGAAATAAAACAATAATATGGAATTTCGTAAACAAGCAATGTTAAAAATAAAATAAACATTTTATTGTTATACATTTGCTTTGTAGATCGCTATTAATGTAATAGAGCTGCGGGACACCCCCAAAAAAGCGCTCGGAAAACGACCAACCGACCAGTCGCGTACTAATGCCTATTTTTTTTTAACTTAATTGAATAATGTTCAGAGATAGAAAATATGTATTTTTGACTGAATTATAGGGGGCGCAACCTATGCAAAAGGCGCCAAATCGCTAAAAATTTGATTTTTTCGTATCTTTTTTTTTAATTTTTAACAACAAAAACTGCACACTTGATTTAAGCGCACCTTCTCACCGCGAGAGCAGCGAAAAACTAATTTCTGAGCTTGATTGAACACGCTTACTCGCACGACAAGTTCGATCAAGTTTTCCGCGAGTTCGCGTGCGCTTGTCCTCACTTCTTCGTGGATAAAAATCATAAATACCTCTATGAAAATTCACGATTTTCGGCAATAGCAGTCTCTCCAAGAGCTGTTATGATAATTTACTAGCGAAATTTATTGTTTATAACTATTCGTTAATTTATTAGTGAAATTTAGTGAAATTTATTAACGCATTGACAGCCATTTTGAAGGGTTGCCCACCCTTAAATTTGATAAAAAATGTATATTTCATATCCTTTGATAACATTTTATCGATAAAAAACAAAATTTTGCATTAGTACGCCAGTGGTCGCTACATGGTCGAAAACTGGGGGTGTCCCGCAGCTCTATAATATAAGCTTCGAATGGGAAGAGAAGAGGGATTAATAATTGTTTAAAAATATCAAAGACAATATTGTGGAGCTGACTTAAAATTTAAATTTACGTTGTAAATCTGAGATTACAATTAATTTGTTCCTTGCATTACATTCTACTTAAAATTATAATTATAAGGTTAGGTTATACAGTGAGCTCGTCAAGTTTGGAACAAATTCGACAAAATATTTTAGGGGATTTTCTCTACCATTGACACTTATTATCGTGTTTTATTTTTAAACTATGACGTCAACCCTTATTTTTCTCTCCGGATTTGGATAGGGCACAATTTTCTGAGTACAAAAATATTAAAAAACTTCAACCTTGAAGTGAAAGTTTTCTAGGTAATCAGCCCTAAAGTTTCGTGATAAAATTTATGAACAAATTATTTATGAAGGAGCTGGAAAAAATACCAAGGTTTTGACACCAATTAGAATTTTGTAGTTAATCATGATCTAGTATTTTGTTAATTAATCGTTGCCTAAATTGCATTTATTTTAAAACGGTTCGTCGCTTGTTTGAAAGGCAACGATTTAAAATACTGATGACTATCGCTTATAGGGACAGAACTCGCAGTCAATTAGAAGTTTGTAATTTATTTAAAAATAAATATCATAACGAGGAACCAATTACGCGTACCAACGTTAGCAAAACAGAGCAAAACATTTTACTAAATAAGTAAAAACGTCATACGAGAGATCTTCCTAGATCGACGTCGTCCACTAATTCAAAAAGATGTTCAGCTAAATAGCAAAAACAAAACACGATAAAAATATGTCAATGACAGAAAAAAGTGACAATTAAAAAGTTAAGCGGATTTTCTGACAAAATCCCTCTAAATTCTTTTATCACATTTGTTCCAAACTTTACGAGCTCACTGTATTAATAAGATCTACTAATATTAATATTCCATTAATCTTTTCCTAAACCTGCTATTGTCTGTCGACTTACTAGCAAAGGTTTTAGAGTAAATCTCAAATTTTACAGAAGAATCTTACACGGATTAATAAAAGCTTTTGAAATCATAACTAACTTGAAATTAAGTTTGCCTTTTTGATAAACTTTTTACATATTTTAAAACACATTTACCAGGAGAAGTCACTTTAAAAGTTTTAATATGTTTCATGATATACCTGCTTATAAGAGTACTTAAGTGAACTTGAAATTTATTAGTGCTATATTTTACCGCGTCATCTAAGAATATGATTTTTCGACTTTGTGTAATTAAACTTTTTAATTCCTCGAATAGAGAATTTAATTAAAGTAATATAATTACACTCAAAACTATGATCTCGGTAACCCACTTCTGTTCAGTTTATTCCTTTATTATCAGCCTACATTTACAATTACAGAGACCCAAGCTGAGAGGCAGCATACCGAAGTAAGTGAGGCCGAAGGCCTAGCAACCTCCCAAAGATTCTGAATAGGGTGGTCGTACGACCAACCGTACTTGCTGATAGTTAGTAAAATAATGCACTCAGGATTAAATTCTCTTTTAAAGTCTCTGGCCGCTATCATTAGCTCGGCCTTAGGCCTCACACCGTACGTCAAGCTACGACAATTTTTCTGTTGATACCTTCATAGACTACATCCTTTAGTTAAAGATGAAATACCCGACAGCCAGGAACTTACTTAGAGATAATTTATTATTTTATCTGTAATGTTGAACTTTGAATTTGAATCTCCCGCCGTTATCTTAAAAATCTCAAGATCCGGAAATTCAAATACCATCGTTCTAAGCCTGTGATCTGTCTAGCAACCCACACGTTGTAAATACCCCACCGTAGTATACCTCAGTTCTTTCATTGAACGGGAAAGCCCGGTTCGTGAAGATTCCATTACCTCTAAAACATAATTAGCCTACCTACATCATACACAGTGATTCAAAGAAAGATGTCCCGTTGTTCGATACAGAATGTGAACGAAGTTCACATTCTAAAACCCAATTGACTAAATAAAACATTAAAACACCCAATTTTGTACTCAGATTTTATTTATTATTTATTTCAAAAAAAAAAGAAAAAAAACACGGGAATGGATCAACAAGCCAACATAGTAATGAAAGTTATCTCTTATTGATATTAAACCAAGTGAACACAACTCATTATTGAGTGGATTTTGATATTTGTAATAATTTGTTCATATTTATTGGTAATTCATTCATCATTTCTGATAATAAGGTCAGTGGTAATTCATTTAATAATAAAACACCTAAATTTCTCTTAGAGAGTATTCTACAGCCAAATTTGTGACTGCGAACTAAAATCATACCTTCGATCCACATTTGCGATCAGTAAAATATTATTTAATATTATTTATAATCATTTGTATTTAGCTTCTCTTTTTGAGAATGTTTGTTTATTGTCATCAGTCAAAATACGACTGGATTAAGCTGGCTCGCAAGTCGGGCTAATTTACGCCTTCAACTTCAATGCAAGTAAGTTGGACTAAATACGTCTACAACTTTTATACCTATTAATAAACCATAATATTTGTTTATAATGCCTATAAAGTTACACCTCAGTATAACAAAGGTCTCCCTTATCGAATAGAGCAATACCGCCAAGCTCCACACAATGTTCGGGAGGGGGGGGGGGTGAAATATGACCACGTTATACAACCATACAATTTCTATCTACCTCCATGTTCCGCCTCCGGGTCAGAATTTACACAAATCACAAGCCGGCCTCTGGCTTGTCGAGGAAATTTTCGCGGGTTTGATTTGCTACATGGGTTAAATTACTTAACACTCATACAATGAGCTTGTAAACATTACTATACCTCAAAGAAAGGACCCTGTTATACCGACATACCTTGTTTACCTAAGCTGAGACAAAACTCGTCTCGCATAAATTACCAACCCTTAATATAGACATAAACTTTATCAAATAATAAAATATGTGTAGAACACATGTATAACCACATAACCACCTCAACATTTACCTTGTTAAATGATAACCACTTTTAACCACCTTCCTTTATCATCGTCAATTTAAAATTTATCACCAATAAATAGGACAACTTACAACTACGTTATCATATGTAAAGCAATGCCAAACCTTTCGGAAACACCCCGTATATTATGTAATCTCTTATTATAAAAGGCCAAGTCTTTCTTTCTGTCTGTCCCACGGAAATACCCGAAGCAAACCGAACCGAACCGAACGCACAACGTATCATCGGATCAACGTATCATCGGATCAACGTATCATCGTATCATTTTGTCTATAGGACAGCTATTTCCAAAAAAGCATTATGTGAACTTCCATAATGGATAATGAAAATTTTGAAAATCCTGCTGCAAAGCGACGGCGATTGAATCGTGAGAGAAAAGCACGTACAAGAGCTAATAACACAGAAGAACAGCTTCGATCACAGCGACAAGCTGACGCTCGGTCTCATGCGATACGTCGACAACGTGAAACTTTGGAACAAACTCAAGCGCGGCAAGCTGCTGACGCTCGGTCCCATGCGATACGTTGATCCGATGATACGTTGATCCGATGATACGTTGATACGATGATACGTTCATCCGATTGGTTATGAAATTATCCGTTATGCGTTCGGTTCGGTTCGGTTTGCTTCGGGTATTTCCGTGGGACAGACAGAAGGAAGGAAGGAAGGAAGGACTTGGCCTTTTATAATAAGAGATTTTTCACCTATATAGGAAATTTAAATACGTTGATACGTTGATCCGATGATACGTTGATCCGATGATACATTGATACGATGATACGTTCATCCGATTGGTTATGAAATTATCCGTTATGCGTTCGGTTCGGTTTGCTTCGGGTATTTCCATGGGACAGACAGAAGGAAGGAAGGACTTGGCCTTTTATAATAAGAGATGAGAACAACATTAAATAAATAAACAAAAAACTTACATATATTTTTTAAATTAAATTAAACTTAATCAATATTTAAAATTTTTTTACTTATTTAAACTAGATGATACCCCGTCCGAGGACGGGCAGCTAGAAGGACGGGCAGCTACCCAAGGTAACTTAAGTTGAATGAAGATTAAGGAAAGCCCTCAGTGCAATCCAAAAGCCATATGACCTTGGGTAGCTGCCCGTCCTTCTAGCTGCCCGTCCTCGGACGGGGTATCATCTAGTTGAATATAATCGAACGATTATTGACGATATTTTTATGTAATATGCAAGATATGATTATTAATTTATTAATAGAATAAACAAATCCAATTTCTTTGAAATACCGAGTATGAATTCAAAATAAACTCACCACGTGCTCCGTCACCAACTGGATTTTTGCATGAATCCACTAATATTACGGTCATCAAGGATTCTAATGATTTATTTATTAGAAATCTATCTTGGTATTTTACAAAGCTCATTGAATAACGTAATATTTTTATAACATTTTAGCAATTCATCGGAAAAATCCAACAGTTGACCCTCGTGGCAACTTATTTCACAAAAATATACCATAAATAATTAAAATTTTGTTACTTACACGTAATTTCCCTGATTAGTACTATATTCGTCTATAATCTCGTCTTATAAGAATATTATCTTGATAAAAATTAAAACAATATTTCACTTGGTAAAATGCACGCGCTACCATCGACAACCAACGTTCTTGTCCCTTATCACCTCGTGGTAACTTTTTTCTACCCTCTCCCTTAATCGGTCAACTTTTTTAAAATCCTCCTAAATCACGCCATCTCGATTTTAAAAGATCAACTTTCGTTTTCTCTCTCTCTTTCCTGTTTCTATTTTATATTTGAATTTTAAAATTAAAACCCCGCTAAAATTGAATCTGCAATATTACATATCGTTGATAATCTGTCGCCCAATGTTTGTATATCCACGATTAATAAAAATTAACAAATTGCGCGAATTAGTCGTAGAAATGCGCAAAGACGTGAAGAAACTCTTCCTGGACCTGAAGTAGATGCACAGCAAAAAATGTATTTGATCAAGGTCAAATCTTTAAGACATAGCAGTCAAAATATGAATTGATTAAATGTCTCAACAAGAACAATCGTAAATAAAAATAAGGTCGGTCTGCTCCTGACTGGAAGCTAATTATTATTTAATTAATACTATATTATTAACACTAAACTGTTGTTATAATTTATTTATACACTTCCGATAGTTTTCTGAGAGCGACGTTGCCATTTAAAACCTTCAAAACAAAATTACGAACTAAATCCCATGGCATTGAATAATCAACCAAATTCACTTACTACCTAATAACATTTACCTAATCAAAACATTCCAACTTTTACTTTAAAAATAACTGAAAGTCAAAAGCCTGAAAACTCTGAAAATCACCTACACTCACTAAATATATAAATAGCCCCTAACATGATTGAGTAATTCAGTATCCGAATGAACCCCCGAAAAGTTTTCTAAAATCCAATGGCGGTTTCTCCCGCAATTGATATTTTTAGTTATTATACGGTG
Source organism: Podabrus alpinus (assembly GCA_932274525.1). Taxonomy (NCBI): domain Eukaryota; kingdom Metazoa; phylum Arthropoda; class Insecta; order Coleoptera; family Cantharidae; genus Podabrus; species Podabrus alpinus. The sequence continues at coordinate 44,248,680 of OW026456.1, read as the reverse complement.
GTTTTTCTTCTATAATACGCTTAATTTCTTTATAAGTAAAAGAATCATTCTAAAATCTTTCCACCAGACGCAAAAAAGTCGAAAATATGGTTTGAATTTGCATAAAATTCAGGCAAGTGAATTTTGAAAGCAAATACCTAAGCGAATCCCCTCTCAAAATTTATTTAAAATCCGGTTTCCCCTATAACTCGCATAATTTAAGCGTTCCAGAAAATTTTCAACCAATCAAAATTGCAGAACATAAAATGCTCTACAAAATTAACTTTCTTAGGTTTCATACGTCGTACTATTCCTGATATAAAAATCAATTTCAGAAAGCCGAAATATATTTTATTTAACAAAATGGAAATTGTAGAATCTTTATGAACAATTCGTATTTCGAATGAAAGTTTCTGGCATGTCATCCGAAGTAAAATACAAAATATTTAATTTGCAGAGAATTTATGTTTTTTAATTTTTGTCTAATGATAATTTTTCCTAAAGATGAAATTAAACGCATTAAGGATTAAAAACCACGTTCGAGGAACTAAAATTACTCAATTGGGAGAGATTTTCCGGGACTCTTTGGGGGTTCAGCCTGACACTAAAATACACATACAAATTTCAGCTTTTCCTTGCCTGCACTATTTGAAAATAAATTAAGTTTAGAGACCAGAAGTCTTCAAATAAATTGCATTTACAAGTACGAGAGTAGACCGACATCTAGCAGAAAAGATATTATTATGCAAAATGAATAATTGAACTTAACAAATAATAACAACAACAAATTCAGTTACTAGAAATAATATTTACAATAATTATAAATTACGTACATTTAAAAATATGAATATTAATGCGAATTTCACAATCTCCTTACGAATTCAAAATACATTCAATTTATCTTTATTTCCTACATCCTTTATTTTCGTGAGCACCTCTTTTGTATTCAAGATATTTCATAAACTTTTAGGGTGGGATCTGGCTGAATTCTAGCCCCCTCCCCCAGTTTAAAATTTTAAATCCAAAATAGTCTAAGTTGTTTGCACCTCTTTTACATCACCTTTCGTTTGCACCTCTTTCGTTTTCGAAATATTCAGGAAAAGCACACTGATGCGCAAGTTGGATTAATAAGATTTTCGGTATCTCAAGTTGAAGGAAATAAATGGATCTTTGAATGGTTTGTTATTGAGCTTCAAATAGCTGAAACGAAGCAACGGCTTGTCAATTATATTATTGGTTGTATGAATCAATTTTACTAGCCCGCATTTTTTTACATGAACAAGATCTTTCACTTATTCCGGAAAGGGGGGAGGTAGAAAATGTATTTTTGGTTTCAGGTCCATATCTTCGGTTATACAAGAACTGGAATGATTACCAAGAAAGATTTCCGTACCTGACTTTAATTATAATTATCTATACAAAAATATTAAAGCCTATAAATTAATGATATCAATGTATATGAGGATGTCATTTAAGATTGTTCCTAAAAATGACTTAGAAGTCACTTTTCATACTTTGAAACCATTTTTAAACTATTTTTTAAATAACATGTTGATAACTCGAAATGATATCTATCAGAGTTTTCTTTGCTGATTTTAATTTTAGCTTTTGTAGGACCTTGATATAGGCAAAACAAAACGAAAGTACTTCTTTAAGGTGGTTCTATGAGCTAGAATTAAAATAAATTCCAGCAAATAAAATTTAGATCTAACAACGTATAGAAGTATTCTTTGCCTTATTAGTCCCACTCCTGGACTATAAGCCTCTTTGCCATGAGGTTCCATACACCACCACGCTGGCCAAGTGTGGGTTGGTGCAGCCAGCGACGTTCTTTTTTTAAATAGCAACCATGCGGTTACCCATCCAAGTGCAAACTACTAGCAACCTTGCTGGAGTCTCGTTATTTATTGACCACGGGTATTTGTATTGCGTTGTGTCGCTGCTCATATAGGAGTATATCATTTACAAATGTGTCTAAAAATGGTATAAGAACGGTTGTCTCTACTTTGAAGTCGAGGGAGAATTTTTTCTGAGGGGGGATTGCAAAAGTACTTGAGCTCGTCGGCCGATAAATTTGGTTTTAATGCAGATGTTTTTATACAAAGAAGTTTCTGGAAGCCGCCTTAAAAACTAACACAGTCAAACTTCCTTAAGTCGAACCTACTATAATTCACATTTCCGTTGAGTGGAAACTATTGGAGTGCAGATTCTATCCTTTTCTATTGAGCGGTAGAAGGCGCAACGATATATGCAATAGTTTCAAATAATTTAAAACTATTGCAATTTGAATCAAATAATTTTAGAGGTTATGAAAATAAACATAGATGTGTAGCGCCATCTATTGTGTAGTAGCCACACTCATTACATTATCAGTTTTGAATGAAAATTCCAAAATATTGAAATACCAAAATATATCCCAAAATTTTGCACATTTGTGTAATGTTTGTATTTTCAAAACTATTCAACATTGATAGCTCGCACAACGTCATTCTATGAATTAAATATAGGGAAGTAGCATGAATTTAAGCACTCGGATTTTAAACATTCCCTATAGATATTCGGATATCTGCCGGTTAATTTAGTATAAATAAACAAAAAAATTTGCGGAATATTAGGAAATAAATTTTTTTTTTAAGTTTTAACACTAACCTACCGACCGCTCCACCTCTTCGCGTCCGATCTACCTCTACGCGCCCGATCTACCTTTTTGCGCAGCAGGTAGATTAATTTAAAATATAATGTAATAAAGGTAAAGTAAACGATGAAATTCTGAAATCAGAATGATATGTTAAGTTGCGGAATGTCGCGCCTAGCCCAAATTCCTTCACTTTATCTGGTGTGCCACTGCACCTGAATTTGAATTTCAGGGTTGGGTTTTGGGGCCCCCACCTTTCAACAAAGGCTATCGGTAACCAAGGTTGGTTTTACTCCTCCTTGGGTTGGTGATGGTCGTAGTTTTGAAATTATGACGAAAGGCATGTACGCAGATGTCTTTCTTGAAGAGCTGACAATGCTGATTTCGCGTCACCACCTGATCTCTAACATAGCTGGGTCTGGTGATATGAAAGAGAGAAATGAGGAGAAAATAGGCAAAAATTTGCATAAGTGGTCAAAGTTAGAAGCTCGTCTGGTGGATTTCCGTATCAGGGGGATTAGGCAATACGATGGTCGTAAATCCGTCAGCTTGCCCCTGCCATTGGCCTAACTACCTAAGGGGGGATTAGGCTGATCTGAGGTGAAATGCGCCTAAGTGTTGTGAGACTATATGAATCCACACGCACCGGAAACAGAATGCAGTAGTAAATCCGTCGCTAATCGAATATGAGCTTCAGATTGGTTGAGCTAATGAGAGACTGTGTTTTTCACAACACTTACATAAAGGGTTGCTTTGGAGGGCTAAACAATAATATTCTGCAAATTTTTTTGTTTATTTCTACTATATAAACCTTCAACTTTTAGAACATCTATAGAAAAATTCTAAAATGGAGGTGGTTAAATACGTGCTCTTCCCTAATTATAGCTTATTTATATGACTTCTGTGATATCTATGAATTCTATCGTGGTAAATAAATTTTCATCAATAAAAATTAGTGGTTTTTCTATTGTGCTACCACTATTGCGATAAATCGCAGCGGGTCCTCTCTTAATCCGAACAAAATGCCGACAAGTCGAAAATTTCGAAGAAACCATATTTTGTTATACACACACACACTATCGAGTTTTCTAAATTATTCTGGAACGGCCATTGTTTACTTGTTGTGTGAAGTGTTGACGTGCAGGTTACGGAGTTGTGCTATCATGTCGACGAAAAATATTTAAAAGAAATTTTTTTACAAACCAACGCTTCAATTTGTTTAATTTCGATCCGATTCATGATATCTTAAAACCTCTATCCTGTTCTCTATAAAAATTTGTATTTTACCATAAAAGTTTGACGATTTTCTATATTTTTCTTTATTATCGAAAATATTCGTGACATGGTTTTAGGTGATCGCAGATTTAAAGCACGTGAGATTGGTGAAGCTATGAACATATACAACGGTGCAACGGTTTCAATTTTGCACAATCATTTGGACATGAGAAAGCTATCAGCAAGATAGGTGGCCGCGTTTGTTAACTGATTATCAAAAATGCAAACGTGTGACTATTTCAATGCATAGTTTAAACTGTTTCAAGCTAATCCAAGCGAATTTATGCTTCGATTTGTTACTGTTGATGAAACATGAATTCAATATTATACGCCAGAAATAAAAGAACAGTCTAAACAATGGGTAGAAGCCGGTGGACGTGCTCCAAAGAAGCCAAAAACAGTGCCATCAGATGGAAAGATTATGGCAACTGTGTTTTGGGATGCACGGGGCATAATATTTATATATTATTGAGAAAAAGGTTAACCCGTAACAGGACTATATTATGCATCATTACTGGATCGACTTAATGAGGAAATCAAGTAGAAACTACCACATTCACAAAAGAAAAAAATACTTTTTCATCATGATGAAGCACCAGTTCATTCTTCGAAAATTACAATAGCAAAACTTGTAGAATTACGCTACGAATCACTTCCCCATCCACCATATTCCCCAGATTTGGCACCTTGTGATTACTTCCTGTTTCCAAATCTGAAAAAATGGTTTGGGGAAGAAGATTTCAAACAAATGATGAAGTAATTGTTGAAACTAACGCATATTTTGAAGGTTTTTGATAAATCATACTATACCGACGGTATTAAAAAACTTGAACATCATTGGAATAAGTTCATCCAGTCAAAAGGAGACTATGCTGAAAAACAATATAGAATTTGCCCCAAAAAAAATTCTTTGTTTCATTTTTACCCAACTTATTGAACTCCCCTCGTATCGTATGTAGACAAAAATAAAATACTGTAATAAAACATAATATTCTTTCAAATTAATACCTTTGGTGTGACTATAGCACACTGTCACAATGAACAGTCGTCACCATATGTATTGAGCACCCTGCGTATATTCCAAATTGAAACAGGTACTTAAAATTTTTGAACTTTTACCGGTAGGGCGGGTACAGGTAGAGATAACAAAAGCTTTTATATTCAAAAATGTAATTGTTTGGCGGGTAGGTATTGCATTATTTTTCAATTACGAACAGTTGTAATACGTGTTAGAAAATTTCGTTCAAAAAGGCAAACTTTGTTGTGATTTCTATTTTAACTGTATTATATAGTATAAGTGAAAGTGCCGTTATGCCGAAAAGTTGTCAATTAACCGAAGCTGAACGTGGTCAGATTGTGTTGTTGAATTCACAAGGTACGAGTCAGGTCAAAATATCCAAAAAAGTCGAGTGTTCATGAAGGGCTGTGCAATATACAATTAAGCGCTACCAGGACACTAATTCTTACAAAAATTGACCCAAAAGTGGACGAAAACGAATCACATCTTTTAGACAAGATCGATTGTTAGAAAGGTTATGTTTGAAAAACCGCAAATCAACAGGAAAAGACCTAGCTGCCGACTTAATGCAGCAGGGTAATATTAATATTTCGGCACGGACCGTAAGTAGACGCTTGGATGAAGCAAATTTGCACGGTAGAAGAGCAAGGCGTAAACCTTGATTAAGTGTGACGCATATGAAAACAAGGCTTACTTGGGCAAAAAAGTATAAAAACTTCATAGTGGATGATTGGGCCAAAGTAATTTGGTCTGACGAATCTAATTTTGAGGTACGCTTTATTTATTACATTTTTATTTATTTTTTATGCAAAAATTCGATAGTGTCCTTTTTCTAAAATTATACGCTTACAACAATTAGAGTTAATTATTTTGTTTATAATAATTACAGAAATTTCGCCATTCTGGAAATCAATATGTGCGTAGGAGGCTGGGGGAAACATTTAAACCGGGAACGTATTATCCCCACCGTCAAGCAGGGGGGGGTAGCATCATGATGTGGGGGTCCATGAATGCTACAGAGGTTGGAGAACTGAAAGTGTGCGATGGCCGGATGAATACCCGTACATATATTGAGACGTTGGAAGAGGTTCTGGAACCTTCCATTCTGAAATTATTTTCAGAAGAAGATCCGGATTACCTCTTTCAACAAGACAACGTACCTTGTCACAAATCAAAAGGTAGCATGCGTTGGTTTCCTGAAAATGGGATTCCATTGTTGGACTGGCCTCCACAATCACCAGATGTATCGCCCATTTAAAATTTATGGTATAAATAATGTTTTGAAGAGTGGACAAAGTTTACCGCAGAAGATTGTTTTAATCTAGTGAGTAGTATGCCTAGACGCGTTCAAACTGTCATAATAGCGAAAGGAGGTACAACCAAATATTTCATTTAATAAATATTTACCACATAAAAAGCATTTGCATTCATTAACCATCCAATTCCTGTCCAAAAAATTGAAATATTCGCATTAATTAAGGGTGCTCAATACATATGGCGACGATATATAATCATCCAAACACTTGGATATTGATGAAAAAGTTTACACTTTCACTATCACGATCATTCATTTTTATGTCACTCCTAAACGAGAAGCTTTCCGACTGCGAAATTTGGTATACGAGTAGCAAAACAGGTATAATAAAGATAATATATTTTTTTTAGAATTTTAAATTACACCTTCTTTCGGGAAGGGCCCACTGAAAGTGAAAATTTGGTTAGGGCTCCCACATTTTGACTTTAATTAATTATTTAATATCTGCATTGCAAAGAAAAAAATCGTGTCTCTATGTGGTACGATTTAGCCAGTGTATATAATTTATTAAAGCTCTAAAACAATGCGAGCGACGCACTTTAGGGGCAAATAAAAAATTACGGATATGCTTATTAGATATCAATTACAATTACATCAAGTTTCAATAAAATCGAATAGGGTCATCAAAATACGTTGGTTGATTTAATATGGGGTCTTCTATGCTAATATATTATTATTTAATCAGCTTGGGGACTAGGTTATCTTAAGAAATAATATACGCAATCTCCTAAATTCTAGCAAAATTGCATAGTTTTAATATAATATCCTGAAAACCTATAAATAATCTGAAAAGAAATTGACCTATCAGTTTTAGTTTTAAAGATATAAAAAACACTGAAAATTAATAAAACCGGTCGTCGCAATTTAAATTTCATTTGCCATGAAAATATCATCTTTTATGTATACCCATTTTATGTACTAGGTAGTATATAATTTATTGTTATAAATCCAGAAATTCAAATAATTATTTATAGCTCGGTAAACCTACCGCTTGTTATGAAAATACGCCATCTATATTACATATACAAAGTCGGTATAATTATGTTATTAATATCAGTTTGTGAAAATGTTTTCTTTTGAAAATGCGTAATTAACGAGAATAATAAATTATAAAATATCTTACATGGTTATAATAATTATTTCAACTTGAACGACATTTCAAAATCACAAATATCAACATGTGACAGGGGCTGTGACCTATGGAGGTTTCTTTCTTGGATTGCCCAAAACTACGTCATCATTTACCGCGATTTTTCCAGATTTAAATTTTTTAACCTCACTACCTTAAATAAAATGCATGAAGGAAGAAAATGGCGATTTAATTATACGTACATTTTCGGTTTCAATAAAAAAAATTTAGTACACAATTCCGGTGATAACAGATCAAGATATGTAATAATTTATTTATAATATGCAGTTCAGTGGTGCTCATCTATGTATATTCAACTGTTTGCAAAATCGTTTAAAATTTTATCCAGTCTTTCCTGGCCTACAAAGTTTTTCAACTGTCAAATTAGGGGTTACGAATTTAATCTGTCGCATTCTGAACTGGGGTTGAAATTGAAATTTCGTGCACTATCTCAACATTAGAGAGCATTTCGTTTACAAGAAATTAGATAATTGTATTAAACAGCACATTGACGTGCCGAATCTGAATATAAATCCAGCGATAAATATTCATTAATCACCCTGTTGAAAAATCATTTGCATGCGAAGTTGGTGAAATGAAACATCTATTCTATATAAATCAAACTCGAAACTTTACTTCATACTGCAGACAAACATATTTTAATATTTCCACAAAAAAGTATCTGAAATTTATATGGGTAAAAAACCATTCAAGCGCAGAAAACTTTCCGGAAAATTAAAAAAACGTAGATTTAAAAATTTATACACGTCATAAACCAGATTTTTGGTTCAAGATTTTAGCATAAATCAAGCTGAAAGCGTTATCTAAGTATTTACTTAAGAGAAAAACCATTCGTTTGACAAATTTGCAAATTCATGCTTAAAATTCGTTTAGGAAATCATACAGAAGAAAAAGTAGTTGTGGTATACTAAATTTAAATCGCTATTTAATAGTTTACTGTAAATTTATCGCGATACTCGGAAATGGAGGTCGAATGTAGTTTGAAATTAAAATTTTATTTTTTAACCACTAGGATATTTATTTCCTTTACGTTAATTGAGTGGTCAGAATTAGACCGAGTGTTCGGTGCTAATTTTGCAATGGAATATCTCTGATAATAAATTGGAAAGTTAGAAAATTTTTAATTTAGAATGTATTAGGTAGTTTATTATGCACCCAAAAATCTTCAAAATTGTGTATTATCAATATGTCACTGCTTCCGGTTACACCGGAAGTGATAATAACTTGTTTTCAAATCTTATTACATACTAAATTTCTAACTTTCCAATTAGCGGAAATGTTCCTTTGAACTCATTTAAATTTGAATAAAATTACATCCAAGTTCTTAAAGATCTATTTGAAATAGGTTTGAAGCTGAAATTTTCAGTAAGACGTAAAAATTTGATCACATAAATTTTCAGTTGTTTTTTAAATATAACAAAATTAATATTGCTATATTTTTTTAATCTATTTGATGTTAGGTATATCCTTGATACTATTTCTTACTCGCTAGTGCAATGTTAGAAGTTATGAAATAATCGTGAAAAATGATACAGAAAAATTAATGAAGCGTGAAGCCGTTAAAGGTGTAAATTATGAGTATTATGTAACTTAGAACAAGACAGTAAATATATTTTAAAAAAACTTTGTTTAACCAAGGTTACTTATACAATAATGCGTTAGCATTTATCTTGATTGAATTTTTATGGATTTTGTAATTAAAAATTAAATAATATAAACTAACCAATGACCAACATGGAGAATAACCGCCGTAAAATCTAAAAACCGCATATGATAAATAGCGTAGCCTGATGCGGCATGGTAATTTAGTTATACATTGCATGGTCTTTTATTTCCTGTACAAATCCAATTTCGAATAAATTACTTTGTTTTTAGTAGTTTAATTTTACCGAAGTTTGATATTACAACCAATTAGTGTTATTAACAGTGCAGGTTGATATGATAAAACATGAACAAATTTCAAAAATATTATATAGAAATATAATATACGAGGGAAGATCAACAAGTTCGGTAGAAATGGTATACTGAAAGGAGTTATAAAAAAATTCTCTAAGTTATTTGTAACAAAATCAAATAGAAAGCCAGTTTTCAAAAATTAAATTGATCCAAACAACAATTAGATTATCACTCAATTTTTAATAGTCGGCAGTTTTCACATTTATAAGAATGGAGAAACTCGAACACCGCGCTGTAACAAAATTTTTGACAAAAAAGGGTAAATGTGTAAAAAAAACTACAAAATGATAAGTTTGAAGTGTACAAAAAATCTTTACCTTCACTAAACACCAGTGGCGGCTCGTGACTTCTTTCAATGGGAGGGCACAAAATTTAAATAAACAGGATAAATATAAATGAGCCATTGAAAACCAGAGTGGTCTAAATCTAAAAACTATAATAGTAGATTAAATTAATATAAGAACATATTCCTCAAGTTAAAAATTTATATTTTCTATACTAGTTTCGAATTTGTTCTTCTTCAGTATACATTAAAAACTTCAGTTCAGCAAAAATATTCAACTAATGTTTAAACATTTAATTTTAAAATATTTAAAGTAAAATTTCAAAATAAAATAATTTTATGACTTTGACACTCTGGTTTTCAACGGCTCTAATGTATTCTTGTGTATCTTTAAAAATATTAATACTCTTCATTGTCAATCCAGATTGAGACGACCATTCTGGTCACCATGTGCTGGGGGGTATTCCATACCCCCCGGTCTCTGCTGCCACCGATTCTTTCTGATTTCATTTACAATATCGCCTCCTGACATTTTTTGATGAAATGACACAGAATGTGTCAATCAAGAGTCAGTGCGGCCTTTAGGGTCTCAGTGGGAAAAAGTAATGAATAAATAAATGAGAAAATAATTAATGGAAGCCTTTCTTGATAATGTTATCGGGCTGATAATTATTCACGCTATAATTTATTTATACAATGCTCCTCACCGAATGTGTCACGAAAGATTTTGTAAATTTAAAAAAACAATTCATATGCAAATTATTAATTCTAAATACATAATAGAACTTTTCTTTAATGTAACTATCCAACTAGAACGTGGTTGCCTTGGTTGTGCGGCCTAAAGGCCGCACTAAAGAGGGGATTAACGGATAAATTTGGGGTTATAGAAGCTATTATATTTTATGTACATAGTATTAAGTTTCAATAATTAATTTGTGAAATGAATATTAAAATAAAATTTAAGACTACCTAAAATTATCTGTATATAGGTATATAAGTCTAAGAGTCATTAGTTTCTTCCGATGGGGGGGGGGCTTAAATGAATGTAATGTCGTAAATTTACTGTTTTGAGGGGAGTTCCTTAACTAACCTATTCAATAAAGGCAGCTCGTGGTTTGCTTTAATTGGGGAGAGGGAGGATTGCAAATTACAATTTGTGCTCTTTAGGCAAGTATTTTAAATATGTACAACCGTTTATAGTAAAAGCGACATCGGATTGCCCAATATTCAGCGGCGTAACTCACTCACATTAAATAAAAATTTTCCGAGTGCTATTTGCTTATAGAGGCGCCCCATGGCCCTCCCCACACCAGCCACCATTGCTAAAAAGAATTTACAAGTGGGTACGGCTTTTAAAAGCAGAACAGGAGTTCTTAGAAGATGATCACCGCACCGGATGTCCTGCGGATGCAGTTAGTCACGAATATGTAAAAAGTCGAAAAATTATAAGTATTATCCACAAAATTCTATATGATCATCTTCATGTATTAAAAGTAAGTGTAAGATGGGTTTCAACTTTGTTGTCTCCTGAGCAGAAGCAATTTAGAACCAAAACTTCTGGGCAATTTTTGAAATTGTTCGAGGCTGATCTGAAAAAAGTTTTAAATAACATTATAACAGGTGATGAGACATGGATTCATTATTATAACTCCGAAGCCTAGCAAGAATCGATGCTGTGGAATAGAAAAGGGAAAGCTGCCACCTAAGCAGTTCAAAACTTCATCGTCTGCTGGCAAGATTATGGTCAGAATTTTTTTGGGATGCCGAGGAAATTCTGGTAATTAATTGCATACATTGCAAAGAGAGTATAACAGGCATCGATTATGCGCGAAGCTATCCAAGAAATGGCAAAATGAAACAAAAATATTTGCTTCTCCACGGCAATCTACCAGTTCACAAGTCGAAAGTTTCACAGGCTGCTATTAAAAAGTGTGGCTTGGAAGAAATAAATTACCCACGTTACAGTCCAGACCTGGTCCCTAGCGATAAATGTTTATTTCCAAATTTAAAAAAAGAATCACGAGGGATGGAATTTAATCCCGATGTTTGCTGTGGAAGCTATTTTGCGAAAGGTAATTGAAAAAAATTGTTTTTCAGTGGCTATATGAAAATTAATTCAAAGAAATCTCGAATGCCATGAGCTTCAAGGAGATTACGTCGAAAAATAAAATTGATTTTATTAAAATAATATTGATTCCCTATACCGAGCTTGTTGATTTCCCCTCGTATATCTCCTGTCTCTCGTTGTACCCTCATAGCTTCTAATCCTCTCTTCTATCTATTCAAAGTGTTTTCACATAATATATAGGTGACTTACTGTTCAACGTGGATACCGAACCACGGAAATAAACGATTTCGAACATGAGACCAGCAAGTATAACACAAAGAAAAATACATTTCCCAATATAATATGACTCGATAATCAAAATATAAAATTTTATTACGGATTTCAGCAGCAAAGAATGAGAAAATGGAAAAATAGAACAATAATCCTTTTAAAATCGCACAAAAATAATAACTCGCTCAATTGATACGTTAAAAGCTTCAATTTTTTATAAAATTCATTAAATTTTAACTTTTTGTAAAAATTTCATTTTTCCATTCTTTCTGAAATTTGATTTTATTTTAGGGAATATTAAGGTTGGTAAGACGGCGGTGGTACTCGCACGAGTGCTCAAGCAAACACAAAATATTAATGGAAAACAGCATCACTCAAGCGAATAAACAAGTTCGAATATCAATGCGTCAACAAATTTAGTTAAACTGCTCGACACAATGAAGATTCATAACCTAAGTTTGACACTCCATTTTACTTGTAGTTGTTGATTAATAGTTTAAGTTTTTAAACTTATCAGTTAAAGAACCATTTAATCACAGTTTGAGCCTAAAAGATTTTGTAAATTAACCTTACAGGTTAATTCTAATCTCTTAAAATGTTTGATTTTACAAAATGTTAGGTTAGGTAAGAAACAAACTGGAGTTGTCAAATATTTACAACAATAGCAGCGCTGCTAACCACGCCCACTTAAATTGTTAAGCTTGGTCGAACTATACTATGAAAACCGATAAATCGATATCAGTTCGTGCAATGAAGTTGCATCATATAATTTAAAAAAAATTGGAATTACCTGAAATTTTGAAAAAACATCGGATTACATCCACTCAGAAGTGCATTTCCAATAAGGTTAAAAATACCACTTCACAAATTTATTAAATTTTCCCTTTTTATTTTATCAACGCACGAAAATATTATATTTACACAACTTCCGCACATTTCACCTTTAGCTTAAGACATCCAACACTATGTAAACAGAAAAACAAATTTGTCGTCTTACATCGCTCACCTATAATGTAAATACGCATTTTAAAATGATTGATATTTTAACGTGTAGGTACGTCTTTCAACTGTGCTATCATGCAATATAAATAGCAGAGAAGCATTCGGGAGCGGTAACATTTCAAAGCTGATAATTATTCAATTTACCGACAATTTCAAAATTACAATTCGTTTGCGTTTATTATTTACCTTTCTCAATTTACTACATTAACCGGGTTTAAATTGGGAAATCGCTGCAAAAAAAAAATTTTTTTGTAATGTAATTTTAAAAGTTGCGCGCGTAAACACACAATCAGAACTCACAAATTAAAGATCCCAAGTGGTTACACTTGTTAAAAAACAAATACAGTTAAGGGTGCTTTTCAAGTGCCTTGTTACGTTTTTGTTAAACAAATGAAGTCCTTAAACCTCTTAAACGCTTATATTCAACTTTAATTTAATAATGGTTAGTCCTTTGTTATCTCGGATTGTTTCTATTTGAATAAAAATTGAATATCTCTCATCGTCCCACTTGAAATTTATCGTTTTAGAAATATTTAGCAGACATACTACTTGATAACTTAAAGTAATCGTAAACATTATACGTTGTTACGTCATTCACAATTTATTATGAATAGGCCATTAACTTTATTATTTATTAGCTATATTGTTAATTAAGCAAATGAGTGCTTTTCTAAATTAATTATGCATAATGTACACGTAAGTTTCTCAAATTCTAGCTACTTTCAAATTATTTGTAGCGTGGTTTGGATTCCACGTTAAGCTGCAGATCCTTACGTGATCAAGTAGAAACTGCTGGCTTATGATTCATTAGTGTGCATTTATAGACTATTTTGAGGGGGATTTTCTAGAAGGATTATAAAGCAGAATAAATTCCATTAGTAAAGAAATAATTTTTAAAGCAAGGAAAGTCCGAAAATAATTTTGAAAATGTTTTGTTAGATTAAATAGTTTTAAAAAATTGTTATATAAAAAAAGAATGATTTATATGTAGGTCAGGTGGATGTCAGTTCGTTCCGGTTAAGTTTAACCTACATTATGACGAGTTCTAGCCAAAAAGTTCATTATTCTGGAGAATATCAAAAAGCTATTTACTTTTCATCAAATTTTTAGTTAAAGGAACAATAAATTTAAAGCAAGTTTTTGAATAATAATTTTTTAAAGCTACATATACCTTCTAATCGAATGCCGTCATTACTACATTTGAAATTTAAACAATTTGAGTTTTACAAGAAGAAATTTATAAAGAGGCCATAACCCAAGGAAAACTTGGAATTGGGTAACTATTAATTACAGCTATTTAACCTGAGTACTAAATTAGCTATTATAACTATATAGCCGTTTATAGCAGTTGGCTATAAGCTGTAATCACTACACTGTTAAAAATTACAAAAATATTTAATAAATCATAAAACCTTGGTTTTTATTTTAATTTTCAACAGCGTAGGTACTTAATTAAACATTTCTTCATAACTTAAACTTTATTTTCACACACTTTTACAAACTTTCAAGCATGTAAAGCCCAAAAAAAATTTCAAAATTATAACTTTCTTTACAAATTTAGGCCTCTTACAATAAGGTTTAAAAGCAACTGTTCTACAAATTTCTGGCGTGACCGCCTGGTTGAGGATCATTCAGACATTCTTTATACATTTTTAAACATGCCTGCTTGTTTCTCAGGCTCAAAATTAAACTTCTTTTATACAAAATTTTTAGCGTGACCGCCTCGGTGAGGGTCAATCCGACTCTTTTTATTAACAAATTCCTGGCATGTCTACGCCGGCAAACGGCAACACACTGGCTTAAAAATTCGGCTCTACTAATGCATCTTTACCGTGAAAACATAGTGCCGACATTAACATTGAATTTTCCTAACAACAAATTTTCAAATTCAAATAAATAAAATCATTCATATTCGTACAAAATCAAATCTTAGCAGAAAAATCACGACAATGTAGATAAATTTATGTTTTACTTATCGGTGTCGCTAAATATTATAATTTTTTTTGGGTAACTTATTATTATAGTAATTTGTAACCCAGGTCAATATATCTAAAACTTTGTGTACATGTATTTCGATACCTTGGGAAGCTATGGGAAATGCTTTAAAATCATTAGGAAATATTTGAAATTCCTTATAAATCACCAGAATTTTGTTTGAATTCTTGTCGGAAATCATTGAAATTCTTTGGAAATTGTTGGAATACTATGAAAATCTTTGGGAATTCCGGAAAAAATCTTTACAATTCCAAATTACGAGTATTCGTTTAATTTTAATGCATTTTAAATCACGGGAATACATTTAAAATTACAGGAAATTCCTTGCAACTCAATGTAATTCTAAGCCTGCACATTTTGGCATTTGCTGGTCTTCCATTCTTTGCCAAGTTCTTTCCATTGGTGCTTACAGTATTTTACCTTGTAAAATATACCGAAAAGATCTGCAATTCTTCAGTTATGTCTTCATTTTTATTCGCGCCTATTAATGAAATAAATTTCATTTATTACATTTATTTCATTTATTTCATTTATTTCATTTATTTCATTTATTTCATTTATTTCATTTATTTCATTTATTTTATTTATTTCATTTATTTCATTTATTTCATTTATTTCATTTATTTCATTTATTTCATTTATTTCATTTATTTCATTTATTTCATTTATTTCATTTATTTGGTTTGGTGACAGCTGGCCCTGAGACACTTGGCCCTGCGACAACTCGCCTCGGACAACTGACCCTAGCGACAACTGGCCCTGGCGACAACTGGCCCTGGCGACAACTGGCCCTTGCGACAAATGGCCCTAGCGACAACTGGCCCTAGCGACAATTGGCCTTATGACTACTGGACTACTGGCCAGAAGCCAAATATTGCATTTCTATGAGAACTTTTACTTAAACCAAAGTTTATGAGTAACCGGTAAATCCACCTCTTCGCGGAAAATCCACCTCTTTGCGGCAGATTTAACTTTACGCGGAGATTTGTTTGTTTTTCATTTGTTTTCTAAAGAAATATCAAAAACTAACACTAACCTAACGGCAGATCCACTTCTTCGCGGAAGATCCACCTCTTTGCGGAAGATTTAACTTTACGTGAAGATTTAACTTTACGTGATGATTTAATTGTTTTTAATTGGTTTTCTAAAGAAATATCAAAAACTAACACTAACCTAACGGCAGATCCACCTCTTTGCGTAAGATTTAACTTTACCTGAAGATTAATTTGTTTTTAATTGGTTTTCTAAAGAAATATCAAGAACTAACACTAACCTAACGGCAGATCCACCTCTTCGCGGAAGATCCATCTCTTTGCGGAAGATTTAACATTACCTGCAGATTTAAAATTACCTGAAGATTTAACTTTACGTGAAGATTTATTTGTTTTTAATTGGTTTTCTAAAGAAATATCAAGAACTAACAGTAACCTAACGGCAGATCCACCTCTTCGCGGAAGATCCACCTCTTTGCGGAAGATTTAACATTACCTGAAGATTTAACTTTACGTGAAGATTTATTTGTTTTTAATTAGTTTTCTAAAGAAATATCAAAAACTAACACTAACCTAACGGCAGATCCACTTCTTCGCGGAATATCCACCTCTTTGCGGAAGATTTAACTTTACGTGAAGATTTAACTTTACGTAATGATTTAATTGTTTTTAATTGGTTTTCTAAACAAATATCAAGAACTAACACTAACCTAACGGCAGATCCACCTCTTCTCGGAAGATCCACCTTTATTTATTTAACCAGAAGCCAAATATTATATTTCTGTGAGAACTTTTACTAAAACCAACTTTTATGAGTTACCGGTAAATAATATGAAGTTAATTTGCATCTTTAAATTTTAAGGTGTTAAGTCGCAAAAAAACGCAAAACGCAATAATCAAGGTATAATAATCAAGAGGCAAAGTAGATTACTTTCCGATACTCACAATATGTAATATTCTGCAAATTGATACAGACTGAGGCCAGTAGTCACAAGGCCAGTTGTCGCTAGGGCCAGTTGTCGCAAGGGCCAGTTGTCGTCAGGGCCAGTTGTCGCCAGGGCCAGTTGTCGCCAAGGCCAGTTGTCGCTAGGGTCAGTTGACCGAGGCGAGTTGTCGCAGGGCCAAGTGTCTCAGGGCCAGCTGTCGGTACACGCATTTATTTCATTTATCTCATTTATTTCATTGTGCATTTATTTACTTTAATTCGTTTTGAATCACTGAGAATGATTCCTTGGAAATAATTTATTGTGAACCCTTATAAATCCTAGAAGTTTTCGGAAAATATTGTAATTCGTAATAAATTTCTGGAATTAAAAATCACTAGAAATTCATTATAATTCTTTGAAAATCATTGGAATTACTTGAAAATCAGCGGAATTCCTGTGAGTTATTTGGAATTGCGAATTGTGTGTATTTATTTACTTTTATTGAAATTTTAATCACCGATAATTCTTAAGAATTCCTTAAAAATACTTAGAATTCATCGTAAATTCATTTAATCCCTTGGAAGTTCTTGGAAATTCCTGTGAATGCTAAAGAATCCACAACGAATATCAGAAATTATTAGTATGAAATACTTTGGTAGTCTTAAAAATATTTGAATTTAACATTCTGAGTATTTATTTATTTTTTATTCTTATATGGAATTCCTCGGATATTATTGAAAATCTCTGAAATTATTTATTTGTAATTCCTTTGCAATTCCTATAAATCCCAAAGAACTCTTTGGAAATACCTGAAAATTCCTAAAACTATTTATTTGGAAATGATTACAATTCTTGAAAATCATTGCAGTTCATTCAAAAACATTTCAATTCTTAGTAAATATGTGGAATTCCAAATTATACCGATTTTTAAAACTTCTTTTAACTGAATTTAAATTATTGGGAATTCCTTGGAATTCCGAGTCCTTCGTACACAAATTTTTAAATATATTACCTGTCATTCATAACATTTGAGAATATTTGCATTGTGATTTCTAGTTTGCTTAAGGCAACTGATTTAAATGGAATTCGTCTTAAAATTTTGTGGTGCTAGCCCAGTAATTGCATGAAAGTACCAGGTTAAACTTCAGGTAAGGTATGTAGCTAAATTAAAATTAATACTGCAATATGCGCAAATAACTCTCCAATCCGGTAATATGAGTCAGGTGATTTAAATGCTGAAGGTGCTTTCTAGAACAGTAAGTAAAACAGTAGGTCCCCTAAACTCAACCTTAGACTTAATGTGGTAGAGCAGAATGCGTTTTTTTTCTAAGGAAAATGCCCCGATTTGTAGTTATAAAATAACTAAAACCATTTACTAAATCAGTCAAGACAATTGTAATAGTATGTTCAAATTTAGAATTTTAAATGTTCTGTTTCTCATGTGAAATATAAACTCCGATTTTAAAGCAATAACTTCGACCAATGGCCTTAATGGTTTAATGATGTTGTAATTGTGTGGATCTGGTCGGAATTTGAATATTTCTTTATGTACTTTCGAAAAATTTTAGTCCGCTGAAACTTCAATTTCTTTTTCATCAGCTCGATGATCTTTCAAACAACCAGTTCACTCCTGGACTAGAAGCCTCTCACCCTGAAGGGAAGGTTTAGGCCATACCCTACCACGCTGGTTAGTGCCAAATGCTGGTTAGTGGGGGAGCAGCCAGCGGCATTCTTTTTACATTAGTCACCACGTGGTCACCCATCCAAGTGCAAATCGTGAGCAACCGTGCTGGACTTTCGTGATCTACTACTGACATACATTGCTATTACTACTACATTTGCATTGCGCTACGTCGCTACTCCTTCAATTTAATAAAGTTAAACTGAATAATTTCTAATTATTTATTTTAAAATTTATTAAAAATGTCCCCGTCACCCCCTTCTAAGACATTTTGGTGATTGGTGATTGATTTTGATTGTTCTTTATATTTTTGTATAAGTACCTAATCGAAAAGAATTCAAATACTATTTTTGAAAATTTTGAGGAGTTCTGTTGCATCTCGAAACGTATTCTTTAAGTTCATGTGTGAGTTTTTTCCATTTTTATTTCCTAATTAAATGCTGAAAAACCATAAAAAACGGTGTGGTGGACCCGAGTTTCGGAGTTCAACGGCATGTACGAATGTAACTACTGACTTGTCGATAAATATTCTTTCAATCATTATTGTAAATAATTTTACCCCCTTCAGAAAAGGTATTCTTAGATTTATACCCTATATTGCTTAGTTCTCGAGATATTTGAGCAAAAAATATATCCTTACGTTTTTTGTTTATAATATTGTTAATTTTTTAAAGCAAACTAAATGCCCCTTAAACTCAAACCAATGCGATCCATGGTGTTTGAAACCTGGGAAGACTAATTGGGGATGCGATGTCTAATTGAAAAATAGCTTAATATAAAAAATAAATTTGAAGTCCAATTCTAATACACCGGAGTCTATAAATTTTTAATTTAAATAGATCGAAAGGCATTGCAATTGTTGCTTTAAATCTGACTTCTGAAGCAACCGGAATTTAGTAGTGAGCACGTATTAAGCAGATCTTTGATAAGATTATATAACCATTGAAATGTTGAGCAAAATTTTGATTGTTCGACTGACAATAATCACGACACGGTCTCCAATATAAACTGAAGACACTTATGATGAACTAATAAAGTCTGAAAAATTAAGTCTGAAAAAATTTCTTTTGATAGATTATCAAATTTATTGCCAATTAAAGAAATATGGTAAGTAAGACTATCAATAAAACTGTAAGTCCGCTATGTACTACTTATATGAAAATACTCTACAAGAAAATTTGGCCGTAAGAATCTTTACCCAAAATTTCGTCAACATTAATTTACAAATAATGCAACAATAAGCTCAAATGTAACCCTTAGAATATAGTCCTTGCTTGGCTATGAATTAACTCTTACACCCGTACATAAATAAGTCTTACTACAAGATATTTTATATAATTTAAGAAATTTTATCAATAAGGATGTGCTCTAGTCGCATTATCATGAATATTTATTTTCCGGATTTTCGCATCCGAATTATCAGAACCAAAGCGATACGACCTCAGTTTGAAACTTAATGACTGTGAAAACTACCAGAAAGTTTTTGGGCATCGTTTTACGTAAAATATTGAGGTAATGAACGAGTGTGAACATGTGTAGTAAATTAACGCTGTTTGTAAAAAGCTGAAAAAAGGAGTAAAAATGTCCTTGTGTGTATTTATGTTAATACCTCTGTTGACCGGTTTTCAGTAAGACAATTTTTACTGATGTAATATACCTATTATATGCTTTCAGGAAGAACGATTTAGTTGGAATCGATACCCTACATACCGTACTTTCGTAACCAGAAAAGCGTTGCAGTATTCAGGGGGCTCAAAGGAAAGTCGACAGGACTTAACCGTTTTGGTACTATAGAATTGGATATGATCTGATCTGAATGCTATGTAAATATGCAGATACAAAATATAAAATGTCTACAATGGTCAAGGATATAATCATTCCAATTCGAAAGGCTTTGCCTTGAATGAGAAAGCTACATAATGACATGTGACCTGTTTGTATCATAAAAATTAAATAGTTAGAAAGTTAATTGCTATACTCGAAAATGTGAGAATAAATAATTAAAGAATCAAATTGATGTGTTTGTAAACCGATAACAGTTTTGTTTTCTTTTGACAGATTTATCCCCTTCATCGTCAATTAATTAAGATTCAGCTATATGAGTTTACACAAGAGGCGCCATTACTTTTATAGCACCTCATACATATATTTCGGAAAAAACATAAAATTTAACCTGGTGATAAACATATATTTCAAGTTTCCAATAAATTTAGACATGGAAAAGCTGTAAAAGAAAATTCGTATCGATTCTGAAGAACCACTTCGCCAACTTTAATTTTAAGTTTAGTCATTAAAATTCCACGTTAATTGTTTTATTTAATTACACATTTTTAATGGTGAATAAATTATAACTTAACGGATTTATTTAGATGAGTTAATTGTTTTTATATCCGGATCAAATAAATTGTTTACGTAGGATCTAAGCAGATTGCATTATAATAGCTCCTTTGAGATTTCATTTGAAGGACTTCAGTCCTTCAAATAAGTTTCAAATTTTCTTATCGGCATCTAAAATTCTTTAGCTAGTCAAGTTGAAACATTTTATGTAGCTTGATTTTAAGAAAAGGAATTGGTAACATTGAACCTTGAACATTGTTTTCAAAATTAATTTAAAAGAAATATTTGCATGAATAAAATATAAGAATACATCTGCACAACGTGAGAATGAGTTAATCGAGAAAACTTTAGTTTTTCTTTTACTTTTTGAAATATACGAACGACGGAGTGGAAATTATTTACACATGGAAAGACAAGAAATTAAATTTTAACATTTAAACACCCGAGCATTCGGTAATGTATTTCTTCACACCTTACGTAAATTACATTTAGCCTGCTCTGAAGATAAGTATAATAATTAAGATTAAACATACAGGTAATTTGTTAAATTACAAGAATACGAGTGTAATAAAAATTTGTATGTAAATGAAAACGAAGAGCTACTACATGTAAATTAGAATAATTTCGAAGCAGAGTTGGAAAGCTCTTTAGTGACAACCACAATATAAATTTACACTATGCAACATTTCCTTCCACACATATCTAGCAGTTTATTGTAAAATTTGCATAAGGACTAAACAAGGAAATATAAAACATAAATTTCCACTTAAAAAATATGTATTTTTAATTTTGTATTTTTAATCAGACGGAAATTTATTATAATGTCATGGAAGTTGTTAGCACTTTAACACTAATATTTATCTAATGTTTATTTAAATTCTACATGCAATTTTTGCAATCAATAATACTCTTATCGGGTATAACAATGCGACGGAAGCAAAACTTCTTGATTATTTTTGTTCTAGTATTTTATCCGACCTGAGCTGCCGTTTTGTTGATTATTCACCGATTTTAGACCCTTTTCAGTACAGCAAGTTTATTTTCTTTGAAAAACTACTTTTCTAATTCCGCACGTTATTCCGAGCACTAGGCGCACAAAAACTTCGCCCATAGCCTTCTGCCGGTGTAAGCCCTAGGAAATGTGTCGATAGGCCAGGTTTCGTAACACTTATACCACCAAAAATGCAGGAGAGTTGAATGAAAGTCCCCTATGTGTTAATTTTTAGTTAACCCCGAAACAATACCCCGGTTCTGCTGGAATAATACCAGCAGAAACGAAGAAGCAATTGTCATTAATACCTAAACCTAAACGTTCGATGTAAATGATGCGCGGAGCAACACCAAACAATGGATACTAAATAGTATAGAAAGATGCCAAATCACAAGCACTTTCTTCTTCTGCTTGCTGTTGGCTTTGTGGAGCATTTTCTTGCCGAGTCTGCTTAATTTCCTTCGACTGGATGAGACTGGTGATTGAAATTTTTAGGGCCTGTGGCTACGAATCTTTATTTAGTTTGTCGTTTTTGGGTTTGTTTCTAACCATGATGAGCTACTTATTTAGAGTTGATTTTGGCAGCAGTATGGATCCCCACGCGTGGTTCGTGTACCCTTGTGGTATTGTTGGTGTTCGTCTAATTTATTGTTGTTGTTGGTTTTTGTGGCCCTTTTTATTTTCAATTTGGTAATTTTCTGGTGGGAATTGCTAATTGGTTCTTTACGGTGGCCATCATTGACATTGAGAGATCCAATTTTTTTGTTCGGTATTTCAATTATAACGGATGTCAAGAATTAAATTGAAAATATGTTGGTTTTCCATTGACCGTTTCAACACTGCTGTCACAAGTTGGAGGGGCTTCTTGTCACGCCAACGATTGATTCGACAGAAAATCCTCGAAGAGCAGGTCTTCCTTTACGAGATTGGCATTCAGGTCTTCATAGATATCTCTTATGACAATGACAATTTATCTGTTCAAACTTGAGTTGTTCAACGAGTTGATGTGACTTGCAATGTCATTCAGGATGAGTGGTTGCACCTTGGTTCGCCTATGTCTAATTTTTGTGGCGGTTTTTAGGGGAGATTACAATGGGATGTTAGAGGAGTGCTGGAAATATTTAAAGCAACCCTTGATGGTGGTGAAATATGGTTGATTGCTGCACCCCGGGATCGGATTATCGTCCATTTCCTCTTCTTTGGATTCGGCTTGAGCCAAGTTTGCACACTTGTTGTCCCGGCTTGAATTTGCATTGAGCGATGGAGAGCAGCTACATAGCGTAATGCAAATGACCGTGGTCAACAGATTACGAGAGTCCATCAGCAAGGTAGTTCACGGTTTGCACTTGGGTGGGTGACCGAGTGGTTCCTAATTCATAAAGAACGCCGCTGGCTGCTTCCTTACCAACCTGTATTCGGCGAGCGTGATAGCGTATGGTCTGAACCTCCCTCTCATGGGGGAAAAGCTTATAGTCCAGGAGTGGACTAAATGTTTGAAAGCACATCACCGAGCTGACCAAGAAGAATATGGAGCCTCGCTGGGATTGAAAAAGCGAGCACTCTTACTGTTTACCCAGCTAGTTTTTCGACTAAAGGTGAAACACCGTCGGTTGCCGGCTTTCCAGAATTGTTGGCAATTTTGATATTTTGAGTTTGAGATTCTCCTCGAGTTCGGCACGATCTTTCTCAATTACGGCACGCATTTCATAGACCTGCTGCAATTTGGTCGCACGGGAGTTGTCGTTCCTCTTCCAAATGTTTAATGCTCAAGAACAAGAACAACATAACGACGAAAGAGGAACGAGACTTAAAGCAATAAAAAAAATCGTTTTTCCAATATCTCCTCTGTCATCCATTTCCTCTTTCTGTTGCACACTGAAGTTTCCTGATGAAACGTGCGTGTTTTTAATAAGACTTGCTTTAACTCGTTTCATTGATCGTTGGCATCAGCAATATTAGTTTAAGGTATTTGGCTTAGACGGTCGTTGAGATCCAGTGTTACGACGACTTCCCTTATTTCGTCAACTCGTAGTCTCAGTATATCAATTGTGAATGGCCATTTTTGACACACTTTAATTTGAACTCCATATCAGCGACAAGAGGATTATGTTCCGAGCCTATATCTGCCCCTGGACACGTTGTTACTCTATTTACCCAGTTTCTGATTCTATTGCTTATCAGCAGGTAGTCAATGTAGTTCCTAGTTGATTCTGCGATAATTTGATTATCCGACGGCGATTTCCAACCATGCATTAGTTAACACCATTTCCGCTAGTTGACAGAACTGGTGTAATCTGTCTCCTCTCTCGTTGCTTACGCCCAAGCCATAATCCCCAATGTTCATATAGGCACTATCCCACACCTGGCCATCTGAGTTCGCTGATGCCCATGGTAGACTTCTACCATTCCACAACATCTAACACTCCACGTGCTCACGAATTTTGGACTTCACTATTGTGAGCGGGGAGATTCTTTTCCCCTGTTGTCCCTGTTCATTTAAGGGCTGCCTGGGACTAGGGGCCATATGTTTTTTGTTTCTCGCCATAGTGATTTCCTGGGAATGATATACCTAAATGATATAGTATTTCATGTAATATATAGAAAGTTCATAAATATACCATAAATCCGGAAAAACTGTAACAGAGGAAGATCGCCAAAAATATGGGTCAACCAAACAAAAGAACTAATAAATTGCGGACTACATGGGACAATTCGCCTGGCCGCGGACCGAGAAGCATAGAGAGACACTTTGAAGTCCATCAACACAATGACTGCACCATAAATAATATGTCACCAAACCCTCATTACGGAGATAGGACCGGCGATGAGGAGGAATACTGTTATTATTACCCTTCATAACAACTATATTATAAATTCGTCTTCATTTAAGTGTTATGTTCTACAGATTCTAACTAGCAAGGTATTGATTTATTAGAATATCTGACGAATCAAAGCAATAGTTTTGCTATTGGCAGTATTTACCTGCGTATTTGCATTGAAAAGTAATTAATATCTGAAAATTATTTCTTGATATAGGAAAATTCCGTTTAATGATAATTGGAAATTCAGTCAAAGTTTCAAATTTATTCAGTAGGTTTTTAATTAAAAGTTTTAGACGAAAACATTTTAAATTATTTACTATCATATGTAGGTAGCCCTAGAGTACCACTTTAAAGTTAAAATTCGATTAATGGTGTAATTTAATAAATTGGTCTAGAGAACCCCATTCATTGGGTTAAAATGTGCGTGAATTTGCTCTGTCGAAAAAAAAACTGCTGAATTACAAATTTTCCACGAGGTGAAAATTAATGGAATTAATTGTAATAATTATGGTGCAATTGTTGAATATAAAGTAATTTCAATTTACAAAGTTAACAATAACAGAGGAAATTTATAAGGTGTAATTAAAATTTTCAATTAATTTTACATTTTCTCCCAAGACTCGAGAACGATTATATCGGTATCCTATTTTACTCGGGCTGCTGGCTGTTACAAGTGAAACGAGTTTATACACTTATTTACCACTAAATTTTACAAACTTCAGACATCTGCAGTTTAGTATTTCAGATGTATTTCGTTTTTGTTGCTCAGTTCTAATTGCAGTGGCTATTCCCTGCAGTGAATTGAGTCACTACAATTTTAAATAACAAATTGGATTAACTCGACTAAAGTTGTAATGCTATTTTAAGTCGAATTTGTTAACATTAGTACTATGCCTGCATTAGTAGGACCACCAATTTTTGCGGTTAACTTCTACTTCATGAATATTATGATCACATAGCAGATTATATATACATCCGTGGTTTGCTAATGCCTTCAGTGGCGGCTCATGACTTGTTTCAATAGGAACGCACACCATTTAAAGGAAAAAGAAAATTATAATAACTCTTCATTGTCAAATTTCAAGTCAAAAATAGAAATCAGGGGGGTCTGGAATATCTCGAGTATAAAGACAAAGTACATGTTCTACTGTCTCATTTATTTCTTGAAATGCATGATATACTGTCGAACTGTCCTTCGTACATTTTTGCGCTTGGATTGAATAAAATAATCCGAAAGGGGTTTTTCGAGCTTTTTTACATAATTTCAAGGGAGGCCGCGATCGTTATTAGGTATTTGTGCTTGTGCTAGTGGGACATTGCAACAGGGCTGATTATCTAATCACTCAGTGCGGCATTTAGGACGCACAACCTGAGCAATTTTGAGTCAGTACGGCCCTAAAACACCACTTTTATTAATCTATTTGTTCATAACGTATCTCTCATTAATTTATTTTTTAGTTACCAACCTGAAAAAGTTTCTGCGTTTTCTTTAGTAGAAAAGCAATGAATAAGTAAATAAGAAGCTTAAATTAAAAACAAAATTCACAGCCAGAATTTTGTTAAGCCTTCAAAAAGCTACCAATGTTTAAAAGAGTGTATAAAAAATAGTATACATAGACCACTTAAAATGATAATGCATTTGAATGCATTACATAAAATTCCCTTTCCCTCAAACTCAACTTCGTACACCAGGCGTTTAAGATCTTACAAATTCATTATAAGTTCATAATGCTCAGCATTTGGTTCGGAACTAAAACATAAATAAAGCGCATTGCGGTCGTGGGTGCAAGTAACCGAAAATGAATCCTAACCATAATGCGATAATTTCCTGACTGCAGGAAGCAAAACAGTGTCGCAAACTTGCCTCTGCGACTTTTTGTTTCAACATAATTATTATAAACTTCACGTTAAATTTTGTGTTAATCTGTTTAAATTAGGCTATGTCTTTTCATGGACAGCTGTATTGGCTTTGTACAGAGCAAGAAATTCACGTTAAACATGCATAAATAACATAATAAGGTGGTTTATTAAGTGATGTAGTCATATTAAACATTTCAACCCTAATGAAACTCTTAGATTAATGTGATATGTAATCTATCAATATGTTAT
Organism: Podabrus alpinus; assembly: GCA_932274525.1. Lineage (NCBI taxonomy): Eukaryota > Metazoa > Arthropoda > Insecta > Coleoptera > Cantharidae > Podabrus > Podabrus alpinus. The sequence continues at coordinate 44,221,876 of OW026456.1, read as the reverse complement.
ATAGTACCTAAATGGAGGAAAATTAATTTTGTATATTAATTTATTTGGTTATTTCATGAAAATAAAGCACTCCCAGTAAAAACCAATTTCTGTTTAATTTAAATTAACAAAGTGATTTGTCATGAGTGATGGATTTATATAATTACAGGGCCTGACGAGACTTCACTGTGCGTCGCTAATTAATTAGTAGATACCAATTCAAGTTAGGCTACGTATAATTGTGGTGTACGAAGGGACGCTAAGGTGGAATCCACAAGGTTTTAGTAAAATTGGTGTGATCAGAAAACGACATGTAGATTCGCTCGTTTGAAAAATGATCATTTGGTATAATTAATAAGCCATAAAATGGAAAAACAAATATATCTTGATATAACTTGAGTAAGTTATTAATTTTGTATTCAACGTTTAAAAGAGAAGAGCCATAAAGTAACTGTGTGTCCGCCTTTTATTGCTTATGCGCTGCAGTCTGACCTGTAGCCATATCATCGATATATCTTGGCTAATTTGGTAAATTTAGACACATCGAACTTGTCATGAAATACTCTTAAAACTTTATAATTACTTTAGAATAATGCAACAAACAAATAATTAATTTTTTGAAAGTTTTAAAATTAATAATTTCTTTTCGTGTCAAAATGAACTAACGAAATGTATTTTAAAAGTTTTAATTGAATTGATGAAGTGTTGAAGTTAATTAATTGTTTAGTTTATTTCCATAATTTTCAAGTTTTAAAATGTAAATATGTTTCATAGGAAAGACAAATTATGGTATCAAGTAATGTAAATAACGGTTCATTTGAATGGGTGACCGTTTTGAGAACATATCTTTCGTTCGCTTATCAACTTGTCTATATTTGGTTTAGGATATGATATAAAGTCTAATGGCTCGAACACATTGGCGAGCAAAACTGCGAGCATATTGACGAGCTGCTCGCAGATCCGCGCGCTGAAAAGTTACGAGCTTTTTGACGGGAATCGATAGATGGTGGAGAAAATGCTCCGTAAATACTAGAGAACCGAATGACGAGAGGATCTGTGGGCAAATAGTGGGAGTAAACTGATATCTTTACAATGAACACAGTTACTTAATGTAAACATTTTTTCTGACCAAATGTAGAGATTTTTATCACATATTTGCTTATTTTAAATTTATTGATTGATAGATTGATTGATAAATAGATTCATAAATAGAGTGATAAATCTATATTGCCATGTCAATATGGCTCATTCACATACAACGCAATTAAATAGATTAAATTTTTCGAGAAAATTGTACTATCAATAAATTATAATAATTTACGTTTTTCAATAAAGGGCTGCTTGTATGAATAAACCAGATAGAAATAGTCGACCTACGTCAAACTGAGGATTAGACCATCTCTTGTATCTGTATTATATCAAGCAATTTCTGCGCAGAACGGTATACGCAACACTAAAATACTATGAACTCGTCTCTGCGCAGAAATTGCGACAAGAAATTGCCTTATGTAATACTGGCTTTAAAATACATTTACCTCGCTGTTAAAATAGTCAGTTATATAAAATATTGAAAGAAATTACAATACTTTTTATAATAAATTATAATAAATAAATCCACCCTTCCAGTCATTTAAATGAGTATATGTAAACTGCCCGGGCGATTGTAATCTCCACCGATGGTCAAGGGTTTCTATAATCCTATATGTAAGTTCCACCGCCTCATCGGGTGGGTCGAGGGTACAAAAATATAATCTCTTAATTGCTAAGCCAATAAGTACTTTTTTAAGTAGGTAATATTCCGAATAAATTATTAGGTCCTTTAATTTAAATTGGCGTTATATTTTGTATATATTTTTAACATGGAACATGTTTTTACGGTCGTTACCTCGCAAAAATCGACACCAAAAATCGACACCAAAAACCGACACCAAAAATTGACACCAAAAATCGACACAAAAAATTGACACCAAAAATCGACACCAAAAATCGGCACCACATGTATAATTCAAATTTATAGTTTATAATTTGAATAGAGTAGATTATCGAATAACATCTTCCCATTCACAATAATGAATTTTCTATAACAAAATTTTCATTACCAAAAATTTAAATCCGAAACCGATCGCAAAAAGAAAATTTGCTTATATAGTAAATTTTTATTACCAACACAAAAATTAAGGGATTATCCTATTATAACCAACACGGTTACACAACTGCGCCACACTTCGGAATACAGTAAGAAGAAGAAGACACGAGGTAGGCACCCCTAAATCTCGAGGAAAACTGTGATAAACGGTTTGGTACCGAAAAACATGTTCCATGTTAAAGATATTAGTTGGAGACTAAAATAGAAGGAACCCGGGGGTCCAGGGGGCAGAGCCCCCTTACGGGGTCAAGGGGGCAGAGCCCCCTTACGGGGTCAAGGGGGCAGAGCCCCTTTGCGAGGCGCGGAGCGCCGAGTTATTGTAATAAATATTACATCACGAATTTTGCTCAGTAGAAGTTGCGATTATAAATTGGGTTTGTTATCTGTGGGGGTTTTTTAAAAGTTTACTGTCGCATACCGCAACTATACTTTTAAAAGCTATATCCAGGATTTCTAGGATCCCGGTTGGGGTGGATGAATATTCCTCAAGTATGTTTAGCCCAAGTAACCATTGTCAAAACCGCCCGAAGAACCTAATGGAGTGGAGCGGAAGGCCCGTAGTAATCGATTATTATAAATTATCATAATCGATTATTCGAATTACGGTGATCCATTAATCGATTATATGCGCACCCCTAGTGACCATTTCGGCAGTGAGGATTTTCTATTAACCATCGGTGGAGATTACATATGTCCAACTGCCCTCATCCTCCAGGTAGATTTCCAAAAAGCATGTAAACTGCCCTCCGATCCAAAAGGTCAACATTTAGCTGATTTGTAAACCGCCCTCCACGGTTAAAAGGGATAAGAGGAGTTTACATACAGGATGAAACCAAGAATTTTTAATTACCGTTGACAACTCTGGACCGTACGCAGGATTTCTTTGCGGACAGTGTTTTTGTTGAGCGATCCAGATTCCTGACATTTCTGGTGCTTCTAACTTTTAACGTTCAACTTACGAAAACAAAATCGTTTACTAACACTAACCTAAGCTCGACCCAGCCGATACACCTCTGAGCGGCCGATTTACCTTTTCCCCCCAGTAGTTTGTCGCGAATAACTCTGCGACTTTTGAGACTCAAACGAAAATAATAGAAACTCATTGAGGTTTAAACGATGCTCTAACGTTTGACACCAAATTCACCCAAAAATTTGATATTGGGGGCGCCATCATGTCTACGCTCTCCTCCCCTTAGTTTTTTGCGAATGACTCCGCGACCTGTGAGACTCAATCTAAAATAAGGGAAGCTCATTTAGGCTCAAACGATGCTCTAACATTTGACACCATTTTTATAAAAAGATTCGAAACTGAGGGGCCACTGACATGCACCTGTTTACATGCAGGATCAAACCAAGAAATTGTAATTACCGTTTACAACTCAGGACTCGATGCAGAATTTCTTTGCGGGCGGTGTTTTTGTTGAGCCATCCAGATTCATGACATTTCTGGTGCTTCTAACTTTTAACGTTCAACTTGCGGAAAAAAAATCATTTCCTAACACTAACACTAACCTAAGCTCGACCCGACCGATACACCTCTGAGCGGTCGATTTACCTTCTCGCGCACCATTGATGAAAAACGGATGTAGATTTTTCTGGTGCTTCAAACTTTTAACGTTCAACTGCGAAAACAAATCGGTTTCTAACACTAACCTAAGATCGACCAGGCTGATGCACCTCTGAGTGGCCGATTTACCTTTTTGCGCAGCAGATAGTTTAAGGTAGTTTAATTTAAAAATTAATGTCCCTATAATGCATCACACGTGAAGTGAACGATGAAGTTCTGAGGTGAAATTACCGATGTGTAACATTCCAAATGTTACTAATGCCGGTCCTGCCGTCAATTTAATGATCAATTACAACTCGATCAAATTTATTTTCGAATTTTGCATTTTTATTTAACTATTTTTGTCGAAAGACCTTTCTTTAGTTTTTCTAACATGTATATAATTATTATTTCGTATGAAAAGATCAATTAAAATCAAATGCCATCAATTTTAATGCAGTACTAGTTTCTCCGGCGTATTAATGCGTCGAAGTTACTCGTCGGTGGATTTTATGCCGAATCAGGTTAGCGTTAAGCAAGTCGCAGATACTACACGCACTATTTTAGTCTCCTAGTTTTTTGACAATTTTAAAGTAATTTGTGATAATTACGAACAAGTTTTTTGTGTTAATACGTTCACCGAATGTCAAGTGACAATTCGAGTAATTTATTTCGAACCAACGATTTTTTTAATAATCGAAATATCGATTTATAAAAATCAAAGATCAAGTAAAGACGCCATTACAATGTCCAATCGATAGACGCAGTAGTAAACGGAATTATCCTGGCTACGCGCAGTCGAATTAGTGGTGGCCTGTCAAATTAAAATCATAACAAACTTTTGGAATTTAAAAACTGAGAAAGACGTTGACGACAATCAATTTCAATCTACTGAAGCAGAAACTATTTTCACTTATCTGCCAACTTGGAGAAAACATCCCGAAGACACATAGTATCATATTTTATTATTTTTTATTCAAATTTCAGATAAGAACTATAAAGTTCAATGTTTGCTTGTTAACAATTGGCTTATCGATTTGTATATGTGTTGTATTCTTTTAGAACCTTATTCAGAAATTGAATGTACCGAGAGGGGAAACTACAGATCTGTGGATTCCAACTACGTGCAATTTGTATCCATCGTAAACGTGAGTAATTGCATTACTCACAATATAAATTTGGTTTGCTTTGTGTTAACAACCTTTATTTCTGGTAGTTTGCTAACAACTTGTACTATTGCTTCCATTAACATTTTTGCTTTGGTTATTGGTGGCTCAGTTAAATAATATATGATCTGTGTATCAATTCATTTTAGTGAATCGTCACGACTTCGTCAAGACGAGGCTACGATCTTTTCAGACGAACACTCAATTATTTGTAAATATATTAATTATTGTAGTAATAAGTTTTTCATATTGTACCAAGAGATTTCGTTAAGTTCAATTATTGTCATTTTAAGTTACACTAAGAGTACAATTTATTTTCTGTTCACTCAAGAATTTTATTTTTATGTTTTCTTATTAAATGGTTATTGAACAATTAAGCATCGGTGTTTGTTTATTAACCCTTTTGGCGCCCCGAGCATTTAGTATCAGCAGCAAGAGAATACCGAACCCCGAACACTCGAATTACATCAGAGTAACCCTCGCTCTACGACTAAGGCATAAAAAACCAAGAGGTAGCCAACCTGTTCAACATCTACGGTTATCAAAGTGGACTTGTAACAACTAACGAGGAAGTGGTTATCCTTAACCACTTCACTCGGTCACTACACCCTACAATTCCCCGTCTAAACCGGACCTGTCTATTTAATAAGCCGTTCTTAAACTCTAACTGTTATAATCTCCTACTTACGTATAAGTAGGGATTATACAGTCCGAGGGCAGTTTACATGCAGACTTAAAAACCAAAACTGAAGAAAATAAAGAAAGGTTAATTTTGAGGGCAGTTTACATTACCCCGAGTGAATTGCGACAGCTATCTAATCTATCTTCTATATTAATATATTGATTTTTCCACGTCTCACCCCTAGTTAATTATGTTTCTTGCCATATAACATGTATGATATTAAACTAATGAGATGCCTCAAAAAATTTTCACCTCCAAAACTAACTTAAATTCACGTTTTTAAATTTTCCTGAAACAAACAATCTTCCATCTCACTTTTCATGCCAACACTGTTTAATTAAATATGTAAGAAATTAACTTCATAATTGTTTTGAATCTTAAATGAGATGCGTTTATGAGCGTGATGGACACATCCACAAATTAAGGCATTTATTTATATATAGATACCTGTTACCCAACCTATTCAAATATTTATTTCTCATTGGAAGTTTAAATTCGTTGATTAAAAATTAACTTTATTAAACAACTCATTAAGCATATTATTAGTAAATAGAATGTAATTATATTTGCATAGACGCAAATAAGAGTGTTAAAATCCCCTCTTTGAAGTTTCATTGAAATACCGACATTGAATGGCTCGCGGAAATTCTCGCAACTTTGTTGCAACTTTCCTGAGAACAAACAGGTGATACTTAAATACGCACAACTCTGCGCAGTTCGCCGATAAGCTTGCAGTTTAACTGTGATTTTACGGGTCTGTTCGGGATTTTGATAGTTCGTATACCGATGTCGACAGCTCGCAGAGAGATAAGAAACGCTCACACTTTTGTTGCAAGTTCGCCGAAATGCTCATGAAAAAGCTCGTGAGAGCGCTCGGCTTGCTTGGGGCTTGCATGTTTTAATTAGTGTACGTTTTCAAGGTTATTAGAAGATCAAATTTTGTTTTTAAGAGGTACTTATAATTTTTAGCAGATTCAGCTTCTCCACGAAGAAATACGAAGCAAAGAAGAAGTTGGAAATTTTTTTATCTGAATTAGATTTTTCATCATGAAGTTGCTTCTTGTTTCATGAAGAATCTAAATCTGGATTCGTGATTTATTATTTTCAGCTTTGCATTCATATCGAATATTACTTATGCTATTTCCAGAATTTCCAAATCCATTTCAACGAGAGGATTAGAAACCATAAAACATATTTTTGTATTTTTGGATTATATTTGAAAGGTCTCTTGCTGCAATTTTACTGCCCTGGGCCGTTGTTCTCCATTCGGTCACTCCTATCGCCTTCAGATCGTTCATCACCTGGTTCCACCATCCCACTCTCGGTCTTGCTCGTGTTCTATAATCGTTGAGTTTCCATAATGTTATATTTTTAACTATGTTATTATAACCATCCGATTTGCTGAGATTTTACATATCTAGCTACATCTTTGCTTACCATCTCTGCCGTCATAAGTAAGAAGGCAGTAAGTCAATTTTTTTCGAAATTGAGTTTTTTATATTTTTGAAATCAGCGTAAAAAACCGCATCTATCGTATATATATAAAACTCAATTTCGAAAAAAATTGACTTACTGCCTTCTTACTTATGACGGCAGATCTCTCATTCTATTTCATAATTTATTAGTATTCTTTGTTCGCCTATTTCATCCTTTTCGGATCTAGAATAGTGCACCGCTAGATCTACCTTATATCTCATAATCTCATTTGTCATTTCGTTCATTTGCCGGGTTTCAGTAACGTTCCCACGTTCCATGTGACCTTTCCTTCTTTCATCTTCGCGTTTTGTCTTTCTCTTCACCAGGTTCATCATTTCGCATTCGTCTTCTATCTCGATTTTCCATTTGCTTTGTCTTGTTATTACATATTTCATTTCCGACATTTGGAGCTCCCGTTTAAGACGTCACGGTCGCTCCATTTCCATCAGACACTTTTTTCTCTGGTATCTGTCGCTTCCACCAGCACCAGCTCTGAATCGTTGTCCTTCCATGTAAACATTTTTCTTTTTACATTGAACTTCCTACATCCCACCCTTACTTTTTCTCATTTGTGGTCTCTAATTTAGCATTCTCTATGGTTTTATCTTAAATAGCTTTATTATCTTTGGGTGTAAAGTCAATTTCAATAAATATCTTCGTAAATTTTAGTTTATGTTTATTTTCCATATCCGAAATCCTTTGAGTAAGATTTTTCAATTTAGCGAACACAATTTCTCTACCGGACAGTTTCCCTGTTTTGAAGGTTTCAGTCGCGTCTCTTTGAATTACTAATTTTCTTTATATGAAATGTTCAACTATATTATATTGTTTTTTCTTCTCCCATTTTCGTATTTTTCAATCTTACCTTCCAGTTTATCGCATCATCTTATTGTACAACTTTTCTTCCAATCGATTTACCTATCCTTTTGCTTTTCTGTCTTTCCTTAGTTTTCAGCTCCATAATTTCTTTGTTGTTGTGATTGAAAGCAGCATTAACTTTTTGTGTTAGAGCTCCTATCATTGAATTTCTCTCCTCCATTTCGTCTCTTTTAGGCTTTTGGCTGTTTCTGTAGAATTTGCTGATTGCTGCATTGAAAGTAGCATTAACTTTTTGTGTTAGAGCTAATATCTTTGTATTGAACTTGTAACCTGAAAACGAGCGAGCAGCGCATTTAAAAATTTCGACAAAATAGCACGGCAAACTTATAACAAAAATTTCTTGTCGTTACAATTATTTTTCTAAGTCGAATATTTTTCGAACAGATATTTTTAGGTCGGGTTATAAAACGAAAAGATTGAAAGTATAAATTAACGAACGAAATTACATTTAATAAACGAGTAGTATTATTGAAAAATTTTGAAAGAAAAGAAATAGCTGAGATTATTTTTATATACGTATATCGAATTTTACTATGAACCAAATACATTCACAGAGATTGACGTAGCATGTATCGTTCCTTCAAACCATCAACAGACAAACCATTGTTCCAGGACAATTCAATCCGCACGTCAACTCACGTAGATATTTATTTATGACATTAAATAGGACTCAGGGACACTTTTATTGAGATCTATAAACTCGTGCCTCGAGTTAGTATAAAAACAAACATATGCAGCGGTCGAACTGTGGGAATTATATACATTTTGTTCGTTATCTGCCCACGTGTCCAAAACAATCGACCAAGTGTTCATTTATTTGCATGGAAGGTATAGGGATTTCGCAATTTTATAACGCGACCGAGCATAGAACAAAAAGTTAAAAAGTGAACCTTTTTGATTTGAACATCGAGCAAAAAGTTGTTTATTTCGTGCACGTGTCTTGCAAAACTTCACGATGCACTTTATATAAATGAAGATAGAAGTGTGGCCGTCACACTCCTTTTGTCATCCAATTAGGATACGTCAAATTTGGTGTCTCGATTTTACAAATATTAAGATCCAATTAAAATGATCCAAATCAATCGCGTAGAGGGAATATTTATCCCCACGGCTAATTTTTGAGTCCAGAAATCATATAAAAGGCGCTACGGAACGCATTTTAGACAGAGATTCTGAGAGATCCAGAAGAATCCCATTGCCGTTCTCACGTACAGTCGCGCTGGTGGTATCGCTGAAAGGCGGAAGTGAACATAAAGTCTCGCAATTAAATTGAGATTTTTAAATCAATAACCATTCAGTTGTGCTTAACGTTTGTGTCTTCATTACACAGGTATTATTTAAACAATTTCGGGTGTATTTAAACAAATTAATGAACACTCCGAGTTATATCGTATTTAACGCAAATTTCGAGTTTATATAAATAATTAATGAACTGTATTCGAATTATTTCGTATTCGGCAACAACTTCCAGCTTATTCAAACAAACTATTGAACATTATTTCGAATTATTTCGCATTTAAACAATTTCGAGTGTATTCAAACAAATTATTGAACATTATTTCGAGTTATTTCGCATTTAAACAATTTAGAGTGTATTCAAACAAATTATTGAACATTATTTCGAATTATTTCGCATTTAAACAACTTCGAGTGTATTCAAACAAATTATTGAACATTATTTCGAGTCATTTAGTAGTTAACGCCAGTGTCGAGGATTATTTAAACAATTATCGGACGTAAGGCAAATAATTTGCCGTTTACGGTGACTCTTCATTACGTGCACCATCGGTTACACGACTCCTGTACACAGATGTTTAAACCGCGCTTCGCATTCATCGGCCAATCTTAAAGACAGGTGTTACATCATTGAAACATATTTGCATTCAAGCATTTTTTTTGTCGTTAACCATTTTTACGATAACGTGCTTTCCTACAGTGCCGGCTTTAAAGAAATTCAGTTTCTGGAGTAATCATTTAGTGCCTTATTTCGAACGGGCTTCCCTTTTTGTCGGGAAACGGGGCGACTAAATCACCCTGTTGTTCCATTCATTTCAACATTACGATTTGGAGAGATTTTGGAGTCTGGGAATCACACCAACTTTGCTGGCAGGATTTCCGACATTTTAGTCAACTCATTTCCGTATTGGGAGGACACAGCTGCCCCCAGCTGACGAGATTCTCACCTCTGGAGGTCTGTTCCAAAGACCTTGTCTGAAGGCCGAGCACCAGTAGCAGTATACGTAAGAAACTTTTAATTATTTTTAAGTTTTGTAATGTTAAGTGGTCACACCGACCACAGCTTATATTGACGGGTTTTCAACCCAAACCCCGAAGTCGATCGCAATCTCTTGTACTTCTTTTGTTATCAATTGGTTTTTATTGCCTCAAGGTAACGTAACTTTCATTACGCCAGTAAGGCGTGCATGTTTAGAATAGTTATTTCACGTAATATTTTACATTTAATATTAAAACTAAAGTTTGCTTTCCCGTTCATGGGAATCTTGTATTCAATTGGACAAGTAGTTCATAGATTAATTTTTGGTAATTAATACTTTCCGAAGTTGCATGTGATTCATTCAAGTAACTATTTGTATGGAGTGTGGTATTCAATACGCACCCCTCACGTATGGAATTTTCTGTCCATTCGCTACGAATTTTGTACAACAATACCTGTAAATTTGATAGTATTTTGTATATATATTTTGTCAAACCCCCCCCCCCTTGTGAAATTATTTTCATTATATTTATGTTATTTCCCATTTCTGTGTTTTATAATTGTGGTGTAGATGTTTATTTAGTTATTTTCACCGAAGGAAAGTTCGCCTCTTGTAAAGGTAGGGTCATTGGACGAGGCTTTTCCAGGGTGAGAATCAGCAGAAAGATCATCAAGTTGTCGCGTACCAGCTTAGAAGGTGTGATACTCCGTCCCCTTCAAATAGATTCATATCTTCGTACGCGTGGCGCCCATTTAAATCTCCCTCGTGTATATTATCCCCACCGATTTAGACATACTACCCCCTCGTGTAAATTATCCCCACCGATTTTGACCATTTTTCAAATCGCGATCGAGGATTGCCCGGTCGTCGATTGGAGACATACGACTCGCGACATCACGTCACACGACCCTTTGACTCTTTTCAACCACTCACCCCCTTCGCGGCTGGAGCTAGCCACCCTTATTTTATATCTGTTGAAAAGGTGTCGTGGAAGCGAATTGTATTGTAACAAACTTCACCATTACGCGTCTTTTGGACTTTTGTTCTGCTTCTGTAGTATTTGATGCTTTTCATTTTTCTTCGTTGTAATTTTTTGGTGGTATTTTACCTAATAGTATATCGCTCTTTTCGTTTCGATATTGTTGTGGTTCTGCTCTTTCCAAACTTATTCTAATGTTTCTTCCTGTTCCTTCTATTTCTGCGTGGTGTGTCACAGCCGTTCATTAATTCTATTCTTGTTAATTTCTTGTTTGACTATGTTGTAATTGTACGATATTTCGCCACGCAGGGCACTTCATGTCTATGAACTTGATGTGTTGTTTGTATTATTTGCGATTAAAGCGTTTACGCGATACTAACTACTTTTCCGAAGTTAGCACTTTATAATCTTTTTCAGTTACGTTTTACTTAATAGGTTAATTTTACTAACCAGCTTTTATTTCACTTCTTATTTCACAACTACTTTGAGCTCTTTAAAACACTAAACTTTCGCTCCTTAATTCGTAGATATCCACTACGCCTATACGTTGTTAAAAATCCTCACCTCCTCAGGATTAGTGATTAACGTGGTCAAAACTAATCTTAAGCATAATATATACATTTTAGTATAGCCTAAAAAATGCACACAAAACACTTGTTAGAACCAAAAAGCATGATTTTTCACTAGACAAATAATATACTGCCATGTATCGCTACTGTTTAACTCAAAATTTAATTTTTATAGCGGGAGAATGAGATGGCACTTAATTTAAAAAAAAATGCTCCGGCCAGCAATAAGAACTCTTCTAATTCAGGGTCAAAGGTGGGCTTATGAATCTGTCGAATGCTCATTTATGATTGTCTTAACTTAATGACTTTGCAAAAATACACGGGACAACAAACTTATTGTACCTTACACCTATTTGTTCTTTACTTCACTGCTGTAAATTTAATTGAAATAAAACGTAGTTATTTGCAAACCAAACAATGTAATTTATTGACAAATAAAATTATTTAGAAAAAACAAAAGATGAATTTTTAATAATTGGAATTAAATTAAATTTACAAAAACAATTAATAAAAAGTTTATAAATCCCCCAAATTTTAAATCACGCTCGAACTGATTTTATAATAAATGTTACTAAAAAGGTCGACACAATTATTGTGCTTACCGAAGTTTATCATAGTGCACCATCGATGTGTAGAACACTTAGCGGAACAAATGAAGTGGAGATGACTGCAGTTTTGGTCCAATTTCCATACTATGAAGATTCCAAACATAATTACTGACGAATTGAATTTCCTCGTTTCTCAGGATAAACGCTCAGGTAGGTCCATAAAATGTTAATCTTCAATAATCTTCCAATAATCAGTAACAGAACCATCAAAAACGTGACCATAAAAATTTATTAGCGGTCTCCAAAATTTCCCAAATATTTCCAAATATCAATCGGAACTTGACACTTCTTCTTCTAACTTCTTGAATCATCAATAAACATTTCATTTACAACCCAATAAGCGATTAATTAAAAACAATCTCCAAAATTCAACTTTCTCAAATTGACGTTTTCTCTCTACGGACATACAGAGAGAGTCCAAAATTACGTCCTGCCATCTCCATGTACGGAACGAGACTTCTTTTTTTGTTGTTCATCCCACCAAATTGTTTATCTGTCCGCGCACTATTCTTTAACGCACAATTATTATCTTAATTTTCAATGCCTGCACTTTTACAAATAAAAATTTATTTTAATTTAATTCCAAACTTTTCATGAAACAAAACAACCAAACCCTCTTTTGCTTTCACAACATTTTTGAGATACTTTGTGTGTACAAAATAACTACACTTGTTATTCTTTTTCAAAATTAGGTGATTCAAGCAGTTCCTTCTGAAGTTAAGAAAATCTAGGTGTAAATCTAATTTTCATAATGGTCTCTATCAATTGAATACTTAGTCATGAGCATTCCACAGGAAAATGACCCAATTACGCTAGACCACCCCGTATGGTAAACAGAACACGACAATACTTATATAATTCACTAAAGGTTTTGTTACAATGACATCTTCAGACATATTGAGTCTTCTTGAATATCAAGGCGTTTTGTTTTGTTTATTTGTTGCCATATTTATAGTAAATTCTTCTAATTCTGGGAATATGTCGTCTTCTCCATTTCCTTTCAAATGTTATATTGCCATCAACGCTGGTTGCCAATTGCCATAGCACCATTGTCCGCTGTATTCAAGGACCCAATATAAAATTTATTTGATCTGAGCCTAACCGGCTACATAGTAATGGGGTCCGTCAAGTTGGCCCTCCGTTTTTGGATTTTTTAATTTTTTGATGCCGATTAGAGGGGCTTGCGAAATGCTGGCGAATGATGTATATTATTTTGCCAGTGCTGGATTTGTTAATTTTTGTACTCTAACTTTTGCTCTCTAACTTTGCCTTTTGATTTAAGGAAAACTTTAGCACAACAGACCATATTCAAGCGGTGCGCTAACTTATAGAAAATTCAAACCAATATAACATTTCAATTCATCTATGGTTTATAGGCTTCCACAAGGCATTCGACTCCATTAAAACGAGTTCTGCTAAGATCTGTGGATTGAGCCAGAATGGACAGATACTGTAATATGTCACTCCAATGTATCATTGACTATTAAACTTGACGAAGATAGAAAAACCGCTGAGGTATTCTTGAAAAGGGGAGTTCGGTAAGTACTAAACATTATCTCCAAATTTTTTGGAAGATATTTTCAAAAGGGTTATTATGTGAGAAGGAAGGCATAAAAATTGATGAGTCATACTTCAGCCATCGAAATTCGCTGATGATATTGTTCTGGTGTCTAGTGATCCAGGGAGCTTTAAGAGATGCTCCGAGAACTTAAGCAAACATTCAAAGAAATGGATACAACGATTAATAAAGATAAAACCAAGATTATGAGCCTAGATGACGGTCAGCTAATTAAAATTGGCAAAGACAATCAAACTATGGAAATAATGTGAAGAATTGGGCAAACTTGGGCAACTTTTGGAAAGTTACGACACATTTTAATAAACACAAAACTACCAATTAATTTGAAACGCCAAGTTTATGGCAAGTATGTTCTGCCGGAAGCCACGTATGTCCTATAGACAATAACCTCAAATATGGTATCTATCCGACAGACAAAATCAGAAACGATTTGATTAGAGAAAGGATTGAAGTTACCCACGTGGTTCGACGAGTGGCGATTCTGAAGTGATGGTGGGCTACACATGTGGCAACACAAGAGAAGGAGCGATAGACACTGAAAATGATTTATATTTCAATGGAGGCAAAGTGAAGTGTGGCACGACATCAAGGAAACACCGGGTACAATTGGCAACAATTCGCACAAGATACAAAGAAGTGAACAGGAAAAGGAGAGATCTACGTTCAGGAGTGGACAGAAAACAGCTGAAGAAAGAGATTTAGTAGCAAATTTTCATAAATAAAATTTTCTAATATGTTACAATTCTTTCTTCTTCTTCTTTAAGTGCCGTGCCTGATTTCAGACGTAGGCGACCTCTCTCTTATGCATGTGTTGTGCTTTTGAAGTATTATCACACACATAGGGGACCTACTGCTTAACGCGGGCTCCGAACCGCGGGAAGTGTATACACTTCATCTCCAGAGAGGCTGTACCAGGCAGATTACACCTCGGTGATTTGCCATTGCCTTCCGAGGGGAGACGGTCAGAATAAAGTTTTACTGAGCCCGGAGTTGAACCAGGTATTTAGCATTAGCAGCAACGCACTTAACTGCTAAGCTGGCGACCGTCTCTATGTTTTAATAGTTTTGTTAAATTAATAGGATTGGAATTTATAAAATAAATTGTAAATAAATAAATCTATAAATTATTAGAAATTTCAAAAATATGGGATGTAGTAGCACTGATGAATTTTAATTATACAGGGCTGAACGTAATGAAATTAAATAATTTAGTGAGTTTTACTAGGAAACTATGATATTGTGTTTTCATATCTTTGCTTAAAATTTTCATATGCTACGAGTACATACAACTTTATTATAACTGTTGAATAGATAATAAATATGAACTCCAGTTAATAATACTTAAATTTATAATAATAATAAAGTCTTTTGAAGATATTACTATTTAATATCTTTCAAAACTTTAATATTACTTTAAAAACAAAAATTGAATGGCAGCTACGAATGCTAGTAAAATATGCCACTATTGAAAAACAAAGTAAAACACAATATATTATTCCAGAATTTTTAAGAAAAATTTTAGTGTTACTACATAAAAATGTCCTTTATCCAGTTGAATGTGAAATTTTGCAAACAGGACACGAGGTTAAGTTTAACGTCACAATGAAATTCATGATCGTAAAGGTTTTTTTAAATCGCTCCAAACTATAATACAATTTTATGGGGTTTACCACTTTAGTAAAAATTTTTTATAGCGATTCCTTTCCTAAACCCAAGCTAAATTTAGATAATTAAATTTGCATAAAATCTCGATCCTAATATTACTTTGCAGCCGTACAAGATTTTTAATAAGGGAATTAAATTTAATGTAAAAATAAATTAGCTCGATTAAGAAAAACCGGCTCTAATAAAACAATTTGCTATAATATTCTGCAGTACAGAAATGGATGCACCTGAATATTGCAGTACGAGAATTATATCTTCTTTATAGCATAAATTTGAGGTAACAATAAAGTTTTAAGAGATTCATACAAATGCAATTTTGTCAAATATGCAATAGTCATGCCAAATATCTCACGTGCATTGCACGATATTGATACTTGCAGTTATACAATTTTCAAATATAATAAAACTGAATTAATTTTTTCCTTCTTACACTCAGAAGAGAATACAATAAATTTTTAATTCTTTTATTCCCCAAGGTGCCGTACTAGATTTTACGAGCAGTAACTTCGAAAATCTAATTTGAAATATGTAATGCAAATATGTTATTAACAACTTTCCAAAGTTTCAAACTTTATGCCATTAAAGACGAGTGCGTATTATTTGTTACTCTATAAAGAACTGCAGTAATTACCTACATAAATTCAAAATTAAATTTTCAATTAATGTTAAAATTTCAGCTATATCACTTGTTTTCCAGAAGGAATATTTTAGCACTTAATTGGAACGTAACTGAGATTTTAATACACAAATTCAATATTTCAGGAAACCATGAATTGGAAATTATTTTCACCAACTACCTTTTCATTATCGACGACACCGTTAAATAATATTTACTCAAGTCGTAAGCGCTTTTTGGAGTGTTGGGAATTATCTAGTCTGGGTAAAATATAAGTTCAAATTTGTAAACCAACAATTTAGTTTTCCAGGAGATTATACAACTTTTGTATGTAAAATTAATAACATAATTACAAGACATTATGAAACCATACCACCGTGAAATTTATTACCCACTTTGCGGGGTATGATTAAAATATAATGAATAATAATTTATTAAAAATTAAATTATCGTAGCGTAAACATAAAGTGAAAATCAACGATGAAAGTTTGTTTGTTTTGAACCACCCTGTATTTTGTGTGAAAACAAAAGTTGGTATTGCTGATCTCATTTATTTTGTAGGTCTCTGCGGCACATTTTTATTTTCGTAGTGGTACTTTAAACAATTATTATTCTTTTAGCTTTTTACCACATCGTTTTCTTTCGTTATAGTTTTTTTATAGTTTATTTTATAATCATTGAATAGAATAGAATCATTGAACATTGAATGTCATTTGAAAGTTTTGTGTGAAAATTTATCAGAATTTTAAGCGAAAATTTTAAATTTTATATATTCCTTCGTATAGCAAACTTCTCGCTACCAACCCCCACTTGGCGATGTGGTAGGGTATTGTTTGAATCTTGAGGGAGAGACTTATAGTCCAAGAGTGGACTAGATGTGTCCGAGAATAGTCACAACCTGGTGGTATCTAATGTGAAATCATTTTATACTGCTAGATATTTCTTCCCGGGCAAGACTAAATAAATTGGTCGGTTACCGTCTGATTCAAATTTTCTATATTAGTTTCTCAAAAGAGCTGCTTATTTTCTAATTTAGAAAGAGTAGCGTGGGCACTGCAAGCCAAAGTAGGGGGTGTAGATTTTATTACTCTTAAAATTAATCGCATTGTGAAATCTAGCAAATAATCAACAGATCGAGTGTGGGAGCTTAGTGCCCATACATTAAGAAAAGCACTAACAGCACGAGAGAAGTAAAATACTCGAAGATTTGTGGAGTACAGGGTTTGGGCAATCCCAGCCCTCAAAATCTGGCCGATCTAAATGTTCGAATATTTTCCCCTTCCTGAATGGCTATTGGATTGATTATTCATCGAAATAAGACTCATTTTAACGCATAAAGTCTAATTTTGGTATAAAAATCTTTAATTTCTTTAATTTTACGCGCATTTCTGAGAATTTTTGCGTTCATAAATCATCGAAATAAGACGCATTTCAACGCACAAAGTCTAATTTTCTTTTAAAAAAAACTTCTTTTCTGTTATTCTAACGAGCGTTACTACGAGCAAAAGGCGTACGGTCACGCAACTCTCATGCAACGCCCCTACACTTTCGCCGTATACGCCCTAGGGAAATACTCGAAACTAGATATTAATCCCAACAATTTCCGTAGAGCAAGCTGTGGTCCCACCTGGCCAATCTAAAATTGAACTCTCTCCTTAGTTCAAAAATCGTTACGATGTCGTTAAGTCGGATGGTTTGTCATAAATTTATTGCAATACCTCTGCTAGATTGTCAGCATCAGAGAAGCTGTAAGTTGTAAATCTGAAGATATATAAATTTAATACAAGAGGGGCCAATATAGAACCTTGCGGAAGACCATTGTTTAAGACCACATTTAAGTGAATTCTAAATAATCGATTCGATAAATTGATCGTCGTTTTACATGTCAAAATTTGGAAAACTTCAATAATAGTCCAGTATTCCACAATGTATCGTAGTCAATGCTTAAACTTGATCACAACCATTTGTAGCAAGACCGCAAACCAGCCTGGCTAAAATTTGAATTCATGTAAGGCAATAGATTATTTATCATCTTTATTGAAGATTTCCATGGGAAAGATTTCGTGTTTTGCTATTTATGTATTACAGGCAATTTCTAATGCCTAACACGGAAAGTGAAGAAGAAGAACAACGATTTCCATCTAATTGTTATATTTATTCCTAATTTTCTTGGAATATTCCTTCAGAATAGGTGCTACTTTAATTTGTAGTTAAATTAATAAAAGTTGACTGGGGGTGAAATCTTCAACTTAATTTCTAATTGTTCATTTTATATTCTTTGTGGTTTAGCCCACATTTGGAATTTAAAGTCGTGCGATCCCCACATTTTTGTGGATTTGTTTTTCTAATTTATTTGTTTTATGAACTTCATCTGGCACACTGAAATACTACCAGCAATTTTTTTTTATAGTTAGCAGCGAGACAACCACATGGGCGCGAAATCAGCTACATTCCCACGCTTTTGATTTTAAATATAAAAGCTAGCGGTTCTTAACAATATCAATAATTTTGGCTTTCGAGACAATGACGTAGATTTTCATTGCCTATAAAGCAGCTTAATTAATACTGATATTATAATAATTTCCACAATACTTTTTATATGAACTTCTAAGTTCAATTTGTAACCAGTCATTATATTTATAATTCAATGGATACCTAAATCGGAATGTTATCAATTTTTGACGTGAATACGTCTATAAAATCGGTAGCGTGTTTAAAAATTTAATAAAAATATGTAACGAAAATTGTGTGTGGGTACGATAAGTGTAGAAATGATAAATTTTGAATTGTCATTATTCAGCAAAAGCTTGGAAGTTGTTTGCATGTTTTCAAATGGATGTTATCCGATCGGTAGACCTGAGCGAAAACGGGTAACCTGCGACGACGGATTCACGTTAAACTATACGGCCATGTCCCCGAACATAGCCTACTTTGTAATTTTTTTTACAATCGAATCGATTATTCAAAAATCACTTCTAAATTTAAATAAAATTTCCCAACACAATCTTCTTGATAAAAACAATCACTAACAAATGAACGAAAAAATTGATATACTACTAAATTTATCGATTAATAATAATTATAAACTTAATACAAAATTAATATTATTAAACCGACTAATTGTAACTGGTGGTTTTGATGCAAAATTTATCAAAGGACCCCTGGTCAGAAGTTGCAAACTTTTTTGTTGTGAAACCAAAAACGACACTGTTATTGATTCCATTACCAAATAGTGCCATAAACAATTTTTTAAGACCAAACGACTTAAAATATAACTTCGGATGTTCAGTTGCAATTGTAATGTAAGATCTTGGAAAAACAGGTTTTAATAGCAAAAATAATTTAATTTGAGGAGGAAATCCAAAATATGTGTTTTAGTTTAAAACATTTACATTTTGTAATAAAAAAGTTCGCATCATTATATGTACAATAATCAATTGAGGCCAATGAGACGCGGCCGTTTCGTCGCAGAGACGTTTCAACGCGGGCCTTTTTAATATATAGACTCATTTCACTCCCAATATATTGACATACAATTTTAAAAGGGTAAACATTTTGGCAAACTTCTAAAACTTAATTATTAACAAAATACAAAGTTAAAATTAATTGCTCATTGCATCATATAAAATTTGAAAGCATCAAAGATTCTCGAAATGATAACCAATAAATATTAGACAATTGAAACAAGGGTAGAATTTTGTGCTCTTGTGGCAAGCAATTGTAAATTGTGTTAGGGTAAATAATTTTGTTCAAATTTTGTACATCTGAAAATATTTTAAAATTAAGTACAATTTTAAATGCGGTGCGCGATTGTTTACAAAAAGTTGGTATTACCTGTATATCGAAAATTTTGAGTAATTATGGTCCAATGCGCGGGATTTGGAGTGGATTACGTCCAGCTCGAAGGAAGCAAGGGCATGAGGTCAGTAAGGCAGTCGACGTTTAACCACCGTAGAGTGTGGGTCAAATTTTAGAGTCCAGCGACGACCACTGAAGTGGAAGGACTGAATTATAAGAGGTTAAAAAGTTACCTCGAGAGTTGAAATTTTTGTAACTACCGAAAAAGGTAATTGTTATTGATTATAAAGTGAATTTGGTGCGAACAAGTAGTTCGATTATAAATTGATTAAATTGGCGTATTCTGGATACCGAAGATTTATCGAAAATTAATTAATACAATTTGAGCACATGCAGAAATTATCACAAAAATTTGGAACACAAGGAGAACAATAAGAGAATCAGAGGAAGGAGGCGATGATGCATTGATGGAGTAGATTCAAATTAGACAATGGTACAAGATCATTTGGATTTTTCAAGAATAAAGGAAAAGTTGTACATCTAAAAATGGACTTAAGGCGCTATGGAAGAAGAAGAATATGACCATTTATTTATAAGCAACGAAACAGAAAATTAAATCCAAGAAGTCTTCACAAATAAAGCCCACCCGAATCAAACGGAGGCGTCCTTCAAGTTTTACAGTAGGGGAGGGGGCGAAGACAAAGAGTTATCTATTGACCCCCCATATAGAAACTTCGTGTGCTGGAGTCAAACATTTAAGTTTTTTATGGTTTCCTAAGCGACCCATTGTAATACATTGAATTTACTTTACATGCGGCAACTCGTATATACAGTTTAAATATCGAAAATCGTTATGATCTGATGCGGTGTCCGACCATTCGTGTGGACTCCCCCCCCCCCCAAAGGTTTTGTAAATAAAATATTATAATTTTCTGTGTGAAAGGTCTTTGTACTTGTCTTTGCTCCTTCATTTTTATTTAAATACCAATTTAAACAAGTTGGGGCGGAAACAAATTATTTACGTATGATAGTTTGAAGGATTAAACAGTTATGTATCTAATTGGTCAATTTGTTTTGTCATCCTAAAAATTAAGATTGCTGTCGATTATGAGATTATGAAATTTATCTATTCCTAATGCACCTTTCATTGGTTCATTTGTTAGCTACTAACCTTAAGGAGTTACAGTGCGGGCTTTAGGCCGCACAACCATGACCTTCTAGTATTATTATAAACATGCAACTCATAGTAGTTTCATTTTTGTAAATATGGATATAATCTTCGTTTCATTTATTACTAACACCTTCTAAATAAAAAAAATCTTGTTGCCTCCGGGAAGGGGAGGGATTCTAAAAAATTATCACATAACTATTTACTAAAATTAAATGACATAATTTATGAACGACTCTTGAAATCGACGATTTGTACTAACCTAAGCAGCAAATAACGTATAACATAATCATCATTTTTTTTATAAGAAGGAAAGAAATAATACTTCATAACAAGCAGATTAGATTAAAATTCTAAGACACATTAGGAATTTAATTTGAAAAAAAAACGCCAACTTCTGAGAAATGCAAACTTTATATATTTTCTACTGTTATAAAGGGTCTGCCTCAACTGCTACGTTGAGATGTCCTCGCATTACAGCGTAGCTGCATCGAAATGTCTCAGCATCGAAATGTCTTTGCTGCGAAACGTCCTGAAGTCGAAAAGGCAACGTCGAAATATCGATGTCCAATGGTTCCATTCCGTACAATAGTATCATATTACCACAATTCCAATGGCACACTATAAATTTGTTAACCTAATTATATTCGCTCAATAATTTTATTCATCAATATAATCGAAAACGGGGAGCCCTGTTTTTTTAGAATCTAGATGCATGCGCCGCACCTCCCATCTGGCCGGCCCTGACTGCGAGCTTACAAGAATTGCCACATCGGTCCCTCAATTAATCCATTTTTTCAACTATCTCATCTTTCTTAGATGACAATTCGGGAACAACTTCCACGATAAGAGTCCGGAATTAACTGGATTTAGGAACCTGACCAATAACTAATTATCAATAGACGTTTAAGATGATATTTGAATTTTAACCAATGAAAAAATTGATACTCATGAAAAATGACTCAAAGCAGGAAACACTCTTATGAAAATAAATAACAATAAACCTTAAAATTTTATTTTATATGAAAGGTCGCCAAAATTCGGAAAAAATGTTGTAAGTCTAAAAATTGCATCAAATGTCCCTACCCAATAAATATTTTAGCCTGCGAATAGCCTGTAAACAGCCTGTCAGGTACAGCCTGTCCCTGTGCCTGTACCTGCGGCAGCCTCAATAACACCCTGACACAGGTACGAAACAGCTTAAGTGGCGCAAGAAATAGCCGGTGTTAAACTTGATTACAGGCACCAAATAGCCTGCGGTTAACTCATCGCAGGTAAAAAATTACCCTAATGGCAGCCTCATGGCAGCCCTGACACAGGCCTGCGGTTAGCCTGCGGTTAGCCTGCGGTTACCTTTATCGCAGGCAAAAAAAAAGCCTGCATTAAACTTTATCGCAGGCTCGAGGCAGCGCCTGGCACAAAAATAATTTATATAGATTAAATTTCGTTTAATAAATTTAATTTACTATAATCAATTTTGAAAATCAAAATAAAAAAATTTAATTTTTTTAATTTACATTTATTTTATTTCTTCGTTTCAGCTGCTAATTTTACAATTTTAACTCTACAACATATAATTTTTTATTTTACCCGTTTTTTTTAATATTTGTAGGACCTTGTAATATTTCTAATATCTAATATTTATTGGTTGATGATGTTGTCGTCCTTCTTTGTTCTTGGAGTCTGAAAAATCTGAAATTAAATGTTGAATTTTTGAAATAAAATTCTTACCCTTACCGAGGATCGAACCCTGGACCTTTGCCTTCCATGTACCACCGCGTTGCCGTCTGAGCCACGTAGAACTGTTTATTTTAGTTGTGATAAAATTATAAGTCGAGGGAATTACTTTTATAAGAAAAAAAATTCTAATCGGATCTAATTTCGTAGATGTCTCATTGTAACGTTTGATGGTTCGATATATCAATTTTAAATTTAAATTATTTATAATATAATATATTTTAATGTTAAATATTTTTCACATTTCAATATTAGTTTTCTTTTCTACAATATTTTTGTTTTCGACATACCACGTGGGTGTTCATAAAAATTTGTATTTTTATATCTTATTTCACTATTACACCTTCTTATTATTTGTCATAATTAATTAATTTTAATTTTAACAATAATTAATTTAATTTAAATACTTTTAATCACAAATAAGCATAATATATATTTATAATAACATGTAACCAATGAGTAACAAGCGTTATTTATTTATTTATTTATTTATTTATTTATTTAAAGATTTAGACACACTCCTAACAGTAAAAACTAATTACAAGGAGTGTGTATACAAATGTATATATATATATATACCAACTATAATACCGTTATGTTAACGGTGAAATGTTTCTTAATTCTGATTGGATAAAACTGTTTTAAAAGACGGAATTATAATTCATTGCTATTTAATTATTAATTTTATAATATATTATATTTTAATGTTAAATATTTTTCACATTTCAATATTAGTTTTCTTTTCTACAATATTTTTGTTTTCGACATACCACGTGGGTGTTCATAAAAATTTGTATTTTTATATCTTATTCACTAAAAATTTTTATTTATTAAAATACACTTTCCACTGTATGTGTGAACAGAATTTTTCCTAACAGCATTCGGAAAAAGAACAAACGCCGATAATTATTAAATGTTTAAAAATCGAGCTCCGAGCAACACGTGTACACACTTATACCAGGTTATTATAATGAATATGCATTTTTCAATTTCTGAAAATATATATTCCAAGATACCGTTAATTTACCTTGATTAATTTTTACAATTAAAAATTATTTAAATTTTCCAGAAACTTTTAGAAAAAAATATTCGTGAGTCATCAATCGCAAATAAAATTTTGGCAGTGTAAACCTGTAAAAATTTTAACCAAACTATTGGTACTGAGAGGCCCCGGGTTCAAATCTCAGAAACCCACAATTTTTTTTTACACTTTTGTGTATTAAGTTTTATATGTAATTTATTAAAAATTTTTATTTATTAAAATACACTTTCCACTGTATGTGTGAACAGAATTTTTTCTAACAGCATTCGGAAAAAGAACAAACGCCGATAATTATTAAATGTTTAAAAATGCAGCTCCGAGCAACACGTGTACACACTTATACCAGGTTATTATAATGAATATGCATTTTTCAATTTCTGAAAATATATATTCCAAGATACCGTTAATTTACCTTGATTAATTTTTACAATCAAATTTTTTTTCAAAAAAATGTTATGTTGTTTTATGCCGATAAATTACCTAACGGCAGGGGCTGTCGCAGGTTAAATTATTAGCTAAATTGCAGGCACAGATAAATAACCTAACGACAGGGCTGCCGCAGGTTAAATTATTAGCTAAATTGCAGGCACAGATAAATAACATAACCGCAGGGCTGCCGCAGGTTAAATTATTAGCTAATTACAGGCCCAGATAAATAACCCAACGGCAGGCCTGACGCAGGGCTGCCGCAGGTTAAATTATTAGCTAATTACAGGCCCAGATAAATAACCCAACGGCAGGCCTGACGCAGGCTAAATTACCGGTTAAATGCAGGCACAGACAAATTGCAGGCCTGACACAGGCCTGTGTCAGGTGCAGGCTATTTACAGGCTATTTGCAGGCTAAAAATGTTACTTGGGTAAAGCATTGCAAAACAAAATAAAAGATCCCAAGACCTCCTACGCTGATTTCTATCGCATATGTTTCTACATTAAATTAAGACATTGGAGTTTTTTTTACATTTTTCGGTAACGATTTAGGGACATTTGATGCAATTATTGGAATAAAAACATTTTTTTCTGAATAAAAACTTAAAAGTGCTAAGCTACATGGAACTTTGCATTTTAGAATATGAAAAATATTGATAACGAATGACATAAATTAGAATAATTAATTTTAATTGATGGTACTCCTACTCTACTGTACGGCTCGGAAAATTGGACAATGAAGAAAAGAGATCTCCAAAAGATTCATATATAATATGAAATTCTTGCGAGCATTAAAAGGGTGTAGAAGAGAGGACAGATTCAGAAATGACAACATACGAGAGGAGCTGGGCTCATTCGGTGGGCACAACGACAATTGGAGGAAATATTCAACCCGTTTGAACGAGGACAGAATACCCGGGATAGCTTTAGAATATAGCCCTAAAGGAAGAAGAAGCGTTGAAAAACCGAGGAAACGTTGGTGAAGCCAGGTAAAGCGCCTAATCCTGGAATGAATGATGAATTTATGCAATGATGTTACGAAATAAAAAGTAATTTGAAGTTAGGATATTTAACTATCAGTTATATACAAAATTTAATACGGACTCAGGGTACCGCAGAGAATGGAATTTTTCATCAGAAAAGCCTATCTATGATGATACCAAATACAAACTAATATCTCCACGTAGTGCACTTCTATTACGAAAGCACGACGGAACGAACCTGGTTGAGCAATTGGCCATCGAACGCTGATTGGTTAGAACATGATATTCGGAACTGATATTGGATCAGGACAAAGAATGCCGTTAATCTTGTTCACTTAACCTACGTCAAGTGTTTCTCACATAAACTTTGCGTACACCTCTGAGTGGTTTTTCTTGAAGTGACTGCTTGTCACGTAGCAATGAGCTTAGGAACCTACACTTGTTGATACTAACCCTTAAGTAAAATGGTGGTCTCTCATGAGGGGATCCTGCGTTAATACCCACTTGAGGAACCATACACTCCGAGGACTAAATCCCTCTTTTCATCAGTAGATATGACACTGGGACATGGTAGGTCATAACGTTGAGAGGAGCAACCAGTTTGTTTCCATAATAGCTTGATGGTCCCAACCAGAATGCGATACCAATGTGAGATGGGTGGCCTTATGGGGTTATTCGCCCTTCCTCGCTACGGTGTTGGGTTTGCAGTAATTCTGGGTAGGGAATATAGGCTTACCAAGTGGGTGTCGTCATACATTCGACATTCTAGGGCGTGCGAGTTACGACAATCAATAATTCCGGCGTCGACCCGTTAGGAAGCAGGTAATTGGAAAGTAATATGACCCTGATTTAGAGTAAATATGGATCTTTCACATCCTGATAAAATAAGTTGCCGTTAAATTGGTCGTACGATCATGTGAAAAACTTTCTGGGGGTACAATGGGAGCCATCCTGTGTGTTTTCATACGATTCTATCATGTAAATTGAAACCTTCTCCTATTTGTCATAACGATCCGATAGCTAATTGTAGCGAATTTGTGATGAGAATGAATAGATTAACTATAGTCTCAAGGTCTCGTGTTAAGCTTTATCTCCAAGTCCGAAACTGATTAGTAATGGACTGGCATACGTATCTTTAAGTTTATAGTGAAATTTCTTTCACCTATAGGTAAGAAGTCTTCTTCTTAGCCATTTCCGCTAACTGCCTGACGTAAGCCTTTCCTATGGCAAGGGTTAAGGCAATATCCAACCATACTGCATAAGTACGTGTTGACAGGGTAACAACTAAAAGCGGCGTTACTTATATTGGTCACCAGTGGTCACCCATCAAACTGCATACCTCTACTTTTCAATTTGTAATGAGCCCCAAGCCTTTCAAAATAGCTGAAATAACAATTTATTGTCATTTAAGCATCTGGGCTCGGCCAGGGTACCCATTCGGGACCGGTATTATTTTCACTTTTTATTAATGATGTCAAACTTGTATTTAGGCATAGTAAATTTTTATTTTTTGCCGATGACTGTAAGATATATAGTGCGATTAGAGAGAGTGGGGATCGATATAGAGTTCAATCTGATCTCAATAGTTTCACTTTCTGGTGTAAAGAGAATGGCTTAAATGTCAACATTAAGAAGTGTAAGAGAATACTATTTTCCAGGCAGAGGGATCCATTTATAAACTTTAATTATAATATTGACGGTATCCTAATTGATAGTGTAACCCTTATGAAGGATCTCGGTGTCATTCTCGATGCCAAATTGTCGTACGTTGCCCATATTGATAACATTGTGTCGAGATCAAGCAGATTACTTGGATTTATTAAGCGATCTACTGAGCAGTTCTCTAATCTAAGAAGTATTAACTTATTATTTGTAAGTCTGATAAGGCCAATTCTAGAATACTGTTCGATTATATGGTCACCCTCTGTCACCCTCTGACTGTCATATTAAGCGAATTGAAAAAGTACAGAGGAAGTTTATCAAGTACCTGTGTTATAAGGCTGGTATGGATTACGATTCAGATAATTACTCTTTCCTAAATAATTATTTTTCACTACCTGAATTGGAAAAGCGTAGAGATTATTTCAGTGCTATGTTTGCATTCAAAGTCTTGAATAATTTGATTAAATGTCCGCAGATACTTGATTGCTTCTCATTGAACACTCCCACTCACTTGTTGAGGTCGCATGATTTATTGAATGTTGCATATCATCGCACAAACTATGGTCAGAGGTCTACTTTGAATAGGGTAGTTGTGGCGACAAATAGGATTGTAGACTGCGATATTTTCTGTGATTCTTTGATTAGTTTCAAAAACAGACTGAGATCTGGAATGTAATTATGATGCCACAAATTTATGAATTATGTATTTAGTTTTCTCTCCTGTTTAAATGTAATTACAAGATATTAGTCGTTAATAAATGATATTATTATTATTTATTATTTTAGTGTGTAGTTAAACCCCCGAATTTAACTAGTACCAATTTTAACTTGGGATATATTATTTTATGTTTTTATATGGCCCAGATTTTGTAATTTATGCAACACCACTTTCATCTTGCGACGAATTTTTGAGTCGTCAACATCAACCTAGACACTGCCCGTTACCTTGTGGTCTGGCGGTGCTTGAGACACCACCGCATTGACCTCGATTTTGGCGCCTGGAGTTTTATTTTTGTCCGTCTTATAAGTGGGGATAATTTCCGTCGGTCACCTTTGGTGTAGTTTCTCGCGAGTGAAGACGTGTTTGGTCAGCGTGCGTAGTACAGATATATCTGAAGATAATCGTTTTAATAAATTTTAAAAATCATTTGTTATATTCAGCAAGCTATCAAAGTGCATTTGGGTACGACGATATTTGCGTGCTACTGCAGATATTACAAATCGTTACGTTGTAATTTTGCCAGATTCGATTTCGTTATCAAGAAGACGTTTTCCATCTAATTGGTGTTATTGCGCACGCCTGAAGCCAGTGGAGGATTTGTTGACCATAGTTGGTAACATTGTTAGTTCCTGTCAAATTCTTTCAATTAACTTCAAAGTCTCGCGAGAAATTTAACTGCACCAAATTCTATTTGTGAATCCGTTGGTCTTCAGTGGTTGTGTCCGTCTAAATTAATTGTCTGAAGTGCGTATTGATTACCATTACAATCTACCGCCCGAGGTTTCAGAGAAACTGCTATTTTTCAAATGTTTTGGTCACTCAAGTGAGGGTTCAACTCTGTCCTTGGTTGCGTTTCCGACACCATTTTTTTACCTGTCTGCTGTTCGACCAAACCTTCGCCGAAGCATTGGGGTCGCTCGATCAAGAACCATCCAAGAAGGCGTTACCTGTCCGTCCGGTGACCTGAGGTTGTTTCGGAGAAGCAAGTCACATCTCAGTCTCGCAGCAGTCTCCGGCATTGGAGTGTTTCGTCGTCTGACTTAGCCAGGGTAAGTCGGCTTACATTTTCATTGTTTTGAGGATTGTATGTTATTGCGAGATATTTTTTTATCAATTAAATAGAGGGTGTGTGTTGTTTTTACCACCCTCATTATTAGTAGCTCTTCGAGGCAACGTTCTGGTTTACCGGCGACAGTTTGATCGTACGCTGTTTTTTTAATTTGTTTGGTTGATTCCCATCAGGAGTCAACGTTTTCATATTTGTATTGTGCCACTAATTTACCTGTTTAACCGTTGTCGTTATTGTTGACTACCATTTTGTGTGTCATTAAATTGTTAACTTTACTACCGTTTTTTATTTCCCTTGCAATCGGAATCCACGGCTCTCGCACACCGACGTTACCAACTAAAGAGCTAGCTTAACTTCCCCCTCTGGGCTCACCACGTTGTAAAGTGGAGTTCGTCACTTCACATGGGAGGAATCCTTCTTTCTCGTTTGCCGTCCTCTCATTAGGGACGGGGAGAAACAAAGGGGTTTGTTTCAATCTTTCGTCATAACGAAGTAACTTTCTTCTTCCTTTGTTTAATAATTGTTTAATATATTATAAAATAGATAAATACAATAATTCTATTAATTTCATTTAGATTTATTTTTATCCACAAGTTGTTCAAACTAATTCGGGTATATCAATAATTTTGTAAAAATTATATAATATTACAAAGATATATTAGTGTTCCTTCCGACATAAACTTCAAGAAGATATTTTTAAAAGCGTTTTTATAAAGAACTTCTTTTAGCAATCATCAAAAGCCTGACAAGTGATTGATATAATATACATATAGCAGGTCACAATTTATTGGTGTCTGTTGAAAATAAATAATATGTAGAATACCCACCGAAAAATATATGCACGTATTTCAAGTTAAAATACTACTTTTGCTTACGGTTAGAAAACCTACAATTTTAGTACTGTTTCCATTTTCCTAGTCAATGCTTTTAAAACGATAAACCAGCAAATGCTCTTTCGAGTTTCGGTGTATGTAGGTTGATTATGATGGTTTGAGTTGAATAATTTCTAATAGACAAAAACCCTGCACTATCCAACTTTATTCATAAACCTTAGTTGCTACAGTACGTGTTTGAAGTAGCTAAGTGGATTTGTCCTCAGTCCGATGCCTTTGTGAATTACGATAGGCTAAGACCCATTTTATTGAGTTTGTATAATTTTCAAAGAGACATAATTTTTGTTTAGATTGAATGATTTCGGCTTCGCTAAAATATCACATTTTAGTATGAGGCTGATATTCCATACTTTTCAAGTTTTGGTGACTTTCTTTGATTATGATAAAATCAATAGAAAGCAACAAAGAAGGAAAAAATTTAAATAAAATGAAAATCGATCACAAAATTTCTTACTGGACATCCTAAAATATAAATTTCATTAAAAATTATCCTGCTAGGAAATTGGAAAATTCTTCAAAAGAAAAATATACTCCCTTTTTTCATGAAAATACGTCTTATCTACAACGTCAGCAGCTCTTAAACAATAATGCAAACAAATCTCGAGGTTTTTAAAAACAAGGTCCACGATTTTGTCAACCATCTAAGAGCAACAATTGATGTGCCAATATAATTGTTGGAAATTAGTAATCAATTTTCTTCTGTAACAAAGCTCTATGTCGCGATTCTTGTGTCGCGCACTCTCCTTGTTTAGTAATTTTTAATAAAGCAAACGAAACACTTTGATTTGTTATTGTTTAATTAACTGGTTAACTTCTAAAGTTTATTTTAATAAAATTCATAAATTAGACGATAATTTTTTCGGCAAATAAAGATAATTCATTTTTTTTCCTATAATAAAATGATTAATTTAGAATGGACTAACTTAGGGATATTATAAATTGGCAATGAACTACATTCTGAAGTAACAGTAAATTATAAATAATTGGTACTCACAAAATTTCCAATCAATACTTTTGGTATTAATCCACATTGATCACAGTTTCTCAACACCACAACCGGTACATAAAGTTGTCTTCTTTAACATATTCCACACAGATGTTAATAAGTGGTTGATGAAACTTCAAAACCAAACAAAATATTACTACATGCGATGCACGTTTTCCCCGAAGCAGACTTACTTATTTAGAATAACGAGAATTTCTAACATAAACGAAACTTTAAATTATCATTCCATAATTTAATCTAAATTAAACAAACGGTTGTTAATAAGTTCTTCTATTAGTTTTACTTATTAATGATTTAATAATGTAATCGTCACATTCGGGTGGGTCATAAATATTTTACTCGGTCGTGCAGTTAGACCGCGTTATGTTTTATCTGCATGGTAAACTCTTGATTAACCAGCTTTTTCTTTCAAATCAATTTATTATAATTATTTCTATAAAAAGGAATGACTTCCCCGGTGGAGATGTTAAGATCATGTCCTGAGTTACATTGAACTCAGTTAACTAACATTAAAATAAAATAAACTGTAATGAAGAAATCAAGGAATAAATATTGGTGCATGTCAGTGCCCCCCCCCCTCCCACACATAAATAATTGTAATATTTTAATAATATTCGTGTCAAGGGGCGGGGAGAAAGGGGAGTACACCTTATTATATTTTCTTAGTCATTTTGAATTTTTATGTAAATCGATGTCAAACGATAGAACTTAAAAAAAATTCTATAATCATCATTTTAATTTCATACTTGACAAAGTTTTGATGACGGCTGCATTGGGCCCGGATCCGTTTTATTCCGGCAAGACCCATCTTGACAGAAGAAAAACCATGACCATCGTTATGGTCGCGGCTACATTCAACCCAGATCGGATCCAATTGAACCCTACTTGACGGAAGACAACAGATATGTATATTCTTATAGCCGTTCAGTCAACCCAGACAGAACTGAGCAGAACAGGACGGGCATTTTAAATTGAAATAAAGAAAAACATGAAAATTTTTATAAGGTAATATCAAGTAACAAGAATTGAGAAAATTTAAAAACTATTGCTCCTTTTTTTCTGAGAAGGGTTTATTAGATTTTAAATGTGCCATTTCGTTATCTAATCATTGCTTACTAGAAAAATTATGGTACTCTTCCTTTTCAGGTTATAAGAAATGATTCTGAAGGTAATATCAGTGCCAACAATCAAATGAGCCTCGAAATCAGCACATTATTATAATTATGCTGAAAATAAAAATACCCCTCATGAATGATATTAATTAATGCAGAAATCAGTAACTGGAATCCAAATAAGTCCGGTATTTAACTCTGAACTTCAACGGATTAGCATCGAAGAAATTCAAAATTAGTTCTCTATTGCAATTGAGAAAATTGTCTATGGTTCTGGAAATTTAGCTGAAAAGGTCGTAGAACAACATATTTAGTAAATCCTTCAGAATAACTTATCTCAAATTAAAAAAAGGTGAATCTTCGGAAATCGAGTCTGAAGTTCCTGTCATGAATTGAATTTTTAACTTGTTGAAAATTATTCTTTAAAACAAAATTAATTCAAAAAAGCAGGTGTTCAATAACTTCGTAATATTTTTAAAAGAAGAATTTTATTACTACGTATGAAAAAGTTTTCATGTTTATTATCGTTAATTAATACCGGCAATGGTTTTTAATACCGTTATGTCTTTAGTTCAACACCTATTACACACCTTAATATTATGCACTATTTACCAGCATCGCTTTGAGTTGCCCTTAGCTCCTTGTTTTTTAAACCGAGCAGTGAGTACAAACTACCGGCTCTAAAGGTAGTAACCGGTACCGGTTATATAGCTTTTGCTTTAAATAAGCTTTCAGAAGTTCTTCTTTCGGTTACACGTCCATATTTAACCATTAATGCGTAAATTGCTTGAAGTTATCGAAAATTTCAAATATCCATCACTTTGAAAACCAGAAATTAAAATGATTTTTGTTATCAAAAACTAGAAAACTGTAATTTGTAGAGTTAAAAAAGTCTTCCATAATATTGTTTAATTTTTATTTATTCACGATTTCTAATAGAGTTGGCAGTGAGAGAAATATTTCTTAGAGGTTAGGTAAAACTAACTTAAGTCGAGAAACGTAACTTTTCAGTACCTATAAGTAAAAAAGTAATCCTTTTACATCAATTCAATATTTAAAGCCGCTTTGGAGCTTTCATTTACTTAAGTTCGTCTATCTTAAAAAACTATTTTATTTTAATTAATCATCTGCATAATAATTTTTGTAAAAAAGTAATTTCCAACATACTTTCCTAATATTGAAATCAATTTAATACTTCCTGAATATTAAATTAATTGCCTGTTTAATTTTTTTTCTAAATACCGAACTACTTGACAGAGGGCCAGCAAAGTCAAAAAAGTTATCTCCAATCATTTCAACCACTTGAAACTTATTTTTTCGCGCCAGTAGCTCCAACTAATTTAAATCAATCGTGGAAATGGACAATTCGCGTCCTGGATTTTTATTTTGATCAAAGAATCACCTATATCGCATTTCATAATGCTTTCACATTTTTAAAAAATATTAATCGACTTAAGCTTATAATATCGTAAATTAATATTTTATATAGTCGGTATAAAAAGTATTTATTTTATTCTCTTACCCGACAAAAGAAACATAAGTTCATTGTATCGGCATGTCTCTCATTCTTATAGTATTTAAATATTAACTTGTGTTCTATATACCAATCGATAGAGGGCAAAATTTAAAAAAATTTGGTGTGAAAAATTAAATTAAATTATGAATACAGAAGAATTTTTAATCTCCATAGTTTGATATCGGTTTCAAGTGAAGAAAATAGAAAAACGTGACTCCAGTTCCCCCATTGAGGCTCGAACGATGCCCAACTGGTTCCAGACTAGTGATGGTGAATTTTATTTCTTAATGCTCGCTGTACACTCTCGCCGAGACATGGCGAGGCAGGGCGAGAGCAGGATTGTAGATGGGAACTCTCGCCCCGCTTCGTTGGTCTCGGGGTGCCTCGCTAGCTCTTCATCTCGTGGCGGTATTTTAGGTCCGTATCAAAGGGTCTCGCCTGATCTACGAATGTGTGCCTGTACACTCTCGCATCCCTCAGTCTCGTTTGTGCCTTATTTTCCATATTTCAGCATTGTTTTCTTATTTTTTGTTATGCACAGTGTGCAAATATTTATAGTAACTGATGGCACATAGAACAACAGCAGCAGCAAGTTCAATTTCTTAAAATTTTCTCCCCTGAGTTCATAATTACAGCTGAACTAGGCGAGAGCAGGCGAGAGTGTACATGGTCGCACTCGGCCACAGGCCTCCCGCTGACACATTCGCCGAGACATTCGGACGAGAGCACTGGGGCGAGAGTGTACAGCCGGCATAACATTAAGCTAACACTCCCACTATCAAGTGGCTGCAATTAAGCTAAGTCTCTCTTTCCGTATTTGTCTATTTGACCGTTCATAGAGGCTAGAAATTGGTGATAGAGATTGGTTTATTTGTTGTTACTGACCTAAAACTTATTAATTAATAAGAAACAAAGTCTATAATTCCCTAACGCACTTCTGATTGGCTCATATTTTAATTGCCAACCAAAAAGTTCCATTGCGGCCTTTAGGCCACTCTACCATGGCAAACACATATTATATACAGTGCTATCTCAACTATCCGAACTAATTAATGCAAGAATGTTCAGATTACTGAACTACCGAAAAATAAACGCATAAAAAACTTAATAGTAATGTCTTAAATTGTTTTATAATTAAAGAGTAAACATAATATTTATGCACTTTATTGTCCCACAGCGAGGCGTTTAACTTTTTTTATTTTATTGCATAAAACAATGCATATATTTTATTGCCTACTACAAAATAAACAAGTTGTACATACAACGATTGAAATTAGCGGCGAATTTCAATGACTTCAATGAACAGCAAATCAACAAAGGAAGTGCCATAATATACCAGGGTTAACTGGATATTAGGTTGTAATTTACTGATAGGTCATAATAAATATATAATAATTATTATATTACTTATATTCTTATTTGAATACTTCCAAATTTTTAATTAATTTTAAAAGAAATACCGTGGGTTGCAATGTATAGAAAATTCAAATTTGGTTTTTCTGTTTACATAATAATTATTACATAAATATATCACCAGCATGATAAACCAAGTATACGAAAAGTGAGGAAAGAGAAAAGTAGAGAAAATCCGTCAGAGTAAACAAATAAAGAGAAAAGTTTTGAGGGCGAAATATTCAAGTGAAGCAGGAAGGTCAGTAGAACATTAGTAAAGGCTGATAAGAACATTTAACAGGAAGCAAACGCAAGGGAGGAAATCAAGAAATTTACGGCATCAATTTGAGTGCAGATATTAAGGAGGTAAAGAATGAAAACAAAGAAATACAACAAAAAATATGAGACATTAACAAGATTTTTAATTTTAAATTCACTATGACGACTAGGGATTGAAATAAAAACAAGGAATTGGGAGAAAAAAAATACAGGAAATTGTAGCTCAGGAAAAACAAAGTTTTTCTACGGAGATAGTTAAAAGCATTTTTATTAATATAATAACCAATTTACAACTCGAAATTATCAATACAAGTTGATAATGGGTGTGTTTTTAAACTGTACCGGTTGCTCGAGCAATAATTGCTCGAACCAAATTCGAGCAGGTAAGGCACTACCTTACGATCCGGTGCATGAAAATTTGCTCGAGTAATGCGTTCGAGCAGAGTGGGGGAGTTTTAAAACGACTGATGACAATTGATGCAGTAGTTTAAAAACACACTTTTTTTGTTCGAGTACTCGAACAGCTGCTCGAGTACTCGAACAGCTGCTCGAGTAGTTTAAAAACACGCCCATTATAAAACTATGAATTTAAAGTTATTAACTTCAAAATCCCAAGTTGATAATTATCTTGAAGCTATCAATTTGAAATTATGAAGATCTAAATTTGGAATTAATAATTTCAAGTTCCCATGTTAATAAATGTTTTGAAACTAATAACTTGAAATTATGGAGATCTGGATTAGTTGTCATTAATTTCGAGTTCCCAACTTCTTACTTATCTTGAAACTGCATGCATAAGTGCAGTAGTTTTGAGGTGTAGGTCCCTTCCTTGAAATAATTTTTTAAATTATTTTTATTCGGTAAGGATCCGACTTACGAGCCGTAGTTTGGGGAGTCCTGCTGTAGCTTCACGAAATTTTGACAAGAACGTAACTGTTTTATATTTCTTAATTACAGAAGTTACATACGATTTCCTCAATGGAAATTAAATATAGATGGCGTGATAACATAAAAGCAGGTTGGCAAAGAATTGTTCGAGTAGTTCTAAACCTCCCCTGCAAAGTTGAACTGCCGAATTGTTGCACGGAGATTGCACATTAGAGAAACTAGGTATCATTTCTAGAATTGACATAAATCGAAGGAAAAAACGAAGTCACTTTAATTTTACTTAAATTCTTATACAAAATCCTGTACAATAAAGCTGTTAAGTAACGTATTCGATAGGAATAGCAAAAAAAAACAATGTCGTAAATTTTCCATAATATTTTCCAGAATTATGTATATAATATTAATTTAGGTAATTGATATTATTTTGCTAATAAAGCAGAACCTTAAAAAATTAATTTAGACGTAATTTATAATGAAAGGATGAATATAATTTTGTACAATCTAGAAAAGATATTAATATCATAGTTTATCCTACAGATAGCACTAAACGGACGAATTATTAATAGGTATACCACATAATTTTTATTATAAAAAATTGTCAATTGTTATGAAAACAATAGTCTTTGTCTATAGGTATAACAAAAATTATAATATAAAAAATAATATGTATAGTTTTATGGTTACCTAAAAATTGTTGGGAATTTGATCTAGCTATTCCATTCCATTCGGAATATTGCTATGCTACTCCTCTGTAAAGTTTTCCCCATCCATTTTTTGAAATTTCCGCCCTATAGGTCAACCAACGATCACACCAAGCCACTGCTGTGCTTGTTGGAAATTTACCACGCAAATTTTTTTCTATCCTTACCCAACCTTAGGCTGTTCTAACTTAGATTTGCAAATTAGGTATGGTCATACCTGATTAAACTTAATAAATGTTTTAGGATACTACGGGATCCCGTAATTTGAAAGTTCAAATCAATATATTGCAGAGATATTTGTTAATATTATCACCTTCTACCCTTTTGTTCACATCGACTAGCTCAATTCGGCAAGACTCTCTCAGAATGCGAATTCTAGGTTTCAATGGGTGTAATGCTTTTGGTGCGCCTATGAATCGGATCTGGTTTGATTTATTCATATACAAATTAATACGAACTAGTATAAAAATGTTTCAGAACCTCTGAAAAAATTTGCTGTGTTTGAAATGGAACGTAAAGAAACTACTATTATGTTGCACTTACTTCGGCTTTTATTTACAAATTTTTGTAAATTATTTTTTACCGTTATTATATTGTTGTTCATGTTCTATTTGCAATTTAATTACCAGAGTTGTTTACGTTGTGTTTAAAGTCAATAAACTGTTATTTTTATTTTGAATTTAATTCTATACGTAAGATATTTCATCGTTTTGATGAACATCCGATCGAACAAGTTAATTTCAAAAACAAGTGTTAACACAGAAATGAAAACGTCTAACGCACAAGTGACTTACAGCAATGAAGGTCGAGAAAATTTGAGTAATGCAATTGCACATTGATTGAACGCAAATTTAACTAACAATCAACGGAGCCGTGCAGCAAATCATATCATTGATATCAGGAATAAAGCAAAGGTCGTAGCATATTTAATTAGCACCAGAATGAGGGGCTCAATTATAATAGCTATCATTAACAAAGAGGGAGGACATAGCATATATAATTGGCGTCCAACGTGGGGCATTTCATTTTAGATTAGGTATTTCGGTGAGAGACATAGTATATTTAATTGGCGCCCGACATGGAGAAAATCATTTCATTGCTAGCAGGAATAAAAATTAAGGACGTTCAGAAATCGTCAGAGAAGGATGCCCCCATGGAAACAGACCACCCAGAATTCCTGCTAAGAGGAGGAGTTTTTCTTTCATTCCTTAAATTAATATTCCTTTTTAAACATTTTTTACTGGAGTTTTTTGAACATTCAAGCTAAGTAAACTTACAATAAATTGTAGACAAAGATCTAATATTATTATTTTAATATTATAACAATAAAAAAAAAAGTGTCATGGCTTATATAAAAAGAATTAGACTTTTGTCTTAAATTCATTGTAAGTTTACTTAACTATAATTAAAAAATGTTTTTATAATTTTCACGAATTCTTAACGCTTAGTAAAAAGTATAATAATGTTATTGAAATATATTAGCAATTTAAAAAAGTTGTAAAGGGTTGGGTTAGTTTGTAACTAAGTACATAGGTACTGTAAAACTTTCACATTTTCATGAAAACTTTCTGTTTTTTTTTCGCATTAAAAAAGTTTCCTCCACTCTATTTTACAAAGCTTAAACATGAGAAAATAAAATCAATTCAACTTTAAATTTGGTTTTTAAATCAGCTGCCACTGTAAATTCACTAATTAACTTCATGAAACTAAAAAAAAGTAAGGACGAAAAGTAATAAATCAAGTTTATTTTTATTTACTTCATAGAAGTGTAATTAAAATTTAGTACGTGATAAATTAAAAAAAATGAAATATTGTGTTCTATTTTTAAAGCATTTAATTTTGTGACATATTTTTAGTTAAGTACAAATACACATTAAATTAAATAGGATTCCAGCTTTCTCGTTTACAGTAAAATACAACACTTTAATAAATTTATGACTGCACTTACTGTTTCCACAATAAAATTGACGATGGAAACTTCGGAAATTAATATTGGCGCATCCTTACTCCGTATAAGTATTTTAATGGTTGATTAAAAAGTATTAATTTTAAATGCTTTTTGTTAATTACAATTTGGAAATTTATTATTTTGGCAAGTTGAAAAAATCACTTTACTGTAAAGTATTAAACGAGAACATAAAATATAATTTTAATGTTTTAAAATAAGCGCCTTTTATATCACTAATCGTAATTTTGTAGCAATGCCATTTGATTTGTTAGCCTGTCGGGTGATAAGGTGATACGTTAAATTTTATTTTGGGCGCGAAAGAATTACTTTGAAATTTTAAAATGCTTTATAAAATTATATGCCCATATTTTTTCGTATGTTGCATTTTATTTAATAAAAAGACGTCGTCCCAATAAAAATGCCGTAAACAAGACAAAACATATTCGTAAAAAGGGCTTTTTAAAAAATAGAATTCTACCTATTTTATTGCTATTTTTACGACTACTTAAGTTGACAGTATTAGGGTTTACACGGTTTTTTATAGTATTTTGCACTTTTGCATAAAGCAAATTATCACATCAGACTTTTTACAACAAAAAATTATTTAACTAAGTTGCTGTCAAGTTTTTACGTCGCTTTTATTTTCGGCATTTCAAATAGGTTTACTCACTCCACGACTTGGTAGAAAGGTTTTCTCCACTTTATTTGCATCCTTCAACAATTATACAGAGAAAATAAATTAGAAGGAATGGCGTTGAACAGTTAACATTTAAAATAAAATTTTCTTCTTATATTCAGAATCTCTTACGACTACGTAGAACAAATTATTAAAAAATCTTTTATTGGTGTTTTTATGTCGGTATTACGCTGCTATACTTGATAACATATCTATTATACAGTACATAAAAATGTAATGATAAATGTAGGTGTTTTGTTCTCTAATAATAAAAACCTGTCTCTATAGAACACGTCGTACACGTAACAGCTTGCAATTTTAATAAAAAAGAAAATATTTTCAGGTTTTCGTAAGATTCCTACAAAGACAGCTAGTATATGTGATGTAAACAAGCCTGAAACTGCGTAACGATTTATAAATTAAAATAAATTCTTATTGTTAAAAACAATTAATAATATTTTAACACTCGGCTTTCCTGATTAAGTGCTGTCACAATTAAATTAAAAACTGTAATTACACTACAAGAAATTTACATAAGAAATAAATTAAGAACTATGAATTCATAAACACATTTCTTATTTTCAGCATGAGCAGGTATTTAATTAAAAACGTAACTTCATTAATTTCTGAATGTTTTACAAACAAGGATATCTGCAATAACGACGTTCTTAAATTAAACAATGCAAGTTTTTACTTTATAATAACTATGCCTTTCTTAATTTAACATCCAATTTTGTTTGATGGCAACTCATTTAAAGTTCAAATTATCTGCAAAATTCAGTTCAATATGTGGGAGCTTTCATTGCAATTAGTAGCAGTTCCTTGTGCAGTTCAACTTATGTTTTATTGCGATTAGCAGTAAGTTTTATTCCACTGGGAGCTCATTTCAAAATCAGCTAGTCGAAATAACTTTCTGGTTTAGTCAATTTAAGAAAAACAAACAACACGTTCGTTTAGATAGCGAAGGGGAGGTTCTACTCCAATACTGTTTCAAGTTTAAGCTTGACCCCTTCTCCACCAGCTACACTTACTTTTAAATTTTAAATTACAGCTCCAATATACCTGCGATACGCCATTTTAAAGGTGGAAAAAATCTTCGTTCAAAGACGTTAGATGTAGTGGATTCTTTACGAATTGTAGGAAAAAATAGAAAGTTGAAATAAAATTAATTTTATTTTTACGAAAATCCCCTTAGCAGTGATAAATATGTGTACTCCACTGTCTCCACTTTCAAATCAATTATTCAAGTTTCAGCACTTGGAAATTGATTGCTTGAAAATAAAATTTGTTTAATGTGTATACTGGTGTATTACTTTACAAGAAAAGGTAAAAATATTATTTTCAATTAAAGTCACCCTAAAAACAATGTAGGCCACCATCAGTATCTGATCAAGTTGGAACGAAAATTTGAAGGAACCGGTTCTAGACGCAGGAAAATTAATAAACAATACAGAATTTTGTATAAAGTTTCGCAAATGAAAATACTAGGTAATTTGTTTGCGAATTCTGATACCTCCATTCGAAAGGTTACTAAGTCAAAAAATATTTCAATTCGTTCCATAGAGAGTCGTCTTATTGAAAATTATTCCAGATCTAATGACTGGGTTCTCGATGGGTTCCATTTATTTCCGACTTTATTTTAAATGATTTAATTTTTATTTAAAAATTACCGAAAGGGTTTATGAAAATAATTGGTTGATTATTACAACATAATAATTATTGAACTTTTAAACGATGAACAATCTCGCCATGCGTGCCCAGACACGTCTATTCGTGGAGTACATCGAAGGTTTAATGCACAAACTTTGGTAGTTTAACAACAAAAGGAAAGAAATTGGTAACCAAGTAAACAATACTTCAGAATACTAAATATTTAATAAAAGAGCTGAGCATGTGTGACCCGGTACAGTTCCATATTGCAGTGATATTTGTTAAGATTACCCTCCTATCCTTATTAGGTTTACCTCGGTTTCGCTCAAATCGGATAAGACTCTCTCAGGATGCGAGTTCAGGGTCTCAATGGGTATGATTACTTTTGGTGCGCCTATGAATTTTAATATTTTAATATTTACTTGGTTGTAAACAAACTTCGATCAACCGAAAAACGTAACATCGAATTACTCCAGGCCACCGTACCTGCGCACAAAATTTGCAAAACAAAACTACATCCACTCTGGTTGATGTCTTAGAACGGACTTTTTATTCAATCAACCGAAAAGCAAAACCTCGATAAATTTTAGGTTAATGTGCTTCTGCGGAGAAATTGCTAAACAAAACTACATCCACCTTGGTTGGTGTCCTAAAACCGACTCCCTTGTTATCTGTCCTTTTCAAAATATTTTCCTTTCCTTTTGGAAACTCTTCTTCTGATTGGTGAGTAGAATGATTGTCAATTTTATTAATGTTTAATCACGCACTTTGCTTCAGATTTAATTACTGTTTCCGATAATTTAGTTGTTTTATGAACTCAATTCTTATAATGTTATCAGTTTTCACGAAAATGAACCTTATCAACTAAGTTACAAAATTGCACATTAAAAACATTATAATCGGAAAGTACACAAATTTCCCTTCATGAATAAGTATTTGGCATTGTACATAAATTGTTAGTTATAAAGAAAATCAAATAATTATGATTTTAGGTTATGTTTACATCATTCGATAGCAATTCTTTCTGTAATTCCAAGGCAGTGGTTCACTTTACATAGCAAATGGTCTAATAAAACTTGCAATGAACAAAAGAAGCATGTTATGGATTGTCTCAACTTTGGTGTATGCGTAATTTGGTTTATGAAGATTTTGATTCCCTTCGGGTACAATTCTTGGCTGGCCAAATCGTAATTTTAACTTATTCAGATTTTGGTCAACTCTGAAACATGACAATAATAATTATTATATTATAAAATGCTAAAAATCCTTTCGTTTTGTTCTTAGAAAATTCAAATTCATCAAAACTTGGCGAAGACGATTTTGATAGAAGAATCTAATTTTCTGAATTTATATCTCAGAGAGTTCAAGATGACCCAAATTTGGTAAAATGTTTTTCGAACGGGTTTGTCAACAAGCACAAGTCCAGGTATTAGGACAATAAAAATCCACAGGTGTTTCTAGAATAACATACACAATATTCTCAGAAAGGCAATGTGTGGGTTAGTATAGTGGAGATGACAATATTGGGTCAATTGTTATTGAAGAAAACCTGACCGTATCACGCATTGCATTCCTCCACTTCCCCAACAGAAACCAGTCATTGAAGAAGAATTCGTGAACCTAATCTCGAAGGGTTATCACTGTTGTTATCTTCTGCAACGCTCCAGACGGTGTGCAAGGGTCGTAGATAAGCTTAAATAAGGGCCGTTCAGTTCAAAACAAAACACCTTATCAACAAGAGCAAATATTTTTATAAAATAACTAATGTAAATAATCGTACAGGAATGCAACTATCAGCTTCAAGCTACCACTTGATTCAAAATTGACATGATATAAATTGGTTCCACAGTAATCTCATGTATATGTTGTGAGTTTGAAGCATTATTACACTTATAGGGATCTACTACTTAACGCGGGTTCCCAATCGCGGGAAGTGTATACACATCATCTTCAGAGATGTTGTACCAGGCAGATTACATCCTCGGCGGTTTGCTATTGTTTTCCGAGCGGAGACGGTCAGAATAAAGTTTTACTGAGCCAGAAGTCAAACCAAGTATT
Organism: Podabrus alpinus; assembly: GCA_932274525.1. Classification (NCBI taxonomy): domain Eukaryota; kingdom Metazoa; phylum Arthropoda; class Insecta; order Coleoptera; family Cantharidae; genus Podabrus; species Podabrus alpinus. The sequence goes on along the minus strand of OW026456.1, from coordinate 44,179,043 downwards.
CAACCTTAACAGCAAAACGCCTAACCGCTTAAGCTGAAGGCTGTCTCAGTATTTCCATAAATAACCAATATATACAAAAGGTGACTCTGAAAGCATTTGCTAAATATACAATTAAGGTTCCTCGGCTCTAATCTCCCATAAAAATGATGAAATCATTCTCAAAATTCTACCTTAGACAAATTTTAATTGTAGAATATCACAATCCGTTATAGCAACAACGTTAACAGTTAAATCAACCACACTTGCAAACTTGACGACTCACAAATTTATGACCAATAAATTTCACACGTAACTATAACCAATAACAGTTGTTAATGAACTGCACCTGTAAACCATGGAGAGAGCGGTTCGTAATATTCACCCCCCCATATTAGTACTAATAACTCAGCCTGATAACCAATAAAAAGATTGGAGTTCAAAATGGTGTGTACCGATATCTCCAAGACAAAATGGAAGCTATCATTACCATTATCAGCCTGTTTCTCTTCATTCCTGGAGAAAATGGTGTTCCCCATAGGGGTGTGTTATAGGACACACCCTATTATGCTGGCCTAGTAGGTAAGGGTTGGTAGAGGAGTAGCGAAATACGGCGTTATTTTTAAATTGATCACCAGCGGTCACCCATCCAAGTGCATACTTGCAACCTATTGCTAGACGTTCCTTAATTTAATAAGCATAGGCATTTGCGTTGCGCTACATCGCTGCTCATTAATAATATCAGTGATTACTGATATTATATCGGAGAGGAATATCAGAGAGGAATTGCAGATCTTTTCGGTGAAAGACAAGGTTTACGATTATAAACGTCAATGGAAGGAGAATGTGCAGAGAATGGAAGATCAGCGTTTGCCAAAGAGTGCCATGAAATATGATCCAAGTGGGAGAAGAGATGTTGGACGTCCAAGGAAGAGGTGGGCTGATTAGAAATCGGAACAGGCCTGGGGCCTACACCGTGAAGCAGACGACGACGACTGATAACTCGGCCCTATAACTAAAAGCAAGACAGGTATCCAAAATGGCAGGCATCGATATCCCCATGACGAACTGGAAGCTAACACCAAACCATGTGCCGACTTTCTATATCAAAGTCAATATCTCAGCTTTGGTAACGCAACTATCAAATCGAACTGACATATGGATACACGAGCACCTTATCGTTGTAGAAAAAAAAGTGGCGACTATTATGCGGTCCCATCGTAAATTTGTACCCTTGAGATACAAACTCGAAACCCCGAAATACAACTCCGGATGTTACGCCTACGATCTTAAATATATCCATGCGAAACGGGCAACATCTATGCTCCGTCTGGAAATTTACATATTGTCCTGTCTGTTTTGTAAATTTGATAAATTTAAATTGTGCATGTAATTTTGATGCGCATATGTGCAGCGCAGGATATCCAAAAATGAATTTGTTAAGCTGAGCGAAAGACTCGACTTGCGTGACCATGCATAGAGAAGAAGTCGCATATTTTTGAATTGTAACACAATAAAATTTAATTTGTTATTCAAGATTTAAAAAATAAAAACAAGATTTCAATTGTAATTTTTGTATTTGGGTTACATTTAATTAAAATAAAATGTGAAAAGGTAAAAAGGTGAACATCGGAAATTTTAATGAACTAATGAATAAATTGAAAGTCATAAAGACGAGTGTTGTATGATAGAAGTGAGTGATCCTGTACGCGAACGAACAAATGGAAAGGGAACTTGAATTGGCGAACCCAACGTGTGGCATTTAAAAACTTTTAATTCTATTTTTGAGACGGTGATCAGCTTAAGTGCATTGCTGCTAATGCTGAATGCCCGGTTCGACTCCGGGCTCAGTAAAAACTTTATTCTGACCGTCTCCCCTCGGAAGGCAATGGCAAACCACCGAGGTGTATTCTGCTTGTAACAGCCTCTCTGGAGATGAAGTGTATACACTTCCCGCGGTTCGGAGCCCGCGTTAAACAAGTAGGTCCACTATGTGTGATAGTACTACAAATGCACAACACATACATAGGAGAGAGGTTGCCAACATCCGATAACGGATAGGCACGTGAAGAAGAAGAATTCTATTTTATAAATATTATTGAATTCACTTCATTTTCAAATCTGAAACATTCGTGCGGATCGACGCTCTGCATCAGACTCTCAATAACCTCGCGCGGTACAGATCAAACATTTCCTGTACCATGGCGCTCGAATCAAACGATACACAAGGGAACTCGTAAGTAGCGAAACGTTTCTGAGAAAATCTTGTTACAACCGGACTTGTCGTTCAGAGTTCAGAGTCTATAGGAAAATGAAATTGTCCTACTTATCGATCAGCCTTCAGAAAATAAAGTTAATGAAGAAGGAAATATGCTGCTAGATGAACACAACGTACAGTTTAAATAAGGCGTAACCCCCTCCCCTCCAAACTTACGCATTAAATGTGCGACAAGTACTGAATGACAATTTTCTTAGCAAATAGACTGGTAAATCGCCTGCAAAATCCCAATTCGGCGCCGCTTATTTGTTTTCTCTAGGGACAATCCGTAAGTCATTTAGAACCAAAAAATTGGTGAACCTAAAAATATAAGATTAGTAGTTCCGAAACACTTCAGAAAGTCAGCGAAGAGTTACTCTAAAATAGATTGCACTAGTGTTTGGCCAATAATTGAAACATTTTGCAGTGAAAAAAATGGGTTTAAATAAACTACTATATATTTAAAATAAATTCACCTTTAAAAATAAAATAACTAGTTAATTAAATATTGAAAATATTATTTATTGTATCATAAGCTTGCAGTAGTTATACTACTATCATATTATAGTATAAGATTGATAAAGTTTATCAATCAAGTATTTATATAATTTAAAATAATAATGAACATACTTGACTGAAAACTATATTTAACACTGGTTGTTCTAAAATTAAGAACTCTTTAAAACATAAAAATAAGAATTTTTCATTTTGAAACGAACCACCGAGTTAATGGATACAATTTATGTTCTCTATTTAAAGTTCATTTTTATAGCTGATACGAACAGATTTCTTTCAGCGTAAGTAAAGATTTGAAGTAGTAATCAGTGCAATAGGTTAACATCGTCCGTGTAATATATAAAAACTAAAAGAATCCAGGGATTTGAATGCATGATATACTTTAATGAGATTCTATTGGAAATAGATAAAACGATCGAAGGACATTAGCAATTTATCGTAAGAGTTCGTTCGAGCTTCCTATTTCAGGACGAACATTATTTCACCGCATACCACGGTTAAAAACCACCCAGCGGTGATAATCTACAGTAACAAACACGCAATTTCACTAGTCCATCTCTTCCGAATCATTTCTTCACGGAAATACTATAGTAACGTGATGCGCAGAAAAAGCGGCGAAAGAATTATTCTTCTGAATGTAAAATAATGAAAATTAATCGCTTATTGTATTTATGCATTGTAACCCCAAACGGCTTTAATTAAACTAGCAATTAAGAAGTTGTTAACCTGGTATTGAGTCAAATGTTCGCTTTTGTTGATTTGGTCTTAAGCAAATAATATAACAATTGATAAATGCATAGTTGGAAATTAGTTCGGCATTGTAGTATTACAGAACGAAATGTATGATGCACTCCAGTTTCTAGATATTCAGTATTATACGAATTTGTTTGGCATATCGATTTTCCAATCTACCATGATCCCACTGCATGATGAATGCTTGCCAAGAACTACGCTATTGCGATAAATAATAATTAAGACAATTTGTTTTCACCACAAAATTGTATTGATATTTGAACCTTCAGTAAGTCGGTTAATCAGCGAAGCAAAATCGGTTTCCTTTTCAGTATCATTTGGATTGTTTATTATTCTGGACACCATATGTTTGCTGTCATTCATTTATCTTCTCCAAAATTGTAAATTTAAAAATAATACTTTTTGTAGCGCCTCCAAATATCTTTTTATTATGTATAGTCTGTAGTAAAATGTGGGAAAATGCCTATGTTAAACCTCACAGGGATTTGGTGAAAATTGCGGGTCTCGAGTCTCGTACTAATTTTCCATTATGAAACAGTCACCTGCAACTATACATACATAATTTTAAGTAATAAATTATTGCGTAAACTGCTTAGTATGTACGAATGAGTATTTACTGCTTTGAACGTACAATACACTAGGTAGGTTTACTATATTAATTTAGCCTTCCCTTCGACGCCGCTACCGTCGAGCTGCTTTTTAGTCGAAGCGAAGTATTTATCGTTTCTTTGTTAAATATGCAATCCATTTTTTTAATAAACGTTATTACTTTGAAAACTCAAGCTCCGTTGAAGGGTGGAAAAAACTTACTAATAAGTTTTGGCAAAGTAAATTTCTAAAAAATCTGTTGATAGAAAAAACAATAAAAAACTGTAAGTAGCTTTTCTTTTGCCTTGTAATTTAATGTTGAGCTTATCAACCTTTATTTACGTCCTACCAAGAGATTACGCCTTAAAAAATTTAGTTCGTAGTTTTCCTTTGACATTAATTTCTTACAATTTGTTAAAACCAAGTCCTCACATCTTACGATTTTAAAAATGTATACAAAGAAACCTGAAGTTGTTCTCTGCAGAAATTTCATTTGTAACATCTGACGATGCCACTTAATCAGTCAAAAGTTTTTTTACACTTTTCTTTTCAAGATTAACGGAACGTGATAGTTTTTTTTTGCTCAGCATTTTTTACTAATGTAGTAATGTTGAAAATGTAAACTTTAATAATAAAATTTTGTAAGACTAACTACAATGTTATTATATTATTATTATCTCGTCAGTTAAGCATAATCGGGTTAAAATTATGAAATAAACTGGTTATCTGTATTATTCTTTGATGTACATTGTGGAAGAATTCTGCCTCATTCTTTCGCATGGCTTTTATTATTTCCACTGTTATTTCAACTCTTCCTGATAGGGATTTATTATGTTTTATCTTTCCAATTGTATTTCTTTTTTCATCTTTTATTTTTAGTAGTTCATACAGTTCTTGTGTTACTTCTGCTTCAGATTAAGAGATTTTCTTCAAATAACTTGTAATAAATAGTTTGATCTCCTTTTATTAGTCTTTCTATTCCGCTTGATGTGGTAACCAATCGAGAAAGCTTTCCTTGAATTTGTTGCACTTCAATATAAAATATATTAACACAATATAGTCAGCTTGCACAGATAGTTGAGAAATGCTTTGCCAACGTTGACGTCTTTAGCCTCTTCAGAAGCTAATGTGAAAAGCTTGTTAGAATTACATATATATGATAGTGTTCATGCTCATCTGTTCAGATATCGTTAAGTGAAAGATGACATCATTAGTTATTAGCGTTATATATTATCATAAGTCGATACGTGAGTCGAAAACCTTCTCGATTTTTATAAAATCCGAAGGAATCAAAAATTGAGCACTGGAGATTTGTCTGTAGGTGGCCATATTGTATAGACATAGACTATAGCCTGTTCTGAACCCAGCCTGTACCTGTCTGTTTGTAATAATTATGATAATCCTTCCCTTTTGTTTTATAACCCCAATGCACGAGCGAACTTATCGACTGATAGTTTCGATAGTACCCAATTTTTGGGTGTCCTTTATGTGGCACTATAACTTCTGCTGCTTTCTAATGCCATGTAATCTTTCCTGCACCTAATAATTTACTAAACCGAATTTTTCTTCATTAATCGCATATTCATCGATTTTATTAAGACATTATTTGATTCTGAAATATCCAAATGTGCCACCGCATTTATTATGACATCTAAGGTCATGTGGAGAATATAGCCAATTTTCGATTTTCTTTTGAACGTCAAATTGGATTTCCACATTTGTGAATATAGCATTTTCTTCTAATAGCGATGATATACAAATGTTCAGCAAATTTAAGATGTTTAAGGAGATTTAGACTGTTTTATTGCCTATAAGGGCGTTGACGGTATATTTCGCTAAACCCCCTAATCGCGAATTTTTAATGAAATTAGTGTGTAACGGTCTGAATTTTCGCGATACAATTTTTCGGTTGATGTTTTACGGCGCAGCAACTAACTAAGCTGCGAGAGGTTGTTGGAGGTAAACGCGGAAACATCGTTGCGTGTGCGATTCGAGAAAGTTTTAGTGCTACAGTCGCAACGAAATAATTGGTTTTAATCACCAACCATCGAGAGTGGGAGATATTCGTTTTGCTGTTTCTTTTCTTGGCATTCTCAATTATTTACCGGTTGCCCTTGGGCAACAAATTTTGTGTGGAAGTTCCTGATTGCTTCATTAAGATCCGAATTTGGCCAAGGAAACTACGCGAAAATTACCCTTTTATTACACGTGAATATCTCGTTTTTGGTTCAACTCAGAGCAAAATGCTAAGTATTCAAAAATAGAGTAAACTAAATTTTCTATAAAAAAAAAGGTCCATACTATTTCATACAAATTGATAAATTACAGTTACGGGGCGCAATATATTGACATGAAATTCCAAACGGGTTGAAATTGTGACAAATTCTCAAAGCCTAGTTTGAATTAAAATTATCATGCCCACAATTTCGTTATCATTTGAAGTACGTTTTGATTGCTCATTGAATCAATTTACATATAATAAATTGAAAATATCCAAATTTTTTAAATTAATAACAAGAGAGATAAGCCGAATAAAGCCAGGGAAGAATAGTTGCTGAGCGGCGAAATGTTGTAAATTAGATTATGGTAGCTGTTTTCTATGACGGTCGCCAGCTTAGGGGTTAAGTGCGTTGCTGCTAATGCTAAATACCTGGTTCAACTACGGGCTCAGTAAAACTTTATTCTGACCGTCTCCCCTCGGAAGGCAATGGCAAACCGCCGAGGTGTATTCTGCTTGGAACAGCCTCCCTGGAGATGAAGTGTATACACTTCCCGCGGTTCGGAGCCCGCGTTAAGCAGTAGGTCCCCTATGTGTGTGATAATACTTCAAACGCACAACACACACATAGGAGAGAGGTCGCCAACGTCTGAAATCAGGTAAGGCACTTTAAGAAGAAGCCGTTTTCTTCTTATCAAGAGAGCGTTCAGGCACTTTATTACAATTTAAAAATTATTAGTTATCAATTTCATAAATTTGGAATTTTATTTTGAAATTAATAACAGCACTTTTAAAACAACGAAATTAAAATTAAATTTGGAGATATAAACATTTGGGAATTGATTAGAGAAACAACACTCCAAATTGGGGGAAAAATTTCTTCTTGCCACATTCCATTCATTTGGAACACGACAATATATTGAAATGCTTTTATTAATCTTCTTATATATAAAAATGGTTGTATGTATGTGGGTATATGTGTGTGTGTGTGTGTTCCGCATAGACGCCTAAATCCCGTAACTGTGGGCGTTGAAACTTTCACGAGATCTGGCGAGGATCAAGAGTAAACTTTTCGTCGTCTTTGATTTTAGTAATTCGCCACCATAAGACGGTCATCTGCAGTTAAACGCTTCAGGTCAACGTCGATGTCATAGTTACGATGCGATTTTGACACTAAAAGTTTAATTAAATGACATATAGTCAGTAGCGGCTCGAGAATAGGGGGCACAACTTTGACATAAGAATGTTAACCTTAAAAATGACATTGACATATACTCAGTGGCGTTGCACAATATTTTTAAAATTATTATATAACCTAAAAATCATTTTGCACATACAGGGTAAAACATAAATAGTGCGCGTTTTAGCAAGACTGGCCCCCTTTTCATAACCTAGAGAGTGACCCTGATAGTGTTGAGTAGCCCCCATGGGCCCCCCGATAGTGTCAAAGTGACGGCATTAACTACATAACCTAAAAATCATTTTGCATATACAGGGTAAAACATAAATAGTGCGCGTTTTAGCAAGACGGGCCCCCTTTTCATAACCTAGAGAGTGACCCTGATAGTGTTGAATAGCCCCCATGGGCCCCCCGATAGTGTCATAGTGACGGCATTAACTACATAACCTAAAAATCATTTTGCATATACAGGGTAAAACATAAATAGTGCGCGTTCTAACTAAGTGGCCCCCTTTCCTAACGCAGTGATACCTGCTCTTTGGTGTAGAGTACCCCCTTGGCGCCCCCCGATAGTGTCAAAGTGACAGACCTAATCACATAACCTTAAAATCATTTTGTATATACAGGGTAAAACATAAATAGTGCGCGTTTTAGCAAGACGGGCCCCCTTTTCATAACCTAGAGTGACCCTGATAGTGTCGAGTACTCCCTGGGCCCCCCGATAGTGTCAAAGTGACAGAATTAACTACTATCGTAACACAGTGAGACCTCTTTGGTGTAGAGTACTCCCGGGCACCCTGATAGTGTCAAAGTGACGGAAAGTGAAATGAAAAACATACGAGTGATACTAATAAAGTAAAGTGGAAATAATACACATGCAGAGTACCCCCGGGCCCCCTGATAAGAGTCAAAGTGACGGAAAGTGAAGTGAAAAACATACGAGTGACACTAATAAAGTAAAGTGGAAATAATACACATACAGTACTACCCGAAATAAATTTCACACCTAAGATTATGTGACCCAATTACAATACAACGTCAGGGAAAGCCAATTGTTCTATACCCCTACGCCAAAGTCCAAATCAAATTGTTCTTTGTTTCTAATAAAATTCACATATTGGTGGTCTTTAGACACGCCCTTTTTAAAAGTGGAATTTTTTTTTGACATTTACCCCCACTTAAAGAGTTTTTACTAAAGTCTAGAATAAATTCTTCATATTTGGTATATCAATAGGTAACATAAAACAATTTTATAAAAATTAATTTTTCCCCCTCCACCACAAACTTTTGGACTAGACACTCAGAAATTTAAAAAAATATATATCTGATTCCCCCTAATCATCTAAATGAAATAATACGAAAAAATTTTTTTTAAATTATCCGCACAAAAACAGTTTTTTTTGGAACTTCATCGATCATCACCAAAATTGATATCTGATTCCCCCTAATCATCTAAATGAATAATACGAAAAAAAAATTTTTAAATTATCCGCACAAAAAGAGTTTTTTTTTTAACTTCATCGATCATCACCAAAATTGATATCTGATTTCCCCTAATCATCTAAATGAATAATACGAAAAAAATTTTTAAAATTATTAGTAAATACATCCGAAACTGTCAGGATTCGATATTACTACTTTTAATGTAAATTTTTTTGTTTTCTCATAATTTGTTTAATTATTTCGAATAATTTAAATTTGGATAAACAATTCTTTGAGTGGCATAAAAATTAAATTCGGGCAGGACAACGTCTGCCGGGTCAGCTAGTGTTGTATAAATTTCAATTAAAATTTCTAATGTTTCCAAAACGTACTGCTTCAAATTGATATCACTCTTATTACAACCATCTACTGTACTTTCGCACGTAACACAAATGTTCATCATCACCTTTCAAACACAAAATTTTTAAGTATTTTCTTAATTGAACACTATTTAAAGAATTAAACCTTTACCTTTGCACACTTTCTTCAAATTTTCGACTATGTTGTAATACTTAAACTAAATCAAAAAAATAATTTCTTTTCAAAATTTTGCATACATGCCTCATACAATGAAGGTTCAACAGCAACTGGTTTAAAATTCCGGTCTAGGACGTTTCGCCGTCGCCGTTTCGCCGTCGCCGTTTCGCCGTCGCCGTTTCGCCGTCGCCGTTTCGCCGTCGCCGTTTCGCCGTCGCCCGTTTCGCCGTCGCCGTCGCCCATTTCGCCGTCGTTAATTAAAAAATATAAATCAAAAGTTACAATTAAAATTTTATTATAAAATTTTATAATAAAATTAATAGTTTTAGAAGAACAACAAAATGTAACCTAACCTATGGGAATTTTTTTTGGGATTTCAAACCCACTCACAATATGAGGCTGTTTCATTTATATAGTAAAAATTTATTACCAACTTAAAATGTTGCGATAATCCAAAAAATTTCAAATGGAGTGAAATTTTTTCTCTCCGATTTGAATTTTTCTTTGAAATTCGGATAGATGGGGGTGTGATTAGTAGATATTAGTAATAAATATAATCAAAAAATGGAAAATAACTCGTGTATTGCCAAAAAAGTGAAAAAATTAAATTTTTTTTGCCTCCTAATTTTAGGGGTGTGCATTCGAAAAGGAGGGTAATCCATCGTCAAATCCTACCCTTACGGGGCGCCGCTGCGCTCCGCTCCGCTCTGCACCCCTCCAGGGCGGATTTGACTCTGGTTACTAGGCTAAACATACTTGAAGCGCGACAGATCAAGAAAACCGGGATAAATGCAACCGGGATGTGAGAGAACCTCGAAATAGCATTAAAAAGTGTAGTTGCGGTATGGGGCAGTAAACTATTACGTTTCCAATTTTAGGGGTGTGCATTCGAAAAGGAGGGTAATCCATCGTCAAATCCTACCCTTACTGGGCGCCGCTGCGCTCCGCTCCGCTCTGCACCCCTCCAGGGCGGATTTGACTCTGGTTACTAGGCTAAACATACTTGAAGCGCGACAGATCAAGAAAACCGGGATAAATGCAACCGGGATGTGAGAGAACCTCGAAATAGCATTAAAAAGTGTAGTTGCGGTATGGGGCAGTAAACTATTACGTTTCCAATTTTAGGGGTGTGCATTCGAAAAGGAGGGTAATCCATCGTCAAATCCTACCCTTACGGGGCGCCGCTGCGCTCCGCTCTGCACCCCTCCAGGGCGGATTTGACTCTGGTTACTAGGCTAAACATACTTGAAGCGCGACAGATCAAGAAAACCGGGATAAATGCAACCGGGATGTGAGAGAACCTCGAAATAGCATTAAAAAGTGTAGTTGCGGTATGGGGCAGTAAACTATTACGTTTCCAATTTTAGGGGTGTGCATTCGAAAAGGAGGGTAATCCATCGTCAAATCCTACCCTTACGGGGCGCCGCTGCGCTCCGCTCCGCTCTGCACCCCTCCAGGGTGGATTTGACTCTGGTTACTAGGCTAAACATACTTGAAGCGCGACAGATCAAGAAAACCGGGATAAATGCAACCGGGATGTGAGAGAACCTCGAAATAGCATTAAAAAGTATAGTTGCGGTATGGGGCAGTAAACTATTACGTTTCCAATTTTAGGGGTGTGCATTCGAAAAGGAGGGTAATCCATCGTCAAATCCTACCCTTACGGGGCGCCGCTGCGCTCCGCTCCGCTCTGCACCCCTCCAGGGCGGATTTGACTCTGGTTACTAGGCTAAACATGCTTGAAGCGCGACAGATCAAGAAAACCGGGATAAATGCAACCGGGATGTGAGAGAACCTCGAAATAGCATTAAAAAGTATAGTTGCGGTATGGGGCAGTAAACTATTACGTTTCACCCACCAAAAATCGCGTAAAAACAAAAAATAATCTTTTATAAATAATCAAAACAATTTAATAAAACTTCAATTGCAACTTTTGATTTATATTTTTTAATTAACGACGGCGAAATGGGCGACGGCGAAACGGCGACGGCGAAACGGGCGACGGCGAAACGGCGACGGCGAAACGGCGACGGCGAAACGGCGACGGCGAAACGGCGACGGCGAAACGGCGACGGCGAAACGGCGACGGCTAAACGGCGACGGCGAAACGGCGACGGCGAAGCGTCCCATTCCGTAAAATTCGGCTCTACTAACGCATATGTTACCGTGTTAACATAGTACCAAACAAAAATTAATTTCCCTAACAACAATTTTCAATTGGACTCTGGGGCAATTCAATGTTACATATTTTGCCTTTTTATTTGTTATCTGCAACTGAGAATATCTTCAACGCCTAAACTATTAAAAATAAAAATATTCTGTCAGGAACATTCTTGTAGACAATAAAATTCTCTACAAAATTCGATAAAAATTTTTCCGTAATGATTTGGATTTAGCAGTGTTTCCAGTACAAGCTTACGGACATTTACAACTCATTTAATAAATGTTTGATTTTATTATTTAATTAAATAGAAATGGGTTCCGAAAAAAAAACTAATCATTTCACATGGCAAAGGACATCATAAAGTTTGGACGATCTACACGATTAAAATATTCTATAATATGAAGGGGGGTCATATAATAATCATTGCATAATAACATAGTACGTAAAAATGGTAAATTTTTTAGATTTGTAATAATTAATTGTAGTGCATTTAATCGTTTGTTGTCATTTCAAATAACACATTTTAAAACTGTTTATTCTTTGTTGAAATTTGTTTATCAAATTCAGCATAGAAATTTGTTATACAGTGAAATCTGTATATGCCGGAATCTGCAAAAGCCGGAATCGTGTGCATCACGGAAATTGTCTGTGGTCCCGAATTATTGGTTTACAATACTAAGTAAAATGAATTTCATAAGCCGGAATCTGTCTAACGCGAACACGGAAAGCTTATTTTAAGCATAAGCCGGAAGCGAAATTCAGAAATTAATTTAACTATTTATAAAAATTGCGATGTAAGACGCACATTTTTATCCAATGTTTAGACTACTCTTAGTATGTAATAATTTCTTTTGCGGTAGGTATATTATTTTACATTGCATACATTTTGCATACCTACCAAATAATATTGCGTTACAAGCAGCATGCAAATGAATCATTTTTTCATGTGCTGCCTGCTTTTTGCATATCTTGTATTTTTTGTGTAGTGTATAAGTATGCAAATTATGTATGTATACGCATTATTATGTATTAATACAATTTATTATTATTAAATTGTTTAATATAAATCTATAAAGAAAAATTCCGTCTTATGCAGATTTTTTTCCGTTTTAGGCAGAAGATCTGCTAAAAACGGAACTTGCTTAACACGGAACGATTTTTCGGTCCCGAGCGGTTCCGGTTTATACAGATTTCACTGTATTTTAAATAGTTAATCCTCTTTAACTCTCATTGTATCCTACTTCAGTCGCACCACAATTTTTTTAACGTTAGTGTAATTTTTCCAGCCAAAGCCAAAAAACATGGGTTATTTTCACAGTCTACTTTTTATTTAAAAATTTTTGAGTTTGGCTAAACCAACCTTATAACGAACCACCGCGCGCCGCCTCTAAATGTAATATATTATGTCCCAATTATGGGGGGGGGGGTTATTTAATTTTATCATGTAAGCATACAATTAAAAAAATTCCAAGATCTTATGGAGACTGCGGAGAATGCTAGTATTCTATTTTTAAAATTTTAAAATTTGTTAAGAACAGATGATGGTTGTTACGTCCCCAGGTTTTCTTTAATTATGGGGTTATTCTAATAATTCTCTTATAAAAAAATAACGTTTGCTTGACGTAAATCAGACGTCATCTTTAAGCTTATAGCGCTAATTAATATAATATCTATAGACGTGTTTCCACAGTAATTTGTAATTCATCAGCAGAATATAAGTGGATCATAGATTGGGAGAATAAGCGCCAGACATTAATGACTCATTATTATAACAATTAATCAATTTGATATCAAATCAAATACTCTCAGACCCCCAGATTTAAAGTTTTCTATGAATGATTTTACATAGTTATTATGAGAAATTCATGGGAGAGGACATATCTACCCTCTTTAACCCCAATTGTATTCACCTTGGGTAGTTCCAAAATTATTTTTGAAGGCCAATGAGATTTCTTCAGCCAAAGCCAAACTTCGATTTTTTACCTTTTAACTAAATTTTTTTTTAAATTCTCGAGGTTTGTTTGTTGTGATATTGTCATTGCCCTCCATAGCGAGTCGCCACTGACAAACATACAGGCTATTAAAGTATAGCATAATAATTTTATGTTAACATTGGATGCCAAATGTTACTATATTATATAAAATTTTGTGTTGCTTCCTGATATACCGCTTGATACTAATTTTCCCAAAATATTATTATTTAGCTGATAATAATAAATAAAGAAAATGAAAACATAAAGATAAAAAGTGTAGGAGAAATTCGTTTGGCGGTTTTCTTTTCCGGATCTTCTCGATTTTGCCGGTTGGCCTTGTGGGAAGTTCCGCGGAAGCTTCGTTAAAGGAATGATAATGGCAGCACCATGGTTTTTTGTCTATACAAGCAAAGAGGAATTCGCCGGAGCCTTACTAATATTCAGTAAATGAAGGTATTTTCGTATCGTTCGAGTTTTAAAATTACATTAATTTCATTAGAAATGTTATTTGATTTAATAAATTTTGCGTTTTACACATGCGATTGTTGTACAGTCGATTTCGTTCGGTTATCTTGTTTGTAAATTTCTTATCGCCTGACGCTCGCCACATTTTATTTATTTTTATACGTCGAGAAAATTATTTTGGTTTTTAAGTGTTATTTCATTGTAATGCTTAATTATTATTTTTTGTTTTAATTAAATGAACATAGCAATCAACAAATGAACGAAACTGCAGGATTAGAGATTATTTTGTGCGTAGTATTATAATTTTACTATATTATATAGGGGAGTGTCGTATAGGTTGGGACGCCGTATAGGTTGGGACAGTAGAATATCTGCGTTGTTGGTAGTCGTGACACCTGTATTATGACTGTCGCAGTAAAGTTTGGTTATAACCTAACGTTTCATGTGCATTAGAACGAAGACGTCGTGTTCATTGTGTGTATGCCAAGCAAGTCGTAAATTTTCCTTAAAAAAACATCTTTAAGGTAGTTTCTACATGCTGAAATTTGACAAAATTTAAATCAATTATTTCAAGTAAGTATGTTCAATGTGTCTTGTATTTAGTGTATTTTCATTGTGTGAAAGAACAATTTAAATGAGGTGTTGCAGAAAGTAACTTTTAGACTTTTTACAAAATGGTTATTTTGTAAAGTTTGGGACACCACTTTTTTTTTATTCCAAGACACTGCAATGCCATTTAATCTGGCTTAACATCGATTTTGTCTTCAATCGGACCTTTGCAAGCATCAACTTCAGCCAAAAAATCAAATCGTGGACGAAAGCCGATGAAAAGTAGTATTTTGACTTCGCCCGAAAACATTTCCGAATTGAAGGAAAAGCAAACTAAACGAATAAATTGTTTCTTTGAAAATTCAATAAACATTATAATCATAATGCCATGCAGTTTTACTTCATTTTTTGCGTTATTTTTCAGATTTTTGATAGTGTCCCAACCGATACGGCAAATTTTTTTTCGGCTAAAAAAGTTCCTTTCATTAAAATAAATATAACTTTTGACTCGTTTGCGATATCAAATAACTTTCTACAGCAAAGTTGTAGCCAATGATCATACCTTATTATTGGTTTATAGAAGTTAACATTATTCCTTTCGGTTTCAAAACTACACATCAAAAACGAAACCCGTCCCAACCTTTACGACATTCATCTACAATATACCTACCCTAAATAAATCCGGAGATATCCCTCCAATGCAGAGGCTGCACAACCAACGAAATTACGTTCTGGTCATGTTCTATATTACAACAGCCTAAATTTATCTTTAATACTAAATTTATTCTAGTTCAGCATATTATGTAATCAAAATTAATTAGTAACCAACCTAACTCAAATATTCATTAAACTTCTGTAAACATATTTAATAAATAATTGACACCCCCCCCCTCCTACATTACATAGCAACATAAGTTCAGTCTTTGTTTTTGTTTCACTTATAGTTTAATGTTTAATAATAATTTAGAGTGTTTTTCTAGTATTTACGATGTATATAAATTTTATTTCAATGTCACCTAGTTGCACGACTGTTCAACTTTTTCAACAGGAACCTCAACAAAAACGCAAGCAATTGCAGTTATAACATATTTTCTACTACGGAAGATTAAAAGTTTAGAAAGTAGTAAGTTGTTTCTAGCTTTCTCACCACCGCATTGAAAAAGTTGGAAGTTTTTAAAATATCGAGCAACTATTATATAATTTATAATGACGATAGAATATACAAAAAAAACCTAAAATAAATTTTGTAAAATAGAGAAAATTTGGTAAAACGACAACTCCATTATTTCTAATCAAGATAATTATCCGATAGATTTTCTTCTGCCGTGGTTAGAATTACACGTTAAACTGTAAGTTAAATTTTATACAATCTTACTTACTAAAAACATAGTCGTTGATTATTTGCTCGTAAGACTGATGTACCATATAAACGGTGAGGCCGGAGACCAACCCAGCAAGTAATTATTATTCTTTTTATGATTGGAAGAAAAATTTTAAGTTCCACAAATATTTTTTTATTACGACGAACACTGTAATAGGTAGATATGTATATAACGTTATCTGTATTATATTTTAAGCAAAGAACACTTTGTCAGTGTCGTAGACTGACAAGGGTTTTCTTTTTACTTGTTATAAATGATTAAAATGCCCGATTTTTTGGTCTCACCTATTTGTTAAAAAACCAAAGCTTTTCAATTGAATCAACTAATTTATTTTTTAAGTCACCACCTGTGACCTGTCACCACCACAACTAACACAAAAATTCCAATTTAACAAATTTAATTCCGTTCAAAGTGTTGTGTATGTATATCGAGTTAATTAATACGCTTACAACTTCGTGTAACCCCGCGAAAAACTGCTTTGATGATTTTGATTGGTTGATTAGAATTGTGTATAAATTTTATGAGTTTGGTCAAATCCGTGGGAAACTTTTAATTGCCACAACTTTGTATCAAAATAATACAAAATAGAATACAAATCGCTATATAACAAACAAAATTTTAAACTCTGAATAGCTTCATTAATCTTCATGAAAATAAGTTGCAAAAAATGGCTCCATATTAAAGCGCACCACAACTAAATGAATTATAAAGGTGTTTTTCACGTAAAACAGAAAAAGGTAGTCATTGCTATTTTAATCAATCTTCGTTTATTACGTCACATATGTCAAGAGTTTGAAATAGTTTTATGGAACAGCATAATTACATTAAGGAGTTTCACACACTACATTGTAAACCTATATCACAATAAAAAGCTTCTGAAACAAAAGATGTTTTTCATTAAAATTTAACGTTTTATGCTTATCTACTCAAAATTACAAGCAAAATAGTTATTGTATCCAGAAAAAACGACCTGCTGAGTATATTAGGTGCTGGATTGTTTCAGTAATAAACTGAGCAAAAAATTTGTGTTCTCTTATTTTAGATTAGCGTTTATGAAATTTTAATAAAAATATGTTTTTGCATCCCTGCTATATAATAAATATATCAGCTCATGTGTATAAAAGAGAAGTAATCGATTACCCGGATTACCATGGAGAACGTAAACTTCTACGATAAGAAAGTTGATGGTTCGCAAATTACCTATCATAGTTTGAGTATTAGACGAGATTGCAACTCATAAATAAACATACTTGAAGATTGAAATTATTAGTAAATGACCAGAGTATGGTGGCAGCATTTCTCTGACTACACAAAATGTGAAATTTGAACATTGACGTTATCATTAAATTGGCAGTTCGTACAACTGTGTTTTACCAAGTACCTACGAGTTCTAGTTATATAAACTCAACACTTCCCGCATGTAATATTTTACTAGTCTAAATGTTTTTTCAGTTTCGCTATGAACTTCTTCTTCACAATTAAAGTCACATTGAAATCAGCATCAATACAAATGATGGCAATTGCGGAGAGTTACCGATGGTTTTTAATGTAGTGCCGGATGGTTAGTGGAAGAAAATTTTCTTTATTTTCTTGTTAAAGAAAAAATAAAAAGATGGGGTTTGGCACATTTTAAATTACAGAACAATAAATCACAAAATAATATTTGCAGAGCCCTAAAGGAGGCTCAATAAAGGCTGATTTTTAATCGGCTTAACAACGCTAAAATAATCATTGTGGACTTTTATAATAAAAGTGGACCCAGATATAACTTCCTACTAATTGCTATATAACTCACCTCACAGACAGACAACACACATTCGATTCACTACTTCAATCCTCGTAAGATCCCTCGGGCATACTCGTGTTTCCTCGATCCATATTGCAACGTACTACCTGTAAAGCACAATTTACAAAGTTTAGATACCTTAGGATAAATCTTAAAAAATAATAAAGTTGGGGAAGGATATTTTAGGATTTTGGCACCACAGCTGCCTACATCATCTTACAGAATTATGTGTTGTTGTTTGCACCATTCGTTTTTAATTTTGTTGCATGCTTTTAGCAGAAGTCGAACCTAGCAATTTCATCGCTTTAGTCATGCTACTGTTCTACACTAAAGCCACATCACAAAATCTTATAGAATTTCATACGTCTAATCAAATAAGTTGGGAAGTTACAGTAAAACCTCAACTAATAATTTGTGGTGTAAAATATGGCAGCCACACCGTCAAATTAACCTATGAAATAAATGTTAAAATCAGCGGCGGCTCGTGGGGTCAAATATTGAGTAGGCCGGCAGCTTGTTAAACATAGATACAAGGAAGATACCTTCCAAGAGATATCGGACTATCCAATATTCAGAATGGTAGCTATCACGGTGCAAACAGTACATCCGTATAAAAAAATATTTTTCCTAGTTGTTACTCTGCTTTAGAAGCGCGGCGCTCCGTCGCCCTTACCATACCAGCCGCCAGTGTTATTAACGTATTATATTGGTTGTCAAAGTGACGTAGTTGTGACGTTGAAAAGACGTAAACAGTTAAAATAAAATCTCATTCTTGTTCAAATTATGTGATCAATATTATAGCGTCGGTTACTTTCATAACTATATTAAACTGGTTATTAAAATGATGTAACATTACGCCACAATAAAGTAAAATAATGGCCAAAAGATTACTTTTTATTGACGTCAGGATGCTAACTGGCTCGCTACTTTTAAATATATTTTAAAAATTAATGAAACGTTTTTAACTGCTATTGTCATTACGCTCAATGTTTTAGTACTTTAGTAAAGTTTTATAATTGGGAAGGCTTTCTTTGGTAAGGTATTTACCCTACATATTCTGATGTGGGATTTGAAAGCTCGATTACTTGATTACTTACCCAAACTACTCCACACCGCAACCCACCGGTTTAAATTATGGTAATATTATTTTTAGATGTTAATGTAGAAATTGCTGAAAATGAAAGCGATTGCAACGCTAAAGATATGAATGTGTTTTAACTTGTGAACCCCTTTTCCATCGGACCTCCCAGCTCCGTCACTGCTAGAAGGAACGACAGGACTATTACCGGAAATGTTGGACCAAACCTCCTCGGAGACGGAAAAGTAAGCTTGATTCGTTTCTGTATAGTTTGTTTTGAATTGGCCTTCAGACAAAGCTTGCCTTCAGACAAGCTTTCAAAATATTATTTCAAGTTGTTCTGAGTTAGTTATGATATTGCAAAATCAATACCTATTGTTATAGTACATACCCCGAGAATCAGAGATAACCCCACATTGCTGACATAATATCATAGGGATGTAGATGAAGCAACACAGCTTATGCTTTATTACTGCCACAATATGACGTTAATAAGAGAATTCCTGTTAATATATTTTTAGTCCAACACGACCTAAATTAATCCTGAAATTCCTGCTAAAGTCAGGCTAATTTCAGAAAAGACCTTTTCAACCGGAGGATATGTTTTTATTGATCTTATTTATGCAGCCAAGTGCTTACCGACAACCAATATAACCTTTAAAAATATTTTAACACTATTTAAAAAAACTTAAAGGAACAAGGGCCACAGGTGATTTTTTATGAAACATTTTTGCATAATTGTTAATTTTTAAAACAATAACAAAATTTTACAAAGAAAGAAACCTAATGGTCTAATTTATAAATTGGATATTACAATAACAGACAAGTAAATTTACTGATATAATCTTCCCTAAAAAAGTTTCAACATTTGGTAATTTATGAAAAACCGTCCAATAGTAATTTGTTATTGTCAACTTGTCAATATACCACACTACCATTACAAATTTTCTCCCAAAACGATGAACAGTATTATTTTCAGGAAAGTAATTAATTATTGTTCACGTATTTTTCATAAGTTAAATATTCTACATGTACTAGGTTGAAAGATAAAAATATTAAAACCAGCATTGAAGTTCCAAAATTTAATATAACTTAAATCGGTTAAAATTTTTTAAGTTTTTTATATATCTTGTGTGGAGGTAGGTACACGTAAGCTTCAGAATTGTTTGAATAATAAAAGTTAAAAAAGTTGGCTTCTATTTTAATTAAAATTTAGTAGCTATATTAAAAGCTTAACTGTACTGCTCCTATGAAGTATGTGATGCATTTTTCTTAAATTTTATTTTACTTTTACCTAAGTAACCTAGGTAACCAGGATAATCCATCAGCATATAGATTATGTAGGTACAACAGACTAGTAAGCTGTTTGATGGTATTATCACGTAAAATATTTATACTAATATGCACTACTTATTATTTTAAAGAATTTTTGTATATTAATGTACAGTAGCGTTCATAATATATTGGCAAAATAGTTTTTTTACTAACTTTTTCAAATTCCAACTTTTGTCTTTGATATTTTCAAAATTTATTGTTTATGTAGTTGGGAATTAAAAAGTATAACTACATCTCTTTGAATAACCACATACGTCTTTAAAAATTTTATTTAAATAAAAGTCTAAATATTTCCTTAAAACATGTACATTTAAAAATCGCGTAAAACAAAAAATACAGTAGTGTAATTGAATAATCAAGTTCAGAAGTATTTAGTACTTTGTTGCGAATCCTTTTGCAGCAATACCGGCCCTGCACCATGATTGCATAGAGTCAACCAGCTTCACTAAACGCTCTAATGGAATTTTTGCCCATTCCGTCTGTAAAGCTTCCCATAACTGATTTGTATTTCGGTATGTTGCACTTCTAATGCATCATTCGAGCTCTTCCCACAAATGTTCTATCGGATTTAGATCTGGAGACTGACTAGGCACTCAAACAGGCGAATTTTGGCCTTATTGATGTATTCCTTTACATGTTTAGATGTGTGCTTTGGATCATTATCTTGCTGAAATGTCCATCCGCGTGGCATTTTACTTTTAGCATGTGATAGCATATTATTCTTCAATATGTCGGCATACACGAATCGATCCATGATGCCATCAATTTTGTGTAACGGTCCAACACCATCACGGGAAAAACAGCCCCACACTATAACATTTCCACCACCGTACTTTATAGTAGGAACTTGGTACTTAATGTCATATTTTTTACCTTTCGGACGTCGAATATACCTTATACCATCCGTGGAAAACAAATTAAATTTACTTTCGTCGCTCCGAAGAATTTTAGACCATTCTTTTATATCCCAGGTCTTTTGCAAATTTTAATCGGGCCATCGGATTCTTCTTCGATATTAATGGTTTTTTCGAAGGACGTCTACCAAATAGTCCACCAGTATATAGTCGACGTTTTACCGTCGAAACGCTTATTTTATCTTCGCGGTTTTCGTTAAAATCACGAACGATTTCAACAGCTGTGAGGCGAGCATATTTGTTTGTTTCACGGACAATCATTTTATCGTCCCTCTTTGTCGTTTTTCTTGGTCGTCCTGTTTTTCGTCGCGAGTCCGCGGTTCCATATTTTGTTCTTTTTTTATTCCAAATACTTATTGTTTGATGTGGTACCCCAAATTGCCTTTTGGCTGATGTCATTGTGTTTCCATCATCCAACCACTTTAAAACTGATTCATTTTCGGTAGAAAACTGTTTTGCCAATATATTATGAACGCTACTGTAGTTTCTGTTGGATATTTAACCAGGCACATAAAAATACATAATATACAAATTTTCCTACATTGTGAAATATTATAATAATAACTATCTTATAATTATTGTAACCACGAGAGCTCGAGCATGACTCATTACTAAATTATATAAGAACATACACATACTTTTTAGTAAAGAGTCATTACTCGAGCTTCCGATTGGAGTCCAATTGTTTCACCGAGAATATTTCATAGCTTAGAACAGGGATGAGCAACCCGCGGCCCGCCAAACTCTCTCGTGCGGCCCTTCAAAGATTTTACATTTTGACTTTTAGGGTTAGGTTTAATTTGTTAATAAAGAGATAATTTGAGTTCCTCAGTCAGTGTTTGTATAGGGTGTTTTTTTAGCTGCATGGGATCTTTCAATAGGGATAACTTTTGAATGAAGTTTGTCAAAGTGACAGTTCTTTGACATTTGTGTTCAGAAAGGTTTGCCATACATCGCGTGCATCACGTGATCAAACTCAGCTGTCAAACAAGCCTGTATGACAAATTTAAATTCAACATAAATAGTGCATCGTTTTTTTTGGTTTAAATCAGTGTAAATTAATAAATATGCCTAATTTTTGTATAGCAGTGGTTTGTTAATGAACTGGTGTGAAGGATAAAATATAGTCAATTTAATATTTTTGATATTATAACCGGTACAAACGATTGTAAAATTGTGTTATTATTTATGAAAATGTTGGTAAATGTTAAATTACCAACTGAAATGGACACTAATAACTTGGACCCGTATTTATTCGATAAAACTTCATGTTTTAAGAATGTTTGTGATATCCCAAAAGTTGAATATTTTGATATCGTGAACTATTTTGTATTTGAGAAAAGTGCATATACCCAGGAACAATTTAGAGCACATAAAAGTTTGGAGGCCTACAACTATTATTTGTGCAATTGGCTGAAAGATTTGTTGGTGAAACACTCAGGTAAGTGTTGTTAAAAATTAAGTTAGTATTGTTATAATAAGTATTTTTCTCTTGTAGGTAATGCACAGCCAAAGGTTGAATTTGCCATATACAAAAACTTGGTTCGTGACAAAAAAAACAGGACAAATACTGGCGGGTCACTGTGACTGTAATATTGCAGGACTCAGAGAATGTTGCAGTCATATTGGTGCGACTCTATTTGCAGTTAAAAATGCTGTTCGAAATGTTGACGAGGTATCCGTAACAGGAACAAAAGCATATTGGACTGTGCCAACTTGTACAGTTGGAGAACCAAGTCGTATAGCGGCTGTTAATTACTCGGTTACAAACAATGATGTCGACGAATGTAATTCTAGTTTTAATTTTATGAGTTTGTAATGTTGGAACTGATTTTAAATTGATTATTGAATGTATTTTCGTCTTGTATTTTTCATTTGGAATAATTACAATTAGCTATTTTATTTTATTTTTTATTAACTTAATAAAAGTTATTAACATATCTTATGTATGTATGGGTTTTATATTTATAAAATAAATAGGTACATTATATTATTTTTCCTAGTTTCTCAAAACCTTTAGAATTTTTGTTATTTCTGGGCGTAGTGCTGATAAACCAAACACAAGTCGTCGGCCTCATGTGAAAATTGCATAATTGCACAATGACAAGGGTCATCTTATCGCAGTCAAAATTGTACTTCATCTTCAATAGTGAACGGTGATTGAGCTACAATCTACAACATAGTAAAAGAAAAGAAATGTGAAAATTGCGTAAGTCCATGGACAAGTTCGCATGGTCCAATATGCTTTTGTTCCTGTTACGGATACCTCGTCAACATTTCGAACAGCATTTTCAACTGCAAATAGAGTCGCACCAATATGACTGCAACATTCTCTGAGTCCTGCAATATTACAGTCACAGTGACCCGCCAGTATTTGTCCTGTTTTTTTTGTCACGAACCAAGTTTTTGTATATGGCAAATTCAACCTTTGGCTGTGCATTACCTACAAGAGAAAAATACTTATTATAACAATACTAACTTAATTTTTAACAACACTTACCTGAGTGTTTCACCAACAAATCTTTCAGCCAATTGCACAAATAATAGTTGTAGGCCTCCAAACTTTTATGTGCTCTAAATTGTTCCTGGGTATATGCACTTTTCTCAAATACAAAATAGTTCACGATATCAAAATATTCAACTTTTGGGATATCACAAACATTCTTAAAACATGAAGTTTTATCGAATAAATACGGGTCCAAGTTATTAGTGTCCATTTCAGTTGGTAATTTAACATTTACCAACATTTTCATAAATAATAACACAATTTTACAATCGTTTGTACCGGTTATAATATCAAAAATATTAAATTGACTATATTTTATCCTTCACACCAGTTCATTAACAAACCACTGCTATACAAAAATTAGGCATATTTATTAATTTACACTGATTTAAACCAAAAAAAACGATGCACTATTTATGTTGAATTTAAATTTGTCATACAGGCTTGTTTGACAGCTGAGTTTGATCACGTGATGCACGCGATGTATTTAATAATGATTATTTCCTTCATTATAATATACGCCAATCAGAACGCGAAACATCTAGGCAACCATTTTATTATAGTAAATATTAACGTTGCTATGGAAAATATTCAGGGGGTAAATTTATGTCAAAAAATAATCACTTCCTAAAATTTTTTCGAACATTATCAAACGTGCTTAGACAAACAAACAAAAAAATTGTAATTTTTTAATTAATTGCAGCAAAGTAAATTGTAATAAATAATTCAATCGTTCCAAGATACATTTATTCAAGAAATAATCATGCCAAATATCCCACGTGCTTAAAAATAGCCTGAATAAATTTTGACGTTTTTTGAAACAAAGTTTTGCTCTGAAGAAATATTTCTCGTAAATTTTCCACCCAAAATCCCTCGTGCTACGCACTCGTGATTTTGTTACGTGACAAATTTACTCGATATATTGCTTAGCAAAACTTTGTTTAAAAACGTCAAAATTCAATCGGCTATTTTTATGCACTTGGGATATTACTGTTGAATAAATTTAATTAACACTTGAACAACGCTACCCAATTGTGGAAATTTATTTTCAAAGTCAGCGTTCCGTTAGCGAAACTTATAGAGCTCTTCGCCCATTTTATGGTCGACATAATCGACCTTCTGAGCAGGCTATTGGTGCGGTGATGGATAAATTTCGTACCACTTCTTCATTGCATGATGTAAGACCACCAACAAGACAAAGAAATATGCGTACCGAAAAAACTATCGCTTCTGAGAGTGAAAGTGTGCAAGAAAACCCAAACATTTCAATTCGCCATCATGCGCAACAACTTGGGCTTTGTCCGTCCACTACATGGAAAATTTTACATCAAGATCTTGGTTTACATCCTTACAAAATCCAGTTGGTTCAAGAATTGAAGCTTAATGATCATCGATTGCGTCGTGCGTTTGCAGATTGGGCTCACAACTAATTGGAAGTGGATCCATTATTTTACTGCCAAATTTTGTTCAGTGACGAGGCACATTTCTGGTTGAACGGGTATGTGAACAAGCAAAATTGCCGTATATGGACTGATACCAATCCGGAACATTCTCTTGAGACTTCAGTGCATCCATTAAAATTGACTGTTTGGTGAGGAATACACGTTAACGGCATCAATAGTCCATATTTCTTTCGAAATGAGGAATGAGCTACCGTTACGGTGAATGGTGTGAGATATCGACACTTGCTCAATACATTTTTGTTTCCAAAAATCTAAGAGGTAAACATCGAGAACTTCTGGTTCCAACAGGATGGTGCTACGTGCCACAAAGCCACCGAAACCATCGATTTATTGAAAGGACAATTTGGTGACAACATTATTTCAAGAAATGGTCCTATCAATTGACCTCTAAGATCGTGTTATTTGACGCCTCCAGATTATTTTCTTTGGGGGTATGTTAAATCTGTTTTATGCTAACAAACCAACAACTCTGGAAGCATTGGAGGTCAATATTCAGCAAGCCATTTATGAAATAAAGTTAGAAATATTGGAAAAAGTGGTCAAAAATTGGACTCATCGGATGCGCTTCGTAACGATTAGTCGAGGTGGTCACACATGCCGGAAATCATTTTCAAATCATAAATAGCATTAAATTTACTTTCATAAAAAAATTATTAAAAAGACATTCCATCAATTTTTAATGTTTCAATTCAATTTGAAGTTCTCATGCATCTAAGAAAACACCCTATACATATTGCTATGAGGGATTGTCGTTATTAATCGAGCCACACGTTGGGCTGTCAAAAAGTGCTATGTGCTGACGTAGCCTTCTGTTGGGCTAGCCAAGATTGCTATGTACCCCCTCGCTAATAAGGTTAAAGGTTCTTGTCGTTAATGTTTTATATGGGAGTACGTAATTGTACCCCGTCAATGGAAAAGTATGTGAAATTTTATAAATACAATTTAATGAAATAAGGTGCCTCAGCTTAGCTCTTTCGCAGTGCATGTATCTTACCTTGTACAGGGTGGATTCGTTCCGTTACCAATACTGTAAATAAAAATTATGGTGCGGAACAGGTCTAAATAAATATCCTTCGTTACAAACTTATTAATGTTTTTATTTAGCACACATTTGTTAATAAAGATTTTGTTATAATCAAAAAGTTCTATTATTAAATCTATTATAAAGAATTCTGAACATAAAATAATGCAAAAACACGTGTCGTATGAAGTCCGAAAATTCCACTTAGTTTTATAAAAATTATTGCAATGTGCACGATACCTTATTAGATGCAGGAATGTTTTCTGTTATTTGTACTGGGGATGGCAAAAATACACTCGATGGGTTCATTTACCATGGAAAACGTCCAGATGCAGTTTGTTGACCTCGTTTTGTGGTGAAGTTTATTTTCTTTAAAAATATTTGCAATCCTTTACGATTTTCACCTTATTTATGGTTTTTCGTAGGTAAGTAACTATTTTGTTGAATTATTCACTTTTATTTAGCACTTTCACTAATTATTTTTACTATAATATCCAAATTTTTAGGACAATCTAAATTCGCCACCATACACGTGTGAATCTTAACACCAACCTTTTTTCATCGATTGTTTTATTAATTCTTTTCTCGAAGTTCATCGCTATCTTGATCTTTGCATAGACGTATTTTATTGGTCGATCGAAAAATCAATATTATTTGAAGTTTTACAGTACAGGTATGGACTAAGCCCATTGTGGTTCGTTGAAATTTTATAAGTGAAAATTTTCTTATTTTTAGATTGGATTGTCTTCTTCTCAAGTGTTTAGTGATTGGATAAATAAAGATGCTGGACATGAAGTTTCCATATACAGTTCATTAAGTTGTGACATGTCGAACTCACGTAATAATTTTAACAAACTTATTCAAATTTAACGATATCATAAATTTTTACATTAATCAATTAATTAACAAATTTCTAACTTTTAAAATACCTTTCTTATTGCTAACAATTTTTCATTTAATATTAATTAACATTTTTTAACAAAGACAATTATTAAATGAAACATTTCAAATTTATTTTATTCACACCTGTTTTATGTCCCGTTTTCAACGAATCATTTGACTTTAAGTTAAATTTCTTGGTATCGGACGAAGTTTTTCTGATTACTTTGATAAGTTACATGCTTTTATTCATAACAAAATTTTGCTGAAATTTAAATAACGTGCTTCCATTGACGTGGTATCTCGATACCGCAATATGATCCTAAGTTTTTACTTGCGGCCCGCACAACCTTTTAAATTTGTAGCTGGTCCGTTGTAAAAAAAGGTTCTTCATCCCTGGCTTAGAACGTTATAAGGTAGTAAGTAGGGATCACATAATTAACTTTTTGGCTACTGTTGGCAGTTAGAACGCAGCGCGACGACCAACCCCCAAAAGTCTTCAAAGCGATTTTTATAATTGTACGTACCATCAAATGGGTACAGCACTGAAACTATTAATTTTTTTTAGTGTTAACTGTTTAGTTCGTTCTTAAACAATGTAATCGAACCTTGAAATTTTCAATAAAATTTAAACGTCATGAAATTAGTTTGTAAGCAATAATGTTTTTTAACGACCCATTTAATAATTTTGGTCTTAAAACTAAATGAGTCAATTTTACAATTTATCATAATTTTATGATAACGGAAATTATTGAATTTGAGAGAAATTTGTTTTTTAAAGGGAGTTCTATATTAAAGCTCGCAATAGAATGTTGTAAGAGACGGTCATAGCTTAGTGGTTAAGTGCGCCTACTGCTAATGCGAAATGCTCGGTTCAAATCCGGACAGAGTAAAAACTTTATTCTGACCGTTTCACCTCGGAAGGCAATGGCAAACCACCGAGGTAATTTGCCACAAGCTCCCATCTCTCAATGAAGTGTATTACACTTCCCGTGGTTCGGAGCCCACTTTAAACAAGTAGGTCCTCTATGTATGTGAAAATAAATCGAACGCACATCACATGCATAGACAGAGATGGGTCACGACGCTTCTGTCAAAGAAGCATCACGATTGAGGAGAGATTGAGGAGAATGTTGTAAGCTGTAGAGGCATTAACGATGCACTCAGTACCTACGAACCTGCAAGTTTCATGTTTGACTAGTTCTACTAAATTATGATATTAATTGCCAATAAAAATTAACTTCTTCGTTGATTTACATAAGATCGTCAGAAGACATCAAGAGCGAAGAAAAGATCTCAGCTCAAGTGTAGACAGTGATTTGCGCTATCAAATTACGAATTTTGCGGCCAGCATCAAACATTATCTAATATTAGGTAATAGTTGTTTTTTGTTACTTTTACGGTTTTAATTTAAATCATAATTAATTTTTTGTTTTAAATACATTGTATTTTTGTATGTATCCTTTGTTAATCAACCTGAGAATATAATTGGGCTTAGTCTCATTTAGCCGGGGAATAGTCAAAATTTACAAAAACAAAGAGTCACATTACAACAGCGTTAAGTGATCTAAAAACTAGATTATAACGTTGTATTGCATAAAATTAACAGCTTTCCAGTTATTCATTAAATTAAGTCTTGAAATGTCAAAATAGTAATTCGAAATTGTTTTTCTTGCAAACAATGTATCTTTTAAACAAAATATTTTACAAAAAAATAATGGAATATAAATAATAGAAAGCAAATTTAATTGACTACAACTTTAGTCTAAATAACTTTTTGGAAAAACCAATCCATATTAAAGAAAAACTGATATACGAAGAGCAAAATGTAATTTTCACTAAACTACTCATTATGTCGCGAATACGTAGAAATAATACGGTCTAGGACATTTGACCGCGGGCCGAATTACCGCGGCCATATCACCGCAGGAACATTTTACCGCAAGACATTTTACCGCAGGGACATATTACCGCAAGCAAAAATAGCGCGATATTATAAAATAATAAATTTTGATTTTCTGATATATTTTCTTGTTGAATATTGCTTTACACTATTTTTTGTAATATCGGTGAATTTTTATTTTTCTAAATTTTTGATGCATCAATAATTGTGCTGTATTAAGTATAGAAGTAACATGGGTCGTGGTAAAAATATCATTGAAGTAAAAATAGCTGCAGTTACGGCTTTATCGGATACAAAAATGTATTCCCAACGAAAAATCGCGGTTATAGAAAAAATTAGTGTGGGTGCAGTTCACAAAATCGCCAAAACTCTGCATTTGAAGCAGAGTAATGCAGTTTTGCACCTCGGTCACGGTGTGGTAGAAAACTAAAAATCTCCGAACGAATTGATCGCAAAATCACAAAACTTGTTTTGGAATGCCGCACTGCTACCACGAAAAATGTGCAGGAAAAACGGAGGCACGAAAATATCCAAATATCGACCAACACGATACGACACCGATTAGCTGAAAAAGGTGTAAAATGCTATCGACCTGTAAAATGGCCACGACTCACCCCAACTTTGAAAAAAAAGATTACAGTGGTCAAAACAGCATTTCACTGTTGTAGATTAAAAAAGATACAACCAAATAATATTTCAATTAATAATATTAATTTTAACCTTTGCTTTTGAATGTCTTAATTTTATAAAATATTTTAGTACCTATAATAAACATAATTATAATACAAAAATAATTATTTTAAAACCCAAAAATCAATTAATATTCGTTGATTTACTGAGCGTTCATATTATTTTGTACTGTGTTCATATTATTTTGTACTGTGTTCATATTATTTTGTCCAAGAACTTATAACAAGCTAAACTGACACCCCTATTCACTAACTTCAATCGAAAACGTTTCGATCGTCGAACAGTAGGTGATCGAGAAGTGTCATTTATCGAATGTGGTAAACATTCGTATTCTGTAAACGTAAATCGTATTCGCCCAATTGAAAAATGTTGACCTGAAACTAAACAAAAATTTAATACAACTAAAGATACAAAAACGGACGTTGCCTTTGTATGTTCAAAAGAAAATACACAAAAGCTGAAGACTCATTCGTAAATGATGAAATAATGAAAAGTATGAACATATATGAACATATATGTAATATGTCCCTGCGGTAAAATGTAGCTGCGGTGAAATGTCCTTGCGGTAAAATGTCTTGCGGTAAAATGTCCCTGCGGTGATATGGCCGCGGTAATATGGCCGCGGTAATTCGGCCGCGGTGAAATGTCCGATCCCGGAAATAACAGCCTTTTCAGCTTAAACCTTTTAGTTTGGGATGTGAAAACAGCCCCACTATGTCTAAAATAAAGATTAACAAAATTATAACTTTCAGCAAAAACTATAAAAAAATATTTTTCTATTTCCTATAGTTTTCGAGATACAGCTCTTAAAAGAACTTTGTATTTTTATGTGTTTCTATTCAAATCAACGTAGTTCTAAAATTTTGATCTAGGCTTTCGTTCCTGCTCATGTGACGTAAAAGTGCTCACAGATGAGGGAAACTATATTCAATTATGCATGCCGCTTGAGCAGACCAAAACCGGTAATAATTTTTGGTCGATTGCTTTTGCCCCCCCCCCCGAAATTAATATTTTTTCTCAAAAAGTTAGCTCCCGATTCCTTAGAGCTAGCACCGGCTAGCTCCCAAATATTAAAGCTAGCACCCCCTAGGTTTGTCCAAAATTCAATATTTCTCTCGGGGGGGGGGGGGCAAAGTAACGCTATCCTCCCAGTTGATAATTTTTTCTCAAAAAACTAGCTCCAAATTCCTTAGAGCTAGCACGGGGTAGCACCCTAATATTAAAGCGAGCACCCCCTAGGTTTGTCTAAAAATCAATGTTGATTATTTTTTTGGTTTTCAATCTTCATTTGTGGACAACCCTAGGGGGCGCTAGCTTTAATATTTGGGTGCTAGCCGGTGCTATCTATTTTGAGAAAACCTATTACCGGGGGGGGGGGGTAAAGTAACGGGCCCAATAATTTTTTTACCGGAGAACTCCGTTGAGCGGCCCCACTCTTCAAGAAATTTTACTACAAAATTCAAAATATAAAAAATATGGATATTTCCTATTATTATATACACCTGCCACGGTAACTGTAACCGTATTTCACTGTAACTGCAGTGAAACTTTGGTAACTGAAAGTGCGATGCGTCACATAAAATGTTCGAGTTAATGGGTCTCATGAATAAAAATGAGTTTATACTTCCGAGTATGAACTTGCGAGTAAGAGTAAAAAGTATTAGGTTATACATCAATCCGTATGAATAAAAATGTTTCAAGTTCCCGAGTGCTTACTCATAGTAAATGAAGTAGATACCCCATTTACTGATTAAGAAGATGCACCGCTTGAAATGTATAAT
The DNA here is from genome assembly GCA_932274525.1 of Podabrus alpinus. NCBI lineage: Eukaryota > Metazoa > Arthropoda > Insecta > Coleoptera > Cantharidae > Podabrus > Podabrus alpinus. The sequence continues at coordinate 44,147,707 of OW026456.1, read as the reverse complement.
GCTTGAAATGTAAATGTATATTCGTGTTGGTTTTATGGTTTTATGTTCATACCAAGTTGTGCTTACTAACTTAATAATTATGAGTGATAGTGAAGAAGAAATTACTAAAAGTAACGAATGTAATATAGAATTCGTGTCAATGCTAAGTGACTTTCCTAGAATTTTCTCAAAATTGCAACACCTGCTGCCAGAAAATCAAAATCATAAGCAATGGCAAATATTCAAAACCAATTGGAGAAGAAGTTTGGTACTTAAATAACGTCAACTAAGCTTCCAAAAAATATTAGCAACATAAAAGAAAGATTAAAAAATAGACGAAAAATGTTATTACAACTTATGGAGGCTGATTCAGCCTCCCAGTAGTAGTAAAAATTGTACGTAAAATAGGATTGCTTATATACAACATAATAGGCACGTAGGCTCCTGTTTACAGAAGCCTGCCTGAGGCGGTGGCGATTGGGTTTCACAGACTCGATCAAAATTGTTTCAATATACCCCGAGGTAGGCACTTTCTCTACTATTATTAATTTATATTGCTGTACATCCGATCTTTCGCGTTATAGCCACCATTATAAAATTCGATTTATCTGAATTTATCTGAATTTTATCGATAATTTATTAATCTTCTCTTATTTAACAGGTTATTGACCTGTTAAATGAGATGATGATGCCATTAGTCAGTCAGTCTAAACAAGCAATATAATAATCCGATTGTTAGATTAACTGAGGTAACTCCTTCCCAAGTTAGCTTGGATAATAGGGGACCAACTGTATTTAAAAAAATAAAGATTTTCCCATACAGCTAAACTCAAACCTATGAGCGAGGCTGCGAATTCTAAATTAAAGCTGAAAACAACCTTTTTGGAACCAACCTAACTGCTCTTCAAGAAAAGATGTAATTTGATAGCACAAAAATAAATTGATACAATTATACACAATGATACAAATACACGCACCAGGAGGAACGAAAGAAATACGATTAATAAGAAAACTCACTTTTTATTATTTCGGGGCAACGTTCCTTCAAATAGTAAATTTTAGTGAAATTATTATATTTACTGTTTATTGATTTAAATTAATCCTAAAAGACTGAAGAACCACTAAAATTGAGTATATTATGCAACATTTCATTGTCGACTATGAAAACAACGCACGCTACAGACGATTTTTCAATCATAGTTCTTTCTATGAATGAAATAACGGAAAACAAATTATTAAAAATTCATTATAAGTTTTAATTAAAATTGAGTAAACATCAAAGAGTTTAAAACTGCAATCGTGTTTCGTTATACATTTTCCGTGTATTTTCACTAGCTGCGAATGTTTTTATCTACGTGGACTTAAAGTTTACTAAATTGGAATGAAATGCACCATTTTGATTATTAATTTAGCAGGGACGAATAATTAAAATATTAATTAATGAGGTTTTTTTCCTTTTAATTAAATTAAATTCTGCAATGGTGTGAATATTATTTATGAAAACATCTCTTCAAATATGATTATCCTTAATAAAAGACCTTTAAAAATTTAGCACTTTAAATATAAAGAGGACAGTCATATTCGTATTATAGGTAACCACATCAGCGTTATCTTAGTGACTTAGGGGGATTTGCTTGGTTCGAATTTCTTAGCTCAGCACTATGATCTGGATTGGCTCCGTATTTACATAAATCTGACCTCTGCAGAAAGTCAAAAATAAGTACATAATAATATAACTTTTTCAATTTAATCTTTAAAAGTTTAACATTCAAGTTGTACTTATGAATACGAAATTTATGTGCATTGAGATTATAAGTAAAATCTGATAATAAATGACAATGCTTCTATTCAATTCATAATTTATTAGCTCCAACGGTGCAAAATATATTATCGTACAATATTTCTGTCCCAATGGTTGCTTTTGCAAGATTTTGAAATTAATCAAACTCAAAATCTTTTGTATATATTTCGTTCAAACCTTAAAGATCTTTTCGGGAACCAATTTAATGCTTTTTATTGGTTATTAATATTCTAAAGTTTTTGAATTCCACAAATTTTCCTTATTATCAAAACTTGATTGTAACAAAGGGCGTTTAGACTTAACTTAGTTTAAACTGAAGCTACAAATTTGATTAAATATTGAGGTTAGTCAACAGGTGGTAAATTTAATTTTATTCTCATGGCACCAATATATACATGAGGTTTAATATACTCGTTATTGTGTGCTGCTCATATGCACACCACTTACTTATCACCATGATATAGGTATAATGACATTTTTGTTTTGTTTGATTTAATATGCTAAATAAAATAAAAAACAAGTTTAAATTGAATCCTACAGTATAAATAATGATTATTAATAAACTTGTCGAGCAAAATGGTTAATAAAAAAAAAGTCAATTAGCCCATTAATGGGACTATAAAAAGAAATATTGAAGAACACTAATAAAGATATACCGACCTATTGGAAGAAATGTGTTAAAGCGAAGGACAGCTGAGGGGAAATTAGTTATTAACCACCGTCAAAGTTTACAACATCATTCTTATTGTACCCTGCAGATAGACATGAAGAGCTTCCCTAACTTTCCCTTTCTGAACAATGCGGTATAGTACATAAATTATACTACCAACAAATAGATTTCGAAACTGTGCATTACGAGCAAGTAGGGTGTTTATCACAAAAAATTTGATGTTACGCAATTTATTTTCATTTTTATAAGAATTCTTGGATTTCAAAAAAATTTAAGACCATTTACTCGACATCAACATGCACTTTGTGATTTAGTGGGATTAATGTGGGGCCATTTATTTTGTTATATAATTTAAAATAACTCGAAGAGTTATTTTGACTGGAACACAATTTTACACCGAGAAAAAAATTTCGTTTCATCATAAATTTGTATGCGGCAGTCCGGTGAAAATGTGATAATATATCATATTATATTGGATTTATACTATGCTACAAAACCAGATTAAAACGAAATTTCTGTACATAATATCATTGGTGTATAAAATTTACTAGGTTGTTATATTGGCCTTTTGCGTCAAATAATGCCAGTAACTCTGTTAAAATGAGAGCGTACTCTATAAACTACAATTCACTTGTAGATTCAGAAATAAAACTATGTTTTCCTTTTTGGAGTTTTCTCGTCGCGAAACGACTGCATGTTCTTAATTTTCTTCTGAATATTCTCTTTTGTCTCGTCACAGTATAATTGGCACGGTAATTCGGTAATTGGCCATTTCTATTACAGCATCTTGCCTTAGATAAAGCATAGTTCTTGTCTTTGCAATTCCATAAGATAAGGCGACAGCAATTCATTTCAATTTAGAAAAGCGCTTCATCATGTGTTCATTACATGAGCATGCTGATTATGTAGCTCTATCGTGCACTTGCCAACACAGATTACTTAAATAGGTATTAATTTAACAAATGTAAATTTAATTTTATGGAACTAAGTAAGTTAACTTCTGACATTTACTAACTTGGAAATTGAGTGTATATTACGGATTTTGGCAGCGTAAGAATTAGTCACGGAAGAGAAATCAACTGAGGGAGGATTAGTAGGCTTTACTCCTTCGGTCGCTTACTCCGGTTTAGGATTGCAAACAATAATGCGACAGTGACCAGTTGCTCTCTCAAAGGGGAGCGCTGTTATAACAAACTGGCTTTCACGAAAGTCAGATACAAATTGAGGACCGTACATTACAGTAGAACCTCGATTATCCGGTCCAGCCAGGACCGAGCCTTCGCCGGATAATCGAAAACACGGATAATGCAAAGACCTCATTTTTATTTTTTTAATAATTTATTCAGACAAATACATGTGTAAACATTAAGTTTACGCTTTTCATTAGCACCGGTACGCTGCATTTTGTGCGTCTGTTTACGTTTAACAATGGTTTAACTAACGAGTCGGTCGGCAATTGGCGAAAATAATAAGTAAACACATAAACGGGGGATTTCCCGAGCCGAACTTGGGTATTCCCCGAGACGAACGCCTGCACGGTGCATTCAGCGTTCATGCGCCAACCTCTGGCCGTCAGCCACGGATAATCCGCGCACGGATGAAATTTTAAAATGCCACACGGAAAATCCGCCGCCCGGATAATGCGCGCACGAATAATCGGGGTTCTACTGTATTTGTACATACTATTTATGGCTATTGGTGAACTTCTATAATGTTATTTTCTCTCGTCTAATTTTCCATTATTTTCACTTTTCCTAACTAGTATATAAAAATTTATAAAAGTTTAATGTCCAGTTTCACGAACGTCGATTAACTTTAATCTGTGTTAAAAACTATAACCATAGTAACAACAATTATTAAAAAAAAGCATTGTATTTGATCAGAGATTAGTTAATTATACTTTATTCATTGATAAAATCCTTAATTAACGTTCATGAAACTGGTCATAAGCTAATCAAAACAAAAATGCAGTGCGATTAGACCAATGAGATTTTCTTTGAATGGATCCTCGAAGTACCATAAATAACTGCCACTTTTGTATCCCACACCGGGGAGTCTGCGGAATATGAAAAATCCCTTAGAGAGTTATAATCAAACAGACGCTCATAGTTTAGCGGAAACTGTGGATATTTTTATTATCCTCTAAAATTAAATCAGAGAAGCGAAAATGTAGCCAATAAAAACTCATCAAGAATAGTAATATATTAACGCAATGTAACATTTTCTACAGTTATATGAAGAAGGGCCAGGGTCGGATCAAGGGTTTACGCAGAGCACTTTATTTCAGAGAGTGCCAAAAACCTTATATTTACAATTTAAATAGTAAAGTTACTTCAAGGGACACAAAGTAGTAGAAGAGAGCTAATCTTTTGTAAACCAGTCTACCGAAATATTTCCGATATGTCAACCGATCACATTTTATTTATTCAACAGTCCTTAATTAAATCGTCCTAACTAATTAATTGGGTTTCAGGAGAGAAATAACTTTATGTACACGTATAACCACGATACACTTACAACGGTATGCTTATTATTTTTCTCAAACACGTTTACTATCGCGCATTACGTCACGTGCGAATTAAATTACGAACGATCGTGTACTAACGTGGTACGAACTGTACTCGTGAACTCAAATTATCTGTCGAATTCAAATTATATGAAATTATTCGAATTTGTGAAAATTGAAAATTCTATTATTAAATTCGAAAATGCCGGGTTGTGCAATTGCGAAATGTGGTAATAATAATAAAACGACAAAATGGACGAAAATCAAATACTTCCGATTTCCACAAATTGAAGACATTTCTAAAAAATGGTTTGTTGCATGTCATCGTGAGGATAAAATAAACCTAAAAAATGGTATGTTGTTTTATGAAACAAAAATTTTCGAGAACCGTTGAAAAAGAACCCCAAAATCGACTTTTTTAAAGCAGGGAAAATGAGCATCGAATATGCCGCGGCTCCCAAGGCAGACGCGGGGAAATGCATCACACGTTCCCTTCGAATCGAGTGAAATTTTTTCTCTCCGATTTGAATTTTTCTTTGAAATTCGGATAGGTGGGGGTGTGATTAGTAGATATTAATAATAAATATTATCAAAAAAATGGAAAATAACCGGTGTATTTGCGCAAAAGCGCAAGATGGTTCGCATCACAATTCCAATTCGCACGTGACGTCACACAACCTGCGTATGAGCATACCGTTGTAAGTGTATCGTGCGTATAACGCTGTATTCATTATAAAACAGTATTTAATGCCCTCTGTAAATATGAGCATTTCAAATATCTGTAAAATGAAATTAACACATCTACATATAATAGTCATCTTTCTGACAAAAACCAATTTGTTAGTTAGGACGTTTTAGCTAAGAAGGGCTCAATTTCATTAATTATACTAATGAAGTTCAAAGCATGTGTATGGGAATTAACCATCCAGTACCACTAATATCGATTGATCAAAAGCATTTTTACCAGCATCCACAACACTTAAGCTTTGCACACCCATCCAAAACGATTACAGGTCGGTGGACTCAACCAATGATTCCAATTTAGACCGACTGTTCCAAAAATTAGCGGAACTCTACACTAAACGCGAAATTCTCGAATATAATTCTAATCGTCAACCTCGACATAGTCTTAATCACGACTCAATCGCGACTGACCGATATCGCTGTCCATTCGACCTTGACGTTTCTTTTTATTTCTTTCATACCATAACTTTCAAATAGTTCAATAGGCGATAGCGCGAATTTCGGAACATCGATTTTAAAAATTCTCTATAGATAGATATTCGGAAAGATGAATGTTTATATAGTAGAAATAAACTAAAAAATTTGTGGAAAATTCATGTTTAACTCTCAAAAATAACCCTTAAAGTAGTAAGGGAAACAGAGAGGTCTCCCATTGGCTCTAAGTGCTTGTAGGCCACTCCCCAACCAACGTAAGCGTCATGGATGAAGCTCTTTCTATTGATGACATTGTGAAACGTTTCGATTGTACCGATGCAGAAACGATTAATTTATTCCAGCAGTTGCATTTAATAAAGGTTCGTTTTAGAACCCCAATAATTTCCGATGTGGGTAAGTGTTACGAGTAGTTGAAATTGCACGAACTGGCAACAGAATGAAGTGCTAGCTCCGTCCCAAATCTAACGCGAGCTTCTGAATGATTGAGTTCTCAAAAAATAACGATTGTTAATATCTGTTATTGCCAAAATTATCGAGTTATCGAATTCATCTGCACTTTATTCGCTTAATTTAACTGTTGTTTAACTAATTCGATTAAGTTTTTAGCGCAAAACATCGTATCTTTGTGTGACATAATGTATGTTACTTAGCAATGTATGTTACTTAACAATGTATCAAGGAGTCATTAAACTAACTTGTTACTGAACGGACGTATTATTATATTACACGTTTAGTGATAAAATTCGTGCTATTCCCAATTTGATACAGATCCAGTACGGTGTTTAGGCCGTACGGTTAAGTCAATCACTTAATAGATGACTAAAGACAGTCGCCCTTGCAAATTAGTATTTATGCGCGATCGATCGGACGTTTCAGTAGTGCAGTTTGAAAATTAGTTTTGAATTATAGTTTTTAAATTGTAAAAAGTTACCATCTTTAGGTATTAAAGTAATTAGTTATAAATATTTCTTGAAGAACGGCGCCGTCCAAATGAGTTCCTCGGTAGCTAAACTATTGTATTACCAGTTAGGACTAACATGAAAAGATAGCATTATATTATTATAATATAGTAGTAAAAGATCGTTAAGGAGATTATCAATCAAAATATTTAAAATTGAAAAATACGATATGTAAAACTTTGCATGGAAATATGAAAAATTGAACCATTTTACCACAAGGTTAAAAATGCAATGAAAGCATTAAGAGAAAAAAGATTTTTTTGTTGATAACACTGCTATTATTTAAAGCTTTACATACCAGTGCATTCAAAACTGAACACTAAATGTTAAAAATATTTTTAAACTTTAACAACTGTAAGTTTGAAATATGATATTTTATACGAGCAAGTACATACAATCGCAGTAGAGTGGTTTGGTTTTCCTTTTTTCCATGTCAAGTTTTCATTGTTTTCTTATTTTATAAATTTGTAATATTTTTATTGATATAAATAATCTTCATTGTAATGATTTTATGCACTTCCGATAATGAAACCGATGTTTCAGTGATCGATTTCATGAATCAAGTTGCTAATTAAAATCGTGTCCTTTTTATCGCTACTAATTATTTTCTATGTACCTCAAAATCCCTTACTACCGGTGCACGAAAATAGTGTATAAATTAAACTAAACCAAATATTTAAACCGAAGTTTAGATATAATATAAAAGGATATTTCGAGAACTTCTACATTCGTTATCATAATGCATAAAAATGTAACCGTTACGTTGAGGTCAAAAATGATATGTTTAATAAATTTATATACTTTCATGCATCGAGTATATATTTGATGCCGCCCATGTTCTTGCCGATGTTCTTTGTGATTTTGTTTTGTGAAACCTATCTGTTTTGTGGATTATAATGACGTATACTCCACTGGAATCAATTTTACGATTGTTCTATATTTTAAAAATAGGCATTAGAACGAATACCTTAATTTACTAAAGGGTATAGCCGGGTAAGGTTACCAAAATGTGTTTTGGATGTATTTAACATTGATACAGGGCATTACAAAAATTGTACAAAAAAATTGAAATTGGAAAGATCGGAAATTTGGAAAATGTAATTATTACATAAAGACGTACGTATTATCGCCACTTCATAGGTAAATAGGCGTAACCCTCATTTTAAATTTTTTTCAGGAGGCAGGAAAGAAAGGTGGGTTACGACATTTGGAACTCAGGTATATGCATAACTCGATTTTCAAAATTTTGACGGTTACGGCTATTGACCTATGAAGTGTCGTATGGTAAAACCGGATGTGGAAAATTAGTTGTGTTAGATAATTTATGCTTCATTTACTTCTCTTCTGCATTATAAATTTTACAACTTCCAAAACAAAATCAGAGTAATGCCGCTCTGTAAATATCTAAATTCAGTAAAAATGTCGCTTTTTCGATTATTTTTTGAAATTTTCGTGTAATTCGAGTATATTGCTATAATACTAAAAATTATTTAAACTTTTATTTTGAATTGTGATTTGATAAAACAACTCCAATATTTGAAACAAAACCCAACAACAAAACTTCAAATTTAGAAAATTGAAAATATAAGCTTTTATTATAGTTTGCTGAAAAGGTTTAACAGATCATTTTACACATATTGAAATTTTTTATTTTAAAATGTTTTACGTTTATGCGCAAAATTTTACTTACACTAAAATATTTTTTAAATTTAAAATATTTCGGTCGATATACAAAAACTACAAATATTTGTAATTATAAAGTTTGTACCTGCAGGTTTTTTTAATCATGTAAATCAATTCAATTGCTTTCTGCCAAATACCGTTGATGTTTCTTTCTTCCTCTGTCTTTGATGTTGTAAAATTTTTATTCAGTTGGGTTCCAAATGTAATCATATCGCTTGGCTGGGTCTTCCAAATTTTTGTATTTTTCTCTTTATCAGTTCTTAGTGTAATGGAACAATTTATGATGGTTTATTCTTTAATAAATTTTATTATTAGCACTAACGTTTTTTGAACATTTGATTAATGTGTTTATTTAATTTCTTAATAATTTTTAGAGTATTTACACTCCAACCCGCCCTCCATGGTGAGAGATGGGTTCAAAGTCTTTGTTCCCACTCTTTACACCTCACGCGTACCTTTTTCGAACTTTAAAATTTAAAACATTGACAAATTATTTTTATTTTAAATACATTTTTATATAATTTAGCACAACCAAAATACAACCTTTCTCTAAAAATTAATTTTTTATATTTTTACTGAAAATTCAAAACTTAAATTTCTAAAATATATCATGGCAATATATTATAACTAAAATTATGCTGGCTATAGACGATGATAACTTCTAATCCTTCAAATTAGGAGTGTATTTTTGTTTAACGGTGCCTTTAGACTACAAGATTTCTGTTAGTAATTTCCATAGCAAAAAATACGAGAAAAAATACATAAATACAATAAAATTTGATAAAATCGCAAAAACTCAACAAAACGAAAAGATACTATCAATGTTCCGTAATAAGCAATATATTTGTGTTTACACTAGTATATGATTTTTCTTATTATTTTTCATTGCAAAAATAATAAGGATAATAATAGCAAAATCATAGCCGATTTTCAGATTAGGATGATTTCTATTTCCATAATATTTTTGCTATGATTTTTTTATACCGCGCTTTTTAGTAATATTTGGGTTAATCCAATTAATCACTTTGATATTGTGAACAATATGTACAATTTCCCTGCTTGTACGATGTTACAAACAAGTTATATTGTAATAAACATGCAAGAATCAACAATTTGGTGCTTCGAAAAATTGGAATGTTTGATATCATAATATATTGCCCTGGAAAGAAAAAAGTTCATATGCAGAGAATATGGTAAGTTACATGTGTATAAAAAAATAATTATCGTAAATATGTTTTTCCGGAAATCGTCATTGAAACAACATTTCCCTGCTTATGCACGCGCAGGGAAATTGAACTTTACTGACTAGTCCGGTAATAATTAGTAAGGTTAATAATAACAAAATAAAATAGACAAATGTCAATGTCAAAAAATGTCGTTCAATTAGTGTTTTAAAATTTCGATTTTAAATTTCGATTTTTTACGATTTTCGGAAAAATTTAATACAAAACATGTCAGTAAAATGTCTCACTTGACTCGGAGCTCTAAAATACTCGGCACAAAGTGCCTCGTATTTCAACATTGCTCCTCGTCAGTAATATGTCATTTTCCTGACTTTTATGTAAATAACTATTAATCAATTTCAGCTCGATACTGGAAATAAAGAGGATGAAGATGATGAGAATGTGCCTATTGATGACTTAACCCTACAGTGCATACGTCAATAAAAGTCACGCCAGTGCATACGTAGGGCCTGTCAGGCCCATAGCTTTAAATCGACGAATGTTTGGATATTTCAGGAAAATATGATAATTTTTTAAATCTATATAATTTATTAAACTTAATAAAAATAGAAAATTTAAAAAAAATCAAAATTGTTGAAATAAATCAAATAAATTATTACGCAATATTCAGGCACATTGTAGTTGTATATTGTATTATGGTGACGTGCAAGAATTGTAAAGATACTTTTGATAATAGTTATATTTGAATTACATGGAAATTATAGCAGTTTTATTAGGTATACAATTATTTTGCGAGTAAAGATTAGGTATACAACTGTAGGGTTAAATAAACCTGCTTTTCAGTTTTCTACACCTGCTTCTTAAATTTTTTACACCGCAAAAGCAAGCTTCTCTTCATGCGTCGAAGAAAAGGAAAGCCGAAGACGATGATGATGAATATTATAAAAGTGCCATCAATACCTTGACCAGCTTGGAAGAGAAAATTAATGCGCACACCGGTTCTCCAGAAGCAGAGTCTGCAAAATATGTCGCAAAAGAATTGGAAGGGATCGATGATGTGGAATTAATAAATGAAGCAAAACAAGAAATCAATAATATTTTGTACAATTACAGAATTTTTGACGTTAAGTTTTTGATATTTGACGTTCACAATAATATCAAAAACCATAGGAAAATAAACACAGTCTAAACACAAAACTTATTTTACCTGTGATTTCAGAACCTTATTAATTTTGCTGTGATTTTTGGTATGAAAATTACTAGCTAAAACCATGTAGTCTAAAAGCACCTTAAAACATATTTTTTTGCTTGTTTTCATTGTTGCTGCATAATTTGTTATCACCTTCTTAGTTTTCTTATTTTCACCTTCAAAACCAACTTACGAGGGTTGCTGTTTAACTTTCTGGCCTAATAATGAAAATGCAAATATTTATCATCAAAAATGATTTTATTGTTTTTCAAAGTATTCTCCAGCAAGATTTATACACTTTTGCATGCGCTCAAACCAATTGTCGAAGCACTTTTTCCACTCCGATTGAGACACCTCCAAAACATGGTTTTTGAGCGCTTCAACAGCATCTTCTGGCGACGAAAATCGTTGACCACGCATTTTTCTCTTGATGTTCGGGAATAAAAAGAAGTCATTGGGTGCCAAGTCAGGGCTGTACGGCGGATGACCCATCAATTCGACGTTTTGGGCGGTCAAAAAGGCGCTGGTTTGAGCTGATGTGTGAGAGCTCGCATTGTCATGGTGCACAATGATCCGTCTTCTCTTGTTCGTTTTTCGAATTTCTCCGAAGACTTCAGGCAAACAAATTGTGGTGTACCGCTCAGAATTGACCGTCCTACGTTGCTCAAGCGGAACAGTCGCCACATGACCAGTTTTACCAAAGAAACAGGCTACCATTTGCTTCGAAGTGCTTCTTGCACGAACAACTTTCGTTGGATTTGGCTCGTCTTCGAAGACCCACACGGTCGATTGCTGTTTTGTTTCGGGCTCATAAGCATAGATCCATGATTCGTCACCTGTGACGATCTTATAAACGTCTTTTGAAACACCGCGATTGTATTTTTATAAATTTTCTTTGCACCAATCCACACGACACTTTTTTTGAGCCACTGTCAAATTATGCGGGATCCAACGAGAACAAACCTTTTTTACGGCCAGGTGTCCATGCAATATCGAATGTATGCTGGTGGAAGAAATGCCCAAGGATACCTCTATCTCACGGTATGTCACATGACGATCTTGCTTTATCAGTTCACGGACGGCATCAATGTTCTCTGGCACAACGACTGTTTTTGGACGACCTTCATCTTCGAGCGAGCGTCGGCCACGATTGAATTCATTAAACCAGTTTTTCACAGTGCTATAGGATGGTGCTTCATCGCCATACAAAGATTTAAGTTCATCGATGCACTCTTGTCGTGATAATCCACGTCGAAAGTTGTGAAAAATGATTGCACGAAAATGTTCACGAGTTAATTCCATTTTTTTGCCAAATTGATTTTTTCAAGTCACTATAAACAACAGAAATGATGGCCGTACATCAAAACGTTCTGAGTACGTTTATGCTACAACATGTCAAACTTTACAATGCAAATGTCAAATTGCACCTAGCAACGCTTAGTGTTCCCTAGGCCAGAAAGTTAAACAGCAACCCTCGTAAATGGAGGTTTCTAAACTTTTCCTTTTAGAAAGACATAGAATTGACTTTTCATGCCGACAGTAATTAATTAAATATTGCAGAAGGGACCTCCCTATATCCATAATTACTGCATAAGTGAAATTTACTGAAAATACAATCCATATTCAAAAACAGTTCCATATCTGTTATTTTATTATTGTTGTTGTTAAGTTTTTATATTTTATTCTCTTACCTTATGTTATTTCTACTGTAAGCACTGCTAATTAGATACATTTTCTATTTTTACCAACAAGTTAATACTCATAGAAAATTATATTTAATTACAATAATACAAAAATTTTGTAAACCAATGTTAATTATTATAGAACCATAACGGTTTCCCAGTTTAATCTGGAGATATGTAGTTATGATCAATCAGCACTACTAGAGAGTGCTTAGTGGTCGAACAAATATTGTATCGGGTAATTTAATAAAGAATGTTTGTAAAAATAATAGGGTGGAGTCGACTTATGATATGGTACGAAACCACTCATATAATAAGGCATGTGCAATCCATTTTCTGACGTGCTACCTGTATTTGCAGATTATATAGATGGTGCTTTCTCATCATCGCTTTATTAAATATAAAATTAATTAATTATTCAATTTATGTGTTAAAAATCTAAAGTAAGAGAAAAGAAATGGCGCGGAACGAAATCGAGAAATGAAACAGTATAAGAATAGGATACTACCAGAAACTAACTATTAATAACAAGGTATACGAATGGAAAGCCATGCAGGAGACCATTAAATCTCAGCAAGACGGCGAGAAATGACTAGATTAAAAAAGCTATCAAATGTACAACAGGATTGTCAAAATATGTCGATCTCTGCAATTACCATGGAAATTGAGATTTATTCAAAGAGTTCACATATTATTACTCATTTAAAGTAAATGCTTTCATTTGATTTTGTTTCAACAACTTGTGGGTTTTTGTTATTTGGTTATATAATCTCATCAAGTACCATTTTCAAGCTGGGAAATGGCTTGTAGTCAAAATTTCACAGGTGTTTTTGTTGACAATTGGAAATTTTTAAAATTTGCTTTGCTAAAATTTGAAATTGATTCGAAATTGTAAAGTCGTAAATAACTGGGTTTAAAAATTACGCAGGAAGGAATGTCGGAGAAAGCAATATTAGAAAAAATTATGGATGAAAGAGTTATTAGGCTGATTAATACGGTATTGGAAGAATAATAAAAACTGATCTACGGCACAATATTGAAGATATTGTATACAGCTATTAGGTATGGCAAATTAAAGAAAGATTAGCGAAGATGTTGAAAGCATCAGAAATGGATTTCTGGGGGCGATCGGCAGGAAAGTCCAGAAGACGAAGAATACCTAACCAACTAAATTATAGCGGTGGCTCATACAATAGTTGCCATCATTGAAACAAAACAATTGAAATGGTATGGACAGTTTAGAAATGAGCGAGAAAAAAAGAACAAATGATAAAATGAAATGGTAAAAAAAAACGCGGAAGACTGCGAAGAAGTTGGAGAGCAGGGATGCAGATGAAAGGAAGCGAAATAGGAAAACTATTTAGTATTCAGCTTTAATTTTTTAAATTCCTCACTTTGCGGCGTCAAATTAATGTGAATTTTTAATTTTTTAATAATAAAGTTTTGTTTTATTAATCGAAACATTTTATTTATTCCAACACCTCTGTTTTTATCGCCTCGGCTGATATCATCAATATGCAGCGTTGGCTTATTATAATAACCAATTGTTCACTATCAAAAATTACCATAATTTTACTCACATTACTGTCTGTTCTTCTGTCTTTTCTTTCTTTTAAATCATCCAATCATATGCCAAATTTTATTAATTTTATTTTTTTAAATTTAATTTAATTTTTAATTCCAAATTAAAGTCATAACTAAAATTTTACAACTGGCCTTTTAATACGTACCGTTTTTCGCCAAATTATCTCGTCTTGTACTATACAAATTTTTAAAATTTTTTTCTCGCATCAGCCATAGGCGTACCAAACATTTTACAAATTTAACTTTATACAAAATTTACGTAAATAAATTGCTATGACACAATGTTGGGTGACACAACTAATTATTATTATAAACAAATTGTAACAACACGTTTTGCATCCACGACACCTTCTCAACAGGTATATAAAAAAGGTGACTAGCTCAAAGTCGCGAAGGGGTGGGTGGTGAAATGGAGTAAAAAGGGTCGTGTGACGGCACGTCGCGAAGCGTGTGTCTCCAATCGACGACCGGGCAATCCTCGATCGCGATTCTAAAAATGGTCAAAATCGGTGTGAATAATTTACACGGGGGGGGGGAGTAAGTCGAAATCGGTGGGGATAATATACACGAGGGGGTTTAAATGGGCGCCACGCGTACGAAGACCTGAATCTTTTTGAAGGGGACTGGCTATCACACCTTCTAAGCTGGTACGCGACAACTTGATGATCTTAATGCGGATTCTCACTCCGGAAAAACCTCGTTCAATGACCTTACCTTTACAGGAGGCGAACTTTCCTTTGGTGAAAATAGCTAAACAAACACTGACACAATAATAATAAAACACACAGTTGGGAAATAACAAAAATATAATGAATAGAATAATATCAGGGGGGAGTTGACAAAATTTATACAAGATACTATCAAATTTACATGTATCGTGATATAAAAATAAATATATACAATTGACGGAACCTTTCAATGTAGTTCCCGTTGCAAAATTAATATTCGTAAAACGAATATTGTTACAAGAACAAAAGCTGTCAATTTGCAAGGTATGACCAAGAAAGTTCATACGTAAAAAGGGTGTGTATTGAATACTA
This sequence comes from Podabrus alpinus, assembly GCA_932274525.1. Classification (NCBI taxonomy): domain Eukaryota; kingdom Metazoa; phylum Arthropoda; class Insecta; order Coleoptera; family Cantharidae; genus Podabrus; species Podabrus alpinus. Next base: position 44,132,251 of record OW026456.1, on the reverse strand, counting down.
CACTCCACAACAATGGTTACTTAAGTGCAACTCAGATAACATCTAAAACTATGATTCACAAAGTTGATAATGAAAATTAATCAATATAATTGATTACCAAAATTCCCAACAACGGGGAAAACAAACTTTAGCTGCAATGCTAAACCTAAAATATTACGTTAAATTGCTGTTTAAAATATGAACGCCCAAATGGCGTAGTAAAAATTACGTTATTATTAGACACTAACATTAGTTAACAACAAAAGATGTACAAAAGTTGCGATCGGCTTCACGGGTTTTGAATTGAAAATTCATAAACATAAACGGTGGTCAGGGTGACCACTTAATATCACAAATCTTAAAATATATAAAGGTTTCTTACTTAATGTGGCTTCTGGTGTTCGACCTTCAGATAAGGCCGCTGGACGGGCCTCCAGAAGTGAGAATCGAGCTAATTGTTGTAGCGTCGTCCTCGTAATGCTGAATTGAGCTGAAGAAAATGCCGTACCATACCAGCAAGTTGGTGCGATTACCAGAATCCCAAAACCTCTCCAAATCGAAATGTCGGGGTGAATGGAATGACAGAGGGGGGTTATGCACTCCGTTTCCCGAGAAACAAGGGACTACAGCCGAAATAACGCACTAAAAATAATTATTCGCGCAACTGGAATTATTTAGAGCCGGCACTGCATAAGTACGATAACATAAATGTGGTTACCGATAAAAAAAACTACTCGAATGCAAAAATGCTTTCACGATGCAACATCTGTCTTATGATAGACCGATAAAAAACGCAACGTGGTTGCAACGCTCGAATTATATTAAAGCTGCAAATAATGCGTAATGAAAGTTCGATAAGTTAGTTGAATACGCTCGATATTATTTTAAAGGTGCAAATAATGCGTAATGAAAGTTCGATAATTTACCTATGTATGGAGACACAATGTTTAAACACAATTGAATGTTATTGATTTAAAGACAAACTCGATAAATTTCGAGATGCCAAAATTCACTTCCGCTAGATAGCGATAACACTTAGTGCAAAGAACGGTACTAGGATCTTTCTGATCGATCTGATCCCTGTGATCTATATATCGATATCCCCCTAAAAATGCACACGGGAGCGCCTTTTATATCATTTCCCATTCCAAAATTTCGTCGTGGGGAGAATTGTTCCCACTTCATGATTGATTTAGGTCCTTTTAATTGGACCTCATTAGTAGAAAAGTAGGGACATCAAATTGGGTGCATCCTGATTGGATGTTCAATGAAGTGTGAAGACAACACTTTTGTCTCTATTTATACCGAATGTGGCGAGGATATCTTAGCACACGTGCCTTGAATAACAATTTTTTGCTCCTGTCTGGAATCGAAAAAGGTAAGTTTTTGTGCTGTTTTTATTCGACTTATAAATTGTGAAATCCCTATCTACTCTATGTAAAAATAGTTAACCAGATGATGGCATGTTAGCACATGCTGACCGATAACAAAATAACTGCATTGATTCTCACAATTTGAACACGGCACGTGTTCGTTTTTATATTGACGCTAGGCATGAATTTATGGATCTCATAAAAGTGTCCATCAGTCCTATTTAAAGTTATAATAAAGTATCTACGCGAATTGACGTGCGGTTTGAACTGCTATGGAACGATGACTTTCTTGCTGATGAGGTAAATAGACGGTATATGTTACGTCAACCATTCTGGGTCTGTTTTATCCACCGCATGGTTCATTATACGAGTATAAAAATATTTTAGAATACTTTCTTTCCTATAAAATTATTACAATTACTATGCATTTGTAAAACATAAATTTGTCCGTTGATTTATGTTTCAATCTTTTGGTTTTATACTCCGACCTAAAAATGTCCTTTCAAAGAATATTTGACTTATAAATTTTATCGGAACGATTCGAAATTTTTGATTATAAGTTTAATCCATAATTTTAACAAAATTTAAAGATGCGCTCGATGCGCGCAATCAGGTGACAAAATTTATTGTTCTATAACTAAGAAATGTTATTATAACATTCTGGGCATGTTCTTTCGAGCGCCGTGGACACCCATCACCGTTCAGCACTAAACCATACTGCCAATATAACATAAATATAAAATCCCTAATTACAATTTAAAACTAATACCAAACAAAATTTAAACAACTTCTTATATTTTTCATAGACCCGAGGTCTTCTCATGTCAATAAAAACAAACATGGAAATATAATATATTGTCGTGCTTTTTTATAGAAAAAAACTATTATTGTTGGGAATTTTATATTTCTGTAGGCACTATGTTTTCACAGTGGGAAACGAAAGCAGAGTCGAACGGCGAGGAGTTGCTTGTTGACCCTTACTGGGGCAGGCACGCTAAAATTGGAAAAGTGTGTTGTTGACCTTTTCCGGGGCAGGCACGCTAGAATTTTTAAAAAGTTGCTTTTTGAGCTTTGTTTCAGTGTAGCCTTCTATTCTTGTCGTTGAGACAATATCGGCTACTACTATGTTTTATGCGGTATAATTCGTTATTATTTGTCAGAATTTTACAACACTCTGTATATAGTTTTAATTTCCAAATTTTATAAGGTTAAATAGATAGAAACATATTTTTAATAGGAAAGGAGATAACGAATTTTTGTGCTTGATAGTAGACAAGAAATTTTTCGAGTGCCTAAAAATTACGCATTTTCGGCTTCTAATTGTTTGGAATATCGTGATTTTTTATTATTGATTTCCTCTTCCGATTTATGGGATTGTTTGGAGCCGAGAAAAATTGATTACTCGTCGTATTAGTTTTGGTTATACGATCGGGAGTAGTTTGCTGCATTTTGCAGGAGTAAAATTGCGAAGATATTTTTTATGGTACCGGATATTCTACCTGTTTTTATCAGTACAATATTTGTATGGGAATTGTCGATTTTACGAGAACTTCGTAATCAATTAACCATCGTTTTGGACCCATCCAATACACTAAATATTAACCTTTTAATTTGTAAATAAGAAGATTTAATACATTTATACTGTCTAACTTGGTAGCCGAGTCTCCTGGAGTTCTTCCAACCTTTATTAATGTTTGACAGACGCAATATTGACGACAACAGCGACGTCCGAGTCAATCCAGTGGCGTATCACCGTTCACAATTTGGGTAAGCAATTACCATTGTATTTTGCTTTTGTTATTGGAAACGTTTCGATTATTGTACGCGGGTGTACCGGGGCAGATAAGAAGCTTTATCACCACCGTAACTTTTTTTCTGTTTGCGCTAAAGGCCTTTTAAAGACCTTTGTAAGATTTTTGTGAATAAGCGATATCAGATCTGACGTCGATTTTAGTAAGAATTTATTCAGCTGCGACTGAGACCTTTTTTTTGTTTCGCCGTTGTGTCACTGCTACTTGCATATAATTTTTTGTGTTCCATTATACGTACTACCGTATCACCTGGTTTTATTTATCCAAAACTTTCACACTTTCAGGCTAAGATCTCGTCGTGCGACTTTAAGTGTGTGGCGCCTAATTTTTTTGTTTGTCTTTAGAGTGGGATCAGGTATTCACTCCTGATCTCACACCCACACCTAAATTGCTCTCTGTTGAGCTAGAGCCGCAGTGTCGCCGGAAAAACTAGAGGATACAGGTAGGTGGTGTTTGCGTATAGTTTTGTGCGCACAGGAAGGCGTTTCATCAGGAGGCAAAATAAGGTAAAAGCAGGTAAAATAAAAGACTCAAATTTAATTTTAAAAAGTGTTTATTGATTGGATGATAAGTGAAATAAATAGGTGATAGAAATTTTGTGTTTGAAAAGTGATGGTACACCTTCGTGCAACGCACAAAATATATCAGAAGGTTATGATAAGAACCATATGAATTTGAAGCTTATAACAGTTAAAAGTTTAAAATTATAATTACTATTGTAAATTTTTACAAATTTATAGAAACACGAGTGGGGCTTTTTATAAAAATTGGCTTAGTTAGCCGTTGTAAATAGAAGGAAGGGGTTAAGCGTCATTTTCTTAGAAATTAGATATTTTAGAACAGGAGTGCTCAATATTCTATCGGGATCACCCATTTAACAAGACGGTATATTGAAAAATATGTTCCTCAACTTGGATTCGAATTCAGGCGTATTAGCTGTGAATACGCGCGCTTTAACAACTGAGTTGCCGAGGCGATTAGTTTGGGTAGCGCGGAACTGCTATATACCGTGACTAATTCTATGACCACTACATATCACTTACATAATTAGTATTAATAATTACTTAATTATCGCATAACATAATTCAAAAAAATCAATTCCAATTAAAAAATAAAAATTTTCAACCGTATGTGCATGAGAATTAAACATCTGTAATCGCAAATCGTCTTCGTAAAAATAATTGTGACTCCCGCATATTCAATCCTGTCAAAATATCTAATAGTAGCACGTTGGATGACTGAGCAAGTAGTCTCCCAATTGTATCCAAAATTTTCAAACACGAAGCGTAATTATCCAGAATAATCCTGTCAACTTGACATAGGAAAAAATTAGCCGTTGAGGCCCCTATGACCGTACTAGAACGACTCTCCTATCTGCTTCCTTTGAACATTTTCACTTTACATTGAAGTCAATTCACTGTTGAAATTCTTCAGGTAAGTAAGATATTCTTTATTATTTCTTAATTTTTAACACCTTTATAATTTTAGATCATTGCAAATCTTGTTCAATAACGAATTTTACAACATTAAAATTTTACAATTTATACGAAATCATGGCGGCAAATTCATTTATTGATAACAAATTGATTCCAACCTTAACATCGTGTCTCATTTGGTGGGTTTTGCTGTTAAAATTTTATACGTAGTAGTTTGGTGTGGTGGCGAAGGAGTTGAACTGTGGACCTGATGGTCTGAGTTCGAATCTTAGCTACTCCCGAATTATTTGTGCCGTGGTATGGATTCCACGTAAAGCTGTAGGTCCTATTATGTACATGCATGTACAGTATATGGGTTAAAATGTATCCCTAAATAAAATAGTTTGTCCGCTGATATCGTATAAATCTTAGGTACAAATACAAAATTGTACGAGTAAAAAATGAAAATATAGTTTGTGGCTTCAAATTCAAAAATTTGAAGATCCTAACTTGGATTTTAAAAATAAATATTTAGGAAGGGATATAACAGTTCAATATAATAATTTTAAAGACAAAATAAAAATAATTGCATAGAAATGCATCGATTGTTATTTTTGTGACTCTAAGGAAGATTATCTCGTGTTTATCGTCCTCAAGATTTAGTGTGGCTGAAATTTGTAAATTTCTTAAAGTTTAAAGCTTTGCACGTTGATGCAAGAGTCATAATAAAGAAAGGAATATAGATATGGCGGATCCAGGATCTTCCAATCGTAACTAACAACTCTATCCGCTGAGCCGTGCGGCCTCTTTTCCATAATAATAATAAATTTATTGTAATCTAAGTTTTCGAAATTTAATTGCACTTCATTTGTTAATCCTTGGATGTACTGTAAGTACAATGGTAATCTGTAATCTTATTACCAACTGCTCTCGTTTTAACGGAGTTTCACTAACTCCGTATCTGTGCTTTTCTTCTTTGAATTGCATAAAAGGATGCATTATGCATTATACTTCTTGTTTAAATTTTAAATCTTCTTTGTTAACATACCACCAGAGTGATCCTTTTGTAACTTTGAAACAATGGATGCATTTATAATCAATAGTAGTAACTGTAAGATTATATATAGTCAAAGAGCTTACAATGAAAACTAACTGAAAAAGAGAAGTAGGAATGGAATCAGACAAGACAACCTTATTAACTATTCTTTCAAACAAATTTCATGCTGTTACTACGTTTCAACAGATAATTTATTCACTATTTTTGTGTTGCATATTTATTCTAAGTTTTCCGGAACATGTGGTTAGGTTAATAACCCAAATGCATTGCAGTGTTAGCAATGCTCTTACCTCACACAAAACTTAAATTTTCATGTCATCTAAATGAAGCAGAAAAAGGAATTCTGGTATCTCTATTATATTTAGTTAAGTAAACGAATAATTTTAAGGCCCCATTCGTTACAGCATTACTTCAGACAGCGTAAAATTTTGTTAACTTTATTATTCCTTGCCTCGTTATTTGCTTTTAAAGATTAAGAAAATTTAATTTAATTCGTAATTTTTTAGTGCTATACCTACTAAATTTTGAGATAACTTTAGGGTTATGGCAAAGAATAATAATTTATCGTTAATTTTAATTTAACGACGAATACGTTAACTTTTCGTTAAATTACAAAAATTATTATTAAATGTTCCATTCATATAAAACTGTCAACGGACTAACAATGCCATATTTGGAGAATGAAATTGTCGAAAGCTGGTATTGCTGAACAAACAAAAAATAAAACTTACAACAATAAAATTAATTTATTATATGGAAGTCGTATGTAGTACTTGTATTGTAAAGTCAGCAATATAACATATTAATCATTATAAACCAAAACAAGAAAGGAAAAGCTTCTTAGCCATCAAATATCCATTAGAATAGATTTTTTTTACCTCTGTTTTAATAAATTCAAGGATTTAAAGCTGAAGATTCCAGAACACAGTTGAATTCCTTCACGAGATACAATAACACTTAACAGATCTCCGAATGTAGGTAAGGATAATTTAGTAGATCGAAAAAGACATGGTACTAATAAATGTGAGAGGACTTTCCTTCCATTTTCAAGTATCCAGGCTTACATTCTATTCTTAATTGTGAACATGCAATTTTAGTTTGAAAATTTGGCAGACCTAAGGGTTTCTCATATAATTTTGCTAACAATTTTACAACCAGTACTTATCATAAAACTTCTTCCATTGTTTTAAAGATTTGCCAAGAATGCGTTTATTTGTTTTAAAAATCCCAGCTCTTGTGACTTCTTAATTTACTGCATCATATAATTTAGGTTTTTATTGGACTAAGCGCAGTGTCGTGCTCACCGCAGCACCGAAATGGAAATTTATTAATTTGAAATTGCTACGCATGCTTAAATGAATAATTTAAAGCTAAAATTGGCGAGAATCCTCTTTCAATTTTATATTTAACAGATAATTAGAAGATACTGTTAAATCCGATTTAGTGAAATGTATTAAGTTTACAACTTTAGCTTTGAAGCATTAAATAATCAATTTTGCTTTTCCCCCAAGCACTGTTTTAATTTTCACTTTTCTCATTCAAACACGAAAGCAAAAGTATCAAAACAAAAAGAAACATTTCTTTTTTATACCTCGTTATCGTTGTTTAAAAAGTTGTACGAATACTAATAAACTTTTAATGAAATTAAATTTGAAATATAAAGTGGAAGTACTAAATCGTAATATTATGGTTGATTGCGACCGGAAATTATTTGCTTAAAATCTGCAATGGAGTTAACGTAAATTACTAATAATATTAAATAGTCAACTGCAGTAAATCTCGTGGGTATTTAAACTGGTAAAGACACTACATATTAATTTCCTTAAGAGGCGCTCTCGGATAATCTTTTCGCTAGTGGAAACTAGAGCAATTCCTTATTTACTCTAATCTGAAAAATGATAAACCCCTGGATAATACACAAGACAACTTGAAAATTTTTACAGTTTACTTTAAATTATTTTAGAGATTTGTCATGACATCGTCCTGAATGTCTCCTAAAATTGCAATTTTTAGACAATTTTCGAGGGTTCGGCAATTTTCTTCGCCTTAGTGTAAGACCTAAACCTAAATCATATCTTTTTCTGTTGTAAAACTCAAAACATAAATTATATTTAAGGACGAAAAGCATATAATATGGTTTTCAGGACTGAATTGTAAAATAGGACATTAAATTTTAATATCTTCTGTGGACGACAATTTGAAATGCTTAAAAAGTTGTCTGATTAAGTCCAGAAGTACAGATTTCAATATTAAATTAGAATTCAAAAAATAATAAAATAAAACTGCGAAGCCGTTCTCGTTTATACCAAAACAAAGTAATTTAATGTGTAACTCAATCGTAACTCAGAAACTAATTTTGACAGCTAACATGAAAATACGACGTGTTAGGAGAGGGGGTGGATGGTTAAAATTGAACATAGACGAATATATTAACAAAGCGATTGATAGGTGGGTCAAGATTCCGACAAATAAATTGGTTTAGTTGCAAATACACGAAGACATATAATTAACAAATCAAAGAACGCAGAGGTCGTTATCTTCGACAAACAATATTAATGGACAAAAGAATGTGATATGTCTCCAGATTGAACGATTAAAAGATGATATCGTGCGGTAGCTTTTGTGCCCTCTCGATTTCGAAACTTAACATGAAAACTGATTTTCCATTGCTTTACAATTTGTTTTCAACTTAAACGGGATTAAGTCATATCTTGATTTCGGTGAGCTAAGTTTGTAGAACTACGTGATGCGTTTATCAGATTATTTAAATCATTCAGTTCTGGCAGAATTTTACCACATAATTATTACTATCCTTTCTTAAATATTTTAAAGAACTATTAAGATCATTTCCTTTTGAATATCTGTCAAAGACGGAGTAGCTTAAAGGCCCCAAAGAAGAGGGTTTTCGGTCCGTTCGAATGCTAACGACACTCACTGATACCGGATAAGCAGCAATTTAATTTTCTTTTTGGTTTTCATTTTATTTTAATAGTTATTTCGGATATTGTTTTTAATAAATGAATTATATTATTACATGATAATATTGTCTCCATATAGGTAAAAAAGATAACAAACGTTAATTACGAAGATATGCTAGATAATATAACCCATATAGTAAAACGCAATAACAATTTTAATATATAAGGGTGATAGAGACGTAATGGTGATGTTTTGAACCACCTCAGATATGCAGATGATCTGCAACGACCTTGATATAAACTGTAAAAATATTTGTCTTAAACATCTATAAAAATAAAATAATATTGAAAATAGACTGCATATCACATTGGCCGGAGAAAATTTAGAATAAGTGACATAATATTATATTGAAGTGTATTTTCTTCCCCTTGAAATTTTCAATATTTAGTATCCAAGCTGGGGCCGTCCTATTTTAAAGAATGACTTAAATGAGACATAATGCAACGATAGTTCATATTTTCACGCGCGACTCCCGGTACGGTAGAACTAAAGATCGACCATTCTTCTTCCAATAGATGAGTTTGCTATTGATGGTTTTAATTTGCCGCTATGACTTGATAAAAATTGTATGAAATTGAATTTTGTAAATGCGTGGAACTTTCAACTTACCGAAATTTCAATCAGTGACTTGACTTGAAAAATGGAAAAAAAATGTACGAGAGATAAGACAAGAGATTCGTGCTCGAGCGCTAATGTAGAATTTAGCGCCTATTAGCTTACTTCGAATTCTGACGTTGAAGATTACGCCAATTTTTCTTCAAATTTGGGGATCGTTTGTTGAGTCAAACGGCATGGAGTAATATTGAATGTTCACATTAAGCTTAAATTTTTCAGAAGTCGTAAAATACTCCCACGAAGTCGATTGTGGTCCCAGGTGGCAAGTTCTCACGCACACATGGTTTAGAATTATTTGTTTCAATTGGAGATGGTTTTAGATTGTGTTAATACGACAGAATGGAGTAAGCCTATGGCTTTGATTTGTTGAAATTTTGAAGAAATTGAAATTAAAACCTTGTGGTAATTTTGAAAGGTTATGTAGTATAGTATATGTCACTTTAAATGGAATTAAAAAAGTCATAGCATCAAATTACGTTAATATAAAAACGTATAAACTATAAACGAAACATAATATAGAGATAAGGTTAATTATTTTAATCTCGCGCCATCCTTTAGCAATGCATATGCTGTTTTGGTTGACGCGATAATCTTATCTCTGTATTATGTTTCATCACATAGTTCGTACGTATTTATATCAACGTAATTTGCTGCTATGACTTTTTTTAATTCCAATTATAGTGAAACAAACTATACCTACCTATAAGAATTTTACATTTTGGAAAAGTTAAGAAGTAATGCAAGATAGATGGTCGTTCCTGTGAATTATCAAAGATTGCTGGCAGCATCTTATAACTGGCATAGTGCTCCGAAGATGTGTGAAAAGTAGAAAAACAAGAAATTATAAATTCTTATAATTGTAATAAATTATTTGGGGATTTTATAATAATGAAATGAGTGGTACAGAGAGATTCAAGTCATGTTTTCATGCCAGAATTTGGAGTTCATTTTTAAACTTGCATGCCCTGCATTTAGCACTTTATACACAAGTGTGTGTTAAATTGATTTTGTAAAATAAAACTTATCGAGAGCAAATTCAATTTTATAATTTTGCTTAATATAGAATGCGTGTATGTTTTATTGGGTCTACGCGGTCCGATAGACATAGCATTTCAAAGAGGGTCCTTCTTCTCTAATGCTCATTCCTTTTGATTTTGCATAAATTTACCAAAAATACAAAATAATTTTTAAAAAACACGATAATACACTTGGGATAAATCATCAGACCAAATAATGAAAATCGAGAGGTCAAGAAAATGGTGGGCATTTAGAAAACTGAGCACATTAAAAACAAAATAATTTCCCAGCAACTGAAAGCCAAAGTGCATACTCCCGCTATTTACATATGGATCACAAATCTAAACACTCGCTGAAAAAACCTGGACAGGCTCATCGAAATCTAAAGTGTAATGGAAAAAATTTAAACAGTTAATCCTTGACACCCAGTATTGCCAACTTTTATGATTTATTTCTGTTACAATTAACAGAGGTAATTTATAATGTATACTTATATTATTTGCCTAAAGGAAATTTATATGGCGTTTTTTGTTTTTAACACTTTAAATCGTTTCAGTGGCCCACGCCCTCTTTGAAAAAGATTTGCCAGTACCTTGAAACTATGCCCCTCGTAAACAAACAGATGGCAGCGCCCCTGGGAAAAGTGTGGTTGAGATAATAACCAGAAGTGGCGACTATAATCACTTCTAACAGACGGCTCATATAAGTAAGTCTACACGAAAATGACAAATATGCTGATACGATTACAACTTCCGGCGGTAGTAAGACATCAATACACATCCCGATGGCTACTTTTATAACTATTCGCTATCGAAACAGCCGTAATCAAAGATAAAACGCTACCACTGAACAACTCATGTCATTTCTTGACTTACTTTTCACAAAGAGCTTCATGATGCGCGTCGATCTCGCATAGCTCATAAACACGAACTCTTCAAGTAAAGAAGTCCCACGTAAGCCTTATCAAGTCTCATCTTTTGGAAGGTATAGTATGTTGTTCAGCGATACCCTTGGGATCGATATTTGAGCCAATTTTTAGATTTACAATATTGTTTTCTGAGTCAAACCCTAAATGTTTTAGGCAGAAGAATTACATAAACCGAAATCAATTAAACCCGCTTTTGAAAGTTTGCGAATTTTACTATGTTCAGCAATATCTTTACAATATTTGAACCAATTTTCAGATTGACAATTTTTTTCTCTGGGTTATAACCTAAAATTTTTTAACAAAATACTTAACAAGACAAAAATCAATCGAGCTGTTGGATATATTGGGAGTTTTAGTATATTCAGCAATAATTATGAAACTTTTAAACCAATTCTCTATCTTACAATATATTTATTGGGTTTCAATGAAATTGTTCTCAAATATTCAAAAATTTAGATATTTTTTATGAATGTTAATTTATATTATACAAAATGCACTTTGTATTTATGTTAACTATTATAATGACGAATTATATAATTTAAAATTGCAACTTTTGAAAATGTAATTACAGTGAAACCTATATTATCCGAGCTAATGTGGAGAAAAGTGCATCGGATAATTGAAAACACGGATTATACTGCATAATTTTCGTAAAAATGTATAACAAGGTGGAACTCGCTTTAGCGGCAGTTCTTAGGCTTCTATACAGCTACGTTTCTGGTGTGGAAAGTTGTTATTATCTGGTTATTTTTGATCGCCATATAATGTAACACCACATAATCAGATAATCTGCACCAATTAAATTTTTTGCGATTGGTAATTATCATTTACTATATAAATAATAACAATCAAACTTTTCCATTCTATTAGAAATTTTACTTCTCTGTAATGTATGGTCCTTTTTTTGAGGTGGACCAATCCTCTCCTTTCTCTTTTATTTATAACTTAACTTCACTAACCACATCAATAAAAAATTATTTTTTCACATCAAAGTAAAACAAGTAGTTTATATATAGGGAGACCTCTTCGTAAATATCTTTAACTTAGTAAATTTCTTTCGAACATTTGCGTATTTATAAATTGCATTAGCGAATCGAAGCAACGGATTAACAGATTAACGCAATACTATATATGTAGACGAAGTATTTAAAATATAACAACGTATCAGTTGATCAACGTTATGATTGGCTCTGAAACATGCGGACGGACACGAAGCCAGACCATAAGGCTTCTTTCTATACCTTGTATAGAAGCCTAAAAGTAGCGCACTGGCTACCCAGTTCTTAGATCTCTATCCACACAGAGTATTTCCAACACGATTTGAAACGCTCTGTATGATTTTGAATTATGCGGACAGACAGACAGACGGACGGACAGACAGACGGACGGACAGACGGACGGACAGACACAGAGCTAGATCATAAGGCTTCTTGTTATACTTTGTATAGAAGCCTAAAAAGTAAAAAATATACTAATACTCCCACTATATTATCTGTATACTATATCTATTATGAAGTAGAAAGCGGATTATATAAGCTACTTTGCTGACGTTAAATTTTAAAACAAATCGTATTAAAACTTCCACGAATCGCATAAAAAGAAACAATTTAACACATATTTGTTAATGCTCTTCTTGTGATTGCTTGCTTTTGCTGATTATGTTATTTTTGGTTGGAACATCAACTAATATTATTATATTACCGACCTATTTGGTAGTCCATATGGTATATGTATATGAAACAATCTAGTACAGGAACGCATCAACGAGGTAGCAACGAATGTCATGCCGTCTGTCGTGTAAATTGTAATGATAGGTAAGGCGTAAATAAATCAATATAACTATATAGAAGATAGATAGATGTCGCAATTCATTCAGTTCATCACAATTCATCACAACCAAGATCGACTAGTATTTAATAAAGAAGTTATTAAACATTATAATTGATGTCGAGAAATAATATATTAGAGATTACAATTCACTTCAAGCTTGAGTTTTATATACTATTTATATGCAACGCAGAGAATGAAGCAACAGAAAATAAATTTTGAAATAAAAAATATTTTCCGAATTAAACCTTATGAAATTTTAAAAACTTTTATTCAATTATTTCCGGTTAACTTTAGGAAAAGTGATATAAATTGAAATATATAAATAAGATTTTAAATGCCATAACAATGGTTCAGAAATAGAAAGAATTTATTTACAGCTTTATACCTATAATATCATACATCTTATCATAATGTTACGACAAGATCCGATTACACAACAATGTAGAGAGCAGTGCGGTGTGAAATAGATATACGAGTATGCAACATAGTAATATTTGTTACAAAAATTTTTTTTGCAAGTTATAAAATCTTGGATGTAGACACATTTTCTTGAAAATTAGTTAATTTTAATTAAAAAATGCGAACAAATCTTTTTAAGTGGAATAAATAAAATTATGGACTACAAAATTCATTGTAGGAGTAATTTCATAATGCTATATAAAATCGACAACAATGTGACTCTTGTATGTCTGCCGATTAATTTCTTAAGCGAAATTTTTATGAAACCACGATAAAATTAATAATTTTACTCTACGAGAGAATGAATAAGGTTGTGTCTCAGAAATTCGAGAATTAAAATTTAAATCGCGAACCAGTTTCACTCTCCCCGTTGCATAAAATAATATAAAACGTCTTTTCGTTAACTTTTAAAACTCGTTTGAAACTGGATTACAGGCCATCAAAAAGATTAAAAATTAAAAAATCACTTATTATTTTGAAAAACATCAATGAAAATTTTCAGTTTTTTTTTCTGAATTATATATTTTAGAGCTGCCATCCTCTGCCTTTCTGGTTATTTATTGCTGCTTTGGAACTTTTTAGCATAATATTCTGCTGTTTTTGCAAAATAGTGTGATTTTATAACAGCAGAGGTCGTATTTGGTATATCTAATTTGCGGGAGGAGAGGAATTTATGGAATTATATTTTTTCAAGAACCAAGTATGAAAAATACATACTTGGTCAAATAATCCAGAAAATTAAAAATTAAACGTGAGATGATTGAGAACAATTTGTGGAAACAAATTTAGAAACTTAAAAATTGGAAAAATATAAATGGTTTAACCCTTGTCTTACCCACCTATTTTTTACGTTAACTAGCAAGTGGGGTGCATTTGCAACCCGGGGGTTTAAGAGTTAAATCAATGCGAAATAAACTAACTTGACTCTATAATAAAAATAGACTTTTATTGTTACGGTGTTCCGGCATCGAATCCCACATCCCAGTTTGGATTCCACGTTAAGCTGCGGTTCCTAAGGGTTTATCTTATATGCATCTAAACCTGTGTAGAAAATTGGCATATATAGGATATCCCCAGCGAAATAGTTAATAGTTATCATTCGATAAGTTGACAAACACAGGAGACAAAAAGAACAAGTTATAGACGAAATAATTATGTAATCGGCAGAATTCGGATAAATCGGATTTTATATTAATGCTCCAAATAAGAGGAAAGATTTATTTAACAGTTTCGGTTCGATTAACGCGGAAGATCAGATGATGGGGATTCTACTGTACTTGAAATGCATAATTCTTTTGTGTTATTTGTGTACCATAATTCAACTATCAACTATCTTTGTGTTCGCTTCCTCTACATGAGGAAATTTCGACGAACTGGGCTTCTTAGGTTAGTAATAACACAACGTCCCATAACAGTTGGGAATGACTATACACAAGCAGACCGCGCTATAATTTTTCATTCGGAAACGGTCGGACCGGCTACCATTTCATTCAAGAGCGGTTGGCCTCCCAACTGTAAAATTTCATTTTGAATAGATACATTTTTAGTTATTGCATGTTAGTAGTTGATTAATTTTGTGATCATAGAAATTGTAAATTGCATAATAGGGCGGGAAAATTAAAAGTCTGTTACTTTAATATAAGTGTAAATTTACTATTTGAATAGAATAACTTCAGGTGTAAAATAAATAGCACACAATACGAAAAGAATTTTTGTTTAAATAAAGCCACTAGCTTTAGATATATTTTTAATTTGATTGTAAGTATGTAAGTAACTGTAAGTACTGCAATGTTCTTTGCTTTGCTGAACGAGTTTTAAGTTAAAAGTTAAAGGAAATTTGAATTATTGAGAAATCATGGCATTGCGATATAACGATTGACTTGCTATAAAAAAAATTATAAAATTTATATCATAGTAAAATTATTTGTTATTTGTTAATTAAAATTATATTAGTAAATATTGTTATTAAAACTAGGTTAATTAAAATTAGTTGTGTTAAGCACACTAAAAAAAGGTTTTCGTGATGACATTTGGTATAACAGCTTGGTGCGATAAATTAAAAGGACGATTATTCGCCTCAATTTAAACGTTAAAGTGCATCGTGTATCCAAGTTACAGTTCGTTCCTAAAAAAACATTATTTAAATGAAGATTAAGTGTGGTAAAATTTATTAAAGTTATCGGCCAATGAAAACTTGCGACATCAAAAACAGACATGCGTTGAAATTTCAACGAAAATTTATATCCTTGGCGACGACTTTGTTTACCTTAACAACGAAGAGAACGATAAAAATAACCAAAGTTTCACAAAATTTGTGAAAAATATGTTTTTAAAACCCAAGTAGGGTTAAGTAACGTAGATGTATTCTGGAAAAGGTTAAAATATATTGAAAATGTTAAAAAATATTAATACACTCACAAAAACTCAAATTATGGTATTGATGGCCGAGGAAATATTTGGATGATTGATGAAAATTAACTGGATAATCACAGAAAAGAAAACTGGAGCAAATTATAGGTGTAAACAACCGGTACACTCACGCTTATAAACGAACGATGATGCAATCGGGAAGTGGGGTAAGATTTATTTAACTATCCAAGTGCGGGAATTTTAAAACATTAAAATCAGAAAATCTTTTTTTTATTTTACAAACATTTATTTAGATTATCATTTATTAATTAAGAATTTGTTACATTTAGTTTTAAAGCACAGTTAAAAATTTCTTTCGTCTCCATGACGACAATTTGTGCAAAATTTATTAATTTCATTAAAAATCAAATTACCATGATTCTATTTTATTTGAATTTAAATCAATTTTATAAACAGTGTGAAAATATGAATCACGTTCATTCTGAAGATGAGCGAATGCAGTAAGGTAAATTTTATAACAATCTAAGAATTTCTTTCACTTTTGAGCTAGCTGAGGTAAATACAAAATTAAATCCACGAGTAAGTTATCATTGTGGGATAAGCATTCAGGTAAGGGTCTCATAATTATAATAAGATTGATTTATCTGATTAAGGTGACGGGTCATTGCATATTATTTGTCGGTCCAACGTAGGGCTCTGTGATATTGAACAAGAAACATTGCAGTACTAAGTAAGTAATACCGGTAATACTCTGGATGCAAACGTGTGTGCAGTTTGACATCCATTGACATACTATTGAACTATTGAAAATGAGCAGTAAAGATGCAAAGCGTGTGTGCAGCTTGACATGAAGTGACATACTGAGTTAAATCGGCGCATGACATTTAATTACATGAAGTGCGTAAAGCACCGCGCATACGTAAATTAAATATAAGGCTTATCATACACAAAAAAATGAGGTAGTATACAAATCGAACAATACAAAATCGAACAAATACGTAAATGCCAAGGTTGTGCGGCCTAAAATTATTCCTTCTTCCAATTTAGTAGCGCCATGTAGTGTTAAGCTTCTGAATTTCACCAGATGTTTTCAAAATTTCATAAGGTTTGTGTATCTGGCAAAAACAAAAGCAACCTCAACTAAACGATAGAGGCATTGATGGATTTCAGGTATTATAAAAACAAACGTACATATCCATCGCCATCTGTTCCATAGTATCCACACTATCACGCCATAAGTTTCGAATAAAGATTTACCAAAATTTTGTTATTACAATTCGGAAATCTGGAATTGTGTTTTTGTTCAGCGAAACATTACAGTGTTTATTATTGAGTTAGTTCCATTAACATCTTTCGTAAATTTTTTGTCATAAATATTGTATATGCAAAAATATGCTTTTATTTTTGAAAATATTCAACATTGGTAGCTCAAAAAGCCTAATTCTATAACTTAATTATAGTTTATTTATATGATTTCTATGTAAATTTTATCTTTATGAAATGATTTCAAAAAGATCGAAATTATTAATTTATTTATATCGTGGCGCCATCTCTTGTAATAAACCGCAACGGTTCCCCTCTTAACTAGTTCAGAACTAGTCTTCCGTCAAATATGTTAATGCAGAAATTATGTTACCACCTTACCACTTAGAATGTATTAAATAGTAGCTATGTGTAAAATAGTGATAAGGGGTCGTCAAAAAAGGACGTCAGCAATATTTTCCGACTTTTCAAGTCCCCCCCCTGTAAAAGTTGGTCACAATTTTCGGAATTCCTCCCCCTAGGAACGTCCTATAGTCAAAAATTAAAAAAAAAATTCATTTGTCTAAAATCGAACTTGATCTTTTCAACTCATAAAAACCTATGCATTAATTTTTAATTTTTATGGCTGTAAGAAAAATTGAAATTAAATAAGCAATAATTTAGATAAAACTCACGAATAAACTTCATTTTATAAACTTTTAAAAGTATTAAAACACAACTTTCTTAGAAATCCGAAAATGGGATGGATTTTTATTCGGACGTCATATTTGTTCAACCCCCCCCCTAAGGCGTGGACGTCCTTTATAGACGACCTCTAATAGGCTATTTAATATTTTTAAGACTACATTTATAGATTAATCCGAGATAGCGCAAGCGAATAAATTAATTAAATTGTAAAACAATATCAATAAAATTTCGGTTGAAAGCTCGATCAATAATGAATTAAAGCAATCAAAATGTCGATGTGATGCGCATGAGTGAATTAACGAGAAAGCATGATCGGGAATCAATATGACGTCCATTGAGGGTAATTGAGGCTCAGTTCTGTGGTATTTTTAGGTTTCGGGTATTTGAAACCATGCTATGATTTGTAATTTAAACTTTAAGTTCAAATGCATAATATTTTAATATGGAAGTTAAAAAATAACAAATAAGTCCGTATTAAATGAAAAGACTGGAGTAATCATTAAAACGTAATCATTGCTACCTATAGGAAAACTTTTTCAATGTGGAGCATTTAAACTTTATATTACAGCATGAAATATGTAGTTAACATTAATTTCGGTAATTTTTTAAATTTATCAGGATAAATTTCCGCTTCACCTACCCTAGTAAATTTTATACGTGAACCATAGATTATCCATTTCTTAGTTGTTAGTTGACAGAGAATCCGGGGCTTCCGACAAATGAAACCGAAACTAAATCATTTAGTACATCCGCTTAGAAAGTCTACGTTCAGACGACTGTAGTTTGGCCGATGAGATGCTTTAATTTGCTTGAAAATTATACAAGTCTAATGAAACCGCCAATATTTTGAAAAAATAATTATTCAACCGAATTTAAAATTAAAGTACGTCGTACTTTATTTTTTTATAAAAAATTTATATAATTAAAGTACGGTTTTCTTTATTTTCAAATTTATATTAAAACCTGTTCGAAAGGCTATTTTTACTTTATATTTAATAGCTCTAAAACTACTAAACCGATTATAACCATTAACAAAATTGTAAATTATGCAAAGTTTCGTAACGATTAATTAAGAAATGCAACCTGTGCATATGGATGTAAAGTTTCTTTTTAAGCCGATTATGAAAAAGTCTCCGCTTCGCTGCGACTTAAAAAATATAAAATTATAGAAACTTTGGTACAAAATAAGTTTGTGGAAAATTACACAGTGTTTTAAAAAGTAGCCGAAAGATAGTCGACATTAATTACGATAAAATAAAAATTATCGTTAAACCCACCGATAACATTAAAAAGTAATTTCTTTTGAGAAAATCGGTGCACATACAACTCTGTAAAGTTGAAATGAAACCAACGTTAAATAAACGTTTTGCACTAATTTTGGTTGAGCCAAAAAAAATAATAAGGATTTTAGCACCCTCGCCGTTACATCTGTTACAAATTGATATTATCATTTGGGATCTCGTGACCGTTTAGTTTTAATCTCCGACTAATACTTTTATTATTTTTGTTTTGATCTAAATTAAAGACCACTTTGTAAAGTTTTTGTAAAATTAAAAAAAGTGCAAAGTTTTTCTAAAAAAAAAATTTCTAAACCCTCCAACTTTCAGCGTTTGTTTAACGTTTCATATTATTATTTATTCGGAAAAGTTTCTTGTTACATTTGTAGTGAAACAGTTTGGAAACCACTTCCAACTGATGCCCTAAGCTGTTTTTACGTTTTAATAGTCTCAGTAATTTAAATGAAATTTACATGCTAGGATGACAGACTTCTTAAAGAATAAAAATAACCTTAACTTTTTAATTAAAAACTATTTACAGAGCCTGAAACAAATTCAAATGTGGTTTGAGGTTGAAAGTGAATTTTTTTTATCGAATTGAACTAAACTTATAATTGTTTATTTTAAATATATCTCCACACCGAGAGGAATTAAACTACGTTTGATAAAAAGTCCCCTTGTAGGTACAGCAGGATCGGCATTTTAAAAACCTTTCAGAAATTAAAGACTTCAAAAATGTTGAGAAGTTTTTATTTGAAAATGAATATTGGGTTAAAATATTGATCATTACAACGATGACTCTATCTCCATATTACATATTATTACAATCAATCAGGTTTTGGTTAAATATTGACAGCTTGCAGCTTTTATATAAACATAACCCATTTTAACTATTATTTGCAATTCAAATTTGAATAACGCAAGTTGCCTATTATAATACTACCCCCACTACCACGCCTTTAGTGTAGGAGGAAATCCTGAAAATCTGTGAAGCTGATTTAAATTATTATTTTGCTAAGAGGTTTCCATGAAAAACCGGTTCGCATTGAATGGACCTCGTATAAATAAACTTTCGCCCAAAAGATTCATAAAACTTAAATGCAAATTAAAACAGTAATGAAAATTAAAATGTAAGATATCTTGTAAAAAGTTTAAAATTCCAAGCTCTTTGATAAGGATTTCCTAATACAAAATTAACATAAAATTCTGATTTCCGTAGCAATTTTCTTGCTACATTAATATTATTTTATTAAAATTCAATGAGATTATAATATAAAGGTAGTGTTACAGGCATTTAAAAATACCCAAATAAATAATTTCATTATTTAAATGCAAAGAAATTATTTTCAGTTTAACACGTCCTAATTTATTAATGTTTTTCATATTTTACAGAAAATGTTAAATAAATTTTACTTACCACAAACAGACAAATTAAGTCCAATTGTTATTGATGGTTAAAATATCTGTAACAAATAAACAATTTGTAATGAATTATTAATTTTATGAAAGTTTAAATTGAAATTTTTTGTGTTTAATTTCAAGTGCTCGTACTCGTTTTTTGCTAGTAACTAAGTGGCTGGTAATTTAAATAAAATAGAATTGAGTGCTATACCCTTGGTTTTTATGTAAATAGGTTTCAAAAACTAATTTTTATATTAAAATTACTTAAAACTAATAACATTGTACACAAAAAATTATTTACGGATTCTATTTGAACATTTTATATTTTAGTGAAAATCCAATGGTTATTAAGTTATGTATGTAAATTGAAAAGTGCAATCCGAATTTATCGTCCTTTTTAATCTGGGCACCATTAAGCAGGAATGGAAGCGTTGTTTTTAGATTATTCTAATTCCTTTATTTCATATTAACATTTAATCATGTGATTGATGATTATATACAACACGCCGGTAGTTGAGTTCTTCATGTATGTATCATAGTTTGTTAATATAGTATTGATCAAATCGGGGCCGGCATAATATTGACTCGAATGATAGCTACTTTGAAACCAATACTTTGACGGACGGAGACAAGTTTTTAGAGTTTTCGTCCCAGTGTAGTATTGGTTATTACCAAATATGGGGTTCAAAATCTAAAAGCCTCGCGAAGCCCGATCAGTGGCAACCTTAAACGCGGACGTATTGGTCAGTTCTAGGGCCATGGAAAAAGCCCAGGACCACTAGCGGAACGGCAATAAGAGGTATTTTTGAAATTGGTCATCCATCTAAACAGGTACAGGAAAAAGTTATTGTTGCAAATCGAATGTGAGAACCAGAGGAAACTACGGGTGTCAAAAGAGAAGAGGCTTTAAAGTCAACAAAATGTCTTGATGACCAAGATTAAATCAATTTCTCGTTCAGTTTAATATTTTTGTTCAGGACATGGAGTGGGTACAGGAAAGGGTCATTAATGAAAAGCGGATATGAGGCGCCCTCAGAATATTTTATAAGCTAGTCTAGGACGGATCAGGGACTGCAAGAGTTTGGACGCCTGGTGCAGTCAGTTTGTTATAGAATAGTTTTTTTATTTCAAAATATGGCAACCGCCAGATGCTGCTCACTTTCGGAACATACCTACCAGTCCATACCTACGTCCATACCACTATCAAGTAGTTCAAGGTTGACAATGAAATATTGTCGCATTCCAAGCCGAAGCGGCTGCAGATTGGACGGTGTGTTATCGCAAGATAACTTTCCGGTGTAATCTACAGGCTGCCAAGAGCGGGTTTGGATCGTGTTTCGTTTTCAAACTCTACCATTCAAACAGATGAGAAGACGCCATCCTTGATATTCAATCTTCAACGAATTGTTTCTTTTTTTTAATATATTACTGCTAAAAGTGAAATGCTTAGCCGCTTCATTCAGTAACTCGTTACGTGGGAGAACGGTTGTAGTGTACTGACTTTTCTACAATTGACAACTTCATTGTCAAAAATTCTTCGCAGTTTACCAATCTCTTGTAACATTCAAGGTCGCCAAATTAAAATTTTTCAATTTCACTGTCATACACTCAATCACCCGACGAGAAGTTAACAGAGTCTGCTCGTAATATACTCCCCAACGCAAATTTTTATGCTATGATAACACATGGGTTCCCACCTCAAAGCATGAGAACCTTAATTCAGGTACCGACGTCTCCTCAGCTCGTATGATCGATATCTTCTTATCCTGCCTCCTCCTGACCCCTGCTTTGACACTGTGCGATATGGTATCTTTTCGCGCACACTAAATCCAAGTCTAACTGTTCTCGGAATTCCGTTACTATCCCATCGATTTAACCCGGTATCCCTGCAGAGTTTTTGAAATTACATAATATACTTAATTTATAAATAAATGAATGAATGACGGCTTCCATCCCTGTCGGAATATAACCACCCCAATTTAAAGTCTTCCTGTTCCTCCTCTAGGCCTGTTATACAGAATATTCCAGATACAAACGTTGTGGTAGGTCTTACAATGCCTTCACATATTCTAAATTTTGTTTACCTATTTATGCTTTGATTCTTCAGCAATTTCTTCTATGCATAAAAGGCTTTATTTCCTGCTGTAATTTTTCTTATATTTTCCCCTCTCTACCATTGCTGTTGTTCACCTTCGCGCCTAAGTATTTAAAATCGTTAACCCTCTTCAAGGCCATATTCTCCTATTTCTAAACTTTTTACAGTTTATTCTGACTGTCTGTCTCCCCTCGAAAGGAATTTACATTAGTGTGTTTGCCACGATTACAAATAAAAACGCGGTTTTCTGTTACCGGTGTATACTTTACACTAAACTGCTGGTATATAATGGTAGAAGTAATTCCAAAGGTCAAGATCCTTACAAATCCCGACCAACCTAAAATTTGGTGTTGGTTTGACAGTTCAATTAAATTTTTATTTAAGAACGTACATGTTTCCCGGTTCGACTCCAGGTCTAAACGTAAAAATATCTTGACTTTACTTTCATTACAACAATAGTAGGGTAACAGATACATCGAGGGCCAGCTTAGCAAGCTACCTAAGAAGTAAAAACCAAGTATGCTTACAGAACTAATTTGAAGGGATTCACGGATCTCACATAAGTAAAATAAAGAAGAAGAAAATCAGTTTGCGAACGAAAATAATGTATTTTTTAGATTATTCAACCAGTAGTATTTAATTGCGATATTAAACAGACGAGTAAAGAAATTATTTTACGAAAACTATTTTTTACAATCTCGATTTCATAATATGAAAAACAGAAATTATTGAAAAGCCATCTCCGAAGACTACACGAATTGAATGAACGAATTTGAAGAAGGGATTATTATGCACATAATTTATTTACATAATTATATCGAATTACATATAACCGATTTACCCTACAATGTAAGATGTGGTTAAGCGATGGAAGATACAGTTTTCTTAGATTTTCTTCGATAAATAATCAAAAATAATCTGAACAATTGAAAACAAAAATGACGAACAATATTCAGACCAACTAAATGAAACAGATTTTTGGAAAAAAAGAGGGGTAACTTCATGCACGTGAAATCTTCAGGATATAAAGATACCAAAATGAAAATAAAGGGTTACATTTAGGATGCCAAGTGATTTGTCAAGTTTTATTACGGGCCACCCTGTACGGCAATTGTGAACTACCTTAATGTAATTATAAAATCATGCTGAAGAATTGGTTGTTTATAATCTACAAGGTAGATTTTTAAAATCAAAATGTTCAAGAAACTTTAACAGACTGACAGGTTTAGAGCATGTCCTCGATTTTACAAAGTGATCTCATTAGAGTTCATACTAGCAGAATAAAAATATAAATTAAGCTTATTTACCATTTTTACGAATTTCTATGAATAAAAAGTCCTGACGCTTTTTATAAATCCATTTATTTGAAATGAGATTATTTTTAATAAGTAAAGTTCTAAAAAATATAAATAACAAATATTGGAAGGATGTACGTATTCCCATTGCTCAATTATATAGGTAATTCTGTATAATAATATTCATGTAATTAGATAATAATTATTCATTCATTAATTTAATTTATAACAATTAAATAATTAATTATAGTACACTGGGGCAAGTGTGAATTTGGGGCAAGTGTGACACACATATATTTGAACGATTAAATGGTGTTACAGCAGCGCTATCTATGGATAGTAGCAAGTTAATAGCATCTCCTTGAGGTCTAGATAACATTTTTACCGACCACTAATTCGAGCGCCAAAAGTCAGTCGATTACAAGTTGTGAGTGCACGGGAACTCAAGTGTGGAATTCGCAGAGTCGCAGTAAATAAATCATATCGTGTTAATTTCTGGTGTTTTTTGTTAATTACTGTGGTAAGTACGTTGTTATTTAATGTTTTTAAAGTAAATACCATTAGATTAATGGATACATTGAGTCAGTTATTTTTATTTGGTGTGTCACATTTGCCCCACGCAAAATGGTAGCAGAGGCAAGTGTGATCTACGCTATATCACACTTGCCCCAACTCATCATTTTGTTCCTTTTTCAGAAAATGGTCCGGAACTATACTCGTAAGAAGCCTCCGCCTTCCTACAGTAATCAAAATTTGGAAGAGGCAGTGCAAGCTGTAAATTGCGGTACTATAACATTGTACAGAGCATCAAAAGTCTACAAAATCCCTAAAACTACACTTTTTTATCATCTAAAAGGCACAAGAGGCCAAAAAAGTACAACTGGAGGTAGAGCACGTGCTCTCCCATATGATGTTGAACGAAGAATTGCCGAAAATATCAAAACAATGGAAAAATGGGGTTTTGGTTTGTCAAAACAGGAGGTTCTTGATTTAATAGGGCGTTATGTGAAAGAAAACAACATAAAGACGCCGTTTAAAAATGGTGTACCCGGAACTGACTATTTCATTAGATTTAAAAATACATTTAACCTAAGCCAGAAAAAACCACAGAGTGTGGAGGTTCCTAGAAAACGGGCCATGGATCCGTTTATAATCAATGATTACTTCACTATCCTCAAAGAACAGATCCAAAACATTCCTCCATCGCAAATATATAATATCGATGAAACCAGCTTCTGCCTTGATCCTTCTCGTATAAAAGTGGTTGGAGAGAAGGGAAAGGCAGCTCACAGGGCCACAAGTGGACCCGGTAGAGAAAATATTACAGTACTCCTTGGTGGCAATGCCGCCGGAGAACAGCTCCCACCATTAATTGTGTTTAAGGGAAAACATCTTTGGAGCAGTTGGCTTTCTAAAGAGGAATACCCTGGAATTACTTATTCTGCTACGAAAAATGGGTGGATGGAAAGTGAAACATTTAAAAAATATTTTGAAAATAATTTTTTACAACAAATTGGTAGTGCTAGACCAGTTGTGTTAATCTACGATGGTCATTCTTCTCATATTAGTATTCCTTTAGTAGAAAAGGCCATTGCTAACAATATAATTATTCTAAAACTTCCACCCCATTCCAGTCACTTGCTGCAACCAATGGATTTATGTGTCTTTAAATCGTTAAAAATGGCGTGGGACGCAGAAGTCATAAAGTGGCAAAGAAAACACTATGGCATGAAGTTACCGAAAGCAATGTTTGCCACAATAATTTCCAAAATATGGTCTCTAGCAAACCCTGCATTACTTACAAAAGGATTTGAGAAAGCAGGAATATACCCATACAACAAGGAAGTCATCCCCGCTGAGAAGTTCGACCAGGAAGCATACAAAAGGTGGATTGATTTCGAAAAGAGTAGAAGCGGCGAAGTTATTGATTACTATAATATTATTATTCCGAATGAGGATGTAGTACAAACTAGTCCCGACAATAATGAAATGCCACCTGCTCCAAGCGATGACACAGTGAAATCTACTGCTTCCCCAATCTTGGATGAACTGTTTAACGCTCCATCCACTTCGAGGGCAAACACTGAGGCAAATACGTCACCCACACCAACAACACCATCGACAATTTTCGAGCAAACAAATTCATCGTATGACCGTTCCTTTGAAGTGCTGCTTTTAGAGCAGATAAAGCAGACTCCGAGAATGGCGAAAACCGGAAGAAAACGGATTTGTACTGGGGCGGAAGTTATAACATCTGTAGAGGCTGTTGCTAGATTGAAGGAAGAAGCAAATAAAAAGAATCTAAAGATGGTAGGTAGAAAAACCAAGAAAAAGGTAACAGAGAAGGAAGATACAGACACAGAAAGTGAGAAGGATTTCAAGGAAAATGATTCTGACGACGATGTTAGTTTAGGAGATGAAGTGGCCTCACTTAATGAAGAAAATGAATTTATGAAAACCATGAACAAGGACTCCAATACGCTTGAACTGGGTGACTGGATTTTAGTTAAATTTGCCACTAAAAAATTGTTCAAATTTTACGTGGGTCAAGTGACAAGTCTGGATCCAGATTTAGAGGCGAAATTCGTCCGAAGAATTAGGTCTTCTTCGCACTTTTCTTGGCCTAATTATGAAGACATTTCACAAGTGAGTATGGACCAAATTACCAAGATTTTACCTGCCCCGACGGTTGACAGAAGAGGTTACTTTACATTTTCAATCATATTCGTAGCCAATGTAAATTAAATGTTTTGAAAAAATTAAAGATTTTTCATGGTATTTTGTCTGGTCTTTCATTCACACTTCCCCGTTTAAACTTCCATTGCTTTATAGGTACACTAGACACTGAATTCACACTTGCCCCAATTTTATGGGAAAAGTGAACCATTGAATTGTTTTAGAGTTAAATTAAAAAAAAAAAAACTTATGAATATTTCGCCTTGAGTGTTTAGCCATCAACTCAAAACATGTTGAGTGTACACCACCCAAAATTATGTTTAAATCGATAAGTATACAAAGAAATTAAAATGAGTTAAAATCAAAGTAATGGATTTCGCGGTCACATTTGCCCCAGTGTACCTATGTAGGTAATAATAAATTAGTTTGAGTTTGTAATGAAACGCTCATTTGATAAGATTATCATAATGATTTTCAATTAGATAAAATTTTGAATAATTTATTTCTTTGTTTTCAAAATTCAATAAATTTGTCGAAATAATAGCGAATAAAGGGTTTCTAATCGCCATAATTAAACATAAATTTCTAGTCGCTGTGGGTTCTTCACTTGTCCTTATGGTTTGATGTTGTTCGGGTTGCTCAGTTTGGCATGCGGGACGAGATTTGGCCATATTATTGTCGCTTTGGTTATTTTTTTGGGGGAAGGGAGTTATGTTCGGTCAGCTTTCTGCGAGCTACACACCGTAAATGGAAGATTTAAAAAAATAAAAATGACATTTAAATACAAGAAAACATACGGAATAAATGAAACAAAACAATCGTGTGACTAATTTGGAGTGACTATTTGTTAAATGTTGGCGCAAATAATAAATTAAATTTATTACTTTTGAAGTAATAAACAGTTAAGCAGTAGGTCCCATATGTATGTGTGTGATAATACTTTAAATACGCACAGGAGAGAGATCGCCTGCACCTGGAATCAGGCACGGCACTTGAAGTAGAAGAAGACCAGATTAGGTCATTGATTGGATCATTGCCGGATTGGTTCAATGGGTAAATTGGGTCACAAAACGAACATCCTGACAAATATTAACTGAATGGTATTTGCATCATCCATAAAACGAACTACCAAGTTGATAGACATATATAATAACATCAATTCCTCGCAATAATGCCAACAATCATTTTTCGGAACTAACCCAAAATTTCCACCAAAATAAAGTCTGTAATTCAAAAATGTAAGTACTACAACAGTCAAATTTTGCAAAAATTATTGTAATTGGAGGGTCAAAATTCCCCAATTGGAACTAGGCGACATGGGATTTTTAGGGGACCTTTGGGGGATTTACTTAGACACTCCGACATTTCTGCCAAATTTTAGCTTGCTGTTTTTTTTTTAATTTTTCGGACGCCCAACCTTCGCTCTATATATCCACCTTCTAGAGTTTTCTCTTCCCACATGTCCCGCCCATCTTCACTTCAACTCTGTAGCTCTTTTCATGACGCCTATTACCCTTGTTTGTTCTCGAACTTCAGCACCTTAGGAATATATGAGGCCATTTTCAAATTTACAATATATTATTTTATAGGTAAAAACCTAAAAGTTTCTGACAGAAAAGGTACAAAAAAATAAATCAATAAAGCCGTAGTTAAGTTTGGGAGCCAAAAACTTTTAAGAAAACGCAATTCTGCCTTCAAACTTTACTTGTGAGCTTTCGGCGATTTTCTCTTATAAGTAACTGGTTTTATTAATTTACGTTTTATGTACTTACATAATATTAAGAAAGACGCTTAGATTAACATTACTGCAATTTTACAATAATGCAAATGAATATAGGAAATAATATATCCTATATAATTGGAAATGCATCGCCGTCATCGTTCTTATGAATGTGAAATAATTGAAATTTGTTAATTGGCTTCGAGAAGCGTTTGAGCTCTAGGGAATTTTACTATAGTGTTCAGTCTAGGACATGTAAGCCAATTTAAAGAATTACAATTTTTATTGTAATTTTGATTTTGTTTTCCTTACAAGACTTAACCGCAAAGTTGAAAAATAAAAACTCCTATAATAATAGAAAATCCATATGTTTAACTGGAAAATTATTGTTCTCGTGGGTCTCTGTGATCCAACGCAAAAAGAAATGATGGATCAGAAATTGCTTTATAATAACTGTAGCTCTGGAACATATCCAATTTTATCGTTATATGAGTGCATTTATAGCATTTATATATTGACCATTTCAAATAAGCCTTTTTAGTATTGGCATTAATTAGTGAATAATTGTCTACTTTTACAAAATAATAAAAAATTTAATTTTTGTGTTTTGTTAAAACCTTTTAGGCATCATTATGAACCCTCGCAGAATTTTTTTAAACTATTTCGCAATAATAAAATATTTATAATGGTATTTAATAGTACCTACAATAGTAATAATAAAATTTAATTAATATTTAAAATTATAAAACAAAATAATGTAAATAAAATAAAATGGTTAAAACGAAACTTTGCAAAAGATTTTAATACTTTACGAAAATTTGCTTGAGTAACGTTTTTTTAAATACATAAAGAAGAATAAAATTACGAATGGAATACCAATAAGAATAAATGAATGCAATTTATGAAGCTGGAATCCTTTGCAAAATTGCGATAATGAATAAAATAAGCTGTGGTATCGGTTCGGAAAAATATGCAATACGTACATAGTAGTTATTAAAATTAAATCCAAATTACAAACCAACATGGGTAAATTTTCCCTAGTAACGATTGCGATCTCAGATTAGCTTTCCATTAAACAATTACTCCATACTCAATTTAATAATTCGAAGTAATCGAGATTAAATTACTAACAGAATTCTATAAACTTGGGTAAACTTGGAAATGTGTTAGAATTACGTTTCAGGTAGGAATAGAATTAAACGATTCTTTTAGTCTTGTGCCCTCTGCTGGTGATGTAATCACAAGAACTAACACTTCAGTGCTGCTATACCCTGGCAAGTTTTAGTTTTAGACTAAACAATTAAAAGCATTATTCTGTAAATCGTCGCAAGAAACTTTGAAATAAACTCCAGCATCGTCATAGTCAAGATGCAAGTTTCCGATCTTCTTCTCAAGTCTCTCCATATACTGGGTAAATTTTTTTTGTTTAAAATGTAAATTGAGTTGTTATTCAACGTTTGCACCAGTAAGAACTTTCTTT
This sequence comes from Podabrus alpinus, assembly GCA_932274525.1. Taxonomy (NCBI): domain Eukaryota; kingdom Metazoa; phylum Arthropoda; class Insecta; order Coleoptera; family Cantharidae; genus Podabrus; species Podabrus alpinus. Next base: position 44,102,524 of record OW026456.1, on the reverse strand, counting down.
CTCCAGTTTTTTGATATTTTATTCCAAGACAAATAACATTTTCATGCTATAAGGACATAATATTAGGATTATTTGCCTTTTAAATGCCAGTTTACGATCACTCAGCACAAGCAAATGTAGCAACGATTCAAAATAATAACTGCAATAATTTACAAAATTTCTATAAAATAAAAGGTTTCATTAAAAATGTTTTATTAAAGCAAATAATGCGTGATGTACTTCAATCAGTCTGAAATTCCCTGTAAAATATTTTATTCTCATTTTGTAAATAAGAAAATTAATAAAGCAAACAATTAAGTGGAATACTTTAGTTGAAGCTTATAGATAAAAGGAGACTCGTTATGGTTTTTGATGCAAATCGTGATGAAACCTATATTAATAAAATTAACCCTTTTAGTATCCCCTGCGACTGCTCTTCGAGGACACATGCCTGTCAACGCATTGCCTCCATAAAAGCATTACAGCCACTTCGAAGCTTCTGTTGCATTGTGCCAATGTGAATTTTATTGAAATAAGAGATCGTACATGGATTGAAATTGTTACGATATCAGAAAGATATATTATAGCAAAGTTGATATTTCTGATGTCTTTTGTGACTTGGGGATTACTCCCGATGCTATTTTTTTATCACGAAATCTATACAACGACCCAGTTTATAAAAGTCGCTCTAACCGGTTTGTTATTTTGTATTTATTGTGAGAATAATATATGCATTTATAAATTTTAATTTCTTAATTTCAGTAAACCTTATTTGAGATTTATCTTAGTTCAAATTTTTGTTTTATTAGAACTACTTGTAACTATTTGACTATCAAAAGATTTATGTTTTATCAATCTATCATCGTGGAATCTTGTTCCCGAGAGAAGCTGCGAATCGAGATTTCGACGCTCACGGCGCAGAACTCCCGTTTGAGAGAACCTCACAGGTACCTTTCGCTCCCCCCCCTCCCGCCATCTCGAATTTAGAAAAAATTAGTGTCAATCATTTGAACTTAGTTGGAGCTTCAATGAGCTTCTAGACCCGTCGTTTGGGTTTCAAAGGTTTCTAATGAAAATTTAATTGTTTATAGAAATTTTCGGAGGTCATGTAAAAATTCAAATCCCTCTCCCACCGTGATTTTTTAATAAATTGATATGAATAGCTTGAGAATCGTTTGAGCGTCAATGAGCTTATTCTGTTCGAATCGTTTCGGCTTCATTAGTAAAATAGTTAGAGCGTTCTAAAGATTGTGAATCATCGTTTGCGAAACATCGCTATTAAAATCAGGTTTTGTTACTTCTTAGATGTTTTTTTATAATTTTCGTTAAGCTTATTTCGGTTCATCTAAAGACGGAACTAAAAAATTTACCATATTAAAATAATATAGAGATCGTCCAAGCGCTGTCTTCTTGGCAACGAAGACATAGATATATATACTTTGGAGTACTTTCAGGTAGAGTAAAAGACTCCCTGCAAATGTGTAGCCTAATTAGTAATGTTCTTGTCCAATTCAAATGCTTTTCTCTTTTTTATTGCTGTTTTTATGATCGACGAGAATTTAATGGAAAAAGCGAGAGATAGAATGAAATAAAATTGGTCAGGTAGAACTCAAGATTAAATTATTGCCTGCCATAGTTGATCACTCTGCGGATTGTTCTGACAACTTAGGAGATACGTAAGAATAAAAAACCTCGAATCTCAAGTTTTTAAACTCTTAAGCTTTTAACCAATCGTGGTAGATCAATGTTGATGCACTTGTTTAGACTATGGTAACATTGCTGCAGAGAGTGTAAAATTGTGAAGGTCTTATGACCATGTACAGAAACGTGGTATAACTGAAAATACTTTAAGGCAGAAAAATACTGACAGTTATCGTAATGTAACGGAAGTTGATTAGCTGATGTTCTGTGAACTTAACATAAAATATGGGATGTCAAAATGAATTGTGCTACATTAACTTGAATATTGGTATCTTCGCAATTACTATTAATCTTATTAGAAGACTAAGTCGTTGGTTACATTGGACCCGGATCCGCTCCGTTCCGCCTAGACCTGTCTTGACGGAAGAAAATAAACTTGTATAATATTCTTATGGACGTGGCTACATTCAATTTGTATCGAATCCGATCGGGTTAGTCTCGTCGGAAGAAATCAAGCATGTGTATTCTTATGGCCGGGGCTTTATTTAACCCGCACCAAACGGAACGGAATGAGATGGAACGGGTCGGATGCGGGTTCAATGTAACCGCAACCTAACTTAAAATGTCAGAATAACATAAAAGAAACAATGCATAGCGTTCATGGAAAACCATAGTTTATTAAAATTTATTTTTGTTATATTTTATTAACTTTTAAAAAGTCACTTTTGCTTTAAAATAATCGGGGAAGCAGAAAATTGCATAATAAGTATGTACCTATTATTTTACTGCATATTCATTCTAGATGTACTAAGTAGATAAACAACACGAGTTCTGTCCCACTTTTGCAAAGTTTCTGTAAGTTAATGTTTCCTTTTCTGTTTATTAAATTATCGCATTAGAATATATTTATAATTGGTTAGCTTATTTATCTGAAGAGTAATTTAAAATTATTTTAAAGTAGTTTTATAACATGCTAATTAAGCCCTTAAACTGATAATTTAATTAAAGCTGCGAGATTTATACCGCGCCCAGTCGATATCAATGTGACATAGATTTATGAGGCAGTGACCAGTATGGATTAATGTCCGCCTCAGCGATATCACAGTGATATCACTGTGACATATATTTGTGACGCAGTGATATCGCCGTAGCATCACCAGTATGTGATAATGTCCGCCTCAGCGATATCACAGTGATATCACAGTATTATCACTGTTATATCATCGTGAAATCACTGTGATATCCCTGTGGCACACATTTGTGATATCACCGTAGCATCACCAGTATGGATTAATGTCCGCCTCAGCGATATCACAGTGAAATCACTGTGATATAGATTTGTGACGCAGTGATATCGCCGTAGCATCACCAGTATGTGATAATGTCCGCCTCAGCGATATTACAGTGATATCACTGTGACATAGATTTGTGACGCAGTGATGTCGCCGTAGCATCACCAGTATGTGATAATGTCCGCCTCAGCGATATCACAGTGGCACACATTTGTGATATAACCGTAGCATCACCAGGATGGATTAATTTCCGCCTCAGCGATATCACAGTGATATCACAGTGAAATAGATTTGTGACGCTTTTGTGATGCTTTTGCGACTTTTTGTGATTGAAATGTGACGTTTCGGTGATATTCGTGTGACTTTTTGTGACGGTCGTGTGATAGCAATTCAACGTGTTTGTGATACTGTTGCGACTTTTTTAATCATAACAAAAAGTTGCAGAAGTATCACAAACACGTTGTATTGCTATCACACGACCGACATATTATTTCAAGGATTACACTGATTTTGGGCAATAATTAGGAGAAAGGTTAAATTTATGACAAGTATTTTATGATTAATCTAATAAATTTTTATAAACTGCAAAAATTTATAAATGTTGCACATTTTGTACTTCATCGGTATCTTTATTTTTGACACTTCGAGATTCAGCTCTGATTCCTTTGAAGCGCGTACCGAAACCATTTAGCTGTTTCTTTTTCCAACTCATCGTCAGTAATTGGAAATCTGCTTTTGACCGAATCTGTAATAAAATAAAATTTTAATTATTCCACTAGTTGCCTCACTAGTCACTAATAATCATTACTCACCAAATATGTTGGACATCATTACATACTGATCAAGTCTATGGTTTCCTTGTTTCCCTTTCCAAGAGCAAGAGAAACCAAATTTGTCCGTAAATAGACTTGATAATATCCCAGTCAGATTAGTTGACCACGTGGTACCGCCCTTCTGATTTATATACTATTCCTGAAAAAAATTAAATCATAACAATTTAATATATTAATAATTTCTACAAACTTACGAAACTTGGTTGAATGTTCTTATCGCTTTGCATCAATTCTTCAAACTGCTGCAATTGATCTATCGACTGTATAGGAAACATTGTTTTGAAGGTACATTTTTGTTGATGTGCATTCTCCGTGGCTTGGTTATTGTTCAAAACGTGCAGTTGCTCTTGCACTGACGTTACTTGTAATTTAATGTCCGCAAGCGCTTTATAAATTAATTTTAAATGTTCTAAAATATTAAGAGGTTAAAAATGTCTAATTTCTTTTAATTTACAAATATAATATTACCTTCCATAGATATTCCCTGCACCGGGGATGTGATTTAGCTTTCGGTTTGTTCTACCACGATGGCAAGATTTCTGCAGGTTTCTGCAAAAAATAATGTTGAATATTATCAATGTAAAACTTTTTAAAACACTTTATATTTACCATTGATGCAACTATTTTCAGCATTGCTGCATTCAGCATTCTTGCTATTGTGACTCACACAACTCACACTCGGCAGTTCACTATAAATGACTCCACTGAACAAAATAACGTGTTTAGTTATATTTTGTAACTAAACACGCGTTTAGTTATATTTTGTAACTAAACACCTTATTTTAGTTACACAATGTTACTAATTTTGAAATAATTAAATAATGCGTAAAAGTTTTGCTTTTTTTGAAACCAATATTCAATGTAAAATGTAATAATAAATTTTAATTTAAGTATTCATATTTATTTTATTTAGGGCCGCGATTATAAAGGACAAATATTTGTCCTAAAAGTTGTAAGATTCCTCAAAAATTGCTTTACTACAACACGGTTTTGCTATAAATATAAATTTTTAAACAACAAAACACGTGTTTGCAGGGTCGGTGCGGCCTGAAAATATTGAATATTTTTAAAAATAAAATGTTTTTTTTTAAAACGAAAGCTTATGGCCTCTACAAGAAAATTTTGACGTTTGATTTTATAATTGCACTCGTGTTTATGAAACCTATTTTATTTAAAATAAAAGTATACGCTAGTTGCGTACCTCCCAAAAGCGTACGAAGCGCCGCGCCGTCTCGTGCATAAATTTTGCCTAAACTGGGATGCCCAAGTGTTCATGTTTATATGGTAATATTAGCAAAAATATTAATGATTTTTGTTAATTTAAATTATTTTATTATTTATTTTATTATATTCGAACCTAGGACCTACAGGTATTGAGTGTAACGCTGTAACATCTATGCTATTATGTAGGGTTATTGACTACTGTCATTTTAAATAGTCATAAAAATCCTATTTTACAATCCGAATTTTAAATTATAAAACATTAACTAAAAATAAAAATTAACAGGGCATCCTAGCGAAAAAAGTAACTTGTTTTTTTAAAAGCAATTATTTAACTTACTCACCATACGGTGCCAAATTGTAAACGGGTTTTCAAGCACTTTCCGACTAGCTAGAAAGCTAAAATTTTCAGGTTATAAGGGATTTTTGATTGATTTTTAAAGGCGACCGTAACGAAAAACGACAAAACTTCACCGCAGCCCCAACTATTATCGGTATATTTATATTATCGCGCCACCTCTTGACGACATTTTCTCCTCGATATTCTTTAATAAATTAAAGACAACCTAAAAAACTAAAAAATAACATCAATTAAACAATTGAGAAAATGCTTCCATTAAAAAAATGCACTTAAAGGTAAAACAAATAATAATTTTATAATAGCAACCATACTTTTAGCCCTCTATACAAAGTATATCAGAAGCCATATTATATTGATGATTTAAAGAAGACCGGTTGCTATAATTAAAATTATTATATTTTCTTTGGAGAATTTTTTAAATGAAAGCTTTTTTTATAAAAAAAATTTGATTTTATAAATTAGTCAAGCTAAATTAACGTTATAAATTAACGGTATCTTGGAATATTTTCTGAAATTGAAAAATGCAAATATGTTAAAATGCATGCTTATTCTAGAAACCTCGTGGAGTAGACATGTTGCTCGGAGCTCAAATATTAAACATTAATTATTGGCCTTGTTCTTTTTCCGAATACTGTTAGGAAAAATCTTGTTTACATGTATCAGTGGAAACCCAAGTATTATTTTTAGCCTGCAAATTATTTGTGTATTTTAATAAATGAAAAATTTATTATTAAAATACCTACACGTTGCAAAGTGACTACAAAATGAGTTTTTAAAAATAGCAACTTTTATTCAAAAATTAAAATTTCTTCAAAAACAAGCACTAAAAGTAAGCGCGCAAATAATAGCAGTTAAAAATTTTTCAAATTTAATTAAAAATTTTGACATTAATTTCAAGCGAAGTGCCTCAGCAAAATTTTCAAAATACTCGTGGAAGAGCCTACAAAGTTTAATGCTTAAAAATAGCAACATTTATCGAAAATAAAAAAAATTTCCACAATCAAGCATTATAAACAAGCGCGCAAATAATAGCAGTTAAATTTTTTTTAAATTTAATTAAAACTTTTGACATTAATTTCAAGCAATTATTGCAATTATTGGGTTTTTTCTTAGATATGCAAAAACCATTTTATTCTACAGTTTTAACAAATCTTTTAGAAGTCTCAGATGATGATGATGATTTATCAAAATTAATTATAGCATATTTTACTCTTTCAAATTGTATATTATTAGCCCGTGCTTACACTATACGATTATATATTTGTTCAGGGTCGGTTACTTTGCTTTAACTATTTTTTAATTTTTTGCATGTAGTTTTCATATTTAAAACTACTCAGAGAGATGTAAAAGATTGTGCACATTATACGTTAAATATTCAGCTCCATAGAATTTTGAATATTTTCCAATAAACCACTTTAGTAATTCATTCGCATAATCTCCATGTTTCATGTACAAATCATTATCAAGTAATATTCTTATACTAACACTTAAAGCCATGAAGTGGCGATAACGATCTCGATCCAAAATATTTGTAATACAACTGGTCCGGTGTATAATAAAATTTGGCGCAGTTCAGTGGCCTTCCATCGGTCAATCTCCATAACACTTCTGGGCTTTCTCGCAAAGTCATTTGTTATACAACTTCTTAAATCTATTAAATTAGTATATTAAATAACGTGTCATAAGCAGATGTCACGTTTCGATCACAAAATAGGCATAGAGAGGTAGCACCTGCTACCTCTGTTTACATGGATTTATACCCAGCATATTATATCACATTGTGATATCAACCCTCTGACACAAATGATGTATCACAGCGATATCACTTTGGTGATAAATTAACAATCACAAGTAAGTCACAAAATTTCACATTGGAAGCACGTGGATATCACAGTGTGATATCACACCTCTGATACAAGTGAGGTATCACGGCGATATCATTTAGGTGATAAATCAGCAACAATCACAAATAAGTCACAAAATATCACACGGATATTACATGGGTATCACGCGGATATCACAGTGTGATATCACATCTCTGACACAAATGAGATATCACAGCGATATCACTTTGGGAATAAATCAACAACAATCACAAGTAATAAAGTCACAAAATATTACATGGGTATCACGCGAATATCACATTGTGATATCACACCTCTGACACAAGTAAGGTATCACCGCGATACCACTTAGGTGATAAATCAGCAACCATCACAAATAAGTCACAAAATATCACATGGGCATCACGTGGATATCACTGTGTGATATCACATCTCTGACACAAATGAGATATCACAGCGATATCACTTAGGTGATAAATCAGCAACAATCACGAAAAAGTCACACATGGGTATCATGTGGATATCACAGTGTGATATCACATCTCTGACACAAATGAGATATCACAGCGATATCACTTTGGTGATAAATCAACAAGAATCACAAGTAAGTCACAAAATATCACATAGGTATCACGTAGATATCACTTTGTGATATCACACCTGTGACACAAATGAGGTATCACATCGATATCACTGTGATACCTGCGTCTACTGGGCGATGGTTATCAGACAATCGCCAAGGCGTTCTAAAAGAACTTTCATTGAAATAATTGGTAACCAGCTGGGATAAATTTTATTATCTTTAATTGGACCTCTAAAAAGGACCTGAAGACCGCAGATTGGACCTCAATATTGGGATAACCAGACTAAAAAAGACGTTCATATTATTATTTGTAAATATATCGGTTCAGTTTAGAGGAAAATATTAGGTAATTGAAAATAAAGTAAGCGAGGGGTCTCTCCCTAGAAAATGTGTACAATATTGCCAATTGCCGTCGAAAAAGTAGGTATTATTTTAGTAATATTACCCATATGGCCTTTAATCCCATAATTTCCCATAATTTCATAATTTCGATTAATGCCGTGTTATAATTTCTTACACCTGCGCGATCAAAACAATTGCTACAATTGCATTTTCAAGGTGCACTCTAAAAAGTGGAGGTAATTTTAGGCTGATTCTGGTCACAAACTATCAGTGGCAGATTACGCTAAAGGCCACAATGTGCCCTCCCACCTAAAAGAGTAAATGACAACTTCTTCTTCTTAACGTGCCTATCCGTTACCGGATGTTGGCGACTATCCAAACAACTATCCAAAAGTAATTCCAAAAACAATAAATATTTAAGTAATTAAAAATGAGGTAAAATATTTTTTTCAGAACAGCAAATAGAGCAGAGTTACGTTGCGATTAATTAAAGCGAAAATCAGCTATTCCGGTACGACTTACATAATGTTAGTAATTTGATATACCATAACGTAAGTACAATTTTATTCCAGGCATGTTATATCAGGTTACTTACTTTACGTCGATGTTATTATTTCAGATCACTAGTAAAATTTAGGCCCACTTTGTAATTAACAACTTAGTTTACATTTAAAATTGAAATTATCTTTGTTAGATTTGAAAGTTTTAATAACTTACAATGTATATTTAAATAACGTACTGCTATATCCTCCCTTCCTTATGTTTTTTTTATTCTTTGTTAATACGTGTTATAATTATTACATTTCTAATGTAATTTCTCTTTTTATAGGATTTTAGAGTTGATTATTCTCGAATTGAATGTATTTAGCAAGTTTCGATGTAACTTTCTTATCTTGAAAGATCTTATTAAGTTCACAATATCTGAAATAGAGATGGATTTCTTATCTGATAAATCTAAATGTTTCAAATTAGCTCAATAATTTTCATTTTGTGAATTCTATGATAATATTAGTTGTGCAACAATCTATCGTAATGCTGTATCATTTTGAATCATAGCAGTACGTTAATTATAAATAAACCTGCTGTAGCTATGTGAATGCCCACGTACATACATACATATAATATCATATAAGAGATAAACGCTTGTTGATTGTATCTGTCTCCTGTCGTTTAGCTTCTTGACAGAAGCATCGTGATCCATTTCTTCTATGCATGTGACATGCGTTCAGTGTGTTTTCGTATGAAAAGAGGACCTACTTGTTTAACGTGGGCTTTGAACCACGGGAAGTGTAATACACTTCAGTTTGAGATGGATTTTCATGGCAGATTACGTATTACGACGGTCAGAAGAAAGTCTTCTGACCGCCTCTATGCAGTCAAACTATGCGGTCAAACGATCAAGCTATGCATCAAACGCATTGCGATTGCTTGTATACATTTTATTAAGCTGAAGTAATTTACATTACACTATGATCTAATAATTTGGGTGTAGCACGAATTTAGTCACCTGGATTTACAAAATTTCCCATTGAATTCGGAAAGCTGAAGAATTATATAGTAGAAATAAACAAACAAATTTGCGGAACATTCAAGTTTATTCTTAAAATAGAGCATTTAAGAAGGGTGTTGAAACTGGGGCTCCCATTGGCTATCAGTACTCATAGGCTAAAAAAGTATTGACCATGGTTATTAATAAAAACTGTCACTCTTTCGTTCCTGTTGTAAAATAACTCAAACAAGCCTCGAAATTTCACTTATTAAATGCAAGAAAAGTACTTTTATTAGTGCAAAAATGTACTAAAACAGTAGGCTCTAGATGGTTATTACTTACTGACTTCATGGTACAGTACCAAATTAAAACCATAATTTTTTTTAATAGTTTTTAATTTTGTACTTATTTTGATAATTTCTTTTTATTTTTTTATTTCGGTGACCCTTATTTGAGATTTCGTGTAATTCAAATTTGCTTGATTGAAATTTTTGTAACTTCTTGATTATAAGTATATTACTGTTTTATTAATCTAACACTCTTGCTTCCAAGAAATGTTGCGAGTCGATATCTCGATGCTCACGGCGGTGCATTCCGGTTTAAAAGAACCCAATAGGTACTGCTATGATATTTAAAATAATCCCCATGTTTTTGCACTGATCCAATGTTAACGGAGTGACAAAGTTACGATTATCTAAAATTTTTCAATATTAAATAAAATACAAACAACGGTTAACTCTTAAAGTTAAAACAAATACATACAGTGAGCTCGTAAAGTTTGGAACAAATCCGATAAAATTTTTTAGATTTTCTCAGAAAATTCTCAGACACGTCATCGTAAAAGACAACATAAGTTTTTCTGCTGTAAATCAAATTTATATTCACCAAGTATTTGTTAACCGTGGATGAAGGTTAACATTTGTCACGTTGTTTTCAAGGTGAAAGGTTTTCATTGGGATCCCAACGTAAGGCAAATTTGAGCATTTAACAGCACTTATTTAATTGGCTTCAACAATAGGGAAATCGTTAACAGCATATTATTACATATTTAAATGACTTCCCAACGTGGGGGCAACTGCAAACAAATTTGTAATACAGATCACTGCATATTTAAGTGCAGCCCAACTCGTGGGACATTTCTAATTGAGTGTACTCATATAAGAGAGAGTCATTGTAGTACCTTTTGCTAGCTCTTTAGAATTCTCTAGAATTTTTTTATAAAATCAGTGTCTATCATGTGAGCTTCAGTGTGCTTTCTATTCCCGTTGTTTGAGCTTCAAAGGTTTTAATAAAACTTCAATTATTATTTATAGCAAGTTTTCATTATTAATGAAAACTGTAACTTTTTGGAAGCAACTCAAGCTTTGTAATTTCACTTATTAAATGCAAGAAAAGCACTTTTATTAACTTCTTAATTCAAATACAAAGCATAATAGTAGGTTTCAGATGGTTATACTTTCTGAAGTAGCAATTCAAAGTACAATAGAAAATTAATCGAGTTAAACTATTTGCTTTGTAAAAATGTCAATCAGGAAACACAAACATAATTAAATTTTAAATCCAGACTACTCAAGTTATTATCAATAATGAAAAAATTGTTAAATAAGACGATTTAAGGTCTTAGTAGTGAAAGAAATGATTTATAACTACACCACGATTGAGAATACTATTATGGCTTCGCGTCTTGTATCCCTCGGTGCTCGCACCTCGCGCTATGTCTTGGTACTCGTCAATAAAAGCAGTCTTCTGAACCTTGGACATAGGATACTACTGTGTTATTACTTTAATTTTCTAGCCATGTAGATTTGAGAAATAAACAAATTGCTCAATTTATAAGAGTTAAATAAGTTAAAAGTAGTCTAATTTCGTTTATACCCAGTAAATAAATAATTAGTATATAAATGCGTTTATTTTATATTGTCAAAAGTGGGTAGGATTTACTTATTAAAAGTTAAAAAAAAGTACACAATTAAAGAGTTAATTTAGTTCCAAAATGATGTAACTTCGTAATTTTTTATCATGATATTTAGTTTAATTTTACCCAGTGAATAAATTGTGTAAGTACTTTTAACTAATTAAATTAATTAACTTGAGAAGTAGGTTATTTTTCGCATCAGAATTCTTAAAATGAACCTGTAGTCGATAAGATTCCTTATAATGTACTTAGCACAATACATGTAATTTTACATAGAAAATGTATTTTATCTGCATAAAGTTACCTTGGATAAATAAGTAAATTTTGGTGTGAAATTCACGAAATCTCTTAGTGCGGTCTTTCGGTGAACATCAAAACCCTATGGATGAATAAGAGCGAACGACGAGATACCAAATAACAGACCTTGCCTTCGTAGTGTAGAAAATAAGACGTAAGGCAGTTACCTGCTATTTTCTAGGAAATTTTCCAGTTTTTTTATAGCTTAAAATAAATGTGCATTTTTGATGATCTAAAGGTTTTAGAGTAATTCAGATACATTCCCCTCCAATCCTGCGCTATTGATCAAAATTAGAGTCAATTATTTGTGGTTCAATGAGTTTCCGTATTCAAATCATCAGAAGGACAAGAAACTTTTAGGGGCGGGCGAGAAATAACAGCTCGCTCCTGTCGCGAACATTTTAATAAAATTGGCGTCAATTGTTAGAGTTTCAATAAAATTTAGATGCTTTCATTTGAGCTTCAAAGGTTTTTAATAAAAATTAGATGATTTGGAATAATGTTGGAAAGGTCTGTAGACTTTTCCCAAATTCAATTTTTGGAAATTATATGTGATTTCATAATCGTAATTACGTAATATAATCGTAATAATTATTTTAATAAAATAATCGTATGAGAATCGTTCGAGATTCATTGAGTTTCTTTTCCTATAATTTAAACCTCACGTGTAAAAAGTTACAACATTTTAAAATTTTTGAAATTGTAAAATTTTTAAAATCGCTCCGAGCTAGTAGCGCGCAGAATATTAACGTTGCTAATAATAATTAAAATAATTTCCATTTCTTAATATTAAAATGAAAAGTAATCATGATCATCGATAAAAATAAGTTGCAAGGCTATAGAAATATACCTTGTTGGGTAAAGGTGCAATAAGTAGCCCCGGCCAAAAAAAATTTTCGTGTGCTACACACTAAAGAATATGGTTATATTAGTTTATAGAAAAATTATTTTTCGAGAAATCTTTAAAAACAACCCCAATATCGAATTTTTAAAGTACGGAAATTTAGCATTGAAAACTGGTGAATAGGCCACGCCCCCCATGCAATTTCACAAATATTGGGGTAATTTCCGGACTTTTTGGGTATGTTTCGGTCCGAATGTGCCTCTGACGCACATTCGGATCAGACCAGTCAGTAGAGATCATAAGGGGGGGGGGTGTAAAATACACTTCAATATAATATTGCCATGTTCTTCTTCTTCTTCTGTTGTTAGGGCTCGGCCCTGTTAGTTAAACACAATTTTGCCCTCCTGGGATACAGACATCCAGCTATCCCTCCATCTCTTTGGGGGTCTTCCGGGGGGTCTCCTGGTATTAGGTCTTTGCGTCATCACTATCTTTGCGATTCTCGCATCATCCATCCTCTCTACATGGTCTCCCCAAAACCTTCTTCTCGCTCTAGCCCATCTGACAACGTCCTGAACTCGACATCTTTCGCGGGTTATCTCACTTCTCACTCTATCCCACAACGTTACCCTTGATATCGCTCTTAACGTCCTCATCTCCGTAGATCTCATTGATTGTTTCGTTCTAGATGTTGCGGTCCTTGTCTCTGCTACGTAGGTTAGAACCAGTCTTACACATGTTTTATAAATTCTTGTTTTACTCTCGATTGAAATATGTTTGTTGAGCCATATAATGTTTCGTAAACAACCCGAGATCATGGCAGCTTTGGATGCTTGTGTGCGTACCTCTGAGATAGTGCTTCGGTCGTTCGTTATATCCACACCAAGGTATGTGAATTTCTTGACCTGCTCAATGATTTCTTCGTCGACCATAAGTTTGCAACGTATTGGATATTTTGAAATCACCATGGATTTTGTTTTCTGAGTCGATATTCTCATATTAAACAAGTTTGATAAATCATTGAGTCGAAACAGGAGCCGTTGTAGGTCGTCTTCATTTTCGGCCGTTAGGACCACGTCATCTGCATAGCACACCATCTGTATTTTGCTACCCCCTACTTCATAGCTAAAGTCAGTGTCTTTAATACCTCTTATGATCTGTTCCATAATAAGGTTGAATAGTGTGGGATTCAAGCTATCACCCCGTCTGATTCCAGTTGCGATCGGGACCTCCTCAGTAAGAGTACCTGCGACTTTTATTCTTGTTCTAGTGTTTGTGTTCAATTCTTTAATTATGTCAATTATTTTTTCGTTGACGTTGTTATTACGTAGGATCATTAGTATATCGTCGAGTCTCACTCTGTCGAATGCCTGTGTAAAATCAACAAAACACAGAAACAGAGGCTTATCATACTCAATTGATCCCTCTACTAATTGTCGTATTATGAATATTCCGTCGATAGTAGATCTATTTTGGCGGAAACCTTGTTGTTCATTACTTATTCCGGTCGCGTCGATCACTTTCTGAGAGAGAATCTTTGTGAATAACTTGGATACGTTGCTCATCAGTAGGGTTATTCCTCTATAGTTTTTTGGGTCCTTCTTTGACCCCTTCTTGAATATAGGTACAGTAACGCTTATACGCCATTCTTCGGGTATATTTCCAGATGATATTATCTTCTGGAACAGTTTTGTGAGTTCCTTTGATAGTGCAGTACCTACATATTTAATCATTTCGTTAGTGATAAGATCTATTCCTGGTGATTTCCTGTTTTTTATTTTCCGTATTGCTTCATTCACCTCGTCTTGTGTTATGGTTATTTCTTCATTTGGGTACTCTTCCTCCACATTCGCTGTTGCTATGTCATTTGATGGTGTGCTATCAGCTGTATCGTAGAGCATTTGGAAGTAGTTTATCCATTCGTCTTTCGAAATGTTAGTAAGTAGCGTGCATTCAGTTATAGGTTTTTTTGCGTTACGGATCATTTGCCAGACTCTTTTCTGACTGCCATACATGTCATGCTCCATGTCTGCTGAGAACTTTTCCCAGTATTCACGCTTCAACATTGTTATGTGGTTGTTTATCGTATTTCGAACGGCCTTGTATCTCAGGTATTCTTCGGGTGATCTATCCATGATATATATTGCGATGTTCTGCTTATCATAGAGGGTGATATGATGTAATTGGGCGATTTAGTCGAAACACTTATGATTTATACAATTTGATAAGACCATAATAGGTGAGCAACTGAATTGTGTCTGCATTTTCTTTAGTTGAAAAATTGTTGACTGCCTCTGCTTCATTTATTTAAAGATGCAAATGTTGTTGGAATCTGAAAGATGTGAAGTTTATGAGGGATAAATTATTGGTGGTTGTTTTATTAAATTTGATATAAAGAAAAAACAAATTAAATTTAATTATGTTATTTGTTAATTTAGGGTTCCCTTTATTTAAATAGATAATAATTTTGTGAGAATTTACGAGTGCGCGTGAATGGATAATTGGTGTGGTGTGAGAAATGATAAGGCAGCGAGAAAAGTGGGATTCCGAGGTCAGCACTCGTCGAGTATAGATGCGCTGTCTAATTTGAATTTGAATTTTTGGTGTTGGATTCCGAATCAAGCGGTCAAACAAGTTTTAAGTCGATTATCCAAGTGTCAACTGGTTAATAATATTTGGATTCTGAAATTATAAAACATTTTTATGAGCAAATCGTTGATAAAGGAAGATATAATTTGGGTACTCATATGAAATTATTTGGAATTGGTTATTTTGTATTTAGATGGAATTGTGGAAATCTTATGAATAATTAAGTTAAAGTTGAATTAAAGTGAATAATACGGCGGATCAAATTATCATAAAAAGTTTTGGAACTGCTGACCTTCAATTTGGTTATTATGATCATGATTTGGATGAATATTTAATTATTGGAAGAGATTGATTTAAATTTACTTACCTGTACTTGATAATCTGGTTTGGAAGAAGAGGTTGTTCATTGGTTAATATTATACGTCTTTGGTTCAAATTGGAAGCTGTTTTTGATGGTGATCTACACGTGTTGGGAATCTCACATCACACCAGGCAATCGGTGAAATCCGGAAGACTCTGTTTTTACGTGGTAAGAATTTTTGTGTTGCGTTAATATTTGAACAATAAACACACCGTGTAAATTCGGGCGCGCGTAATACTTCGTTGGGGATATCGCAATTATTTGATTTTTTGTAAAATTTAATTTGTTTAGATTAAGAAAACAATAATTTGTCTTTAATTCTTTATTGTATAAAATAAATTACATCAGTATTTGGTTTTAATAACATTTGCGTTTGATTTGATTATTAATAATAGTCATAAATTGGAGAATAAGCAGACACAAGTTTTGATTCATTCTTACTATCTTTACAAAAAAAAAGATCACTGATTAAGGTGACATATTCTAAGTGTTTTGGCTAATCTAAAAGAACCCAAGCTACGACCAAAAAATTTAATAAGTCTCATGCAAGCTAGTCCGGAGCATAAAAAAAAGAGCCGCTGTTTTTGCCCGCTATAAAAATTCAAAAATTCAGTAGCTATACACGGCAATATGTATATATTGCCATGTTCTGATTATAAGAGATGGGGGGTATGACGTAATTGGGTCAATTTATTAAAACAATCATGACATTAATTAATTAGATATTATAAGACCATAATAGGTAATTATTAGATTGTATCTGAATCTTCTCTGGTTGAAAAATTGTTTAACTGCTTTTGCCTCAAGTATCTGGAATATGCAAACGTTACTGAATCTAAAAATATTTAAAAAAATGTGAAGGATAAAATATTGGTGGTTTTTGTTAATGAAAATATGAGAAACAAATTAAATTTATTTAGTTTATTTGTTAAGTTAGGATTTTCCATTAAATTTAATAAGAAGTGACAATTCGTGAGATTAGTTTATGCGCGAGTCGGAGAGGACAATTTAGTGGGGTTTTTGAAATGATAAGGGAGCAGTGAGATTCTTGAGCGAGCCGTCACAGAGTAAAGACGGATTATTGATTAATGAAGAGAATTTTTGTAAATGGTTATTGGATTTGGATATTGTTTTGATATTAGTTTGTAACTAAATTCGAATACAGTCAAAAGTTGATATTACATTTAATTCACAAATTTATGGAAAGTTTTGGGACCGCTGAGGAGTTTTGATGGTTATGTTACCGATGGTTTGTGAATGGTAAAACATCAGAAGAAAATTGGTCCAATAACTTACCTGTGATTAATTATACAATTTGGAGGAAGAAAAATATCCACTGGGTTTTCCTAACTGGTTTTTGGTTCAAGATTCTAAGCTGATTTCCAATCTTAATCTTCTACGTTTGGTTACTGCGACACCATATCGGCCGCATCGTTAAACTCCGGAAAAAAACATTTTAGTTCGGTAAGAGTTTTATGTGTCGATACTGATTTTATTTTGTTGGGATAGATAAAACTTTTTAAAGGTTCGGTCGCGTAAATTTTAGTATTTGCGGATTTATTGCTAATGTTTTACTTTGTAAAATTTAATTTGTTAGGGTTTAATGAAACGAATATTTTGTCTTAGTAAAATTTTATTGTGTGTAATAAATAACATTATATTTGGTTCTTGCAACGTTTGCGTTTAATTTAATTTATCCATAGCAGTAGTAAATCGGAGAAAAAATAGATACAAATTTCAATTTGGTTTAGTTATCTTTATAAGAAAGATCACTAGTTTAAGGTGACGTATATGAATGTTTGAATTAATCTAGATGGACCCAAGTTACGACCCATAATATTGAGTTTTTCGTGCATAGCTAGCCGGAGCATAATTGAATTAAGTGCCATTATTATTCCCCGCTATATAAGTCAAAATTTAATCTTTACAGTAGCAATATATGGCAATATATTGCCATGTATTGCTACTGTAAATATCTAAAATTTATTTTATATAGCGAGGGAAATTAAATGGCACTTAATTAAATAATGCTCCGGCCAGTAATGCATGAAAACTTCTTTAATTTTTGGGTCAAAACTTGGGCTCATTAATCTGTAGAATGCTCATGTAAAACTATCTCAATTTAATTTCAAAGAGTTACACCGAACAACAAATTACTGTACCTTACACTTATTTGTTCTTTTCCTCACTGCTGTTGATTTAATGGAAATCAAACGTAATTATTTGCAAAATAAGTAATGTAATTTATTAACAAATACAATTATTTAAAAAAAACAAAAGATGGATTTTTTAATTATTAGGATTAAATCAAATTTACAAAAACAATTAATAATAAAAAATTTTATAAATCCCCAAAGTTTTAAATCACGCGCGAACTGATTATTATAAATGTTACGAAAGAGTTTCTACACAAATTGCTTACCGAAGTGATAGTCGTGCACGATCGATGTGGAGAACACACAGCGAAGAATCATGTGGAGATGCCTCGTAGTTTGGTCCAATTCCCATACCATGAAAATTTCCAGGGTGAATTAATGATCAATCGAATCTCTGCCTTTATCCGGATAGACATTCAGGTAAGTCCAATTTTCAATAATTTTCTTTAATTTCCAATAACTCAGAACATAACCATAAAAATAATAATGAACCATATGAAATTTGCAGCGGTCACCAAAATTTTTCGAATATTCTTCAATTCTTGTAATAATTTTCTTATCATTCACAATTTCCAATTTTATCAAATAATACTTAATTAATTTAAACTTGTTATCGAATAATTTCTTGATACTTTTGAATCTCGACTTTTTAATTCTCATCTACTCTCTACATCAATACACAGAGAGTTCTTCATTTCCAAATTCATCCAAAAATTACGCCTTGATGCCTCCCTTGGCGATACGAGACTCCCGCTGCATTCTCTTCGCTAATCCCACCAAAAATCGTCTATCTGACCACGCACTTATTTTTCACTTGCACAACTATTTAATTTAAATGCCTACACCCTTACAAATAAAATTTTAATTTCAATTCAATCCCAAAACTTTCTTAAATTAAAACAATCAAACCCTCTTTTGCCTTTAACACACTATTGGAGTACTTGTGTCTACAAAATAATTACGTTTGGTATTTCAGGTTATTTGAAGCAAGCAGTTCCTTCTGAAGTTAAGAAGATGTATGTGTAAATTGCCAATTTTCATATTGATCTCTAATTTGAATACTTCGACAAGAGCACTCCACAGGAAAATAACCCAATTACGACAGACCTACCTTTATGATAATCAGATCATGACAATATATATCAAATTGGCATGTTGGTTTTCAAAAATCTAAGTTGTGTAAAAATAAAAATATTTAAAAATAATTAGATGAAAATGTTGAGTTTTGGTTGTGCTGAATATCTGGAATTGTGTTTTTCAAACCCCGCTAAAATTTGTTGTAGTTTAAAAATATAGTAATTTTATTCGGTTTTATTAATTCGGTTTTCGCCAACAACATTCGACAGTGGAGCAGGTCCATCGAGTTGCAAAGAAAATTAGGAACGACTTGGAATGTAGGCGATATTGTACGGCATCGTTCCTGGACGTGTCTCAAGCGTTCGACAGAGTTTGGCACCGGGGCCTGATCTACAAAATCAAACTCGGGCTCCCTCACCCGTACAGCAGAATACTTGAGTCATACCTCACTGATAGACATTTTCATGTTAGACATGGTGAAGCATATACCACTCTCGTACCAATAGGGGCTGGAGTTCCACAGGGAAGTATTCTTGGTCCGTTGCTGTATCTACTGTTTACAAACGACCTACCTACAAGCAACGACACAGAAATTGCCACTTTTGCGGATGGCACCGCCATAATGGCATCTCATCGGGATCCCCAAGTGGCTTCTCGTTTACTACAAATCCACCTAAACTAAATTGAAGAATGGCTAAAGCTATGGCGAATTAAGGTCAACAACAGTAAGTCAGTACACATTACTTTCACTCTCAAGAGAAATATATATCCCAGCGTAACTTTATATAACAATGTCCTCCCTCAAAAAGAAGAGGTAAAGTATCTAGGAATCCACCCAGATAAAAGACTCACGTGGGCTAAACATATCTGGTATAAGAGACTCCAACTACGGCTCATCCATCGAAAAATGTACTGGTTTATGAGCCGTAATTCCAATCTTAAATTAGAAAATAAACTTTTATTATACAAGGCAATTTTGAAACCTGTTTGGACTTATGGTATCCAGATATGGGGATCTGCCAGCGATACAAATATATTAAAGATTCAACGCTTTCAGTCAAAAATACTTCGAAGTATCTGTAATGCACCATGGTATATACCAAACAAGACGCTTCACTGTGACTTAAATATCAAAACGGTCAAGCAGGAAATTTCCTCTATGAGCGCCAAATACCAGCTGCGTCTAAGCGAACATCCTAACACACTTGCAGAGGACCTACTAATAGCTACCCGATTTAAGAGACTGAAGAGGATTGACCCTCTAGACCTACCTCAAAGAGACTGAAGGATAATTATTGAAGTAGTCGCGAAATGGCATATATGAATACATACGTAAATGCAGCAAAACCCTATGATAACATCAACTTTAAGAGAAAAGTTAAAAAATTCTAGCAGAATAGATTTAACTGAAGGTACAAGAGATCTTTAATTATAAAACTTTTTGTATTTTGTGTTGACTTAAAATTTTAATTATAACTAGGTTAAGAAAATTTTGTAATAGAAGTAAATTTATAAATTCTAGTTTTATTATCAAGCTTTTCCATTCCATTTGCTACTCTGCTTTTTCTGCAAAGTCTTTGCGATCCATTTATTGAGGTGGATGAATCCTCTTGTTTCTCTTTTATTTTCAACTAATTTATCCACAGAATGTTGATGTTCACCGGAGGGCCGCGCAAAGCAACTATTTTCATATTTGATTTCGCCCCATGGAAGAAGTCACCGCAGTTTTTCAGTGCACGAATCTGAACTGGGCCAAGCCGGTAACCATTCTACAATGCAATAAAATTAGCGTTACATACCGTCTAAAATCATGGTAGTGTAATTTACGTACACTTCTTCCACCCCCTCCCCCCGTTTATACGAAATTAATGTCAATCGTTTGTGTTTACATTAAAATTGTTTGAACAACAGGCATTGTGAAGTTATTCGCGAAGACTTGGGGGGGGGGTAATGAAACTATAACCGAAATATCTCGGAAACCGAGATATTTAGGAATATTCATAAATATGATTTGTTCCCGCATGATTGATCAAATATAGAGACAAAACCGTGTAATAGTATGTTACACACCAAGTTGCTAAAGCAGGCCATTTAATCTCGCGTGCGAATTGCAAACCTGCGGTGGTGGGGGTAGCGAATACTACTGTATTGAAATGATTCATAGATACACTGAGAAAAAATTGAAGTAGGAATTCGTCTCGCAACAATTTGAAATAAATATTACTTTAATTGTTGTCAAATTTACTATATTTGTTGTAAAATTGACATCAAATTGATGCGAGACGAATTTGCACTTCAATTTTAAGTAAAAATACTTAAAATCAAAAGAATTTTTTCTTTGCGTAGATTCTTAAATATGTTTTTACTAAACAAATCGTATTTTTTCTATCAGATACTGACGCATAAGATTGGATTAATGAGATTCTAATACAGTTGATATACATTTTCTTTAATAAAGTTTATAATAAACCTTTATATGGATAATAAACCAGGGTTGTTAGTAGTAGTTGACAAAATTGATAGATATAATTTTTCATATTTCTTATAAGTGAGATACAGCTTATTTGGTCGCTACTTTTTTTGAATCACACTGTATGAACTGCTTCCGAAAATAAACAAAATTGTATCTAGTGAAGCATGGGCGAAATGGACTTCCTTAGACTCAATACCCATTAAAAAAAAGGATCAAAGTTTAATCTGCTTTAGAACATAATCAAAAAGCCCAAAAACTAATTAAGCTTCAGATTTCAACAATAACGTTCCGTAGCGTACTTTTATAAATTACGTGCGCTTTAATACAAGCTTAGAATTACTAAAATGTCGCAATATACTTAAATTTGAAAGTTTCAAGCTAAATATTTCAATTCTTAAAAAAGCTTCCAGTGGAGAAAAATCGCGTTAATCGGGATCACAGAGGGACCACCGGAAATTTAATAGTATTTTAGTGTGGTTGGGTTAGTGGTGTATTGAAACGTTATGGAGAGGAATCTCTAAATAGCATTTGGTTTTTTCATTTAATTGCAGGTTTTAGCTGTCTTGCCCCACTGTGCGCCGGATATATTATACCTTTGATCATTAAAATATCTTTTCGCAAGTTTCTCGAGTTAATAATTTTTGTAATGTAATATTTTTTACTCAATGTTATGTCATATTTTCAATATGAAACAATATAAAATTTCGATTTAAGTATCGGTATAGTATTATTTTCTTAACATTAAGGCAATAAATCATAGAAATCAAAAAGTTCAGCCCTCCAAACTTTTCATATTTGCAATCAAGTTATACTTCTCGCGATGTTCAATCAAAGACATTCAAGTTTAATTCTGCCAATTTTATTTTCCTATAAAAAGATATTTTTCATCTTCTCATTTTTGTGGATGTATCATAAAACTGACTTAATTAAAAACAAAATACTATGTATAAAAAAAGCCGCTGGAAGTTCTTGTACGCGAAGCATAATATTTTTCATTTCCAAGGTAAAGTATAAATTACAAATTTTGAATTTGTAGTAGCTGAAATTTTTAACAACCACAGCTTTATGTGATTTAATTAAATTCTACCTTAATAATTTTTACTTATTTGAGTAATTAAATATTTTTCTAGAATTCGATTAAATTTATAAACAACCAACTGAAAGCAATTTCCAAGCTGGTTCCTTAAAATACATGAAACGTTCTATTTGTAGTAAATCTTTTTAGTAGTTTCGTCTTCTTGTAGCAATTTATTGTACAATTTCAACATCACTTTTTAACAAGATTTCGTATGTTACTGGTTAACGGTTTAACAATAAACTTGTCCAAAGCTGCTGGGGAACTGGGGACGCTCTGCAATCTAAATATTTTGAATTGTAAATTTTTAATTCGGAATTGGCGAAAATAATTGGAAAGCCCCGTGATATTTATCAGCACGCATACCAAACAATATTTTGCTTTTAAAAATTATAGTCGTAATATTAATTATTTAGAAACGAATTTAAATTTATCCGGTATAATGGATAACCGCACCACTCGACTTTCTTTTCGTTCATATCTTTATGATAATGGAATACATTTTGTGGGTTTTTGCGATTACTTTTAAAGGTGACGGAAGGTAAAATCCAATTTAACAAATTGAGTTAGTTTGAAGTTTTTCAACGTCAACCTGTTTGCAAATTTGAGATATTGGAATTTTTTTTTAATTTATATTTTCCACATTGAAAATGAAACAAATGAAAATATAATTTAATAAGCAAATTTCACGCAACGGAAATTTTTGATAATCGAAATCGCAAGAAAACTGTGAGATATTATTATTAACTCGAATAGCTTTAATTTACATTAAAATTATTGGACAGCTTTTCAATAAGAGCTTTGTTTTCAATTGGGACAATTTTGGATCTGGTGACAATTTTATTATTCTCTTTTTCGAGATATATTTATTACAATGTTTTTATTTTCAATAGAAAATTGCATGAAAATAATTTGTGAAAACTACATTTATCACAAAATTTAGTATATTTTCGGTTGGTATAATCGTCCTTCTGGGACCGCTATTAAAAATTTGGTGGTTAAATTTGAGTCTACTGGTTCGGTACATAACATACAAACAACAACACGCGTTCGTTTGGTCCGTTCAGTGAAAATAGTGCTGCTGTAAGTGAAAGTGTTGAGGAAGATCGTTTGTAGCAAATGGGCCTCTCCACGAGCACCACATGACGAATTTTGCGTAAATATTTGGGTATAAAACCTTTTTAAGGTTTAGTTAGTGCAAGAATTAAAGTCAGCCGACCATTCTTTTAATCGACAATTCGCTAATTTCTGATTTTTTTTTAAGAAATCATCTTTTCAGATGTAGCTCATTTTTATTAGGCTTCTATACAAAGTATAACAAGAAGCCTTATGATCTGGTTTGAATGGTTACGTTAATAAGCAAAATTTCCACATTTGATCTTCAGATAGAGTAAAGATGCACTCGAAAATTTTGACAAAAGGATCGACGTCTGTATACGTCGTCTTGGTGGACATTTATCCGATATTATTTGGAATTCGTAAATTGTAAATTTTCTACATTATTCTAATTAGATAGTAGATAAGAGACTGAAAGGACCAATAATATGGAAATGGACGAACTGATGGATATTTGAAATTTTCGACAATTCCAAGCAACACGCGTTAAGTTTGATGTTGCCAAATTAAAATTTCGAAAATAACTTTATAACTCAAACGATGTCATAACGATGCTCAAACGGTTGACACCAATTTTATTCAAAAATACAATTCGCGAATGGTTGGGAAAGGGGGAATTTTTAGCTAAAATTGGTGTCAATTTTCGTTTTTAGATTGTGAAAGTATGCTACAGATAAATTTAGATATGCTAAATTCCCATGAAATTTTCATTCATGAAAAAACTGTTTCTCTGCGACAGTACGAGGGGATGATGATTTACAACTATCGCTCAAAATAGTAAGACAGTTTACAACTTCCAATTTCGTATTATAAGGTATACCTTATTCTATAGCGGAGGCACCAAAGCTGGAAAAAATGGCTCAAGATTGTAAAAATAAATCTTACACGTCCCCTAAAATGCCTTGTCAGCTTTTCCCTCAATTTGGGATTTTAATTCCTCCAACTTGGTTTTTCGCTTATGACTCGTTTAATTTCATTTTTATGGATAATTATATTAGACCAAAAATTAATGATTTTTTTCTTAAATTTTCCTCTTAATCCAATCAAGGAAGCGGAAGAAATGGTTCGCATTTGAAAAACATCCAGGCAAGCTGAAATTTTATAGAGATGTATATTATTTGACTCGCCTAAAATCAACCTCTCAAATTTTCTTTAAAATAACCTGTAAATGTCACTAAGGTAGTTTTTCGCTTATACTCGTATCTCGGCTTAATATTTTAGTATTACAAAATATTTCCATCCGTTTCATACATTTCCCTAAATTTCTAATCGTACATTCACCTCAATAGTTTTTATGCCAGATATAAAAATCAATTTCTGAAAAGAAAATGCGTCGTTTTATATTAAAAATTCGCATTTCGAACAAAAATTTTTCTGTAGGGTTTTTTCCTCTAAGAATGAAATTGAACGTGTTATAATTGAAAAACTCGTCAATGTTTCTCGTCACACAGTTTCAACATGCAACGAGCACAGACAGGGAAATCGGAAGACGGCGTAGAACGTTATAAACCGATGTATGAATGATGAAAAAGAATTGAAAAACTAGATTCAGGATCAACTAATCAAATTGTAATCTACCAAAATTGAAATTAAAGCTTCAATGTAGCTCGGTGTTGAAGCCAATTTGAAATATTCACAATTTTGTAAAAAATTAAATTAAAATAATGATTTTATTGAAATAATTGAAGTTTCCAATAATTGAAACTCAAACGAAGCTCTATCGATTGTCATCAATTTTAAACCAAAACTTCAAAGTGGAAAGGAAAACAGAAAAACATTTCGCCCTCCCTTCCAATAGATTATGCAACTAATTTCGCAACAGATGAGGCTCAAACTTAAAGAATGGAATGGAATGAGGCTCAAGCGACGAACATTTGACACGCATTGCACCCAAAAATGCGTCTTGCGCCATTTTATATCTGTTAAAGTAGAGTGCTCAATTCTGGGAACCCTTAAAAACATTAAGAAAAAAATTCTTCTTCTTCTTCTACTTTTATTAAGAAGTGAATTAAGAAGAATTTTTGTTTTTACATCTCAGGAAGCTTGCTAGGCTTGCCTTTCGATGTGCCTGACCCTGTTTTTTATTGTTATGATGGCAAATCATTAACTTAAAAATTGTGTATAAATAAAAAATAATGCATTTTTCAGTTATTTTGAGTTTTATTGAAATAACAAATCGATCAGATCTTATGGAACACCCTTATATGGCAACTGTTTATAAGTTTTTTAAGCAACCGCTGAGAAAAATGAGAAAAAAATTCAAAAGATACGGGTAGTTGCTTCCAGTTTCTATAGAATAATAATAGGCATAAATAGTATCCATAAATTGATTAAATTTCTAACTGTATTTAAAATTTATAGTTTTTGTTTAGATGCTTGGCTTTTAAAATTCAACACTTGGTTTAGGGGTCATCCATTAATTACGTAAGAGTTTTTTGGGGGAGGGGGGCATTGGATATCTTACGGACCCTTACGTAGGGGGGGAGGGGTCCGACGTATTCCTTACGTATGTTTCTTAAAATATTTTTTTTTAATTAAATTTCGGGGAATCGATGAGGACATTAAACAAAGATTAGGAGAAGGAAGAGCAGCAATTAGACAATTATACTCTGTAATATGGAATAGAAGTACAACAAACACGGTTAAAAGAAGAATATACAAGAGTATCGTGGAGAGTATAGCTATATATGGGGCGGAGGTTTGGGAAATATCGGAGAAAAATAAGAGGAAAATAAAGGCGATGAAGATGGACTTCTGGAGGCGAAGCTGTGGGTTAACATTAATGGATAGAGTGAGAACTGATATCATTAGAGAAAGAATGCGAATATCAATAGATATAATGGACTCGATCGAGGGAAGAAGACTGAATTGGTATGGACACATGAGAAGAATGGAGGAAGAGAGATGGCCGTATAGGGTGTGGCATTGGCTACCAGCGAAGAGAAGAAAAAGAGGAAGACCTAAGCGCACGTGGAGGAATGACGTGGAACAGGCGATGAGGCAAAGAGGACTCCAAGAGGAGGACTGGAAAGACCGCCGAAGGTGGAAGATAGGATGCGAGAAACGTCGTGAGGTGTAGCCCCACTCTCAAAATATATATATATTTAAAAATCAAATATAATTTTTTCTTTTTATGTTGGTAAATATATCCAGGTATAATGGAAATACCATATATATTGAAATATAATATAGTACTTAAAAATCATTAAACATAGTGGCATAATAGTGTGAATGGCATCAAACCTTGGCGATCTTTACGAAGGGTTTTTCATCTATGTAAATAAAAATTTAATTTAAATTTTTGTATTTATTATTATCTATATAATATATTATTATTCTTATTTTATAAATATAAGGGGTGGAGAGGGGGGTCAAAATTAATTTTCTTTTAAATAATCCTTACGTAAGATGTGGGGGGGGGGAGGTTGCCACAATCTTACGTACCCTTACGTGGCGGGGGAGGGGGTCCAAAATTACAAAATTAAATCATCCTTACGTAATTAATGGACGGCCCCTATGTTTGCAACTATTCTACTTTATCATTAGATATATAGTAGGTACTCTATTCGATGGCTATGATATGTTAATAATGGATGAGATGCTTCGAGCATAATATAATATTATAAATAGCAATGCCGTACTATAATAGGCCATACAGGTAGTACAAATAATTTATATACAAATAATTTTTAAATAAAATGTAAACATCAATATGTCACGGGTGGCTATACATCAACCTGTGCTATTTTGATAGGAATTGTGTAATGTATTCTTTTATTCAACTTTAAGACAAGGATGAACACTAATTACGATTTTCAAAGTCAGCACTACGTATTTTCTAAATTATGTGTAGGTACATTTCTTTTATAAATATGCCACCAAAAGAAAAATGCTTTCTAGAGCGGATAATATCTCTTTACTCATGTGTTTCATACAATATTTTGTACAACACCTCATAATAAATTCGATGCAATGTGCTATTTATGCATTTGTGACGACCGCAAAAACCGTTAATTCTCAAGACTCGAAAATATGGCGTCTTTATTCTAATTAGCTGATATGAACCCAATTTGACTATTTCCCTAATAACACACCAAATCCGTAAGTACGAAGTTGGAACCAAATAAAGTGACCCCTGCGCCATGAATTACTGATTGTGAAAATACATCCGGCATATAATTTAGGACGTCGATCGTGCAGCTTTATTTAAAAGAGAACAAAAATATTTGCATGTTTTTTTTGTCAAGACCAATAAAAGTCGTACGTTACCAACATTGTATATTAATAATAGATAACAATGTAAAATTAGTATGTCGCAACTTGTACTGTGCATTGAAACATAAATTTGATTGAAAAAGTATAACTTTGAGGTTAACAGTTGTATAAATGATCAGGTAATTTATTTAAAATATTTCTTCATTGTTAACATCCTTCATTTTTATTATTATAGTAATAAACATGTACGAGGGGTCGTCTTTATATTCCCGGACTGGGCTGTTTTGAATTTTGATGCAATTTTTCATTATGCTGTTTTTTAATCACATATGCCTTGGTAACCTGTGTGGCAATTTACAAAACAATTGCATCATTATTAATTTTATTATCTGTCAGTTTGTGTCGTCGCGCGTTGTATATGTATCGAAATGAATAAAATCGAGACCTGTGAACAATTCTTGGCGCGCTGTGGAGATGAACCAGATTTAATTATCAATCGATTTGTCACTGAAACAAGAGTCGATGCAGTGGCATGTTAAGGGTTCCAGCCATCCCAAGAAGTTTAAAGTCACCCCTTCTGCAGGAAAAATAATGGCAACCATTTTTTGGGACTCTCAGAGAATTTTGCTGATTGATTGATTATATGAATAAGGGTAGTACGGTAACGGGAGAGTATTATGCAAACCTGATGCATCGCCTTAGAGATGCTATTAAAGTGAAGAGACGCGGAAAACTGACGCAAGGTGTCTTGTTGCTCCACGACAATGCACAAGTGCACAAGTCCAGACTTTCAAAAGCTCCTGTAGCTGATTGTGGCTTCGAAGAAATTGAACATGCGCCTTATGGTCCAGATCTAGCACCCAGTGACTATTTTTTGTTCCCGAATCTCAAAAAAACACTAAGGGGGACAAAATTTAGGGACAAGGACGAACTTATAGCAGCTGTTGAGCGCCATTTTGCGGAAAAACCAAATGAATATTTTTATACTGGATTAAATTTGTTATTGAAACGATGTTATACCTGTATTCAAAAGCAGGGGAACTATATTGAAAAATAAAATTTTGTTGTTGCTCTAGTCTTTTGTTTTCATGCCTAGTCCGGGAATATAAAAACGACCCCTCGTACATAAACATTTTTGTTACATAACCCAACATTATAACATTGACAGATAATTCAAATTGTAGTACAGAGAGAAAGTTACATTAAAATGAAAAGAAAATATGAATTTAAAAATGCACTTATTTGAATATTGACTTTAAGCTGAATTCAATTCAGCGGAATAACCGCGTTCGGATGTGCTGTGCTAAAATAATGTTTACTTATGAAAAACGTAAACGTCTCTCGTTTTGCGACTTCCCTGCTAGCAGTAAAATAACTTTTCCTACTTTTAACAATTTCATTTGATTAGTAATTATAAGCTCCTACCATGCAAGACCAGACAAGACAACTATAAGACCATATGCGAATGCTGTGCTCTACTCACGGGACTTATGTACATGTATTGCAAATGTTGCTCCAGCGTTAGAATTATAACTAAATCTCACTTAATCAAACTTAACCTCACTAATCTAAGTCTAACCTAATCAAATCTAAACAGAGCTAACCAAAGCTGCAGGGTATGAACTAGAATGGGATTATTCAATTGTTGGGAATTCTTTACATCAGCAGTCTCAAAAGTGAGTGTTGCGGAACTCTTAGGGTGCAGTCAAGAACATTTTAACAATTTTCATAAATCTCTCATTGTCCCGTATTTTATTATGGACATTTATATAGATTTTTTTAAGGTTTTAGACCGCGTTGACCATGCTGTATTGCTGAGGAATTTTCGGCAATAGGGGTGAGTAGTGATTTACTGCATTGGCTAATCTTTAATCGTTGGAATTAAAGCTATTGGTCGGCATCTTTCATCGCTACTTCCGGAGTTCCAAAGAGTTCTTATATAGGTTCTTTCTTTTTTTACATCCTTATAAATGATGCTGTTCAATGTTTTTGGCATGCGCAAATCCTGCTTCATGCGGACGATATGAAGGTTTTCACTAATATCAACAGCAAACAGTTAGCCATTAGTCAGGAAGTAAAAAAATTTATTTATAGTAAATTTTTACGACCCTCCAATGACATCGAGGAACTCAAATCTTCCATATCGAGCCATTTTCTCGGCAGTCAACAGAATGGTTTCCCAATGCAAATAAAAACTAATATTGTAACGAATTCATTAGAAGTTCAACTTTTGTCCCATCTTATGACAACTGAGGTGTCAATTTATGGAACTATTATTCGAGGTTATCGTTTGAGCGCTTTTAACTTCAGTTTAGTCAACCTTTAACGAGATTGAGATTTCGATCAAATTGATATCCGCCATCGCATGCCTGCAGTAGAGAACTGTTTTTATTGTCAACTGTCCAATATTATTATTCACAATTGAGTTCATGCATCTTAGGGTGGATTTTGGTGAAACAAATATTGTTTGCAACGATTTATTGTGGAGTCGACAACTATTCAATAAAATTACTTTCGAGTTCGCTGGAATTCATCGTATGCAACTACGTTTGTTATATTTTAAGTCAATAGTTACCAGTTTTGTTCCAGAAAGCAACAACCCAAATTGTTTCACTTAGTGTTAGTTTTGACTACACTACAATTAAAGAAACCGAATTGTTAGCTTGGAAAAGGTCGTGTGAACGGTAGATGCATTACAGGTCTGAGGCCATTTATTATTTTTTTAATTGTGCAATTGTAGCATTTTATCAAACCGTAGTGTCATTTATCAACTACCTACTTCGAGCACTACCTTTCTGCATCCGTAAACGTACTGCGAGTTAGTTTAAACCGACCATCAGGGATCATTTGCTACGGTAAATTTTCTGCCGAGTTTCTTTACTTAGCAGATGTTCAGATCTTTAATTGGAGCGTCTTATTAGCGGGAAGATTGGATATTTTACAATATCTGTTTTTATATAAAGTTTTTGCTTCAGCAATGCTGAGTCTGACCAGTATTGCCTATAATAATTGTGTTATTAAGTCGAATGCAAATTTTGTTTTAATCGGTTGGTATGTGTGAGCTTTTTCTCCAATGCGACTTTTTTCAGTGGCCAATTGTTTTGCCTCCGAGTCTATTTTTGTTTTGTTTTTTTAATGATTTAATTTGGTAATTATTACTGATGTTCATCGCCTTATCTTATAATTGGCTAGTAAACTGATTTATGTAAGTTGTGTTCGGTCCGGCGCTCTTTTCGCTTTGAAGCTCCGTCGAACATTTTTTGATAGTTCTATTTGGAGCTGTTCTGTGCTTGTAAACCCTATAATTCTATCCATTGCGGAAGCTTAAAACACGCGAAGTTCAGAAATGAGAGCACATAAAGCGCTTGAAAGCATGTAAAACTCCCTAATCGAATTATCAGAATGTGTTGACGGAGCTTAAACCTGACGGAGAAAAAAGTGCCAGACCGAACACGGCCGTAGTGGTAAATAAATAAATTAGTATTTTCCACCCTTAATCGCAAAATCGCATTTTCGACCTGTAATCCGTATATTGTTGCCATTGTTAAGTCTTCTTTTGTAAGATTCTTAAATAAACTATAATTTTTGACACAACTGTATGTAAAAGGAAATATGCTAACTTATCATCATCATCATCATCATTTTCGTCATTGGTTAGGTCGTTGACCTGTTCCGACCCATATTTTCTTCGGTCGTCCCACATCTCTGCGTCCTTGAGGTAGGCATTTATAAGTTTTTAGCTAAATTTGTTTCAAAATTTAAACGGAAACTGCCTTAAACATACCTACGGACTCTTTTATGTAAAAACCAGGTGGTTATAGTTATTATATCCCTTTAACGTTTTCACCATTCGCTAAAACATACTTGAGCAAGATTGCATTCTTATAATAGTTATTCCGAAATAAAATTGAAACACCGAAATGTTCAAGTATTATCTTCTTCTATATAAATTTCTTAACACTCTTAGGGTAATTTTGTAGTTACGAACACTAACATTATTGTCTAGATATTTTTAGAACTCGAAAGCGACCAGCAAAGTTTTAAATATTACGAAAGGGTTTTACTAATAAAAAAAATGAGAAACGATGCTCTACATTGTGGTGATTTTCATTATTTTTCGGATTTCTGGCGTGTCGAGATTTTGTCATTGTGATTATAGGGTTAAGAATCATGGGTAGAGGGGACAGGTAGGTTTCGTTGACGAGCTACTGAAGGATCTCAGAGGTAAAACTCTCTCGGTAGTAGTGGGGGGAGGGATATTTTAATGTGAAGTCGCCGGAATGGGGAAGCAACGTCCATATATGGAGGGGCGATATCCTGTCTAAAACCATTACAGCAATACACTTTTAGGTTTGTAATGTAAGAGAGGTGCTCCGACCACCTTTACGATGCGGCACCCTCCCTGAGTAATAGACATGACGTTCGTTTTTCTCGGACTTCATCGGAGGGTAATAGACTGAAAATCCATAGAGAAAGGGTACGAAAGAAACCACTGGTATGTAGAGTTTAAATACGCACTAACTATAAACTCCAGTAAGTCGTATTACGAGACCATCTGTAGACTGGAATTTCAGGAAGATTAATGGCAACGGCAGATCACCTCGCAGAAGCTATTACGTGTGTCTGTGGAATTTCCACGCCATAAAAAACTGCCGCAAAATAATAGAGCGGTGTATTGCTGGAACGATGAGAAAAGAGGGCGTGGCAATGAAGCAAAAATACCAACGCAAAATTAAAAAGTATGGACGGGAATCAACCCGGCTTGTGAAGAAATGCAAACAAAGACCTATTTAAGGCAATTGGGAACAGCAAGAAGAAGTTCTGGAAATAAATTCTACTATAAATCAATCGGGACACATGAGGTATGGGATATCCGATTGTAGCGAAGAAACAAAACGAGAGTTCGCCAGCGGTGTCCCACCCGGATCAGTGTTAGGTCGAACGCTGTGGAACCTCATGTATAATGAGGTTCTGGAAGTTCCGCTGCCTGAAAATACCAACTTAGTTTCGCAAACGACTTGTCTATACTGGGGTCTGCAAGAGCGGAAGGAACGCTGATAGCAAAGTAACCAAAACTTTAACTAACAATTAGTTGTCTGGAACTTTACCTGGAGGTTAAAACATCGACCTTTACTTTTACCACCCGTTGCTAAGGACGATTTATTTTGCCGCAGTGATCGTTCAATGCTGAGGACAGTTTTAGTTTGCTACCCGATGAGCGTACACTGAAAACCGGCTTGTAAGTCCTACTTTTTATATGATCGTACGAAAGAACTGTCATGACATTTGTACAGGGTAGATTGCATAACACAAGATCGTACAGAAAGTAGAACTTTAGTGCTGTTATTTGAGTCTTGCTTTACTACTACTTTTCTGTCCCTTTACTGACGATTTCTGAAAAAGTTATACTAAATTACTATATCAAATTACTAACGACATAACTAACGTTTAAATCAATGCCCTTATTTAATTTAATAATGCCATAGAAACAAAAGTCAATGTAAGAGCAGTAAGATTACCTGTTGATATGTTTATCTAGGTAAGGTTATACTAATTTAACTCATGTAGCTCTATTTGTTAGTTTACTTAATATGATAGTATTTTAGGATCCCTTATCGGGCAATTTAGATATACCTTAATAAACAAGAATTATTATAATATTCTGATTCGTAATAAATTAGTAAGTGTAAATATAGTAATATAAAAAGTAAATAAATAATTTTCTCCACTACTAATAGTCATATAGGCTACCATTATAACTTATCCAAGTCACATGTGAAGTGACGCATTTTAGACATTCGGTAAATAATGTTTTCATTATACAAATGAAGACGGTCATGGTCTGAACGTTAGCGCAATCAACTGCTAACGCAAGCCGCCCCGGTTCGACTCCGGGTTGACTAAAAATTTCTTGGCCGTCTTCCGTGTTTCGGAGGACACGTTAAGCAGGCGGTCCCCCTGTGTTAATGATTTGCCATCATAACAGTAAAAAACAGGGTGCAGGCACATCGAAAGGCAAGCCTAGCAAGCTACCTGAGATGTAAAAACCAAAACTGCTCACAGAACCAACATCAACAGTGCCTCTGACAGAGGCATATAGTTGGGAAGTACAGGACGTAGTCCTAGCGTAAGAAGAAGAAGAAGAATTATACAAATGAACCAATGAAATGATTTGACAGATTCATTATACAATTAAGGTAAAAAAATGAACCAATGAAATGATTTGACATACGCGATTTAATACATTTTATTACAAAACCTAAATTTGTCAACAACTGTCAAATCAACAAAACAAAACTGTCATTTGAAATAAATATTTTAAATTTGAAAATTTTTTTATTAAAAAGAATTTTAAAAAATGGTAATAAATCTAGTAGTGGAAAAAATCGTATAAAAACCACGGTTGTGAAGACCATTATTGCCTCCGCGCCTTATATTCCTCGGTGCTTTGCACCTCAGAATATAATATTGGCGCTAGGGCAATAATGACGGCCTTCACAACCTTGGCCTATAATATACTATTTTTTAATTAATTCATTTTAATTGCAAATTAATAATAATTATAACTAATATAACAGCTAATGAAGGGAAATGGCAATTTTCCCCTTAATTAAGAAGTAATTTCAAAAAGGACGATAATGTGATTCGTGGTATATAAATTTGCATACATTTTGTCTTCTGTAGGTGATATTTGTAAAAAATTATGACATTTGCCTGTTTTATAAATAAAAACCACATACTATATTTAAGTGATGCAAATATTGCCCACATTTCCGCTAAACTTTTTACATTGACAGGAATAATTATAGATTTAAATGGCGTTTCTAGAACTGAATCACCGAAACTTTTAAGTAGACACAATAAAATTTATTTTCAAATTTGAAATTTAAATATTCCTTTTAAAAATATTATAACAGAAAGAGCGAAGTAGCAAATCCTGCTAAAAGTTGTAAAATTTTCGGAGGATAATAAATATATTACGTTCCTTTTAACAACTTCAACCATTGTGCAATATGCGTAATTTTTAAGAAGGGGAGACAGGATAAACGATAATATTGTTCCTTTCAGGACAACAAATTTGAATGGTACGCTGTATGTCTAACATCAACTTTTCATTGATAAAAATAAAATTTTATATCTTTTTGACGCACGCTTGGCGTCGTGGGTAATAAATAATACGACAATGTTTTAGATTCAAAAAAATTTTTACTCGCTTATTGTTTTGTTGCTGTTAAAGTTACGAGAGTTGCTCTTTTGATTGAGCCATTTTAAATTATTTTTTTTGTGGTATGTCACATTTTGTTATTCGTCCGGGGAATTAAATAAAACGCAATTTTTTAAATCCTTATTTAGCAATCTTTTAAATATTCCTTTTTAAATGACGATATATTTGCGGTTTGCGCATTTTCTTAAAACTTCGAGATGTAAGGTAATCTTAGACAATGGTAGTTGAAATTTTAAATTCACGAATATCTGCCTTCTGAGTATAGTAAGTCACTTTGTAAATGCCACAAATTATAGCCGGAGTCGTAAAATTGCATGCAGAAAGGCATTTTTCTTTTATAAACGAATTTTTTTCCGGAAATTGCGAATATTGTAATTTATTGGAGTGAAACTTTTGAGAGTCACTATCCTCGAATTCGACTTGACAGAATAAAATTTACCGCTGACATTATTTTTTATTAATGCAAAATAATAAACTATTGTTATTATGTAGATATTAGTTACACTACAAAATAACAAAAACATTAAGTTGGTTTGCGAGTGTATAGGGGCATTTTTTAGCAAAATAATGTCGATAATGACGCCATTGTATTTCATGTTGTGTCTGTCGTTCATATTTGTCAAAAATGTTACAAAAATATGATATCAAACTATTTTTCTATTATAAATCAAAAGAATACTGAAAATTTAATTCAAGCTAATTGAGTCATGATCAACATAGAGATTAAGGTTATAGTGGTAAAAAGCAGTGTATACACCACGGTTCAGACTACTATTACAGTCAACAAGCGCTCGGCGTTTCGTACCTCGGGATACAACCTTGGCGTTTGGTTGTTACATCAAAAGCAGCATTTTTACATAGGCACTGTCTGACATCACGACAGCAAATGTTAACCTAAACGAATAAACTGTATTTTCACATATCATTTTATGCTCTATTTCTGACAAAAAGATTTGAGAAAATAGTATTTCGCTAGGACTACTATGTAGAGAAGAGCATGATAAATGAACGAAACATCGGTTCTTCAGATAACTGTCCACTAAAACACTGCAATATGAAAAACGTCACCGTTTATATGTTAATATTCAACACACTTTTTCTTATGTATATTTTATTTAAATACCGGATGTCAAGAATACCATATACATAATACATCACATCTCCTTACATAACAGTAAAAAGTTTTCTCGAATTGTTACCACAATAACTTAATAATCTCAAAAACTCATTTTAAAATGTGTTGAATAAAAATATATCCAAAATATTAAATAATAAAATCAGATTTAAAAAATGTGCAATACTACGGAGAGTAACCACTTTCTTCATCATGGCCGAATATAAACATTTTCCTGATCCTCATCAGAAATGGCCCATTTCTACATGCAATAACCGTCGTCGATTCCTAAACCTAACTCAAAATGTCTAATGAGACTCCGATATCGCCGCGCTGAATTCCGTTTTGTTTTTAAGATTGAAGTCGGTGGTGACTCGTTTAGTGCTTGAATTATGCAGAATAAAATTATTTTAAATTAATTAAAAAGTTATATATTATTTCTAGTATTCATGATATTAGACTAGGTACCATATATAACTTAAAACAACTGTATAATAAGTCGACAGGCGAGTTGTTATACTCATCCCAGTTGACAGTCCAAAGTACTTCAAAACCTTTGAGTCTGATGTAAAGAAACCAACACATATTAATAAAGAATTTTAAATTTTTGGAGACCTCTACGCTAGAAATAGCGCATGGAAGTGCACAAGAAATAATACTGAGGGAACAATGCTACATAACTTGCAACTAAAATCATACTTTGTCATATTATCTTGTCCAAACTCACCCATAAATTATCCACATTCAGGTGCTAATCCAGCTACCATTGATATTTTAGTATCTAATTCATCGTTATATAGTATCTCACCCCTATAAAATCAAATCGACCAATTTCAATGTCAGTTCCTTTCCAAATTTCTTGTTTAATTGACGCTGACATTATCGAAAAAACACTTCAAGAAGCTTCAGATTATAAATACGCAGATTGGAAAGCTTTTTCAGCTTACATTTGTCATGCAATCGAATTTTCACCTATTCTTACATAACGGAATCTACACCAGAAAAAGTTGAAATGGCCATCTTAGAAGCAAAAACAGAAGCACTTCCATTTATAAAGAACATAATTAGGGGTTCAGAAATTTCAAACACAACTCTAGCTTGTAATTAAAAGGATATGGCAGTGCTATACATATCCAATGCAAAAAATTATCTTGAAAACCATGATCAACTTAAATAGCAATCTTATAAATGAAAATGTAATTATTTATCGCAATAATAACTAGACGAAAATGCTTAGCAAACTAGAAACTAATGACAGTTTCGGAAATTGCTGCAGAAGTATCAGAGGTAAAAATCCTGGGAATATAGGAAAATGGAATGATAATGGAAGAACTCATTTTAGTTGACACCGAAAATAATCCCTACACAATAAAGTTATGGGCCCATCAACGTGAAATTAAATAAGTTACGTATTCAAAGTGCAGAAGTTGGTTTGTGTGAACCATGAAACAAACGATTCAGCAACAGATGCTGATGTTAATCACGATGCGAGATGAAAGAAACATCGCATATAAATTTAATGATTGATCAGATCAATTATGTATACACATTGAAAATGCAACCTCCGCAAAAGATTAATGGAAAAATCTACAGGCATCTTTCCACAATTCCGGTTTATTACGTAAGGTCAACGTGGTGAGGACGTTAATTACTGTTAATTTGAAAAATTGCGATTCGATCGAAAGACTATGAAAATAAAATAATGAGCACTGCGTAAAATTAACGAATATAAAGTTTCTAATAAGCGATGAATGGTTGGCAACATTTTTATTGGCAAGTTTGTCCGATGAATACAAATCTATGATAATGGTAATTATCTGCGTTAAGAGGACTGTTTACCTAGTTAGTGTAAAACGTGCTTTACTATCTTCATTTTTTAATATTTTGTGCTATAATTGGAAAATATTGATAAATTTTAACAATTGGGCGCTGTAACGGTAATTTGCAAGCATTATTAATACTATGGGCTTCTTATAAGTGAAGTCACTAAAAGAATTAATTTATAAATCTATATTTTAAAGTACCTGCTTTAGGGTCGAAGAAAACATCCAAAATTCTCAGTTGATTTTATCATAAACTCACTTTTAAAATCGCATGGGGATTCAGAAACCATTACCAAGTCGTGCTACAAAGAGTCGTCATTAAGTTTTATTAAAATTTGTTAATTATGGAGCTAATTAAGTGAAATTAGGCATTTTAGAGCACGGTTTACACCTAAACTTTTACACTAGCTGAAGACTCCTCTTAACGGTCGATTTCGTTAAACAAAGTTATTGCAAGAAGTTCAAAATACGACATCGACCGATGTTGCTTTGTACGAGAGAAGCAATGGAAGAGGTTGTCAAAACCAAGCGAAGTCGTTCCAAAATCAAGGTCTGAGCTGTTTTAAGTGCTGTAATTCTGGGCAAAGGCAATTAACTCATCGACCTGTATTGTTAATCATGTACCTACCAAAGCTTTACAAGAATTCAACAAAACTCCAGAAGAATTGTGGACTGGTAAGAACCCCTACATATGCCCGGTTTCTGAAGCTCGAGTTATATTAAGGTTAAGCTTAACCTTAGTATAACTGCAGATTTTGAGTTTCTATAGCGAAAAATAATCTCTGGTCAAAGTTGAACTACGGATGGATATGTACGGTTTATGTGTTGGTTAACTTTCTGGAATATGCGCATTGTGTCGAATTTATTATGGCAGCTGGTGATGGTATACTATGTAGTATTTACAAATTATGGTTCAAAGGTTCTTATTACTTTCAGAAATCCATTTTACTTTAACCTAAGGATAACTTTAACCTTAGACTAGTTATGTAGAGTTTAACCAGAGATCTTCAGAAACCGGGCATTAAACCACTGTAAAGTTTTTGGGGTTATGCGATGAAATGGGAAAAATGGGATTAAAAATCAAAACAATTTGTTTTTGTGGGATATTACGCAGACACGAATGGTTATCGATTATAAATACCAAATCAAAACATTTAATAAAAAGTCGCGATGTCGTATTTTTAAGAAAAAAATTGTTTAAATCCGATACTAACGATTTAAGCGTAGAAATTGTTTTTGAAGAGATCGCAGATGAAGTGGGGAATACTTCCAAAATCATCACAGAAGATCCAGATGAAGGTAAGAATATTAGAGATCTGAATTGATGATATAGAATTTGTTTCGCACATCGAGGTAATCGATAGGTACTAGGTATAGAGTACAATTTTAAATACCATTAGACCTATAAGGCTAATAAATACCATTTTAGATGAAAGTCAAACTATTTATAAGTGCTATAACCCACAATTGTCTTTTGTCGCACCGAAAATTATTGTTTTTCGAACATCTGTGTTTTGTTTTACACTTCCGTTTTAAAAATACAAATCAATTATTTGTTTAAAATCGAAGACTTTAAGAATCCATTTAGTCATTTGGCTGTAATTACAAATTTATTTTTCAGCTGAAACAAATGCTATAAAATATTTGAAGGGAATTTTTTCATACAATCCTCGGACATGTCAACTTTATTTTCTCAAGTGTTATAACGTCATCGTGAAATTTTTTTTTATGTAACCCTTATTTTTCTTCCTGGATTTGGACAGGCTCAAAATTATTCTGAGTTTGAAAATGTAAACAGAACTATAAATTAGAAGAGAAAAGTTATCGAGATAATCAGCCCTAAAGGTTTAAAAATGCATGATAAAATTATGAAAGTATCCCAATTATTTATCGCGATTTTGACAGTAATTGGAATTTTGTAATATATGTGGTCTAATATTTTGATAATTAATGGTTACCTAAATTACATTTAGAATTAATTTTTATGGTTTGTCGCTTATCTGAGAGGCAAAGAATTGAAATTCTCATGATTATCTGTTAATAGAATTTTTTCAATTACAAGTTTGCAATTTATTCAATAATAAATATCCTAACGTGGAACCAAATACCCGTGCTTCCGTTTGCAAAATAAAGCAAAAAGTTTTGCTGGTTGGTCATACGAGAGATAGTCCTAGATCGGGTCGTCCACCAGTTCAAGAAGATGTTTATATAAATATTTTACTCGAGCTAAATCTCCATTTATCTACTCGTCCAGTGGCGGCCAACAACGCGATAGTTCAGAGATCCGTTATAAAATATTTGAAATTAAAGAAGTGGCATCCGTATAAATTGGTTCTGGTTCTAGAACTAAACAAAAATGATTTTGGCTGTACAGTTTTGTAAAATCATATTGCAGCGCCAGGGTGCGGATTACTGAGTTTCTACAAAAAACTTCAGCATTGTAGGTAACCGTATACGACTTTTCTATACCCAAATGATGGAGATCCAGATCTGCCCAACAACACGATTTAATATGAGCAGAAAGAGCTCCACGCCACTTTGCAATGATGGTTCGTGAATATTATTACAAAATTTATTCCAATTTCGTAACAATTTGAATTTCTTCAAATTCACACACAATACACTTATGTAACGCCCTGTATGCGAACGTGATTTGACCGAAAATGAGACGCGCATGCGAAGAGAGTCAGTTCTGGTTTAGAAAAGTTAACGGGCGGACGACATTTTGTAGTGATCCTATTTTTGCAATCGATTAATTATTCGATTATCGATCACCATTAGTTGTTTTATATCGTGCGTAATAGTGTTTTCGCCGTGACGACGGATATTAGAAAAATCATACGTAGCGATCCCGTTAACAGCTAGTTCTACCGTTTTCAAGATAGCATTTTTTTTATCTTTCCACATTTTTCACTTGCGACGTTTGACACGCAGTGTTGCCAATTGTCATTTGGTGCGAACCGGCTAGTAATTGTTTTGACAGCCAACAAGTTGTTGATATTTTGGATGATCAAATATATTGTTTTGGAACGATCATCAGTGACTTTTATTTGGATTGTTGATTATACCATCCGACCACACATCATACTGAGGGGCGCAGTTCCATCAACGTTCGTCCTGCCAAAAGCTGTTGTTGCTGCCATCTCGTCGGTACTATTCGATCTGGGACTCGAGGAGGGAGCCGTAGTGTCAAGGATTTCAACCACCTATTCATTCAAGGAGCAGTTGTCACCCTTAAGTTTGTAAACTTACCGAGCTCGGGTAACGTATTATTTTATTCTTGTTTGTTTATGGTGGTGTACAGTTTTATTCAATTAAAGCCAACATTTGTATTGGCGGGGTTACCTTTTGGGTTCCCGATTTGGGTAGTATCTTTGACGTGGCATTCATAAATTCATTAACGTGCAATCTATTGTTAGCACGTCACGGCCACGTTCGTTTCGTAGTATTGTTGCTATTAAACATAGTCAAATCAAATCTTGTTTTATTTCGACGAAGACGTATCCTTTTACTATTTCAGCACTGCACGGAGTTGAATCCACGATCCTCGCTTCCAGCTACAGCG
Source organism: Podabrus alpinus (assembly GCA_932274525.1). Taxonomy (NCBI): domain Eukaryota; kingdom Metazoa; phylum Arthropoda; class Insecta; order Coleoptera; family Cantharidae; genus Podabrus; species Podabrus alpinus. The sequence continues at coordinate 44,061,094 of OW026456.1, read as the reverse complement.
AGTTAGTTTATAAAGAACACCAGGGCTACCACGTAATAAAAGTAGGAGTATTAAACCTTCTGCGTGGTCTCTTTTCTTTTCGGGGCCGTTCTCTCATTAGGAACGGGTAGAAGGTAAACATTGCGGCCTGCCTGCTCTACCTGAGCACCAGTCACAAAATTTAACTTAATAAAAACTTTGATCTTACCTGCACCTCGGGAACTGGCTAGCGACGCTTTACGGCCTAGCTCTGCGGAAAGCAGATAGGGGGGGTCAGGCGTGCCCGGAATGAATACCGGCACCCTCGAACTAAACTCAAACAAAAGGCGCCACGCCCTTATGTCGCTAAAGTATGATATTATATTGAAAGGGCAAAAGCTTGTGAAATAAAACAATTCCAGTGCCGATAAAAGTTTAATTATGCTAAGTGTTGAGCTTAGGTTTGTGTCCCAACAGTGGACCAAAACAAAGTAATCGGCTATAATGCCACACACAGCTATGCACACAATTACCAAAAATGTGTAAAAACAAATCAATACAATTATTATAAATAATTTATTGATATCAAAAATACTGTAATTTTACTACCTATTCAGATCTGATAAGCGCAAATTAAATAGTCAAAAAAATTAACAAGGGGATAAATTCCCTTTTCAATATTTATAGCAAAACAAAATCAGTTATGATAATCTTCGTTCTTGTCAAATAGCGTTTAATCGGCGCAATACGCACAGCACAAAACAATTTCAAAGTGTACCTCACTTTTCAAAAAAATTATAACAAAACGCTCACCCAATTTGTATCTTGGCCGTGAACCCTTGATTCGCCTCTTGCGATGCGCCACTGGAATGCCTTAATGATGGTGTTACGTCAAATGTCAGATATAAATTATCACGTTCGGTAGCTGATATAATTGTCGCAGATAAATACCCAGATAGTGTCCAGTTGTTAATTGAACGGAGTGGCAGATGTTCGCCACCGATTGATTACCAAGATATATAACGGTAAGTCGTAATCAACGTATATAAGTAGCAAACTAACCATTAACCAAAATTTGCAAAAATTTTCAGGCTGTAAAAAAGCTTTATCCGCCGCTGCGATCAATCCAAGAATTGCTTATACAAAAGCCAATTAACAGGATCGTGAGATTGTTACCCGTTATGATCCAGGAACACCTGACTTTGGTAATTACTAATTACACAAAAAAACGCTGTAACCAATCTGCTTTTTACCTGAATTTTTACTTAATTCAGCTAACAACACGTTCACTTGCTTTCAATCTCTATCTGGTACTTGCTATCTACTGGTATCAAATTGGCCTTGCAAACTTTATTCAAATTTGGCACTTCAAAAAGAATTTTGATGTACAGGGCAGGACGAAAGTAAAGGTAAGCTAGAAAACTAGTCTTACACAATCCTAATAAAATGTTAACTTTCAGGTGATAACCAGCGTAATACTTCTGTAACCGACTAAATGTCTTAAGGACGATTTGTGCCGGCTACAACATATCAATATTTAAACAAAGTTTTTCCCAAGTAATGGATTGGTCGTATGGGAACAATCGAATGGCCACTTATATCTCTGGATCTTATTCTCTTATTTTTTATGGGGATATTCAAAATGCAAAGTCTATTTCAATATTAAACAATAGAATTCGTAATGAAATTTGGGCAATTCAACCCGATACGATTGAAAATGTTTTAGACGAATTTAAGTGTCGGATAGGATATTGCCAAGAAGTGAGTGGGGGTTATTTCGAATATTTAATTTGATTGTAATTCAACAACGAAATTCTCGTCCAGTAACGATAGTGAAAAGAAAGATATTGGGTTGTTGGGACGGTTAAAATCAAACACAATGTTCGCTATGGCCAATGTTTCGAAGAATTTATTTCTTCATCATCAGGGCTAGAATGAGGGAACACAAAAGATCAAAAAACGCTCTCATTACAATTGCAAGTAGTAAACTCACCCAAGCGAACAGATGTACAGTGAATACAATTATATGCATAACATGGAGGAAAGCAAAATCTTTCTACGGCTCATTACAATCGTGATGTTCATCCAACTGAGTCAAAATGTGATGTACAGTCACTAATATTTATGTGTAAAGTTAAATAAAAACTGTTAAATAAACTATGTAAAAACTTTAACTAATTAACTAAATTTGAGCTTTTTTGTAACTTTGGGACTGATTACCTTGACAACTTTTCTCTTTAAAGTCAAGGAATTTTTACATTTCCATACTCAGAAAATTATGCTCTTTCCAAATTTATAAAGGAAAATAAGCGTTTCTATTTAAAAATATTTATGATGACGTCGCAGCTCTAAAACAAAGCACGATAGAAATATGTCAATGGCAGGAAAAAGTGACACTTAAAGAAATAAAGTTGACATGTCTGAGAGTGTTCTGAGAAAATCTCTCTAAAAATTGTTATCGAATTTATTCCAAACTTTAGGAGCTCACTGTATATCTATTTTATGATGCTGTTTTTTTAAAAAACTTATTTAAAAAAGAAATAGAAAACATAAGGGTTTTTATTAACCCGCTTATCGAAAATATAAATCATCGAGGATCATTTCGATGCCTCACTTTTATTCTTTCTGTCGCTCATTTTAGCGGGTGTACGAAATTTTAGAAGGTTGTGTAACAATTTAATTAGTGCCATCTTCACTAAAAATCTCTGAATGATACAAAAAAAGTATTTATGTAAATACTGGAAAAATGTGCGGCACGGTTTTTGGGATAAAGAAGCATAAATAGTATTTCTTCAACTTTAGCATCTTATCGAATTTAAAAGAATTTAAATTGTTGGAAAGAACTTTATAAGCAATGTAGCCGAAACTCACAGAAGTTAGTTACCACTCAAAAGTACTGATGTAACAATTTTATCAATCTATAAAATTTCCAAATATTTACTGCTATATAGAAGTGGTTTCGTTTTCCATAAATGTTTACATCTTACATTTTTTAAAGTTTACGAAACGTTAATAAATGTAATCTACATTTAATTTTGTATTCCTTCGTAACATGAGGTTACATTTTGCTGATGAGAACGAAAAGTCAAATTTAGCGTCAATCCGTAAAATCTTGAATTTGAAACCATGAGGTTGTTCCAGAAGTCATAAGTTGAATACTCTATTTAATTGAATTGGTCATTGCAAAAACTGCATAAGCCAAGATTTTTTCAAAGTTGCTTTTAGACTTCTATACAAAGTATAACAAGAAGCCTTTTTTTATCACATTTTGGCCCTTCTGAGGGTAAAAACTATGTTCCTCACATGACGGCAAAAGTATCAAAAATGCAGATTTATGCAGTTTTTGCATTGAATTTTATACATTGCACGTTTTATTTATGCATTCCGAAAAATCGCAAGTTCCGGAAAACCATAAAATAATAGAATATTTAAACTAAGTGCGTACAAATATTAATTTCCTTTGTAATAAAATATTCTATTAGGAAATTTGAATTTTAATCAATTTATTGCGCATTGAACCCGATTCGTTACAAAAACTGCGTAAGTCAAGAAACATTTTTTACTATGTTAAATATTTCTAAGACATTTATTATAAAGGAACTAACAACTGACAGTCTAAAACAAATTAGCAAAAAATTTCTTTTAAAAATATGATTGCTTTTATATAGCACAGGTTTTATTCATTCCTGTAAAATTTCAATTCTGTGATGTTGTTTTCGCAAATATTATAATTAGTGTTCATATTAAGGAAAAACAAAAATACAAGATTTTCTAACTCATTTATCGAAAATTTAATTTCACGTAACATGATTATGTTAATCGTGGATCATTTCGATGCTTCAGTTTTATTATTATTGTCTTTTACTTCATTGTGTACAAAGTTTGAAGAAGTGTGTTTACAACTGGTAGCATCTGCATAAAACATTTGTAAATGCCAAAAAAAATTATTTTTACAAGTTTTCTGTATATTCAATTTAAAATAATTGAATTATTTTAAGGAGTAACAATTTGTTGAAGATCTTTCATGGTCGTTGGATTATTATAGTTATGAACACGTTTGGTAAACTAATCCCAAAAATTTCTTGATAAATTGGTTTTTAAATTTGTAAATTATCAAAAATGTATATCTTAAAATTTTGTATTATTTATTTTGAAAATATGTATCTAATTTTTTCATCATTATTTTTTTAATGATTCTGAAACTTTGTTATATCTTGCATTTAAACCATGAAATTAAATAATCCAAGGAAAAATATCAATAGTATAAATTTCAGCAGTGTACATAAATAACAATATTATATCACCTATACTGCGGCACATTAGACGTAATGCAAAGACCCAGCCCGCTAATATTTTTTTAAGAAGCGCTATTTCTTAATTTTACTATCGACTTTTTAACAATAATTAAAAAACAAAATATTAAGTGTTGGGTATCTTTAGGCGCGGAAAAAAAATCTCTTTAATTTGATATTTTTTTTATTCATATCAGTTATAATGGGAAGCAGGAATTTAGAAAAAATCAATTTTCCATGTTATTTCCCTATGCTCAGTTTTCGGCCGGTCACCCGGTATAGTAGAAATAATGCACATTAAAGCTAACACTCATATACAAGATATAAAGGTAGTTCACCTTTCACAGTTTCAATGTTAAAATATCGGTCTAATACAATTTGGGCGCGACCGATTGGGCGCGGAGATAACCGGGCGCAAAGACAATCGGGCGCAAAGATTATTGGGCGCGAGAGAAGATTTATCCATTAATCCGGCAATAACCGATCCTTGGCCACTATACAATTTGTCTATTTCCATTCCCCTATCTGTTTTTGGATCCAATTTGCTTGCATGGTTCGAGAATTTTATCGTGGCTTCGGATCGTTTTTGTTGTGGTTTAACTTCTATTGTATCGTCGTATAATACTGGTCACAGCGGGTTGGGCCCGGTCCTGGGATAGCGGTGTGCTGGTAATTTGTTGTATGAACGACTGTTTACCTTGGTCGGATTATCTCTTATTATAAAAGGCCAAGTCTTTCTTTCTTTCTTTCTGTCTGTCCCACGGAAATACCCGAAGCAAACCGAACGCACAACGTATCATCGGATCAACGTATCATCGGATCAACGTATCATCGTATCAACGTATCATCGTATCAACGTATCATCGGATCAACGTATCATCGGATCAACGTATCAAGGGATCAACGTATTTAAATTTCCTATATAGGTGAAAAATTATGACAGCTATTTCCAAAAAAGCATTATGTGAACTTCCATAATCTATATAAATAAAAATGAATGTGAAAACCTTTGTCACGGCATCACATGATAACGGCTGGACCGATTTTGTTAATTTTTTTTAAAAAGTGTTTGTAATAGTCCGTAGATGGTTCTTACCTAAAAAAAAATTGGAAAAGTTGCCCGGGAAGTTGGAAAATTCGGGAAAAATTGAAAGTGCTTTTTATACCGTCAATAGGTGGCGCGACCTTAAGTACCTTAAGTACCTACAGAAGTAGGTAGGTAATTAAAGTACCTACTTTATTTCTATAGTGAAAACCATTGTCAAGGCATCACTTGATAACGGCTGGACCGATTTTCTTGGAATTTCTTTTTAAATTGTAATAGTCTGAAGACGGTTTTTACGTAATAAAAAATTGAAAAAGTTGTCCCGGAAAGTTGGACTGAATCGAGAAGGCTGCAAGTAACTTATGAAGACATTGCAAAAGGTCTATATAAGCTGCACAGAATAGATTGTGAATCGTAGCTTTTGTTCACTTTGTACCACAAAGTGAATCAATTATCCGCTGGTTCAAAAATGGTTCATCGTTATTGCGCCGATGAACAATACTATTTTTTCATCTATACTATGATTTTTTATCTACAGTGGCGACTTGGACTGATTTTGTTATTTTTTTTTAATGTTCGTAATATATACTCCGAATAAGGTTGTTAGGTAATGAAATGCTGGAAAAGTTGTTCGGAAATTGGAAAATTCGGGTAAAACTGAAAGTTCATTTTAGTTAAATAAGTGATCAACAGATGGCGGCTCTAATTTGGAAGTCATAAAAAAATTACTTTAAAACCAAATGAAAACCACGAATAAATTAATATATTACGCCTGTCAATTTATTTAGTAGCGCTTATAACGGATTTTGGACTTTACATCCGTTATGTTCAACCTTATACATCAATTTGGTTGGCCACTGCCATTTCATTTAAATTGAATGAGATGGCGTTGTGGACTCTGCAATATTTTGGTTATCTGTTTTCCGGAACGCAAGTCGAGCTGCGCGCTGAGGGGACTTGGGGGAAAAATGGCGGACGAGAAGGTCACGTCTTGTGGTCTGTGAAGTGATTTTCGGGGTTGGTTTTCGATTTTGCGGAATATGGTTACGTTTTGGGAGAGTTGCAGTCCGACAATCCGGATATTATATGGAATATGCTGTTTTTCCATCCCAGTAGGGGATTTGATTCGCGATTGGAGGATTGTGGTTTTTTTGGCCGTGCCATGTGTCCCTATCCGACCACCCTGGCCCATAATTCCTGGGAAGGATGTTTATCCGGTAGCATCGGTGAGTAGCACGATTTATTTGCTATTACTTCACAGTACCTGTCGATCGATTGGCCAATATTTTAACAACAGAAGCTCGATGGCATATTTTTTCCCTTGGCCTTTTTAATGTGTTTTATTTTTTATTTATGTGTAACAATCTGGTATTCTTTTTTTGTGCTGCAATTTTATTTAAATAATGGTTGCAATTGATAGATAAGTGACAGGTTACAACTTTCTGCACTTGGTGATAAATTGCAATCTACTACTATCGCACTTTTGCATTCGTCGATAAAAATACCAAGTTTAAGTGTTATGTTTGATAAATGTAGTAATGCTACTTATTTATAGTATTACGTTTTGGTTATTAAACTTTGCTTGGGTATTATTTCCTTTAATTTTATGTCGACGTACTGGTAAATTGTATTAGCAGCAAGACTCCAGATTTATCGACGTAAGTTCAAATTTCATATTTGAAATTTTGTGTCGATACTTTTTTTTTGTGTTTAATTATGATTTTATATTTTATTTTATAAGGCTTCGATGTGTGACCTACATATATACAGGGTGCGACATTGCACCGGGGTTCGCTGCCGCTTGGTTTGGTCGTCGGAGGCTCGATGTGGTTACCATTATGGGATTGTTTATGACCATTCGAGTGTTCCGTCGATTGATTGTGTGGGTGGTGATTCTGAGTGTAAATGTGGTCGCTACTGTGCCGTTCTGGTCGGCTACTGTAGTGGACTACTGTGTTACGTTCCACTGGTGCCATACTAACACCATAAGCATCGACTTTATCATTAAGCCTTTAAGCAATGACCACCGTATTGTTTATTTTTATGTTTATTTTTATTTTATTGTTAAGTTTATTTTGTGTGTGTTTGCAAAGCTGCTTCCTTGAGTTTATCCGAGGCGTTTTTACACGACCCATGGCCCTCGCATACCGACGTTTCCATCGAAGAGCTAGTTGACCTAACACCAGGGCTCCACGCATTTAAAAGCAGAAGGTTCTTACCTCCTGCGTGGACTTTATCTTCTCCAAGCTGCTTCTCATTAGAGCAGTAAGGAAAGATTTTGTATCACGCTATCTATTGATAATATGTTTATATTTGATCCGGTGATTGATATAAATCAGGCAGATAATGCCGGTGTAGCATTACAAGGTTTGTTATTTTTTTTTTAATTAATTTGTAATTTGGTTATTAGGTTTTGATTGGCGACACGATAACCGTTAGTACGGCTCTGTCACATAGTGAGGTTTGATAACGTATTTTTGTTTTGTTCGCCTCAATACTGGGGTGATTTAGAAAAAAATCAAATAAGGAAAAAAGCATTTTGCAAAAATTTACCTCGCGTAGGCGGTTCTCCCAGGGTGAGGCAATTGCTTTAATTCAATTCGTCTGTCGGGTCACCTTATGAAAAACTGAAAGTGCTTTTTTGATTCGACAGTAACAGTCACTCACCAACTAAAGAATAAAATTTTGGTTGGTAATATTTCTAACTGGCATGTAGCTATATAAGATATACTTCATTGCATGGAGTAAAATAAAACCAAAAGATTTAAAACGCTCAAAATAATACTGATAATTAAAACGAACAGAATGCCGCAAATAAGACGGAGTAATTTAGGTCGCAGAACTCGCAATGCTGCAACCCACAGATATATTCGAAATAATCGAACTGCAGTGCAACGCGAGGAAAATGAAATTGAACGGAATAGTGCAAGAAGGCCAAGAAATGTTGCGTTGAATACTCTTCGAGCTACTTTCCGTTACAACGTGACAATTGATTACGGTGCAGACCAATTCGTTGCTATTGGATCCATGAGCGTTGTGTGCCCACATTGTAAGGCATTGAAATACAAAACTGAAGCCCCTGGATTGTGTTGCGCAAGTGGAAAAAGTCAAATTGGCGAAATTGGTCCCCCCACCAGTACCATTGCGCTCATTGGTTTCTGGAGCAAGCACAAATTCCAAACATTTCCTAACACAAATTCAGAAATACAACAGTTGTTTCCAAATGACTTCATTTGGCGCAACAAATGTGGTGCGGGATAATTTCATGCCCACTTTCAAGGTAATTATTACACAATAATTACCACAAGAAGTAGATCAACGTTGTGCACACAACAGTTCGGTGAAAAGACCAATCGTGGAACAACTTCAAACTTTTCTTCATCAACACAATGAATTGATTGCATTGTTTAAAACCGCACTGGACCGCATGCCAACTGATAACCACAAAATTGTAATCAGAGCCGATAGGACGCCTGCGGGAGAACACGCAAGACGTTTCAATGCGCCAACAATTGATGATGTCGCCATTGTCGTCGTTGGAGAAAATTTGGAATCACGTGATATCGTTCTGCAACGGCGAAACGATCAGCTGCAGCGTGTGTACGAAACGCACCGATCATATGATGCGTTACAAGATCCCATCATATTTTGGCAAGGTGAAGACGGTTATGATTTCTCGCACAAGATGGTAAATCCGGTTACAGGCACTGAAACGAGCAAAAAAGTCAGTTCAATGAACTACTATTCATATCGATTGATGGTTCGTGAAAATGAGGACAATCACATATTGAAATGTCGCCGTCTATTTTACCAATATGCTGTCGATATGTACGTCAAAATTGAAACTGAACGGTTGCTATTTATCAGATTGAACCAGACAAACCTCCGTTCTGAAGAGTATATTCACCTTCGAGATGCCATCAATACTGACGGAAACGCACAGAATATTGGCCGCATGACGATTCTCCCAGCAACGTACGTCGGAAGTCCACGACATATGCATGAATACGCTCAAGATGCCATGTCCTATGTTCGTCATTACGGCACACCAGATTTGTTCATCACGTTCACTTGCAATCCGCAGTGGATAGAAATTCGACACGAGTTATTCCCTGGCCAATCACCCATCGATCGCCATGACATCACAGCGAGAGTCTTCAAACAAAAATTGAAATCATTGATGAATTTAATTGTGAAGCATCGCGTGTTCGGCGAAACGCGCTGTTGGATGTATTCAGTGGAGTGGCAGAAACGCGGATTGCCACACGCACATATTCTCATTTGGTTGATTGAGAAGATAAGACCGAATGAAATCGTTGATGTAATATCAGCAGAAATTCCCAATGAAAAAGAAGATGCAGTCTTGCATGAGGTTATTACTAAGAACATGATTCATGGCCCCTGTGGAACATTAAATAACAATTCTCCGTGTATGGTCGACGGAATTACATTTGAAAACTGCAAGTGCTTTTTATATCGTCAATAGGTGGTGCGACAATTGCAAAATTGTAGCTACCCCTGTATTTCGTCCTGGAAAAGTAAATGACATTAGTTTTTACTTTTGTGTTGTTTCGCGATCTGTTCAACAAATTAATGATGTTGCGTTGAATACTCATCGAACTGCATTTCGTTGCAACGTGACAATTGATCACAGTGCAGACCAATCCGTTGCTATTGCATCTATCAGCGTTCTGTGCCCACATTGTAAGGCATTGATAATTAATCATTTAATCCAATTATCTTATTACATAAATGTTTCATTAAATAAAAAAAAACTTTCTAAATTCGAATAAAAAAGTTAAAAACGAGTTGTAATATTAATAGGGCTGAGCAAAATACAATTACATTTGATTTTGTTAATTGAATGGTTGTATTATAACAATCATAATTTGATTTTATCGTTTTGGAAAGTGAATTATTCTATGTTGTATGTTGTGGAATGTATGGAGCTGTTCCTACACGGTAGGAACCTTCCAAATTGCTGGAAATTTCGACTGGCACCATTACATTCCCCGTCGATTTTTGCCAGTTCACCGAATCAAAAACCGAACTCATCCGAAAGGTTTCCCAAACATTGCTCAAAATTACAAAAACCATATTTAGTTGAGAGAATGTGCTATATTGGCTGCGAAAAACATTGATGTCAACGAATTAATTGTAATACGTTTGGTATTTGCGACGACCAAATAAGTCGCAAGGTCATTATGCGGATTGGATCTAAAAAATTCATGTAGGCAAATATAAGAAATTTGGGCAGGACAACGTCTGCCGGGTCAGCTAGTGGATAATGAAAATTTTGAAAATCCTGCTGCAAAGCGACGGCGATTGAATCGTGAGAGAAAAGCACGTACAAGAGCTAATAACACAGAAGAACAGCTTCGATCACAGCGACAAGCTGACGCTCGGTCTCATGTGATACGTCGACAACGTGAAACTTTGGAACAAACTCAAGCGCGGCAAGCTGCTGACGCTCGGTCCCATGCGATACGTCAACAACGTGAAACTTTAGAAGAAACTCAAGCGCGGCAAGCTGCTGACGCTCGGTCCCATGCGATACGTCAACAACGTGAAACATTAGAAGAAACTCAAGCGCGGCAAGCTGCTAACGCTCTATCCCATGCGACACGTCAACAACGTGAAACATTAGAAGAAACTCAAGCGCGGCAAGCTGCTAACGCTCGATCCCATGCGATACATCGACAGAAAGAAAATCGATACCAAAGTCAAGCAATTCAACTCCAAATAAGAGCATTGAGATTTGATGAATCTCACGTTACTCGACACGATTGTGGAGAAATGAATTCAATCTGTCAGTTCTGCGGCTCCAAGAATTTCGCCAAGGAGCGTCCAGTTGATAAACAATTTAACAACTGCTGTCATAAAGGAAAAGTGAAGATTCCGCAACCGCTCGATCAACATGGGAATCTATTGTTATACTAGATGATACCCCGTCCGAGGACGGGCAGCTAGAAGGACGGGCAGGCAGCCAAGGTCATATGGCTTTTGGATTGCACTGAGAGCTTTCCTTAATCTTCATTCAACTTAAGTTACCTTGGGTAGCTGCCCGTCCTTCTAGCTGCCCGTCCTCGGACGGGGTATCATCTAGTCGTTGATATAATAGATTTGAACTCGAATAGGAAATTACTAAGTAAAAATGCTGCGGTTTTAGGTTTGAATGGAAATATCTTAATTTAAAGATTGAAATTGAGTTTCAATTTGAGATTTGATTGATTTAGCCTCCAATGTATCGATAAAATCGAAAAAAAAATACGTAAAGCAAAAGAAGACTCTTGGAGGAAGTACTGTGAAGGGGTGGAAAAAACTCCAGATTGTGCTAGACTCCAAAAAACTCTTCTAAAAGCAAACCACGGAAAAGTGGGAACTTTGGAAAACACATGGGGCGGGTACACCTCCAATGAGGAGGAGACTCTGAGGTTGTTACTTCAGACTCACCTCCCGGGATGTACATCGATACCAATGAACTCTTCCACTGACCACGTGAACCTCGAGTTACCGATACGTCGAGCTCGCAGGGATCACTGGAAAGTTGCGAAAAAAATCATTAACAAAACGAGACTTGCATGGGCGATCAATTCTTTCAAACCAGAAATGTGTGGAAAAAAACTTCATGTGGTGAAAGAGGTCAAGAGGTCATAGAGGGACTAACTTTAGATAACAGGCTGACCTTCACACCTCATGTCCAAAATATAACAAACAAAGAGATACGGGCCCTATGGTCCTGTAGAAGCTTGGTTGGAAAAACGTGGGGACTAAGACCTAAAATGGTACTTTGGCTATATACCAAATTAGTGATACCTACGGTAATATACTCAGCCCTAAACTGGTGGCATAAAGCCAGTAAAAGGGAAAGCATAAACAGGCTAAGCAAGCTACAAAGGTTTGCTTGCCTAAGTATTACGGGGGCAATGCGTTCAACGCCTACCGCATCCATGGAGGCTCTTCTGGGGTTGCACCCACTACACTTAGTGGTAGAGGCAGAAGCCCTTCAAGCAGCATACGGGCTGACAATAAATGGACATGGTAAAACTACTCCAGAAAAGGAGTAATAACATGCTCTGCATGCAATCAGATAGAACCAGCATAGTTAGGGACTTCCGTAAACCTTTCAGGATTATTATACCTGAGAGGGGGAGCGAGGAGACCTCACAAGAGCTGGGAAATCGATTTGATACCATCTGGTACACAGATGGATCCAAAACGGAGACTAGTACTGGAGCAGGTATATGCGGTAGGAGAACCGGTGATGCTTTCAGCATTAACCTGGGTTGCCACGCAACTGTCTTTCAGGCAGAATGAATTGCAATTCTAGCCTGTGCTGAGGAAATTATAAGAAGGGTCTACGCATATAAACGGATCTGTATCATGACTGACAGCCAGGCTGTACTAAAGGCCTTGGAAAGTGTAGAAATACAATCCAAGGTAGTGAAACAATGCTTTGACACGCTGGTTTGTCTTGCGGACCGCAACAGTCTCACGCTGAGGTAGGTGCCGGGACACCGGGGTATAAAAGGAAATGGAAAGGCAGACATCTGGCTAATAAAGCTGAAAATACTCCCCTAATGGGTCCTGAACCTTCCTGCGTGTTCGCATACGCGACCGCTAAGGAAGGGATCAGGGAAATACTACGTAAAAAACACCTCACCTACTGGGAGGGCCTCCCGGGACTGAGGCAATCGCGGATGTTTATCCGGGGCCCCTCAAGTGAGTCCAGGTGTAACAAAATTCTCAAATTGAGTAGAAATCAATTGAGAAAAATTGTAGGACTTTTCACAAGACACTGCTGTCTCAAAAAACATCTCAATAATATGAGGTTGGCTGACGATCCTACTTGTAGGATGTGTGGAGAGAAGGATGAAACCCCACGCCACATATTATGTGATTATCCTGCTTTGGCAGGAGGGAGACTGCGCCACTTTGGGCTTCCATATCCAGAAACCGGAGAGGTAGCAAAAGCACCCTTCGGCTGTATACTCGACTTCGTTGAGGAGACACGGCTGCTGGAATAAAAAACTAGAACGTGGGGCACAATAAGCTTAAGTGTCAGTGTAGTGGGCGTCATAAACCACAACCTGTTAGAATAATATTGTAGAGAATTTAATTAGCTTTAATTTTCTATTAAACTATTTTGTCATAAAGTTCAAAGAAACTTGAGAAATCGGCGAAAAACTGATTTTTGTCTGTTTCTCGCTATACTTAATTTATTTTTAGTGACCGAACCCATGATGATCCCATAATCAAATTTGGTATGCATGCTCAGCACAATTGCACAAAAAAATAGTTAAAAATGAACAAAATAAAAAAACCGTTTTATAAATAGGGGTTGAAATAGAGTTAATATTAGAAAATTAATCCAGTTAGGGGTTGAAAAAATAAAATATTGTTGAATATTTGAATAGGGCGCTCATTTACCTTTCCAGAACATTATTAATTTTTTAAATTTAGACCACTTTGGATAAAGTTACAGTCGTTTTCCTACAAGTCTACATACCAAGTTTTTGACTTTTTGAAGGACTAAAACAAGGAAACGAATGCCTTTTTGGATAAATCCTGAAATTTGTATTTTTTATTTCTTACTAAGATGGTGTGTACCAAGTTTCGTCAAATTTGATGGGGGTCGAGTAAATTCTTCAGTTGATTTGAGATGGAATGACCCAATAATAGAGAGTTTTTGCAGATCTTACGCTAACGGTAACGCTAACGATAAAATCACGTGACCTGGTCCGATATTTTGTTTAACGGGACGGATAACTTTAGAGTTTTTGCAAATTAGCGTAACGTTACCTCGCTATTTTTATAGGTTACACTCTACCGCCTTTTATTTTTTTCAAATTAATAATTAGAATTACCATGGATGAGTTAGTACTTCAATTGTTACTGGCAGGAGAAGAAGTAGATGAAGTTATAGAAGTTATTGAAAATAATATTATCCATGATATGATTTATCGTAAACGTTATTTCGTTCCCTTATTTCTTAAGAAATAGCGGGCCACGGTATTTATTTACCGTCACGGTATTTACTGCACGTGCGCATTAGTGCAAAAATAAGGTTAGCGTTATCGTTACCGTTAGCGTAAGATCTGCAAAAACTCTCTAAATAATAATAATAATCGATAAAAAAAAGTTTAAAATTAGGTGAATTTCGGTTATATATATAGAAAAATAAGTTACCAACCGCAATTAAAAAAGATTCATCTGATAATCCTACGGGTGCCTGATGTAAAACAGCTTTACTCCATAATATCCGAGTTAGTAACGGTATTCTCTTCTACAGAAAAAGTGCACCTAACGGCTTGTAGAAGTTTTTCAACTGAAGGGTTTTTGTGTGTAAAATGGAAGTGTTATCTAAAAGAGGAAATAAGAAATTTCATAGTAACGGCTATTGTTGTCTTTGACAGATTTAGTGGTTATGGAACAAAAGAATTTTGGAGATGTGAAAACAAAAATAATGGTTACAAACGTCGTATCCATACATTGTATGGTGAAATTATTAAGGAATTCCATAATCATTCCCACGATAGCAATGCGGCAAAAGTCGAGAGTGATGTAGTTCGTGGCAAGATCAAAATCCGTGCTGGCGACAATTTGGAGCAAACGTCCCAAGTTATAAACATGTGCCTTAATGAAGCCAATTTGTCACATACTACTCAAGCGGCTTTGCCCAAAATTTCGACTTTGCAGAAAATGGTCTGTAGGAAGCGCAATCAAATCAATTCTGTACCTTCAGCTCCATTGCAAGTAGAAGATCTGATAATTCCTGAAGACTAAAGAACTTTTATAGCGAATGGAATGGCGGAGAATTTCGTATTAGGAGATAGCGGGCCTGCAGCTGATATGCGGAATATTAATATTCGGTAGGAAGAGAAACGTCCATGAGGTTAGTAATATTTTAAATCTATTTTTAAGCGGTGCGTCAAGATCAGGAGCGGGCCGAGTTCAGTTGAAATTCATAAGAACAGGCCAAGGTTTTGAAAAATAAACACTCAAGGGTCAATCACTCTGTATCCCTTTCAAGGTTTTTCCTTGTTATTTTCCTTTTATTATATGTACTGCATTCTTTAGTTTCTATTAGCTCTTGTAAATAATTGATTGCCTTTTCTTTAGTATTATCGTCACACCTACAGACTTTGTTGCTATTATTTGTTTATTTTAAGGGGTTAGGTGTAATCATCGGCGTGAAAGAAATGAGTATTTTAAATAATTTTTTTTGACACTAGTTTAATTTATTTTTTCCACTACTAGTCATATAGGCTATCATTTTTACTTAGGTTAGTCGATCAAGAAGTGACACGTTTTCAACTAGTGGTGAATAAATTTTCCATTATTAACCTAGGTTAATAATGAACAAAATGACATTTTTTGATAACTTTGCGACTATTTTAAAGAAAAATGTTGTTATTAAATGATTTACAATAACCGAGAAATGCTAATTAATTGTATTTAAACTATTTAAAACGCTTTTTTAATGCATTAATTTAATTTTAAAAATTCATTATAATCGAATTAAATGTGACAGCAAGTGACAGCGCCATCCATTGTTAATTTGACGAACCGCGATTTATTTTATTTAATAACCTAAATTTGTCAACAACTGTCAAATAAACTGTCAAATCAACAAAACAAAACTGTCATTTGAAATAAATATTTTAAATTTGAAAATTTTTTTGTTAAAAAGAATTTTAAAAAATGGTAATAAATCTAGTAGTGGAAAAAATCGTATATAAACCACGGTTGTGAAGACCATTATTGCCTCCGCGCCTTATATTCCTCGGTGCAAAGCACCTCGGAATATAATCTTGGCGCTAGGGCAATAATGACGGCCTTCACAACCTTGATATATAATATACTATTATAAGTCATCTATTTTTCTATTTGATCTTTCTGCAATTTCACATTTCCATTACCTTGTTTGCACTTAACAAGACTCTAAATTGCAATAAATACTATTTTTCTACGACCATCGGAGTAATTTTTGCGCGCAATCGATCTGAATTTTTGCATACGCCTTCCCACTGATAATTTATCAGGGGGGTAGTATAAACCGGGAGGGGAGCATTTTTTGCTCAGTTTTTCGATATCTAGCGCCGTTCTCGAGTTATTGCGAATTCAATCAAATACAATTAAAAAGTTAAAAATTTTACATTTGTGTGGTCGTAGAAAAAGTATAGTACTTAACTCGAGTTGTAAAACCATTACACACTCGTGGAATTTACTTCACTCGCCGCTTCGCGGCTCGTGAAGTAACTTTCCACGTCGTGTGTAATACGCTTCTTACAACTCTCGTTACGTAATATACTATTTTGAATTGCAATCAAAATAAAGTTAATAATTCTAGGCCGGTCGAAACCCGTTAGCAGCTACCTGCTTTCGAATGTCAGAGAGCCCTTCAGTAATTGTAGGATATATCGAAAACTATTCATTGGATTAACTTGAAATTTTCAGGTAATAATTTTGAGGTATCATACTTTAAGAAAATGCAAAAAAAAATTCGATTTTTTGAAAATCCTGAGACCCGTAACCCCTTGCGCTTCACATGTGGATTTTTAACAGCTCTTTTCAAGGAAATATAAAATTTTAGTGTATTAAAAATAAGAAATAACTGTGATTGTCATTTCAATTTCGCAAACAAAATAACCTCTCGAGCAAGTCCGCCCCTGGTAAAGCTGGCATAGCGTAAATTAATATTATTTTTTCTCATTTTTTCCCCATTTGTATTACCAAATATATTGCCATGTATTGCTACTGTAAAGATTAAATTTTGACTTATATAGCGGGGAATAATAATGGCACTTAATTCAATTATGCTCCGTCTAGCTATGCACGAAAAACTCAATATTATGGGTCGTAACTTGGGTCCATCTAGATTAATTAAAACATGCATATACGTCACCTTAAACTAGTGATCTTTCTTATAAAGATAACTAAAGCAAATTGAAATTTGTATCTGCTTTTTCTTTAATTTACTACTGCTATGGATAAATTAAATTAAACGCAAACATTGCAAGAACCAAATATAATGTTATTTATTACACACAATAAAATTTTTACCAAGACAAAATATTCGTTTCTTTAAACTTAAACAAATTAAATTTTACAACGTAAAGTATTAGCAACAAATCCCCAAATTAAATTTACGCGCCCGAATTTTAAACGTTTTGTCTATTTATTTAAATTAATCAGTGCGACACATAAAACTCTTACCGAACTAGAATGTTTTTTCCGGAGTTTACCGATGCGGCCGATATGATGTCGCAGTAACCAAGCATAGGAGATTAAGATTGGAAATCAGCTTCGAATCTTGAACCAAAAACCAGGTAGGAACGACCAGTGGATACTTTTCTTCCTCCAAATCGCATAATTAATCACAGGTAAGTAATCAAACCAATTTTCTTTCAACATTCTACCATTCACAAAACCATAAAACATAACCATTAAAAATTAACATCAGCGGTCCCAAAACTTTCCATAAATTTGTGAATCAAACGCAATATCAACTTTTGACTGTATTCAAATTTAATTACAAATAATATCAAAACAATCTCCAAATCCAAAAACCACTTCTAAATTTCTCTTCAATCATCAATAATCCGTCTTTTCTCTGTGACGGCTGGCTCAAGACTCCTAAATCCAAAAACTAATTTCCAAATTATAACAGCACGTCTTGACTCTCCGATGGCTGACTTGAGAATCCTTACTGCTCCCTTATCATTTCAAAATCCCACCAAATTGTCCTCTCCAACTCGCGCATCAACTAATATCACGAATTGTGACTTTTATTAAATTTAATGGAAAATCCTAATTTAACAAATAAACTAAATAAACTTAATTTGTTTTCTCATATTTCATTGACAAAATCAACCACTAATATTTTATCTTTCACAATTTTCTATTATATTTTTAGATTCATTAACGTTTGCATATTCCAGATACTTGAGGCAATAGCAGTTCAACAATTTTCCAACCAGAGAAGATTCAGATACAATCTAATAATTACCTATTATGGTCTTATATTTAATTAATTACTGTCATGAGTGTTTTAATAAATTGACCCAATTACGTCATACCCCCCAACTCTTATAATCAGAACATGACAATATGTAATAATGGCGGAAAAATTTGGTGGAGTTCATCCTGTGGCATACGCTCTCTTGCCAAATAAGCAAACTGGAACTTACGCCCGAATGATTGCTTTACTGAAAAATGTGCAACCGAATTTAAATCCACGAAAAATTTCAATTGATTTTGAATTGGCAGCCATTAACGCTTTCAGGGAAGCATTTCCACATGCTGAAATTCTGGGGTATTTGTTTCACCTTACTAAAAATTTGAAAAAACATTTGGGTGAACTTCATCTAACGGGCCGATACAATAACGACGCTGATTTTGCGCTACAAGCGCGTATGATCACGTCGTTAGCGTTTGTTCCAATAGAAGGGTTAGATAACGCAATTGAGCAGTTATCCTTCATATTGACACCTGAACTAGAACCGTTATTACAATGGTTTGAAGATTCATATGCAGGACGTCCAAATCGTCGAGGGAATGGAAGGAGGCCGGCAATCTTTTCTCCAGATTTGTGGTCAGTATATAATCGTGTGTTAACTGGCACCGATAGAACAAACAATCATGCTGAAGCGGCACATAGACGATTAAAAACAGAGCTTAAGTATGGATCACCCAAACATTTGGAAATTAATTTCTAGCTTAAAAATTATTCAACGTGGGGAGAGATGTGTTTTATGAACAATTAGTTACCGGCAACAATCCACCTATTAAGAAAAGAAAATACTTGGAGGCTGATGCGCGCATCAGAAATCTACTAGAGGATCACGCCAATAGAAATATTATAGACTTCTTGCGGGGCATTTCCCTTAATTACCAAAATGAATCCATGATTAGTTAGGTACTTTATTAATAGACATTTTTATTTTATTTGTAATTGTTGGAAGGAATAAACATTTTAAAAACATTTTCTTTAAATTTTTAATTATAATTTTTTTTATTGTCTAAATAAACATTTCTAGATTTAGTTAATAATTTACAAAATTGTTATATGTAAATAATAGTTTTTAGAAAAAAAATTCTCACAAGGGGTCGTCCATAAATTACGGCACGCTCCTAGGGAGGAGGGGGTTCCGACCCTTGTGACGTTGGGGGCGGGGGGTTCAAAAATTGTGATGTCATAAATATAGATTGAATATTTTATTATAAATATTTCAAAAAAACTATTTTTTGAGCTTTTAAAATTTTTTCAATTTAAAAAAAAAGTTTGAAAAGATTAAAAAATTTAAATATAGTTGGTATTAAACCGTCATAAATCTATTAATAAATTGTTATAAATCAAAATTAAACAGATTGTAAAATACTATATAAGAAGTCAATAATGTCCTTTTTGTTAATTTTTAAGTTTAGTAAAGTTTCTTTTTATTGTAGTAAAGTAAAGTTTCTTTTTATTACAGAAATTTGAAAAATTTGGGGGGGATATGTGACGTAATATTTGGAGAGGGGTCTCGGTTTGTGTGACGACGAAGTGTGACGATGGGGGGGGGGAGTTAAAAATTGCTACAATTGAGTGACGTAATTTATGGACGACCCCGAATCAGTTATAATAATTAATACGTATAATGAATAAATTTTTCCTCGCGCTCAATTGTATTTGCGCCCAATAGTCTTTGCGCCCAATTGTCTTTGCGCCCGGTTGTCACCGCGCCTAATCGGTCGCGCCCAATAGTCGGTTACCGTTAAAATATTAATATTTAAATTTTTTTTCTCTAATCATGTTCGAGTACAACTATAAATAAGTAGTTTGCAGAGAAAAGCTAGTTATCCGTAAATTTTTTATTTGTAATTCACCTTAAATATTTTAAAATTCCTAATTTTAAATAATTCGAAAAGATCTACTAGATCTACTCATTTTATAATTAATCTGATAAGGCGTTACGCTTAAGTACAAAAGTGCTATAGAATTTGATAACAACTGTTGTTTTATACATAAAATATTAACATTGATAATTAAAGCGAAGTGCTATTAATTATCTTCTCCTTAAAATTAAATTTTGGTTTATACAAAATACTTAAAAATGTATTATAGTAACCAACATTTTATATACCTCGTGTTCATTTCAAAAATATAGCCAGTCGAACTTTTTTGTTAGCAAATTTGAGAAATACAAAAATCACATAGATTTCAAAAACCGGGGGGTGTTCACAACCAATATGCTACTTATTTGAATTTTAGGTTTAACCCTATCCCCACCAGTAAACCCTTCTACCACTTCTACCTTGCAATTATAGCTTGACAAAATTGTCGTTCATCCAAGTTGAAAAAGTTCTATTTCGTGCACCCTTTCAGGATTTGCAGGTAAAAATGGAAAGAATCACGTTGGCAGTGATAAACATACTCCTCCATCACTTAAGATAATAAAACAATTTTATAAATTGTTTTATGGTAGAGTATGGTCTGAAAGACAGGAAATAGGTTGCTGCGAAAAGGATTTTAAGAGGTTAATTGAACGAAGGTGGTGGAAGGGAATAGTTGATTTGGAGGGTAGAGGTAGTTTTTTGAAGACATTTACGTGTGTATATCAATAAGAAAAGATGGACAGAAAAGATTATGTCTCAAGAATGTATATAATTATGTAGTTTTGTATTTTGTTGTTATGTATGTATTTATGTCAAGGTTATAAAAGTTATTCAATATAACAATATATTAAAGCGATCTCCGGTTGTATTTTATTAAAACCATCTGGGTTATGCCTCCCTCGTCGACTAACCGAAGGGTTGCGACAATATTTATTCAATTGGCTAATCATTTTGGTCTGCAGGACCTACTTGTATAACGTGGGCTCCGAACCACGGGAAATGTACTACACTTCATTTCTAGAAGGATTTTCTTGGCAAAGTACCTCGGTGGTTTGCCATTTCCTGCCGAGGAGAGACGGTCAGAATAAAGTGCTTACACTACCTGGATTCGACCTGAGCGTGTCGCATTAGCAGCAGACGCACTTAACTGCAAAGCTGTCACCACCTCTATAATTTTTTTTTTGCATACTATCCAATATAAAATAATTCAAATCATTTACTAAAACTTTCAACTTTCAGAAAAATTATCTAAATTGTTAAATTTCAAAATATTTCTTGATCGTTCGATTATGAATATTTCATAACTGAATCTCAAAAATGTCCTAATTTGATAGCCAAGTTGAAAATATCCTAAAACCACATATTCCAAATTTTTACTACTGTAATAGAAGTAGTTTTGGTTTACTTTACTACTCATAATTTACCCTTTCTAAGGTTTACAAAACTATTTACTTTAGGTAATAAATTTAATGTAAATTACAATTTAATTTTTTACGCTTTCATAATGCAACATCTGTTTATATCTTGTTAATGAGCAGAAAACTACACCGACCCATACATATTGCCGTGTTAAACTACTGAAAAAAAATTTAATTTGTATAGCGGGGAAAATGTACGGCTCTTTTTTTAACTGCTCCGGCCAACTCAAAAATTAAGACTCTTATAAGGGCGAAAAAAATTAGGTTCAGCGGAGTTGCAAAAATTACACTCCACTCTTGTAAACAAATCGCAAATGATTAAGAAAAATTAAATATCATACACCTGGAACTTACGTGTACTCCTATGCTGTGGAAACTTATTACTCAAATCAATAAAATTCATCTTCCACAAACTGTTTTTATTCATTTGCAAAACTTAAGAAAGAAACAGAATTATGCATAAGAATAATCAACAAATCAAGCTTACAAATGTTTAAATACCTAATCTAAAGTAATATATCCCCAAAATTAATTAAACTGTTCAATTAACTAATAATGTTTACGATCGCTTTTTAAAAATTTTGCACTTAAATAATTCTCAGTCTTACCGGTACAGAAAATTATAACACTTCCAATCGTCGTAGGGAAATCCGAAGTTCTCGTATGCAATCAGCTGTCAGCATCTCCAAGGCTTGATTCTGCGTCATTTGCCCAATCATAATTTCCAAACAATCACAGGTAATGATTTAATGATTTTCTCCTTTTACTTTGGAATCCAATTAACCAAAACCCGTCTCCCTCATTCACGGACGTGATCAGAATTCACCAGCCAAATCAAATAAAAATTGCGTCCTCACTCGTTACAGACGTCGTCCAAGTCTTCATTAGCAAACACAACACATCCTCTCCTATCTACGAATTCGGGCAGAGTTTTCAAAATCAAAAATCAATACGTCCTCACTTGTTGATGGACGTGGGGAGAGTCCTCGTTCATCGCTCTTTTTGGCACCATCTTATCTTTCCTTCCCTTTCAAGCAGGCGCATTTCGCAAACTTAACTTTTGAAATTCAAAATTTCTTCAACACAGATCTCTTCACACTTTCCCTAGTTATCTAAGTTCCATCATCTCACTGTTAATTAATGCGTAATCACTTGCTTTAATGCGACCCTAACTATCTACAAATTGATTCACTTAATTTGTTATCTGTTGCTTTGACCAAAATGAATACTTCGTCACAATACTGTTTTTGATCCTTACACATTTGGATAACAGATTATCTGGTCAACGAATTCTATTATTTAACGGCTCAATAAATTAAACAAAACAGCTAAATTCAGGGAGTACGTGCAGAGCTCCAGGTATAACTATCAGTAAACTTCAATATTATGACTTTAATTTTATATTATGGTGGATGTAATAATTTGCAATTAACTGACCCTATTTTATATCACCGCAATATCTATACTATGTATGTACGTCCAAAATCACCATCAATGTGCATGTAAAAGCATGAATTTGAAACCATAAAGCTTCTTCCAAAAATTCATAAATGACTATTTTGTCAAATTAAATATTATTAAAATATATTAATAATAAAAACAGGAAGGAGGAATTTTCCTCCCTCCAGACAACCGAGATTGAAGTGACACTTTAAATCTCGCATGCGAAGGTTTTCCCAAGACGTAGCCGTCGCACAAGAGATCAACAGTCGCTTCAATCTCGAGTTGTATAATATACTATTTTATACATCGGAATAGTGAAACAATAGCGACCCCAAAATATTTGAAATTAATATAATTACAAGGTCGATAAACTGAACCCACGAAACTGATCCAAACTTCAGGTAAACCAAATACAGTAAAATAACGAAAATGGAATTTGTAAATAACTTTTAGAAATTAAAGGAGTATATGTAAAAGTCGAGATTGGAGTGTCTTTTATATATTGCATTACATATGCTAGGTACGTAAGTTAAAACGTTTCAATTAAGACATTACAGTGTAAGAAAATAAACATCTAAGAACTTATTTACAGCATTATATAACATGATAACGAACTGTTAGATGATGCGATTACTCAACAATAATAGAACAAAGTTGTGAGATGAAATAGATATAATTATGTACATATTGCGATGGTTTATCGAATAAAAGAAATTATTATCGAGTTACAGACACGAAAAAACTAGCAGAGTTTCTTAAACGAGGCAGAAGGTTAAATAAAAATAAATATGTTAAATAATTTATATTTGAAAAAAACAATGTTAGTATATAAGGGTTTGTTAATTAGTTAGTTAAAATTGTAAATAATCTTAAGTCGGGATTTACATGTATCATAAATGAACAGGAAGTTATAACAGCGTGATCCGAGGATTCTTAGTTACGATCGGTCGAACCTGTGAACGAAATAAAACAATTAATAATTCGTGACATTCTCAAGGACGACAATAGATAGATCAAAGTTTACTTACCAAGATAGAAAAGCCATTTTGGTAAATCAAGGCGACGAAAATAAAATTTAATTTTTGTTTTTCCAAAATAACCAGGGTAATGGGAAGGTAAACAAAGTGGAGTTCCTACAGATCTCAAAATTCGGCGAGATAAAATCACTAAGTGTCACGACGGGGACGATTTAAAAGAAAGGGTAGATTAAGGTGTTCGATTTTTGTAATATTTAAATTTATAGAATTTGTTTAAAATAATTAAAGGTAAATGTCATCCAATAAAAGATTATTGTTTAAAAATTTCGCATTTATCATTTTGGGCATTTCGCATTCTGGATGTCCCAAATTTTCTGGGTAGTGAGAGAATAATAAGAACCAAAACTCAAAGAACCGGCATCTGAAGGTAAGGAGATTTTCATGCGAGAGAATAATAAAATAAGAGCTAGACGTGAGTAACAATAAAGAACGTAATAATTTCTATTAGTCAAGTAAACACACACAAAAGAAAAATATCGAGTGTATTGGTATCATACCCGCCAGTACATCGCAATATGTAACATAGTATTTGTTACAAAAATATTTTATTTGCAATGGACTCAATTTTGTAGATTTCCAGGTATGTAGTACGCATTATGGTGGTGAATACTTGTGCAAGTTACTTCAAAATTTTTACTGCACATCGGAAGTAATTAACTACATAAATTGTTTAAGAACTAAGATACTAATAGTATATTATAGATATCTCATAAATTGGCTAGAACGATATTTTGGATGCCTTCCAAATGCTAGAAAATAAGGAAAATAGCGGAACACATTATTCTTTAGTGATATCACTGAACACTAAAAGCACACATTCAATTGCATCTATACAGATAAACATTTCCTAACGTTTGAAAACAGTCGAAAATTATATTGTCATAGTATTCAAAAAAGCAATGACATATTTTCTCAGCTACCAAATCATCGATCTACTACGTACTGTTGTGTCCATCAATGTTTGGCTGTTGCGGTATTAAATTGTTTGTCGTGCAGTCAGAGAAAATATAGCATGCAAAAAGTCATCAAAAACAATTTATAAAAAATGTTATTATGTTAGTATAGTTATTATGTTATATTTAAAAAAAAAATGTTAGTAGGCAAAATGTTAGGGATGATAAAAAACGGGTAACCATAGCAATAAAAGGTGAATAAACAACTGTGATAAAAAGGCAAGACGTTATCAGACGCAGGACCGATAAAACGTGTTAAAATCTATCTATAAAAATCTTGAGAAACAAGGATTTTAGTCGCGGGCAAGTGAACGAGAAAGTGCGTGATTGGAATAAATAAAGTCGTTTATCAAACGGCAAACCGTTTACCAACCAAGATAACCAAGAGTATATAGGCCTGAATTGAGTTAATGCCGAGTGGAGTGGATATTTAAAACAGGAGAGGAAGACAAGAGCTGTTTATTGGTCAAGATAAGCGCTGTTTATTTGGATACAGAAAGAAGGTGTAAGGCGAGGGGTGACTAAACCCTGCATCAAGAGATAAATAGGAAATTAGGATTGTGTGGTGCGACCGCGAATACAGTGCGTGTGCGTACAAGAAGAAAAGAAAAGGTAACTTTAAATCTTTGTTTATTGTTTATGTTTGTCGAGTTGCTATATTGTTTCTGTTAATTGTTTATGTTAATTTTATGTTAGTTGTTCATTATATGTTCTTAAAAATTAGATTTGCGTATTTTCTTTGACTGTGTGATCAGACTAATTCCACCGTAAAAGTCCAAAGAACCTGCAGCCTGAGATTAAGAGCAAGTCGTGTCAGTACCGAAATCTGTGAGAAGCTATCACAGATCTTGAAGTTCACGGTGGACATAGCAGTACATACTATTATATATTATATAATAAGTATGTATAAAATATTATATTATAATATATTATATTATAGATAATATAAATTCTATTTAAGTTTCCGTATTGTTTTGGAACAAATTCGATAAAAACTTTTAGAGAGATTTTCTCAGAAAATCTGCGGACACGCCAACCTAATTTTTCTAAATGTCTCTTTTTTCGGAGTAAGAAAATGTAAAAAATCCTGACCTTGAAGAGAAAAATTTTCAAAATAATCAGTACCAATGTTACAAATAATAAGCATTTAATCAATTATTACTTCATAGCAAATTATTTGAACAAAAATAAAACATGATAAAAATTTGTTAATGGTAAATTTTCTGAGAAAATCCCCCTAGAATATTTTATGGAATTTGTTTCAAACTTTACGAACTCACTGTATTATGTTTTTCTAATTGATTGCTTATAATGTCTTTTAATACTAAACACTTTGTTGAATATAATAGGGTCAGGTCAATATATTTATATATTTACATTTCGTGTACACCAATCTAATTTTTGATTGTTTGATTTCGATTTATTCCTGTCGAATTTAAATTTGGATTTACACAGAAAAATTCCCAGGTCGTATTTCTATTTAAGCATTTTTCAGCGTTAAAGATTAATCAATTTTAAGTAAAATTTTATTTTTGACGAGAAAGATATTCTAAGAAAGATAATAAGAAGATAAGGAGAAAACAGGTGAAAAATCAACCAGAGCCCCTTATGGATATGAGTTCCATTATCTTCCAGAGCTCCAAAATTATTTTACCTTCGGTCACGACCGGTTCTCTTATTTTCGAACCAAATTTTGATGTTTGCTTTAAGCTTCTCTCGATTTGAATTGATTTCTCTTGAAAAACGGCATGGGCCCTAAACAAGTAACCTGTTCTTACAATTTAAAGCTTTTTAAAGTGTTTTTGTGCTATTCGAATTATATTTGTACAGACATGAAAATCAACATTATAATGGTCAACGAAACCATTTTTTTCATTATATTGACGCTTTTCAAATAGTCTTTGATCTCTTAACCTTTGCATATAAAATATCAGAAAATTAATTCTGAAGTTTCACGATTGTAATTACAATTTCAAAGCCACGGTAATTCGATTTCTGCATGGAAAAACTGAAGACTTTTTAAAAACATAGAAATGATGAGAGTACAATTAATAATCCGTAGATAAACTTTCTTTTTGAATCATATGTAAAATACTTAAATTTCTGAAGGAATAAATTACAATTTTAGAGAGAAAAACTATGGTAGATATGCTTTAGTCAAAATCTAATTTAAAAAATTCTATTTTGCAGTTTAAGTTTTTTTCAAATTATTTATTACTAAACACTGGAAAGCGGCCAAATCTTTTGGTTTTTCACCGCCTATTAACTATCGTATCTACGTGCGTACAAAATTTCAACTTTCCATCTGCACTACTAAAAATGAAAATAATAGTGGAAATCTGGTTAAAATTTGATTAAAGTAACAGCAAAAGGAAATTCCGTCGTAAAATTGTACGACTTAGTTTAAAAGGTTTTCAGAAAGCTGGGTCTTAAAACTTCGAAGCTGACCTGTACTTTAAACGGTTTGGGCAGCATGGAGTAAAAATCTTTAAAAGCGAGAATCGTCTTGTAAGTTTAAACGATTCTCGCCCCTAATGGAAAATCTTGTCTACAGTAGTAAAAGGTAAAATATCTGATTTTTGACATTAGGATGAGTTACCTCGTAATGTAATTTGTAACTTTCGTTGTATTTCCTATGTCTATTTTCGTATTTCATCTTGCGCTATTATTACTTGGTCGTCGGCAAAATTGAGATTGAATAAGTACTTATCTTCTATTGGTACACCCATGCCTGCGCAGCTTCTTCTCCACTGTCCCAAGACATACTCTAGGAAAATATTGAATATTTTTAGTGGTCGCCATATAATGTAATATAATATAATCAGATAATTTGCACCAATTAAATTTTTTGCGGTTGGTAATTATTAATTACTATAATTATTAATAACAATCAAACTTTTCCATTCCATTCGAAACTTTACTTCTCTATAATGTACGGTCCATTTTTGAGGTGGACCAATCCTTCCCTTTCTCTTTTATTTACAACTTAACTTCACTAACCACATCAAGCCACTGCTATGGGTAAAATAAATAAAAAATTATTTTTTCACATCAAAGTAAAACTAGAAAGTCCAGACAGACGGACAGACAGACGGACACGGAGCCAGATCATAAGGCTTCTTGCTATACTTTGTATAGAAGCCTAAAAATGGACGATATTGAAAAGATTAGTTCATAGATCTTAATTTTCTGTGCTAAACTGAAGCAGATGTCCTAAAGAAAAGATTTTCTAAGACCTTGCTACAATCCTTATACAAAATCAGACAATAAAAAATTTTAAATCTACTACAAATCCAGTTAATAGAAACTACGGGAAACGTAGTAAGAAAAGCTTTCAGATGACGTTATGTATTTAACGAAAAATGACTGACGCGATGGAAATTGTTGCCTTTTGTACGAAAATTTCAACATCAGGGAAAAAGTTAATAATTATTACTAATATGAATTAAAAAACCAAGTTAGCAAAGAATGGTTCTGACGTGCCTGTTCTTTAATCGTGTACGAAATTTTAAAAGGTTTCGTTACAGCTGATGGCATGAGTACCAAAACTTCATAAATATTTTAACCAAAGTATTTTATTATTTCGAAAAACATTATATGGTTTTTAAAAAATTTTAAATGAAGAAGTCATCATCATCAACCGCGAATAAAATATATTGATTAGATATCTCGCATACTTTATTAAATAGCTTCTGCAATATAACTCAAAAATAAAATTGTAAATTTTTAAGCAAAAATTTAACAAATTATAAATATTCAAGATTTTGAATATTCAATAATTGTGTTTCATTCCTAAAATGGTTTTATCGAATTATTTAAAAGTCGACTCGTACAATTTATTATTAAATAATGTTTAATCTCCACGTATTAAAAATTAGAATGCTATGATTAACTTGTTAGTTGTGAATCGTTTTGATCCGCTGAGTTGAGTATTTTTTGTTCCTATTTCATTCAGCATAAAATTTCCGGAAGTATCATTTCAACTAATCTCATATGAATTTACGTTAGAAATATTTAATACAGCAATATTTTAAAGATAAATAGTATTGTGGTTAAAAAGGCAATAAATTAAGTTGGAATGAAGATATAAAAAAATTTGATCACGTCTCAGACACCTAAATGAGAAGCTTTGCGAACTAAAAAATTTATATTATTCAAAAACACATTCTAAATTGAGTTTATAAATTTGTGCTGTGCAACTTTGGTTGTAATGCATTCGACTACGTAATTATGAGCACTTCTGGTGTTGTGCTCATGGACACTTTAAAATTGTTTATTTAAATCGATAAAGAATGACCGCTGAGGATTATTACGATCTAGTAATTGAAACGTTGCCAGATATTATATTAACATGCACTTACTGAGTCTAGACATATCAGGAAATTCATGTAAATGCATTGTAGTTATACGTAAATTACAACATACAATTTTTATGTTTTTAAATTAAAACAATCTTATCGCTGCACTTGCAAAAAGTAATTTTTGTTTAATTTATTTATTTATGTTAATGAATCAATCTACCTTGTCTATTGCCTCAAAGAGCTAGCCAAAGGGGCAATCCATAATTTAAGACGGTAGCCCTGAGTTAGACCGTCTCATTGCACCTATTGTCTCCCCAGATTTTTCGGATCAAAACAAAAAAAATGTTGTAAAAAATCTTTTATCCATACAGTTTAATCGTTATATGGTAAAACTTGCTCAGATTATCGCGCGTTTTGTTTATAGGTTTTGCACTTTTTTGATTTCTGATTTTTCCAGGGTTCTCTGATTTTCAGAAGTGCATAAAATTATATAGGTAATTAACTTGGGAATAAAATGGATTTAAAATCTTAAACTAGCACACACCAGATTAAATCCATTCCTTTATTTCCATGTACCGACTTAAATTAACGTGCTCGTTTGAACTTGGATTAAGAAATGAGAATTGGTGATGGAGTTTTATGATGAAGACAACCTGTACGTTGTTAATTCGAACTTCTAGCATCGCGAACGTCGGCTCTATATCAGGCAATCTCTGGAGAGTAAGACGAGATATCACATTCTAATTCGCACACATCTAATAGCAGATAGAAAGTTTTCATTCATTTAGGGAGAGATGCTATCAATTAAATCTGCCACTACTAGGACAAGATGGCTCCGTACTGCTGAACACTGATGAACATCAGTGCCATGCCCCACTGCTCTTAACTAAGAAAGTTTGGTAGGGGAGCAGCAAAAATTTGCATTATTTTAAATTAATCACCAACGGTCACCCATCCAAGTGTATACAACTAACAGCTTTGCTTGACGTTCCTTTAATCTAATGACTGTACACACATTTGCATTGTGCTACGTCGCTCCTCTCTAAAAACTTATGGCTCCTGATACATACGAAAATAATGATAATTAATGGAATTAAATGATACCATAAAGCCTGGAACTTCCCCTACTCGGACGCCAGGTACAAGAGATAGGCGGAATACCGAGGCAATGTTAAAAACAATATGAGAGATTATTATAATAGTTAATTTTGCATATGCAACAAAGATTTAACATCAGGCAACTGGTCAATGACTGAATGGTATTGATATACAAACCACGGGCAAACCAGTATGGCAATTAGGTGTACAAACTCCTGAAAGTCAGTAGAAGTTAACGGAAGTTAGTGGAAATTAGTAAAATTCCTTTGAAATCACATCAAAGCCATTTTAATAATTTCAATCAGAACAAAAATTAATTAAACATTTATCTTAAATAAGAATAAGAAGATGTTTTTAGAAAAAATTCAAATTCAAAATTCAAGGGCATTGAAAAATACCCGGTAAGTTTTCGAAATCAGGTTCGGACTTGTACAGAAATGTGCATTCAATTTTCGACTGAACCCTCAACTTCTTGAGGGTTTTAAACAACTTTTTCTTAATATTCCTTGTCGGCTTCTCCCCCCAATACCCAATGAGTTACCGTCGCAAATTTTTTTTTGTGAAATTTAACAAAATTCGATCGGTTACCTTTACCTAATAGTCAGATTTTTTTATGGTAACTAATTTCCTTGTAATTAAATAATGAAAGTTAAATTAAGCAAAGTCGCCGAAAACAGCGTGTGGTAGCACGAAGTTGTAAGATTGCAATCGTGTAAAATGTATTTAGATGCCACAGTCGCACCATTAATATTAAAATCGAAAAGAGTATTCGAAAAGGAAATATTTATTTAAAAACAATGTGGTATTTTATCGCGCATTTTTGTTTTTTTTTGTTTTTTTTTCAAATTCTTACATTCTTTAACCAAAATTTAAAAAATTATTAAAAAGTGAATTCAATGAAAAATTATGAATTTAGAAAAGTGCAAGCAAAGTGAATTGAATAATTAGAACAAATACAGCCGCGTAATCGATGTTTCGGTTACATTAAACGCTCATCAGGAAAGTTCGATCAAGAACAAGTAATTAACGATTTATATTAAGAAAACGCCACCGTACTAGATAATTTCAAATCAGTAAGTAACGTATTAAATGAGAATAAATGTATGTTCATCAGACTGAAAGCATAACAACGTGAAATAATTAACAAACCACATTGCAATAAATTTAATTAAGCGCTAAAATGTTTTGCAAACTTTCACAATAACATGAAAGGGCAAAATCAAAGAGTAGATTCAAAAGAGAGGTCCGTAACAGCATTTTTTAAGTTTATCTTATGTGTTGAAAACAGTGTACATAAACTATTAAAACTAGAAATATTCTGTACTGGATTTTTTCGTAGGAAATTAAATTTGAAAAAGTGGAATATTTACATCCCGAACCCAGAAAATGATGCGACCGCATTTGTTTAATTTCAGAAACAGTGTGACGTAGGAAAATTTAGAAAGGCCGTTTTGTGGGATAGGAAAAGGGTTGCCCCCTACATAAAAAACCTTATCAAGAGCTGTCTCTCAAAAAGAGTTCTTACAATAGAAGAAGAGGCCCATCCCGTAGGGACATCTGATAGGCCCAACGTTATTGAACCTCATGTACGTTGTAACGTTGAAATCGCGCTCGCTGCGCATCAAAATTTTTGGTAAAATATCGTCACAATCAAACAACAATATTTCTCGTCTTTTTAAAATCAAACTTTTAAAAGTGCATATTTCGTGGTCAATTAAAATTAGAATCAAGTAAAGAATAAACTTCCGTCTTTGTAAATTTTCAAAGTAAAATATCTTAAAAAGTATATATTTTGTTAATATGGATAATACAGTCTAATATTTTAAAGTTAAGACTAGAAGCAACGATATTTTTAAATCGTGTAATATTTTTCCGATGTCTGAAGTTACAAATTAAATGTGATAGTTTTTAGTTACGTCCATCCCAAATCTATACGATTGGAATGATATTTCAAGATTAACGTAGCACACATCACCAAATTAACAATTTTATCGGTCAGCGGTAATGTCTTTATCCCAGTATATTTTCAAATTCACGTCCACCAGTTTAGATACATATTCAACGAATTAGTTTGTACATGTAGGAACTTTAAATTGGGATAGCGATTCTCGATGCAGTTTTATTCAAAATACACACGTGTACCTGTCAAATCGCTTTTGATTTATGTATTTTATTTTGTTATCTGTCCACATGTCGACTTGCCAGACCCAAATATAAAATCTTTTACATTGCGCTTATGGGAGTTTTGCAACAATGTATTGCATTCGCAGATGGTAAAAAACTGATAAAGTAAACCTTTTTGAAGTCGAGAAAGTAACAAAAAACGCGATAGTTAACACATGTATTTCCAAGTTTGCGCGTCGATTTTACATGGATAAAGATCGATGTATTGCTTTTTCACTTATAGTTTTAGCCTATCAAAGATCGAGGTCGAATTTTAGGACCAATAAGGGAACATTTTTCGGGACTAATGTAGTGGGATTTGTCCCCACGACGGTCAAAAACCATATATAAGGAGCTGCAGAGCACATTAAATTTAAGATTCCTTTGGGATCTTCACACCCTGAACCGCTGTCAGTTTGGGTGAGAGATCATGTGAAATCCAAAAACTTGGCCGGAGGCTATCTCCGACCGTCGAGTCAACGCTTAGTATAAGCGGATTTATAGTGTAATTGAATGTAAAGTTAATTAAATAGATCTTACTGACGTAAGATCTCAAATCATTTAACAGTCAATTTGTGTAACATATGTGAATAGTGCAATAGTAGGTAACAGATTTTTTATCGATAATACGAACTTTCATCAATATGGTGCGGCAGTATTTGAATTAATAATCATTCGTTCAAATAGTTATTTTTAAATCTTTTCGGACATGTTTATTTAAATATTTCAGACATTTTATCGAATTTTAAAACCAGTTTCGGATTGAACAATTAACGCTTTTGTTATTTAAATTTATGGATTATAACC
The DNA here is from genome assembly GCA_932274525.1 of Podabrus alpinus. Lineage (NCBI taxonomy): Eukaryota > Metazoa > Arthropoda > Insecta > Coleoptera > Cantharidae > Podabrus > Podabrus alpinus. The sequence goes on along the minus strand of OW026456.1, from coordinate 44,027,699 downwards.
AGTTTCGGATTGAACAATTCACGCTCTTATTAATACAGTCTTTATTTAACATCATTTTGGCATTATAAACCGGTCCGTCGACCGCTCGGTATGGATAACTTTTATGTCGAACATTTTTTAAGTGTAACTCGCAGTCCAGCTGTTTACGAACCTTTCATCACGTGTGGATATTTTTCCGAGATAACTTTTTATCAAGATATGGAAGTTCAGTACCGGACTTCAATTATTTGTTTCGAGTCAATTAAATTAGTGAAATGTAAATTTCTTGTTAATATTTAACAAACCCGTTCGTGTCATTTCCAACGAAACTCATCCGGCCGCGCGAAAACCGACTTACAGTCAGGTCCGGATCGAGTGAATTCATCGGAAGTGGAAACCCTTATTTTTCGTCATCACCAACAACCCCCCTCTACCGAATCATTCTCGACTTTTGCAACTTATTTATGGTCATCTCGATTATGGAAGAACAATATTATCGTATCTCACACCGGCAAATCTATCTGGAAATTCCGTTTGGAACACATCTGTACCTTATATGTAAGCATTATTTTGATATTTTTAAGCATTATTGTATTTCTTGGTCAGTTTTGACCATTACATTTTACAAACCTTAAGTTTACCGTGAAGACGATCGCAACCTCTTTGTATGTCCTTTTGTGTGTTAATAGTTACTTGGACGTGGTGAAACCCTGTCAAAGAAATCTTTATTCTAAATTGTTTATTGAAATAACGTCACTTTTTGAATTATGTTTTACGTCACATTTAAGTTTAATGAATTAAACCATTCATATTTCAGATTGAATTTTGTGTCATATTTAATATTAAATTAATTAAATTAACTTCAAGTCAATATTTTTAGTGATAACGTTTTATTATTATTCAAGTCAGTTTTTCACATTTGAGTTTTGTAGCATTATGTAGATGTAAATATGATTAAACATGTGTTATAAAATGCCAAATGCCCCTGTATATTTCGTTATTATATCTCTTTATTATTTATATTTGTGTTTTTATTATTGTTTATGTGTTTGTTTATTTAGCGATTATATAAAGGTAAGGTTTAATAACAGCAAGATTTACTATGTAATCCAAAGTGATATCGCATCGATGCTTCATTTGTGACACAGAAGGGATATTAAAAAAATATTATGAATTTATATAATCATCTTAATATACACGTGCATTCTATCACTAAGAATTAGGGGCCGTTCATGTATTACGTAAGACGTTTAGGGTTAGGGGGGTAGCTGCCATCTTATTTTTTCTTACTCGGGGGCAGGGGGGTCAAGACAATTTCTTACGTAAGATTTTATTTTTTTAATTAAATTTCAAATTTTGAAAATTATTTAATCTAATTTAGGTGCTGTTGGTATTAATGTTAATGTGAAACACAATACTATTAATTATTTATTTTTTAGACCGATTTTGGATTTTTCTCGCAATTTTCTTACACTATAAAGTAAATTATTGTTTGAATAACATTATTTTTAATATAAAATAAACATAATATCTTCATTAATTTCACTTTTAATGTTTAATATCTGGCTTGTCATTGGGTAATAATTTATCTTACGTAAGATTAGTGTGGGGGGGGGGGTATACATTTTCTTATTTTTTCTTACTAGGGGGAGGGGGGGAGTCCAAAAGTAGGAAAAAACGTCTTACGTAATACTTTAGTGTAATATATTAGTAAATGTAGTTTTGCAATATTATCACGAAAGAAGTGTAAATATTGAATTCAATTTTTTATATTGAAGTTTTTCAATTTTTTTAATTAAACGAATTTAGATTAATTTATTAATTAGAAGTATGATTAGACGAACTTTTTACTTAATTGTTCTTTAGATGTAGGTACAATAGAATAATCATAAATTACACCAAGAATTAACAATTAAAAAAATAATTGAATAAACTTTTTTTTTAAATAGTAGTCTTTATTAAAAAATATTATTGTTAATAGCAAAAATATATTTTAGAAAGATTTCAAATTAAAAAATATTAGAGAAATAAGTCAAGCTTACATGATATAGACACGTGTAGCATCGGAATATAAAACACGAAGTTTTTGGAAAAACATGCCGAATACTTGAAAAAAATTAAAAATATTATTGTTCATAGCAAGAATACCTATTAGTAAGTTTATAAATTAAAAAATATTAGAGAAATAAGGTATGATTGCATAGAAATTGGAAATTTCTGAAAATGAACCACGTGGTTCCAAAACATTCTTGAAGATTTGATATTTGTTACTTTTTTAATAATACCTATCGTGGATTAATCATTAAATTTAAAAATTGAATTCGGTTTACATAAATCCAAATTTAATAAGAATATACCCACTCGTTTCACCGTTGCACTTGCCACATAATATTATTTGGTTTTTAGTTAGAAACTTATATGTATATTTTAAAATAATTGAATAAACTTTTTTTTTAAATAGTTGTTTTTATTAAAAAATATTAATGTTAATATCAAAAATATATTTTAGAAAGATTTCAAATTAAAAAATATTAGAGGAATAAGTCATGCTTACATGATATAGACACGCGTGAAGCATCGGAATTATAAAACACGATGTTTTTGGAAAAAAATTCCAAATATTTGAAAAAAATTAAAAATATTATTGTTCACAGCAAGAATACCTATTAGTAAGTTTATAAATTAAAAAATATTAGAGAAATAAGGTATGATTGCATAGAAATTTGAAATTTCTGAAAATGAGCCACGTGGTTTTTGAAAGATCTACAACCTTTCTCCACAGCCAATTATTATAACAGAAAAAAACAAGAACATAAACCAGTTCATTAATGTTTTTTGAAGTAATTTTTGAATAAAATTTCTTGGTATATTTATTAAAATTACAGTTAAAATTCTAATATTTTCGCATTATTTATGTAGATAATGTTTTTGTTATATTTTCTAAGAATTAATGAATATATTCAAAAAGTCACTAATACTATTAAAAAATTAAAAATTCCAATTTCTGTATTATAAAAAACTTATTTCCATATTAAATTAAAGTAAAAATTAAAGTACTTCAATTGTATAATTTATTGATATGAAATAAATATATACGATCTTATAAGTAGTTGAACTTGTAATTAATAGTAACAGCCTTTGTGGCCAAGTGGTTAGAGCTGAGAACTATCAACCAGGGACGAAAATTGATGTTGGGTTCGAATTCTGTTCAGGTAAGTTTTATTTAAAAAAAAATTAGTATTAAAATTATGAAATTTACAAATAATTTATTTCCAGAACATTTAAAATTGGTGTAGAATTTCGTGCGATGTTATACCATTAGATAATAATTATACCATAGACGTAATACAGAATTTACATAATTTGAAAATTGTATAAAAATATTTTTTAAATTTTGTTAAAATTCATTTTTATTACGAATATAATAAATTATTTAGAAATCACATTATATCACCAGAGAATCACAAAAGGTCGCATGAGTATAGCCAGCGTATCACAATAGCGTCACAAAATATCGCAATATCACAGTGTGATATCACTGAGGCGGACATTAATACTTGGCTGTGACATCACAGTGATATCACTGCATCAAAAATATTTGTCACAGTGATATCACAGTGATATCACTGCGTCGACTGGGTTGGCTGGCACCGACTCCAAAAATAACAATAATTGTATATTATTGACGTAATACATTAATTTTTATGCTCAGCACTGTAAAAATATACTTCTAATTTCTGTTAAATCTTCTTCTAATAACTTCTAATTATTTTTTACTTTTTAGTGCAATTTTTTTGTAGTGCTTTTTTTTGAAGTCGGTTTTTGTTTTTTTTAAAAATTTTTTTTTACTTTTTAGTGCAATTTTTTTGTAGTGCTTTTTTTGAAGTCATTTTTTTTTAATTTTTATTTTATTTCTTGCTTTTTAGTGAATTTTGCGTTCTTTAACTGATTTATCGAAAGCGAATATGGGTAGACCTACTAAACACTAAACGCGCTGCCCATATGCGACAGCGCCGTTCAAATGAGACAAGTGAAGAAAGGGCGAAACGCCTATCTCAAAGTAGAAAATCTAGATCCAAGACTATTTCAGAAGAGAGTAGTGAACAGCGTGAAAAGAGGCTTTCGCAAATGCGGGCTTACAATCAATAAAAACCAAAATACCCAACCGATTTTGATGAAATTTATATGGGACCAATCTGAAACTATATCCTTTCGAATTGTGAAAAAATTTTGAAAATCGGTTAATAAATGACGGAGTTATGAGGTAACAAACATTAAAAAAAAAATTTTTTAAATACAGCCGAATTGAGAACCTCCTCCTTTTTTGAAGTCGGTTAAAAAGCGGTGGTTTACATTTGTGTGACATACAAAATATAGGAGATGGCTACTACAAGAACCACATGAATTTGAAGCAATCACGTTTGAAACTACAAAATTATAATTGGAAATTTATAATAATTGACAAAGGACATATCAATGGGCGCCCAACGTTGGGAATCTTGTAAAATTGATAAAAACACAACAATTGGCACCGAATTTTTCCTGCCCTTGTGCTGTTACATATCGTTTTTCAACATGGTATGCATAAAAATTTATAATATATAAAAATTTAGAGAAAACACCTCAATTGGCTAAAAGTGGGGCATCTTATAAAATTGATAAAAACACTACATAGGTATACTATACTGAACTGTCGTTAATTATTCAAAACCGAAAATTCGTTTTTATTTTTACAATAACCATAGCAGAAAACTAAATTTTTATCAACAAAACATTGAAAATGGTGTAAAAATGTTACTTTTCTGTAACGAATATTGTGAAAATAAGATGCGTTTTTGGTGAATACCAACAGAACATCGGCTCGGACCGGAAAAAATACTGGAAGATTTATCTCGGCATGCTTTCAGCTGTATGCATCCCTTTGCTAAAACCACCTGTCATCGACAAACGTTTGAGTATTTTTCCTACCTTTGTGCTGTTTTTTTTATTAAACTCCTTAGAGACAAGCAATCTATCTATTAGATAACAGGCTTTTGTTTTGACAGTATAATATTGACATGCAGAGTACTGCTTCAGTAAGCAATCTCGATAAATACACATAAATACAAAATATTTATTTTACGATTGAAATCTTGTCATTAGGTCATCTGGAATGTATCTATTTAATCTACGCACATTACTGTAGTTATTTGTAAATAGCTTAGTTGCAAGAACATTTGGGTGAACTGCGAGTCTTGCACGATATTTGGTACTGTTTATTTCTATATCTTCTTTGATGGAATGTAGTTGTATATCTCGCTGTATAACACTGTTAGGCTGTTGTGCTGTTACATACGAAAATTTCTCAACTCTCAAAGCACACAAAGGTGTGATTTAACGAAAAATTATTCATAAAAAATAATACTTAGAAAAATTGTTCAACACTTCAGAAATGGCGCTGATTCTGAATTTTGAAATCACTTTGTAGCAATAAATACTCAAAACAGATTTAACTACTATTTATACTAATCGTGCCATAAATTCTGTCCCAGTTAAAGTACCTGTAATTGTTCACCCAGGTATAGGGGTTGGGGGGTGGTTTACGGTAATTTTGAAAATGTCCATTCATAGATAGTAAATGTGTATTAGTTGATGTTTAAAGTTCAAACAGTAAATATGGAATGGGGTGTACAAGAAAATCGTGTTGCGGTAATTGCATTACTTAAATGTGGTAAAAGTGCAAGTGAAATTTTTAGTTTGCTAGAACCTTGGAAAATTTCGAAAAAATTTATTTATCGCGCCATAAGTCGATTCACTGAGCTTTCTTCTGTAGGTGATAGGCCAACAAGTGGACGTCCACGAACCACAAGAACTCCAAAGGTAATAAAGGCAGTACGGGAACGAATTCGCAGAAATCCATTACGAAAACAAAAAGTAATGTCTAGAGCAGGGGTGGGCAAAAGCCGGCCCGCGGGCCGGATCCGGCCCTTTTGCTTACTTTATCCGGCCCGTTGAAAAATCCCGCATGCAATTTTTTTAATCTCTTTTATGCGATTTTGTTGAAATCAACAATATTAGTGTGCGTAGTGTACATATAAATAATGAAATATATAAATAATAGCGAGTATTATAATTTCGAACAGTCGTAACCATATCCCTACTTTAATGTATGCAACATACTCTCATAAAGCGGGTGGTCGGCTGACTACGTAGAATTGAACGTGCACTCCTCTCACTCTTCGAAGGATGACAGATCGCAGCACGCATACTGTTTATTTTGATTTGGCACTGGTCGCATACTCGTCATTTCTTTTGAGACTAATGTTTGTTATTTTGCAAATACAATAATAAATTAAAAAAGTGGACTTTTTGTAAGTAAAATTTTAAAACATTGGTTTTATTTTATTGTATTAATTAATGTTAAATGCCTTTTCTAATACCTATGTTAAATGCCTTTTCTAATACCTATGTTAAATGCCTTTTCTAATACCTATGTTAAGTGCCTTTTCTAATACCTTTGTTAATTGCTTTTTCTAATACCTTTGTTATTTGCTTTTTCTAATACCTTTGTTAATTGCTTTTTCTAATACCTCAATGGGGTCCTGCATCTTTCTTTATCTTCTTAAGCACAGGGCCCATTGTACCTGTACTTTAGTGCCTAAGCAATAAGCCTGTTTTTATTATACGCAATTTATTATTTAATTAGTTTAGGGCTTCCTAGAATGTTTCCATTAGTAACACTTGTGCCTTTGTTAGGCAATTCTAGGAAACCCTCTCTTTCTTTTACCCTTAATATTTTCTTAAAATAAAATCTTTCATTAACTGATTTATTTATGACCATTAATTTAATATAATGGATCATATTTCTTTAAAAATTACGTGACATATTTTACTGGGCACAAATTGTTCGCATGTACACCCAAGTAAGACAATTTATTATTACTATTATCTATTATTAACTGTCAAATTTCTTTGTCCAAATGCTTTAAAATGATGCTTATAGTGTTTTTGTCAAAAAAATTTCTTAGGCAGGGAAAAAACTCCACCCAAAATATTCGCGTGTGCGCAGCGTACGCGGTATAGTCCTCCGGCCCGGGAGACATTTTGAAAATTTCATTTTGGCCCGCTCTTAAAAGTATTTGCCCACCCCTGGTCTAGAGAATTGAAAATTTCGAAAAGAAGTATGTCTCGTGTTATAAAAGAAGACCTTAAACTTGGGGCTTAGCGTCGAATCACAGGACAACGGCTTACAGTGGCTTTAAAAGAAATTAGACACATAAGATCAAAAATTCTGTTGCAGAGGCACGCTAGCAATGAACACAGAAATATTTTGTTTACCGACGAAAAAATTTTTACGGTAGAAGAAAAATATAATAAACAAAATGATAGGGTGTATGCTCACAGTTCCAAAGAGGCGTCAGAAAAAATTGCAAGGGTTCAACGAGGTCATTTTCCAGCTTCTGTAATGGTTTGGTGGGGAGTATCTTACGATGGGGTAACTCAATTACATTTTTGTGAAAAGGGCGTTAACACGTCCGCAGTTGTGTACCAAAAAATGTTAAATGATGTGGTAAAACCATTCAATGACACCTTGTTTGATGGTAAGCGTTGGATTTTTCAACAAGACTCGGCACCAGCGCGCAAAGCTAAAACCACCCAACGGTGGCTAGAAGAAAATCTACCTGGTTTCATTCGAGCTGAAGATTGGCCCTCAGGGAGCCCCGATTTAAATCCCCTGGATTACAAGTTGTGGTCTGTGCTTGAAGACATGGCTTGTTATACATTTATACCGCAATTTTGTATCAATTCATCGCGATCGAAGTCAGTGGAGACGGTGTATATGGCCTGATTGTTAACGCGATCAACCATGAGCGATCAACTGCTAATGTAGGACTTTGTGGTTCGACTCCGGGTTTGCACGTAAAAACTTCTTGACCATCTTCGTGTTTAGAAGGGCACGTAAAGCAGTCGGCTCCCCTGTTTGTATGATTTGCCTTCATGTCAATAAAAAACAGGACTATAGACACATCGAATGCCAGCTTAGTAGGCCAACTAGGATAGGTAGGATAGCTAATATTAAAAACCAATTATGCTCACAGAGCTAATTTGAAAAAATTGGTAAATCACAGGCCCCAGACCGAACAGTCCAGTCAAATAATAACAAATTTCGTCGCCTGGCGAAAAAAATTGATATATTTCTTAAATTCTGCACAGATCTTCAGTTAGACATATTATTCAACGTACTAAAAGTCCTGAACGAAATCTGTTGAGCTCCATCCATAATCAATTTTTTGCCTATATCTCGGTAACTATTAGCGATATCGAAATATGTTTCATATAAAAACTAAAGGTTATATAATACATACATTTTTTTCGTATCTATTCTTATTATGAGTATATTTTAACCAATGCACCACACCTACGTTGTTGGTTCATCGTATAAGTCCATTCGCTTCTGGTGTTTTCTCCTAGACCACACCCTCCAATTTTTCTCCTTAGAGTAGGACCTATCCAGCTTGTCTGGATTTCTTAAAATCTATAGTTTGCTTGAATAGCTGCTTGATTAGTGTTAATATCGTTTTAAAGACGCTGATCTTAACAAATCCGTGGGCTTCTATTTTCCGCTATTATCTCAGCTTGTATGTCTTCACTAGTTCCGGGTTTCGTTGTTACCGTTGTGCCGACGTATGTAAAAGTTTTAACTCTTTAGTGATAACTGGGTAAACGGCTACCATGTAAATACCATCGCAATACAAATACCGACCCATACCATCTTAGTGCTAACTTAATGTAAAGATAATGCAAACAGAACAATAATTTTAAACATACTACACAACAAGCTATTTTTGCAGAAATTTGCGTAGTCTAAAGATTAACCGTGCAATCAATGGCGTATAAAATTTCCAATCATTATAGCTATACCCTTGTAGATTGTGGCTAAACAACAATTTTTGTTCTTTATTATAAAAATCCTTATATCAATTCCTTTAGGTACTACAGGATCATTAATCAGGTCATTACCGAACTTTATCGTTACTCAATACTAATTGTTCCTCTATCATTACTTTTAACACCTTACATATTTGTTATTAGTGGCGACACTTTACTTGAATACCAGTTATGTCAAAATACAATGACGTAGTAAGGAGTAAAAGAAGTAAGTAATGATGTGCAGTAACGACAGTGACAGTATTTTCGATTGTGTAAGTACCTAATAGGTACTTCACCATGCAATAAATTTTCATCTGTACTAAAAAGTTTCGAACTATTATCTATGCTAAATTTTTCAAATTTATTATTCCATTCGGAACTTCATACTGCTACTGAATATAATTTAAACCATCCCTCGACTACATTTAATACATAGTAAAGCGGTAACAAGAAATTTGTGTCGAGTCTACATTTTTTTAAACGGCGACAGAAAAAGGTTGAAATTAAATTTAATATTTTAATTTAATAAAAAAAACTCGGGAACTTTGCCATTTTATTGGCAAATTTGACATATTTGTTTTTCTCTTGCTTCAATTAATTATTACAAAATTTGGACTTCGTTTAACCGATATCTAAAGCTTTATGACTATGTGGCGGTCAGTATAGAATTCGTAACAGCAAAGAAATAATATAAAATATATTACTATTTGATAGAGAAATACAGAAACAGACATTATCCGCCAAAAAAGTGCCTATATATCTTATTAATTGCTATTGTATTGTATCATTTTTGATATCTTTTGTGACGGTCGTTCCATCCTTATACGATAGCAGCAAAATCAATTGTAATAAAGTTAATTTGAGCACAATTATTTTGTAAGAAAAAATATTTTATAACAATGGAGAAAGCGTACCTACATAATTGACAATATTAAGTATTTTTTTAGAAATAATGTTTTGTACAGAAATTTAAACAACCCGCGTGTGTTGTAAAAATGTACTCTCTTCCTTGTGGACTAAGGAATTTCCTAATTACGACAATTTAATGTCGAAACTAACTATTAACCACCCCATTTCACTCTTTCAGTTTTATGATTGTCATGATGACAGAAGTAGTTTCGCGTTAAGAAGCTGTTAAAAGCGACAAATAAAATTTTAATGGTCGTTTTAGCCAGTGTTAAATTGTTCTGGATTTATCTTTCTTAACATTATAATTTTAATCGGTGGTGGTGGTGGCGGAAGAGCTGTAAGATAGATTAGGCGAAAACTGATCATAAAATGCACATGAATGTCAATTTTACAGAGATTCAAACTGTGTTATTTTAAATTAATTTAGCCGACACTGACGCTCGGCTTGAGAAGAATTTTCATTAATTATCATATTGAGGTGGATATTCAAACAGTAGAGCATTGTAAATATATTATATAAATATAAGTTGGTCATCTTCAACTTAACACAACAACGAGAATCTCAACACATCTGTAAACTTAAATTAACAATTTTCAGTCGTCATAGTCAACGTCAATGTCAGTGACAAGAAGTACAAATCCTGCTTAAACGTAAACGTTTTAATTCTTACTTTTTTTTATAATTACCAACTTTACAATTAATGGGAGCTTTAGAGTGAAAATATATTATTATAACTAAGGTAACGGATTTTGGGTATGAGGGAAGTAAATCAAACTAACTTATCAACTGCAAGCCGACGTTTAGGACAATTTATTTATCCATGATGCACCATCAGACGTATGTCATCAGCAACTGTTTCGTATGTCGAGTGTCGGGGAACCTGTGTTACACCGATTGTAACGTTCATTCTTTTTTCTTCTCCCTGAAGATGGATAAATAAATTGTCCGAAACGTCGGCTTGCAGTTGATAAGTTAGTTTGATTTGCTTCCCTCATACCCAAAATCCGTTACCTTAGTGATAATAGCGAGGAAGAAATTTGTTATTATTCCAGAAAATATTATATTTGCAAAGGATTCCGATACAATACAGTGAATTTACAGTTTCATTAGAGCCCTAATAAAATATTAGTTATTTACATAAAAGTCAGGAAAATGACATATTACTGACGAGGGGCAATGTTGAAATACGAGGCACTTCGTGCCGAGTATTTTAGAGCTCCGAGTCAAGTGAGACATTTTACTGACATGTTTTGTATTAAATTTTTCCGAAAATCGTAAAAAATCGAAATTTAAAATCGAAATTTTAAAACACTAATTGAACGACATTTTTTGACAATGACATTTGTCTATTTTATTTTGTTATTATTAACCTTACTAATTATTACCGGACTAGTCAGTAAAGTTCAATTTCCCTGCGCGTGCATAAGCAGGGAAATGTTGTTTCAATGACGATTTCCGGAAATAGTTATTTACATGAAAGTCAGGAAAATGATGTATTACTGACGAGGAGCAATGTTGAAATACGAGGCACTTCGTGCCGAGTATTTTAGAGCTCCGAGTAAAGTGAGACATTTTCCTGACGTATTTTGTATTAAATTTTACCGAAAATCGTAAAAAATCGAAATTTTAAAACACTAATTGAACAACATTTTTAAAATGAGCTAAAATCAAGTTTGTCAATTTGTTGACTACATAGTTACAAACAATAGTTATTCCGAAAATTGTCATTGTTACCTGCGTTACTAAATATTACCGGACTAGTCAGTAAGATTCAATTTCCCTGCGCGTAAATACGCAGGGAAGTGTTGTTTCGATGACGATTTCCGGTAAAAATAATTATACTAAAATAAGTAGCAAAACAGCAGATATTCATTTTACTTGAACAAAAACCTGTTTGATTATTTAATATTATTGTTAACTTTTGAATACAAACATTATACTTCCAAAGGATTCTGATATAATTTTGTTAATTTAGGGTCTCATTAGAGCCTTAATAAAAATAAAGAAAGAAAGAATTGTTGTAATAATTAAGCATAATTTGCATAGAAATATAAGAAGAGGAAAACGCAATTTGAATAAGAAATTTTATGTACTAGTTAATGGCTTGAGTGTTATATAAAATTCTTCGGTACACGTTTGTTTTATTCTAATAAACGTTGGTTAGCAAATATGAATGAAATTTAGAGGACCTTTCACGCAAAACAAATTATTACCACGCCACAAAAAGAAATTACTATCGCATAAAGACAGACACATTCATTACTTTTGTTGAATTTTTTCTAACACAAAAACGTTAAAATCTATGCTGGTTTACACAGTAACAGCTCTAAAACATTAAAAGAGTTTATTAAAGTCCAGTTTGTCAAAGTAGGATGAAATTTCAGAAACATTCTGTTTTATGAATCCCTCGATGAAAAAAAATGTTTTATTTATTTAATTTATTTGCTTTGTAGTTAATTAAAAACGTATACGTCTGGTTGATAATTGATAATAACGTGAAACATGCTCTGACCTATCAAATTATTTTTCATATTTTCATGGTTAGAATTTTAGGTCCGTAATAACTTGAGAGATCCTTTTTGATGTATTGAATTTTTTTATTGTTTTATACTAAAACATTAAATTAATGAAAAATTACTGGCTTTACAGTAATTGGATAACATTACATTACAATGACTTTCATTCCTTCAGAAATATAATCACCCCCTTTCCAGGGGTTTTGATGAATCTATTTCAAGAGTTGGATTATTCCTCCTTTCTCTTCTGTTTTATCTATATAAGTTTTCATGCTATATCGCCCTCTCTGCTATATTTCTCCACACCACTCTATCTTCGTATTTTTACCTGCAATTATCAACTCCCATGTTACTCAAATCTCAATCTTGGTATTCCTCTCCGTCTCTCCTATGGCCTCCATTACGTTATCACTCTTGTCAATACACTGTCTTTCCTTCTCATCATATGACCCAACCATCTTATTCTATGCGCCTTAATATATTTTACTATATCCCAATTTTCAATTTCCATCATTAGCTGTTGGTTTGTTCTTATTCTATTTTCTCTTTCGACGGCACCATTTACTTTCTTTAATTTCCTCCCCTCTGTTATTATCAACGTTCAGTTGGACTCCTCTTTAATACTTTTTTTGTAATTGTTCACCGCCGCTCTTCAAAATTGCCGCATACATTTCTTCTCCTGCTGCCTTATTATTTTTCATTTTCCTTATTATGTTGTTAATTTCTTCCAGTGTCGGTTTGTGTATTATTTGATCTTCACCTCTTATGAGGTGTTCTCTGTTTAGTATTCTCTCAAAGTGTCTCTGCCACATTTCTTTTATTATCTCTTTATCGTCTTCAATTATACCCACTTCACTTTTCATTGCTCTTATTGTCTTCATTGTATTAACTTTCTTGTGGTTTTTGATTGCTTTATGGAAGTTTCTTACATTATTGCCTCTGTTCGACTGATTCGTTTTACTTGACAATCTGGTTATTTTCTTATTCTTTCGAATGATATCGCAGCTGGTTAGTCTCTTTTTATAGTTTTCTTTTGCTATTGAACCCTCACTTTCCCGATTCGATGTCTCCGAATACATTTGCTTTATGTTAACAGCTAGAATCACTTAAATGGTTTATCACCTGTGTGTTTACATTAAAGCAGTTTTGCCAAAGCTGTAGTATAGTAAAATTTTTTCACAAGTTTGAACTCTTAATTCAGTAGCACAATCTTCTGTATTGTGTAATTAAGTGCCTTGTAGCATGCAACCAACAGCATTTCTACAAATGATATGAGGTTAAATTCTTATCAATTCGTATTTTACTCACAATATTCCGTTTTATTCTTCTACCTTTCAATCTATAACTACTTCGAGTCACGTTCAACTGCCGATAGCAATCATACTCGTATATGTATACCCTCCTTGTATATGCGCTTACTGCTGACAATAGCGATCAACAGATTGAGGAGTTTCACGAGTCACTCTCTATAGTTGTGAATCAATTCCGGAAGGAGGATATAGATATGGGCGATTCTAACGCTAAAATAAGAAGAGAAAATAGTGCAAGATTCGCTGGTACACAAGAAATACAAGAACAACTGCAGGTGATATAACAAGTCATAAATAAAATTGGTGAAGAACATCTAAAGCAAAACTAAACCATCGATGACAGAGGAAATTCTCGATCTAATGAAGAAGAAGAGATGTGAAAAGAAAAAATTTCTTTTCCAAATCCACATGCTCTTAGATATGACTGTGCATTAGATGCATTCACAACCAGGAATAAAGTCTGGAATACCATATCAAACATGAAAAATTACGGACGGAAAACTCCTGTAAACTGTAAAACTTCTGTAAAGGCAGAGAATATCGCTGCCCTCGAAATCGAGCAACAACTCCGAAGAAGGAATCGATACCTTCCGGATAACTAATTATTAGAGATGAGATTTTTAGGTCGTATAAATGTTCTACCAGAGAGCGTTAAAGGGTTAATTGATACACGGCCCCGTTCGAAAGTTATGCTGTATGAAAAAGAAAGAAAAAACGGGGCCGTGTATCAATTAACCCTTTAACGCTCTCTGGTATAACATTTATACTACCTAAACATCTCATCTCTACTAATTATCAACAACAACCGTATGGACAGGGTCAAGAAATATGCGCATCTTGGGAAAACTGTGGATGATCAATAGAACCATTTGCTGGAGAATAGTTTCGTACAGAAGGAGCCAGGGCAGCCTTTCCAAAAGTGGGAAGATTATTTCAAAACCGTTATCTAAGTCTGCCAAGAAAGGTGGGAGTGTCTCGTAGTTGTGTATTCTTTGTGCCGTTGTATGGGGCAGAGACTTGAAGCCTGACCGATTCATCCAGCAAAAAGCTAGAAGCATTCAAGGTGTGGCTCTATAGACCTACGCTGAGGATCTCCTGAGTGCAGCATAATATGTAATAAACAAAAATATACTGGAACGAATGAATAACGAATGGGGATTCTTAAAACAGGTAAAATTCGGAAACTTGAATACTTGGGTCACATAATGAGAAACAGAAAGAGATAGATCGATAAGATTTAAAAGCGCTACACCCACTACAAGATAATATTACATTACCATATCTTTTAGTGCTGATGCCATTTGAATCTATAAGTGCACCTAAAGCTTTCCGCGTCTTAGCCCGGATCGGACTGGAACGGAGCAATCGTAAGAAATAAATATGCATAGGGATATTGGACAAATATACATTGGAAGAGATAGGACCAAAATATTTCTTCCGTTGATTGCTCCGATCTGGCCTAGTGTACGTGAAGTACAGGCTTTATATCTAAAATTACGGCTTGTCAAACCGGTCACAGTGGATCAAACTTGTCAAAACTGATCGTTTGTAATAAACGATCGTTTACATGGAAAGGTAGATGTTACGGAGGAATTCAAGATCGCGAGTAAATGCGTTTTGTATTCACAAGCTATCTGATTTGCTTTCACACGCTCAGACTTACTTTCGTTCTACCTTAGCACCTACCTGTGTATATAAGTGACTCTTAATGTCAAATTGGGAAGGACTGATGGCTCATGTGAAGTGAGTTTACTCAGCTCTCGTACTCAGCAGTTAACTTAACCTACAATGCTCTACTTGAACTAATTTTAAAAAGTATAATTATCTCTCTTTCTCTCTCTTGCGACTATTTAACTCCCGTTAAATTACTCTATAAATGTGAAATCTTTCAACTTATCCGTTCCTAAATGAGAAAGCGAACCAACCTGTATACATAATATTAAAATGAACAAATTAAAAGAGCAGCACAATTTTAAATATATGCAAGATATCTTTTAAGCTAAATTAAAAATTCAAAACGCTTTGATACGGAAACCCTAACACAAAATTAACAATGAACCAGATTTTCCTTTGAAATTTTCTTGCTACATTAAATATAAAAATATTAAAAATTTTTTATTTCTAATTGATGAAATAATAAATATAAAAGATATCTCATTATTGAAACAGGAAACGAAGATGATTAACAGTTTAACACGTTCTAATTTAATGTGGATGTTTTTCATGCTAAACAAGCTTTTTGGAAATATCTAAGTTATAACTAAATATAAACTGTTTTTATTTTACGGAAAATATTAAATTAATTCTAGTACTTACCACTAAAAAGCAAATTAAGTCCAATGGTTGCGTGTGATTAAAATATCTGTAACAAATAATTAATTTATAATGATTTACCTTATTAAAGTCTGAATATAATTATTATCCTATGGATTGTGATATCAATTTCCAATGGTGGCTTTACTTAAATAACACAAGGGTACTTTGTGTACGTTTTCTAAAATAAACTTGTTACAATAGTTTCTTAAATATTAAGAATCATGTCAAAGAGGTAAGAATATTCCGCAGATTTGAAAAATGCGGTTTTAAAATGTTTGAAAATTCAATAAAGTCAGCAGCACTCCAGGTTGATGTACTACGTCGACTGAAGTCAGCAGAACTATTTGGCAGACGTCCTAAAATACCACTAATATAATTTGCAATCTAAATCGTAAGAATAATTTGTATTCCTCGGATAGCATTAGGTATATTCGACGTCCAAAAAACAAGAAACATGATATTAAATATATCCACTGCAAAGCACGGTGGTAGAAACGTCATGATGTGGGGCTGCTTTTCCCTGAATGGTGTTGGTCCCCTACATGTAATCGAAAGTATTATGGATCGGTTTATATAAGCCGACATTTTTAGGGAACATATTATTCTACCACGTGGTAAGGTTAAAATAGTACCGAATGTATTTAATCTTCATTTTGTCAATAAAGTTCTTTATTTTTTGTTTTGAGTACTTTCTATGATAACTTTATAAGCAAATATAGTATGTCGTGTTTATTTTGTTTTGAAATTTTTACAAATTATGAATCATGGGTTTTTAATTGCATAGTATTGAAGGAATAAATGTTGAAAATATAACACAGTAATGTTGATATTTGAAAGGGTTATCGCAAGAAAATCATTTGTTCATTTGCTTATGGCCGCTACTGTAGATCCATTTACTTATTGTTCTGAAGTTAGGAAGTAAAACCTACAAAGTTTCTTACAATAATTATTCTGGGTTAGTTATTCGATCGAAGTTAATATTTGCTGCAAAACCTCTGAACAACCTCTTTACAACCAAACTCGGCATTATTAAAGTTAACTTAATATTTTCGTATAAAATAAAATAAATCTTTTTATTTTTAATTTACTTAAAGTTCTTTCACTGAAGAAGATTAAGGCGAGAATCACGAGCTATGTATTCAGGCACCCTGAAATCCTATTCATTAACATAGTTTGAAAAGTTTTGCTTTATCGGTTTAATGTAACAGTTCTTGTTTAACACAAACTCTCATTTATCGAAAAATCAATACAAAATTCAGCAATTATAGTTACCTTCATAGTATACTACAAACGAAAACTACAACCCTCAGCACGATTTTTTCAACTTGATGAACTTTTTCAAAGGGAATTCATTAGGAATAGACTTATCTTACGAATGCTAAAAATTTTATCAAGAGGCTCGTTAATATTATTTTATAATTAAGAAGTAAAATTACGGATTCGCGTGTTTGTTTAATTGATGGTGTCGGTCTCTTTAGGCTTTGGTACCTAGGAGAACTCGACTTTCATTTCGATCAAGTTGCAGCTTCTTTTTGTAAGTAAGTATATCAATTATTGTTTGGGGGATAACATGCACAATCGCAAGTTATTAAGTTATAGAATTGTCAGTTTTATTTTGCACCATCCTGTATACTTGAATTTTCACGCTAAGAGATTTTTGACAATAAAATAATACTTTTAATGTAACTTTTTGGGATTATAAAGATGTTAAGGGTGCAGGCAATAATTGACGTGTAATCAATTTTATTTTGTATTAGCTATAATATGCTAGGCATTACAAAAAGCTTACCATGGAATATGATAATAGTGAACCGATCCTGTTTATTTAAAGTGAGGTAAGTTGTACTTACAATTTTGTTGGCATATCGATTTTTGGAAAGTGATCTTCTGTATTTACCTGTTTTATTCTTCCTTTATTTATTTTTGAATTCTATCCATCAATGCAAATAAAATTTTGATCTTTATTTCAGTTTATCAGTTATACGCCATTAATAAATTAATTGTTGCCAAATTAAACAAATAAAATCTAGCTGTTCGTTATAAAAATAAATAAGAATTAATAAATTCTTAAATTATGTAATGTCGACATATAAAAATAACACTGTATCACAAAAAGCGATAATAAATTCTCAGAACAAGATGGACGAACGAAATGGACTGTTCAAATGCACATGAACAACACAAAATTTATTAAATCAAATAAAACTTCTAAATAAATCGACGTAATTTTAAAACTTAATCTTGTTCCTTCCCACGAAATTGGCCAAATGGCCAACCGGTAAAAATTGAAGAAGTCAGATAAAGAAAACAGCCAAACGAATATACATCCCACCCTCGGTGATTTGTAAATTACCAATTATGTCGCTGACTGGCGTACTCTAAAATTTTGGAACACACACAATGCGATGTTTCCGCGTTCACACTACAATCCGGAATCCTTGCTCGACTCTCGCAGCATAGTTCAGCTTAGCGCCGTCGACACTCCCACTTAAAAATTGTAAACAAACAAAATCGTAGCGGGAAAATTCAAACCGTTACAATATTGTTTGTTGGTTTATTTGGTTGTATGTTCCCCTGCAATCCCTAAATCATCAACGAATTTCGATGCGTTATTTTTGTATAAAATTATAAACCCACGGGATGGTATGTATTGTACTAGATTGATGCATTTGGCTGCCACTTTGTATTCACCATGTTGAACTTCTTTAAAAATGATCCAAATGAAGTGAAGTTGAAAATGATTACTCGTTAATTCATTCGGACTCGTCAGTGAATTGGTAGTGTTGTTATCGAAATTCTGCGTGACATGGATATATAAAGGCCAGAAAAAAGTATAAAATAAAAATAAAAAATGTAAAAACTCCCGACAATAAAATATATATTTGTCCTAAATTTTAAAGTTTGTTTTATTAATCGAAACGATTTATTTATTTAAACACCTTTGTTGTTATCGTCAAAGATGGAATTTGTTTTGCGGGGATGTAGAGAGGTAGATTGAACGCATAAACGAAATAAGTTCATCGATGCAAATTGATAATTGAAACAAGATTGTGAAAATTAAACCGTTAGGACCTGCAACTTATCCATGGCTCCGATAAGTTTTTTTATGCAATCCTAGCGTGTTTATCAAGGATTTATGACTACTTCTTCAGTCCCACGTGGCGTTTATTAGTAAATTTACTCCCATGGGGTCATTTAATTCCAAGGGATCATAGTATGAGCTCATAATTATTGACTCAACAAAAGTCTCCATGCTATATTTCATCTTACGTTAGAATTATTTATCGCTTCCTTTAAAGGAATGCGTTATCACATTGCAATGAGATATTCTTTCGACGTGTGCGTTGTATGCCGCCAAAGATTTATATAATTATACGCTCATTCTTTTAATCATACAACCACTGTTATTATTTGTCATGGGATACATTAATAGACAATTTTATAAATTGCATAATTACAAAGTATTTTTACATACACTGTTATCTCTTGCAATGCGTTTTTTAACAGTCACTTCAATTTACATATATACTTTAATTTGTACCTGTTTATTTCAATTTTTGTTTTCAGCTATTTTTTTGTCGGTTATTATTAGTAATGCATAAAATAGTATATACAACTCGTGACAAAAGCGCCATTAAATTGCCTCCTTTTGCCACTTGGTGTGTAATATCCTATTACAATTGAGATTTGAACTCTGAATCCTTATATCCAAGGCTCTAAACCTTCGCCACTAGAAGCTACATCAGAATAACTACCTCAGATAATTTACACATTATCATCAAGGCTTCCCACGATCTGCGGTTCTTCATCTCCGTTGGCATGTAAAGAGATCAAGCTACAATATACAAAATTAAGTACGTTCTAAGCAAGACGCATCATAGTTAAGGTCGAGGTTAACTTCGTTGATGTAAAAATTGATAACAAAGGTTATTTAAATACATCGTCATAATATTATGTTCTCAAAATACTGCAGTCTAACTTGCAAAATACGAAATTTCACCAAAGAATTCAAAATTAATAAATCGAAGTTTGCTCATTAAAACATTTAATGACAGAAAAAACAAATATTAACTATTCTCGGATTGACAACCAAAAAAAGTCTATGGTAATAATTATGTCGTAGCATAGCCAAATGACATTTGGTACGCTAAAAAACCTTACGAGTTCCCGCGCTGTCGACGCAAAATATAAAGGCTAGCCGCTCTTAAAATTTAGGGGCATCGCGATTGTTGCTATAAAGTAACCGAAACATGAAGAAAAGCAGCGGTAACTGTAAATTAGCGCATTATTTTTCACTTCAACGTATATATTACATAATCGATACAAAGTGTTGAGTTTCCATTCTCACAATATTTATTAAAGCTAGGTAATTTAGTTGCGTTTAATTACGTTTTGAATTTTTCATAAAACACTTTACTAATTACCTTATTTTTTGTGTTACTCAAACATTATTCCTTTTTTATTTTAAAACGGAACTTAAAATTATTTTAAACCAATTTAGGTAGTTATAACATAAAAAATTTAGTACTAAAATTTAATATAGTATAATATTTTTTCTTTCGGGAAACATATTAAAATCTTTTTCAGTTGTCTTCATTAAGAATTTACCGGTTTTCAGTGCACCAACTATTACTCCATTAAAATTAATTTATAGACCAGGAAGAAATTCGTTAATTGGGCTGCCATCATGGGCTGCCATGTTGTAATTAAAATAAGTTTAAAAAGCGCGCAAGTTCGTTTATTCGCTGTCAATACCTCATCCGAATTCGAAAATAATAAACTAATTCTAATTTTATAATTGTATAAGGTAAATTCGATTACGCTACGATGGCCGTTTATTATTTTAAATTTTCTGCATTCGAAACGGCGCGGCGAAGTTATTTTCTATACCATTTCAAACTTCATTAACTAATAATTTATTGCTTTTAATTTTACTTCAGAAAATTTATTATTTATTGCTATTGTGCAACAAATATAAATTTGTGTTTTATACGTTTTAACCCTTTCCTCTAAATTAAACATATAAATTTATATTTTTGTCTTAATAAAACCATCTAGTTTAAATAATTTGTTTTATCAGTACTACCTTCCAGCTTACAAAATATTGAGCAATTATATACTAGGGAAAAATAATTTTTTAACTAAACAATTAACAACAACCCCTCAGAAATTTTAAACGCTTGACTGTTTCATATGCAGGGTGAGGCAGAGACCGCCCGTATCAGGCATTCTTTTCAAAAACGGTTAGTCAAGGGCACGATGAGGATTTTACTTTTCAATATGAAGTCTTTCGGCTCTGTAATTTTTGCCACATTCTCGTCATACCATTACAGTGTTGAAAGCTTCTAAATTCGTAAATGTCATTGTTTTAATTTCTAATTTACGTAATAATAATTACAACGTAACTCGATTCAGGTTAATAGTCAAATTAAATTTTAACAGAATCTTATTGCAAGGTGTGCAGAAATACATCAAAGCAAATTATATCAAACAAAAACTTGTAACGGAATTTTGCCATGGTACAAAAAATGCTTGGTTTATACCGCTTAAGGTCATGGAATTCTGATATAGTCGTCAATTCGCACGGATGTTTTAAGAATTGCGCGTTAGAAGTGTTCCATGGGCATTTAGTGACGTAGGCGTTACGTCCGGGGTTGTTTTTCGGAGATTTGAGTTTGTGTCGCAAAACTGCAAGTTTGCGTTGGGAGCGCAAAAATGGTTGCCAAATTTGTTCTATGTACATCGAAAGAGTGTCCGTGCGAGGCGATTGGTAGTTAGGTTACCAAAGTTAGGATGTTGGCTTTGGTATGGAAAATGAACATTTGATTTGGTGACTACTTCACTTCGTCCTGATGACTATCGACACCCGTCAGTTTTGGATGCTTGATTAGTTTTTGGATTATCGCGCTGGGTTTTCAATTGGCAAGGGTAAATTTACGAACTGTCCTCTCCATGGGTTGACAATTAAGAACTCTATGAATATCCATGGGACTAATAATAAATTTAGAATGGTTAATCCTTACTTTTACATCCATCTTCATCTTCAAAATCTTTGAAAATTGGCCAAATTAAAATGGCCCTAAACGTCGAACAATAAAATTGTTTAAATCAGGCCTACACACGGTGTACCCGGGAATATTTATCCCCTTATATTTTACCCCCCGGGGGTAAAATTTTCCTAGGGATATTTTACCCCCGGTAAAATTTCGCTAGTATAATTTTACCCCCCGGTAAAAATTCCCTAGTGAATATTTACCCCCCGTGATAAATATTAAGGGGGTAAAATTTCCCTAGGGAATTTTTACCGGGGGGTAAAATTATTCAAAATATCGTCAGTGAATTTTTACCCCTTTGAAATTAAATAGCTGTTATATAAAAATTTTTATTGCGATTTTGTATCAAATTCGATATTTCACTATGTAAGATGTTAAAATATCCTTCGTGGGTTTTTGACGAAATTTGATAGTTAAATAGTTATACATGAAGAGGTCTCATAGTGCGAAGATGGCGAAATTATTTTATAAGGGAAAATTTATTCAAAAATTACTAGAATTTAATAATTTTTTGTCTACGAGGTTTTTTTTACTGAAACTACACTTTCATAATGGTTAGAAGTTTTGTGTTTCAAATATATTGCCGAGCTTTTGTAATTTGCTTCATCGGAAAGCTGGATTGAGCTAGGAAATCTTAGCCATGCAGAAGGATTCTTTGAAATTTGAGTGTAGCAATATAAATCGGCGCCTATGAGTGCTGCAGTGAAAAATATTTCTACTTCCGTCCCACACTGCATTTGTATCCATTTGCGTGTTTTCCATATAATTTGTTGCGCCAGAAAACCGATCAACCTCTTGTTTTGATTTTCATGTAATCTGTTACAATCTTCCTCACTTGTTCATGCTCATTTTCATTTCCGGTAATGCATAAAGATATGCACCTAAAAAACAATTGCCGTCTGCCTTGACGTCTACGACAGTGTGTGGTGGATGAAGCAACGAATTCCTCGTTGATATAAAATTGGAATTAATGTAATTTCTCAGAAAGTCGTTTTTGCCATTTTTGATTTACAGGACAAAAGCGGAATTTTAATTTTGTTGGAGTGGAATCGATTACTTCGAGAGAAGATGCATCTTCTTCGATAGTAGTAGTATTATCTTGGTCTACGCTACAATAAATTTTACCCAATTCATTACTTTCTCGTGGACTAGACATTTTTTTCTGATGTTTATGATACATTTTTTGTTCTTACTGGATACCTGTTTTTATTATATATAGTATTAGTAGATAGGCTGGTAATAAAAGTTGTAGAGCTGGAAGCTGGACAGACCTAGATGATGGTATTAAATAATTACAGATTAGGAGAATTTGAGCAGCAATCAAGCGAAAGCAATACTGCGGAAGGCGACTCAGGTGTACTTAAAGTGCAAAATAATTTTTTTACCAAATAACTTGCTTGAAATTGCATTAACGTTTGACATAGTGCAATTTTATCGATATTCAGACATAAAGCAATAAAACATTTATTTAACAATAAAATTCCTTCATGAAGGGGGTAAAATTAGTGAACTTTTATTAAATTTTAACCCCCCGGTAAAATATCACTATTGAATATTTACCCCCGGTAAATATTCACTAGGGAAAATTAATTAAATTTTATTTAATTTTTACCCCCCGGTAAATATTCACTAGCGATATTTTACCCCCTTTTATTTTTTACTGAGGGGTAAAATATCACTAGTGAATCTTTACCCCCGGTAAATATTCACTAGGGAATATTTACCGGGGGGTAAAATTTCACTAGGGAAATTTTACCGGGTGGTAAATTTTCACGGGGGTAAATATTCCCGGTTACACCGGCTATAATTTTACATTATATTTGTGGTTGTTGACACGGTGTGGTGTTTTTAAGTGATCAACCTGGTGATTTCTTCCAATGGGAGGGCAGAAAATTTAATTAAAATGGAAACCTAAATTTGCTTATTTGCATGCAAAATAATTTAATTCTAAAAAAAGTTTTATGTTATGCTATTATTTCAGCACATGGGGGGGGGGGCTGGAAGGAATGTGGAATACCCCTCTAGAAAAGTAAAGCACTAATTTCTGGGGGATATTCCAGACCGCCCGGTCTCTACAGTTTCCTATTTTTTAGAACTTCATTTGCAGTGGCAGATCGTGATCTTTTGCAGTGGGAGGGCACAAAATTTGTAGCAAAAAGAAAAATATATATTTACTGTATTTTAATTTACTTCTTACCTTAACAATTATAAATAAAATTCCTTGGATAAAGGAGCGCATGCCATTATGCTGTTTAGACTCTTTAAGCTCTTTAAACCGTCACTGCTCAAAACGAAACATAAATATCATTTAACCAATTAGAACGGCGAACTATCGGTTCAAATGTTCCATTTATATCTTACCATAAATGATATACCTATTAGACATTAGACTTTTCAGCCAACATTACTTTGTTTATAAAAGTGATCATTCGGGACGCGGGAGTCAATAAAATATTTGGGAAGCGAGGGCCAATAAAATATATCGAAAAGATTTTTATTGTTTCATTTCCGACATCTTTATTATCGACATATAAATGTGTTTTGAATCTGTGCCACCGTTTATGGTCCAAGCGACGCCGGATTGTCCAAAATTGAGCGGCGTGATTACTTCTTCTACTTTTATTAAGAAGTCTCCCTCTTAATATAGGTCCAGGACCTGTTCTTCACTAATTTTTGCAATTAGTTCTGTGAGCATTTTTGTTTTTACATCTCAGGTAGCGTGCTAGGCTTGCCTTTCGATGTGCCTGACCCTGTTTTTTATTGTTATGATGGCAAATCATTAACACAGGGGGACCGACGGCTTTACGTGCCCTCCGAAAGCACGGAAGACGATCAAGAAATTTTAGACTGTACCGGGAGTCGAAACGGGGAGCCCTAAGTCAGCAGTTGTTCGCGCTAACTATCAGGCCATGACCGTCGTCGGCGTAATTACTAATTACATAAAAAAATATTATTCTGGGTTATTCTATTTAGGGCGGGCGGCACTCCGTTGTCCTACCGGTACCAGCCGCCACTGTTATCAACCCTTAGTTAAGTTAACCCGCTATCCTCGCAAACCGCCTTGAGCCTAGCAGAAGATAACGGAAATTGATTTCTCTATTTTTTTTTAGTTTACAGATTCGTCTTCCATGACTGGCTTCTGTTGCGGAAGTAGAGGAAAGCATTACATAATAAACTTATCAAAAATACATTTTCTAGCTTACACTTTTAACATTTCTTAAATTTAAAATTGGAAAACCTCAGTCATTGGTCAATTTAACTGTCATGAAATATTCCACGAAAGGGATGGGGGAAACTTCTCAAAGATGCCATTTTCGACCCCGTGCTATTTAAAAATCTAGAGTTTTCCACATTTCGGAACAAAATTTTCAGAATGCCAATATCACCATTCGATTCTTGATGTAAATTTTTGTAATCAAAATTTTTTTCCCAACCCTCTATGACTAACCGTTTTTAAAAACAAATTCCATATACGGGCGGTCTGCCTCACCCTGCAAACAATGATGAAACTCTATAAACATTTAAAGTAATAACTAAATAATAAAAAAGCTCTTAATAAAATAGTCCAGACAACAATTTAGCAGACTGAAATAAAGTAATAGGTTTTTATAGGGCCGTATGATAAAAGTTGGTAGTGTGGTTTCAATTAGAACCAAAATAAATATAAACAAAATGAAAACGAATTACAATCTTGAAAGCTGAAAAATTACGTCGAAACGCTTTTACGTTTCGTTGTAATGAATTAACCCAAAGATTAGACATGATGAAAATAAATTACGACGCATTTTTGACAATGTTCAAAAACTCTTTTAACATGTTTAATTTCTTAAATGGTTATAAATAAGAAAAATGTTAAGAAACGCAACATCACGAATCACGTAATCGATATTAACCATGAACTCTTTATACTATGTATAATTTGAAGACAAACATGAAAATTATAATATAGGTTTACGTGTTCCATCATTAGAAGGGGAAGGAAGTCGATGACATTATTATAGTAGGTATCACCATTCATTACAACAAAATAATACAAGTGGAACGTAATTTCTCTAATCGAACTCGAAAAATATGGAATGCGAGAGTATATTCCAAAGTCGCTAACCCAATTTTATAGATTCCTTTGAATAAATTATGCAAGTACTACGGTACCATTATTTGTTCACTTTAATTTGACGTAGCCACGCACTAAATTTATTATTGAAATGATCAATTAGATTTTCTAGTACTAAAGCTATTTTATTTCACACCTGTTAATGAAAATTGATTAAATCGTTAAATAGAGAAAGGAGTTACAATTTTTCTATGTCGAAAAATATAATTAATTCCAAAACTTAACAATGAATATTTTTAGTAACAAATTGGTAATTTGCGTGGTAACAGTTACAAATATTCATATCATTTCTATATTAAGCAAACCGCGTGGGAAATTATAACGCACTTAAATTGTGTCAAGTAAATTAGTTATACACATTTTCATCAAGAAAGTTGTTTTCATGTATCTACAAGGGAGGTTTACACATAAAAGAGAAATTCAATTTCGTAGTGAAATGTTTTTATAGTCATAACTACGAGAGCTCGAGTACGGCTCATTACTAAACGTGTGTATTATGTCACTATATATATTATTCTACCATTATACATAATTTATACCTTTTTGGCCACTTTGTAGTAAAAGCATTGTCATATTTGAGCTCTTGTGCTTATGATTATATCATAGCCGAAATTTGACTTGTAGTCGTTAATTGTTGAGAAGTTCCGCCTACGTCACCTGTTAGCAATCCATTAGCTCATCGTAAGATAATAGAAAAACTAACAGAATCGTTATGATAAAGTTTTAATTAATCCCATAAATAATAATAATACCAAAAGAATGCTTTTGCTTTCGATAATCTTTTTGACCTTTAATTAAAATTTTCGGGTTTTTTTGCATCTGTTCTGTTGAGAGTCTGGTGGGAGAGTAACACGAGCTTTTACGGGTTAGGAACGGTATATTTTTATAATATATTGAATGGTTTTAAAGATCTACTATACCATGAGCTCAATAATTTAGATGGGTTTTAAAGGACTATGCAAAGTTTTTATTTAGAGCGTAATATGCAGAGCCATTTCTCGCGCATGCTTATTCGACTTGCAGCGCCAGATCGGAGCTTTTCCGGTCAATATTCAGTCGATTCCAGACAATACTTCGAACAGATTTCAGATTAGTATTAATTAGTTTCTTCTTTAAATGTGAATGGGTTTGTAAGGTGATCCGATTCCATTTGGTTAACTTGCGTGTTTGGGAATAACGAACATTTTACGATCTCAAATTAAAATATACATATGTATTAATAAAATTTTATGATACTTGATACGGTTAATGAAATATATAAAACAGTGGTCTCATACGATTAAAATACAATTTAAAAAAATGTTCTAAGCAGATCCTAATGCACGACTAGTTTTCCATGTTCTGGTGTCAGTTGAATTCGTCCAAAACCTTAACAACAAACTGATTTCTGTTTGATTGTTAAACCGGACTCTCCCGAGCATCCCGCATTTCTAAATTACACTCCGATTTTCTAACTGCATGCCATAGAATTTCCGCGGCGATGCTGTCACTCAAAAGTGACGGTGCCCATTATAAGTTAAAACCTAAATAGCAATAAATATAAATATTATGGTCAAAAATAAAATATGCTTTTTATATTTTAGAGAATTTCCTACAAAAATTTAAAAGATCTGGGCAAGCTTAAATTTTTCATTCTAAAATTGGTAAATAAATATTTCATTAAAGGACATCGATAAAAAATATTGATAATTTAGGTTTTCAATGGTTATAGTAATTCCTTCATACGATCTGCACTGAAATAATTGGCTCCGAATGGGTTTTGCGTCGAAGTGGTAGGCACCATATGAATGATACTAAACGGGTTTACGTCTTGTATCGAATCGTTTTAGCGTCGAATTGGGTTAGGGACAAATAGGTATTTCTCCGATTGAGGAATATGCTTAGAAAAATAATATGCTCTCTGCAAAGAAATGCAGAAAAAGAAGGGTTACTTTTTAAACAATGTAGAACTCGGATGACCGCAGTTTCCAGATTTCTATACAGCTACCCTTCTAGTTTGAAAATCTATTGTTAGTTAGTAATTTTGATTGCCAACTAATAATGAAATATCAGATAATTAATCTGTACTAATTATGTGCATTTAGTATTCATAATTTATTATGCATTGCTATATTATGTGCCTTTCCCTTTCCACAAAATGTGCACCACAACACTTTAAATACAAATATTTTATTAACTAATTCTTGTTCTTATCATTATGTCAAATTTAAACACTTTGAGTAATTTTAATCTTTTATTTTAAATTAAAATTCGTACTTCTTCTTCCGGTGCCTATCCGTTTCGGATGTTGGCGATCATCATGGCAATTCGAACCTTATCCACAGCAGCTCTAAAAAGGCCCACCGTCGTTCCCGGTCCTCTTCTTCAATTCACCTTTCCCTGCAGGATCAATTGTAACAATTCATATCGCTGGCTGTTTCTCATTATATGTCCAAGGTATTCCAGCTTTCGCGTTTTTATGTTAACTAGCAGCTCTTTCTCTTTACCCATTCTTTCAAGGACAGTTTGGTTTGTGACTCGATCTGTCCATGGTATCTTTAGCATGCGCCTGTACAACCACATTTCGAAAGCCTCCAGCTTCTTATAAGAGGCTTCTGTTAGGGTCCAAGACTCCACGCTGTACAACAGAACTGGGAAAACATAGCACCGTAACATTTTGGTCTTTGTTATCAGTGACATATCGTGGTATCTAAATAATCTGGACGTCTTTAGAAACGCGGCTCTGGCCTTTTCTATCCGACATTTTATTTCGATGGAGTGGTCCCATTCTTCATTCAACGTTGTTCCCATATAAGTATATTTCTGAACTCTTTCTATATTCTGTCCGCCCACCATCAGTTGACCTGGGTGGTTATTATTTTTCGAGATTACCATGTATTTCGTTTTCTTTATGTTCAACGAGAGTCCATATTCCTGGCTGGTTTCTACTAATATTGTTATTAGTTCTTGAAGATTTTCCATGCTGTCAGCGAACACTACCGCATCGTCAGCAAACCTTATGTTATTAATACATTCACCGTTAATCTTAATACCAAGGTCTATCTCTTCCATTGATTCTCGAAAAATACACTCCGAGTATGCGTTGAACAGCTGCGGCGACAACACACACCCCTGTCGGACGCCCCGTTTGATTCTAATGTTTTCCGATAATTCTCCTTGTAAACGTATGGAAGATGTTTGGTTCCAATAGAGATTGCTGATGATTCTTAGATCTCGATTATTGACTCCTATTTCTATTAATAATCTGGTGAGTTTATCGTGTCGTACGTTATCAAACGCCTTGTGATAATCGATTAAACATACAAAAATATCACAGTTGACGTCCCTGCATCGTTGGAATAGCACTTGTACAGCAAAAAGAGCTTCTCTTGTACCCATCGCATTACGGAACCAAACTGTGTACGACCGATTCGTCGTACGAAAATTCGTACTACAAATTAATATAATTCAAAAAACTGTCGTTCTGTCATCATCAGCAGATAAAAACTTGCTAACTTCAAAAATAAAAATCCAAAATTCCCCAACAATTTATTCAAATATAAAAATTACAATTTCAAACACAAAGTTTTACACAAATAACGACCCCGTTGAAATTATAAAAAAAACACCGCAGAAATTCCCCGGATCATCCTAAATTTGGTATTTGAACATCGTCAGTTTCCACCTAAATTTATTATTATCATACGATTGCGTGTTTTCTTCATAAAGATGAATCATCATTTTACACATGACATTAAACAATTTACAAATTATAATATTTTACTACTTTTCAAAGAAATTTTTCGAGTTACTAAATTATTGTTGTTGACTTTCATATCAATAAATGCTTCTTCTATTATATCATCCCATTTCCACAAAGCATTCTTTCGTAATAACTCCAGCAGAGGTAATGTTTTTGTCGAATAATTCCGAATACATTTTTTGTAATAGTTCATGACGCTAAGAAATCCTCTCAACCTTCTGAAATTTATTGGCCTGGGATAATCTTTAATTCTCTTTAACATTGCTTTAAGTATCCGTTTTAATTTTTAGACATCTATTTTATTTGTGATAGTTCCTAATTTTTTGATGAATGGTTTGGGATTTGTTCTGTCATCAGTACAATACCTTGTTATCTTATCTGCATTAAAACCAAATTTAGTTCTTTAACTAAACTTTTAATACCTGATTGATCTTCTTTTCTAGTTTCTACATTGACAGTGTGCACTTTATTTTTTATTATTTTTATTTTATATTAACTGATCTAATTCCTTCACTCGGTCTTTAACCATGTTTACCTCTTTCTTTTTATTTACAATATTATAATCCATCTTTTCATTGTGGTCTGCATCAATACAAATCTATTATTTCTTATTTTTTTTCATCTTCTTTGTCTTCGTCCATTATTTTTTGTTTTATTTATTTTTTAAACATTTTTCCTTTTGTCCACCTTTTTCCATAGTTCTGTTTAATTCCGTTTAATATTCACTCCAATCCCTCATTAAAATTTTGTACCATACTTTTGCTCAATTTTTCCATCATACTTTCTACTGTCTTCTCCATGTTAATTTCTGATACGCTTTCAATTTCTGCCACGCTTGCGTCAGCTTCTCATTTCCATTTTTAATTTCAATCATGTTTGTTTGTTAATTTAACTCATGGTCTTCCATATTATGTTTTCCATCCAAATTCTAAATTCCATTTTAAACATTTTAATTAATTTTTACTTTCTATTAGAGCAATCAACTCTTCCTCAGGTAGCAGGTTCTAACTTATAATCGTAGTTTTTATTTTCTTATCGCCCACGCCTTTGGTTGCCATATGCTATGTTATGTGTCTTTTATTGTTCTTTTATTAACTAATTCTTATTTTAACCTTACTTAATTGTTAAACACTGAATAACTTTAATCTTTTATTTTAAATCAAAATTTGTACTACAAATTAATATAATCCAAAAAATGTCGTTCCGCCAGCATCGGTTGATAAACACTTCTAACTTCAAAAATAAAAATTCAAAATTCCCCAACAATCCAAATTCAAAAATTGATAATTCCGAACTCAAACGTTTGCACAAATAATGCCCCCGTTGAAATTACAAATAAAACACCGCAATATTTAACTAAATAATAATCAAGCTTTTATATTCTTTTCAAAACACAGCAGTGGCTTGGTGAGATCGCTGGCTGAAAGCTTAATCCATTTATTATATATTATGTACATAACGTAACTAAATAATAATAATAAAGCTTTCCCTTTTTTTGTGGTCGTACTAGATCGCATAAGGCTTATCTCTATAATACTCTGTGTAGATGTCTAAAAGTGTGAAATGTAGCGGCAGGGTAATGATTGAATTTTTGATAAGTGAGAACTCTTAGCTTTATATATTTTTACAGATATAATGATTTAAAAGAAAAATTATAAAAGAATAAATTAAAAAAATAACAATTCGGGGAGCTCTCATTGGCTCCGAATTATGCGCACGGAAGGACAGACACGGAGCCTGATCACAAGGCTTCTCGCTATACTAGGGGAAAGGCTTGTAATTTGACCACCCTTAGCATTTTTGCTCATAACTCATCTTAAAATTGAATTATTTTGGATTCCTTTACACCATTGGAAAGAAGAGGTCTTTAGCTAAAATTTTGCTAAAGATACTGATTAGATTACTCGAAAAAAAAAAGAGTTATGACCATTCTCCCGAAGAGTCGAGAATTGGAAATTTTAATTTTTGGCATGTAAGTTGACCACCCCCTAAAAAGTTGCTGAAAAGTCAAAAAACTTAACTGAAACCAACTGATATACAAAATTAATGATCTTTTATTGAGTTTTAAGTACAAAAGGTAAAAAAAATAAAAAAGAATAAAAAAACATAAAAAGATGAATTAATTAATCATCATCACTTGATGTTATAAAAAATAATTTTACAATGCAAACTGGGGTGGTCATCTTACATGCCACAAATGTGGTCATCTTACATTCTCGACTATTTTGAAACGCACACAAACACGATTATGTTTGGAATTCACTTTGAATCATTAAAATTCAATGAAAAACAAGTTAAGCACATAAATATATTTACCTTGCAATTTGAACGAAAATAATCACTTTATGAACGCACACAAAAATCAATATTTTAATATTTCTCAATTTTGATTTACACAATGTCTACAGGTAAGGAACTACTGCGTCGCGTCTGGACGTTTCTAAACTACAAAAAAATTGCCATGTCAATGAGCACGTGGGCAGTTAAAATTGCGAAGTTGCCATTTGTAGTTTTTTCAAAAAGACTGAGTGGTCATCTTACATGCATGGTCAACTTTCATGCCTCTCACCTACGTATAAAAGCCTAAAAATTGCCAACGACTTCACAGCTGAGAAAAGAACAACCATAAAAAATGTCAATAGTGGAAAAGTCTGAAATTTAAAAAATGAGGTAGATAATATGTTTTAGGATCTTCTGAGGATTTACATTTTTAAAATACATACGACATTTCTAAAAATAGAATTTTAACAATAACAATGAAGTCGAGACAGTTATAATTAACACCTTCACTCTTGAATCGATGACCGAAGATAGGTTTCACTATCGGAAGTGCACACACTCTTTTACAATAAATTGATCTATACTGCTTGGTAATAGCATTTATTTTACTCTTTTAATTTAAGAAGCAAATGCCTAGGGCACAGTGCTGGTACATTGAGAGCTTGAACTTCTTCCAAAAATATTAATCACAAAAGAACAATTTTTAGATTTGTGGTAGACGCCAAAACATACATGTTATATTATGATCACTTTGGAGATATCCATTAATTTTTCTAAACGTCTTCTTAATGAACCCTCACATGGTGAACTTGAAAATATAAAACTAAATTGTGAATTTATTTGATAATGTCTCATTTGTTGCTGGAATGCCAAGACACGCTATATTCAAAACTTGTTATAATAAATTACTATAACTTCAATGGTATGTAATTTTCGAGATCCTTTCATTAGATAGTCGACATAGCACACCCTTTTTAATATTTTATTTTGTTTTAAAAACCGAACTCGTGGAACTCGTTTATTAATTTGTGTGAATTACGCTGGCGTTTATTTTTATTTTTATTAAATTTAACAATAAAAGTGCTTTCGAAAGTTCATCAATACTCAAACATTCATTAATTAAATTTGACGATTAAAATCAAAGTCAATATTATAAATATCTAAACGGTAAATTAACGTAATACATGTTTTTAAAAGCATTCGTAATAAATAAATAGGAAACGAAATTATTAATTTTTATTGCGCTCTAATCGAATTGTAACATAGTACAGGGTGTAACAGAAAACCCTTTTAATATTTTAAAAAAACCACACGATGCTAAATTTATTAATCTTTCAAGAAATAAAACCAATACATTATTATGACCACCCCCGAAGTCTATAGCCTAATCGCATAATTACCTCGACCGAACGCAATTTATCCCATATTCGACAGTAATAAAAGCACCCAAACAGTAATTTTAATTAAATTATATTAAATGCCATTTAGGCCTTATAAACAAACTTGTGTACTTATTTGCAGAACTGTTTGTGCCCCAAAATAGCTTTAACGACTTATAGTTTCTAACAAGTTCCTCTTAATAGCTTATCTTTTTGTTACTAAACCCCGTTTTGTTTAATTTTAAACAACAATTTACATAAATTGTGAAGTTTACCTTCATGTAAAAATCTTACAAGTGAGAAAAAATGTGTACAGTGTTACTTGCTTGAATTAATTCACGCATTTAAGAGCTAATTTTAATTATTTAATTAAATTGCAAAAATATATTAATTTTATTGCACCGGTGCTTATTTAAACATCTTAAAAATATTGCCATTTTCAAGGTTTTCGGTTAATTACTATTGAAAATTGAGAACGGATTTCCACAAAAGTGATTCTTGTCTTGACATTTGCTGTAAATTACATTTAAAATGCACCAATGAATTTTAATTGTACGACTAGATAGTGGAATCTCGTTATATTTTACGCATGAATATTATCGAACATGTTTATTATCATTCTAATCTACATGTTTGACTGTAATATAATTTATGCAGTTTCAAGAAAATTAATGAATTGATTTACGAGTTTTTTAAGTTATCAGATGTATTGATAACAGTTGATATCACGAGAATGCCGTAAAAATATTGATATACCTACATGTTTACACAACAATTTACAAATATAAATAAATTAAATACTAATATGGAAATTAGTATTTTTATTAAACCGACCAATTAGAAGTAATAACAATTGTTCGCTGTAAAATAAAAATTGCGGCAACCCCATACAGCATAACTAATTTTCCGCTTGGTTGAATTGTGAGACGTGTGAAATGCTTTATAGATGAGCTCCCTAACTTAAAACTCTCATGACGCTTCGCAGCCTTCACCAAGCATTACAGCGATACCGTTATAAAGTACTTCAGCATTCGCTGCTGAAGTGAAATATATGGAAGTGTAATAATCATTCATAATTGTCACTGCAAAACCTTTTCTTCATGATTTTATGAGACGAAAACAATTCGTATTAATTCAGCAAAGATGGGTAATATTGGAAAACTTGAATTGATATGGTTTAAATTTTAATTTTATATATTTTGCGCCAGTATTGACACAAGTGTCGACAGATGGCGACTCAAGTAGTGTGCTTAAGTGTTTAATATGGGTACTACATAATATTCTGACTCGTTAATAATAATAAAACGCGGTTTTCGGTTAGGTGGTCACCCTTTTCTCTTTTATTCGCATAAATAGTGATAGTAAAGTTTACAATAAATAAATTCATCACATTATCAGGAGACGCATCCAAATCATCCAGCCAGACCACTGTATTAGATGTTAAACAGTGGAGCTCCTCCAAACTACGGGCAAAGAATCTAGCAGGTCATTCATTAATTATGTGATTGTTTTAACTTGAATATTACTTATATTTGGTTGGAGAAGATATAATCAATTTTAATTTTTTTACATGATATAAAGTTATGTAAAGTAGGTAATTAGCGTTATAGTTGGCTGACGGGGAGCCCTAGATGCGAGGCCCATATTAATTTAATTACTATTAAGGTCGTATAATATCGTTGGAGGCGAGAACCCCGGATATATACTCGAGATTTGATTCTAATTACTTTGTATCTCATAAATAAATTCGGAATGCAAAGCTGATAATATATCCGGTTCCTTTATGCGGTTAATTATGAGGGTCAAACTTCCGGAACTGAATTCCGAACTCAATAAGTGGACAAGTAAGGTCTTGACTATTATTTATTGAATAATAATTTATAGAATAAAGTATTATAACTATAACTAACGGAATTCTACTAAGATCGTTATTTATATTTTATGCAAAATTTTCATTGTATGGAAAATGCCATGTAAAATATTAACCGCATTATTTATAATGGAAATAGGCAAAATAGCAACGTAGACAAACTCGAAATTAACAATTACTGGTGTGTAATTTTGCATGCAAAGTTTTTTTTAGTTTCTTTCATTTGACTGATGAACCACCTTTGTGTTTGTTTATCTACACGAGGTATATCCAATAAACTTGGGGTAATTTTTCAATCGGTTGGTTTTATATTAGTAACAACGTAGAGTTAACTAGGCGACCACGGGGTGTCCCTTTTGCGCTTAGAGATTCTTAGATTAGTTTCAGGTCTGAAATTAGCTTAGCTAATTAAGAAATGGGGCGGGAAATTTAAAATTGATTGTTGTATTACATGCTGACATTTTATAATGCCGTAGTGGTATAGTAATAATTAATATTGTATTAAAATTTAATTATGTTACAAAATATCAGCATATACGTAATATTTGGAAAATTTCAAAACATAAATTTTTAATTTCCACATTTTTGGCATTTCGTTTCAGTGCGTAACGGACGGACAGATACGGAACCAGATTATAATGGTTTTTGCTATACTGTATAAAATATGGTACTCCAAAATAAAAAATACATTTTCTTTCAATAATAAAAACGTAGTAATTAGCAAATTAATAATATATAACAATGTGAAGCGGTATAGGATTAACTAGAAATTTGGAAGCATTCTGATTAGTTCTCAATTATGTAGACAGATACGGAGTCAGATCAAACGGCTTCTTAATATACTGCCTATAGATACCTTAACGTGAAGTGGTTATAATCGGCATGACGTAGAGCAAATGGTCGTCAAACAATTACCCCGTGATTTTTACTTCTAACTATAAAAATGTGCTATTGCACTGGTTTGCAGTAGCATGCTGCAACTGGTATTACGAATGGAAGACTTTTTTAAGAGTTAACAAATATTTTTGCTGGTTAAATGAAAAGAAATTTAGAAGTTGTAATAAATATTAAAATAATTTATTATCAAACACTACGGCGTTGTTTCGCCCTCATTGAGGGTGTTAACGGACGGTATTTACATACAATTTTAATATTGTTGGTACGTTCACAGTTTTTATTAAAATTGGTAGTTTATTGAGGATAGGTAAGGTACATTCTAGGTATTGTAATTACAAGATTGCCTCTCGTCGACTCGCAAAACTTCGTTACTTCCAAGTTGCCCTGTACATCTTCTTACACAAGCACCATGATACAGATAATACTGGTGCTACGAAATTCTAGTGTCTAGAATCCGGCAAGAATTGTTGACACCCAGTGTATGTGTTTGGGTTTTCCAATTTTAGAGCCGTAATAATGGTGGATGGATAACACGATTCCTTTAACTCCGTTGTTGGACGAAGCGTCTGTTGGTATTTTGGAGCGTGCTTAATTATCTGTTAGTCATAGCTTTGAGAAAAACAGACGTACATGATAAATTTTGTCTTCTTCTTCTTCTTCAGGTGCCTATCCGTTATCGGATGTTGGCGACCTCTCTCCTATGTATGTGTTGTGCATTTGTAGTACTATCACACACATAGGGGACCTACTTGTTTAACGCGGGCTCCGAACCGCGGGAAGTGTATACATTTCATCTCCAGAGAGGCTATTCTTGGCATATTACACCTCGGTGGTTTGCCATTGCCTTCCGAGGGGAGACGGTCAGAATAAAGTTTTTACTGAGCCCGGAGTCGAACCGGGCATTCAGCTATAGCAGCAATGCACTTAACCGCTTAAGCTCATTACCATCTCTTTTTCCATCTCATTCTCTCTTCAACCATCTCAAATTTTGTCTAGTGGGTTTTAACTATTGTGCATATTATTTGTCGCCAAATGGCCAACCGGTAAAATTGAGAACTTCAGGAAAATAACAACAAATGATTATCTTCTAAATGCCAATAATCTCATTGACCGCACTGATACTAAAAATTTATGCCTTGATACTTCTGAACGTAAATCCCGTCCACTATTGCCATATACTTCCTGGTTTCGCCACATCCCCACTTAAAAATTTGAAATATACAAAATTGTAGCGGGAAAATTTAAACCGTTAAAACCTTTCACAATATTTTGCGTACGGACAGAATATTTCTAACTACGACGCTGATCCGAACCCAAGTGTATCTGTAGCAGATCGAAGAAATTGCTGATAAAATAAATATTTTTGTATTTTTTGAAAATATTTTTCAATTTAAAAAAGTTAGGAGTTGTTATTAAAAATAAAGTTCTAAAAAAATTAGCAGCTACAGAAACAGGGTGGGGGGGCTGAAAGGTGTAGAAAATTATAAGTAATCAATCAATTTTTATACTCAAATACGGTAAACTTTTGTTTTCCATTTTTCCTTACATTTCGTGCCCTCCCATTGACCAAACGTTACGAGTCTATTGAAAATAAAGTTTTAATAAATTGGCGCTTGTTGAAACCAGAGGATTTTGGGAGTATATGGATCGATCAAATAACCCTTACAGACAACAATAAGAGATGCAGAAGACCGGTAGAAATGGAAGAGCATAGAGGGCAACTGCGAATGAACTATTTGAATCATGTTTCCTCAGTCATGAGAATGCGACTGGAGAGAATTTGAAAACTAAGTTAAAGAAGGTGTATCCATTTGGATTGTAGTTCTGCTTTCATGGCTTATTCCGACTATGTTATTCTCTAACATCTTTAACATCTGTCCTATTTATTTTTTAGTAGTAATAGTATTTTTTTAGTCCCGCATAATAATGGTTCAAATGCCGCCCTGGTTAATAATTGATGGTATATAAGCCGAATGTTCCCGTGATTCGTATATCACGTTAAACTATTGATACCCTATATCTGTCACACCCCTTCTATAATTAACTAGCACAGGCAGGAAAAGCCGGCCATGAACATTATCTTGTTTATTGAATCTGATTCATCAGCTGCATTCGTGTTTGTTTATCTACACATTTTCCTACAATCCTGATAGTAATCTTGCTAAGTTAAGCTATTTGATTATACATATTATACAAGTCATGCAAAGTAAAAACACACCGTATGATACGATTTAATTTGACTGACATTGTAGTTTATAGATATTTTTTCGTATATATAGTTTTTCCATATTATTGGTAGGGCTAAATTTATATTTATCAAATCAAGCATTTGGTACCAAATAAGAAATCTTCCATGAACAATAATCATTAATTCATCTGAGGTAGGACCTTCCCGAACAACTATTAGGAAGCCGAGTAATAAAATTTCAATTTAAAGTTTATAATAGATTTTCAACAGAAAAACACACCAACAACCCGGTTTCGGAAAGTTGAGAAAATTGTTCTATTGAATTTACTTTTATTGGTTACCTTTTTTTATTTTTTATATTGTTGTCAAGATAACATTACTGTCCGACACGTAATGTGGTACGAACACTGAATATGTCGCAAAGTTTTAGAATATACCGATCCCGAATTCCATTTGAGCACCGAGACGCTGAAAGTTGAGAGTTAGTAATGTTACCGTTCGATAATACGAGTATGAAAATGCTAAGAAGACTGATTAAACATTTTTAATAACGTCAAACTTGATTCAAATAACCAACCGATATATTAAAAAATAAAAACGAAATTGACTAACTTTCTTAGTTGGAAAATCCAACATATCGTTCCATTAGCTTTCAGCGTCAGTATTGTGTTGACAAATAATGAAAAGTGTCAACGTCGTTACTCGCATAGCGTCTTAACGCTCGAACGAAATATAGGGTATCTCGCATATATTAATTAGGTTTGGCTTAGAAATGTAAAACCAACCTGTAAGTTACGCTGTCATACAATAGTTTTGTATTAACTGCATTTGAGTTGATTGCAATCGCACGCATGAGGTGATGCTCGGTAGAGACGCATCCTTTTTCCATTATTCCGCTAGGATCCTTATCCTAATCTTTGCTAAAGGTTTGTCAAGCGTACCATCACTTCTATTAAAATCTCATAGAAACTAGAAGGCCAAAATTTGCCAATATCTTCGTTCAACACACCTTAACTTAATTTGCTGATTATGTCAAGTCACAAAGAACTGAAAGAAACGCCTCTCCATTCATAGCAGATTAAGTAAGCTGTACGCTGAAAATTCCGACAAGCACAAAGAATTATTTATGTTAACCCGAAGATTTAGACAAGTCAAGTAAAGCAAAATTCCCACTCAGTTCTCAGTGCATTATTTTATAGACTTCACAACGACGTTATTTTTTTCAATTTTTGAAAATAGCTCCCCCCTTCAGTACAAACAAATGGCATTACTTTGTAGCTTTCATGAACAACTGTAATTTTAAGTTAAAATTTTCAGCACGATTTCCACCGTACTTGAATGATCGTTTCTCTGAATATCTTGAACTTGAACATCTTTGATCAACCCGAAGCGACGGCATAGCATCACAAAGTGTACAAGGTAGACCTCTATACATATACAAGATCTGTTGCTGTTGGAAAACTTCAACAATTAAAAATATTTACCTCAAAAATTTCTTGTTAATAAAATTTTCAACGTGACACTTCTGAAAGATGGCTACACCTGTTGCTGTGAAATTCAAAATAAATGTTCTTATATTTTCACTGGCGAAAGAAAAATAATCTGTACCAAGAAAGAAAAATTTATAGCAGCAGAAGTGGGAATCTTTTATCAGAAAAAAATTTCAGACTACTTTAAAAAATTAATTGATAGTATAAAATCCTTTTGCGTTTCTATAATTTGCACTTTATTACCCACAGATTTATTGTTTAATGGGTAATGGTGTGCACATTCCCAAGCTACCCCTTACGCGTGAATTAATTTAGGATTCCATTCTGATAAACTTACGGTTGAAATAAAATGTAGGTAGGTAATTTGTTATCAAGTTTATCTGAGTTGAAAATTTCATGAAATTATGAAAATGTAAAATTGCAATGTAATA
Source organism: Podabrus alpinus (assembly GCA_932274525.1). Lineage (NCBI taxonomy): Eukaryota > Metazoa > Arthropoda > Insecta > Coleoptera > Cantharidae > Podabrus > Podabrus alpinus. Next base: position 43,987,314 of record OW026456.1, on the reverse strand, counting down.
AATTTTTGAATTCGTGATTAGTAACATTAACATGGTACTCAATTTTACAAGTTACTAGCATATAAAAAATTATTGCTATATTTATCACGTATCAAATTTGCAGTTAAACTAGGGATTTTCTTTATTTAACGGTAATGCGACCATTATGGGGACAGATTGAATAACCACAATGGTTTTAAACGTTATCATTATTTTTATCACGGACATAAAACCACTGCAGTGTAACGAAGTTCTCTAAACCCTCATTGTAAAATTTTAAAAATATTTGAGCTAAATTTTGACCTATTTCGCCATTTAAGTTTATCTCCATCACATAAATTTGGACGAGACAATTAATACTTTCTTGATGGCTTAATGAGTTGATAGTTAATGAGATTTTGTTGTACATTTATACCAACAATGTTTACACAATGGAGAGATCCTAAGCGTAAGATTGGGCAGTCTAAAATAATACTTTTTGCAAATTACCGCAGCTAAAACTTTTTTCTAAAGTTAATTTATTTGAATAAATTGTTCAAGTTGCAAACTTCGGATTTAAAATTTAATTAATAGAAATATTTAATCTTAGTTAATTTTTTACAATGAACAAAGTTAATATCTCTGTAATTACTGCAGAATAATTACAACCGAGTCGTAATTTTAACCTATAAAGTAGACCATTTTGCTAACATAGCTATGCTGTAACGACAACGGCAGCTCGTAAGTAGATAAGCAATGTAGGTTCTGTGTCAACTTTTCGATTTGATTGTCGATTCTATGTTCTCAGTTTAAGATCATATTGAGATCAACACAGTGTTTGAAAATTAAATTATTTATTCTTTGAAATGAAATTTAATGTGAAGTAAACGTTTTTTCAATTAATTTTAAATATAAATCTTTGCATAGTAAGTAATTTTCTTATTTACGAACCGACGAAACCTACGTTAACTTGGTCCTTGCTACATATCGTACTGCATCAAAACATAAGGGGCGTTCTTTCCTGAGTCCCAAACAATCATTTCGATGGAAAAATGTATCTCAAGAAAATGGTTTTGTAAGCAATTCGCCAGTGTGGTTACGAAGGGAATTTTTTTAACAGGACAATAAACAATAAGGATAAATGGTTATTAATGAGTATTTAATAATGGAACATCTGTTTTTATTAGAGCCCACTGTTGGTTAAAAAGCTATAAAATGCGGCGAGGATTCTTCTAGTGGAGTAAATGTTCCTTTACATGGGTTTTTTGCAGTGGCTAATTCTGATGTCCAAATTTTAAATCTTTGAAACTAAAAATAACGGTTTCAATATGAATGTCCAAATAGAAAATGTTTTTCGAATGTGCCTGGAAATGGTAATCGGAATTTTTGCGCTGTCGATTCCGATTTTCATATCAAAATTTTAAAATTCCATATAACGGATTCAATAATACGAGAAGAAATCAAACATGTAAGCTTCATATTTAAAAAAATTGGGCGCTATTGAATCGAACAGAGATCAAAAAGTAATAATAATAATAATAATAATGGAACAACAAACCATAAAAAGGATGAGACCTGAAACGCGGTTGATCGTTATATTCGAAAGTAGAGGGAAGCCATCGACTAGGATTTGGACGCTAAAGACGAAGGTGACGTAGTGGAAAAGTGTCAAGTGGAAATATATCATGGCCTGCACTCATTGGATCAGAAAATTAAAAGATTAAGATTTTTTTCAGAAAACTAAAATGATAAATTTAGCGATTGCACCTGGATCAAGAAAATTGTATGAATAAAAATTTTATTTGAAGTTTTACGATATAGGAAGAAGAAGAACCATAGTTGATTAATTGGTTATTCAATGAGGCAATTTTGGGTAGGGTAGGTGTAAATTGCGCAAATTGGGCAGGTAGAAATAAAAGTACAAGTGTAAATTGCGCTCCAAGCAAAGAGGTCGCCAGAAATCTGAAATGTAAACTTGCCCCTACAAAATTACTGCGCAGATTTGCCCCTAATTACTCATTTTTCCTACCTGCCGAATTTGCGCAATTTACTACTTTTTTCTACCTGCCGAATTTTCGCAGTTTTGAAGTATTTAATTAATAAATATTTTTCGCACACATTTAATAATAAAATAGGATTTTTAACACTAACCTACGCGTCCATGTACACATGTTTTTAACGTACGTTTTTTTTCAACTCCGTTGAAAAAAACACAAAATATGGACTTTTTAAAAGTAGGGAAATTAGCATCGAATATGCCGCGTCCCCCAGGCAGACGCGATGCAATTCATCGACGTTCCCTTCAAATCGCGTAAAATTTTTTCGCTCCGATTTGAATTTTTATTTGAAATTCGGATAGGTGGGGGTGTGATTAGTAGATATTAGTAATAAATATTATCAAAAAAATGGAAAATAACCCGTGTATTGCCGAAGAAGTGAAAAAATTAAATTTTTTTTTCTTCGATTTTTGGGGTGTGCATTCGATAGGGAGGTTTATCCATCGTCAAAACCTACCCTTTCGGGGCGGCGCTCCGCTCCGCGTTGCACCCCATCCAGGGCGCTTTTGACTCTGGTTACTAGGCTAAACATATGAGAAGCGCCTTCGATCAAGAAAACCGGGATCTAAAAAACCGGGAGCTTAGAGACCCTTCAAATAGCATTAAAAAGTATAGTTGCGGTATGGGGCAGTAAACTATAACGTTTCACCCCCAAAATATCGAATAGAACAAAAAATAAATCGATGTTACATGTACGAGAGACGAGCTGCATCTGCCGGTGCGAAATTTTCTAAGTGTTAGGGTCATTCATTCTGCACGGACCGTCAACAAAATGAGCGACGCGCGGAATCTCGTTAAATTTTACATGTAAATTTGCTAAGTTCAAATTCGATTATTTCAAAATTTTGATAATAAATTCTTGCAAAATATTTTGACAATTTGTTATATTAACTGTGTTCTTTAGTGTGTTTTTACCAACCCGAATAATATTAATATTTATACGGGGTTACAAATAAATAAGTAAGTTAATTACAGGTCGCCGTAAATTATCAAATTTTAAGGGGATGTCAAAATATTTTTTAAACCGTGCGCCAAAAAGGCTGGCGCCGGCCCTGTTTTATGTCCAATTAAATGCATAATTTGGTAACATTTACGAAAAATTGACTCGATTTTAACCCGTAATTAAGTCGTTTTTAAATTTCAATAACCCCTAACAACATAAGTAGCTATAAGTAGGTAACCCATTGTTAAAGGGCTGCGAGCGCAGTTTACATTTCAGATTTCTGTGAACCTTTTTCCTCGGAGCGCAATTTACAATAATGCAGGTATTTTGGAGCGCAGTTTACATTACCCCATTGGATATTGGTGAAATGCAGTAAAATTAAATAAATTAACTTTGGGAAGAATAAAATAGTATGATAAATAGTAATCATTGATAAAATTTGATAATGAAAGGATTCGGGATGGATTGCAGATTGGAAATCGATTTGTTAGATGGGTTTAAATTAAAGATGTGTAAAAATTCGAAGATTATGTATTGCAATTGATATAATAATATGGTAGAAAAATGAAGTGGAGAAGAGGTACAATTAAGAAGTTATTGAAGATAATTAAATTATGGATATTGTGGTGTGAAGGAGAGATGTAGTGGTTGAAAGTTATGATTAAATAATGAAAGTTGAAGTGGAAGTAAAGTAATTGGATTGAAAAAAAATCGAATACAAACATCAATGCAAAACAAATTCGGAAAGAAAGAGTATTCAAATGCAAAGTAACGGATATACCACATAAAATCACAGAAAAGGTCTAAACAGGATTAGAAAAATTCAAGAAAGAAAAATATTCCACATTGAGGAGGTTGTTAATTTGTTAAGCCATAGAATTCACAAGAGATTGGGAAGAAGCTGCATCCACCCCATGAAGATAAAATTGGTTAGAGTAATTTAAAATTTAGTTTGAATTTGGATCATGACACCAATGGTGAAGTTTTTAATCAATTTGCAAGAGCCAAATTACCTAAAACCTTGGGAGGATAAGATGCCATAATATTATTTGAATTTTTAATTTATTCTCTTTGTAAAAATTATTTGATAGATTGTATAGGATAGGTGGGGATGACTCATGCAAGCGCCATGAAACTGGATGAATGTGAGTCGCAAAGAGTCATAGTTTTATAAAAGAATTTGATAATTTTTGACGTAATCTCTGATTTTGAATGGAAAGTAATTGAATAAATAAGTTAAAGAAAAAAATGTCATTTTGCGCGACGTAATTTATGAACGACCGTAAGACATTTTTTATCAGTTATCTAAATTTACCAGAGTGGTTATATCCTAATCTTTAAATGGCAAAGAAACATAGTGAACTAGTAGCCGGTTTCACGAACGATAATTTAGACTTCATCTAGATATAATAATTATTAAGCTAATCTCTGATCTAATACTAGCATTTTAATTGTTGCAATAAATTAAAATCACATATTAAACTTAATTATCGTTCGTGAAACTTACTATAAAAGTTATAAAGTTTGAGTTGATCTCTATGGAAAATATTGGCTATGTGGACATTGAATAACTTTCCCCCATTCAAAGTAGGATTCCAAATTATTTTTCAGTAAAATTAGCAAGGTTTTATAATAAACTAAATTTGAAAAAATTTGAAATGACGAAAATATTCATATTGTGTCTCTCTTGATTCGTTATCAGGGTATCATAACGAATCATTTAATACCAAAATTTCAATTTTCGATTAATGTGCAAAAGAAAAGTACTTTTATGGACTCCCGGGTCTGACAGATGCACAACAGATATTTTACCTAGAAATTAGCAGAGCGTGAGGATTTGCTTATTATTATCGTATTTCTTAATAATAAATGAAACGGGGAAAATTATGCTGACTAAAAGTTCAAGTCAATTAAATCTTGAAGAGAACCACGTTTTAATTTTTTTTGAATGGGTTGAGGAAATTAAGCGAAAAGTTAAACGACAGCGGGTGTAACATAAGAAATTCTGCCCAGGCATATTAAATTTGTGAATGTATTTGTATTAAAAGATTTTTTCGCTAAATTTTTTTCCATTTCTACTTAAATAAAATATAATATATTCCAACCAAGAAACAAAAGTTAAAATTTACAAATCATCTTAATAGTTTTTCTAAGCAATTCGGGCATTTTATTGAAAAAGTGAATAATAATTTCTGATATGGAAATTCCGAATAATTTAACGAATTCTAGTAAAATTTTAACAATAGGTACTTTTAATTATATATTAAATTTCGATTAACATTTAACACTTTTAAAATTCGGAAGTTAGTTAATACTTAGATGCTTTTCATTGTCTCCAGGGTCACAGTGCAAGCCACAGAAGTGAAACTTTGTTTTGGTATGACTTGGCAACTTTCCATTACTCTAAGGATACCTTAATATTCATCAACAAAAATAACATCGAATTCGTGTTAAATATGTAAAGGATCCTTTCAGTTATCCATGTAACATTGACGCTCATGTGTGGATTAACGAGATTCAAATTATAAGAAAAACTATTAAATCGAACCTAACCGGTGGCGATCATAAGGTGGCACTAAATCATTATTAATTTAAGACTTTTTCAGCTTTTTACTGTAAAAACAAATTTAAAGGCAAATTAAAAAGGTAAAAAAGTATTACATTAATAATGGTTTGGCTCTTCCTTACAACCACCGCTGGTTAGGATACATTAATTTACTTTTCAGGATAATTTTGAATCTCATTAATCCAGATACATGCTTGGTACTATAAACCACGTACTATGTAGTTTTCATTTTTTATTTTAAAAATAATTCTATAAAAAACAAGAGTGAACAGTTTTAATCGCTATTTTGTTAAGGTTTATGTTTTGCCTCTTTAATTTTGGTGGCAAATAAAACCAAAATTGTAAGTTTTATAAGTTTTTATGCAATCCTAGCGTGTTTATCAAGGATTTATTACTACTTCTGTAGTTGGTAATGACCTAATGACCTTCTTCCGTCCCACGTGTTGTATATTAGTAAATTTGCTCCCATGGGATCATTTGATCTCAAGGCATCATAGTATGACCTCATAATTATTGACTCAACAAAAGTCTACATGCTATATTTTATCTTACGTTAGAATTATTTATCGCTTCCTTCAAAGGAATGCGTTATCACATTACAATGAGATATTCTTTCGACGTGTAGGCGTTGTATGCCGTCAAAGCTTTATATAATTATGCGCTCTTTCTTTTAATCATACAACCACTGTTATCTTATGTAATAGGATACATTAATAGACAATTTTATAAATTGCATAATTACAAAGTATTTTTGCATACACTGTTATCTTTTGCAAAGCATTTTTTAACAGCCACTTCAATTTATATACTTTAATTTGTACCTGTTTATTTTAATTTTTCTTTTCGGCTATTTTTTGTCGGTAGTTATTAGGATTGCATAAAATAGTATACACAACTCGTGGTTAAAGCGCCATTAAATCTCTGGTGCTAATTGCGATCCCTTGGTAGAGGGGGTAGCTACCGCAGGATCGCAATTCACACGCGAGATTAAATGGCCTCCTTTAGCTACTCGGTGTGTAATATACTATTTCTTTCTTAAATTCGGTCTGAAATTCAGTTTTAAATCCCATATGTAAACTCCCTTCACTCATATTAGTACCATAACTAATTTGGAGGGCAGTTTACAGGTCAACTTAAGTGTTGACCTGCTTTGTTTTGCTTTAGGTGGGATTGTAGGATATTTTGCGAGCGGAGCTTGCCTTACTCCCTTCATCAGGTGCTCGAGAAGCTGACTTTGAATGCAATGTAAATTTAATAATTAATGTGTGTGGTCTTCGCAGAAGATTACAACCTTTACCTGGCGACTATCCCTAGATTACTATTTTGAATAATTTGAAATCTTGTGAATCCATTCATGCGCAGTACGGGTAGATGGATAATGAAGAAGAATCTCATAACTCCATTTGTACACGTTATTGGTAAACTGATAATGGAGGTGATCCGATGTAAATCCACCAAATGTTACGAAGCATTGACTAATATTGAGCGGTATTGAAGAATTATTATCAAGAAGGATCTTACGACACCTAGAACTGAGATCGATTGTAACTGGTAATGAAACAAAGCTAGCGATCAATTCATCGAAAGAGTTAGTATATAGAATGTAATGAGCAGTATCAAATCGAAATTGAGGATACCGTAAGAAATCAAATTACCGAATTTTTCTTCCCGTAAAATATTCCCTGTTTTATAACAAAGTTTTAAATTTATAATTTGATTTTTATCAAATTTCCACATCTTGGGCCACAATAAATACGTAGATGCTAAGTTATTTGACATACTTTTTAAATTTGAATTCATAACTTAATACTATTGCTGCTATGCGATCAGTAAAAATTAAATTTAATTTCAGCTGTGTTTTGTATTAAATTATGTACATAGAATTTTACAAAAATGTTTAAATTTTGAAGTTTACAAATTTTTATTATTATTAGTCGCAATTTTCTTACCTTAATAAAATTTTAAATCCGCCAATTGAATTCTTAAATGTTATCACAAAAGTATAAAAATCAATGCTCGTAAATTATAAACCTGCAGGTTTTTAATTATTTAAAATTGGAACTGGAATTTATTTTCTAACAGTTTATTCATGCAAAATTTCTTTTCACGATCGGTGTCCAGATGTTCATCAAATCTAAAATGTAGTTTTTGCAAATTTGGGTTCTTCCACTTATTGACCATAAATTTTGTAAAATATCCTCTCCTAATTGCTTTAATTTATAATTTTTAATAATATGATTATTTCTTTATTTAATTCTTATAAACACGCTTCCTTCAATTATAAATTTCTTTCTACTTTTAAAACTTTTTCTGTTGCTTCCGAACAAAACAAATCACTTCTACACACTTGTTACTTCATCGTCTATAAAACTTTATCAATACTGTCCCCCTTAATTATCAATTTCTTATAATTCTTAAACATTTTTCATCTTCAGTTTTATTATACGTCCTCTCATGTGGAGTCTGGTAGCTAAAAGGGGAAAAATCCCCCACACTTCGTACGCCTTCTCTGGTTCTGCAACTCACTTCGGCAAAACAACAGTTCAAATTCAAATTAAGCCGGCTAGACAATTTTTTTATTGTCACTTATATTACATTTTTGGTAAGATTCACTAGTGTTCACCTTATTAACATTTTGTATTTATCTTTATCAAATTTTAAAACCTTCAACAGCAAAAATATAACACCAACTCTAGCGACATTAACAATATTACACAACCAACTTAAATCAAATTGAGTGGGTTTCCAAAAAAAAACTCCCACAACTTTACAATCACTCAGCTGAACTAAAGTAATTAATTTCTTTATCAAAACGGCATGTGGTCTTCTATTCAAAATTTTTATAATCCTTTTTTTGAAAAATATTATGGAATATCATTTTGGAGAATAGATGAAATATAGGTGTAAAATTAAATCTGACGGTTAAAGTTAAAAATTTCATTGTCAGAAATTACACAATGGCTAAAAATAATAATTTTCCTGCAAATCATGTCAGGATTCTTTAAAACAAACGAAAAATTAAAAAAAGGCTTTCCTTCATGTTATTCACAAAGGAAAGTACATAACGTCAAAAATGCAAACTTTGGTTTCCAACTAAAGCGTACAGAGTTATGCAAAATACGATTGTAGTACAAAGCTATCTGATGTATCAGATCTAGTTTTTCGGATAATTTTATTCAAATTTACGATATGTTGAATATAAATTTTCAAATTTCATACAACTTGAACAAAAGTTCAGAATACCAGAACAAGTTAGTATTACAATATAGCCTATCCTGATGTACAATCAAATAACCTAGTAACAGGAGTTATTAGAATTTCAATTGATGGCAATTACCGCTACAATAAACGTGTTTTGAAAGTTTTCATTTTGCTTTCCCATTTACGTAGTAAAGGAAAGTATTGTTATCGAATTTTGAGTTAGCATTTTTCCCATGGTCTACGAGTCCATAAGAAATGTTTAAGACCACTTTTGGAATGTGTGGTGTTTTTATCGTCGACGATTTCAGACAAACGCGTGCACTGATTGAGTTTAAATTTTATACACTAGTTTGAAGTAGCTGTCTAAAGAGCTGATTAGATTTTGGTTGAAAACCGTACATTTTAAAACCCATTTTTTAGAGGAATGAAAATAGCTAAAGAGCGTTGCCGCTTCCTGGTAGAATATATCAGTATGAAAATTATAGCAATCGAAAGAGTTTATTTTTCCGCATCTTATGATACCCAACACTTGATATTTTTCTTTTAAATTATTGTTAAATTACAAAAATAAAATAAGAGATTTTAAAAGAATATGGGTTGCCTTGGATAATTTTGATATGCCAAAGTGATTTGTATTGTTTTGCGTGTATATCATAATTTATTATTTTAACAAATTTATTATTTTAACAAAGTTTGGCCACTGCCAATTATTTCAAAGTAATTGGGATGGTAGTGTAGCCACTGCCAGAGCTGTCATTTTTCGTGAGTAGCATCAGGCCGCGAGGAATTTGACAACCACTTTTGTTCGGAACGTTGAAGCGAGAGGTTCGAAGTGCGTGCGTGTGCTGCGGTCATTGTCGATTTCTGCGGTTGCTATTGAATTTAAGAACGTCAATTTATTCTCGGATAACCATTAGTGCATGGGGGTGAAGCCAGTATATTTTTTTCGATTACGGAAGTGCCGTATCAAGATTAACGTTATCAACATCTGCTGCCTATCCGCCATCTTTTGTGTTTGTTATCAGCACCGCAGGCGATCGCGGTACGTGCGCGCTAGTGAGCGCCCTCTTGTGGATTTTCGTTGTGACACTACAGTCAAAACAAGTTTGCTCTGTAGAATTTTTTTATAACAACCCGCTCTTTGCTGTAGTACGTGCATAAGTCCTTTTCGTTTCGTGTCCGTTGCCTTTGGTCGTCTGAACTGCAATATTTGTTCGTGATAACTGTCCTGTAGGTAAACCATAGCGAGCCGTCCTGCGTGCCAGCACTTTTATCATCATTCATTAGAACCGCCAATAGTTGGTCAGTCATTATCCGACAGTCCAGTCATAATCCTGCAGCCGAGATCGTGGGTCGCTGTGAGAGTCGTCATCATCAAGCGTGCAGTCCATCCTCGTGGTGGGGACCGAGTGGACGTCTATTCAACATCCTATCTCGTGAGCAGTCCATCTGAATTGATTGGAGTTTCCTGTCACAAAAATCGTGTGAACTCCCGAGCGCTCAGGTGAGGCTTTTTTTATCTAATCTTTTTGGGTGTGATTGCTCTTTACAAATATACGAGTCTTTTTTTACAACTAACGTCATTGACAGGTGTAATTGTTAGACACCTTAGTTTTTTTTTGTAGTGCACTGGATCTCCCTACGGGGAGGATTGCTTCACGCTTTTGTTAATTTTGGCTGGCTTCCGTCAGAAACCAGCATTTATATATTCACCACCTAAGGTTGTTGTCACTTGTACTTGTGTATTATTTTGTTGATATAATTTTGTGTGTCAATTAAACTTGTTAACTACACTACCGTATTTTATTTCCCTGAGAGAGGGGATACTTTCTGGCCTTTTCAGTAAAAGTTCGTGGTTGGGATCCACGTCCCTCGCATACGGACGTTACCATCGCATAGCTAGTCAATAACACCTAGGGCTCCCCACGTTGAAAAGTGAGGTGGTTGCCACTTCACGTGGGAGGAGAATTCTCGGTCCTGCATCTCGTGGGAGCAGAGTTTTTTTGTTTCAAATTAATCTTATCAAAAGTTAATTCGTACGTATTACGACCGTAGTTAAAATTTGATTGGATAAGAAGGCGCCCTATAAATTTCTACGTTATTTTGCTAAATGACATTATAATAGTATATTATATATCAAGGTTGTGAAGGCCGTCATTATTGCCCTAGCGCCAAGATTATATTCCGAGGTGCTTCGCACCGAGGAATATAAGGCGCTAGGGCAATAATGGTCTTCACAACCGTGGTTTTTATACGATTTTTTCCACTACTAGATTTATTACCATTTTTTAAAATTCTTTTTAACAAAAAAATTTTCAAATTTAAAATATTTATTTCAAATGACAGTTTTGTTTTGTTGATTTGACAGTTGTTGACAAATTTAGGTTATTAAATAAAATAAATCGCGGTTCGTCAAATTAACAATGGATGGCGCTGTCACTTGCTGTCACATTTAATTCGATTATAATGAATTTTTAAAATTAAATTAATGTATTAAAAAAGCGTTTTAAGTAGTTTAAATACAATTAATTAGCATTTCTTGGTTATTCTAAATCATTTAATAACAACATTTTTCTTTAAAATAGTCGCCAAGTTATCAAAAAATGTCATTTTGTTCATAGGTTAATAATGGAAATATTATTCACCACTAGTTGAAAACGTGTCACTTCTTGATCGACTAACCTAAGTAAAAATGATAGCCTATATGACTAGTAGTGGAAAAACATATTTTTCAATACAACATGTTATTTTTGTTAAAATGAAAATATAAAAAAAAAGTTGGATGTTATATACATACATTATAACATCTAACAAATTACAAATTAAATTTGGTAACTTTTATAGTACTACATAATATGTCCAAGTAATTTGTGTATTTAATCACGTTAAATAGTATTTTGAGTTAACTTATTTTTTTTATTAATATTTAATATAAAATGAAGTGGAATCTAGTGAATGGGAAAGTAATGTGTTGTCACATCAGATTTTATAAATAATTATATGCTGTACCGTAGCACACTCAAATAATATATTTTAAAAGTTGTAGCCTGCAAAACTCCCCAAATACAGCGGCAATATGCAATTAAGTCAACTTCTAGTAACTTTAATTATTATTTAATGGCCGATATTACGTTTCTGAAGCTCCTTGATTAAACCTATTTTTGTATTTCGTGTTATGACAGAAATGCAGTTTTTAAAATTATTTTCATTCCTTTCTTTATTTAGTATTTTTGTTTGTGGTTACGTAGTTTTCTTCGCTTTTAGAGATGTGGTATAGTAAGACGGAGTACACGATAATTGTGCAATTGAGTACATTATCTCTTATAGCTAATATTTTATTGATCAAGAGATTGATTGATCTTTTATGCGCGATTTTTGGTTGAGATAAAGTTTGATTCGCATTGCAATCAGAACTTTGGTTTTATATTTCTCACATGTACGTATATGTAAATTATTTCATGGTAACTTTTAAATTGATAATAAGTGCAATAACATTTTTCACATGTGTATGCTATTGGATATTGTAGTACAGATTTGATTACTGCTTTTAATTTTTCATTAATCTACATAATTAAGTTAAGATTGAAATACGATTACATACATGCAGATATGTCGAAAATTTTTATAAGCAGAAAAAGGTGAAAACAGATAGACAGACAGTTTTAATTTAAAAATTAAACAGTTTTTTTTGTTTGTCGTTTCCAACCATCCTGTATATAAAAAATAAACGCATAATTGTAAAAACCTACTTAAAAGTACAAATAAAGCATAAATGCACCTTCAGTACTTAAAGTAGGTCACATTTAAATCCCACATGTCCTTACCCATCAGGTCATTTAACATTTAATTAAAATCTAGCATTAAAAAGTGATAATTTAGCATTTAAAAAAATGTATAAATATTGTAATTAAAATTTAATAAAGAGAGTATCAATTAAACTGCGGTTTGAGTCGTTACTCCCATCACCGAAGTAGTAAGATAGAGTGTTATTGGACTTAAGTCTATCCAGAAACCTTTGTGAGGCTGCGAAGGATAACATCTCTCATCTTCTACTTTCGACAGACAGCGAACATAAAAATTTACAATCAAAAGCCTGCTCCGTTGCTCCAGTCATGCGCGTCAAGGACGTGACTTTTTATTGCACACTTATAAATTTAAAGTTAGTAAGTTAATGTAATTTTTTAATTCAACCAGCTCCGTTATGAAATAAGCAGAAGGAAGTAAAACCATTTGGGTAATAACAGAAGAACAAATGACAAACGCAATTAAAAAAGTAAAAAGCAGAAACGCCCTGGAATAGGTACGGTAACGAATGAATTAATAAAATGTGGCGGACAGTCTTTGGCGATGGAATTAATATCATTTTTTTGACAAAATAATCAAGGAAGAGATGATACCAAAGGTATGGCGTACGAGTCTGACCATATCAATATTTAAAAAGAGTTAGTAAGAATTCCGATAACTATAGAAGTATAAAGCTTCTAAATTAAAGCTGTTCACAAATATCATAACAAAAAATAGCGGTAGTATCACTACAATCAGAAAAGTCGAAGGACTTAGAGTGCCTATCCCTATAAACACATTAATACAGGGCGATAGTCTTAGTCTAACATTGTTCAATCAAGTAATGGATAAAATAATACAACGAGTAGCATTACTTAATATCGGATACAAAATGGGTACATACAACTTCCAAGTTATGTGCTATGCTGACGATGCGGTTTTCATAGCCAACAGTGAGGATAATCTAAAGCGTTTACTTCATCCCTTTGACTTGACCGCTGAAACATATAATGTGAGAAAACTAAATGCTTTACCATCTCCACCCAATTGAACAATATAATTGAACAAACATCAACATATAAGTATCTAAGAATTAAAATAACCTGAATAAAATACTGATTTACTATATCACAAAATAACTTATCAGGTTGGAAAAGCGGATATTATTTATTGAGCAATGAGGGGCGTAGTGGGGAGAAATAAATTATATGAATACAGATTCTAAATCACGAATATATAAAACGTACGTTCGACCTAAACTGATACCATCGAGACTAGAGCACACTACAAAAATTAAAAAATTAAAAATAGACCACCAGATAGACTTCCAAAGCGATGGAGAGACAGCTGCACATCGGAATCTCAAGAAAACCAATAAACACAAGTCCTAGACCTCGCGTAAGACGAAGAAGAAAGAAGATACTGATTGATTTAATTGCATAACAAAACCGTAACTTAAGTTTATGGTTCAATCAAATTGATTCATAATTGCTCGTCAGTTATATCCTCCATTCGCCAGTAAAAACCCTCTTACCTTGCTAGTAATGTTATATACTATACCCCATGCGTGATTGTATAATTAATTATTACATCAGTTCTCAAAAATTTAAAAAGTTGATATTAATTTCAATCAAAAATCCGTAATTATATTAGACAATACTTTGGTTTTAAGATTAAAGGTGGCCACATGGAATGTAAGGGGCTTAAATAACAAAGAAGAACTGAATAATGAGCTAAAAAAGCAAAAGATAAACATAGCGATCATAACCGAAACAAAGAAAAAATTAAAGGGTACTAAAGATTTGAACGACTACACAATGGTTTACAGTGGGGTTGATCAAAACGTGAGAGCACGAAGTGGAGTAGCAATACTGATCGACAAGAAGTGGAAAAACAATATACAAAGTTACACGTATGTCGATGAAAGAACGGTAGTAGTAAGGCTGAAAACGGAGCGAAGACACCTAACAATCATTGGAGTATACGCGCCGGAAGAAGGCAAAAGAGAAGAAACAGAGCTATACTATGATTCTCTACAGAAATTGATAAATAAATACAGTAAAACTGACTACCTCATAATGAGTGGGGACTTCAATGCAAGAGTCGGTAATGCTCCCATCCAAAACACCATTGGAACGTGCGGAGAATCACACCTGAATGATAATGGCCTGCAACTGAGACAATTCGCTACTTATAATGGGCTTAAAATTGCAAACACCTTTTTCAGACACAAAGACATACACAAGTATACCTGGAGTGCAAGAGGCTTGCGTTCACTCATCGACTACGTAATAGTTAATGATAAAATGAGTCCCCTAGTCCAAGATACACGAGTCTACAGAGGAAGTGACATATATTCTGACCACTTCTTAGTAATGGCAACGATAATTCTCCAAACAAGATGGAAGAAAACTAAGAAAAGACACAATAATAATATAGAAGAAACGTTCAAAATACATCTACTACAAGATGATAGCATTAGATGGCACTATCAAGAGAGACTAAGCCAGTATCTCTTGCAGATGCCCACTAGCGAGAACTTGGAGAGTGAATGGGAAAACCTTAGGAGTTGCATTACAGGCTGCAAATGAAGTGCTGGGCAAAAAGAAAAAGATGAGAAGTAGGAAAGGACTACGAGTGTGGAATGTCGACATTGAAGAAGCTATAAAAACAAAGCAAAAAGCCTACCACAAATACTTACAAGAAAGAACAACCGAAAATAAAGAAATATACAACAGGGCTCGAAACAAGGCAAAACCATAACACGACAAGCACATCAGGAATCTTGGGATATATTTATTAGTGTCATAGAGAATGACATTCATGGAAGACAGACTCTGGCTTACAAAGTCATGAAACACTTAAATAGAACTGAAAAAGATACAGCACAGTTGAATGTTATAGAGGAACAGCAGTGGATAGAACACTACAGAGACTTATGGTTTGACGAAACTGAAATAACCCCTGAACATTCACAAGATGAATGGAACAATAACCATAGGGTCGACGACATAACGATGAGCGAACTGCAGGAGGTGCTAAAAGAAGCGAAAAACAGAAAAGCAACAGGTGAAGACGGGATAGCAATGGAACTCTGTAACCTGAAAACGCGCGAGCAGCGCATTTAAAAATTTGACAAAATAGCATGGCAAACATATAACAAAAATTTCTTGTCTTTACAAAAATTTTTCTAAGTCAAATATTTTTCGAAAAGATATTTTTAGGTCGGGTTATAAAACTAAAAGATTGAAATCATAAATTAACGGACGAAATTACATTTTATAAACGAGTAGTATTATTGAACATTTTGAAGGAAAGAAAATAGCTAAGATTATTTTTATATACGTATATTGGACTTTACTATGAACGAAATATATTCACAAAGATTGACGTAGCATTTATCGTTTGTGCACATCGTCAACAGACAAACCATTGTTCCAGGACAATTTCATCCGCACGTCAGCTCGTGTAGATATTTATTTATGACATTAAATAGGACTCGGGGACACTTTCATGTGATCTAGAAGCCCGTGCCTCGAGTTGGTATAAAAACAAACATGTGCAGCGGTCGAACTGTGGGAATTGTATGCATTTTATTTTGTTATCTGCCCACGTGTGCAAACAAGCGACCAAGTGTTAATTTATTTACATGGAAGGTATAGGGATTTGCAACTTTGTAATGCGACCGAGCACAGTACAAAAAAATTAGAAAGTAAACCTTTTTGATTTAAAGAAACGAGCAAAAAATTGTTTACCTCGTACACGTGTATAGCAAAATTTCACGATGCACTTTACATAAATGAGGATAGAAGAGGTGCCGTCACACTCTTCCCTTCATCCAATCAGGATACGTCAAATTTGGTGTCTCGATTTTTCAAATATTAAGATCTAATTAAATTGATCCAGATCACTCGCGTGGTGGGAATTTTTATCCCCACGACCACTTTTTGAGTGCAGAAATCATATAAAAGGCGCTACTGAGCGCATTAAAACAGAGATTCGGAAGAGTCCGATTACCGTTTTCACGTATAGTTACGCTAAGTGGTATGGCTGAAAAGCGGAAGTGAACACAAGTCTCGCAATTTTACCGAGATTTTAAATAAATAACCATTCAGTTGTGCATTAACGTATGTGTCTTCATTACACAGGTATTATTTAAACAATTATTTAACATTATTCGAGTTATTTCGTATTGAACGCAAGTTTCGAGTTTATTTAAACAAATATTGAACATTATTCGAGTTATTTCGTATTCAACGCAAGTTTCGAGTTTATTTAAACAAATATTGAACATTATTCGAGTTATTTCGTATTCAACGCAAGTTTCGAGTTTATTTAAACAAATATTGAACATTATTCGAGTTATTTCGTATTCAACGCAAGTTTCGAGTTTATTTAAACAAATATTGAACATTATTCGAGTTATTTCGTATTCAACGCAAGTTTCGAGTTTATTTAAACAAATATTGAACATTATTCGAGTTATTTCGTATTCAACGCAAGTTTCGAGTTTATTTTAACAAATATTGAACTTAAGGCCAACAACTTGTCGTCAACGGTGACTATTCATTACGTGCAACATAGGTCACGCGACTCCCGTACGCCCAGATGCTCGGACCGCGTTTCGCTTCCAACGTCCAATTTTAAAGACAGGTGTTGCATTATTGAAACATATTTGCATTCAAGCAGTTTTTTTTGTCGTTAACCGCATTTACGATAACGTACTCTCCTACAGTGCCGGCTTTAGAGAAATTCAGTTTCGTGAGTAATTATTTAGTGCCTTATTTCGGGCGTGCTTCCCCTTTTTATCGGGAAACGGGGCGAATAAACCACCCTTTTCCATTGTTGTTCCATTCATTTCAACATTTCGATCTGGAGAGATTTTGGATTCTGGGAATCACACCAACTTTGCTGGCATGGTTTCCGACATTTTATTCAACTCACTTCCGTATTGAGAGGACGTAGCTGCAACATCTATCGAGATTCTCACCTCTGGAGGTCTATTCCAAAGATCTTGTCTGAAGGCCGAGCACCATTAGCAGTATTACGTAAGAAACTTTTGATTATTTTTAAGTTTTGTAATGTTAAGTGGTCACACTGACCACGGTTTATATTAACGGGTTTTCAACCCGAACCTCGAAGCCGATCGCAATCTCTTGTACTTCTTTTGTTATTTATTGGTATTAGTGCCTAAAGGTAACTTAACTTTCATTACGCCAGTAATGCGTTTATGTTTAGAACAGTTATTTAACGTAATATTTTACATTTAATATTAAAGCTAAAGTTTGCTTTCCCGTTCATGGGAATTTTGTATTCAATTGGACAAGTAGTTCATAGATTAATTTTGTAATCAATACTTTCCGAAGTTGCATGTGGTACATCCAAGTAACCATTTATATGGAGTGTGGTATTCAATACGCACCCCTCACGTATGGAATTTTCTGTCCATTCGCTACGAATTTTGTACAACAATACCTGTAAATTTGATAGTATTTTGTATATTGTCACACTTTGAAAAGTCAAAATTCAAAAATCATTATTCAGTTTAAATATGACAAGACGTGACAACGTCGCATATGTGATATTATAATTATGGAAAGTTCAACAGGACGTGATAGATAATATTACGATGCCATATGTCTGGTAGAGGTGTGTGAAATGCATTATTGCAAAAGATAAGAAGGTAGTTGGAACCCCATGAACGTTACTTCTATGTAACGTCGTGAGAACTGCAATGTTAGCAGAATAAGGGTTCAAGTCAGTACAGCGAGCCAGGTGAGGGAGAGTTATTAAATATGACAACAGAAGAAATATAGTGGGTTACATGTAGTTACGAAGTTACAGTTCATCGGGGAATAGGGTTCGGTCAAGTAATGTACCGCGATTTGTCGGAGTTAATAATTGTTCAAAGTTAAAAAGTTAATAATCGTTAAAAGTTAATAGTTCATAAAAGGATTACTCCAAAATGACCTCCCGCACGCCAGGCTGTACGACTACCAACTACCCTTGTAATGATAATTGTAAGGTTAGTGTAAAATATTAATTGTAAATATGTTATTGACTTTAATATAAATAATTGTTATGAACTTTGATTTATTATTTGTTACGCCGTCCCACTTTTTAGTGATCCCAAAATGAGCTACACCACCCCAAATAATCCACGACTAGATAAACCAAATCTAATCGTGACAATATATTTTTGTATCCACTCCGCGCTCAGGATCGCTAGTAAAGACGTTCTTCAGACGTGTTACACAATCAAAATACGAGACAGGACATATCTAACACAATTTATTAACAACATAACATTTAACAACATAACAATACAAATAAATTACTACTAAAATCAACTATTAACCAAAGAACTTAAAATCCCTACTTATTTATTTTTTTATAATATCGTAAAGCTTTACCTTTCTTTCTTTTTATCTGTCAAACGCACTTAATTTTTCCGCACGGACGAATTTCAGACAATTTCTTCCTTCACCTCACTCCTCTACGTACTAACGTTTCACGTTCCGTTTTCAATTCTGCAACACCCTTATCTCTCCTGCAATCTCTTTGCTTCAAACACGATTTATTCGAGACTCTCTTTATCTGGGAACTGCAACACTCTTATGCTTCAAACACAATTTGTTCGAACTCTCTTTATCTGGGAACTGCTAAAATGCTACTAGTCTGCTTGTCGTCTATTCAGGAACTTTTATAGACACTACTGGTCTATATTTATGTCGTTTAATCAGCAACTTTTATAAACACGACTTGTCTGTAGGTCGTTTAATTCTCCACTCTTATAAACACGACCTATCTGTATGTCGTTTAATTCTGAACTCCGCAAAACACAACTGGTCTACAGGTCATCTTTTCTGTAACTAACTCAAAACACAACTGGTCTGTAGGTAATCTTTTCCGCAACTGTCAACCGCTCTTTATTATTTTTGCATGGTTACCCTTTTTCTCTTATGTTTCATCTTCTAAGAGGCCGCACTATGCTACGTGTATTTTTAATTATCTCGTTATAAACAAAACTTAAATCTAGCAACATTTATAATTTACATTCATACTGAACAAATTTTAATTAAACACAAACAAAATTATTCAATAAATTAGACATATCCTCCCTCTTATTTTGATTGTGTATTCCGTACACATTTCTGAGGGAGCTTGTAGTGGACACAACAATATAATTTGTCAACACCCCCCCCCCCTGTGAAATTATTTTCATTATATTTATGTTATTTCCCATTTTGGTGTTTTATTATTATTGTGTAAGTGTTTATTTAGTTATTTTCACCGAAGGAAAGTTCGCCTCTTGTAAAGGTAAGGTCATTGGACGAGGCTTTTCCGGGGTGAAAATCAGCAGAAAGATCATCGAGTTGTCGCGTACCAGCTTAGAAGGTGTGATACTCCGTCCCCTTCAAATAGATTCATATCTTCGTACGCGTGGCGCCCATTTAAATCTCCCTCGTGTAAATTATCCCCACCGATTTGGACATACTACCCCCTCGTGTATATTATCCCCACCGATTTTGACCATTTTTCAAATCGCGATTGAGGATTGCCCAGTCGTCGATTGGAGACATACGACTCGCGACGTCACGTCACACGACCCTTTGACTCTTTTTAACCACCCACCCCCTTCGCGGCTTGAGCTAGCCACCCCTATTTTATATCTGTTGAAAAGGTGTCGTGGAAGCGAATCGTGTTGTAACAACTCATAAAGTACGCCGATACATTCCTACATCTAAGACTACTACACTTAATAAATGAATGCTGGAAAAGATTAGAAATTCCCAAGACGTGGCAGAGGGCGCAGGTGATATCCCTCTTCAAAAAGGAAGATCGCAGTGAGTGCAAAAACTACAGATGCATCAGTCTATTAAACTCAGTATATAAGATCTACTCAAAAATCATCAACAAAAGATTAAAAATCTGATGTGGCCATCGCATAACTTTCCGAACAGACGCAAATTTTTATATTATTTTTTTAAATAAAATGGTTACATAATTTCAACAGTAAATCGATGAAAAATTTCATATTTTGCCAAAATAGGAAGAAAAAAACTTTTGAATGCCTATATCTTGCAAACGAAGCATTTTTGAACCCATGTTATTAGAAACTTTTCATATTATTTTCATTAGTAGAATGCGGTTTACTATTTTATTTACAAATACAAAAAATTTTTACAAATACAAAAATTTTTGAAACGCCCTGTATATTTTAGAGAAAAACTTGTAGGACAAAAATTGTAGGAAATTCCATAGCGCTAATTTTTTGTTATTAATATTTTTACATATTTAATTTCGTTTCGAAGTTATGACGCATAATGTCATAATAGCTCCAGGTAAACCCCCCTTTCCCGTTACACGATTTAAATTATTTTCATCTGGCTTCGTCCTACGACAGGAAAAAGCTTATATGCAAAATTTGGAATGATTTGCTTGCTTCGTTTAGACGCTATCGTGTTCACAGACGTACATACACACATACATACAGACATCCTTCCAAAAATGATAAAAATGGATTCAGGGGACCTTAAAACGTGAACATCTGTCAAAAAATTGGGGGGTCAAATTTTGACTGATAACTAGGGTCCGGATTTGTAGGCACTAAAAAACTTGAAAATATGCAGGCAAATATGCTCTAAAAACTTCAAAATAAGCACTCAAATATGCGCTAAAAAATTTTATTGTGCTGCAAAATGCTGGATTGCAATTGGTCCAAATAATGGATGAACTACTTTTGTTAGATAAATTCAATTATTAATGAAATAATATATTGATAATAATAAAATATTGCTTTATTTTTACTTTCCGAACCCCTAGGTAAGGAAAGTATTGTTATCAGTCAAAATTTGACCCCCCAATTTTTTGACAGATGTTCACGTTTTGAGGTCCCCTGAATCCATTTTTATCATTTTTGGAAGGATGTCTGTATGTATGTGTGTATGTGTGTATGTGTTGGTGTTACATTAACTGTGACGACTTGTGTGTGCATATCACTAAGCTGTGACGGATTCCGAAAATTGTGACGGATTTTCCGATCCGTCACAATTTTTTCTCTTCATATATCAACTTCTGACGTATTGCTTATCTCTATTATGCCAAAAAGAGAAAATCCGTGACAATTCCGTGAAATGTGAAGTGTGTTAGTTTTACGCACTTTGCATTAACTATAACTGATGTAAAATATACTGATTTTTGCGCCCCCTAGCGGAGTGTTATTGTCGTCGGTGTCACATTAACTGTGACAACTTGCGATATTACATTAACTGTGACAATGTGCACTATTACATTAACTGTGACAATTTTCGATATTACATTAACTGTGACTATTTTCTTAAAAGGATTAAAATCTGCATGTTACATGTTATTTCCCAAATATAACGAGCTTATTATACACCTCATAAAATTACAGTAGCGTCGTATAATGTTCAACAATTCCTTATCATTGCCATCCAGTGTATTACATCAGTTCGTGAACTTTTTCATCAATTTTATGTTGTTTTCCAAAACAATAATAGAATTTATTGTTGATGTAGGTAATACTAGCATTAAAAATACCCCTGCGCTAGTAGTATTTGTAATAAATATAATACGTATATTTGCTTGTATGTAATATGCCATCATTTTTGGATCCCTCCATGCACTAAATGGTCCAGTCAAAATACGATTTCATTCGGAAATAATTAGTATAGAGATGAAACTTTCAAGATCCCATCTTTTTAGTATTGGTAACAACTGGTGAAAACCCATCGCCCCCTGTGGGGGTGCTTTACTTTTAAAACCACCCCCAAAGGCACCATTTTCCAGTTTTTCACTTATAACTTACAAGGGGAATACAAGGCACGTTAGTAGTGGATATTATAAAGTATCATTATGCGGGTAGGTTATAAATAGCACTTCAATGGGTGCAAATTATAAGTTGCACATTGTAGCCAATTCGGGTAAATTAATTTTTTAAACTTCAGATTACAGTCCATAATTATTAGGTACTTATAAATTTATGTAAATCATAAGCACTTTGTAGCCCAGTTGGTAAAGAAGAAGCATCTAAAAGGGGTATAGGCCCTTTTCTACCACCAGGATTTTAACTTTTCACAAATTCGGAAAGCTGAAGGTTTATATAATAGAATTTAAAAAAAATCGGAGGAATATTCATAAGTTTGGCCACAAATCGAATTTGAAGTTAGAAAATTTTCCCATAAGAAGACATGTAACTGACGAGGGGAATTTTCCAGCAAAATACAATAGATTGTAAGAGGATTCTCCTTACGGACACGGACATCTCGGCGATTACAACTCGGCGACGGTAAACTCGGCGACCGCTCAACTCGGCGACGGGCAACTCGGCGACACCGAGTATATTTTAGTTATTCTGAAAATTATAATGCTCTGCATATTTTCATTTAAAGCTATATTATAAATTTATTATTATTATTTATCTAAGTTACAAAAATTAAAATTTACAAATATTTTATACGGCAATACATTAATCCATATTATAGTTGTAGGATATACCACGAAGAAATTCAATAACATTTTCTCGATCATACGTAACAACCTTATTTAGAATTCTGTTATCGGCTTCTTGATAACGTCTTCTTTTCGCTGGACCTTCGTGGCCAGCAATATTTCTTTCATAGGGCGGGATTCGAAAGGGATGTTGTTGCTATGTAAAAACCTACCCTCCGCTCCGGGCGCTTTTTACAACGCTGAACTTACTAGAGTCATGCTTGAAGGTGATGGATACACCCCGACACAGATCCCAACTATGCGGGATCTAGCATTTAAAAATAATTCCCCCGCGATGTAATTAATATTTTATCGATGTAATTATCAATGCGTAAGGGGAATCCCCCTACATTCTATTGTATTGCTGGGGGATTCCCCTCGCCAGTTACATGTATTGTTATGGGAAAATTCTCTAACTTCAAATTGGATTTGTGACCAAACTTATGAATATTCCTCCGATTTCTTTTTAATTCTACTATATAAACCTTCAGCTTTCCGAATTTGTATAGGAAAAAGTTAAAATCCGGGTGGTAAAGGGGGGGCCAAACAGAAATCACGTTTTTCATTCTGACAAGCCATATGGTTTTTCATAACAATTCTTATATCAAGATCGTAATAATAATCCATAGATGCATAAGCCTACGTTGTTATAAATTACGGAAAAATATATACCTACATACAGTTACTCACGAAAGGATTCGCACCCTATAATAAATTTCAATAAATCGTTTGTATCTTAATTATTTATTAAAAAAAATAGTTAGTTATAATTATATTTAACAAAGTGATTCTTTTAATTTGTACAATTTAAAAAAAAAAATCATAAAATTTGCATGGTAACAGAAATAATGAACATTAAAACAATTAATACGCAAATTTCATGTTACAAAAGGATTCACACCTTTAACAAAGTTGCAGGATTGCATTCATTTTCTAAGAATTGTAATATAGATTATGTGCATTGTTTGCAAGCAATATGATTCATAATGCAGTTATTAAGTAACGTGTAACAGTTTATGTACATAAAAATTTATAATTTTTACTAAAATGGGGCGTAAAGGTAAAACTACTAGTTTTGATATCAGACAACTGGTAATTTATAATTATGAAAAGGGAAAATCATACAGCCAAATAGGAAATATCTTAAATTTAAGCAAAAGCACAGTAGCAGACATCATAAAACGCTATAAACGTGAAGATAGGATCGAAAACAAACCAATAACAGGCCGCCCACGAAAATTTACAGAAAGAGAACGAATGCAAATTGTCCGAAAAATACAGAAAAACCCTCGACTGAGTGCCCCGAAAATAACCACTGAGGTGTTACAAGAAATGGGAAAGAAAGTTAATCCACAAACAATTCGACGGGTACTACAAGAAAATAATTATCACGGTCGCATAGCTAGAAAAAAGCCGTATATTAGTGAAATCAACAGGAAGAAACGTATTAATTTCGCTAAAGAATTTAAATGTAAAGATGTAACGTGGTGGGATGATGTAATTTTTGCGGATGAGAGCAAATACAATATTTTTGGCTCCGATGGACGCACCATGGTATGGAGGAAACCAAATACGGAGCTGCAACCGAAAAATTTACAAGGTACTGTAAAACACGGATTCGGAAGTGTAATTGTTTGGGCTTCTATTTCAACTAAAGGGGTAGGTACACTAGTGTTTATTGAAGAAATAATAAATAAGTATAAATATTTAGACATTTTAAAATCTAACTTACTGCAAAGTGCCTATAAAATGGGGATCGTCGATACTTTTAAATTTTACCAAGATAACGACCCTAAACATAAATCACGTGTAGTGCAAGAATATCTGTTATACAAGTGCCCAAAAGTATTACAACCCCCTCCCCAATCACCAGACTTGAATCCCATAGAAAATCTATGGGACCATCTAGATCGTAAAATTCGGGAAACTCCGATACATACTAAAGAAGAGTTAAAAAAAAGACTACAAGAAGAATGGGACTTAATAAGCGTCGATTATTTAAAAAAAATTATTTGCAACATGCCCAAACGATTGGAACATGTTTTGAATCAAAACGGGTATCCAACAAAATATTAAATTATTTTTAAATTTTGTAAAATATTGTATTTTTTAATAATTTTTATAATACGTGCGAATCCTTTTGTAACATGAAATTAGCGTATTAATTTGTTTAATGTTCATTATTTCTGTTACCATGCAAATTTTATGATTTTTTTTTTAAATTGTACAAATTAAAAGAATCACTTTGTTAAATATAATTATAACTAACTATTTTTTTTAATAAATAATTAAGATACAAACGATTTATTGAAATTTATTATAGGGTGCGAATCCTTTTGTGAGTAACGTATGTACATATGTATAAGAATTAAGAAAAAATTGGGTTAAAAAAACCGATTTTTCAATACTTGCTTTATCCAATAATAAATTTTATATGATGCAAAATTTTATTTTTAATTTTTTTACTTAAAGCAAAAATTATGTAACTAAATAATATCCTCCTCGTCTTCTGCCTCACTTCCCATCACCTGATTATCGTTAGTACCAAGAATTTCTTTGCAAATGCTATCTTCCGCATTTTCCACGTAGTACTTTATTATTAACCACCGAAAAAATTCCTAAATTCCAAATTCCAACCAGGCGAAACAGTCAATACTGAACGTTACCAAAACCAAAAAACTAATTGATTATAATATAATTAGTAAGCACTTTGCTATGTGCATTATTTGCATTATAGCGAGGTCAAAGAGATAAAGGATAAAGTGAGTTTTGATATATCGTTCAGTTAGGACAAAGCGAGTTTTGTGAAACTGCAGCAGTTTTAAATGTATTTCTTAATGTAACAAAAAGAGTTTTTTAAAAACAGACAACACCAATTGATGCAGATGTACAACATTATATTGAAACGATATAAAACTCAATTTTGCAAAATTTGGACAAAGCGAGTTTTGAAAAATCGGTCCTCAATTGGGCGCGAGGAAGATTTATCCATTACGTATTACTTATTATAACTGATTGTAAGAATTTTTTTTCTAAAAAACTGAGGTTTGCAACAGATGGGAAGACATCTTTTAAATTATTTTTCAAGAGTATAAAAGTGACGAAGGCACTTCCGAGCATATCTGCAGTCAATCTCTGAATTTGCAGATAAACAGAACGCGTACAAACTTCCAGCAGCGCTGCCAAGTCGTGACATTCCAATCATACTTACATCATGATACTTACACTTCTCATTAAAACGTTGAAGTGCAAATTTAAAAAATTAATTATTCATTTTAGATGTTTATAAATGTTACAAAATTAAATTAATAACATTAAAGGGGTATATTAATAATATGCTATAGGTAACAATAAAAATTGAATTAAAATCTTTTAATTAAATACAGCATTATTTCGACGGTGACCTTCAATAACAACAACACAACAAATCGAATATTTTTTTTCATTGGAATGAAAAATTTTGAAATTTATTTATAATAATTGAAGGGGTAGGTGCAAAAACGGTATAAGTGCATAATTAAGAATTTAAAGTAAGACAACTCCGAGTTGATTTTATTAAAAAAGTAAATTATGATCAAACTTTCACTTAAAAGGACCAAGGACGTTGACCGCTCGCATTACTAGATGCGGGGAATTCCCGGAAATATGCTTCGTTTTAATAATGTACTGAACGCAATTTTTTATCTTTTGCTTACATTATTAATAGACCTGCACATTTAAGAAATGTTATAATCTACGCATGCGTTAAAGACGCGGCAATTTGAACAGTTCGGACAACTGCAGTTGCTGGTTATCGTAAACGCGTGCAAATTATGGCGTCTTCCTTACCGTTTGTATGTGTTATTTTAGATGAAAGTGAAGTTCTCGGTGCAGCTTTACCTTGTGTAACACTCTGTTGTTCAATTAAAAAGGTGGTTGCACTGCAGAGGGCTAACAACTTCTGGAAAAAGGGCAGATTTAATTGCAAAGTGAGCGAAGTCTTATTTTGATTCAATCGGTTTTTGCTTAAGTACATAAATTTTTTTTAGAGTGAAAGAACATTTGTCGGGAGGGACGAAAATTACTCCTACCATCGATGGTGGCTTTTGGCATGATCAAAAAAGACTAAAAACTAAGCGAGAAGTATGTTTAAATTTGCTGTTTTTTGTTTTACTCATCAAGTTTTATTTTTAGAACCTTGAAAATATTTAAATAAAACCCCGTTCTCCCCATAAATGGTTGGAAAGCGTTTACTGGAAGCGAAATTCCAAAAAAATTTAATTATGTAATTAAATTATTTTTGCCAAAGCTACTGTACATAGTACGTCCTATCGGGACAATATTAACTTTCGGGTAATGGTCGTTCTTGATCAAAATGGACGCGTTGCCGATTCAACATGTGAATGTGCAGCTTTCTCAATGGGAAGCTATGTAATCATGTGGCAGGAGTGCTCTTTGCGCCAGAAGATTACACCATTCTTTTTGGTTATTCTGCGATAGCATGCACTAGCAAGCTATGCGAGTGGAAATAGGAAATAGGGGAGTGGGACAACAATAGCCAGTCGACAGTATTCGGACAAAGTTGACCCTTCAATAAAAGTTAAATTTAACCCTGTGCCAAATAACCACGAACCACAAGAGATCACCAACAGCTTGTTGTACCAGTGCCAGAGTTATGAAAAATCAACAATGTGGGAGCTGCTTCTAGAATTTAAATACGAGGATTATGAAATTGTGAGTACTAAGAGCAGAAGAATTGAAGTTAAATGTCCAGGCATTGCAAGAAAATCTTCGATTTAACTTCACCACCCCAGGTGAAATACTAAGTAGCTTTGGGAAAGAAATGAATTGGTAATCACTAGAGTTTTTACGGCTATCACTTTTGCAGTTTCCAAAAACACAGTTTTTGTTCGCTCCTTTTTCACCAGGTTTTCTAGGTCTACCGCCAAGGTTTTTGTTATTCATTGATAAAAACAACACTAAAAACTTTGTTTTATGTACATTTTAATGGTGACAGATTCAAAGTTTGTCCGAACTAACGCCCCTTTTTTTCGCGCCTGCGTCAATAGACTATCCTTAAATGTGCAGGTCTATTAATGATTAATACTTTTTAATGAAATTTTTTACTTTTTCATAATAAAAATTAATAAAACAAATCAAAAAAAGCCCTTAGAAGGTAAAGTTGAAAACTGAAAAAAAAATTCTTACGTATGAAAAAGTGAAGGGGTTGCCAAAATCTTACAATAAATGGGTAGAGATGGGTCTAATATTTATAAAGCATCCTTTGTGATTGATAAAGTTTTGAAATCTCGTCTAAACAAATTGATTTAGTTAGGATTATAGGATTCCCCCATAATTAACAACGTAATTTTTTCAATGTTTTGACGTGTTAACTCCGAACAAGTACCATAGTAAACAAATCCTATTAAGCCTAGTGTACGATATTTCCTTAACAAATTCCTCAACATTTATGCAATTTACAAAGACACAAACGAATATTAAATTTGCATAGCTTATTTTATGATACTTATTAGTGATTGATAATTTTATACTAACTTACATAAGTTTAAAAATAACTCTTTATAGTCCGGTCAAATTAGACCAAAAAATAGGAGTGAGGTTGCAATAATTCGCACCCAGCTGAAAATTGGTAGGATTATTCAAAACACCATCATAAATGAAATATAAAAAGTCCTCATCGATCCGACACCTGGAAAAAAATTTATTCGGGGTCAAAGGTCACTAATACGGGTTTTTCGCGATTTTCAGCAAAACGGTAAGTTTTATCATAAAATTATCTCGTTCAAAAATTGTAGATCAGATAATTATCTATAAAATTTGTCTAAATACTTTTTTTCCTAAGAGTCACCGTTTTTGAGATATAACGATTCGAAAAGTTGAAAGAGTTGTAATCGTCATTTAGGTGCAAATAAATAAAATGAATTTGTGGAAAAACTATATTGGTGCCAGCTTTCATAGAGCTGGTGCTAGCTCTAAGTATCCCAGTGCTAGGTTTTTGGGTAAAAATATTAACCGGGGGGGGCTAGCGTTACTTTGCCCCCCCCGGTTTCAAAGTCGATTTGTGAAAATACTGTAATGGTGCTAGCTTTCACATTTGGGTGCCAGCTGGTGCTAGCTCTAAGGATCCCAGTGCTAGGTTTTTGGGTAAAAATATTAACCGGGGGGGGCTAGCGTTACTTTGCCCCCCCCTCCCGGTTTCAAAGTCGATTTGTGAAAAAACTGTAATGGTGCTAGCTTTCATATTTGGGTGCTAGCTCTAAGGATCCCAGTGCTTGCTTTTGGTGTAAAAATATTAACCGGGGGGGGGGGGGGCAAAGTAACGGACCCCATATTATGACGATTACAACTCTTTCAACTTTTCGAATCGTTATATCTCAAAAACGGTGGCTCTGAGGAAAAAAAGTATTTAGACATTTTTTATAGATAATTATCTGATCTACAATTTTTGAATGGGATAATTTTATGATTAAAACTTACCGTTTTGCTGAAAATCGCGAAAAACCCGTTTTAGTGACCTTTGACCCCGAATAAATTTTTTTCCAGGTGTCGGATCGATGAGGACTTTTTAGATTTCATTTATGATGGTGTTTTGAACAATCCTACCAATTTTCAGCTGGGTGCGAATTATTGTAACCTCGGATGTCTAAATTGACCGGACTATATATGTTAATATAATTATTATTAGTGCTTAGTTTGTGAAAAAAAAGATGCCGAAATTCAAATCATGTTATATTTTTTATTACAAAAAATTATATTAAATTAAATTTCGACTATCTTTGCAATTGTTCAAAATAGTGGGTGCGGAACGCCGCGCCGCAATAGTTAAAAAAGGACATTTGAGTGAGATAAATCTATAATTTTGAGCATTTTTTATCACCAAAATTTTAGTTGATTTAAGAAGTTGAAACCGTATCTCTTATTATAAAAGGCCAAGTCTTTCTTTCTGTCCGTCCCACGGAAATACCCGAAGCAAACCGAACCGAACGCACAACGTATCATCGGATCAACGTATCATCGGATCATCGTATCAACGTATCATCGTATCAACGTATCATCGTATCATTTTGTCTATATAGGACAGCTATTTCCAAAAAAGCATTATGTGAACTTCCATAATGGATAATGAAAATTTTGAAAATCCTGCTGCAAAGCGACGGCGATTGAATCGTGAGAGAAAAGCACGTACAAGAGCTAATAACACAGAAGAACAGCTTCGATCACAGCGACAAGCTGACGCTCGGTCTCATGCGATACGTCGACAACGTGAAACTTTGGAACAAACTCAAGCGCGGCAAGCTGCTGACGCTCGGTCCCATGCGATACGTTGATCCGATGATACGTTGATCCGATGATACGTTGATACGATGATACGTTTATCCGATTGGTTATGAAATTATCCGTTATGCGTTCGGTTCGGTTTGCTTCGGGTATTTCCGTGGGACAGACCGAAGGAAGGAAGGAAGGAAGGAAGGAAGGAAGGAAGGAAGGACTTGGCCTTTTATAATAAGAGATTTTTCACCTATATAGGAAATTTAAATACGTTGATACGATGATACGTTCATCCGATTGGTTATGAAATTATCCGTTATGCGTTCGGTTCGGTTTGCTTCGGGTATTTCCGTGCGACAGACAGAAGGAAGGAAGGACTTGGCCTTTTATAATAAGAAATGAGAACAACATTAAATAAATAAACAAAAAACTTACATATATTTTTTTAAATTAAATTAAACTTAATCAATATTTAAAATTTTTTTACTTATTTTAAACTAGATGATACCCCGTCCGAGGACGGGCAGCTAGAAGGACGGGCAGCTACCCAAGGTAACTTAAGTTGAATGAAGATTAAGGAAAGCTCTCAGTGCAATCCAAAAGCCATATGACCTTGGGTAGCTGCCCGTCCTTCTAGCTGCCCGTCCTCGGACGGGGTATCATCTAGTCTAACAATATCTAACAATAATCGGCAAATTATTCGCACTAAAAATAGTAACTTTATTAGTTTAATATGTGTTCTATCAGTGGCGTAGCTAGGGGCGGGCGGTGGGGGCGGATCGCCCCGGGTGTCACCCGTCCCAAAATTATTTAAATTTCCTGAGTAAAATTGCCTCGTTTATTGGTTTTTTAGGTTTCTAGGGTTGACACCTCAAAAAAAAAGTCATCGGCCTAGGTGGGGGTGACACCCGACTCCAAATTATTTAAATTTATTCTTCTACTTCTACTTTTAGTAAGAAGTCTCCCTCTTAATATAGGTCCAGGACCTGTTCTTCACTAATTTTTGCAATTTGTTCTGTGAGCATTTTTGTTTTTCATCTCTGGTAGCTTGCTAGGCTTGCCTTTCGATGTGCCTGAACCCTGTTTTTTTTATTGTTATGCTGGCAAATCATTAACACAGGGGGGGACCGACGGCTTTACGTGCTCTCCGAAAGCAACTAAATTTCCTGAGTAAAATTGCCTCGTTTCTTGGTTTTTTAGGTTCCTAGGGTTGACACCTCCAAACAAAAGTCATCGGCCTAGGTGGGGGTGACACCCGACCCCAAATTGTTTAAATTTCCTGACTAAAATTACCTCGTTTCTTGGTTTTTCGGGGTGATACATAAAAAAAAGGTCATCAGCCTAAGTAGGGGTTACCCATTAAATCCGCCCGGTGTGTCACCCATGCTAGCTACGCCACTGGTTCTATAAATCCATTAATTTAGTTCACAATGAGAAAATAATAATTTTAGATTTATCTTTTCCTATTCCAGTTTTTCATTTTTTTAAGTGAAATAATATGAATTAAAATATAATAAATGATCCTTCCTGTACTTTTAAAAATGCGTATAGTCCGGTCAAATTAGACCAAAAAATAGGAGTGAGGTTGCAATAATTCTCAGCCAGCTGAAAATTGGTAGGATTGTTCAAAACACCATCATAAATGAAATCTAAAAAGTCCTCATCGATCCGACACCTGGAAAAAAATTTATTCGGGGTCAAAGGTCACTAAAACGGGGTTTTCGCGATTTTCAGCAAAACGGTAAGTTTTATCATAAAATTATCCCATTCAAAAATTGTAGATCAGATAATTATCTATAAAAAATGTCTAAATACTTTTTTTCCTCAGAGCCACCGTTTTTGAGATATAACGATTCGAAAAGTTGAAAGAGTTGTAATCGTCATAATATGGGGTCCGTTACTTTGGCCCCCCCCCCCCGGTTAATATTTTTACACCAAAAGCAAGCACTGAGATCCTTAGAGCTAGCACCAGCTAGCACCCAAATATGAAAGCTAGCACCATTACAGTGCAGACATTAAAAAATGTCTAAATACTTTTTTTCCTAAGAGCCACCGTTTTTGAGATATAACGATTCGAAAAGTTGAAAAATTAAAACACTATTTTGAGCTGCAGCTTGTCTAAGAGTAATCTCTTTTTGTTTAGTTAAATCGCTAATGTTTTCTAACAAAACCAACTTCTCAACATAGGGGTTAAACTCAGATCGGGTACTATACTTATTCTTTAGAACTCCATCATTGGTGCAAAGTTTATAAAGGTCATCTTCTACGGAACTAACAACAGCCAGTATATTTACGTAGAGAACCACGAGCTCTGTCTACGTCTGGTATAGGAATACGAACCGGACTTCCAATTTGAACATCAGGAAAATTTTCGTTAAATAACTTGAGCATTTTAGAGGTTTGCTTTTCCAATGATTCTCGATATCTTTTACGCTCTGTATTAATGTTCTCATGGCGTTTACAATTGAGACATATTCCAGCATTGTTAACTTCTTCGTCAAGAGGTAAATTATTAAGCACTTGCTGCAAATGTTTCTCTCTTCGTGTCCAGCAAGTGGTTTCAACAAGCTTTCAGTGTTTTTTTCAATTTCAAATGCGAATTCAATATTATCTTCCATTTCGCCATCTGAATTGTTATCCTCTATTTCTTCAGACCGTCCTTCCATTTCTTGTAACAGAATTTCGACATTTTAAGTAGACAAATTTTGAATTTCATCATGCGGTATTCCAGCCGAGGCTAATCCTATTCTAGTGGGACAACCAAACATAGCCTCATAAGGGCATCTTCCAATTACAGAAGCAAAGCACAGTTTTTCTTAAACTCAATAAATTTGATTCCTTCGGGCCAATCTGTAGTTTTATTTACAGATAAAATTTTTAAGTTGGTAAATCCCTCAATTCTTGAATAATTAGTACCAATTATATAGGCACTTTTAATAGTGTCATCATCGCCCGCTCTGTATTGGGCAATGACGTCGTTGCCCGGACAAAAAAAGGACAAAAACCTTAGATAGATTCATGAATGTCAACAGCGCCCAATTTTCATGGGCATTGACGTCAATGCCCAAATTGTCATCATTGACCGTAACATCATATACATACGTACCTTTTAATAATAATTACATAATATAGTTACACGTTTCCATGTAAATGTTATATACATCTGACGATGTTACTATGAAGTATCGAAAGCTTATGCTAAAGAAAGATTATTTCACGTTTAATTAACTATTCATTTTTAAAAGTTCCATTATATTATAGTTATAATATACCGGGTGTTGAATGAGTTAGCCGAACATAGGATATTAACATGTAAAAACTTATTTATGCAAACTCCTGCTTCCCTAATTATTTTAGAGAAAAAATGAAAGACACAAAAATAATGCAAAAATATAAACTACGAATGATAAGAGCATTAGATTTCATCTAACTTTTACTGAAATGGTCAAAAAATACTTTTGAAATTGTTAAATTTCTATGGTTTCTATGGTGGCAAGAATGCTTATCAATTTGTATTTATTTATTTAAAATAAAATTACCTTGGAAACTTACATGGTCTGTCTGATAAATGAAAATTTTAACAATTTCAAAAGCATTTTTTGATCCTTTAAGTAAAAGCTAGATGAAATCTAATGCTCTTATCATTCGTAGTTTATATTTCTGCATTATTTTGGTATCTTTCATTTTATCTCTAAAATAATTATGGAACCAGGAATTTGCATAAATAAGTTTTTACATGTTAATTACTATGTTCGGCTAACTCAATCAGCACCCGGTATATGCCGTATTATAAGATTAAACAAATTTCCCTTTTGTATTCAGAATTCATACTAAAAGGTTCTTCTTCTTCGCGTGCTTATCCGTGACCGGATGTTGGCGACCTCTCTCCCATCTATGTGTTGTGCGTTTGTAGTATTATCACATACATAGGGGACCTACTTGTATAACGCGGGCTCCGAACCGCGGGAAGTGTATACACTTTATCTCCAGAGAGGCTGTTCTTATCAGATTACACCTCGGTGGTTTACCATTGCCTTCCAACGAGACGGTCAGAATAAAGTTTTAACTGAGCCCGGAGTCGAACCGCTGATCACCGCCTCATTGCCTAGGTTTTGTGGCCCAAAGTCCACAATGAAAGAACGGATCTTCATACACGCAGATAAGTGATAAGAAGATAGGTGATTATATAAATGCCGATAATGACTCAGGTTTTTGCCGCCCGAGGGTTTTATCGCTCGGTTTTGGGAGTTCTGGAAATACCATGGTAAAGTTCAACAAGTTATGAACAGATTGCGCTACTAAATTAGAAGGCGGAAGTAATGGCTTGAGCTTCATGTGAGGGTTGAACCTCACTTATAACTCCATACAGTATTGCAGTAAAAGCAAACTTCTCTGTTTTCATGGATTAAACCAATGTAACAACGTCATAACTGCGGAATTCCAAGTACTACATACATGTTTCGATTTTATTAGTAGCGTATTATAGAAGGAAAAACTCTGATTGCGAGTTTTACCCTCCAGAATCCCCCCCACCCGCTGGTTTCTATTTCACTTTTACTTTTAAGAGTATTACTATTTTCAAAACAAGGTAAAAAGTTGTATTTACCTTTTTATTTAAATTTCGTACCCTCCCATTAAAATAAGTCACGAGCCGCCGCTGGTACTAAAAAGTGAAATTATATCTTATAAATTGAAAGTTCGATTTAAGGTGGGAAAAATATCAGAAGGGCTTAAATTGCGCTCTATACATGTCAGGTTTTACGTTTACGTAGGGCGTTTTACGTCCATCAAAAAGGAGCGGCACATGTCGCTGCTCGTATGCCCAATTATTAGAAAGCAGTTTTGAGCAATCTAATGTTTACATGATTGCAGATATTAGTTAAACAAGGTGGAACTCGCTTTAGCGGCAGTTGCTAGGCTTCTATATAGCTACCTTCAAGTTCAACCTTCAAAATTCAAGTTGTTTTTTACGCCCAATATTTCAATATGTTATGCATGAAGCTTCGGCTAATTCTCTGTGTAATTTTTGTAGCTGTAAATTATGTATTAATTAAATCAATGCGTTGTTTGCAAATAGCATGTAAATCGGCCACCTTAAAAATTTGTTAATAATGGTCACTTCTGTGTAGGTATCGCAAAAACTGTTTTTTTACATATATCTCCGGTCCTCTAAAGAATTTCTACCACATTCCGTATTCTAAATTAACTAACGAATTTTTAACACACCCAAATTCACACATCTAACACACACGTTAGATTCTACATTAGCTGTGACGTATTTTTAACACACGTGTAATACCACATTATCTGTGACGTATTTTAACACTCGGTAAGTCTTGCATTAATTGAGACGGCTTTATTAAAATGAGTTTTTTGAAGTTACTACGGTGTGTATTTAAAAACCGATCGGTTCTACCATCTAGTGGATACAATGAGCATCTGTTGGGTGGTAAAAATACCGATCCGTCACAATTACGTGTACAGGTATGCCCGTCCTAGTTAATGCAATGCGTGTATAGGTGTGTGTATGTGTGTATGTACGTCTGTGAACACGATAGCGTCTAAACGAAGCAAGCAAATCATTCCAAATTTTGCATATAAGCTTTTTCCTGTCGTAGGACGAAGCCAGATGAAAATAATTTAAATCGTGTAACGGGAAAGGGGGGTTTACCTGGAGCTATTATGACATTATGCGTCATAACTTCGAAACGAAATTAAATATGTAAAAATATTAATAACAAAAAATTAGCGCTATGGAATTTCCTACATTTTTTGTCCTACAAGTTTTTCTCTAAAATATACAGGGCGTTTCAAAAATTTTTGTATTTGTAAAAATTTTTTGTATTTGTAAATAAAATAGTAAACCGCATTCTACTAACGAAAATAAGATGAAAAGTTTCTAATAACATGGGTTCAAAAATGCTTCGTTTGCAAGATATAGGCATTCAAAAGTTTTTTTCTTCCTATTTTGGCAAAATATGAAATTTTTCATCGATTTACTGTTGAAATTATGTAACCATTTTATTTAAAAAAATAATATAAAAATTTGCGTCTGTTCGGAAAGTTATGCGATGGCCACATCAGATTTTTTATTCTTTACAATTCCCACCAATGTTACAAACAAGAATTTTTTCTAAATTTTCGGGTGTCAATTGGCGCCTGTTGTCAGTTAAAATTTGCCTGTATACTGAAAAAGAACGTTCAACATCACAAGATGTCACTGGAGCATATTTAAATATTGAAATGTCAGTACCACATACTTCCAATGGAATAATGGTTGACTGACCAGACAACACTTTACTGATTCCATGCAATAAATCATATCCGGGATTTTTTGATAGCACAGATTCTAGTTTTAAAACAACTGCATTAGCTGCGTTTCCTGGTGCATCTTTTAACTGATTTAAAAGTCGTGTTATTCTTTCAAAACTTGTAAACAATGTTTCGCCAGAATTTTCTAAAGCTTTTATTGTCTGTACTATAATTTTAAAATTGCAAGCTATATAATATGCTAAATCAGCTGCAACAGATGAGTTTTTAAATGCATCTTGAGCTGCAGAAATGCATTGTGCCTCATTCCGGTCGAAACTCTCTATGAGAGATTTCACTGCAGAAAAATGCTCATTGTAAAAAATTACTGCTTCTATCCATGTGCCCCATCGTGTTAAAATCGGTTCTGGTGGTAAAACAATGTTAGGTAATTTTTCCCGATACGCATCTCTTCTCAGAGGTGCTTTCAAAAATACTTTTTTAGTAGTTGATACCAACTAATTGATATTTGGAAATTGATTTCGTAATGTTTCAGCTATCAAATTAACTCCATGGGCAAGGCAAGTAAAATGAATTAGGTTTTCATAGAACACCTTGAGATTTCTTCCAGCCTTTAACATATATGCGGCAGCATCAGTATAAAGTATACGAAATTTTTCATCTTTTCCACCATCTGGCCAAAGTAACTTTAAAGAATCGTTTACAAAGCGGGATATAGATGCATTGTTTGTTTTATCCAGCTCTTTACACGCAATTAAATGCCCAATACCAGGTTTGTCCGACGATAATATTCCAACAATCATATTTGCTATTGAACGCCCATTGGCATCTGTGCTTTCGTCCACGGTAGCCCAAATATCATGATCGCCAATTGCATCGCGAATGTATTGAAGTTTTAAATCGTAACATCTTGGCAAGTAGTTTTTTCTGAGTGTTGATTCGTTCGGAATCATTCGTTTACAATATTTCTCTAAAAACTCACGAAATTTTGGGATTTGAACTTTGTTCCATGCAATATTAGCAGCTAACATAGCTTCACATAATTCAAACGAAAATTCATCGGCGCTATCATTTCGAGGAGGCTGAGTTAGAAAAGTTTGAACCGAAGTGCTTTTTCCTACAATTTTACTGTTGGAAATGTGCAGTGCCGTTCTTAAATGCTGATCTACATGATATTTTTTCGTACAATTAACCTATTAAAAATGTACATTACAAACATTAAAAAATATTAACGCAATAATTCTTACCGTTTTACTACAAGTTTGACAGTAGAGCACTTTTCCGTCCGTTGTGAAACAATCATGTCCCTTAATTAAACGTTGTAAAATTGCACCCAAACTTTCTTTAGCTTTGGGCATTTTTAATACACAAATATAGTTAAATAGTTAAAATATAGTTATAAAATTAAGGTACAGTAGAAGCTGTTTTAAGCCACCGAATACTTAATTGGTTACCAAGAGCGCGTCAACTTAGAACAAGTAACAAGTTGCAAATGCAAATTGCAAATACCGCGATAAGAAAATAGTGTTAAATTACGAGTTGCAAAAATGTACATAATGTTCATCTATCGTCAGCACAAGTATTACATTTTATTTTGGTGCTACCCGAACTGCACCACGGCTTATCAGGGGTCATTTCTTGTACCCAGGTAAATGTAATCCCTTGACCGAACTGCACCACGGTCAAATGTCGTTCCGTAATCGCTTTACCGAATTGCACCACGAGCAAACCGAGCAGGTACACAAGCAAACAGATAATATAAAGAAATAAATACACAAATATCTAAATTCTTAAATTTCGAGTTTAATATATTAATTCATATTATATTATACAGGGTCGGAGCAGGTATTAATAAAATAATAACCCAAAACAGTGAAAAAATTAAATTTTTTTTGCCTTCGAATTTTGGGGTGTGCATTCGATAAGGAGGGTAATCCATCGTCAAAACCTACTCTTCCGGGGCGCCCCTCCGCTCCGCTCCGGGTTGCACCCCTCCAGAGCGGTTTTGACTCTGGTTACTAGGCTAAACATACGAGAAGCGCCACCGATCAAGAAAACCGGGATAAATGCAACCGGGATATGAGAGACCCTCGAAATAGCATTAAAAAGTATAGTCGCGGTATGCGGCAGTTATCTATTACGTTTAACCCCTAAAAAATCGCGTAAAAACAAAAAATAATCGATGTTACATGTAGGAGGCATCAGGTTAAACTCCATCATTGTGCTTTAACTTTTAACAATAAAACCACCTTACCTAAAATATTACAATAGAGGTGGTGCAATTCGGACGACCGACCCTTGGTGAGGTGTTTACCTGAAATTACGGTGGTGCAATTCGGGTAGGAGATTTGTGAACTAATCTTTTCGTGGTGCAATTCGGGTGCACCGTTTATTTTAATCTTACAGGATATAGTTTTCAAAGGAATTATCAACAGATTTACCTAGCTTTTGGTGGAAACTATTATTGCAATAACACTTAAAGGATTAAACCAAAGAATTCTAACAAAAGCAACGATTAACAGGACAATTTTTAAATCTTTTCCAACCGTTGCAAAAACAAAAAATTATACTATTTGATTTGCTAAGTATGCAAAATATATGCTAACATAAGCAAATATGTATTTATAGGCAACAAACCACCAAATATGCACTTAAACTAAAAATATGCATTTATAAGCAAAATAAAAAGTACATAAAACGATCCAGAAAGGTGTAAAACATGCTCCCCTTTTAAAATTTTTCACGAGCCTGTACGCAAAAAAAACATGCAAATGCCTACAAATCCGGACCCTACTGATAACAATACTTTCCTTACCTAGGGGTTCGGAAAGTAAAAATTATATACGAAACAATCCTATCAGAGGAACAAAATGGATTCAGGAAGGGTAGATCACGAACTGACAACATCTTCACGACCAAACAAATTATTGAGAAGCGTAGAGAATTCAATCTCGAGACCCATATAGGATTTGTAGATTTAGAAAAAGCGTTCAACAGAGTTAGCAGAGGCAAACTATGGAAAATAATGAAGAAAAAAGGATATCCTACACACCTAATAGAAGCTATCAAAAGCTTATACAAAGATACAAATATTACAATAAAGATGAACACCCACGAAACAGAGTCAATACAAACCAAGCAATAGGGGCCTCAAACAGGGATGTAGCCTGTCGCCATCTCTGTTCAATATATACATCGACGACATTCTGAAGAAATGGAAGAAAATAGCAAAGCCGGGTATAAAAATTAACCAGCATACATACATCAATACACTTTTATTTGCAGACGACCAGGTCATTATCCAGGAAAATGAAGACGACTTGCAAAGATCACTCCACCAATTGCATATACTGTGTAAGAAATACAAGATGAAAATCTCAACAAATAAGACGAAAGTTATGGCGTTTTCAGGAGCGCACCATGTGAGAACCAAAATTGTACTCAATGAGAAGCCAATAGAACAAGTGTCACATTTCAAATATCTCGGGTGCGATACAAGCTACAACTATGACAATGATATAAACGAAAAACTACCTAAATACCAATATATTTGCGGAACAATCAACAGAACCCTAAGAAACAAGACCAGAAAGGACACGATTTTGAAATTTTATAAGACGATGGCAACTCCGGTTCTTACATATGGATGCGAGTCTTGGGTTCCTCTGAAAAAAGATAAATCTAAAATACAAGCCACCGAAATGAAATTCCTACGAAGAGTAAAAGGATGTACAATGCTAGATCAAATAAGGAATACCGACATAAGGAAAGATCTAAAAATCTATAACATCAATGAAAAAATCCAAGAATATAGAGGTAAATGGAAAGAACATGTGAATAGAATGGATGAGGACAGAATACCAAAGAAGATTCTGGAATACGAACCACAGGGAAGAAGAAATGTTGGCCACCCGCGACGAAGATAGAAAGAAGTATGAAGACGGAACAGCCTGCACAAAGCCTAATCCATGAAGTGCAGAAGAAGAAGAAGAATACTTTGGTTAGAATTTCAATTTCGGGTGACTCAACGTTTAATCAAAAGCTAAAGGTGAAATTGTTCTAGAACCACTATAGCTTATCTACTGCTGGATTAGGTTAGTGTTATAGAAATACTCTGCATATCTGAATAAATAACAGAATCTATTATAACATGTACCTAAACCTTTTTTGTCTTTGTAATCTTATTAACTTGAACAAAATTACAAAAAATATATGCAGTTAAAACATTGTATCGTTAAATTTTAAGCGAAAAATAAAATATTAAGCTATTATTGAGTACTTTAGTAACGTTAATGGTATTTATGTTATAATAGCAAAGTTTATAACATACTAATATTTGAGCAAATCTCAACAATACAATTAAATCTCTATTCAGCATTTCCGGCTCCAAAACATTGCTTTGTGGATATTTTACGTTAAAGTAAATATAATAATAACAAAGTTATTTAAAAACGAACAAAAAAGAATCGGTTCCTGAAAGAAGTTCACTATTAAGTGCATACTTTCAAAGAAACTTTCTTTTAGACTTTTCCTCACATTGCAAATTAAAATTCATTTTTAAATCATGATTTTCACTAAACTTATTTAATTAGTTGCGAACCCTACGTAGATTTACAACTTGAATTAAATTACTATTCTTGCTTTTCGTTAATCTTCACTCCCAAATTTAAATAGATACGCATTAAAGCGGCGTTAATTATGCTAATTTAGGAAGTTATTATTGTGAAATCGAAAAGTAAGAAGGGTAAATAATAATGTATCGTTTAAGTACTGAAAACTTTAGATTTAGTTTAATGAAGTTTGAATTTTCAGAACTTCGATAGAATCAAAGTCAACTTGATGTCTTGAGATCATACAGGGTGATTTAAAGTTTTCCGAACCTATTTCCGTCCAAAATTTCAACTTTCCAGGTGGCCGAATACTTTTTACATTTTTCCGACCGGATTTTACATTATAGATAAACGGTGCAGTAATTTTGTGCAATAATTCCTAACCACAGCTCTGAGAGAAGCGTTTAAACTGTGTTATGATAGGAAATAATAATGAAAACAATGCAAATGTAAATATCGAAAAATTTAAATATCATAATTTTTATAAACGAATATGGAATTCGCATTTTCATATTTAAAATATTCCGTTTTTATGGAACCATTATGTAAAAATGTGAAAGAAAGAATTTGTATTCAACTTGAAATTAGATATTTTTTCAAGACGTGTATGTACCCAAACCATTACGCTTCTAATATTATCCGACTTCATTTACATTCATCTTTTTTCTCTTTAAATTTTCACGTTTATTTTCCATTTTAATTTTTTTCATAATTTAAAATATTTTATATACTCAGTAAATGTTACTTACTTCTTGTTAAAAATTTCCTCATAAAATTGGCGTAACTGTTTTATCCTGCAGGAATATTGCACTATTGCTATTATGTTGTGTAGTTTTGGTTGTATTGGTGAAAAATCCAATTAACTTTTACGGTAT
Organism: Podabrus alpinus; assembly: GCA_932274525.1. Lineage (NCBI taxonomy): Eukaryota > Metazoa > Arthropoda > Insecta > Coleoptera > Cantharidae > Podabrus > Podabrus alpinus. The sequence continues at coordinate 43,945,267 of OW026456.1, read as the reverse complement.
GTGTCTATAACACTTTCATTATAGTAAATATTTCATTTTCAAAATATTAAAATCATACGTGCTTCAATTTCCAACCAGAATATAAACATATAATTGGTTTATCATTACAATTAGTAATCAGTTTATCCTATCTTCATTCGTGCATTGACAGACTAGTCCCGGAAATTTGTTATATGTGTATATATTATTCCAGAAGCGTGTGGCAGTCCAAGGACGACAGGAAAATTTTTTTTTACCATATTTATGAACATTCGTGATACTACTTTTACAACAAAAAGTTAAATTTAATATTAGTACTATTGAAATATACAATTGAATTCGTAATTTTCATTTTAAAATTTTTGCATTTGCTTAAGCAACGTTTGTTTGTCTTCATTTTCAAAAATTAAACAACAAAACTTTTGTTGTATTTTGTATTTATTTTTAATTTAGTATTTGTTAAACAAATACTGGTTGTTAATCTTTGTTGAATTTGTTCTTTCAAATCTAACATGGAAATTTTGTATAAAAAAACTTTTCTTAAAAATTAACATTCAAATTTGGAGTAAAAAATTTTCAAACCATATTTTAGCCATGTACGTTTACGGAAGTTTGATAAAACGAAGTAAAAGTTAAAATTAATTTCAAATGTAAGTTGAAGTGACAAGGAAATTTTATAAAAACTATCAAAATGTAAGAAATTTAATTAACCTGACGGAATGACATTGACAGTGCAAACATTTAAGTTCTGGCTTGTTATGATTAATTAAAATCTGTTATATTTTATTTTTCTTGCATCAATGTGTTTGAAGCTACTGACGTAAATTTTCTTGGATCGGTTAAAACTGTATGCGGTCAGATATCTAATAAAAAAAAGTTGTTGCTTGATAACCGAATTTTATACTAGATTGGATAAACGGAGAAATATCGAAAAAATTGAAAAAGACTTGTCTTCCAACAAACTGTGAGACTATTTGAAAAGGTAGTTTGCTGTTTTTCGTAATAGGGTTTTTCAACATGGACTTTGTTTTGTAATACGGGCAATTTTAAATATGGCGACAGTTTTGTCATTCTGTTTTTAGACATGTTAATATTATCCTATATTATAAAAGGCCAAGTCCTTCTGTCTGTCCCACGGAAATACCCGAAGCAAACCGAACATCAACGTATCATCGGATCAACGTATCAAGGGATCAACGTATTTAAATTTCCTATATAGGTGACACTATATAAACACTAAATAAATGGCCGAAGCACAACCGAACCGAACGCATAAACGGACAATCGTATCATTATTGTAACAACGGATTATTGTATCAACGGATCATTTTGTCTATATAAGACAGCTATTTCCAAAAAAGCATTATGTGAACTTCCATAATGGATAATGAAAATTTTGAAAATCCTGCTGCAAAGCGACGCCGATTGAATCGTGAGAGAAAAGCACGTACAAGAGCTAATAATACAGAAGAACAGCTTCGATCACAGCGACAAGCTGACGCTCGGTCTCATGCGATACGTCGACAACGTGAAACTTTGGAACAAACTCAAGCGCGGCAAGCTGCTGACGCTCGGTCCCATGCGATACGTCAACAACGTGAAACTTTAGAAGAAACTCAAGCGCGGCAAGCTGCTGACGCTCGGTCCCATGCGATACATCGACAGAAAGAAAATCGATACCAAAGTCAAGCAATTCAACTCCAAATAAGAGCATTGAGATTTGATGAATCTCACGTTACTCGACACGATTGTGGAGAAATGAATTCCATCTGTCAGTTCTGCGGCTCCAAGAATTTCGCCAAGGAGCGTCCAGTTGATAAACAATTTAACAACTGCTATCATAAAGGAAAAGTGAAGATTCCGCAACCGCTCGATCAACATGGGAATCTATTGTTATATCCCGAATTTCTTCGCTCTATGCTTTCAGATTCAGAAAATCCTTACTACAAGAACTTTCGTCAGCACATCCGCTCTTACAATTCCTCGGTTTCTTTCGCTTCAATGGGAGCAGAGATTGTTTCAATGCCGGGTAACGGACCATACGTTTTTAAAATTCATGGACAGACGTACCACAGAACCACAAACCTGTATCCACCTGAAGGACAAACAAGAAAGTTTGCACAACTGTATGTAACTAGATGATAGCCCGTCCGAGGACGGGTAGCTAGAAGGACGGGCAGGCAGCCAAGGTCATATGGCTTTTGGATTGCACTGAGAGCTTTCCTTAATCTTCATTCAACTTAAGTTACCTTGGGTAGCTGCCCGTCCTTCTAGCTACCCGTCCTCGGACGGGCTATCATCTAGTTATGTTAAATAGAAGGTCTAAAATTTATTATAATGTCTTTTTATTACAATAAATTTATTATAATAAAAGGTTCAGTTAGTGTAAGAATTAAGGCCAGTTCGTTCGTCGTCTATTCGCTAATTTCATCCTTGAACAAGGTTTGGATTTTCCCGATCAAAAAATTTTGCAACACAATTGAAGCCTTGAAAACCAACATCCGACGAGTAATTGATATAGCCGCAATTTAGCAATAATGTAATCTAAAGTTTTGACAAAGGATCGACGTCTGTGTACGTGGTCTTACAGCTACCGTGAATGAAAAATTGAACGATTTTGAAATTTAATAAGTCACAGTTATTTTTATTTTCTTTCAATAATTTTATTTAATATGTTGTCCTTGATTCCTGTACACTTGAAGACAACGTTTTGGCCACGATTTTAGCGATCGTTGTATCATTTCCAGAGGAATGTTTTCTATCTCACGTTTTATTAGTTTTTTTAGCTGTTTAAGGGTTGTAACTTTTGACTTATTTAACTGAGATTTTAAATAGCCCCACAAAAAATAATCACAGGGTGAAAGGTCCGGTGATGATGGCGTCCATATATCTGGATGAATAAAAGATACGCCGTTCTGTTCAAGAAAATTTAAAGTCTTCTTAGAAGCGTGAGCTGGTGCCGAGTCTTGGTGAAATATCCAATCACCAGCAGGATATAATCTTTTTGCGTCAGTCAAAAGTGGCTTCAAACAATTCTTAATGTAATATTCCGAGTTAATTTTAGCACCAGGCTCAACAAATATTGGCGTTGTGGTTCCATAATTCGATATTCCCATGAACACCATAACTCCCTTCGGATGGGACTGTTTTGTGAATACGTCCAATTCTTTTGCCGATTGCTCACGTCTCAAGTACGTACTGAACTTTTCGTTGGCCATCAGCATTTGTTAGATGGAACCATGCTTCATCGACAGTGATGTATTTTTGCCATTTATCCCAATTTAGTAAGTGATACAATCCTAGTGAGCGCTGGTGCCGTTTAATAATTGTTTCTTCAGAAATATGATGTCTCCTTGGTTTCTTCATTAATTTCAGGTTTAATTTTTTATTTAGATTATACCGAATGATATACTCAGATGTTTTGAAATGATTAGCCATATGTTGTAGTGTCGGAGGATTCGTTTTTAATGCCATTTTCTTTAAAATCGATAATTGTCGATTTGTCAGAGTTGGCTTCTTTCCGCTACCTTTCTTCCGGATTTTGGATTTAAGTTCTGGGATTCCATTTATTTTGTAGTTAGAGAGTGTACCTTTCGAAACACAAAAATTTTGGTCTTTACACCTTTTTTGTATCATAGCAAAACTACATTGTTGTTTTAAAAGCTTAAAAATTATGATTTGTTGCTCTTTAGTTAACACCATGTTTGTAACTGACATTAGAGAAAAACAAAATTGACATCGATAAGTTCATATCGCGTGCTCTATGGAATACTTTGAATTTTGTTTAAAAAAATAACTCTTATTGGTGAAAATTGAATTTAAATTCGTTCAGTTTTTCAATCACGGTACCGGTAGTGGACATTGTTCCGATATTATTTTTCATTCATAAATCGTAGATTTTCTACAATATTATATCAATAAACAAATACAAAACTCTTATACAAAACGTGTATTTATTTCAAAACTAAAAACAAAGTCCCTATTGAAAAGCCTTTAATACTTTGAAAGTACTGGCATATAAAATTATTCATGTGAAATTTTAAATTAACTATTAATTCTTCACTAGAGGGGTTGTCCATCGCTTCTAATGTTAAAATATGGCGTTTTACCTTAAAATTTAATAGATAAGTATTTAAAATTTTGTAAAATGAGATTTTTATTTTTACAAGATTTTTGCGAATTAAAATCTACCAAAGTTTTGCTCTACCAACTTTTTAAATATTTGAAAGATAGGAGATCATGATTGGAGTTCTTAAGAAATGTTAAATAATTTACATCAAATTCAAAAAACGAAAGGTACTATACGGATTACTATTAAGGTATAACTACGTATGATCATTTTTGCTTATTCTTAAAATGTTGCCATTTTTTCCATACAAAAATCGAATTTGTATAGCGCTATTTATTTATTCAAATTGTAACTACGATTCATTGTAAAACGTCAGAATTAATTTTTTGACATTTTTATATGAAAAAATTTATAAATCAAGATTATTTGAAAACCGTCAATGTCACGAAAAAAATTCAAAAGACATTTTTTACACATCTTATCGTTTCCTGTTTGACGAATGTAGCATTGATTTTTATGTCCGTACAAAAGTATTTCCATAGCACAAAAAACTTTAGAAAATATTCGGATCGTAAATATATGTAGGTTGAAGGACGTCTGGAACTCATGTTTTTTTTAAGCGACAATAATTTAAATCGTGAAGCGGATAAAATACGACCAAGAAATCCGAATTTTTAATATAAAATATCGCGCCCCTCAGAACGGACCTACCATTGAAACTACGGGGTAAGGTTTGTACGGTCTCCACGGTGTCCAAACTAAATCTCAGTAACCCTGCAACATCGCAGCATTACCAACAAATCATATTTCCACATTCACATCTCGCTCTTTGACTGTACTCGTAATATGATGTAGCTAACAGAAAAAGATGAAGGGCGAGTTTTAGGCACCATAAAACAGAAATACATTGGCTAACGGAGAAACCCCTAATAGAAAAAACTTTTGTGGCGTCGCGTACAACTACTACCGCCTTTTATGCTCGTCCCTGTGTCAATTAAGAAGGACGAATGCAACTTCAAATTAGTTCGCCGTGCAAATTGAGTGCACATTTTTATGACTTTTAGTTGAACTTAATTTTCGGGTTATTAAACCAATGTTCGGTTTCGATTCTAACCAAGCGTAGATTAAATTGTTTAAAGAGAAACAAATTGTATCGGACAATACCCACCAATACTACGTTTCGATTTATCTCGTGTTACGCTCATCAAAGCCAGAATACGTACGGTAGCGCGAACCAACGACCATGCAATTATAAATTGGTCAGGACCGGCTCGTGTTCAGTTTTACGATTTACGAGTCAATCTTTCGTGTTCATTGCCGACCAATCAACATTGAAATAATCTTGAATTATCAAACCATCTTGTCATCCCGATTATTGGAGAAGAATTTTGTCTATCAAAAATAACGTCTCACACCGGCACAATCTGCTTGGAGCCATCCCAATTGGAGCACACCTGTACTTTTATGTAAGCATTATTTTAGTATTTCTAAGTAATATTATTGTACTTTGTGGTCAGTTTTGACCACTGCCTTTTACGATCCTTCAGTTTACCATGAAGCCGATATCGCACCCCCCTTGTATTTCCTTTTGTGTGTTAATGTTTAATTGGATGTGGTGTAACCACGCCGATGAAGTCTTTATTCTAAATTGTTTATTGAAATAACGTCACATTTTTGAATTACGTTTTAGGTCACATTTAATGTTTGATAAGTTAAACCAGTCATGTTTTGAAGTGTTTTTTGTGTCATATTTAATATTGGATAAATTAAATCAGTCATATTTTGGATTGTATTTTGTGTCATATTTAATGTTAAATAAATTAAATCAACTAGTCTGTTCCATCTTGGTGAACAACTATTTAAGTTCGAAGTCAATATTTTAACGTTAACCTTTTCGTATTATTCAAGACAGTTTATATTTGGTCTTGTAACTTTTTGCAGTTGTAAATATGATTAAGCAATTGTTACAAAATGTCAAATGCCCCTGTATATTTCGTTTATTATATCTCTTTATTATTTATGTCTGTGTTTTTATTGTTGTTATGTGTTTCTTTTATTTAGCGATTGTGTAAAGGTAAGATTACTAGATGCAAGGTATTGTAATCCAAAGAGATGCCACCAGTGTGAGATGTACGCGATCAAACAATCAAAAGCTGTCGTGTATTCAGCTTGAAAGGGTGATTTTGCATCCCTTTCGAATGGACCTCGGTTCAAAATTCACGTGGCGCCCTTGTAAATACTCCTTGTGTAAATATATCCCCCCCCCCCACGTTTGAGATAACATCTTAAATCGCGATCGAGGATTGCCCGGTCGTTGATGAGAGACCGACATAACGCGACGTTTCGTCACAAGCCCTTCTGCTCCGTCAAAAGAACCAACCCTTCGCGGCTTGAGCTAGCCATCACGTTTAATCTCTGTTCGGAAGGTGTCTTGCTTGCGTTTTGTCGTGTAACAAAAGATAATACCAATCCTATTTAATCACCCCGCAAATTGGTGGGGATTTCATTTTTTAAATTCTGTATTTCGATTTCTTTGATTGGTTTTTTATACAGAGTGTATAATAGTTTTTTCGTTTTTATTTTTGCAATTGTTGAATTTTTGTCGGATTTCAAACCGTATTTCCAGCGTTATTGTTGCTTCTCTGTTTAACTTGAATCGTTTATTTTTCGTTCTTCTTATATCTTTTTTGTCGAGTTTCTTTCCCATTTGGTAGGTAGGTATTCGTTTCCAAACTTTTCTGGTATTTTCGTGGCTTGGGAGTCGGATTTCTTATTTTCGATATGTGTATTTTGTGGTTATGCCTATCCCTTCGGTCATTTCCTTTTGGTGCTTTGGGTTATATCTTGTTTGGTAGGGATTTTACTCGTCCCCGTTTTCTTCTGTTAAAGATATGGTTTTGGCCTCGATGAACTTGCACATCAGGTCGGGTGGTGTTTCCTTATACAGTTCGTCGAGGCGTGTAGGGAGTAGGATGACATGATAGGCCTCCAACTCTGCCTATTCTTCCCTGTATAATTCGCACTCCCGTATCCGATGTACCGGTTCATCGAGTATTTCGCAGGCCGGGCATAGTCCGTCCTCCGACTTCCCTAATCTATTAAGGTGCCGGCCAAACTCGCCGTGCCCGGTTAACAGTTGTGTCATTTGGAAAGTGTTCTTCGTGTGTTCATTGCTTACCTAGGGAGCAAGGCCAGCAACCCAATATGAAGAAATTATTAATCGGCTCAAAGTAATCCATAATTATTGCCTCGGAACAAAAGCAACGACACCTAAGTCGATAAAAAACATCACCAACTTAGACAATCCGCAAAGTGGTGGAGATTTCAGCTTTTCAAAATTTAAATAAGTAGTATATTCTTCCGGGTGTTTTATACAGGGTGTCACAAAAATTTTATGATATAATTCTTTTAGCATGGTTTTAAAACCATACTTTATCACTCGTATCAAAATTTCAACCTTTCCATAGGTGTGAGTTTATTTCTTATTTTTGTAATTGTTATTCTCCCTTTGAATCAGGCGGGTTTGATTTTCTTATTAATACAAAACCGACAACCACCAGGGAAAAACCCCCATGATGATCCCCAAGAAATGGGCTCATAGTTGGTTTCCGTCATCCGTGGAGTAACGACGTAACAAGGCAAAACAAACAGGAACAAGTTTTCAATCGAAAGTGCAAGAAAAAAAAGAAAAAATTACGTCCATCTAAAATTTCGGCTCCCCGTACTACTTAAACTTACGGGAACTTAAAAACATATTATTCCTTCTCGGAAATAAAATTTTGCTAAATATTAATTAAAGCTTAACGCAAAAATCGGGAAAAGTAGATTTATGATTTGCCCTTTTTTCACACACATAGGGGACTTAGAGTTTAACGCTGGCTCTATACCGCGGAAAGTGTATATAGTACATTTCATCTCCAGAGAGGCTGTACCCAGGTAAATTACATATCAGTGTTTGCCATTTCCTTCCGAGGGAGACGGTCACAATAAAGTTTTTTCAGTACCCGGTCGCACCAGGTATTTAGTATTCACCATTAACAGTAGAGAATTTAACTGCTTAAGTTTTGTTTTTTTGTATTCTCGGCCGCAATTCCCTAAGTAAAGGTTTTTGATTTACCCCAGACATTAAATATTTTCTTAGTTTCTGAATTTTGTTCCTTCATACTAACAGTTTCATTTTACATAATTACAGTTGTTAATAATTAAAATTATCCCCATAAGTTTTGTTTTAAATTTGGTTAATTCAACAATCCCTTAATTATATTTATTGGATATTAGGCAGCCAGAGCTGCATTGGACCGCCCCTACTTCGTAATTCTACGATGCAGGTGACTTTCAGCCGCCATATTTAGCTCGGCATTTGGCCTCACAACTTAAGCTTATATCAAGACTTTTGCAACTTCGTCGTACTCGACATATTAGTAACCCCTCTCGGACTTATGGTTGCCATAAGCAAAATCAACACCGGAGACATTGGGAAGATGTGTAATTTCGGGGGTTTGCTGGTTTTTTGCTTAGTAGAAATAGAGCTTATCCGGGTATTTTTTTCGAACAGTAAAGACGAAAATGTATTATAGAGATATTTTTCGATTTCGCATTATAGTCTATTCAGTTTAAGTCTGAAGAGGTGCGGTCTCTAACACCTAGAAAAAAGATTTACTATATTCAAATTTTGACTAATTACAGTTGCCATTCTAAGTCGCCTTACATTTAGGAGTTTCATGCAGGGTAAGAAAGATACCGCTATAAATACACTCGGGCGGCTACCAGAGAGTGCGAGTCGGAAAAATTGTAAACACCGAAAAAAAAAATGATATTCCTAATTAATATTTACGAGCGCAGTTTATTCAAGAATGCCGAACTTCCGGTCGAGAACCGGAAGAAATTTTCAGGTCAAATTGAAAAATGAGTTGTCAGTTATGTAAAGGGTATTACTGTCCATGCGATGTTAAATCAAGAAATTAAAATGAAGCAGAATAATTATTTATTCTCAATGCGTATTAATATTTGTGGGAAAAATGATGAAAGAAAATGAAACTTTTTAAAAGGTTTCTTCAAGAAAATGTAAATAATGTACAAATTTATTCTTCTCTTGTATGATAATACTGTGAATATTATTTTATAATACAGATTAGATGGTAAATGAATAACTTTGTTGTTGTTTCCGCATCACATCGTAAGTTATAAATACATTTTTCAAAATTTATTCTTAAAAATTTTATTAAAAAATGTTGTGATTTTATATAATTCTGTTTTCTGGAAGCTTTGATTATCGTGGGTTTTCGATTTATCACCGTTGCCCTGCCTTTTGATTTCTGATTTTTGGGGTGACAAATCAGAAGTGTATTATTTTGAGCAAAATTGAAAAACGAGGTTTGTTTACAAAACTAAACGAACGCACAGGTATAATTTTTCGGAGACCACGTTACTCGGTTATCCAAAAAATTCTCTACTAGAGGCGCGCAAAAGAGCGCACTAACGATAAAAATTACATAGGACAACACCAAATGAAAATACAAACTCTGGTACTAACTGCAACGCCACTGGAAGAAGTATACCTGCACCTTGCAAAGAATGAAAGTGAAAGTGTACAGAAAATTACGGAATGCATATCGTACATACTAACCCATATATTATGAAAACTTCTCTTTGTTATTTTGTCATTTGTTACCTATTTGTTATTGTTAAGTTTATATTTTTTATTTCATCTGTTATGTTATTTCTATTATTGTTATTATTATTATTCCCTTGTGCAGATTGTAAATATTTATATAATTTCTACATGTTGGTGTTTTTTCTAGTTTTAGGCTTCTATACAAAGTATAGCAAGAAGCCTTATTTCCAATAATATCTATGCAAAATTGTATTAAAATATGATAATAACAAATTTCCTTTAGTTCAATTAATTAATTATTGTGAAACCAATCCACTGTAAAACCAAGTGTCATCGTGAGGGCCTCCTATTCATCTTAGAGAATTTAAAATGTAGGATCAGCCAGCGCACTTATGTAAGCTTCTAGTCGAACATCTGTTGTAACGCTTTAAATAATAAACACTTTTTAAATCGAAAATGGATTTAATGAGTTTCAAGATCTTCTTGAACACAGTTTGCTGCCTCGGAAAAAGACTAGTTTTCGAAGCGAACCTTAAGGGTCTTAAGCAAAAAATCGCATTTTCTAATTTACTATAATTAATTGTTATGGTCAACATAGTTCCAAATTATCACAGAATACAGATTTTGCTAATTTGCCTATACAAGTCGTTCTTTTAGTGACGTTGACGACGCACTATTGTTCCCAAGTGGGACGTTTCGACGCACGGACTTTTAAATACAGAGCAGTTTCATCAACAGAAAATATTTCAAGTTCGAATATCTTAGCAGTGGCATATCTTTCTCAAATTTATGCTACTAATGTGTCTTGGGGATTTATTTTTACTATAAATCTGCTTTTTACGGATTTTAAAATGTATATTTATTTATATTAGTTTTAGATGTTACATCAACAAAAGTGAAAAATTCAAATAAATATCATTGTAAAACCTGTTAAACGTTTAACTGTGGTGACGTTACATAAGGGTAACAATAAATTATGTATTAAGTGAGGACGTAATGGACATGTTCAATTATTTATGAACATGAATACCATGAATGAATACTAATGAAATATCTCGGTTATTGGATTTCTTTGAATCACTTGCATCATTTTGAGGAGTGGGTATGTAAGGACCCCTTCCCTCCCGACTGCAAGATTTATTATATTTAGAAGATATTGGGGAATATTTTTCAAAAATTAAACGAATTTTGAATATTTACTAAAATGACACTGCTATGAATTACAAGGTCACAGGATTATTATTTTAAAAAACTATTTAATTATTTAACTATTTCATTATATTTAAAACAAGATCACAATAATAATAATTGTTACATGAGCGGTCGGACAGGGAACTAAATCATAAGACTTCTCGATATACTGTATAATATTATATATAGAAGTTTCTTGTAATAAATTTAATATGTACCTACATATAAGCGAAAATATTACTTAAAGGAACTTAAATGTTTGATATCAATTTTACACGAAAATTCTATGTTGGGGGGGGGCAGCAACAAGCACTTCCTAAATGCTATTTAGTTTTGTTAGAGAGTAGCTTTTGACTTGCCTTCCAGTTTGCCTCTCCCTGGGTGAAACCTAAAATGACGCCTCTAGGTTTGATTCGGTTGCATTGTTTGCCACGACTTGTAAGTTTTGATTTTCTGTTTGGTTATACAATTTAATTTCGAGGCGTCAGTCTTTTGTGAGCAGCTTGTAGTAGGATAAAATCCACCAAAGAAGCTGAAGAAATATTAAAATAATTTTCAATATACCGGGTGTTCATTTTAAAACTTCCAGCAATTAATATCTCAAAAACCAAAAGTCAGATGAAAAAATGTTTCGAACAAAAGTTGTATGATAGCGAGGGGGAAAGAATATGGCATCATTGTTTTTTTAATTTATTGACCTTTTCAAGGTCATTTGAAGGTCAACTTTGTTTTTTTAAATGGCACCTTATATTTTTTTTACCAGATTCATAGTTTGCATGAATAAATAAACAACTTTTGCTGGAAAATTTTTTTTATCCGACATTAGGCTTTTCGAGTAAGATACGTTGAATCTAGGGACGCGCATGAATGGATTATCGAGATTCCTTAAAGGATATAATCAACATTGTTAATCAAAATTTAATATTTACAAATGGGGAACATTTTGAAAATTTGTTATGAAAACACTCGTTTACAAACATTTTTTCCACTGTTTAATACTAGTAAATAGCCTTGTAAAACTTGTAAATATTAAATTTTGATTAACAATGTTGATTATATTATTTTGTTTCAACGCATCTTACTCGAAAAGCCTAATGTCGGATAAAAAAAATTTTCCAACAAAAGTTGTTTATTTATTCATGAAAAATATGAATCTGCTAAAAAAAAATATAAGGTGCCATTTGAAAAAACAAAGTTGACCTCCAATGACCTTGAAAAGGTCAATAAATTAAAAAAACAATTATCCCATATTCTCTCCCCCTCGCTATCATACAACTTTTGTTCGAAACATTTTTTCATCTGACTTTTGGTTTTTGAGATATTAATTGCTGGAAGTTTTAAAATGAACACCTGGTATAAATCTTTTATAATTAGAATTACAATAAAGAAAAATTATTTCCAAAATTTCCTGCGTCAAATCGTCTCAGGCGTCGAAATGTCCCCAGCCTGCATCGAAATCTACTATATATTTATGTAGACTGCTATTTATGCATAGGTATTTATAATTGAAAGCAACTATATGTATAAATTATTAATTTGTATTTCAAAAGAAATTTAAAAATATTGATTAAGTGCCCAGAATAAGTTTTTATGACTTAGTTTAGTGCCTATTTTTAAAATAGCATAACTGTACTGTTCTGTATTAGAATTTTAAATAAGGTCCTTCTTTAAATAATTCTTAAAATAGGAATTATTAAATAATTCTTTTAATAAAATTTTTATATAGTATTAATTTTTATTTGTTAATATTATTTAGAAAATTTAGTGTCATTCAAAAATTTAGAACTCCTTAATCTAGCTTTGCGCATTATAATGATCTTTTTCCATGATTAAGGAAACTAATATTTTCATAGATTTATTGCAGATAATGGTCTGCTTTCCTAAACATAAGATGTAACTTGATGTATAAGGTTACATATTTTCTGTCGATGTTATATCAGGTTACCTTTGTGTATTTGGGTAGTAAATATTAACTTATACGAACACACAAAATCCACAAATAACAGGACAACACACAGAATACCTATAATCGGCTATATCTAGCACTGTAAATTCAATGTTTTTACAACCCAAAACAGAAATTGAAATAAACAACATAATCAAAAAACTTACAAATACAGCTACTTACGATATCTACAACATAAATACAAAAATCTTAAAATTAATATCAGATGAAATATCGATGGTACTTTGTCACATTGTTAATGAATGCATGAGCAAAGGCATCTTTCCGGACACCCTGAAAGTATCAAAAGTAATTCCGATACATAAAAAAGGTGATGAAAATGAGAAAAACAACTATCGGCCCATATCTATATTGCCAATTTTTTCCAAATTCTTTGAAAAGATTCTCTATATCCAACTTGAGAGTTTTTTACGTAAAAATGCATCTTTTACGAAGGAGCAATTTGGATATCAAAAAGGAAAAAACACCATCGATGCAGTACTACGGCTCACATCAAACATCTACAAAATGCTAGAGAGTGGACTAAGGTGCCAAGGCATCTTCTATGATCTGGCAAAGGCATTTGATGTGATGAATCTCAATATATTCTTGAGAAAAATTCAACACTACGGATTTAGGGGGAAAACATTTGAAATCATTGAATCATACTTCCAGAACAGAAAACAAGTGGTATTTTGGAATGGGCAACTCGGGCAGGAGTGGAGGCTACCTGTGATGTACCGCAGGGAAGCACCTTGGGCCCATTCTTTTTCGTTCTGTACATTAATGATCTGCCACATAATGTAAAATGCAACACCGCCTTGTATGTAGATGACACTGCCCTAGTCATGGAAGAAAATGACCAAGCAAGTGATCGGCAAAGGGAAGTTACTGATTGGTTTGAAACTAACAAACTCTTACTAAACATGGACAAAACTCAAATGGTTAAGTTCACTGCCTGTAGACGAGCGATTAAGCAAAACGATAAGTCTTCGGTAAAATACCTGGGCATAATAATGGACACTTTGCTGACTTGGCATGAACATGTGGCTGTTCTGGTGAGTTCCCTAAGTAGGAGTATTTTTGCGATAAGAAGGATTGGGGAAACGGTTGGAAAAGCGGCAGCTAAAGCAGTCTATTATTCAATGTTTCATGCCAAAATGGTGTATGGACTCTTGATCTGGGGTAGTGAAGCGCAGATAAAGAAAGTGTTCCTACTACAGAAGAGGGCTATACGTGCACTAGAAGGAGTACCCCCAAGGACTCACTGTAAGCCAATTTTCCGTAATCTGTGTATTCAAACGATCTCATCTGCCTATGTTTACGCTAGTGTAGTGAGAGTGAAGACAGATCGGAAAATCTCAGACAACATCGCAACACACGAGCATCAGACCAGAAGCAGAAATGAAGTGAGAACTGAGAGAAATAGGCTCAAATGTTCTAATGGAATGAATCTGCAATTAAAACTGTATAACAAATTGCCAGAACGAATCAAAAATCTTCTGACTAGGAAATTTAAAAGTGAAATGAAGAAAACACTAAATGAAAGTGCGCTATATGATGTGGACGAATTCTTCCAAATTGAGTTGAGATGAAAACCAGCAACTGCTGATCTCCACCATTTAGGTCTGATGTAAATTAATTTTGTACTTAGTAACCTAATAAAGATTATTATTATTATTATTATTATTATTTGTAATTAACTGTATCGGCTTGCTAATTTTGACTAGGGTGACGAGTGTTTCTAGATATTTCAAATTATAGCAACGAAATTAAATTATGTCAAAGTATTCTTTATTTAATTTTATTGTAATAGTGCAGTTTCTTTTTCTATTTATTTCGGATATGACAGTCCCGGAGAAAATTTTTTTCATAATTTGCAAGCTACCGGAACTCGCCATCGGCTCTTTCTGACTATTTGCTTGCTCATTCCGTAAAGTATTATGTTTCTGTTGTTTACCCGTTTATTGTTCTCATCATGCTAAATTCTGCAATACGGCAAAAACGTTTTTGCTATCTACTATCAACTTGTTGATTTCCACGTTGAATTTGAACTTATCACTCGACGATATTCCCTATCAGTCATATTTGCTTAAACTACGAAATATTTCTGTAAGCATTTGTATCGAAATTTGATTAGACCTCAGGGCAAATTTTAATGGAATATTATTACTTAGTATTCCGTTTCGTGATATTCAAAAGTTGCTTTAAATGCACCTCGAAGTTATTTGGAACATTTTCTTAATTATGAAGTTAGATAACTACGTTATTAGAAGCTATGGACCCAATTAAATCAGTAGAATTTCGAACCTTTATAACGAACACCCACTCAAATTTTTTAATTAAATAAATAGAAATTCCTCGTAGCATAAGAATTACTTTGTATAATAAAAATCTTGGTGTTGGTGGTTATTTAGCATAAATCTATAGATTTACTTTGACGATGTTAACTTTTTATGCAACCTTTTTGTGAACGAGCCGAGTGGAAAAGTGATCCCTTGTCATGCTCGACTTTGTTCTGTTAACGCAGATTTATTCACATTTTTGGATCTTAGGGCACATTTTCAGAACAAAATTTGTTATATCATTTTATCTAATGTAATGGAAACGCATTCTCTGATTTATACATTTCAATACTGCAAATTATTTTTGGTTTTATAAATAAAAATCGGTGCATAGAATGAAATATTTTTATTGAACATCAATAAACTGAATGAAAGCAAAAAAAGGAAAACATATTAAAAGACTTCAGAGATATATTGCATCTACAATCTACATAGACCGTGATGTTTGCAATTGATGGATCCGGTATTGTTTAAGGGTGATTAATGTTTATTACTAATTAAATTACTACTTTTTGAATTTTTATTAGATTTACGATTTATGCTAAAAGGGTGACAACAAAAAATTAGGAATTTAAATATGCCATGGTGACTTTGTTCTATTTCTTTTTAATTTCTATTTCTGCGTAGATGATTAACGTAGTCTTGATAAAACATTGCAAACTTCCTCTTCTTGTTTACAAATTCAATGTAAATATTTTGTTGCTCCATATTAATCAAGTAAATATAAATTGATGTCCGCACAAATTACTTGCGTAGTTCTAAGTAAAAGGTCTTACATTTCGTGTAGTTATTGATTTAGTAGGTTTAAGTTTGATAAAGTTTCTTGTAAACCTCATCTCATAAAGTTTGGTTTGTTTGATATTATAAAGTTAGTATTTTCCTGTATTGTTTTACGCGGAATTTTGCAAATAAGAAGACGAGAATAAGAAATCCATTGGAATTTATGACTTAGCATTCTTTCCTTACTTTTTTCTTTGCGTTCATGCTGACAAGAGAGCTCCGCTTTTATGTGTTAGAAAAGTGCCCCAGATAATACGAAAATACTAAACCAAAAAAAATTATCAATAAATTTGTAAAATGAAGAAAATAATAAAAAGCTAAAGACCGCTTTGCCAAGTACTTGGTTGGAAAAAGCTGAAATCGTCGTGATTTATAAGTAGCTGCATAAAACGAGAGTGCAATTGCTTACAAGTCAAGTCGTTAAGAGTGGCAGAGAAAAGCGTGATATTAAACCACTAGAAAATTCAATACAATTTGTAAAAGAAGGAAAAGGATATAAAAGTTTCAAGTCAAGACGACGAAGTTCCTTTAAGTTGATCTTAAATTAAACCAAAATTTTCAGTCTATTGTTGCTACTGAAGTCAACAAAGGCGTTACTCAAGATACAATATCCAATAAATTAAAAGTAATTTTCTTGCAGGAATTTTCAAAAGAAATAGTTAGAATTAGTATAATTTGAAATCGAGACACGGCAGTATCTTTATTGCAACACTTTTGAGTTATTAGTAAGCGTCTCGAACAGAATGGAGGCATTAATAAACGTACAAGTTTCGTTTTGTATCATCACATAAATTTAAATTATTTATTTCACAAACCCGACGATTTGCATTGCAATTACTTGTTCATTATTAAAAGCGTGACAAATTCTATTTTTTCTTCTCGTTTGATAAATGCTCCATCAAAAACGTGCTTTGAATAAACTAAATATTTCAAAATGATATTTTGTTTGAAGAAGAATACCAAACGTAAAAGTTTATAAATTCTACCCGCGTAAAATAATACGACCCTTTTTTAAATTGTAATGAAATTTCAATTGTTTTGATTATCTTAGCTTTTTAACGTCTTTAAAAATTAGGAAATTCATTTTACGGATTCTTAATTTATTAAATTACCGTACAGCTGAAAAGACGTTTTTAAATTTTTATGGTTCTAGATATAGCAATTCGATTAGTACTTTTATTGTGCACCACTCTGTGGTTTGAAACTTTCGATGGCACTTTTCTTATCGAAGAATTTGTTAAATGTTTCTTGTTTCAATAAGCTGCAAATGAGAGTTGGATATTTCTTATGAAATCCAACTGGTAATTTACAGGTATTATTATCTATTTTTTTCTGAACTTATTTCATTAAAAAAACCCTTACGTGGTAAATAATATTTAGTATACAAAAATGACTTGCACATTTTATTCAGACTTAATTGCAAGATAACCAACTCCATCAGTAAAGGAATCCTCTCGACGACGTGGTTAAGATTCAAACTACTCAGATTATTCTAAATTCAAGTTAAAATGTTCTAAACGTGATCGTTTATTCTAAATGAGCCTTAAATAATAAATCAAATTCCAAGATGTTATGTTTAAAGTTCTGTGCAAGGAAACTATAAGCTATTGACAAAGCATCTCGATAAGCCAATTAAAATTCAAGATCGAACAAAGCAGTAGGCAGCTTAGTGCGAACATAAAATTACGTTGACAATAATTTAAAATGGATTAAGTAAAATAATATCTCTGGGTCTAAATTATTTGAGTAGATTACAAAGTTCTTAAAATTGCAGGTTTTAACTTCTCACATTTCTTATCACTAAATAACGCTGTTTCATAACAAGGAAATGCTAACGGAAAACGTGTAACACATTTCATTGCTAATGCGATTTGGCGTTTCTTGTACAACTAATAACCTAGTTTTCCGATTTTGATTAAGACTTTGGTTTGACTTTAGATGCCACAAATAGAATGACCACGTTCTAATTAGGTTTATAGCACAGAGTTACTTAATATATTGAACCGCTTACGAAATTAGATTAAATAATTGTTTTTGCTGCTTTCTAAGCATAGTGCTTAGCTTCGATTCTCCTAAATGTAGAATTGTCCTATTGTAGAATATCTTTCATTTTAGCACTGTCATCTCAAGCCGGTGGTACGACGATAGTGTAACGGTTTGAAGTTTCCCGCTATAATTTTATTTAGTTAAAACAAGAACTATGCTGCGAGAGTGGCACGGAAAGTACGTTCTGTAGTGTCAAGGCGAGAACCTCGAAACGTGATGTGTTCGAGAAATATTAGTGGTAGTGCGGTCAACGAGATTATTGGTTTTCAATCACCAGTCACTGTACATGGGAGATACTCGTTTGCTGTTTCTTTTCCTAGGCTTCTCAATTTTTACCGGTTGGCCATTTGGCGACACATTTTGTGGGAAGATCAAAATTACCTTCGATGAGGTAGGATCAAGAAGGCACCATTGTTTTTTTATCCACATATGCGTAAAGGGATTCGCTGCAGCCTCCCTAATATTCTTCTTACTAATATCAAGTTATTTCGAACAGTTTTAATTTTAAAATTACATTAATTTATCTGGAAATTCTATTTGATTTAATAAAATAAATGTGCGAGGTGTTGAAATCGTTCGGCCATCTTGGTTGTTAAAATTCCTTCTCGCTATCGCTAGCCGCATTTTTCAAGTTACGTAAAAGTTAATTACCTTGAGGAAATTTTCATTTCTCCTGAAATTATTATTTGTTATTTCATGTTAATGTTATTCTAACCAAATAAAAATGAAAAATTAATTTTTTTAATTTAAACTGTTTCTTGTTGCTTTTGGTTATCGCAATTGATAACCACAGTTTCATAATTTCGTCGGTGGTTTCTGCCTTTATCTTTAGCGCGCTCTGTATCGCCCAAATTACATCTTGCCAGAAGTGGTGGCACAGTTATTTTGTCTTTTGCCCTCTAGAGCTAGCCAAAGGGACAATCTATAGTTTAAGATGGTCGTCCTGAATTTTGGCTTCAGGTATCGTGTGATTGAATCAATTTCGTCTTCCCAAATTTTCCGGAGACGGGTAGGTGTAAATATAATTGCGTTGCTCAAATTAGTAGCGTTATACTGGCGATTTTCGGATTACTTCAATAGCCTTGCGATAAATAGCCTATACCAACTGACCTCGATAACAATTGGACCCTGCCTTATTGGAATAGTTATTTGACTATTGTTACGTTGACACTGCAACTATTGACCCTACTATCTAATCTTCTCAATTATTGACCTCACTAGTGTTCGCACCTAGGATAATGTAATCAAAAATAATACTTATATGTGAAGCAAAGGGTTATCATCAAAACCTTAGATACAATTTCAAAAATTCAAAAATCATCCTTAGTATTTTTTGTACCTTATTAGTACCTTATTCAAACACTTAGGGCCAGTTTTTCAGTCATGAGTTAACTTTTGGGTTAGGTAACTTGGTTTAAAAGTTAACCAATATCTTAAACTAGTTTAGGCCGAATATGAGTTTTTCAGTGACTAGACTCCGCCTCCTAATATTCTAGTTAGCTAACCAAAATATTTGCTAAGTTGGTACCGGAACGCCGTGAAATTTCACAATTTGACAATCAACGTATTGAAATTGTGAGGTTATTTTAGAAAAATAACCTTTTTACCTCTTTTAAATAACATTTTAGAAAAATCACTTGAATTACACTTTATATTTGCACGTCAAAGATGGTCAAAGTAAACAGGTAAACTAAAATCACAGAATATATAGGTTAACTAAAATATTTTAGTTAAACCACCACTGGCGCTGGTTTAAGTAATTGGTTAGACAACACTTCTAACCCAAGAGTGAAAAACCCGTAACCATGAAATTTTGTAGTTGACTATTTTTATTTGGTTTAAACCACGACTGAAAAACTGGGCCTTAGAATAATAATAAATAACTATCAATTTTACCATGGTTAGGAAAAATAGCAAGCACCCATTAGTTATTAACCCTAAGACTCTTCCGAAGACATCATTATGCATAACTCGACAGCGTCAGCGTAAGAAAGTAAATACCAAAATGTCGTTCCAACAATTCCAGCAAATCATGTTTTTCGTCAGAAAGCTCTGTTTTACTGTATATTTTCAAACATTCTTCCTTCGCTGGAAGGACCCCCAGACCCTCGATATTACTCTTCGAAAAATGCTGCCGGAGTGGGTTCCATAAGCCATGAGTGTCCCCGCCACCAAACAAACTGGCACCGAAGCTGCTGTTGATTTAGAATTAGACAACTCTACAATTTCAAAGGTACCATATATTTTTCTAATCTGAATTTAGTGTTTCTATATCAGCTTGTACGAGGGGTCGTTTTTATATTCCCGGACTAGGCATGAAAACAAAAGACTAGAGCAACAACAAAATTTTATTTTTCAATATAGTTCCCCTGCTTTTGAATACAGGTATAACACCGTTTCAATAACATCTTTAATCCAGTATAAAAATATTCATTTGGTTTTTCCGCAAAATGGCCCTCAACAGCTGCTATAAGTTCGTCATTGTCCCTAAATTTTGTCCCCCTTAGTATTTTTTTGAGATTCGGGAACAAAAAATAGTCACTGGGTGCTAGATCTGGACTATAAGGCGCATGTTCAATTTCTTCGAAGCCACAATCAGCTACAGGAGCTTTTGAAAGTCTGGACTTGTGCACTTGTGCATTGTCGTGGAGCAACAAGACACCTTGCGTCTTTAATAGCACTTTAATAGCATCTCTAAGGCGATGCATCAGGTTTGCATAATACTCTCCCGTTACCGTACTACCCTTATTCATATAATCAATCAGCAAAATTCCCTGAGAGTCCCAAAAAATTGTTGCCATTATTTTTCCTGCAGAAGGGGTGACTTTAAACTTCATGGGATGGCTGGAACCCTTAACATGCCACTGCATCGACTCTTGTTTCGATTCAGGATCATAATGATGAACCCAGGTTTCATCTCCAGTGACAAATCGATTGATAATTAAATCTGTCTCATCTCCACAGCGCGCCAATAATTGTTCACAGGTCTCGATTTTATTCATTTCGATACATATACAACGCGCGACGACACAAACTGACAGATAATAAAATTAGTAATGATGCAATTGTTTTGTAAATTGCCACACAGGTTACCAAGGCATATGTGATTAAAACAAGGTGGAACTCGCTTTAGCGGCAGTTCTTAGGCTTCTATACAGCTACCTTTCTGGTGTGGAAAGTTGTTATTATCTGGTTATTTTTGGTCGCCATATAATGTAACATCACATAATCAGATAATCTGCACTAATTATTTATTATTTTATTTTAACCACAGCAGTGGCTTGATGTGGATAGTGAAGTTAAGTTGTAAATAAAAGAGAAGGAAGAGGATGGATCC
The DNA here is from genome assembly GCA_932274525.1 of Podabrus alpinus. NCBI lineage: Eukaryota > Metazoa > Arthropoda > Insecta > Coleoptera > Cantharidae > Podabrus > Podabrus alpinus. The sequence continues at coordinate 43,923,961 of OW026456.1, read as the reverse complement.
ACCTCAAAAAATGGACCGGAAATTACGCAAATTTCGAAAGCGAAAGCAAATTGCCAATATGACGTCAGAACAAATTATTCAACATCGCGAAAGAAATCAAATTGCCAACATGACGTCAGAACCAATTGAACAAAATCGCAAACGAAAGCAAATTGCCAACATGACCCCTTCGAAAATATTACATCGTTCACGTAGTCATGCAATTCGCCGACAAAATCCACGAAGTAAAAACGCAGCTGTTCTTGAAGTAGGTAACGTTGTAGAACCAATTGTCGACGTTCATAACGGTAGTTTTACACTACCAGAAAAGTACACTACCACAACTACCAGAAAAGTAGTTGTATTTTATTTTACTTTGATGTGAAAAAATAATTTTTTAATGATGTGGTTAGTGAAGTTAAGTTGTAAATAAAAGAGAAAGGAGAGGATTGGTCCACCTCAAAAAAAGGACCAAACATTACAGAGAAGTAAAGTTTCGAATAGAATGGAAAAGTTTGATTGTTATTACTTATATAGTAAATGATAATTACCAACCGCAAAAAATTTAATTGGTGCAGATTATCTGATTATGTGATGTTACATTATATGGCGATCAAAACTAACCAGATAATAACAACTTTCCACACCAGAAAGGTAGCTGTATAGAAGCCTAAGAACTGCCGCTAAAGCGAGTTCCACCTTGTTTATATCTGTGGTAATTCTGATAATCTGAATTTTTAATACCTACCAAGCTAAAAAATATTCTAGTATAGTATAAGTAAAATTTAGTGACAATAAGAGATTTCGATTATCAGATTAGTATCTTTATTATCGGATAAAAAATTATTTTTTCACATAAAAGCAAAAGAATAGCATTTTAAGTTCAAATATAAATCTCAGAATATTTCATTTCTTAAATCTATTGTATAGAAGCCTAGGAACCGCTGCTAAAGCAAGTTCCAACTTGTTTCTTTTTCTGTTCGGCAGCAATCAGTTTCTCCACTCTTTTTCTGTTTCTTATACATACGTTTTGCCGCCACTTTTTTTTTCGCAATATTTAAATCAATTTTACGCATTCCATTGCTGCTAAACTCACGAAGTGCCTCCTTTAACGAATTAATAGTAGCTCGTTTGAATTCTTCTCTGACTTCAAAATCTTCGTATTTTCCGAACGATAAGTCCCTCTTTAGCGCCTGTTCCACATCCTTTATTAATTCACCTGAAAACATTTTTCGTTGACGTTCAACACTTATTATTTCGTTATAATGTAATTCTGCTTATATAGTAATTTTGAGTAGGATAATCGGATTAACTTATCCGATGATACGTTGATCCGATGATACGTTGATACGATGATACGTTCATCCGATGATACGTTGATCCGATGATACGTTGATCCGATGATACGTTGATGTTCGGTTTGCTTCGGGTATTTCCGTGGGACAGACAGAAGGACTTGGCCTTTTATAATAAGAGATTTGGTATGCATTGAAAAAAACAGATCAACATATCAACGGATCAACGTATTTAAATTTCCTATTTAGGTGAAAAATTATGTAAATAAAATACGTATAACTTATATTTGGTCTGCATTGAAAAAACATGCGGACGGACACGAAGCCAGACCATAAGGCTTCTTTCTATACCTTGTATAGAAGCCTAAAAGTAGCGCACTGGCTACCCAGTTCATAGACCTCTATACACACAGAGTATTTCCAATACGATTTGAAACGCTCTGTATGATTTTGAATTATGCGGACGGACAGACAGACAGACAGACGGACACGGAGCCAGATCATAAGGCTTCTTGCTATACTTTGTATAGAAGCCTAAAAGGGAGGAAAAATTGGCTGCTGCCTATATGAAGAAGAAACAGAAAGAAGAACAGGAATTGGCAATATCGCTGCGTGCTTTCGAAAATTCCTTATTAGAAGACGAATAATAGTTCATATTACAATATCTTAATATATAAAATGCCAGCTCTCTCCTGCGGCGTGTCAAAACCTAATCTCATTGGTCCAAATTTGATACCAACATAAGCACTAATCGAAGTTATGGAAGGGGAAGGATCTGAACGGAACGAAAAGAAGAAACAAAAATCGAGGAGATAGAAAATAACGGTTAATAATGATTAACTTAAATCCGGATTAACGGATTAACGTTAATACGTTAATCCGTTAATATTTAATAAAAATACTATATAATCCAAATGATTTATTATGACTTAAATGTGTTGAACGTGAACTAAAAATGTCTTTACAAAAAATGGCTTTGCGAGAATTAAATAAGGTTGTGGAAGGGGCGCTAAACAGGGCTTTATCGTTCGCTAAATATGAAGATTTAACATGGAACCTGTTTTTCGGTACCAAACCATTTATCATAGTTTTCCTCGAGATTTAGGGGTGCCGCGGGAGTGGCGCCTATCTCGTTTCTTCTTCTTTTTACCGTTTTCCGAAGTGCTGCGTAGTTGTGTAACCGTGTATTACACGTAGTTGTGTTACACGGGGGATAATCCCTTAATTTTTGTGTTGGTAATAAAAAATTTACTATATAAGCAAATTTGCTTTTTGCGATCGGTTTCGGATTTAAATTTTTGGTAATGAAAATTTTGTTATTGAAAATTCATTATTGTGAATAGGAAGATGTTATTCGATAATCTACTCTATTCAAATTATAAACTATAAATTTGAATTATACATGTGGTGCCAATTTTTGGTATCGATTTTTGGTGTCGGTTTTTGCTGTCGGTTTTTGGTGTCGGTTTTTTGGTGTCGATTTTTGCGAGGTAACGACCGTGAAAACATGTTCCATGTTAAAAAACTCAATGGATCAATAGATCAACGGATCAAATAAAGAGATCAACAATATATAGGTAAACCACTCAGTTATGTATATTTCAGCAACCTTCTTCACATATCTACTCATTTTCAGAGTGTTTCCCAACACAATTTGGAGCGCACTGGCTACCCAGTTCTTAGACCTCTATACGCACTGAGTATATTCAACACGATTTGAAACGCTCTGTATGATTTTGAATTATGCGGACGGACGGACAGACAGACGGACGGACGGACAGACGGACGGACAGACACGGAGCCAGATCATAAGGCTTCTTGCTATACTTTGTATAGAAGCCTAAAACAGTATAATGAAAAATTGCATCAAAATTCAAAATAGCTCAGTCCGGGAATATAAAAACGACCCCTCGTATCATGCAGTTTAGCAGTTAATCTATAAAGGTTCTGCCTCAATTCGCCCGCAAGAACTGCAACTATACATGGGGCAATTTCTGACTGTTTTTGCTCGGTTTTCAAGGGGTGCTTGAAATAATTCAATAACATTATTGTGTTATAAATTGTTGCGTTATGAGGTGAGCGAATGGCTGAGCGGCTAACATGTTAGCTTCTCGTGATATTCATGGGTTCAAATCCTATGAGTTAGTATGTATAGAGGATTTTTAGATATTATTATATATAGCAAAAATTTATCTGATTAGGCCGTGTAAAAATAGTCCATTCCCTTGGTGCGGAATCGACATTAAGCTGTAGATCCTATGTGATGGTTACAAATTTTTAATAAGCAGCGAGAATAGACAGGTAATTGGACAATGTCCCAAGATGTTCAAAAACTGAATATACTTCTCTGATATTTGATAAAATTTAAATTGAATTCGCCCGACGTTGGGCGCCAATTAAATAGATATAAATATATTTGCAATTTGAAAAAAATGAAATTTTATTTTTTGCTGTCTGGTTATATTGAAATTATTTGTATCTACAGATATTCGGTTCATAAATTTTTATCCCAACAAGCTGTAATTTTTTTAACCCAATTAAAATTATTTCATTTTTAAATAAAGTTGAAATGACGATGAAAATGACATTCCTGCAGGTTTTTATTTATTATTAATTTCAATTGTTTCTACCAAAACCTGTCAATTCTCCTTCATTTAATTTTAATATACTGCTTCCAGACAAACAAAAACACACTTCGACATACTTATGACTTCTCCATTTATTGGGAATAGTCCCCAATCTTCGTACACATTCGTGCTTGTCTTCAATGCGCTATGCCAAAAAATGCAATTATTCTTTAAATACACCTGTATAATTTTAAATTTCAGTGCCTATACACTTTTATTATTTTTTTTTAATATACACTATTATACTATTTTTTTATATTATTTTAATCGATGGAGTCGTGGTTAACATAGTAAATTTGATATTACTCGTATCTGTATTTTGCGTTTAATCTACAAATACACAAAAATACTTGACAAAATCTAAAAAGCACGAATTTTTACAAGTTTCTCCGTATAATTTTCCATATTAAGTATTAATAAATAATTGAAGGAAAATGTCAATAAGAGATCCAACGTTTGGAATCTATTTATCCATTTTAAAGATTAAAAACTAGAAAGAATACTGAAATGAAATGAAAATGAAAAATTACTGAAAGAATTAAAAATGAAGAAAATAATGGGAAATTTAATAAAATATTTACCAACCTAATGAGAGAAGTGTCTGAGGTTCAGCAAATCAATTTCAGTGGAAGAATACCGTGTCACAGAGAGGGAAACTGAGGGAATAATGAAATAATAAAATTAAATTAAATAAATTCTGAAAATTACAATCAAACATTGAAAAACCAGAGAAAAAAACTGACTAAAGCGGCATTCACATAGGGTATTGTATGTGGATGGTAGAATCGGTAAGAGTTAAAACGCATTAACTCAGGTAGGAGCGTTCCTACTTTCTTAGCGTTCCTTACCTGAACGCTCCTACCTGAGTTAATGCGTTTTAACTCTTACCGATTCTACCATCCACATACAATACCCTATCTGTAGGCCACTTAAAACTAATTGAATTTTGAATAAACTTCAGAATAGATATGAGCACGTGAGTTGATTTTCAATCTTGTTAAGGTGTGTCACGGTTGTGTCACCTAAAATGTAACACCAGATAAAATATTTATACATATAAAACTTAGAATCCTCCATCACTCACTCATAAAGCAGAGCATGGCATAAAAGGTGGTTTTGCTGAGTATTTTGCGAGCATAGCTCGCTTGACCTTCCTCATCGGGCGCATGAATATTAAATTTGAATTGAATTTTAAAAATGTTTTGCACGCCGCAACGATTACATCGCTACGTCGGTCATGATTGAACAATCACTCGTAAAGAAACCAGTGATTGCAATGCACCAATCAACAAATTCAATTTCCTAGTTAAGAAATTAAAGTATTGCCAATATATTTAAAAAAAAACATTTTATCGAAAAACATCCGTACTTTATCTGTCTATTATGCATGTGCTCAGAAGTTATAGAACAAAGATCAGTTTCACTCTCTCCGTTGCATAAAATGTTTGCTCTTCTTGACGCTACAATGAATTGAAGTTTCTTTTTTGCAAAATTGGTTTTAATGCTGCTGCAATCTCTATTTGAAATATCGACTGTGACAAATTTCATAATAAACAATAATGTAAGTAGAACGGCTTGCTATTATTTTCTAAAATGGAAAATTCTTTTTAAATTCTGAATTAAAATTGCATTTTTGCGAGGTGTCATACACAATAATTATTAGAATTTTTTATTTATTTATCTTTTTACCTCTAGGTATATATCATTTAAAAAAAAGTACTGCCCTATTAAAATAATTATATGTACATAGATCTGATTATACGTACATTCAGAGGCAACGAGCTTCCTATGGCACAACCATGCAAACCAGCTTCAAGAACCTTTTTTAAGTTTTAAAAATTAGTTATCTTTTATATCTTTCTCATTTCTGGATGATAAAAGCTACCACCCTTAATATGTTGTCGAAAATCGTAATCAGCTGAGTGAAGTCAAAGGATGAAAAGCTATGGTGCTTTTACGTATGAGCGTTATCTCTTCAAGTGTGGTCGATCAACTAAGGAACAAATAACCGCAATTGTTCTGAGTAAATCCGACAAATAATCAACCCAGTCCAGGTTACAGGGCGGAAGATCATAATATGTCATAAAATGTGAATGACAGCTGATTAATTACGACTTACATAATAATATGGTTCTAATCCCTCAGATTTAGGCTGAATTTTGAACAACTGCGGTCTACCCTTATAGTCGCAATCCTCTTCAGTGACGTAAAGACTGGCACACCAAAAATTTCTTTCGTAAACTACCGTTTATTTGAAAAACGCTGATAACTTCCTCCGCTATGTTAAATTTAAGTTGTACGAATTTTTTCAAAACGTGGAATACCAAAATCAACAAGTAGTCGAGCATTTTTCAATTTTATTTTTTTAATTTAACAACAGTTTAAAAACAAACCAAACCTTATCAGTGACCTGATACTTTAGTGTATATTACTTAAAAAATTACTATCGAGTAAACCATAAAACTAGGAAACCATGGGCTAGACTTACGGTCGCAAACTCCCTAAGTGCCGTCTTTAGGCCGCACAATCATATGGCAATCATTCTTGTGCTACTAAATAATTATAAATAAAAATTCAATATTTTTAAAAACTTTAAACTGCACATCATATCGTAATTTGAAAATAAATTGTTGTTTTGAGTCACTGTGATTTTATTTACGGTACCGTCACATTTCAGTTTTGCTGCATAATGAAAATTTGCATGACGCGTTTTATCGAGGTAAATAAAATTATTCAAGCATCGCAGCATTGCAATGTATTTGAATGGATTCTATTTGGCGCTTTGTAAAGTCATTATAATGTATTTGATAGTTTATACACTATGAATACTGTTTGATTTTATTTCTTGGTACTGACGTCAGATGCAAGATGATTTTATTTACAACTTCTGTAAGCATTTTAAGGTGCTCGTTCCTGTTAAGAATTTCCGTTTTTGTTAGAAGTACACGATAATTAACCCTACTGGATTTTATACTACCTTATGTCGGCAAATTGAATTGCATCCGTCGAGTTTGTGTTGTGTTATGCATTTAAATGGCTTTGATTTCATTATTTACATGTTGTTTATTTTAAAACTTAAAGGTAGTACATAGAGGTAATTTGTTTTAAAGGTTAACTTGTAATCAATTATTTAACGTTTCAGACTTTACTGGGATTGAATAGAAGCTGTTCTATTAGCATCCAGTGAATTAAGCTTGTTTTAAGATATTTATTGTATATTAACTTAATGTTTTTATATAATTTTTTGTTCATATTCAGAATAGTCTCAACTTGCGATTTTTATTTAGAATTAATTTTTGTTAGTGTATGTTTTACTCGTGTTTTACGTTTATTTTCGTCCCAGATTTGAATTTAAGATGCAATATAAAAGACGGAAAGCTTGTTTCTTTATATACGCAGCAAACCCTTTACAACTAGGTGCAAGGTAACCACCGGGATAGAACTATACATGAGTTCCCGCGCTCTCAACGCTAAATGTAAAGGCTAGCCGCCCTTAACAATATCAGTGTTAGTAGAGGTATAGAATAGGTTGGAGTCGTCGTTGCTGCTATACTATGATAAACTTCACGTTACGAGATAAATTATAAATACGACAACGGAATCGAAAAATTATAACTCTATAATATTATGATGACTTGAAGAAGGTTGCGAGATTATATTAGATTAGGGTTGCACCGATAAGGGAGCAGTGGCGAGATCTAACAGATATCCTTCTTAAAATGTCGTTGTATCCGACAATTCGTAAAATTCCGACACCAAATATACCGATAGCGAAAATCCCGATTAGGACAAAATCCCGTAATACCTGCGCATTTTTGCAAATTTTTGACAATTTGACAAAAAAAACAATTTTTGTAATTTTTTGCATTAGGTTTTAATGATTAGTACTATTTTAAATATTATTTAATCAGTTAACAATTACATTATATCCCTTTATCGTCTAAAATTCGCCCATTTCGAGTTATCATTTAAACTACACGAATAAATGTTAAAAAATTCAATGTTTTATTTGTTTTTCTTACAAATCCTGTATATTTTAAAAACATTTATTTTTTATGAAAACACTGACGGCCTACAACTTCAGAGTGAATTTTTTTGAAAAACTAATCCATTTTACAGAAAACCGAAATTGGTTGTTGATATTTATGCAATTTACCATCGAAATCATAGTTCTCACTCGACAAAATCTATATTTAATCGACTCCTTTCGTTAGAAGTGATAAATTTTATGACCCCCCCCCCCAATTTATTCAAAAATAAACTAATATATTATTATCTTTCGACTTATTAGTATTTGTATTATGCAATCTATTTTACCAGAAAAATTTCATTTTCCAATGTAATTCCGGGGTTTCTTTGAAATGAATTGATTTTTCAAAAAAAGTTTTCTAAGCTTAAGTTGTGGGCCATTAAATGGAATATCCTAAAAGTTATATATTCCCATAAAATAATTATGTAAGCTTGGTAATTTTCCTAAGATGACGCAATAGGAAATGTTAATGTTTAATTAATTGTTTCACTGTTGATTTAGCAAAAGGAAAATTCCATTAGAATGTTCTAGTATTACAAAATTTCGCTAAGTAAACTAGTTAAAACTACATAAAAACGGATGTCGATCAATAATGAAGCAGTATTATTAAAGTATTCTTAGTCGTCATAATGTAACATTAAATAAGTATTTGTTAAGTGTAATTATGTAATTATAAAAGTCAAGCAGAAATTCTGCAAGTAAAAATTATTGTGTGGAAATTAAATAATATTCAAGAAAATTTTAAGTGTTTTTATATTAAGTGTAAAGATCAACTTACATTACTCGAAATAGGGTAGTAGCTTTTTTATAAAACATTTCATTGAAAACATACAGGTTTGCAAGAAAAATAAAAAACAACAGATCTTCAAATTTTGTAACATTTCTTCTTTTAATTTAATTCATAATTCGAAATCCGTTAATTTTAGACTATTCGGGATTATAATCTAATAATTTATAGATAATCGAATTCTCGTAAAAAAATCTGGAAACCATTAATATTGAAAAATAAATACATAGTATCGGTATTGGAGTAATTTGAAACCTTACCTTACCTTACCTTAGGTATTTACCTTACCTAAGAGAATTAAATTAAATTTTTTAAAATTTAAATTACAGACACGTCGAACCGTCGAACTTATTTTACCTCCAATTATTTTAGAATTTTAAATTTGTTTACATTAATTTAAACAAAGAATAATAATGAAATATTTTAAATTTGGATTTAAATTGGACTTCAATTCCGACCTATTTTATTTCTAAATAGAAAGTTCATAATGTAAAATATATTTTTACTTACGGAATTAAAATACTTCGAATTGAAATGGAATTTAAAAATGCCAATAATAAGCATGAAAGGGTTAATTTTATAATTTTATTAAGTTTTCTCATTTCATGAGTGAAAATGGGAAATTTACTTTACGGACTTTGATCCAAGATTTTTTACTCGATAATTAATTGAATCGAATGTAAAGAAACCATGTAGTAAAACGATGGCTTACGACAATTCTTTCAAAAATTTTATTGCAATCTCCTCAGGCAAGCATAATATTTATATAACATTCAATTGTTATTATTACAAACATTCTAGAGCAAAATGTTTAGTTATTGAAAATAAAGTAGACTCAAATATCTAGAGAAAAAATTTTATACTTTTTTCCGGTTAATTTAGCGGTTACAGCTATCAGATCATGATGTTTATTTATATTCAAAATTCATATCTAATTATGTCATTCATGGATGTTTTACGGGTTCTAAAATATGTGCAATGCATGACTATAAGCCATTTTAACCGATTTATATTAAAGTTTACCCTCCTTAATTTATCTGCAAAAGTTAAGTAGTGAGTGACTATGAGAAGGAGAGCAGGGGGCGAGACACGGAGGGACTAGCAACTTCCGACTGCCGTACACAGCGAGTCTGCCTATTGTGTGCGTATTTTCGAAAGAGGTGCGAATTGGGATCACTCTAAACGTGATGGTATTGCGGAATTATTATAATCAATATTATTGAAGAGATATCAAGATCCTATACAATTACACATTACACATAACGTAACATTGACGTTTTTTTTGCGTTAAAAACTTAATGGAATTAGTTAGACAACATTAAAATTAAGCGACTAAGGTACGGAGGAATTCGATAACCCCTGTAATTTTAGCTATAATCGATATTGAAAATCGTTAATTTTCAAGAGTTCAACCAATCAGAAGCTCGCATTCGATTTGCGACGGATCGCCCTCCGCATTTTATTGACGGTCCGTGCGCTTTCACTTAATGTCACTTAGCCGCATTTCACCTCAAAAAAAGAGTCATCATTCGCGAGTGAAACCTCATAGTGAACAGATGTGCCTAATAGTGCAACAAAACTTGAGATAAATTGCCCATTTTGCTATTTATTTACAAGATGGGCAAACGCGAAGGCAAGAAACCTGTATCTCTGGAACCACAGAAAGTACTGGTCAGATTACAAGCAGACGAGTCCCCTATACCTATGACTCCCAGTCAACTCAAGACAGTCATACAATGTTGCAACATCCATTCGGTCGAAGGTCAACTCTCGACCTCCGCCGAACGACTCATACAGATCGATACCGAACGGAAGGAAGTCCTGGCTCAACAAGCCGTCCTCAACACCGTATACAACACCGCTTTATAACTACCAGAAGGCTCACCGGAACAGCAACGTTACATCCGTGACGCACTTGGGCTCCAAGAAGACGAAACACCATCCTGCTCATCCGAGCAAGTCTTCGAAACCCCAAGAAAGGTCGCGAAAAGGAAGCTGCCGAATGAATCCAGCTCCAGCGACACCACACCTGAAGCGGTGCAGCTATACAATAAATTCTGCGTGTTGGATAATGACATAGAAGTGGATTTTGCTGAAGACGGAAATTGGTCAGACGGATGTGAAAAGAAAGGAAAACAAACGAGGAAAAAAGTCAAGGTTAGTGAAACGTTGGCTTCTGATAATAATTGCCCGCTTGCACTTTCGACTCCCACGCATCAAGTTGTGCACGTAGGCTCCTCCCCAATTGCGCATACTAGCTCCGCCTCGCCGGTTGCGGACATAGCCTCCGCCCCCTCGGTCGACAACAGCTGCGATCAAATCGACGACGCTCCCTCTGCACGAGAAACCAGCGTCCCACCGATAACTATCAAAACCAATAATTGGAAATCAGTCTTTCATTTAATTAAAAATGGAAATATCGAATTCAATAAAATTAAATCCACAAGAACGGGCATCACTGTGTACCCTAAGACAGACAATAATTATCGCGATCTAAACAATTTGCTTGAGACGAACAACATCCAATCACACTTTTTTCTACCCCGTGCGGAAAAACCAGTGAAAGTAGTCATTCGTGGACTACCCGGTTCTCTCAAGATCAGTGACATTAAAGACGATCTGGTCGAGCAAGGCTTCTCTTGCACAAGCATTCACCAGATGCTGTACGGAAAAGACCGACGGCCGATGCCTCTCTTTCTAGCCAATCTAGAAAGAAATGCAAACGCGAAAAACATTTTCAACACGACAACGATCCTTGGTATTTCCACCAAGATCGAAAAACCATTCAAGAAACCAGATGCAAACCAGTGCTACCGGTGCCAAGACTTCGGGCATACGCAGCGGAACTGCCGAACGAACCCAAAGTGCGTCAAGTGCGGCGGTGACCACTTCACAGCCCTCTGTGTCAAATCTACCACCGAACTCGCAAAGTGCGCGAACTGTGACGGCCGACATCCGGCAAACTTCCGAGGGTGCCCACGCTACCCAAGGACAGCGATGCCCAAAAAAGTGAACGCCAGACGCGGTCACCAAAACACCGAACACCAACCAAGCCGTGGTTTCACGAGAAACCCACCCACAATGCCAATGACAAACCACCCGAGACAAACACCTGAAGAAACAGCAGTTCTAGTTGACAAAATACTAGAAGCGGTCATTTCAATACTCCGCGGCGCTATGGTGGTGTAGTCCACCATAGCGTGCATAGGCGCTCTTTCCCAGGCAATAACCAATCAGACCACGCGAGCAAGTAACTAAACTGTGTTTACTCGACAGAATAAAGCCGCGAACATACAACACCAATCCAGACAACCTAAATCTCCGCCAAAAAATCTCCAAAACCATGCATAAAGCAAACGAGACAGAGCAAATGCTCCCTATTGCAAAGGCAAATGCGTTAATAACTCGACACCCAAAACAAGAAACGTAAATTATTTCCACCAGGAAATTAAACCATGATTCAAAAAATCACTGTCACAAACCTGGCAATACTCGCCAGTCAGTATAGCTCAGCGCTGATTCGTGAGGCCTACAGGCCTTCATAATTTCCCACCGTCAGCTACCAGCATTAGATGAAGGAGAAGGCCGACTACGCCGGGATGCTCCATCTAGGTCAATTCAGAAACCTGAAACCTGAATCACCTCAAAATTTCATCGTTCATTTTACGTGTATTACATAAGATTTTAAATTAAATTCCATTTTTCCAACTTTACCCGAAAAATCTAGATCCGTTTGTTTACGAATCACTCATTTTTGGAATCGATCGCGCTCAGACAAATTTTTTCCAAGTTTAATGCAAAAAAGTACATGCACACAAAATTACGGGGTAGGGCGTGGCCTAAGGGCCTAATTAAGGGAGGCCTTAATACTTTAAGGTTTGTGTTTTAGGGTTAAACATGTATTTTCCAAAAATAAAATTGTTTAATTCTACTATAGAAACTTTCAGCTTTCCGAATAAAAAAATTTTAAGAGTTAAGAGCAAATGCATAATGATTATATTAAATTATAAGCTGTCAAAATACTTCTTCAGATATTCATCGGCCTTCGTCCGGCGGTTTATGTTATTTAAAAATTATACAAAAGCGAATTATTTAATATTACTAACATTGGCAACTCTTTTAAATAAAATTCACTCACTTCTTCTGCTTTGTGCCATTTGAAGTTTGTACTATGAGAAGTAATTTGTTAAGGGCCGGTTCCACCAACTCTGATTAAATCGTTGGTTAACTAATCACGGTTAATGATTAACCGCGATTAAGTTAAGAATTTAACCGACATTAATTTTCAAGCGTTTCACCAAGCGTTTAGTATCTATGATTAGTTGACTGCTTTTACTTCGTGTATACTCGGGTATAATTTTGCAAATTATGTTCTGATTGGTTCATATGGAACTTGTATTATAAAGCTTGTAAGTAAAAAGGGGGAGCTAGAACTAGAAAAAACCCGAATGACAAAAGAAGCAGGAGCTGGAAAAAAATTACTCACCCAAAGATTGATTAATGAAAAATTAAAAACAATATTGTTGAATAAACAATTATTATAAATATAAACTTTATTATTTATTTAAAAATATTTTATTCTTTTATAAGCTTTCAAAATAATCAATTGAATTTCTCCGAGTGACATCGTTGTCATCTTGTTGTTTATTATTATCAGCTTTACGTATATTTTCATTAACGATTTCATCCCATTGAATATTTATTCCTGAATCATCTAGGGGTAAAGGTTCTGCAGTACGTCTTGCTTTATTATGCAAGAATTCTGTTGCAACTATCACTGGAAGAACATTTCTTTGTTGAAAACGCATTTCTGTTGCTAAACATGGCTAAACATGTTGACGCCAAATTCATCGTCTTCTAACCGTACTTGTAATCGATAATTGTTCAATATCATGGAATCACGAGTTCTTCCAGGCCAGCATGCTGCAATGTTCGATATTTTGAGGCTATGTGTATTAAAACTGTCAACATATTTACTCCATTGAAAGAAATGCGCATGCGTCGGCCATTAACCGTGATTAAACTCGTATAATGGCCAAAAATCGGGCGATTAGTTTGAAGGCTGGTTAACCATGATTAAACTGCTTTAACCTTGATTAAAAAGATGGTGGAACGCTCTTTTTCATTTAACCGTGATTAACTCTAACTAACCATGATTAAAGTATTTAATCAGAGTTGGTGGAACCGGCCCTAAAACTTTATTATTCAAATTATAAGATTAATGTTTAACGCTCCTTAAATTGAAGCGCTCAGGGCTGGCCCACTTCCTCGAGCCGGGCCTGACATATTGTGCACAAGCATTTCAACGTAAATTTGACATTTGACGCCGTTTAACGGCGCTCAATCTGTTTCACCCTTAACGCTTTTGAAGTAGATGATATTATGATTATCCGCATATTACGATCTTATGTTACTAAAGAAGAAAATAATTTTAGGTTGTGCAGGTTGATCAGATAAATAACATTTGATGTTTTTTTATTTTCAAAAGTAAGGAAGCAATCAGTGAAATCTTATATATAAAAATGCTTGTATGTGTGTGGGTATGTATGTTCCGCATAGACGCCTAAATCCCGTAACTGTGGGCGTTGAAACTTTCACGAGATCTGGCGAGGATCAAGAGTAAGTTTTTCGTCGTCTTAGATTTTAGTAATGCGCCACGATAAGACGGTCATCTTGAGTTGAACCATTTACGAGAAGGTAGTTGTCATGGTTTTGAAAAATTTGGACGAAAAAAATTAATTTGACAAATTAATCTGACGTTAACATTAAAAGTTATACAGGGTAAAACAAAAATGGTGAAGCGACTTTGACATTAAAAGTTTAACCCTAAAATTCTGACATTGGCATATGATGTACAGGGTACAACATAAATAGTGCGCGTTTTAGCAAGGCTCACCCCCCAACTCCTTTCATAATAACCTAGAGTGACCCTTAGAGTGTTGAGTACCCCCTGGGCCCCCCGATAGTGTCAAAGTGACGGAATTAACTATATAACCTAAAAATCATTTTGCACATACAGGGTAAAACATAAATAGTGCGCGTTCTAACTAAGTGCCCCCCCTGTCCTAACACCCAGTGAGACCTGCTCTTTGGTGTAGTGTACCCCTTTGGCGCCGCGCCCCCCGGATAGTGTCAAAGTGACGGAACTAATTACATAACCTTAAAATCATTTTGCACATACAGGGTAAAACATAAATAGTGCGCGTTTTAGCAAGACGGGCCCCCCTTTTCATAACCTAGAGAGTGACCCTGATAGTGTTGAATAGCCCCCATGGGCCCCCCGATAGTGTCATAGTGACGGCATTAACTACATAACCTAAAAATCATTTTGCATATACAGGGTAAAACATAAATAGTGCGCGTTCTAACTAAGTGGCCCCCTTTCCTAACGCAGTGAGACCTGCTCTTTGGTGTAGAGTACCCCCTTGGCGCCCCCCGATAGTGTCAAAGTGACAGACCTAATCACATAACCTTAAAATCATTTTGTATATACAGGGTAAAACATAAATAGTGCGCGTTTTAGCAAGACGGGCCCCCTTTTCATAACCTAGAGTGACCCTGATAGTGTCGAGTACCCCCTGGGCCCCCCGATAGTGTCAAAGTGACAGAATTAACTACTATCGTAACACAGTGAGACCTCTTTGGTGTAGAGTACTCCCGGGCCCCCTGATAGTGTCAAAGTGACGGAAAGTGAAGTGAAAAACATACGAGTGATACTAATAAAGTAAAGTGGAAATAATACACATGCAGAGTACCCCCGGGCCCCCTGATAAGAGTCAAAGTGACGGAAAGTGAAGTGAAAAACATACGAGTGACACCAATAAAGTAAAGTGGAAATAATACACATACAGTACTACCCGAAATAAATTTCACACCTAAGATTATGTGACCCAATTACAATACAACGTCAGGGAAAGCCAATTGTTCTATACCCCTACGCCAAAGTCCAAATCAAATTCTTCTTTGTTTCTAATAAAATTCACATATTGGTGGTCTTTAGACACGCCCTTTTTAAAAGTGGAAATTTTTTTTTACATTTACCCCCACTTAAAGAGTTTTTACTAAAGTCTAGAATAAATTCTTCATATTTGGTATATCAAGGTAACATAAAACAATTTTATAAAAATAAATTTTTCCCCCTCCACCACAAAATTTTGGACTAAAGACACTCAGAAATTTAAAAAATATATATCTGATTCCCCCTAATTATCTAAATGAATAATACGAAAAAAAATTTTTAAAATTATCCGCACAAAAAAAGTTTTTTTTGGAACTTCATCGATCATCACCAAAATTGATATCTGATTTCCCCTAATCATCTAAATGAATAATACGAAAAAGAATTTTAAAATTATTAGTAAATACATCCGAAACTGTCAGGATTCGATATTACTACTTTTAATGTAAATTATTTTGTTTTTTCATAATTTGTTTAATTATTTCGAATAATTTATATTTGGATAAACAATTCTTTGAGTGGCATAAAAATTAAATTCGGGCAGGACAACGTCTGCCGGGTCAGCTAGTAAAAATATAATGTAGGTACTTCAATTTCGTTTTTAATACTTTTATTAAAGAAAAAAATAAAAATCACAGAACCGAAAGGAATTGTCGATTTTCATGCAAGTTGAAAATATAAAGTAGCTCGCAACCAAATAAAGGTGAACCTCTACAACATTAGGAGATAAAAAATTATAAAATATGTTTTCCATCTGGTGTACTTTATTTGTTTCGATATTCGATATCCGGCTTGAGTATATTTGGATTGATATCCAAAACATTTTGCTTTTCGTATCTGTGAATAAAATTTAACTGGGGCTGCATTCCAATATAGTTTTATTTGTTGTTTTTTTTCGGTTTTAATTTCAACGGAATTTTAAAATACAAAAAACAATTACGCCCGTATCTCTTAATGAAACACAAAAAAATAAAAAAATGGGAATAATGAGCTTTTTCAACTTCATGGACTAGAAATCGTAGTAAACTTCAAACCTCCGGAATTATAGAAGATGCAGGTAGTACGGGAATGTTAATAGAAGGAGAGCATTTGTTTCAGTTTGTTTGAGTTAGATAGTTTTTTTATAAGATTTACCACAACTGTATTATTTTAACGTCCTATCACGGTTGTTATGTGTTAACTTTCAAACCGTCCAGTTATTCATCTCTATATAAGTATTATACACAACAATTTCTCAAATTATTTCAGGTTTGACTATAATAATTTCAGTTTCGGATGTTATATTTTCTTTCGTCCAAGTATCCCTAGTTTTTAGCAAAACAAACTTTAAACAACAAACAACTAACCCGAAGTTGAATATTAAATCTGATCAAACTTTTAAAAGAATTCAAACAAGAAATCTAAAAATAGTTGGCGATTAGGTACGTTTAATTTACAATTTTAAATATCATAATGAACCATAAAATTAGCTCATAACGATGTATTTTCATCTGATTTAAGTATTCATAGACCACAGAGCTTTGCATGAGTTCCGCTATCCAATTAGGAAAAAATTTATGAAAGCATCTGATCTCTTGTTTACATGCCAGTCACGTGTACGTGCAGTTAGTTTTTTTACTTTTGACGCCAGTTTCCCGAGTTTTCTCACTATCGGTTTTAGTTTTTAGTTTTTTTTTACGAAATGCCATATCAACACCATATCGCCATATCGTGGCTTGATTTTTTGTCAGATTTCCGCATTAAATAGCAAATAAAAGCAAATCGGATGAAGTCGTTCGACTTCAGCTGATAATCCAGTCTAAATCGGTTCAATTTAAGGGTGCAACTTAAAATAAAAATGATCAGCCTTAATTACATATTTTTATGATGTATTTCAAATATTGGATAGCAAACTACTCGATTCGAAGTTTTGGAGATAATTCAAATTTAAACTTGAGAAAATCGTGTTATGAATTGAATACATTTTTTACCCCTTTATTTATTCCGCTTTTCATCTACCTATATATTTTCAAGGTATGCTAACAACGATCTGGTGTTAACTTTGATTAATTGGCTAGCCACAAAAACTTCACTTTTGCCTCAACGAAAACATAATGTGGTTTATCATACCACCGTTTTAATATCAAATGCAGGCTTTTTGAAAACAATTTACCTAAACAATGTACGATATTTTTGGTTTTTATCGTGAGGATGATACGGACCCACGGCGCGGATCAAAGTGAAAATTAAATTACTACGAAAATTTAATGAAATATTTGCTATAAAAGACTTGTTACATAAATTGAATTGGGGCTTTGAGGGTGTAGAATTGTTCAAATTGAATATTTTTAAATGCGACAGCCCAGGTCCTCAATATTAGATAAGAGTTATTTGGAAAATTCTTGTGAAAATATAGCCGAAGTAAAATCGGGCTTGAATAAAAGATAAAAGGATTTATAGAAAAGCTTCAGTCGCTCTGTATTGCGACATGGAGATAAGTCAGAGGAGTCAGTTGAAAGAAGTGGATTAAGATTGTAATTTAATGCGATACTTATTTTCAGCGTCAAGTATTTTATTTTATATAAAAATTGGAAGAGTTGTTTACATAAACTTTATCGGGAGTAATTTTCAATTTCCAAATCGATTTTCTATTTTGTGTAGCCACTTATTTACGTAGCAGTTTTGGAATACATTTAAAGGGCGAGAACAAGTTTAATTACATTTTTTCCATTAAAGCGCGACGTATCAAATTTGAAATCCGTTGAAATTTGAAATCAGAAATCCGCTGAAATTACGTTGCTGTACGTATAATTTTTTTAAATGCAGATTAGGGAGGCTGACTCGAAAAAGTAACGTATCTCAAATATTTTTTGTCTATTTTTATTTAATCTGGTATGACAGGCTAAAGATGGATGTGATAACGTCGGGCTCTACTATGAAAATAAACAGTTCGCCAATTGTTTGACTTTGATTTAACACGAACCATTTTCATTAACGGCGAAATTGATTGCATAGTTTTCTTTTAAGGAAACTTACAATTCCATTCCTACCCGTTTCGCTTGAAGTAATGATCTGTTTATGATTAAATGTGATAAAATCAACCCCGTTCTTAATAGTCCCATTACAAGCATAATAGTGGTGTGTTTGATTTATTTAATCAATCATTGTATATTTTATAGGATTGTTTTGGTACGAGATCTTTAGCAGAGTAGTTCGGTAATTAAATAAATATAATATATTAAATTTTAAAAATAAAATAGTTGATTAAACGTTAATGAATTAATTAAAAATAATTCTCAATAGTTAAAAATCATATATTTGAAATATGATAATTACAAAACCAGATAACGAGATGGGTAATTTGTCAACCAATGGCAGTGTTTACCTTAATTTATCTTGAGCGAATCATTATGAATTATTTCGCTAATTCCCACTTACACTTTAAGTGGTAAGCTTACTATAAATCGTTAAGTGCCGCTTATTCCGTTACAACACAATAGAATAAGCAGTATTTACCGATTTATAGAGAGCTTAAACTTTTAGTTAGTGTTAACATGAAAATAAGGCTACTAAACAATTATTTAAATAATTGAATATAAGAACTACATATGTACATACAAAACTTTGATCTATGTCACGCTCTAATTTTTGTGACCAATTAAATCACCTAAAAAGCTGAATTTTTGCGAAGTGTCCACCAGTGCCAGACGTGTTTTTTGCTGCTCCAGCAAAATTTCCACCACCAACGATGTACCTTTCTACATCGTTGTTAAAACATGGGAGTTCGTTGGGTACATGAAGAGGACATTTTCCGACCTTGATTCAGAAGAAATCGCCATTTGTTCTGTAATCTGCTGCTAAATGGATGAAGAACTTATGGCCTGTAAACTTCGGACGGTTTGGGATCCATTAACACACTTTAGCCAGCAATTCTTCATCTTCATATGTTAGGTTTGCGAGGTGTTTTTCAATTTTTTCTGATCAGTTCTGGGAGTATAATTGATTTTTACATCTTAGGTAGCTTGCTAAACTGACCCTCGATGTGCCTATACCCTGCGTTTTGTTGCATTGAAAATATATCATTAACACAGGGGGACCGATCCTGGGGATCAACCCGAGGAATTTATCACTCAAAATAGATATCCTAACTATTACCCTATCATATTTTATTACACAAGAATTACATGGTATTAGTATATAAGCATTACATCTGACCTGTTCAGACCAATCGATCAACATTTAGTTAAGTTTATCCACAATCCTCGCACACCGATTCGAATCTACCGGAAGATAAAAAGCATTGACTTCCCTACCTTTTTTAAACAAATCCTTTGGGACTTATGTGAACTTTGCTCGCAGTGCCCCACTTAAGCAAGCAATCAATTATTATACCCCTCCATTCAGTTAATTCACTCATTCACTGATTCGCGCGTCAGCAACCGTACCGCTCACACATAGCATTTTTTGCTCCTTAAATTCTTTTTTACTTCGAAGTACAGTTTAAATTCGTTTCAATAATAAAAAATTACATCCAAAAATAATAAAATGATACCCGAACAAACGAAACCGAGTTAACCAAGTGCAAACCCGTTGTTCTTAGCAAGTTAGCTGAAGTTCTAGCGCAGTAACTTGAAAAAGGTCAAACCCCCGAAGAACATCTCTTTTCTTTAACCGAATTCCTCGAGCTCAGAAGAGAAGTCCTCGGCGAGGAAAAGGAGGAACTCATGTTGAATTTCAAACTTCTGAAACAGAAAGAACGAAAAGAGGCTTTAGCATCATCTACAATCCGTTCATCCCGAATAACGACCTCTTAAAGGCAAGAAAATTTGTAAACCTCACGAAAACCGATGAGGAAGATTGCAATCTAAGTGGGAGCGTCTTCGAAGACGAGCAAAACCTGCCGCTACTCCCCTCAAAACCACCATCCCAACTCGCAAAATCCCTTCTACATTCAAATATTCCTAATTCCTCTTCTTCGTCCTCAACAAACAGACTACAGCGTAAGCGTGTGCCGCCACTCATCCTGAAGGACATTAAACAATGACCCGCATGAGTCGACCAGTTTCATCAGGCCAAAATCATTTGCAGGAAGGTTACAAATGTCACGGAGGGAAAGTCCATCACGCCCTCCACCATAAACGACTAACGGTCGTTTTGGACAACGCAACAAGTAGCCTTCTCACACTCAAAATCCAGCCTAAAGCACCGGTCGTTAAAGGTATCCACCAAGACCTCAATGTCAGACACGTGCAAAAAGACTTGCTCATTCAATGTTTTCCAACCGAGTCACTCTCAAAGATGCACTAAGAGCAAGACAAGAAGTCTCTGCCCGGTTAATGGTGACCCTGATGAAAATTGAGAGCAACAGAGCGATTTATGAACTCAAGCACGTAATGAACATCAATATCAAATCAAATCCCCGCACAAAAATCGTATATTTCACTATGCCACCGATGTCAGGCATTTGATCACGAACAGAGCAGTTGCAGTTCGGCCCCAAAATGTGTTAAGTGTGCTGGAGCACATTTAACGACGACTTGCAGTAATCCGAAAGACACGCCAGCAACTTGCGCCAAATACCGGGGGCCACTAACCGCAATTGCCTGCTTTTTACAAGGAAATTGCAATCGCCAACCGTCCAATCAGGGCACATTACACAACAAACAAAACGCTTTACAAACTTTTCAATTACAACAGAAACCGTCGGCAGGATCGTGTCTCCATTGACGCTGCATGTAATTCCTGTCGCCACCATCTCGCAAATCATTTGTTATTTAAAATCTCAAATGTCCTAAGTCATCGACCAATAGGTGACCACCAACATCAAGACGAATAAGAAGGCAACAACCAAATAATTATGTAAATAACTATCCTTTCTAAAGCCACAGGTGGCTTGCTTGCTAATTATTATTATGTTATGTTTGGTAAACTGCTCTAAGCAGTAGTAACAAACCAGGAAGCTATTAATTGTAAATTAAAATATTTACTATTAATAGTAAAAAGAATCGAGGTATTATAAAGACTTCAAGTGATTATCTATAGGGAACCAGTCCGAAATTAGCCTCGCATCTTAGGCATCGATTAAAAGTTTCTTGACTTCGTTGTCTTCGACGTATTTGCTGCTGTTCCTCGGGTTATTATTTTAGACTGGTAATAAATAAATGAACTAATTAAAGGTGTCAGCTAAAGAAAAATAGTCAGTACAAGGGATTTAAGGTGCCGTCGTTATAGGGAATGCAATGTATTTTATGATGTTTTTGCTTGCTGCAAAAAAAAAGAAATGCAAAATAGGTCTGCTGTAGAGTCTAATTTGACTAAAATAAATTTTTGACAAAATTATATTGCACCTCATTACCACTACACCGCACCCTAAAATTTTTGCACCACCTCTTTAGATCGTTTCTAAAATTACTAGAGAACAACTTGTGATAGGTCTTACCCTTGAACCTTTCATGCACACGAATATAATTTATGGATGACTTTTTACGATTCTGGCACTCGACTAGATAATAATCTATTTTAGTCAATGTAGTTCTTATTTCTAAATAATTAAACACAAACAATGAACCTTACAAGGAAATTCTACCCGTAAATAACGGTACCGTGTGGGAAGAAACATAAAATATAGAGCCACACATCGAATTTGCATGGGACTCTTTTTATTTCTATTTTCCTCTGTTCTATTTAACTACCACTAAACCTAAGTCCGTGTAAAGTAAAAACATCTACCTCCGCAGAAATACAACTTTGTTTAAAATTTATTACGCTAATTAGTGAAAAAAGAGGTAAAAATAGATACGACCTACGCATTACTTTTAAGTAAATGCCATTCGAAAACAACAAATCGACATTATAATATAAAAAATCGATGAGTAATTAACGGATTTCCAAGACTGCGAGCAAAACCTCTCTGTCTCTCTAAGACAAACAAAGTGAAACTCGCTTTAGCGGCAGTTCCTAAGCTTCTATACAGCTACCTTTCTGTTGTGAAAAGTTGTTGTTAGCTAGTTATTAAATTTTATAATGTATAATATCAGATAATCAGATAATCTGCACTAAATAACTTTTTAAGGGGGATCAATCTTCTTCTTTCTCTTTTATTTACAACTTAACTTCACCAAACCATTTACTTCTCTGCAAATTACGATCTATTTTTCGAAGTGGAACAAACCTCTTCTTTCTTATTTCTTAGTATAATTTTTAGTATAAGATTTAAACTTTAGCACCTTAAGTCGAGTATTTTCTTTTGCAGTCAGACATACAGCTTTATAATATTGCCATGACTTTTTTAAAATTTTAAAATTTGAAATTGGAGATTTTGAAAATTCTATTAATTTTGGTTCAAAAATTTTGTAACTAATTTTATATTGTGTTGGTATGATGATGGGGAATACTCACTCACTCCTGGACGATCCAATTTGATGGATGTGAGTCGAGTCGGGCTGAACGTAATGATTTTAGAAGAAATAATTTGTAGTTTCTGAAAATGGTTTAATATTTGATTTTATACGAAAATAAAATTTTAATTTAGTGAATGGGTGAAGATTTTTTGATTTTAACCTGGATAAAAGGAAGAAATTACGTTAAATTTATTGATGAAAAATAGTGTGCTGGTAGATAAATTAATTTGGAAATTAAGCCGATTAACACAGCAATATGCATAAATATGGTCATTCCCGAGATTCCCGACATCACCCAAATTTGAATTTGACAGTTACATTTAAATTTTTACATGAGATAAGATTTACTCTACTAAATAAAATTAATTATTACACAGTACTTGCGGTTCGTGGATGCAATGTATCAGTAGATAAACAAAACGGGTTCCAGGATACTTTAATCGAAAGTTCTATTCTCGGTTAATTTGTGACGAATTTTATCACCTTCATTGTTATTAGCTCTTCCAGGCAACGTTCTGGTTTACCGGTGACAGTTTGATCGTACGCCGCTGTTTTAATTTGTTTGGTTGACTTCCCTCAGGAGTCAGCGTTTTCATATTTGTATTGTGCCACTAATTTGCCTGTTAACCGTTGTCGTTATTGTTGACTACCAGTTTGTGTGTCATTAAATTGTTAACTTTAAAGCCGTCTTTTTATTTCCCTTGTAGAAGGGAATTCTTTTATAAAGCTTTCAGGAGTAACTACGCAGTCGGAATCCACGGCTCTCGCACACCGACGTTACCATCTACAAGCTAGCTTAAACTTTGACCAGGGCTTACCACGTTGTAAAGTGGAGTTCGTCACTTCACGTGGGAGGAATCTTCCTTCTCGTTAGCCGTCCTCTCATTAGGGACGGGGAGAAGAAGAGGATTTGTTTCAAATTATGGCTATTGAACAACGCGATCATCAGCTAGAAAACCTTGCATTAGAACGCCATCTTGAATCGAGGTCGTACATGTCACATGCGTCCTAATTCCCGTATGTGTGCGGCCAATGGGTTCCTATGTTAATGTGAAACTATCACGACTTGTATTTCTTAATTCCATCTTTTTTTTTGTTAAGTTTTTATTTATCAATTAATGTATGCCGGCATTTCACATCTGTTCAGCATGCAATCAACTGGTCTACCACTTGGAATTTAATTTGGGTATCTAGGAAGACGAGGATAACCGGTTTATCAATAAAACTAAAACTTGAAAATGTTGATAAAGTTTTGCTGAAAAGTGAACGAAGTTAGTCCCTTACTTGATATTTTGACGAACACGCATGTCGTCAGTTCACAAACTTCTCCAGTTTCAAATAGAAAGTCGAAATAACATCGCGATCGTTCTTGCTCCTTCTGGAATCGTTAGCTTTTTTCTCTCGTCGGTGATTTTATTTTGAACTTTATAATACACTTGATGACTTCTTACTACATACATGACTCATATTAATATATTGCATCCGCTTAATTTCTCTATCAGAAAATTTTTATAAATTTGTAAATATTTGAGTTGTTATTTTGATCGGTGTTTTTCTTTAACTTCAATTCGTGTAAGATTTTTATACTCGAGCTTGGAGGAGTTCTCAACGTAATTCAGTCAATCGAGATACTGTAGTTCCAGTGGCGCCTGGTACGGAGACTACTAACTCGGAATAATAGTTCCATTTAAAACCCGTCTAACAGCATCAATAATTACGATCTTAATTATGGCACCCTTTAGCGAACCCGGATTTCGCTGTCACAGAGGAAATACCACGCGAAAAATGGCATTGCTTTTGGGTCTGTTAAAGGGGTGTTGTAAGAGAATATAATATAGCCTCTCAAACTCAAATGTCAACTTCACCTTCACATAGTGTTCCCTGATTAAACTAACGAGGCTCTGACGAATGAGTAGTGGCGGTATAACCAGATAGCATCTACAGGAAATGGTTGATAATATAAAACTCCCATCAGCGAAGGAGAAGAAGGGCTGGAAACTGGGCAAGAAGCTCTGAGAGGGAAACCCTCTCAGCGACCTTACCTGCAATAGGATAGTTCCCTATTCGGGAACTTTTATATGACTTTCAATCACTCAATTGGAGCCTCGGATTTAAGACAGCAATTAAATATGATGAAATACAAACGATTAAGGAATAAGAGATTAGATATAAAAGATTGTATGAATGTCAGATGTTGGAATGTTTGCGGTATAGCCGACAAGAACAAGAAACTAAAAGGTACATATGACTTGGAGGGATACAAAGTTATCTCCAGCGGAGTTCCACAAGAAAATGAGCGACGCAGGGGTGGTAATCCTAGTAAATAACAACTGGAGAAGAACCCAATCAGTTATTATAGCTAGATAAATGAAAAGATTATCACATTGCGATGCAAAATCGATAGAGGAAACATAACTTTTTTGGCAGTATATGCACCGGAAGAGGGAAAAGAGAAGAACAAAAAAGCATTGGGGAAAACGATTACCTCATAATAGCAGGAGATTTTAATGCCCGAATAGATAGAACATCTCTGACAAAAGTTATAAGAGAGCGCAATGAAGACATATTAAACGAACTTGGGAAAATACTAAGAGACTTGCATGTTACAATAATACTAAAATTATGAACACATTCTTTAAGCATAAAAGAATTTATAAATATACATGGTCTGCTAGACGAGAAGTTTCCAAAATCGATTACGTACTAGCCAATGATAAAACTTTTGAAATAATCAAAGATACTCGAGTTTACAGGAGTGCCGACGTAGGGACGGATCATTATTTACTATGCTCAACAATAAAAATAAGAGCAAGATAACAACAATGACAATAAAGAGCTACATATTTAAAGCCTACCTACTGAAAGAAGAATCGGTAAGAGAACTATGCCAAAAAAGATTAGACAAACATAATAAATATACAAAGCCAAGTGATTACATTGAGGAATCTGAAAACCATTATTAAAAAAATGCTTTGAAGCCCTTGGGTGTCATAAAAGAACTAAGAATATAAGTCTTAATATAAGGAATGACGAACTTAAAGAAGCCGTCAAACATAAAAAGAAAGCTTACATTAGGTGTTATCAAATAATACACAAGAAAACAAGGAAGAGTACAAAAGAAGAAATAGAGAAGTTAAGCAAATATATAGAGAATTAAGACAAACTAAATGGGACAATTTTATTGATAAAATTGAGAATGACGTGCACGGACGACAAAACATTGCTTATAAAATAATGAAACATTTAAATAACAAAGAAAAAGACATCGCGTCAATCACAACCATACAGAGCGAGGAATGGCTAAAATATTGCAAAGACCTATGGAGAAATAAAAATGAGGAACTTCAAACGATACAAGAGGAAAGTGCAAAGGTAGGCAAAATAGATCTGGTGGAATTATACAGGGCAGTCGACGAAATCAAAAACCGCAATGCAACGGGGACTGATGAAATAAATAAATGACGAATTAATTAAATATTGCTCCGAAATAATAAAAATAAAATAATTTTTGGAAATAAGTAAAAACACCACAAGAATGGAAGAGCGCAAGGATAGTACCGATATTCAAAAGAGGAAGTAGGGCTAGATGTGAAAATTATAGAGGAATAAGTTTGTTGAATGGCACATGCAAAATATGTTCGAGGATAATCAATAACAGACTAAAAAATATCACGAAAGAAACCATAAGTGTAGAAGAGACAGGCTTCGGAAAAGGCAGATCATGCACTGATAATGTATTTAGTGTAAGGCAGATTATTTTAAAACATCAAGAATTTAACAGTGAGACCCATAAATATAGTGTATATAAACATCATAAAAGCATTCGATAAGGTAATTAGAAGTAAGTAGAGTGGAACATACTGAAAAAAGAGGAATACCGCATCATTTAATAAATGTGATTAAAGAAATGTACAAAAATACCCAGATATGCATGACAAATAATGTAAAAAAAACTGAAATCATAAATTCAGGTGTCAGATAATGCTGCAGCATGTCGTCGACATTGTTTAATATATAATTACATAAGAGATGCCATACGGATCTGGAAACAACAAATTGTAAAACTTCGATAACATTAATGGAACCATTAAAAGAACATTTAAAAATAAATTCAACCGGATGACCGCAATGAAGCTTTACAAAACAATTTCGATACCAAGTGTTACATATTGTAGCGAAATATGGACACTGACAAAAGGAAATGAAAAGCGATTACAATTCTCAGAGATACGGTTCCTAAGAGGAATCGCAGGATATCAAAGAATCGACAAGATACGGAACACCGACATCCGGCAGGAGTTGAATGTATGTATTCTGCATAAACGACCGAATTCCAGAATATAGAAACCTCTGAAAGTATCATATGGAAAGGATGAAAAACGGCCGCATCCCTAAGTAGATGTTCAAGTATAGTCTAGAGGCAGAAGAAATGTGGGACGCCCCAAAAAGAGATGGAGCAACCAGGAGTGACGTAACGCACATGAAGATTATGATTAGAATAACATATTTACGAATATTCGCGAATATCTCGGTTGGAGTGCACTTTAGAGCAAAATATTGGGTTATTGATAGTAAAGCACTATACATTGTCTAGAGAAAAGATCTTCAAATTTTTTCTTGTTAATCGAACGGTTACGAAGTTACAGCCATCAAAATTCTTGGTATATCTTTAAAATTCTAAATATGAAAAACTTAGTAGTAATTTTTATAGTAATCTACGAGGTATTTATTTATCTTATTAAACGAATATTTTATGTACTTCGACAAATAATATAGTACATTATTATAATGATAATATTAAAATGCAAGATATTTGAACAAGAAAATTAAGAGTGGTTTACTTATCCGATCTGCCAGATACTGATACTCGCATCAAGAAACAAGGTTTGACTACTGGAAGATTAAGAGAAACAAATTTTTAAAATTCTTATTGCGATATAACTTTGCTTCAAATTCTACAAAAAAAAATATAAACAAAAAATATTCTAATCGTGTAATTTTAAAATTATGTAGTGAGAACACACCCTTATGCTTTTGGTTTCGAACACTAAAACTTGACTTGTTTTGACCACTGTCAAAACAAGTGATGAACTTATGTAATATGATGATTGTAAACTATTCGCAGAACAAGAAGGTGCAACATCATCATCTATTGGAGGAAATCTTGATGTATCTTCTTCATCGGTAATTTGAGGTACAATCGGAGGAGTTTCCAAACGTTGGGCAACATTATCCCAAGAAGTGTTTCTAAAAAATGGATGTAGTTTTACAGCTGACGCTCCATCGATATAGCCCAATCTGTCCGTAGGATCTACTTGTAATAGTTTAGATATCAGATCTCCGCAATCTGGGGATAAAGATTCTGGTAAGATATATCTTCCAGATAAAACAGCCTTTTTGACTTTCAGGTCCTTATTACCTTCAAAGGGATACATTCCTGCTACCATTCTAAATAAAAGTACACCCATTGCCCACCAATCAACTGCAAATCCATGTCCTATTTTACTTATAATTTCGGGTGATTTATAGTAAGGTGTACCACAACTAACGAAACTTAATTTATCTGCTGTAAAATTTTCTTCGCTTAATCCAAAATCTATTAGCTTTATGTGCCCATCTACATCCAACAAAATATTTGAAAGCTTTAAATCTCTATAAATAACTCCATGATTATGTAAAAATTCTAATGCGACAATTGCTTCTTGAACATAAAACGCCGCGAATTCTTCTGATAGCATATTGGTATTACCTAAAATCGTCGCTAGAGTTCCTCCAGAAAGATATTCTAAAACAAAATAAAATTTATTTCCACTTTCGAAAGTGGAAAACAGTTTAACCAGAAATGGATGTGTAAGTCGATTTAAAATATTTCTTTCTGTAGCGATGCCTTTATGGGGTAGTTTCACCGTTTTTAATGCATATACTTGGCCAAGATTAGGTTCGTTTATTTTCCGCACTTGATAAACTTTTCCATAACTTCCCTTGCCCAAATAACGTAAAAATTGAAAATCCGTTAATTGCATTGCACTACTTCGTTTTTACAACTCTTTGCTGGAAAATTTAAATACAGACTAGATTAAAATTAATGAGAAAGAATTGCCAACATACAATAATTTATAACTAAGTTCATTAAGAGTACTTATTGTAATTAATTAATGTGAATCGGTATCTCTTGTTTGTAAATAACGAGTACACACTTTATTCAATTAAATAACATACTTTAATGCAATATGTAATAAATTATTACATACTTCGAAACTTCACCACTTTTAGGTTAAACGGGTTTTATCGTTTTACGTTGCAATAAAATATTAATTTTTGACTTTAAGTTTTGATAAATTATGTATCTGTAGCATAGCATAACGGAAAAGTTACTATAAATAAGTGAAATTCATATACGCATCACATATTATGAA
Organism: Podabrus alpinus; assembly: GCA_932274525.1. Classification (NCBI taxonomy): domain Eukaryota; kingdom Metazoa; phylum Arthropoda; class Insecta; order Coleoptera; family Cantharidae; genus Podabrus; species Podabrus alpinus. Next base: position 43,894,490 of record OW026456.1, on the reverse strand, counting down.
TATTTATACCATTGTTGCTTATATAAATGACTAATTATGTGATAAATTTCCTTAATGTAAGAAAATGTGATTAGAATTTAATATTTATTTTCGGGTAGTCCACCTTTGGAATGCATATTGAATATTGGTGATATCTAATCTATGATATAACGTAGTCAAGAGAGACAAAAATTTCTATTAGCTCGCATTACATGAAGGAATTTTGATTTTTGGCACAGTTACTTAATTTAACGGCACTTTTAAAAATGCAGGTCGAAATCAGTTTTTTCGTAATATCTCCTTATATTAAGAAGGAAATTTCGTACAACTATTGTATGAAATATGCTTTTACTGGTCGAATGGTACCTATCCGAATGCATGTTTCTACCAAATAATGTTTTTCACATTTCGTTATGGCTGTTTCCAAAGCAAATGTTCCGATGTACGTACACAGTGAGCTTGCAAAGTTTGGAACAAATTCGATAAAATACTTTAGGGGAATTTTCTCAGCTATGAAGATGTCAACGTAAAATTTTGAAAATTGCAACCCTTATTTTTATTTCCGAATTTGAATAGAGAATAATTTTCTGTGCATGAAAATGTAAAACAAACTATCCAAAAGTTCCAAAGTAGCCTTATGATCTGGCTCCTTGTCCGTCTGTCCGTCCATCCGTATAATTCAAAGCCAATCAGAACGCCCCAAATTGTGTTTCTGTTTCAAATATTCAAGTGTTTAAAATTTATAGCTTTTATTTTATCAAAACCCTTTTTATTTTATACATTTTGATACACAACTTGAAAGATTATAATGAATTATTTTTTCATTACAATTTAATTTCATTAGGGTAAAGGGAGTATAGTTGGACCACCTTTTGAAAAACAGTTAATAACTTCTTTATTGGTTAAAATAAATGCATCTTTTTTACAGTACATACAGTAAACATTGTTTGTCCTTTTGCTAAACTTTAATAAACCAAAAATAATGCCGTAAAATTATTAAAATTAAAAAACTGAATAGTTAAAATGGCCCATCTCTCCTACCCACCATAGGAGAGATGGACCACGTGTGGTAGGAGAGATGGACCTTCAGTTTTTTTGAATTTTTCTTTGTTACGTTAGGACCGCAAATTTGACAAACGTTGTGCTGTGTCTCAAAATGAATAAGAAAGGCTCCCGATGATAAAATGAATCATATATTCGAAACAAGCACAAAATTCTAAGTCGAAAGACACTTTAAAAATTTGCTCTACGAGAAATTTTTTATTTTTCAAAATTTCAATTTTCTAAATTTATTTGAGTCTCTCAGGATGAATGAAACATGACAAATATTGCTAAGTCTAAATAAACTGATGATTGTCACATCAGAAATGAAACAAAAAACTTAATTAGCTCAAAATTTGTAAAAATGTATTAATCATGATAACCTAGAAAAATTTAAGAATTTGTAAACCAATTTACTCTACAAATAACATTCTCTGTAAAAATGTAAGCATATCAAAAATTATGTAATTGTTTCATGCATTTAATGTGTATATTTTCAAAGGATAAATTAACAAATTAGTTAATAAGGGTCAAATTTGTGTAACGCCCCTGTAAACAACCAAGACGGACGAAAATGAGTCAATCAAGAATCCAAAAATTGATGAAAATGTAATGTACCAATCAAACTGCTCGGGAAGACGTTCAAAAGAAAATCGAGGTTGATGCAGAAGAAAAATCTAGAATAAAAATAATTTATTAGAGAGAAATAAATTCAAAAATACATGGATTTGACTCACAAAATTCAAACAAGAATACCAATTGTATCGATTTTCAATCAAAAATCAGTTCACCTCTGGTAACTCAACTGAGTGCACGCATTTTCGATGCTCTCAACAAAAATATTATTTACCAGAATTTGGAGGTTAACCAAATTCAACGACTTCGAATAGGTTAGAAGTTTCCGTTTGTCCAGAGTCGATTCTAAAAATAGATGTCAAGGACATAAACAATATTGATAATGGAAATGTTGTAATTTAAGAAAATCTATTCATAAAATTTTCTGGATGACAAGAAAATCATTGCAAATTAATGGAACAACTTACCTCAATAGTTTTGGAAATATTCAACAAGAACGATGCAGCTGCGAGCACAAAACTTCAACACAAGTCAAGTGGATAATACCAACTGGTATGAATTTGAGTCATCGCATATGCGAATCTAAAGCAGGGCACACACAAACAACAACTAAAATGATATCCTTTTTAAAAATGAAAATTTCGTTATATCCAGGAGCCAGGTACAGTGAACTCATGATTTCTATAATTTGTTAAAAATTTGCCTTCAGCGTATTTAAAATAGGATTTGGGGAAAAGACTTCTAACAGAGTGCATTCTTTGATACCCTCAGTGATAAGTTAAAAATTAAAAAGTTTTCTAATTTTGTTAAAAATATTTTAAGCTTTAAATAAGCGACAATTTAAATTTATAAAGATTTAAGCCCGCTAATGTAAAGCGAGAGACTTGATTGGCTTAATAATCAAGCAACTTGGGACGAAGTGTGGAAGCCTCTTTGTTTCGAATCATTATTTGTATTAATTTTAAAAATTTCAAAGGTTTATTCACCTTGGATTTAAAATCCAAGATTTATTTTGTATTGATGTTCTTTCATGAAAGACAATTTGATAAGTTTTCTTTTTTTTTATTATAATAAAATTTGTATGGGAGCTGATGAAAGTTTTTTATTTCTTTTTTACTCAAAAAAGGAAAGCAAAGTTAAACGTCCCGAGAGAGAGCCAATTAACATCTTATTACATCGACTCTAATCTTGATTCACTAGGGACCCACACCTTGAACGACTCATTACCGGGAGTTTAGAAAGAAGGGGCAGAAATGTGTGTACCTTCCTGTACCCAACATTTATAGGCAGGGGGACATAGCAGTTGGTATAAGGGGTACAACCTTCATGTAACCATCGGGAACACAATATACACTTTAGCCAGTCATCTTTTTTCGGTAAAGCGGTAATCTTCGTTGCAGCTAACGCATTCATTTTCCACATCACTCAAATTGTTCTCGTCATTACTGGAAGAATCTTTCAAAACTACTTTAGACGAGCTTGAAGAAGAAGATTTGTCGTGTTTGGAATTAGTCTTTGGTTTCTGATTCTTCTTCCTTGCATCTATTTCTTTCCTCTTTCGTATGTTTTCCGGTGAAACTTTAACGCCGGCCAGATTGACGTATTTTAATAGCTATAGTGTTATCACAGGTATAGGTGCAATATCATCAAGTGCTATTCCTGTTGTTATATCTTTTCCTGCATTGAGTCTTTTTTTAGTCTGGCATAGTTACTGCATTCCAGAGAGACTAGAGTGTGAAGTACAATTGCATTCCTGCTTGATCAGTGTTAAAAATGTTCCCTGGTTTATTAAAAAGGGCATTCTCGGTGAAAACTGTTTCAAGATCTTTGAAATATTTATTACAGCATCCCTCAACATTCCTATAACTCTAGCAACAGAAATATTCTTCGCCTTTCTTACTCTAGGCATTTTTTGTAAAAAAAACCATAGGTCCGTCTCTCCTCCACTTTTCTGGTCTATCTCTCCTCAAATGAGAGGATAGACAGACCAGGAAATACCCACGTAACCGTATGTGATAACTTATTGGTTTTGGGTTATATTTACTCTAATATATTGTTGTGATACGCGCTATCCATGTTAAGGATAGAGTCGTACCAACAAGGAGAGAAGTACAGTTGGAGACCGGAGGTTCAAACACATTTGTTTACATGTGTTTGTTTTGTTGTGTCGTTTGAATTTAATTTTAAGTTTGTTCGAGTTACATGTTGTGTAAACGGGATATACAACATGCGGAAATTAATCAAACGTGCAGAGAACCGTCGGCCATGTACAAACAAACCGATATATAAGAAGCTCCGGTTTGAAAAAACAAAATATATAGTAACGAACGTTACATAAAAAGTAAATAACAGTTCGATCAAGATCACGAAGCGTGACGGTCGCATATTAGTTACTGCGATATGCAGTTGTGCGAATAATTGCAATTCAATTAAAGATAATTGAAATAAATTATATTCGCGAAGTTCCATCGAGATCACGAGAGGTGACGGTCGTGTATTTTGTACTGCGAGAAAAACTCGCGAATTCAAGTAAGATTCAAATAAAATATACTGAAATAAATTATATTCGTGAACGATATACGGTGGTACTACCCAAGAAGATTAATTCCTTGGAGAATTTAAGATTCCGCAAGATAGCGGGATACAGAAGGTGTTGGCAACGAAGGTTGTGATCGAGATCGTGTCTTATAGATACGTTGGGGAGATTGGAGATTGGAAAGTGGAATATTTGAAGAAAGAAAATAGTGCGCACGATACAAATCACAGGTTAGCTACCTTTTAATAATCAGTGCGTAGAATAGTAGTTTACATAAAGATTGTTTGATTGTTTGGGTTCTTGTTATATGTTGAAATTTGTTGATTTGATTAAAAAACTTGTTAACGGAATTCCAACTGTAGTTTTATCTTTGTTGGAATACAGAATTCGTTCAATCAAGAATAAGCTCGTATAAGCAGTGTTGGTTGATTCAGATCCCGACGCATTAATACCCTGAGAAATAAGAGTCGATTTAAGGTAGGTGTCATAAACCGATTGTGTGCGTACTCGTGTATCTTCAAGGCACCAGACGCTACATAAAAGTGGCGCCCAACGTGGGGCATTTGTTGTGATACGCGCTATCCATGTTAAGGATAGAGTCGTACCAACAAGGAGAGAAGTACAGTTGGAGACCGGAGGTTCAAACACATTTGTTTACATGTGTTTGTTTTGTTGTGTCGTTTGAATTTAATTTTAAGTTTGTTCGAGTTACATGTTGTGTAAACGGGATATACAACATGCGGAAATTAATCAAACGTGCAGAGAACCGTCGGCCATGTACAAACAAACCGATATATAAGAAGCTCCGGTTTGAAAAAACAAAATATATAGTAACGAACGTTACATAAAAAGTAAATAACAGTTCGATCAAGATCACGAAGCGTGACGGTCGCATATTAGTTACTGCGATATGCAGTTGTGCGAATAATTGCAATTCAATTAAAGATAATTGAAATAAATTATATTCGCGAAGTTCCATCGAGATCACGAGAGGTGACGGTCGTGTATTTTGTACTGCGAGAAAAACTCGCGAATTCAAGTAAGATTCAAATAAAATATACTGAAATAAATTATATTCGTGAACGATATACGGTGGTACTACCCAAGAAGATTAATTCCTTGGAGAATTTAAGATTCCGCAAGATAGCGGGATACAGAAGGTGTTGGCAACGAAGGTTGTGATCGAGATCGTGTCTTATAGATACGTTGGGGAGATTGGAGATTGGAAAGTGGAATATTTGAAGAAAGAAAATAGTGCGCACGATACAAATCACAGGTTAGCTACCTTTTAATAATCAGTGCGTAGAATAGTAGTTTACATAAAGATTGTTTGATTGTTTGGGTTCTTGTTATATGTTGAAATTTGTTGATTTGATTAAAAAACTTGTTAACGGAATTCCAACTGTAGTTTTATCTTTGTTGGAATACAGAATTCGTTCAATCAAGAATAAGCTCGTATAAGCAGTGTTGGTTGATTCAGATCCCGACGCATTAATACCCTGAGAAATAAGAGTCGATTTAAGGTAGGTGTCATAAACCGATTGTGTGCGTACTCGTGTATCTTCAAGGCACCAGACGCTACATAAAAGTGGCGCCCAACGTGGGGCATTTGTTGTGATACGCGCTATCCATGTTAAGGATAGAGTCGTACCAACAAGGAGAGAAGTACAGTTGGAGACCGGAGGTTCAAACACATTTGTTTACATGTGTTTGTTTTGTTGTGTCGTTTGAATTTAATTTTAAGTTTGTTCGAGTTACATGTTGTGTAAACGGGATATACAACATGCGGAAATTAATCAAACGTGCAGAGAACCGTCGGCCATGTACAAACAAACCGATATATAAGAAGCTCCGGTTTGAAAAAACAAAATATATAGTAACGAACGTTACATAAAAAGTAAATAACAGTTCGATCAAGATCACGAAGCGTGACGGTCGCATATTAGTTACTGCGATATGCAGTTGTGCGAATAATTGCAATTCAATTAAAGATAATTGAAATAAATTATATTCGCGAAGTTCCATCGAGATCACGAGAGGTGACGGTCGTGTATTTTGTACTGCGAGAAAAACTCGCGAATTCAAGTAAGATTCAAATAAAATATACTGAAATAAATTATATTCGTGAACGATATACGGTGGTACTACCCAAGAAGATTAATTCCTTGGAGAATTTAAGATTCCGCAAGATAGCGGGATACAGAAGGTGTTGGCAACGAAGGTTGTGATCGAGATCATGTCTTATAGATACGTTGGGGAGATTGGAGATTGGAAAGTGGAATATTTGAAGAAAGAAAATAGTGCGCACGATACAAATCACAGGTTAGCTACCTTTTAATAATCAGTGCGTAGAATAGTAGTTTACATAAAGATTGTTTGATTGTTTGGGTTCTTGTTATATGTTGAAATTTGTTGATTTGATTAAAAAACTTGTTAACGGAATTCCAACTGTAGTTTTATCTTTGTTGGAATACAGAATTCGTTCAATCAAGAATAAGCTCGTATAAGCAGTGTTGGTTGATTCAGATCCCGACGCATTAATATCCTGAGAAGTAAGAGTCGATTTAAGGTAGGTGTCATAAACCGATTGTGTGCGTACTCGTGTATCTTCAAGGCACCAGACGCTACATAAAAGTTTTTTTTTTTTTTTTTTTCTAACCTGTAGCTAAGCTAAGGTAGCTAACCTGTGATTTGTATCGTGCGCACTATTTTCTTTCTTCAAATATTCCACTTTCCAATCTCCAATCTCCCCAACGTATCTATAAGACACGATCTCGATCACAACCTTCGTTGCCAACACCTTCTGTATCCCGCTATCTTGCGGAATCTTAAATTCTCCAAGGAATTAATCTTCTTGGGTAGTACCACCGTATATCGTTCACGAATATAATTTATTTCAGTGTATTTTATTTGAATCTTACTTGAATTCGCGAGTTTTTCTCGCAGTACAAAATACACGACCGTCACCGCTCGTGATCTCGATGGAACTTCGCGAATATAATTTATTTCAATTATCTTTAATTGAATTGCAATTATTCGCACAACTGCATATCGCAGTAACTAATATGCGACCGTCACGCTTCGTGATCTTGATCGAACTGTTATTTACTTTTTATGTAACGTTCGTTACTATATATTTTGTTTTTTCAAACCGGAGCTTCTTATATATCGGTTTGTTTGTACATGGCCGACGGTTCTCTGCACGTTTGATTAATTTCCGCATGTTGTATATCCCGTTTACACAACATGTAACTCGAACAAACTTAAAATTAAATTCAAACGACACAACAAAACAAACACATGTAAACAAATGTGTTTGAACCTCCGGTCTCCAACTGTACTTCTCTCCTTGTTGGTACGACTCTATCCTTAACATGGATAGCGCGTATCACAACAAATGCCCACGTTGGGCGCCACTTTTATGTAGCGTCTGGTGCCTTGAAGATACACGAGTACGCACACAATCGGTTTATGACACCTACCTTAAATCGACTCTTACTTCTCAGGGTATTAATGCGTCGGGATCTGAATCAACCAACACTGCTTATACGAGCTTATTCTTGATTGAACGAATTCTGTATTCCAACAAAGATAAAACTACAGTTGGAATTCCGTTAACAAGTTTTTTAATCAAATCAACAAATTTCAACATATAACAAGAACCCAAACAATCAAACAATCTTTATGTAAACTACTATTCTACGCACTGATTATTAAAAGGTAGCTAACCTGTGATTTGTATCGTGCGCACTATTTTCTTTCTTCAAATATTCCACTTTCCAATCTCCAATCTCCCCAACGTATCTATAAGACACGATCTCGATCACAACCTTCGTTGCCAACACCTTCTGTATCCCGCTATCTTGCGGAATCTTAAATTCTCCAAGGAATTAATCTTCTTGGGTAGTACCACCGTATATCGTTCACGAATATAATTTATTTCAGTATATTTTATTTGAATCTTACTTGAATTCGCGAGTTTTTCTCGCAGTACAAAATACACGACCGTCACCTCTCGTGATCTCGATGGAACTTCGCGAATATAATTTATTTCAATTATCTTTAATTGAATTGCAATTATTCGCACAACTGCATATCGCAGTAACTAATATGCGACCGTCACGCTTCGTGATCTTGATCGAACTGTTATTTACTTTTTATGTAACGTTCGTTACTATATATTTTGTTTTTTCAAACCGGAGCTTCTTATATATCGGTTTGTTTGTACATGGCCGACGGTTCTCTGCACGTTTGATTAATTTCCGCATGTTGTATATCCCGTTTACACAACATGTAACTCGAACAAACTTAAAATTAAATTCAAACGACACAACGAAACAAACACATGTAAACAAATGTGTTTGAACCTCCGGTCTCCAACTGTACTTCTCTCCTTGTTGGTACGACTCTATCCTTAACATGGATAGCGCGTATCACAACAATATATTGCCATGTATCGCTACTGTTTAAGCTCTAAATTTATTTTATATAGCGCGGGAAATTAAATGGCACTTAATTAAATAATGCTCCGACCAGCTATGCATGAGAACTCTGTAAATTTTAGGGTCAAAAGTGGGTTCATGAATCTGTCGAATGCTCATATAAGTTATCTTAATTTAATAATTTCTAAGAAATACACCGGACAACAATTTACTGTACCTTACACCTATTTGTTCTTTTCCTCACTGCTGTTGATTTAAATGAAATCAAACGTAATCATTTCTAAACTAAGTAATGTAATTTATTGACAAATATAATAATTTAAAAAAAAGCAAAAGATGTATTTTTAATAATTGGGAGTAAATCAAATTTACAAAAACAATCAATAGTAAAAATTTTATAAATCCCCAAAGTTTTAAATCACGCGCGAACTGATTATTACAAATGTTACTAAAAAGAAGTGTCGACACAAATTGCTTACCGAAGTAATCGTGCACGATCGATGCGTAGAACACGTAGCGAAGAATCAAGTGAAGATGCCTCGTAGTTTGGTCCAATTCCCATACCATGAAAATTTCCAGGGTGAATTAATGATCAATGAAGTTTCTGCCTTTATCCGGATAGATGCTCAGGTAAGTCCAATTTTCAATAATCTTCTTTAATTTCCAATAACTCATGAAATAACCATAAAATTATCAACCATATAAAATTTACAGTGGTCACCAAAATTTTCCAAATATTCTTCAAAACTTGTATCTAATAATCTTCTTATCATTTACAATTTCCAATTTTATCAAATAATACTTAATTAATTTCAACTTATTATCGAATAATTTCTTGATACTTTTGAAACTCGACTTCTTAATTCTCATCTACTCTCATACGAGACTCCAAATTACGTCCTGACGTCTCCATGGACGGAACGAGACTCTCTCATCTATTCTCTTCGCTAATCCCACCAAAAATCGTCTATCTGACCGCGCACTTTTCCTTTATCGCACTTATTTTAATTAAATTTGAAATCCCACACTTTTACAATTAAAAATTTATTTTTAATTTATTCCCAAAATTATGAACAAAACAATTAAATCATCTTTTGCCTTTCGCACACTTTTGAAATTCTTGTTTACAAAATTATTACGTTTGTTATTTTTCAGGTTAGATGAAGCAAGCAGTTCCTTCTGAAGTTAAGAAGATGCAGGTGTAAATTGCTAACTTTCATATTGGTCTCTAATTTGAACATTACGACATGAGCATTCCACAGGAAAGTAACCCAATTACGCTAGACCACCCCCTATGGTAAACAGGACACGACAATATACATGATTATATCACTCCTAAATCCCCAAGTTAAACTTACCTGAACACACAAAAACTAAACAAAGAAAATACATCTAAAAAATTTTTCAAGTCACTCAAATAAATTTTTTGTGATATTTCAAAAATCAACACTTTAATTACATATTACTTGCATATATCACCTTTAACTGATGCAACTATGTACATACTATATACAGCCGAAAAAAGCAATAATTATCGCGATAGTTTGCGAGATATTACAAGTGGTCCATCTCTCCACCTGGTCCAACTATACTTCTTTTACCCTATATATAATTTTTTCATTGTTTTATACTTATTTTTAAATATATAAAATTTCAACATCGGATATGTTTATACATTGCTTTGTTTTCAAGATAATCATAATATTGTATGTTTGAGTACGATTCGCGTTGTAAATATGTTATAGCAATTTTAAATAAAGAACTGAAATGAACTCAATATAAAATTGTAAATAATATATGAATCTTTTAACAAAGACGTTTTAGAAAACCTTTTATGAGTATGTTTTTCTTATTGATTTAAATATTTTTATATAAAAAAGCTTAGTATTTGAACAAAAAAAAAGCAAAAATTGAACATAGCTGCCCACACAGATATAAGAAAGTCATAAAACTCCACATAATTGACTAAACGGTACAAGAAATTTATTTTTATTGTGTAATTTTATCATAATTACAACAAATATATTTATTATTCTAAAGTTAAGAAAATATGAAATTCACCAAAGAAATTGAGAGAATGTAATAGAAACTTATTTAAATGCTAAACTATTTTTGAATTTTAAGTGTAGGTTGATTTTATATATTATGTATACGAAGAAATGTTATTCAAAAGACACTATTAAAGAAATTTATTTGGCCTCTGTGACAACCCCGGACTAAAATTATTTCCTTGAAGAGGAAAAAAAAGGGGTATAAGCGAAAACATTAACATCGTATTTTAAAAACTATACCTTAAAGTCGTACAAATTTTGCGTATGGTTTGTTAAAATGTCGTTGTGTTCCGTTCCATTCTAACCATTTTGTTTGTCGACAATTCGAGAATTTCATCCTTGAACATGGTGATGATTTTGAAGCTCATTTTCATTTGAATGGTTACGTTAATAAACAAAATTGCCTGATTTGTAGCTTCAGAAAATCCAAGAGTGATTCTTGAGAAATCGTTACATTCCATTCGTGTTACTGTTTGGTGCGCTTTTTGGTTTAGAGGAGTATTTTGAACCGTAATTTGTTGAAAATGAGGTTGGAAACTCTGTTATTGTCAATGGATTGCATTATCGGGACATGCTGATAAATTCATACGGCCTATTTTGATCATATGGATGTGAGTGATATGTGGTTTCAATGGGAAGGCGCCACACTGTCACTGAAATATTCAATTTATTGCGAAGGAAATTTCCCGATCGAATAATAATTTTGCGTAATTCTGCAATCAATTCCGTTTAGATTGTGAGATTTAACGCATATATTTCCATGACATTTTTCAAAAAGATAGATAATAGTATATTACATAACGAGAGGCAAAAGCCAGCCACTTAATCTCGCGTGCGAAGGGGATTCACGTGGCAGCGGGGGAAGCTCACGGCTTTTGTCTAGAGTTGTGTGTCCTATTTTATGCAATCTGTAGCACCCTCGTATCTTTCTTAAGGCTACAGCTCCGGCAGCTCAAATTAATTAGCGGGCTGCGGGTAAGGAAACCAATACGCGAAAAAAAACGACAGCAAATCAAATTTGGGCACCACCCGTTTTATTATTAAAGTTGAAAAAAACGGGAAAAATTGTATAGACGTGCTTTACCACCGCAAGCCCAATGTTTCACAATATTACAATTTTTATATTTTACAATTATTTGATCCTATGATAGGGTTCTCAAACATTTATTAACTTACGCTAGCGCTTGTTGGTCTTCGTGGATAAGCACGTTGTTGAATAATTTGATCCTCAGAATTTGCTTCCTATAAATATGACCGCGTCAGGTGGGGTTCCTTATTTGATCTTAACAAATATCCGCTAAACTCTATATATCATCTGAGTCTTCCAACGGTCTCAAAATTAAACTTGGAAGCCTTAAAAAAAAGGAGGGCCAAATGAATGAGCGTCCAAAAGTGGTAATCGCACCTACCTTCCCCTGCAGAAGGAAAGCTTCCCGAACAAAAACCAAAACACTGTTCAAATAATGCTAAGCCACCCAATCGAATCTAACGGGAGGAAACGGTACAAGACATCTCAAATTCGGACTCGAAAATCTCAAATTGAACGGACAATTATTCGAAGTATTGTCTTCCTCGGCTCTAATTTCTAACCTCTTTATCGCTCCAAATCCGCGCAAGTCTACTTCTTACCTCTAATACCGGGTGCTTCGAAATAGCTTGCTACAAATCCTAATAACAGCCGAAAAATAGCCTGAAAAGAAAATTGAAATGAACATGTACAAATTAAGAATATAAAAATTAGAGAGGCTATTAATTTATCGCATTACAACTACACGCTGATATGAATAAACATTAAATATGAATAAACATTATGAATAAACAGAATCGTATGGCGCAATGCTTTACTAGGAAATAATAAAATAAAAATAATAAAATGTAACTAAAGATATTTAATAATTACGAGTCCTTGGGCTTAAATGATAACATGGGATTAAATTTACAGATAATCTCAACTTGAGACTGAAGAACCTCATTACGACTTGCAAAAGTCGTCATAATCTTGTTAATTTACGACATAGGATAAGGTTTAAAAATTTAACTGACGCTGAATTGTATTTATTTTGTATCTTAGTTTTTATCATATTAATGGCAAAATTGATTATTTTATCGTTATTTGAGCTGAGAGTAATTGTAAAGTTGTGGGAGTATCTTGAAATCCCACTAAATTTGTTTTAGTTTATTTGAAAATATTGTGGATGGCGCCAGATTTTGTAGTATGCTTCGGTATTTCGATATTTTAAGAATTAAAGAACTGTAATTTCCTCCATAACCCTCCAAAATCCTCCACAAAGCAATCATGATGACGCACCATACCAGTTTGTAAGATTTTATGAAAACTCAAGAAGACAAGCAAAATGAGAAACAGAAGAGAGAACGCCGCGAAGAAATAGCTAAAATCCAAGCATTGCTCGTTTCCATAAACGATAGCGCCACGAGCGACACAGAAGTAAACGGCCAACTCCAAGTCGACCGAAAGTCACGTAAGTGACTGAAAGAAAAACGGAGAAAAGCAAAGACACGGCGGAAAAAGAACGCGATAGAACCAGCGACGATGAGTACGGACAAGACAAGAAAAGATGAAAAAGAGAGACATCCACTTCCTCAATAACATCCTCAAAAGATGGGTGCAGTGCGCAGATGAAGGAATACCTTCGATATGGCCCAAAATAACACCGCAGCCGCGATAGAAGAGGCGGCGGTTGAAGAAGTCGGGAGCGTTTCCAGCTGTCCTTTCATGCAAGGACCCAACCGGAGCGCTCGGATTGAGGATAAACCAACTCGCTCCCATCACTACGCAACTCCCCCCCTCAAGAAGATCAGAATTCCGACCTAGAAGCTTAGCGATACCGCTAAATGGCCCTCCCTCTGCAGGAAAATGGACAGGAAAACGATGAAGTACACAAACTTGAAGAACACAGCCGGCAGGCTCGCGATTACCCCAACTACCAAAGAAGACCACAAGGTCTTTCTTAAATTTCTTGCAATAGCTTTGAACCTCAAAGAAGGTGATTTCTATTACCACCAGCTACTCGACGAAAAACCGCTAAAAATGGTTTTACGCGGAATCCCGAAGAGGATCAGCATGAAAAATGTCCAAAGCGATCTACATGCCATAAAGATCAACATTGTTTCAGTATATCAAATAATACGGTTCAGGGACAAGCGACCTCTTCCCCTATTATGGCCACATTACGAGGAAACAAATATTCGAGAAAAATATTAACTATCGATAAAACTCATCGCGATCCAGATGTTTATTTGGAATTTCATTTCGCTGGCTTGTATTCTAGACTTGTCCTTGGAATCCATATGTGAAAACCGGAGTTGCCATCGTCTTTTAAAATTTTAAAAGTGTGTCTTTTCTGGCTTCATTTTCAAGGTTCTATGTATTGTTCCACATATCTACATAACCTGTGCAATTTTTCAAGTGATAGTAAAAGGTGTAAATATCTTAGTTAGAATCCCCGAATTTAATATGGTACTACTTTTTGTAGTATTTTTGGATTGGCTTCTTCTTCATCAAGACTTGAGAGTGTATGCATCGACAAAAATGAGTAGTGATAGAAAAGGTTTAAAATTTGAATACAGAAAGAAAAAATAAAAAAAGGTATTGGTGAAATTTGGAGAACAAATAAATATCCAATGTGCAGAAGTGCATATTTAATTTGAAAGGATTAGAAAATTTAAGTTTGGGGAAGACACATTTGTATGAATATCTGGAACGCGGGCTGTGAAACGAAGTTGTGTGAACAGACGGCGCGATTAAAGTTATATTAAAGTAATTTTTATGAAAGTACGTAAATTTAATGCCATTTATGATTTGAAAATGATTTCCGGCATGTGACCACCACGATGAATCGTTACGAAGCGCACCCGATCAGTCCAATTTTTGACCACTTTTTCCAATATTTCTGGCCTTATTTCATAAATGGCTTGCTAAACATTGACCTCGAATGCTTCCAGAGTTGTTGGTTTGTTAGCATAAACCATGGATTTAACATACCCCCAAAGAAAATAATCTGGAGGCGTCAAATCACACGATCTTTGGCCAATTGATAGGACCAGTTCTTGAAATAATGTTGTCACCAAATTGTCCTTTCAATAAATCGATGGTTTCGGTGGCTGTGTGGCACGTAGCACCATCCTGTTGGAACCATAAGTTGTTGATGTGTAACTCTTGGATTTTTGAAAACGAAAAGGCATTGAGCATGTGTCGATATCTCACACCATTCACCGTAACGGTAGCTCCTTCCTCATTTCGAAAGAAATATGAACCGATGATGCCGTTAGCGTGTATTCCACACCAAACAGTCAATTTTAATGGATGCAATGGAGTTTCAAGAAAATTTTCTGGATTGGTCTCAGTCCATATACGGAAATTTTGCTTGTTCATACCCATTCAACCAGAAACGTGCCTCGTCACTGAACAAAATTTGGCGGTAAAAATTGGATCCACTTCCAATTGGTTGTGAGTCCAATCTGCGAACACACGACGCAATCGATAATCATTAGGCTTCAATTTTTGAATCAACTGGATCTTGTAAGGATGTAAACTAAGATCTTGACGTAAAATTTTCCATGTAGTGGACGAACAAACCCCAAGTTGTTGAGCACGATGGCGAATTGAAATGTTTGGGTTCTCTTGCACACTTTCACTCACAGATGCGATAGTTTCTTCGGTACGCACATTTCTTTGTCTTTTTGGTGGTCTTACATCATGCAATGAAGAAGTGGTACGAAATTTATCCACCGCCGCACCAATAGCCTGCTCAGAATGTCGTTTATATCGACCATAAAATGGGCGAAGAGCTCTATAAGTTTCGCGAACGGAACTCTAACTTTGAAAATAAATTTCCACAATTTGGTAGCGTTGTTAATTTATTCATGATTAAACGGAAAACCTTTCTGAACACAAATGTCAAAGAACTGTCACTTTAACAAACTTTATTCAAAAGTTATCCCTGTTGCAAGATCTCATGCAACTAAGAAAAAACACCCTATACAAACACTGAATGATGAACTCAAATTATCTCTTTATTAACAACATAAACCGAACTCTAAAAGTCAAAATGTAAAATCTTTGAAGGGCCGCACGAGAGCGCGTGGCGGGCCTCGGGTTGCTCATCCCTGTACTAAACAAAGTAAATGCGCCGTAGTTATGCAAAAAGGAACAAACACGTGCATTAATAAAAACATTGGTTCACTTTTATTTTCAATTTTTACTTTATAATTATTTGTCTAATCAGAAAGTTTGCTGTTATTGAAATAAGATAATATCCACGTTTGAAGTACGTGATTTCTCCAAGCTGTTTGCCTTAAAAATTGCTTAGCAACAAATCTTTCCATTACTTCTACCTTTGTCGTATTAATTAGAATTAATTAATATTTAAAAAAATTTAAAAGATTTTAATAAACAACTCCATAAAAAATATGTAATTAATTTCTTGTTCCTTATTAGAGAAGGCTTATTATGTTTTGATAAAAAATTTAAACATTTTTTTTATACTTGCGCTTGCAATGCAATAAAAAATAATGTAAACTCGCTTTCTTCTGTACACTGAGTGAATAAAATAAATTGAATTAAAGTTGATCAAATCGAAAACTCTGTTTTATTTATATTACCTAGCCTGCAACTTCATTTGAATGAAAACAATATAAAAGCCATTTCGTTTCTGTCTCTAAAGTGCAAAATCAAAAATTAAAAAAAAGATTTTATTAAATTTCATGTTCTTTCATCAAAAATGTAGTGCAAACCCTTCGAAGAATGTTAAATATTTTTTTAAGCTGTTTAATTAACCTCGTTTCATGTTGCGCCTTAATAAAAAGCCTTAATTTACATGATAATTAAAACATGAATTTTTTGAAAAAAAATTTTGATTTACAATTTTGTGTTTAATTTAAATTCTATTCTGCATAAATAATTAAGTCATTAACACATCACACAAAAGAATCTTTCTTGTGTGTTTTTGTCAGTCGGTTTTTGATCGTTGAAAACTTTGTGATTTATTTGTTTGATATGATAGTAACTTTTATGTCGCGTATGACTATACATATTAAACGAGCATAACATTTTGAAATTCAATGAAAAGATGGTTTTTTCTTTGAAATTTATTCTTCAGCTAATTTCCTTTCTGCATAAAATATGCGTAAGTTATGAAAAATGATGTCATTTTACATAAATTATAGTTTCAGTAAAAGTCGCTTCCAAAATCCTGAAAAAACACAGACAGGAAATTTTTATAATGGAAATTACTTTTTACGATAAAAATATTATAAGCAGATAACTGAAATTGAGAAAGCGTAATTTTTTTTTAAATAACACTAATGAAGAGCGAATAATAGAGATTCAACCACAATTCGTATTTGAAACATATGGGACACCTTTGGATAAGCCCGAAAATACACACACAACCTAATGACCAACTGAGCATTAAGCGAACCAGGGCTACAGTATAATGCGCTATTAGATTGAATTGCTTTTCGGCACAATGGAAAGTAAGGCACATAATCCGACTGTCAAATCCAGAAAATATCCAGAAAGACAAGTCTTAGATAATAATTAGTTTGTTACAAATATTTTTCGAAAATTCTTCCACCAGAGAAAGAACTCCCATAGTTCCTCAATAATTAATCCACTTATGGTCCGTGCAGTAAATCCATTATTCAAAATATTAATACAGCATAAAAGTTCAATTTTCAGGAGAAAATGGAAATTTTTAAATTATTAAGGCAAAGGAATGTAAAACGTGCTATACATAAAATTGTATGTTGTACTTGTGTATTATTTAGTACCTTAAATTGGGAATCATATTTCTTTGTATGAACCCTCGCAATATAATGGCTCGTAAGTTTTTGTCACATTATTTGCCAGCTACATTTACATTATAATATATTTTCTTGTATAGAAATTCATTTTTTAGGTGAGATGAATAGAAGTGCGAGATAAAGAAAATAAAAGATTTCGTTCCTAAAATATGACTACCAATAACTTGTACCGATGATCGTATTCAAGGCACTCACCGGTGAATGAAAATCTGCCGAATGTTTGTTTAAGCTACCCGGTAACTAACCTATCTTAATCAACGGTCGCCATTTTACTCACCACATTTATTTATGCTGAGTGGCTTCCCGATGCATGTCAAACGTTAAATCAGAGTTAAATTACAAATGTGTTTTGTGTTAGAACAAAGAGAATTTGTTAGCATTTCTATTTCCTAAATGGACATCGGTAGCATTAGGAAGGTTTTATTCCAATGTTGAAATAGCCTTAAATAATTTTTAAATTCTTATGTATGTAAATTGCTGTAGTTTCTTTTCAATTATAATTTGTTTGCATTATGGATGCATTTCAGGTATTTTTATTCTTGCCCTGTTTTACGTTTGCTAATTTATGAAGATCATATTTATATTCCAACGTTTAAATATTCTTAATAATTTTATCAAAAGGGCGCCAAATTAAATGCTGTGTTATTAACTTTATATCTTGATACTTTTAATATTATAAAAACTCTCAGTAAATAAAGTTGAGTTAAAAAGAAAGTTTTTTTCTCAAAGCCTCGATTCCTAATTAAAATTTGGGTTCATTATCAAAGTATTTTATTTTTACAAACCACATTAATTTACAGGAACTTATCAAGATCTTATAATTGTCTTACATAAACTAGACAACAGGGCCCCACGTTGGGCGCCAAATTATATAATGCGCTAACGTCTTGTCTTGATGACAACATCATATTATTTTAACTTTATTTTATATATTAAGAGCGCGCTGCGGAAAGAGAGAGAAGGAATGATGTTGAAAGAAGCCTCTAATCTTTTGTACAAATTTAAAAAACTAAACGTCGTATCAATGTAATTCATTTTTTATATTAATAAGAAAAGACTATTGAAGGCAATAACCAATTTTAAGCGCTTTAAATTAAAAGTAAATAGGTCAATTTAATTTATGAAAAAGGACAATTTTGAATTTTTATGACAACCGATCTTAATGAAACTTCGTTATTGCCTTCTGCAGATCATTATAAGGACAAAACCTGATTTTGAAGCGTTTTCATCATCAATTATAGAAAACTTGTACAAAACATGTAAATCAAAAAGTGCCCTTAGTGGAGTTTTAAACTATATAAAATCAACTTAATGCACAAAGGGTTCAAGGGTTCCCTTAGATATGGCGCAAATAATTTTTTTAAATTTTTTAAATCTCTACAAAAGATTAGAGGCTTCTTTCAACATCATATCTACTGCTTCCCTCTCACTCTTTCCGCAGCGCGCTCTTAATTGAAAACTCTTACATGTGTCCTCTTTTTGACTTGGACCGAAAATGGAGAATAGTTTAAATTCTCGAAATGCGCATCGAACTACAAAAAGGACTTTAAGAAATAGACTAAATTTCTGTAGGACGAAGATTGCCGGAAATTGATTGTACATAACCTTAAATTGACATTTATCAAACAATTGTATTCAACATGAAACACTAAAGTTACCAAATATCGAAATATCCCTGCGCAAGGGTTCCTTTCCCGAGTATTCACGAAGTATCGACTATGAAATGGACGAGAAACAAACAGATACTCAAGTAACAACCGTTCCTTTTCCAAGGTGGCGTTTCAAGTAACGGATAAACCGCGAACTAACGCATTTGGCATTATAAACGTCGTAAATATAATATAAATAGGTTAATAAATACAAATTTTAATTGACTGACGTTTATGAAATTATTTTATACAGTCACGTAACATGAAATAACTTTTAGTCACCAAAAAATCCCTGCTCAAGTATTTAAATCCGAACATACACGAAGTTATCACTATGACAAACAACAGGTACTCAAGTATCAGTGGTCCCTTAGGCCCGCTTTTACAATAGTTGGTTAAGTCCCAGTTACTTTACACTGGTGATAAATCTAACATGATGTCCAATGAGAAGACGTCAAACCTCAAATTAAACACTAGTGTAAAGTAACTGAGCCTTAACCGACTATTGTAAAAGCGGGCCTTAGCCAAGTAACGTTCTAAGGGTAAGGTATCACTTGTCTATGAATCCGGGCGTTAGTTGTTGATGAGTTATTTATGTACGCTGGACTGTTTTGTTTGGTTTGCTCTGTCAGAGCTCCCCAATTGTTCATTGAATTGTTATGCTGAGGTAATTTTACCTTTTATTTGTATTTTGCTATGAATTTTCTGTGGGCCCAACCATTAGCTCAGTTCCCACTTTAACTTGTTATTTGTATGTGCCATATAATGAATTTAAAATCACGCGTCAAACACATCTTTTGACTTTATATTGGTGTGACAATAAAGGAAGACTCTTCCCTCTATTTAATCATTTATCGAGATTTTGCTTTGTCCTTTTTCCTCTGGAGCATCTATCCTAAGCGGCACATATCGTGTTGAATAGTCGTCCTGAGGTTGACCCGTATTACAACAAATCGAAAATCTGCTGTTGAGCACAAAGAGAGGCCAGGAAAAATCATTCACTTGTAGTTAAATTGAAAAGCAATTTAGAAATACGTCTACGGTAGCACATCTTTTGGTCGTAGCTTATCTGCCGCGCCTAAACTGTTCTGCCTAAATGTATAATGTCCTGGATCGAAGTTAAGATACCTCTATGACACAAACCATGTTGAAAATTACAGCTATATTTATCATGAGCAGGTGTATAATAATCCTTCTTCAGTTGAAGTAAATTGCCACATGAGGTATTCTAAGATATAATTATCAAACTAAATACCTACATGAATTAAATTAATATACATAACCTTCCCTATATAAACATATCAACGGGTTTTCTTACTGTTTGTAGCTCGGCTTTTATTTATAATATGCTAATATTGAATTTATACAGCGTTTAATATGATCGACCAATAACAATATTCAATTTTGGTTATGTTATAACTTGTGAACTTTAGGGTGGCAAATTCATATGCTATTTGGTCATAACAACAAACAATAGTTGGATTTAATTAATAAATAATTTACAGCTTGGAAAATTATACAGATTGTTATCCAAAGCTTCATGTATAACGTATTGAACTATTGGACGGTAAAAACAACCATGAAGTTCCTAATAAAATAAATAACCTATCTTAGATCTTATAAATTATTCGAAGAAAACACAATGCATGTTTTGCTAAAATTACAATATCGTATGTTAGTAAGATACGAGTAATAATTGCAATCATGTACTTTCTTATAATCCGATTATTTAGTACACCTTGTTGAGTAATCCCCATAAGAGTCAATGTTAATATTAACTAATTCAGATTTGTCTGAAAATAGGTGTTGTCAATGAGGCATTTCCATGTGACGTCACGAACACTTTTATGTATGTAAAATTCTTAAATTAGGTTTACGATTAATTCGGCAAATAAAATAAACGGAAGGTACTTACAGTAATAATTTTACACTACACTCTCTACGGTTTATAAAATGTAAAAAAATTCAATTTTCACCAATAAAAACACGATTTATAACAAACTTGTATAAGTACGCCGACAGCTTGTCAGCTTGTCGGTAAACACTGTGACGTATTTGGAAACGCCTAATTCCATTTGGCATCCTATTTTTGATATTATGTTATACTACAATCACATTAGTATGAGCAATACAAACTTAATTTCTAGTTGAATTTGTGTTTAAATTCATACATTTAGCTTATTAAATAATATCTGCAGTCATATAAATATTAGATTGCTCAAAATTACTGTCTAATAATTTAGCATACGAGCGAAAATATGCCTGACACCTTTCGAACGCGATTTAAACTATAACTTAAAATATAACCTCGTTTATTTAGGTTGGTATAATCAAAATACATATTAAAATTAAACCTAAATTCCATAAGTGAACTTTTAAACCATTTAACTTGCACATAATTTTGAAAATCGGCGCTACCGACTTTTATTTGTGATAAATATGTGCGAATTATAACCTAAACGTTAAAATAATCACCAACTGCATAGAAATCAATATCCCTATCACGTTTTACCAACACTATAGCAATTTGTCAGGAATTAAAGTATTGGGAGGCGGGAGGGTACACAGCGACTTCTGTTAGAAATTTTTAATTAAAAGAATCGAGACGATTAAAAAGTGTAGTCTACCGTCTTCGATAACAAAATAAAACCATAAAATAAAGAAACAATTTTATATTGTAATATCTCGAACGACAAAAATGTAATTTTTTTTAATGTTTACGATAAACGAGGTTTCCAACAATATCCCAATAAAATTCAAAATTTTTTGTTATTACAGAACTTTATTTCAAGTTTCAACCTTTTAAAGTGAAAAGGGAAATGTTTGTTATATCTACGAGTTATCCTAAATGCGAGTAGAAAAACGCCAAATGTAAAGTTTCTGCAGTCAGCAGTTTATGAACCTCTCCTTATGGCTTAAAAGATTATATCGAAGGTCTTTCTTATAAAATTACATAATTCCGAGTTTTCAGCATCAAGCAATTTTACAGTAAATAATGGTAGCTCATAATGCTATTATAAAGAATTGCCTTCTTATGGAGGCAGCTATGTTTTACTACTTTTAATTTAAAAGCGCAAACAAACTTACACAGTTTTAAAAAATATAACCAATTTTATCTCCTGCACGACTTGAACCGCAAATAAAATGTGTTTCTGGTTCCATAAAATATTTTGTTACTTCAAGTGGATAACATAAACTAACATTTTTCCTGTTTCAGTAAACGTTTTTCCAAGCTAATAACCTACAAGGAAACTATTAAAGACGTAAAAGAAAATTATGGGAAATTTATATTATAAAACATTGCTTGATAAATTTTTATAGTTTAACCATTGTACGGTACAAAGCAGTGACTACCAAAATTTTGGAATTAAAAATATTGTTTTGGATGCACTCGTCAACTCGCGCTTTATATTATTGAATCCTTTGACACCTTCAAAGTGAATTCCTTTTCAGCAAATGTATAAAATGTAAACAAACATTTCCTTAGTGAGAACAAAAACGTAACCTTTGTAAGGTTTGTTGGTTCGGAAGGAAGGAAGATCGTCGACTCAAAGGAATAACTTTTCCTCTCCATTATTACAGTCGCAACCATTACCCCTTTCTTGGTTGCACACCTGAAAAATTGTTTAATTTAAAAACCTTTTTACACTAATGAAATTAGCAATTACAAAGGTTGGCATCATTTCATGCGTTAGCTATACATCCGTTGTTCTTTCTTGTAAAATGCGAGTATTAAAGTCGCATCTGCAGGTTAGCCAATTTTCTACCGAATAGCTTTTCTTAGACCAAGCTTGATATAAAAATTCTGTTTTTAGTGCAAGAAAATGTAAAAAAATATTTAACTGAATTAGCTTAGGAATATTTAAACGCGCCTTGGATTTTTAATATTTTCATTGCAAGACAAAAGTTTTATTGGATATCGAGAAATAAAATTGGACTTAAAGATTACTGCATCTCTTGAAAAATTGCTTTGACTGCAACTTTAAACGAATAAAATGCATCTGGGAAGATCATTTCGGGCAATAATCATAGAAGTAGTCTGGTGCTTATTCTCGAGGAAGTTATCAAATTTCCTGTTCTGTTCGTGTAAAATGTACTTACATACAACTTAATGCACTTAAAGTTAACTTTGAAAGGATTAAAGTATTATTTTAGACAGAGTCGGATTTGTTAGTGAGATTTAATCAAGACACTAAAATGTCAAGTAAATTTATGTATCTTCACGTTTATATTAAGCTTTTCCGTCCGATTGATTTAACGTGATTAAAACGCCATAATGACTTGTTCACACAAACCGATTGGAAAATTAAATCGATGGTTTCCATATAATATAACGACCGAAATTTCAATTTCGTTTAATTGTTATTCATTTTTTGTCCCAAAAAGTTTTTTGTTATTAAACAAAGGAGTCGCTGTATCTAACCTCTATTATTTTCTCTTTATTGTGTGATCATTATTTTTATATGTAAAGCCTACGTTACACGTTTTGATAAATAATTTACAAATTAATTGATTGTAATAACTTAGAATATATTTTCTATATTCCTTTTTAAATGCGAAACACAATAAAAAAAAGCCGAAATTTAATGACGTTGCTACAAAGGAACCATTAATCTCAAGAGGTTTTATATCGGAAATTTCATTTTCGCAACCTTTGTCATTAAAATTTAAAATTCCAATCAGACAAATAAAATTATTTAATGGCAATCATCTTCAGGTTTTGTTTTTAACAAACTGTTCAATAATTATAGAAAGGATCAGCATTAAAATTTGCAACTTAACTAAACCGGATCTCCGCTTTATTGGTTTTCCCAAGAAGACCCGAGGAAATTAAAAAAATAATTGCTACATATAAAATTTAGCACAAAAATAAATTCGAAACATTGTGAATGACACGGTTGTTGGTTGTAATTAAAATTCAATACATACATCAAAAATTACATTAAAAATTGAACGAATATGCACGTTTTTGCTTCGCTCGCAAAATAGAATAATTTTTTTCGTTTGATTGTAACCGAACGTTTTATTTTTATTGTAAAATGTACTAAATATTCCGCAATATTAAAGTGTAATTTTAATAAGACGACAGATGTCAGTTTGATGGTGGGATTCGAATGGAATTATTAATTATTTTATATTTACTTTGAGTGAATATAATTATCAAGATGAAGGTAAAATTGTTAAAATAAAAATTAATTATCTTTTATATTTAAGTTCTCAAGATAGCAGTGCTTTAATGTCGTGACGAGGAGTAATCTTATTTTAATTTTGTTTTTAATTACTTTTTAGACAGCTTCAGTCTGATTAGACTTATCTGTGATTGGAGTTTAAGGAATACATACTTAGAAATACAAAGTTTAACAATGTTTTGGTTTCATTTTCAACTCCCCACTGAAAGCATAAAGAGATGGGTTCAATAGAATTTCCAACTGATAAACAGCTTAGTTCTGCATAGTTTAACAATTGGTTAAAAAAATTGGACACAACATAATCCCCCTAAAATGTTGAAATTCTAACAATAATTATTGTAAACTGTAAAATTGTAAATTCTTACAAAAGTATTGATTTATTGTACGTAAATTAATATAAATGATACATAATCACACGGTTTAAACAAAACATTTTCTATAAAATCAAGACTATTCAGATCATGACATTGTAAAAAATCAAAACCTTCGTCCTTTCCGTTAGCTAAATTAGTCCAAATTTTTTGAGTGAAAACTGGATGATTTAAGAATGAACTATAAAAAACTATTGAAGATTTCAATTGGATGTAAAATCTCGAAAAACCACGGGGTTTAATTTCAAATAGCTTGGTCGTCATAAAAAGCACCACGGCTAAAATGGCCTCCAACGTCGAAGCTCAAAACACCACGAAACTACCCTGAATTTGGAGTAAAATATTGATGCAATAAAAAAATTGGTAGTACGGTTTTATTTCCAAAATTATTGTAATAGCGGTACAATTGGAAATTAAAAATTTACAATTGGAAAACAAATTCAGGGTGTTGATATACATATAAGACATTTCGATATAGATAAGAAAATAAAATTTTGTGTACAGCTGTAGTGGTCGATTAAAATTTATATGCCGCTTCGAACGCATGCAAGCGAGGAAGAACAATTTTGAAAGTGATAAAATTACGATATTAAATTATTTTATAAAACGAATTGTAACAATTAAAAAAAAATGGACGACGAAAAAGATGGAGAACGAGCAGAAATGGATAATAAGAGATTTAAAAATTTAGAAGAAATAGTGGATCGGGGATTGGGGAAACGGAGAGAAGTATTTAATCAAGGGATTAGAGAACTAAAATAAATGAAGAAAATGATTGAATTAATGATAATTAGGGAAGAATATAAAGCAGAAAACGAGTCTGAGCAATCGGTACAAGAAACGAAAAGCGAAATCGAAGAAAACTTTAAAGAAACATGTAATGTTGATGTTTCGGGTGAATTGTTGGATGACCACATTGAAAAAGAAAAGCCAATGGAAGTAAAAGAATAATAAAAAATTTGTTATTGAAAATTCATTATTGTGAATGCGAAAATGTTATTCGATAATCTACTCTATATTCAAATTATAAACTATAAATTGAAAAAGTTATTAAGTGTACGTACAATTACAAATTAAAAATGTACGGTTTAAGAAAACTAAGATTAAAAAAATATTACTATTTATAAAATTACGACTTAAAAACATAGAATTGAAAAAAAAATGTAATATTTAAAAAACTAAGATATAAAAATTTCAAATCTAGGGGATTGAATAATAAAAAGTTCAAAATGACGAGTGAAATAAAAATAAAAACGAAAGATTATTTAAAAAACTTGATAATGCATTTGAAATTGATGTAAAAATTAGAAATTGGATGATAACGATGTTGTTATTGAAGCATTTGCGCTGGAAGCATGCTACGAATAATATAGGACTCGGACCGTTTGATTAGAAAAATTCAATAATGAAATTTGTAAATATGATAATCTGCTGCACCTGGATAAAGACAATTATGGGCAAGAAAATGTAATCGGGATAATTATTAATTAAAATAAGGAATAAATAAAATAAAATATGGATTAATTGGAGATAAAACTTATATGAATACAAAAATATGATTTGACAGAAAATAATTGGATAACACGGGGGGTCATAAATGGGTCAAAATTGGAATCTATGGAAATGAATAAAAAAAAAAAAAATTGGTGATCAAAAAATAATTAGAGATTGATTAGGACAGTAAAATATGATGAAAATTTAGATAATGAAGAATTGAATGAATGATGAAACAGCAGGAAATGATATTAATCAATGAACGAATATTTAATGTATTTTATGTATAATGGGAAAATGATGATAATTATTAATGGATGAATTATGAATATGGGGGGCGTTATAAAATTTGTGTTAAATAAACAATCAAGAAGGATGGAACGGTCAAAAATTGTGAAAGTAATGTATGTAGTACATTAACAGAAAATAAAATAATGACGACCCACATATGGGTCAATAATTGTTATAGCAGACATCAGTTAATTCTATAGTTAAACAAAAGAGAGATTAAAATTCAGTGTGCATAAGATTTAGGAGTTATTTTATATTTTGATATTACCATTTTTCATTCACAGAGGTGAGAAACCGTATTTGAGTTTGAATTGTTATTTTTGCAAATAGATTGAAGATAGCTGTTGGATTGTTATTTGTTTAGATTGTTATGGATCTTGTGTTAAGATGTTGATTTGATTTATAGTTAAAAATGTAAAATTGATGCAACTTTCTCAAAATTCGCATCGGCGAGAAACATTTAAAATTTCAAATTCTTATGAGTACATTTCTCATGTAATCTTGCAAAAGTCTTTGCAGTATTCCATTTTAAAATCTAAGGGGGTTGTTGATGTAGAATTGAAGAATTTTGAAATGGAAGAATGCGCAAGAACGATTTTTGAATGTGACTCGCCCCAAGCCGACTGAACGTGGTAGACGTGAGTGGAGTCACGCTTACAATAATAATTTTTGAAGAAGCAATTTTGTGATTCTTTGAAAAGGACTTGCGAGAAGGCGATCCAACGAGACGGACGTGAATCGCGCAGAACGATAATTTGTGAAATAATTTTGTAATTTAAAAAATAATCTTTGATTTTGAATAAAAAGTAATTGAATAGATAAGTTAAAGAAACAGGCGTGTTTGATTGAATAGTGATGGATGATTAATAATTGGAAAATTTAGTGTCAGTGAAAACTGGATGATTTAAGAATAAATTATAAAAAACTATTGAAGATTTGAATTGGATGTAAAATCCTGAAAAACCACGGGGTTTAATTTCAAATAGCTTGGTCGTCATTAAGAACCACCACAATGTATATTTTTGTGTTGTTCATTATATTATGTACCATCTATATCGACTAGTTTTTTACCCTTGTTTTCACCCTTTCAGGCTTACCATCGAGTCTTGCGACTATAAGTGTATAGTGCCTTTTTTGTTTTACAATGGAATCGGGTATTCACTGCCGATCCCCCCCTGCCGTAAATTGCTCTCAGTCGAGCGGAGCCGTAGCGTCGCATTTGGAGAGAAGGAGGTACATGTAGGTGTTGGAGCGTTGATGAGTTAACTTTTGCGACTGGGATTAAAAGCTAGCGTTGCATATAATTTTCCAAAATCGAAAAGTAAGGTTATATTCCAGTAACTTTTAATAACAGAAGTATGAAAGCTTAAAGATACGACCTAAATTGCTGCCAAATAACATCAAATAATACGTCTTCAATATTCAATTTATTACGTAACTAATATACGAAAGTAATAAAATCAATCAAATATCAATAAAATCCATGAGGTCATTTGCAAAGGAGTATTGTCTTAGTATTGACTCAAAACTATGAATTCTCAAAATTAAAAACAATTTAAACATCAGACGATTTAAGGGATCCAATATTAATATTTTTGTATAATTACCGTTAGAAACGAATGTTTACCAATTTTTTAAGTTTTGTATATTTATGTACTACTGTTTTGATTTAACCTTCCCGTACCCTTCTTGCAATCAAGAGCTGGTTTAGTATCTGAACTGAAAAGGAAGCCTAATAACTTAAAATTCAATTGAGGGTAGGTATATCAATCTCATACGACATGCTTACAAAGCATTTGGAAACTTATTTAAACGTCACCAAACTGGTTCTAATACATCCCTACTACAGCTTTGAGTCAACACAATATGTTTATAAAATTCTTCTATTATACGTACACTCTGATATAAATGGCTGCATATTATGCATATCGAATTACGTGACCAAAAATTCTTATAATATTGTCCGCTATTATAAGACCTACTCTAAGTTTTAGACTTGTATTCTTTCGGTGTTTCTGCTGCATTATTGATGAAAAGTCTACTTCTATAGTCTTCGTTCCAGCGGCGGCTCGTGGGGTAAAATCTTAGGTAGGCCAGCTTGTTAAATACAGAAAAAAAACTCCGACGGGGGGGGGGGTATTTTTGAAGTAATATTTATTAAATAATATATCCTTGAAATATTAAATTAAACTGTTAATTTTCAGTTTTTAATTCTCAATAATTATTAATTGTGATAATTAAAATATTTTTATTTGTATAGGGTGTCCCAACAAGAGCGCCGGATTTAAATTTTACGCCATTTTGTCAATACGAGTTGTACGGTGATTTTGCTTTGACTGTCGTCACGTACAGACCACGCGATTTAAGAATATGGCAAAGTATTCAAACGAACAACGTTTAATTATTGTAAAAACACATTACAAAAATGGTGAAAGTTTTGCGAAAACAGTTCGCCAATTACGTCAAGTTTTCGGTCGCAATTATGCGCCAAATGAATCGACAGTGAGGCGTTTAATTACAAAATTTGAGACCAAATTTACGCTGATGGATCAGAAGACCATTGTTCGTCGTCGTCCTTGTCTGTCACTCGAAACTATAGCGACAGTAAGGGAATCTGTGGCCGAGAATCCAGGAACTTCCATTCGGCATCGTGGTCAAGAATTAAACATTTCCAGAAGCACTATGCAACGAATTTTGGTTAAAAATCTGCATTTGCACGCGTACAAGGTTCAATTGGTGCAAGAAATCAAGCCAAGTGACCATGAGCAGCGCCATGGATTTGCTGATTGGGTGTTAGAACATCATCAAATTAATGCGGATTTTTCGAAGAAAGTCGGTTTTCCAGATGAGGCACATTTTCAACTCGACGGATATGTAAATAAGCAAAACTGTCGGATTTGGGGTGCTGAAAATCCTCGTGTGATACTCGAACAACCAAGGCATCCAACACGAGTAACTGTTTGGTGCGCATTTTGGGCTGGCGGAGTGATTGGGCGGTATTTCTTTGAAAATGCGGCTGGAAATGCGCCAACTGTTAATTGTGTGCGGTATCGCGAAATGTTAACGGAGTTTTTGTGGCCAGAATTGGATGTAATTGATGTGGAGGACATGTTTTTCCAACAAGACGGTGCGACCTGCCACACAGCACGTGAAACAATGGTGTTACTGCAGACCAAGTTTCCAGGCCGTGTCATTTCCCGATTTGGCGATCAACATTGACCACCAAGATCGTGCGATCTAACGCCGATGGACTTTTTTCTTTGGGGCTATGTGAAGGAAAAGGTGTATGCGAATAAGCCTGAAACAGTTGAACATCTTAAAGAGGAAATACGGCGCGTTATTGGTGAAATACAGCCACATTTATGCGAAAACGTTATTCAAAATTTCAACAAAAGAATAACCCTGTGCCAGAGGTTTCGTGGTGGCCATTTGCCTGATGTTGTATTTCACGTTTAATCGGAACTATTTTTCTTTATGTTGAAATAAAAATGTTTGCTTAATTCAAAAAATAAATGTGTTTTTCTTTAAAATTAAATCCGGCGCTCTTGTTGGGACACCCTTTAAAATAAAACGGTGAAAGATATTATAGTATACTACTATATAATATTATGTTTCTATGTATGTACCTAATTGTAAAATGTGATTATAAAAAATATAATATTTTTAATTAATCATCGATAAGAACTCCACGACGACTTTTATGACACGAATTCAAGTTATTAGGTTTTGCTTTACCATTCTGAAGTTATTTTTGATAACTCCTGAAGACAATCCTGAAATAAGTTAAATTCTTTTACAAGAATAGCACATTTGATTTAAACAATTATTATTTACCTACAAACCAACATACCAATAATATATAGTTCATAGCAAAATTACATGAACACGCGTAGTAAATACTACAAAGTTTCAAATATTTATTGTACAGTGCAACATAGCGCATAATAATCCACGGCCTACCCAGCCTGTTATCATATGGTACGTGATTCATACGTTTCAGTATGCGAGTAGATATCGGCTTTCACTGCCTATTGAATACTCATACAAATAAAAATTACCGACTTTTACTGATGTATTATTTAAATTTTGAATCCTTCCTTCTCAGTCCTTTTACCCTAATGAGGGTTTGGTGACCCATCTCGTTCTATCTCTTTCTACGCATATGATGTGCGTTCAAATTGTTTTCACATACATAGAGGACCTACTTGTTTAACGTGGGCTCCGAACCACGGGAAGTGTACTACACTTCATTTCGAGATGGATTTTCTTGGCAGATTACCTCGGTGGTTTGCCATTGCCTGCCGAGGAGAGACGGTCAGAATAAAGTTCTTACCCTGCCCGGATTCGATCCGAGCGTTTCGCATTAGCAGTAGACGCACTTAACTACCAAGCTATGACCGCCTCTTGATTTTTGAATATATATTTTGAATATTGAATTTTGAAATTTTGAATATATATAATGAAAACAATAAAAAAATAGTAAAAATATAAACTGCATTACATTTAAAAAACTTATGATTATAGTTAAAAAAATCTGATGTGGCCATCGCATAACTTTCCGAACAGACGCAAATTTTTATATTATTTTTTATAAAATGGTTACATAATTTCAACAGTAAATCGATGAAAAATTTCATATTTTACCAAAATAGGAAGAAAAAAACTTTTGAATGCCTATATCTTGCAAACGAAGCATTTTTGGACCCATGTTATTAGAAACTTTTTATCTTATTTTCGTTAGTAGAATGCGGTTTACTATTTTATTTACAAATACAAAAAATTTTTACAAATACAAAAATTTTTGAAACGCCCTGTATATTTTAGAGAAAAACTTGTAGGACAAAAAATGTAGGAAATTCCATAGCGCTAATTTTTTGTTATTAATATTTTTACATATTTAATTTCGTTTCGAAGTTATGACGCATAATGTCATAATAGCTCCAGGTAAACCCCCCTTTCCCGTTACACGATTTAAATTATTTTCATCTGACTTCGTCCTACGACAGGAAAAAGCTTATATGCAAAATTTGGAATGATTTGCTTGCTTCGTTTAGACGCTATCGTGTTCACAGACGTACATACACACACACACACATACATACACGTCTCATAATATTTGTGACATATCATGAATAACCCTCAATTGTGGCATTATCGTTAAAATTAGAACTGGGAATGCGCCATCTCTTAGTAAATGCATACATTCGGAAAATTTCAAGATACCTTCCATAGGAAGAAATCTGCAATATACTTTTAATGTGGCTACTCCGCCACACATATGTGGTTACATGATCTGTGTATTGAAGTAGCCACAAATATTTGTACACCAGAATCGTGTTAAACTGGGACGCCAGAAATATTACCATACATATTCGTGTATAACTGCTATGTTGCCACGTTTATTAAACTAAATTATTGAAATAATATAATCTGAAATATTAACTTGACTAATTTTTTAATTTATCTATCGAGTAATTTCTATTGATTATCTTTTTAAATAAATTCAATTTCGTAAATAATCGAAGATTTAATGTTAAGTAACTTAAGTTGCTATCGTCGCCGTCGGTCTAATACCTCAAAGCCCCAAAAACTATTTTTTTCAAGAAGAGGAAAAGACGTTTACCTACATATCATTATTATAAATATTTACTATTGATTTAAACCAATATTAGGGTCCCCCAAGACTTTACTCATTATTTTGTAGAATATAGTTTTTCTTTTTCTTATGAACTAAAATTCCTTTCCTCAAAAGTCTCAAATGTAGAAGACAGTTTATAGTATCAATCTATAATAATTTAAACTTTTAAATTATAATAATTTTTCTTGTGATACTTACTCGTAAGTATATGTTTTTTTACTAAGAATAAATTTTGTACATATTACATACATTATTTTTTTTAAATTCGCCATCCTTAGACAACCGACCCCCCCCCCCTCCCCCAATAATATGCTACATGGGGCCCCTGAAATGTAATTAGCATCAGACCTCAAAAAGTCACCATCCGCCACTAGAGTAAAATTCAAGTAAAGTTGGACCAGGAATTTTCGGTTTTCGCTGCATAGTTCTTTTTCTGTTCATCTGACGCGAAAATAGTCTATAGATAAGTGAAACTAGACTCAATTATCTGTAATTCTATTCATAAAACAACTTGGTAGCTATATTAGGGCCCCAGCTGTAAGCTTTCGAACTTAATTGACAGTTCCAATTTTACTTGAATTTTACTCTAGTACCAAGTTGTCGACTTTGTACGTGATTGGTATTCATCCTTCTTCTTCTTCTATGTGCCATGCTTCCATTCCTATGCTTGTGATGTGCGTTTTTAAAATTTATCACAAACATAGGGGACCTACTGCTTAACGTGGGCTTCGAACCACGGGAAGTGTAATACACTTCATTTCAAGAAGGCTTTTCTTGGCAGATACACCTCGGTGGTTTGCCATTGTCTTCCGAGGGGAGACGGTCAGACTAAAGTTTTTACTATGCCAGGATCGAACTGTGGCTTTCCGCTTAGCAGTCAAACGCACTACTGCTAGGCATACGACCGTCTCATTCATCCTATTGAACCTAAATCAATTCAGTTTCTAGCGAAATATAGTTATGGGCAGCACTCTAGAAAGAAAAATGCTGTCAATAGTTCTTTCATGTGTTTCTACGATTCATACAATGCAAGGTAGTACTGTCGATTATGCTGTTGTCTATTTGGGACCAAAATTATGTTAGTTTATTAACTCGGGATAATTATTAAATAATATTGTTTTAAAATATTTCGAGTTATAATTAATTCATTTTTTAATTATTTTCTGAAGAACGGAATATAGTTCGAAAGCTTAATAAAATATTAAAAAATGAATTAGGTAATTATAATTCAAAATTATTTAGGTACCCAAGGACAAGTGTATGTCGCACCAAGTCGAGTTCGATCATTAGATGGCATTCAAATTGAAGAACTCGATTGCACAAAATTAACAGGCAAAAACAACCATGCAATCAAGACTTTAAAAGAAATGAATCACTTAAAAAATTTGTTTTAAAGTTATGAATAGGTAGTCCAGTGAAACTTCCCCTAGCAGATACGACGGGGAATGATATTTTGTCCGTTAGAGAGAAGTGTCCACTAAAGGCAGAAAACAGATTTTTGAGGAAAAAAAGTACAACATTATAATTACAAAGTTTAATAATAAGTTTTTATAAGTTTAGTATAATTATTATTTATTACCTAATTAAAAAGTACAAAAAATCAAAAATCTTGAAAATTCAAATTGAAATTCTTGGAAAACAAGCGTAATAAAAAAGGAAGTAAAAAGTAAACATTTCAACATATTAAGTGCAAAAAGCCATTTATTTCTTAAGCGTTTTTTTAATTTTGTCAATTTGGTTTTTCACACAAAATTTAACATCAGTCCAACTTCTGTTATTCAGTAAAGAATATTTTTGTATGCAGTTAGTACAATCTGCCTTTCCTGGTACAATGCCTTTTGTAATTTTCCCTTTGAAAAATTTAAAAACGGCATCTTTTTCTTCACTTGACCATGGCCGTTTAACTCCTTTTTTTGATAATTTTTTTCCTGTAATAAATTTGATTATTTTTATATAATTCAAAAATACTATAAGTACCTATGATTTTATACTTACTTTTTGTCACAACTGCTGGCGATGTCAATACCCGATCTTCATCAGCATGTTTGTTATCGTCATGTGAATCTTCATTGTCATATGCATCTTCATCCTCCTCTTTATCATTTTCTACTTCATCCACATCTGGCATATCTGTAAATAACACAAGAAATAAGTATAAAAAAAGTAATATTGTTATATTAAATTACCGTTCAAATTTATTTCCTCGAGTTTCTTCCCAGCAAATTTGTTTGCCTGACCTTCGTCTACCACCATCAATAATCGACTTACTTTGGTCAATTCAACCGCACTTTCGTGGAGGCGATAGTAATCTCTATGCACTCTAATATCGTGCCCGAGATGTCGAGCAAGCCAATCATATTCGTTTTCCGACAAATTAAATATCTGACACACTGTAGCGATATATTTTCTGAGCTTTGTGCTCGTTATATTTTCTGGGTTCTCTAATTTGGCTTCCAAACAACACTTACGTAGACTATCGTGCCCTCTAATATTTCCAGTAGAATTACCAGTTCGTGCAAATACGTGGGGGTTTTCTTTTGATATATCGACAACATCCCTAATTTTTATAAGAACTTCCACAGAACGTTTGGTATCATCATTTAAAAGAATAGGTACGTGTCTACCACGCTTCCCAACAATTTGGACTACAATAAGTTGTTCTGATAATTTTTTTTCAAAATCGGTTAGGGAATCTTTCAATTCTTGAGTACACTGCTCATTCCAATTTGGCCTACAAACAAAGTCCTTAATCTTCATTCGAGACGCTTCACCAGATCTTCTCTTATTAAAAAGGATAATTTTACTTAAACAGAGAGTAGCTAGAAGACTCCATTTTGTAGTTGACGGACATTCTAACAAAGAATTTCGGGCAGTTACCATGTTATCATTAATATACTGACCGAGTTTCATTAAATCACTGGTTACGGGCAACAATTGCGTTGCATTCATTTTTCGATCTGAAAGAGTAGCCAACGCATTTGAAGAGATCCTGATGGACCATTCTAGTTCCATAAGGTTTAAAAAAGCCAAAAGCGTCTCATTTCCTTTCAAATTACCCCCTTTTAAGCAAATGCCACGTTTTATCGAAGCGCATTTTTTCAAGGCGTATCCAATTTTTAAGGCCAAAGAAGGTATCTCGAACTCAGGTCTTTTGGCTATATTTTTATGTGAAACACACAACAATTTTGTCGCTTGTACTATTATATCAAATTTTTCAGGCACCAGGAAATCTGATAAACATCTATTGCTTTTCTCAACATTTCGTAATTGAAGAGTAAATCGACCCAATTGCCGCATCGATTGTCGAATTAA
Organism: Podabrus alpinus; assembly: GCA_932274525.1. Classification (NCBI taxonomy): domain Eukaryota; kingdom Metazoa; phylum Arthropoda; class Insecta; order Coleoptera; family Cantharidae; genus Podabrus; species Podabrus alpinus. Next base: position 43,859,096 of record OW026456.1, on the reverse strand, counting down.
TTCGCACTGCGTTGTGCCGTACTTCTCGAACTGCATGGCCCCAAATTGCAGTATCAAATTATCATCCTTGCAATATTCACCAACAACATCATTCCGCAATTTTGATGAAATGTTGTGTACAAAATCAGATGAAAATTGTGTTCCAAATGTATTGTTTATTAAGGCGTTACTCTCTGCAATCACTAATTTATTATCAGGTTCAATGCTTTTCTTAATAGTACAGCTTATTTTAATGTGATGCCAAATATGCTTCTTCAACATAAACCCTAAACAATTAGGACAAGGGCCATAATCACTAAATTTGTTAAATTTTAATTCGTCTTCGGTAGGACGTCTAACAAGAATAAGTTCGCCCTGTTTGGTAGATAATACATTTACATTGTGGTAGAAATCTCCCGATCTTATGAGGGTTGCAAAGCCATTTCTTCTAGATTTAGATTTTTTTGGCATTGCCAACAATTTTGCAACGCTATTTTCTGATCCATGCATTACCTCCAAATGCCTTGCCGAATTTAAAATTATTTTTTGGCAAAAATAACATGAATGCCCCTTATTTCTAATACGCTTTCTATTTGCTTTTCTTGCTGCGGAAATGTTAACTTTATTAGGTTGCATAGAAGAAGTACACACTTGTTCATTTTGTATTACTTTACTTGCTTCGGAAATGTTAACTATATTAGGTTCCATGGAAGAAGTACCCACTTGTTCATTTTGTATTAATTTATTGTGGTTGGGGGCATATGACAGTTCATTGAGGTTTATATCTGCAGGTGGAGGGTTGGAGGTATGTTCATTAGAGAGTTTCAAACTTTCTTCAAATTTCAGCGACTTATGAGATTCTTCGTCACTTTCATTTTGATATATTATGCTGCAATCCGACGGAAGATACTCACTTCCACTACTTTTGTCTTCAGACCAATCATCTAAATCTAAAATTTAAGAGAATTCCGTGAGGTTTAAAGAATTGTTGTCATCATGCTTACACAGAGAAAATTTTTTGGTCTTTTGAAGTAATTTTTATTTCAAATTGAACCCCAAATCAATCTCACACCAATTTGAAGTAAAATTTATTTTAAATTTACTAAAAATTTTTTAAAATTATTTAATTAAAATTTATTTACTTCAAATTGGTGCGAGTAAAAATTTTTCTCAGCGTAGTTTTACCATTTGCTGAAGAATTTTCATAATGCGAAGTACTTGTTATTTCTTCCAACTGGCAGTTAGTATCCGATTTCGAAACATCCTCCAAGGAATATGGTTGGCTTTTTTTGATAATAACTTGCGAAAGAATCTTTATTTGATTAGGGGCATCTGAAATTCAACACATATTTAACATTAGTACTTCTGAAAGCTGTATTATTAGACGCTCACAATTTTTTTTTAATTTTAAAAATTTGGAACGCTGTGGATTGAAATAAAATCCAAGTATTTCTTCATGCTGCACAATCTTTAAATTTTGAAATTGCATTTAGCAACAAAGTAAATAATAGTTTGGTTTAAATATGTTAATTATTTTTGTCATAAATGTTATATTTATCTACATATTATTATTATTATTTAAATGAAATCAATTTATGACAAAAATAATTAATATTAAAGTTTAACAAAAATATGTATTAGTTTCCTGCATTACTAAACACAAAATTAAATTCCAAGATATCAGGATAGTTGCAAAAATACTTTTGTTTTATTTCAATCCATAAGGGTTGTGCAGTAGCATAACCAGAATGTCATTGGGTGGGCATAATTTTTACGATGAAAAAGAATGCCACAAGAGAATTTTTTTTAGAATTTAATATTTTCCTATATTATTTTTTGATATGCTTGGCCCTCATAGCCCTCTCTGATTATGCCACTGATGATGTTCACCTAATGTAAAAAAATGGTGTAAACAGTGATCTGAAATATCAATTTTCCCCCAATTTTAAAATATTTTTATAAAATATCCCCCCCCCCAAATTCTGACAACCAGAACATTAATATACTGAAAAAACTTACTTTTAACGTTTCCTAGAGGCTGCCTGCTAGATCCTTCATTAATCCTTGCGGGCGCAGTTCCATTACTGGATAACATACGCATTATCTTTGAGGATCTGGTGTTCATGATGGATAAAACTGAAAATTTATAAATACTTTACTTTAACAGGAATCTATAGCAACACAATCTTATAAACCGAGATCCCAGCTTCCCATGACACAAGTAATTTAGGCAAAGCTGAAATATTGTGAATCAATAGTTTAATATGCAATTAAGAAGGTATGCGTATTTGCTAGTTTGAAACCGGCAGCCTATTATGGGTAGAAGGGACTAAAGGTACATAAAAACCTTACCCACTTAAGTTAAAGTAGAAAAGCTGGTTTTTACATATGTTTTACAGAATATTGTCAAAAACCTACATTCATTATTGCCAGACGCTTTCCGAGCGTCATAACTTCCGACACACGCTTTAAAGATCGTTCCGAAAAAAGTTCCGCTTTCACGCTCGCACTCACAGCGGAACTTTTTTCGGAACGATCTTTAAAGTGTCTGTCGGAAGTTAAGACGCTCGGAAAGCGTCTGGCAATAATGAATGTAGGTTTTTGACAATATTCTGTAAAACATACATATGTAAAAACCAGCTTTTCTACTTTAACTTAAGTGGGTAAGGTTTTTATGTACCTTTAGTCCCTGCTACCCATAATAGGACCTCCATCAAGTTAGCCCCCCTTTAATCGAATTTTTAACTTTTTCTTATGCCAAACGTTTGGCAATCGTTAGGTAAGATTTGGTAGTTCGATTAAAAGTTTTGGTAGTTCTTTGTTTTTTCGTAATTAACCAATCAAATTTTTTTGTCAAGTTAGCCCCCCTTCAATCGATTTTTTAACATTTTTTTAGCTCATTTGATCGATTATAATACGCAGAGGTTTGGTACCCCAATAAAAAGTTTTGGTAGTTTCTAATTTGGTGGTAAATAATTAATTAAGTTGGAAGTTTACTTATACGCACGCGCTAAACTTCACGTGTATACAACAATAATTGTTTATTGCCAATTTGGTCTAATTTAAACCTTTTTTTAATGCCAAGCGATAGTTCATCGTCATGGAAGGTTTATTACTTCGATTAAAAGTTTTGGTAGTTCTTTGTTTTTTCGTAATTAGTTAACTAATCAAATTTTTTTGTCAAGTTAGCCCCTTTCAATCGATTTTTCAACTTTGGTTTAGCTCGTTTGATAGATTATAATAATATGTAGAAGTATAGTAGCCCTATAAAAAGTTTTCGTAGTCACTAATTTGGTCAAATGATTAATTAATTTTTAAGATGAATCATTTATACAACAAACATGAAAAATGTAACTATGCATTATACAAAAAGTTTGCGCTGCATTCTAATAAGATGATTTAATAAGATTATAACGACACTTGATATGAATAACATTGTAACTTTATTTTGCTTATTTTACATGAGGGCATTTTAAAGATTTTTTGCTACATATAATTTGCAATAAGAATGATGTTATTTTGTTAAATTAACAGTATTTTTAATTGAGATAGGACGACGATTCATAAACCAAAATTATAGTTTGTTCTTTGGGGAAGCCGTTTACAGCATAGTTGGATAACATTGTAACTTGAGTTATGCTCAAGTTACTGAATTATTTAATCAATTAATTAATTATTTGACCAAATTAGTGACTACGAAAACTTTTTATAGGGCTACCATACTTCTTTCTACATATTATAATCTATCAAATGAGCTAAACAAAAGTTGAAAAATCGATTGAAGGGGGCTAACTTGACAAAAAAATTTGATTAGTTAACTAATTACGAAAAAACAATGAACTACCAAAACTTTTAATCGAACTAATAAACCTTTCATGACGATGACCTATCGCTTGGCATTAAAAAAAAGTTAAAAAATGTTTTAAATTAGGCCAAATTGGCAATAAACAATTATTGTTGTATATACGTGAAGTTTAGCGCGTGCGTATAAGTAAACTTCCAACTTAATTAATTATTTACCACCAAATTAGAAACTATCAAAACTTTTTATTGGGGTACCAAACCTCTGCGTATTATAATCGATCAAATGAGCTAAAAAAAAGTTAAAAAATCGATTGAAGGGGGGCTAACTTGACAAAAAAAATTGATTGGTTTATTACGAAAAAACAAAGAACTACCAAAACTTTTAATCGAACTACCAAATCTTACCTAACGATTACCAAACGTTTGGCATAAGAAAAAGTTAAAAATTCGATTGAAGGGGGGCTAACTTGATGGAGGTCATAATAGGCTGCCGGTTTCAAACTAGCAAATACGCATACCTTCTTAATTGCATATTAAACTATTGATTCACAATATTTCAGCTTTGCCTAAATTACTTGTGTCATGGGAAGCTGGGATCTCGGTCTATTAGCACCAATTAAATTTTAAAATTCAAAAAATGAAGGCCAACTTCAAGGACGTCAGTCAAATAGCGGGAAAACATTTCAATTTTGTAACATCTAATATCAATGTTTTTAAGTAAATAATGTTTTAATTTACAGTAGAATTCGCTTATAATGACATTGAAGGGAGATTAAAATTGATGTCATAGTAAACGGACAAGCTATACAGCTCCACCAAGCTTATTTTTGAATGTACATTTTCATTTTTTGATAATCGTTAATCGTCGAATGACTAACGCCAAGTTCTTCTGCAAGAGACGAGTTTGATTCCATTTTCCAGTCTGCATAATATTGCACCTTTTTCTGCAATGGTAAATGCTTTACGACGTTATCACGCCGTCGAGGTATTTTTCGGGTCAAAACGCTAAACTATGTACTTCACAGAAAGAACCGACGCGACGGTTCTTTCCCGCCTAGATATTTCTTGGCATATGAAACAATCGCAATAGGTATTACGCAATCGTTATTATGACCGGATCAATTTTCATGAAAGCATGCAAAAATGGGCAAATTTAAGCGATATGTAAGTTCCTATATATGAATACCAAACTTTACTCCAGTTGCGACATACTACATAATAATAAACGGTAGGTTATTTTAAGCGGATTCTACTGTATATAAACGAAAACCTTCAACCAACACTATCTCCTAATATGAATTTACATAAAATAAAACTTAAAGAATTTTTATGATAACTTAAAAACTTAAAATTACACTTACCTTATACTTGTCTTATGAGAGCGATGTACAAAACTATATAAATTCACTAAAATGTAGCTTCAATTAACAACAAAACTACTGATGTCACTCGTTCACTAGTTAACAACGTATGAAGTTAGAAGTATCACCGTGTATCACGAAGAAAAAGTTGCTTTCTGTGCAAAATCACCCGATCCACGCCTACGCGACGGCGACGCCACGGCCGGTTCAAGACGGTGTGATATTTAATTTCAGATAAACTTGATTATACTATTAATATAATCGTATAATGCAAAGCTACGAAAAATAAATTATTATTTTACAAAAATTAATATTCTGCGCTAGAGAAAACCTCAAAAAATTGAACCAAAACGAAGCAATTATTTTTACGTCCGTTGGTAATTTTTATTCTTATTACGTAGCGTAAAAAACGTTGGTTGATGATTAACAGCTGATGTGATAACATATTATGCTATTTTTAGAACAATAACGAATATGCCTGTGTCTAGTCCTGACCGCTACATGCTCGGAGCTCATCTATTATTGCAATTCTTGGACACTACTTTCTATTTTGCAATTAGAATTCATTTTATACCTAATCAAAAATTCATCATCTATTTATGCTTAACTAATTTATTGTTCTATGTCAGGGATGGCGAACCAATGGCACGCGTGCCACAAGTGGCACGTTTGAAAATTTTGATGGCACACACAAAAACAAAATTTTTTTTTTTATAAGTTATCTTTTTTGATAGAAATGAATTAAAAATTATTAATCTACACTTAATTTATAATTTATGATATAAATTTGTAGTACTGAATACCTAGTATGTATCTTAGTATGTTAACTAGAACCGTGAATTAAATATAAAACTACAAGGTGTTAATAAAACAGTCATTATAATGTTTGACTTAATCAAAGCGTTCGAAGTCAAATTACAGATTTTTAATCGTGATATTCTTTCAAATTCATATAGTAAATATTTTAATATTCTGCGCTAGAGAAAACCTCAAAAAATTGAACCAAAACGAAGCAATTATTTTTACGTCCGTTATTACGCATTATATCAAGAGACGAAAGAGTTACAAAATGTGAGTAACCGGTGAGGTGAGAATTAGTAAAATCAGGGAGTCAAATGTGATGTCTGCATAAAATCTGATTTTCAAATAGCCATAAAAATTATAGGATAATGAACAATTTTCTGTATTTTTACAAAAGACATCAAGTTTGATTAAAGATATATGAAACAGGCGCGGATACAGGATTTCGTTAAGGGGGGGGGGGGATTCCGGATTTCGTAAATATTCCATAACGTCAGATCGGTACCAGCTAATTTTCAAGAAATGTTATTCTAATTTTTATTAACTACAAACCTAATGGCGAAATTACGTCAGACGACGGCGATTAGATTATTTATTGCCGTGTTTTAAACCTACAGCAATATTATTTTTAATAGTTTTCTCACGCCTTATTTTAATGCACAAGTAAAGTAAACTCAAAATTTAATCATAACACTTAAACGTGCTTAAACTTACCACTTACTTACCAGAAATACAAAATTAAAATTACTAGCAATAATTATTCTTTTTTTTTCGTAAAAATATGCAAGCATAACTTTATCGCGTTCGTTTACCACGTTACTCTGCTTATATTATACTTGTAAACATTTTCGTACTGATTTTGATTTTCTGCTACCATCGCAACTTGTTCCATAACTGCGAGGTTTTGTTATAAATTCTCCATTTTTGCCAAAATCGTTCACATGACTGCTATAAATGCAAAATGAACCGACTTGATCTGGCTTACAGCTTATACGCTTAGTAGAGCTCGTGTCAAGTAAAGTTGGATCAGGAATTTTCGGTTTTCGCTGCATAATTCTTTTTCTGCTCATCTGGCGCAAAAATAGTTTACCATATAGATAAGTGAAACTAGACTCAATTATCTGCAATTCTATGCATAAAACAATTTTGTAGCTATATTAGGGGCCAAGCTGTAAACTTTCCAACTTCATTGACGGTTCCAACTTTACTTCACACGAGCTCTATAGTACAGGTGCAAATTAGATATAAGATATAATATACCAATCTTCTCAACAGTCATTTACCAACTAAAAAGTACCACAAATTTTTTTTATAAAATTGAGTTACCCATATACAACCCAGCAAAATTCCCGAAAGCAAGTTGCTCGGAGCAGAATAAATTACAACAAACTGAAAATAATCCTTACGGAAACTAAAATCATTTGCAGTTTAATTATATCGGACAGTAATTAAATTACTTACGGTATATTAAGTTTTATTAAAAAGACCAACGAATTAAGAATGCTTTCACGGGACAAACACTTCTTTGTCCCCTTAAATAATTCTAAAAGCAAGGAGCTATGATTTTTTGAATAATTAATTATTAAATAATAAGAAGCAAATTAAACATTGCCATGTACTTAATAAAATTTCAATTCTCGGTAATGTAATATAATATATACTAGTACGCAACTAATATGGTAATTATGTAGCAACGTCGATTTTAGGATCATTAGTCATTACTCATTACATTTTCGTTTCCATTATGGTCAAACGGCCCTTATTTTTGGTTCTTTTCGATAATTCAATCCGGATCGGCTCTGATCGCAATTGATCCGGATTATCGACGTTCTACTGTAATAAAAGTTATTGCTGATCATTATAATCTTATTAGTTCAGTCAAATTAGATTAAAATATAGCGAATAGAAAAAATAACTGGTAAAAAGCTATAAATTGGTGGATGCCTTTACCTTGGCATACTATTGAACATACTAAAAGTCCTGATGTCTATATGCACGGCTCGATCCGCCATCTTGGAAAAAGGGTGCTCCAAGTCAGGTTATTTCTTATATCTCGGTAATCGTTGATCCTATCGCATTTAAGGTTATAATAAAAAATAAAGCTCATTAAATTCTCTATAAAAATAGTTCAAAACATTTTTTTCATATGTTTAATAGTTTCTTTGTAATACATCAGTGAATACGTAAATAATTTTTATGTCTGGGCTGTACTCTGAAATCTATGATTGTACACGTTAGAAATATCAATAAAAAATGTTAAAAGAATTTCTGGGCAACGCAAAAAATAAGACTCGACTGATATCAATGTTATCGAAAAAATTTGAGGCCAAAGGTTTTATCGTTAAACAGGCTAAAGACAATGCTGATACTCTTATCGTCACAACAGCGATAGAAGTATTTTCTTTCGAAAAGGCTGTGATTGTCGGTGAGGATATGGACCTTCTCGTTTTACTAACTGCTCTAGCTCCACAGAAACGGAATATTTATTTCCTAAAACCAGGAAGAGGAAAGTCCGAACGTAAAATATACTGTTCTCGTACTTTACAATCACATGGAGGACTTCGAGATAGAATACTATTTGCACACGCTTTTAGTGGTTGTGATACAACATCGTGTCTCTTCCAAAAGGGCAAACTAAAATGCTTTCAACTATTGAGGCAACGAGAAGATTTACGTGATATCATAACAACATTTAATGACAACAACGCTTCTCATGATGATATTACTCTAGCTGGAGAACGTTTTTTTATGGCTATATACGGTGCACCTGCAATTGAGACATCTTTAAATCGACATCGGTATAATGTTTTTACGAAATCAGCGTACAAGAGTAAACCGAATTTAGCTTCGTTGCCTCCTACAGCTGCAGCAGCTCAACAACACTCGTTTCGCGTGTATTACCAGGTAGAGTAGATGCGAAAGGTCAAAAGTTATACTGTCATAGCCGCATTAACGATAACACGTTCAAACACTAAAAAGCCCAACTAGAAAACATTCGTTGCATGTTTACTTTCGTTTACTTTCAAAATAAAATAAATAACAATAACTTTTTTATTAAATTACACATGCCTACTGATATTTTTTTCATATTAATTTTCAAGAACGAGTAATTACGTCTTTTTTTATTCACATTTTTTAAATTTTCGCTCCAAGCTAATGTTTTCACGTAACATTTATATGTATGTATTTCGCCCTTCGCGCATTGTATAACTTTTGAGCTTTTGCACGCAGTCTACAAAAGTGGCGCGGTAATGAGAAATGCCCTGAGCTGTGGGGTTGGAAAAATATCAATTAGTGTCTAAAACCTGTACCGACACTCAAGGCACCAGCTCCGGATTCATTGCTTACATTGATCTCGTGCAATTGTAAAAAAGGCTGCACTTCTTCCTGTGGGTGTAGAAAAGCAGGACTGAACTGCGCGGCTATAATTATGTGGCTACTGTCATGGTACATCATGCCTAAATTCAAATTCTGCTCTTGACGAAGATAAGGAGAGTTCCATTGAGCGGGAGTTTGACGAAAATGATTCCGATGCTGAAGATCGAGATGATAGCCCTGTTAGGAAGAATTTTATAGATGACGCCACCCCCAGTACTAGTAGTGTATTACAACTTTAAACAGTAAGAGTTGCCAAATTTTCATAGGTATTATGTCTTTTTATATTTTTTTTGCAGATTTTACACTGGAAGTGATTTTTATATGTTCAACTGTGTATTACAGAGAAACTAATAAAGATATAAAAAAAATTTATTGAACCTTCTTTATAGACAATTTAATGAGCTTTATTTTTTATAATAACTTTAAATGCGATAGGACCCACTATTATCGAGATATGAAGAAAAAACCTGACTTGGAGCACTTCTTTCCAAGATGGCGGATCGAGCCCTGCATGTAGACGTCAGGACTTTCAGTATGTTCAATACTATGCCAAGGTGAAGGCCTCCACAAATTTATAGCTTTTTACCGATTATTTTTTCTATTTTTGCTAATTTGACTGAACTATATGCACTTTGTATAATTATTTACTTCAGTCTGCCACTCTATCCCAGGAATGAGTTGACGTACGTCATAATATAATTAACTGCACGCAGTTTGGCTTGTAGCGTATAATCCTATGGTAATTTTTATTCTTATTACGTAGCGTAAAAAACGTTGGTTGATGATTAACAGCTGATGTGATAACATATGCTATTTTTAGAACAATAACGAATATGCCTGTGTCTAGTCCTGACCGCTACATGCTCGGAGCTCATCTATTATTGCAATTCTTGGACACTACTTTCTATTTTGCAATTAGAATTCATTTTATACCTAATCAAAAATTCATCATCTATTTATGCTTAACTAATTTATTGTTCTATGATTCTATGTAAATTGTATAACGCATGTACATAATAAATTGATGTCACTTTCCGCCAAACTAGTGCAAATTTGAAGAAATATGTTCCCTGATAGTATTGTGTAAGCATAACGCTAATTATTTATTAAAATTTTTAATTTATTTTATTTAATTTAAAATTATTAATTTATTAAAATATAGTATTCAACGCTTATAGTAATCTTTAATTATAATCAATCACACAAATACTATTGGAAACATTCTTACGCCTCCGTTTCAATTTTATTTTTTTTTGACTACGTATGTACATATGTACATACATGCATAATAGATCTCTTTCTTATGATGAGACCGGAATAGCATTTATACATAATATTATTATGTATATTGTTGCTGATTATTTTGAACACAATACAAAACAAAACAAAAAACAAAATACTATGTTTAAAGCTTATAATCCGGTCTCGACTTAATATTTCAATATTTATTTGGTAATTTTTAGTATTACAAAACATGCACACGGAATTAAAAATTTTCAACCGAAAAGGCCAAATTACGTTAGTTAGCAAGTATTTCTAAGTAATTAAATTTATTATTTGAAATAATTTTTTTTTGTTCAAAAAAAAATTCAAAAACGATTTTAATTTGTATTTGAAATAATTAAAAAATTTATTTCAACGATTCAACAATAGCACATAATGCATAATTATTTACATCAATAGTTTTCCCGCGTTTTTTTATTATGATATTAATTTATGCGTAGGTGTGGAGGGTCTAAAAATAACTTATGAGTTGTTCCGTACTTTGCTCTAACGGCACTGCTTACCTTTCAAAGGGGGTTACCGTTCAAAACAGGTTTAGTCATAGTCCCCCTTTTACCAGCCCATAAAATTAAAATTTGGCGTTCCGTATTGTAGTGTAGATAGGGGCGGTTTTAGTTCGGTTGCGGAGGATGGGGATTGGTGTTGCTTCTTCGCTAAATAAAACGATTTACCAACTCAACTACTTCCAGGAGTTTATAGTATTATAAACAATGTACAAGATGAATGAATTAAAACAATAAATCATGGACAAGCCGTTCAATGTAGTACCTTAGTACATCATAAGAACATAAGATTTAAAATATGCAAACAGTAATTTTTGTAACATTTTACAGTCAAAAATTAAAATTGTTAATATAAAACTGCGCACAAGACTGCCGTCCTTAAATACTCGTAAGAACCAAAAATGAAAATTTTACTAAATCTTAAATTAAAATATCAAAATGTTTAACCGCCATGGTATGAGAACCGCAAACGTATAAAATGTTAAATATTTTGAAAATGCTTACGCCACGGATTCTTTCCTATTCAGAATACCTCAACCGACCGACCTCTGAAGCAGCTAATCTGTTGATAACAACGTAAATGATGACATGCTGCCACTGTTTTTTCTAAAATAAGCTCAATTGGTTGTTTTTCAAAATTTTTCTATAAGTAAATGAATGCTTTTTATTGTATTTAATAGTTATTATTATTATTAATTATATAAAGGGATTATAACAAGTTAATTCCCGAATGTAATTATTCAATGCTTTATCAACGACTATAGCCAAAACCGCAGGTGAAAAGTTCTGGTTTTGAGAAACGTCAGATTTAGACAAATTTATTTTGACCGCAAATATTTATTTTGAGCTAAAAACTAGAAAGTTTTTGAATCGTTTCTATGACATGCGTTCGTTTATTTGTAAACAAGAGTGAAAAAATTTGCAAAATAGAAAATGCTATTCTAATCCACTAGTGTATTAAAAAGCCGCCAATCCACGGAAAATATCAGACGTATTAAACCTTCCTAATAATATGGTAAGACACGATCGTAGATGGATTCGTGCTGGGTTCGAATCCCTGCCAAGTACATCGAAATTTTCCGATCGTGTCTTCTTCCCAACCCGCACTTGGTCAGCGTGGGAAGATTAAGATTATGGCTGCACCTTCAAGTTATGAACAAAAGTAACTTGAAGAGGCCTACGACGTTCAGGAGTGCACAGAATGGCTGAAGAAGAAGAAGAATAATATTATAGTGGTCATGGATAAATTAAATAATAATGCACTAATAACCTGGACTTTAACGGTTTTTCATGAAGTTTGAGCTTCGCCCGGATTTCATAATCAAAAAGGTGAATGGAAGAAATTCTATTATGACCAATTAAAAAAACTGCTGTGAGCGTTGTAATCGATATTTATGCTTAGAGCGCACATATAAGTTATCTGTTTTGAATGCTATCACCTTGAAATTGTTAAATGAGCTTAGCTCAAAAATTGAAAAATTTTTAATTTAAATTAGGTCTATTTTTATATTAAGCTTTTAATTTTGCTTAAATTTCTTATCAATATAGTTTTTTAGAAGAGCATTAATTTATAGATATTTTGTTGCTTTTGGTACGAGTCATTGGGTACGAGTCAGATTATATTTTTCCAAAGAAATTAAGCTAATTTTTTTTTATTTCTCAAATAAAGCACTTTATTTAAAAATGTGGTATGGAACCGCCGCGTGTTATGGTGTATTAAAATTTGGCGCGTGTTCTGAAAGGTTAAAAAAATAGGCGCCGATTTTATTAAAGCGCCTAAATTTAAACATTAAAATTAAAAAGATTAAATGAGGGCACCTAATTTTCATTTCCTTGTTGGCTAGACTATGATAAAATAACCTTTTTTTTGTTTATAATATTTTTGTGAAATTTGTACATCAGGCATTCAGTTGGTGTTCAGTGTCAGCCTTCATGAAATCGGTGCCGGTGTCGGAAATTAAATGTTTTTTAAGTAATTATTATTTGTTGTATATAGAATATAGGCAACCCATTTGATTTAGCAAAATTGTGATGAAATTAAATTTTTTTAAGTTAATACCTATTTGTTGTAGGTACATAGAATAGGCAACCCATTTGATTTAGAAAAACTGTGATGATACAGAGTGTTAAATATTAAAGTAGATTTGGCAACAGCGCAATACTTTGCAGAGGGCGCCACGCGAAAGGCAAACTTGAAGTTGTCATATATATCAAAAAGCATGTAGTTGCAATGTCCCATATTGTGGCACCTCCAACACAAAATAGAATATCTTTTTTAATTTTTCATCTACGTTAAAACAAATAAACCTATATAATACGTAAATAACAAACAGTATAGGTAGTCCCCAATTGTGGCGTCTTATATAAATTAATTACGAGATATTCTACTTTAAAATTGTGGCAACGCGTGTAAGTTGCCACAATTTTTGGATTTGCCACAGTTCAGGCGTATTCACACACAAGTTGCCATAAATATAGTGAAACCTACACACCTACACACACACATACATACAGACATCCTTCCAAAAATGATAAAAATGGATTCAGGGGACCTCAAAACGTGAACATCTGTCAAAAAATTGGGGGGTCAAATTTTGACTGATAACAATACTTTCCTTACCTAGGGGTTCGGAAAGTAAAAATTCAATGAAATAATCCACGGCCTAAAGCATCACAAGTTGCCTAGTAGGCTAGGGGCCACTTGAAAACAATTATACTTTAAAAAAATTATAGCGCGGTGAATTTTATTATGTATTTTTGTACTTTTGAGTATAAATAATGAAAACAATCAAAAAATAACAACAATTAATTGTATTTAATTCGCAATTTACATTAAGCAAACGCCACCATGCGGGAGAATATGAAATTAATAAGTGACGTATTAAATGAGAATAAAAATGCGTTCTTCAGGCTCAAAACATAACGATATCAACTAATTAAACAGAAAATATTGCAATAAACTTAAAACCATACTGAAATGTTTGCAAATTTTCACCAAACTACGACTTTGAATTTCAAAATATACGTCTAAACACAGCCATGTTGTTGTTGCTGGTGGCGCCACCAACGGTAATGTAAATCGCCAATACTAATATTAAAATATATAAAAAATATTATATTCTTGGGTAGGCCTGGCCTAACCTGCCTGGTCGGTAAAACCGCCACTGCTTCGTTCCCTAGCGTCAAGTAGACATTGTACATCAATTCTTAGTAAGCCTTATTTTTTGTTCTAAATATGTCATTGAGAAACAAAAATTTTATTGTAAACCCTAATTAGTTTATATGTATAATATATAATTAATCAATCACAGAATCCTAAATGTTTTGAAATCTCGGCAACAATCGAGAGTGTGATCCTTGCGGTTTCGAAAGTTAACTTAAATACAAAATGCGAAACTTTTGCGTTAAATATTAATTTGTCAATTATAGAATAATAATTAAGTTCGAGGAATACGTCATTTAAATCTATAAATTAGGTATGCCTCTAACACAGTTTGTAACCTTAAAATACGCGTGCGGCGCATTTAAAAATCTTGTTGAAATATCATAGCGATCATACAACAAAAATTTCGTGTCTTTATAAAATTCAAATATAAAGTCAAATATTTCAAAAATATATTTTTAGGTCGAGCTATAGAACTAAAAGATTAAATCTAGAAATCAACAGACGAAATTATATTTTCTAAACGTATAATATTGTTGAAAATTTTGAAGTTAAGAATTTAGCTAGGATGATTTTTATATACGTATGTTAGACATTCATATGGAAGGAATAGTTGAGTGAAAATTGACGTAGCATCAATTATAAATTCATGCCATCAGCAGGAAAGTCTTTAGTTCAGGACAATTTCATTCGCACGTCCGAAAGTCCAGATATTTATTTAAGGAATTAAATAGTACTTGAGGACACTTTTAAGTGGACTAGAAATCCTTGCCTCGAGTTTGACTAAAACCAAACATGTGCATCGGTCGAACCGCTCGATTTATATGCATTTTATTTTGTTATCTGCACACATGTCAATACAATAGACCAAGTGTTAATTTATTTACATGGAGCTTATGGGAATTTGCAACTTTGTATCGCGACCGCAGACGGCACAAAAAATTAAAAAGTGAACCTTTTTGAATTAAGAAAGGGGCAAAAACTTCGATATCAAGCACATGTATTGCAAAATTTCACGGCGTTTTCTGCATAGATGAAGATCGAAAAGGTGCTTTCGCACTCTTGATTTTAACCAATCAAGACGCGTCAAATTTTATGTCTCTATTTTTCAAATCTTAAGACCCAATTAAAAATGATCTGGATCACTCCTGTAGTGGGGTAATATCCCCACGGAATGCAAATTTCGAGGGATAACGATATATAAGGCGTGCAGAGCGCATTAAAATTAAGTTTCGATGTAGAAACTTCAAATATCGTCTCGCTGTTAGTCTGATTTGTGAAATCGCTGTAAAGCGGAAGTGAAATAAATCTTGCAAATACAACAAGATTTTAAATCAATAATCACTCAGTAGTGTATTAAATTAAGTGTCATCATCACACAGGTATTAATTATATCGCATAGAACATTTATTTGGTTAAATATTTCAATATTTAACAGCATTTAAGGCAAACTCACCTACGTTGAGTAATAACGGACTTTTTATTTAAATATTAAACATTTCGACCTCGCGCAAAAGGATCGAACTTTGCGATCAAATTTGTAACAACTTTAAACCAAGTTCGCTACAATTATTTAAACAATATTGAACAGTGTTCGAATTATTTCGCATTTAACGTCAGTTTCGCACCTTTATTTAAACAATATTGAACAGTATTCGAATTATTTCGCATTTAGCGTCAGTTTCGAACATTTATTTAAACAATATTGAACAGTATTCGATTTATTTCGCATTTAACGTCAGTTTCGGGTATTATTTAAACAATACTGAACAGTATTCGATTTATTTCGCATTTAACGTCAGTTTCGAGCATTATTTAAATATTTTCTTTGGACATTATTTAAATAATCGCGTATCGAATAACAACCAGTTGCGGCAGATTGTTAAACATTACCGGACTCAATGTAAATGAATTGTTGTCAATTGTAATTACTCATTACGTTTCCCTATATGTCACGCGACCTCAGTTCGGTCCAGATGTTATGACCGCGTCTCGCTTCGAGCGTTGAAGTTAGTGACAGGTGTTTTATATCATCGAAACACATTTTTATCGAAGTATTTTTTTGTTAAACGCACCTAAGATAAACACGCGTTTAAACAGTGCCGGCTTCAGTAAATTCAGATTCGAGAATAATTATCGAGTGTATTCATCCGCGCGTGATTTCCCTTTTTGTTGGGAAACGAGGAAGATTAAACCACCCCGTTCGTATCGGCGCATCCCCATTCACATTACCACGTCAATTTGGAGGGATTCGAGACTGGATATCACACCAACCTTGATGGAATGGTTTCTGGTATCTTAGTCAATCTACTTTCGTATTGGGAGGACATCACTCCGACACCTGCCGATATTCTCATTCTGGAGGTCTGTTCCAAAGATCTTGCCTGCAGGCCGAACTAATTTAGCAGTAATACGTTTTAAGGAACTTTTTATTATTTTTTTTTTATTATTATTTTATTATTTTTTATTACTTTTTATAAGTTGTCATTTTGCCAATGACTGACATTGGCAAAAATTTTAACAACTAAAATCTAATTTTTGGAATTAAATAGTAAAGGAAAAATTATTTACTAACTAATAACTACTCCCGGAGGTCTAACTAGTTTTAATAGTGTAATTGGAAGTGCCGCTGTTAACTTACAGGTGAGCGAAATTACCTATTATTAATTGTAGACCTACTAGTGGCGAATTATTATTTAAAACATAAACATGGATAATCAAATCGAAAAAGAACTCGATCCAGCAACGCTGCTGGACGAATGGAAGTCGACCCTGGCGAGCAACTCGCGTACGCCCAAAGTCGTCCGTGAGGTTGGAGATAGGCTTTACGCGAGACTCGCCAAAGACCAGGCGTGTCACGAGGTAGAGTCTGAGCTGTCCCAACAGGTAAGACAGCTCCAAGCCACATTAGAGCTTCTCGTAGTTAACACTCAAGCCCGGCCCTTTAGCAGTGAGCTGCTTGTCTCCCTTTGCGAAGGGCAAGCTGAGCTCCGCGAAGGGCAAGAGGTCCTAAAACTACAGCTTGAGTTAAACAAAACTGAGATGGTGGAGGCCTTTAACAAACTCAAGGTGACTCCTCCCCCCCCCCCACAAATAATATATCAAAAAATAAGAGGGGTAGGAGAGCTAGAAATAGGGGTAACCAACACCCCAACCCCTCGACCACAACCCCGCATGCCGGGATAGTTGAGTTGGTCGCTCCTTCCCCTAGAAACCTAAATACAGAAGCTGAGGCTGAGCAAGTCCCTCAGTTTCAAGTCACTTTGATGACTGAGCCGGAGACGCCTACTACTCCGGCATCGACACAAATACTTCCATCATCCCTCCCGACGGTTGCCACACAGACAGACGGTGCAGTAGCGAGCACCTCGGGCGAAGGGTATGAGCTGCAGCCGCATCAAAAAAGAGCGGCTAGCAGACGAGCAACTAAATCTCGGAGCCCGCCAGCGCCCAGAAAAACCGGGGCACCGAGTCCGAATACAAATAGAAATGTTGGAAGAAATAGACATGAAGATCCGGTTATCTTCATTACCCTGAGACAACCGGGATCTCAATTGGAATTTGCAGAGGTGGTCCGGAAACTAAAAGAGAGTTTAACCAGAGAGACTGCCTCTATAATTAAAAACACCAGGCTAACAAAGGCCGGCAATGCCATCCTGGTGTTGCAAGACAAAGATGACCTTCCTGAGAAACTTCTCAAGGAGGTCAAATCGGCAGTTGACGACCGAAAAGCAACTGGCCGTAATTGTAACAAGAACAAGTTACACATTTCGAATATTTCAATTCGCGACCTGGATCCTCAGGTTAGTGAGGAAGAGGTTCTATTAAGCGTAAGTACGATCATCGGGGCTGGAGGATCCATAACCCTCCAGTCCTTAAAAAGAGAGCGAAATGGGACCCAAACGGCAACGATTAGGGCGGACATTAACAACGCCAACATCCTCGCCGCCGCCCGGACGATCCCCGTCGGACTTTCGGGAGCGTGCAGGGTGACTGCCCTAAGTCGTTGCTTTCGATGCTGGGCCTCTGACCACAAGTCAGAGAACTGCAGAGGCCCAAATAGAACGAGACTCTGCTGGCACTGCTGCCAGTCGGGCCACTTGGCCAAGTACTGTAGTAGCAGAAAACCAACTTGCGCTAAATGCGGGAGACACGACCATCGTACCATCGATGGGTCATGTATGTCTCCAACGACCCGGAGCGCGGTGCCAACACCGGCACCGAGACGCAACACCTTCGGGGTCACCATTTCCCGCAGGGGGGCCAACGCCCGATCAGTCGCCTAGACGATTGCCAGAGACGGCTGGGGAGAGCGAACCCCAGCAAAGAACAGGCCGTGTCAGGTTCATACAAGCGAATCTGCACACGGCACGGGCAGCCCTCGATCTACTGCTTGAAACCGTGCACCGCCTAAAGATTGATGCGGCACTCCTGTCCGAGCCAAACCTCCTAGCGTCCGCTAACTTTGTTAGAGACCGGACTGGCAGAGCAGCCATATACCTGCCTCCAACAACTTCTACAGAGGGGATAGGAAGCGGCGAAGGCTACGCTTGGGTCAAGATCGGAGGGGTGAGGTAATTAGTTGTTATTACTCACCCAACGACCCGATCGCAGATTTTAGAACCCAACTCGACCTGCTGGCCGCAGAGGTCAGAGCGGCCCGAGCGCACGGTGAACAAGTGTTAGTCGGGGGCGACTTTAACGCCCACTCCCCTGAGTGGGGATCGCCAGATGAGAACGAGAGAGGAGAGGCTCTCTGCGACTTCCTTGGCCCAGCGGGATTGGAGGTGGGTAACGTTGGTAACACCCCCACGTTCGTAAGGGGCAACTCAACCTCCATCCTGGATTTAACGCTGGCGACCAGTGGTGTCCTCCAGGAGTTGGTCGACTGGAGGGTACTTGATGAAGAAACCCTGAGCGACCACAGGTACATCTCCTTTTGTCTGGAAAGAGTAGAGAGTGTCGATACTCTACAGGCAGAGGGATGGTGCTCATTCAAGATGAATGTGGTGGCGCTCAGAGCTGAATTTGCTCGTATAGCCTCAACTGGGCAGATAACAGACGCCGACGCTCTCACGGATGCACTTGTGGGAGCTTGCAACGAGGCTATGCCGAGAAGGGGGGGACAGTCGAGACGCCCGGTCTACTGGTGGACCGAGGCCATCTACGAAGCTCGTAAGACCGCGAAGAAGCTCAGCAGAGTGGCTCAGAGAGTTAAAACTCTGCACTCTATCGCAGAATACAAAGCTGCAAAGAAAAAGCTCCGCCATGCAATTGCTGATAGTAAAAGAAAATGTTGGCTGGAGCTTCTAAAGTCATTGGACGACGACCCGTGGGGCTTGGCCTATAAGGTAGTGAGGGGTAAGCTAAGAGGGGGAAGAAACCTGACCGGACCGAGCCCACCCAAGGTCCGGGAGATAGCGACGGTGCTCTTCCCTGAGCATCCGATCTTCCGGGAGCCAAGAATGCTCCCACCCCAGCAGATTAACCTCTTTACAACCGTTGAAATCCAAGCCGCAGTTAAAAGAATGGCTTCGGACAAGGCCCCGGGTCCCGATAACATTCCTGGTCGGGTCGTGAAGATAGCTTTCGACGAGTACGGGTTAACCTTCCTGTCCGCCTTCAACGACTGCCTCGTTAAGGGAGATTTCCCGGCGAGGTGGAAAAAGGCGAGACTGGTGTTGGCCCGCAAAGGTGCCAAACCTGTCGACGTAGCGAGCAGCTATATGCCTCCTCGATCCCGTCGGCAAGGTTTTTGAACGAATGATCCTGGACAGGCTCATCCAGGACATAGAGAGATCGGGCGACCTCAACGAAAGGCAGTTTGGCTTCCGATGCGGCCGATCGACTGTGGATGCTCTGGAAGCAATAGTCGGAGTCGCGGGAGAAGCAGTGCAAGGTACACGGAGAACTAGATGCTTTTGCCTTGTCGTCACCCTGGACGTAAGAAACGCATTTAATTGCGCAGGGTGGAGGCACATACTGAACTCGTTGAGAGCCCGAAATATCAGTCCCGAGATCTTCAACCTGGTGGCCAGTTACCTTGAAGACAGAAGTCTTATAATCAACGGTGCCACTAGGGAAGTTACCAGCGGTGTCCCACAGGGTTCAGTACTTGGCCCAACCTTGTGGAACGTAATGTATGACGAAGTTCTCGGGCTGGTATACCCAGACGGCACTACGCTGTACGGCTTTGCCGACGACCTCACCCTCATCGTTGTAGACAGAGAGTCGTCGGCTTTGGAAGCCAAAGCAAACGCAGCGATAGCCACCATAAACACCTGGGCGGGCAGCCGCGGACTTACTTTGGTGCCGGAGAAATCCGAGGCAGTCGTAATCCGCGGCAGAAGAAAAGCCCCCACTATGAGGCTGCTTTTGGGTGGTTCCCCAATTGCAGTCAAAGACTTCGTCACCATACTGGGGGTAAAGATAGACAAGAACCTGAATTTTGCCGATCACATCCGTACGGCGTGCAACAAGGCGACGGCGATAGTTACTTCGTTCGCTAGACTAATGCCCAACATCGGTGGCCCAAAACCGACGAAGCGAAGGATGTTGGGCACCGTCGCACAGTCCGTGATGTTGTACGCCGCTCCCGTTTGGCAAGAGGCCGTCAACGTCCAGCGTAACCGTAATAGGCTGCAAGCGGTCCAGCGCAAGATGGCACTTCGAGTAACTTGCGCTTACAGGACCGTGTCCGGCGAAGCCGTGCGAGTCTTGGCCTCCATGCCTCCCATAGAGCTTTTAGCTAGAGAGAGAGCAGACGTACGAGCGGGACCGGACCCCACCATTAAGCAGCGGACGCTCGACGATTGGCAAAGGAGCTGGTCCTCCGGCACGAATGCCGCTTGGACCAGAAAGCTCATTCCGGATCTTCGTCCTTGGGTAGCGAGAAAGCACGGAGAGGTGAACTTTCATATAACACAAGCTCTCACCGCCCACGGATGCTTCCAGGCATATCTCCACAGGTTCAGGCTGACCGAGTCACCTGCCTGTCGTTACTGCGGGGACGAAGATACGGCGGAACACACTCTTTTCGGATGCCTAAGATGGGAGAGGGAGAGAGTGATGATTTCGCTCCGGATGGGCGACACACTAAGCCCGGACAACATGATTGCTTTCATGCTGTCCGGCGAAGACGAATGGCTGGCTGTAGCGGTCTTCATCAGTCAAGTGATGAAGACCAAGGACCGGGACGGACGAGCTGAGCAAGCCGCAGCTCTAGTTCTCGCCCTACAGTTAAGTCAATGACAGCCTTTTTAAGTTCCCTTGAGAAGTTCCCGCGAGAAGATGCGCGAGAAGTTCCCAAGAGAATTCCCGAAGAATATCGTCATTGATCGGCGGGTCGGGTCGGGTCGAGTAGTGACGGTCGTTCGACGGGGTAGGTTAGTGTCGGTACGACGATAGCGCGTAGACCCTCTGTGGACACAAACTCTCGTGCTAATCCAGAGGGGGACGATCGCGAAAATAGTGCCGTCAAATATAAAGACGAGTGGACTGGCACTTTGCCAGCGACCACAAGTTTTTCAAGATGACCCGGTCGCATCGCGCTCTGTGATTTAATATGATTTGCAGGGTCGCTTGGGGGCTCGGAGTCTCCGGTATGGATGACGGTGGGCTCGGCCTTGACTTTGTCGCCGGAATTTCCGCCTATTAAGTTAATGACGAGTGGACTTTCACCTATACTGACGATTGCGGACCACTAGGTGACCCGGTGAGACGTGTTGGATCGCGGCGAGCGGTGTGTCCGGTTCAATTGGAAAAGTAGAATCAAGTGATAGTGCCTGACCTCCCGGACACAAACTTTCGTGCTAAACCGGGAGGTCATCGGGAGCCTGCATCATCGATGCAGCATGGAAGATCGCAGACGACAGCGGAAGTAATGCCGAGAAGGTAAAGCCCGCTGTCGTCGGGGAGGGGGTTTTAGTCAGTTAGAATCTGACACTACCATCCCTGATGGGGTGGTGCCTATGAAGGTTTCCCCCTTCCCTGCAGAAAAAAAAAAAAAAAAAGTGTTGTCATGTTAAGTGGTCCCATTGACCACAGTTTATATTTATGAGTCTTTCACTCAGCCCTGTAGACGATCGCAACCCCTTGTAATCCTTTGTTTATTGTCTAGTATTTGGCTTAAAAGTAACTTAACTTTTATTGCGCCTGTAGTGCGTTCACGTTCAAATGTTGATTTAACGTCTCATTTTGCTATACATGGATGCTAAAGTTTAATTATCCCGTTCATGGAAATTTGGCATTTAGTCGTACAATTAGTTCATTAATTAATTTTGTAACTAATCATTTTTGAAGTTGTATGTGTTACACTTAAGTAACAATTTAAGTGGAGTGTAGTGTTCAAGACACACCCCACCCGTATGGAATTTTATGGTCACTCTGTACGAATTTACAGTTCTAGTTTGTTTGTCATTATTTGAGACTACGAACATTAATATTGTGACAGTAACTTCATTGAGAGGTTCCGTCAATTGTAAATATTTGCTTTTATACATCGATACGTGTAAATTTGATGGTATCCTGTATGTATCTTGTCAACACCCCCACGTGAATATTATTTTCATTATATCTATGTTATTATCTATTTTGGTGTTTTATTGTTATTGTGTAATTGTTTATTTAGTTATTTTCACCAAAGGAGAGTCAGCCTATTGTAAAGGTAAGGTCGTTGGACGAGACTTTTCCAGGGTGAGAATCATCCAGAGAGTTCAACAAGTTGTCGCGTACCAGCTTGGAAGGTGTGATTCTACGTCCCCTTCGAATAAATTCCCATTTAAACACGCGTGGCGCCCATTTCAACCCCCCCCCCCCCTCGTGTAAATTATCCCCACCGACTTTGACCATTTTTCGAATCGCGATTGAGGATTGCCCAATCGTCGATTGGAGACATACGACTCGCGACACCACGTCACACGACCCTTTGACTCATTTTTAAACCACTCACCCCCTTCGCGACTTGAGCTAGTCACCCTTAAATTATATCTGTTTAAAAGGTGTCGTGGATGCGAATCGTATTGTAACAAGTTTACACATGCATCCTAAAAATTTCAACAGGGTCGTCTTTAGAATCGGTGTCAACTGAAATTTTATTCACTTGGACAAAAGGAAAATAAAAACTTAAAATTTCTGAAAAAAAACAAAAAATACCTGAGATGTAAAATCCAAAAATGCGCACAGGACTAATTACAAAAATTAGTAAAAGAACAGGTCCTGGACGTATATTAGGAAGGAGACTTCTTAATAAAAGTGGAAGAAGATGAAGATATTGGAAACACAGTATAATATCGTCTAAATCGAAAGTCCCCAAACTTCTTAGGTGACCGGCTACATTACGATGTTGAAAGTTATCGATGGGCTGATTCGAAATGTTTGTCAGGAAGTAATAAATGAAGTGCACTTTCTATTGATCTATAGCCGATAACATTTGCTAATTAATTACCTCCCTAGTCTTATCTTACCCCCTTAACCCCTTGCGCCCTTATCACCTTATTATCTTACAAATATGAACTTGAAATTATGGGAATCTGAAATTGAAGATATGTGTAACTTCAAGTACCCAAGTTGATAATTATGATGAAATTATGAAGCTGTGAATTAATAGTTATCAAGTTCAAGTTCCGAAGTTAAAAATTCTTATCTTGAAATTATGAAGATCTGGAGTTGAAGTTAAGAATTACCTAATTACCAATTAATGTATAAGCCAATAATTAATAAACTAAACAAAGCAATAAAATAATGAATATGTGTCATAATCTCTGACCACAAATGAATATATTTATTATATAAAGAGTTTTTTTAAAACAAAAAAAACACGTTTCGTGTTTGATCAGTGTGTGTTGGATCATATCTAATACATGTAAAATACAGGTTTCAACACAATCAAACAAAAACGTTTTGTCGCACAACGTTTTTGCTTGATCAGTCTGTAGGAAGCCTAACGCGTAACGATTTTATATAATATTATTTATAAACACCTGTTTATTTAGCGTCAGGTAGAATTTATCCCTACAATTAATAAAATACTTGTAAATAATTTTTATTGAATATTGAATTTTGATCACTATACACGATGTTTTTTCTATGTAATTTGACTTTTAGAAAAACAATTTTCAGTCAGTCCCTCTTTTTTTAAATCTGAAATTTTTTTCTACTTCCCGGTTTTTTTTATTTGTTCTTAAAATTAAAAATATTCGAACTCTAATAATAACTTCTAAAATATTTATATTTTATTTTGTTTATTATTAATATTATATTAATATAATATTATTATCTATTAATATTTTGCGCCAGTACCCCCATTTTTATTTTTATTTTTAAGTTCCAGATTGTTCTTGGCTTATTATCGATATTCTGTAAATAAAAATTTTTGAAGGTCAATAATAACCGCAAAATTCGCGAAATGAAATTTCGAGTCAGCCCCTCTTTTTTCGAAATCTTAAATTTCTCTGACACAAAATCGATACTGCTAAAAATTGGTTTAGAAGCGTACAAGTTCGTATTTTATAAGTATCGCTATTAATTACTCTAGTGTGTCAATAAGTATTATTAATGTTATTATAGAATATGTATTAATTTGCATACCCTTTCATTTATGCAGGAGGTTTGACATGTTTGCCCCTCCCTTCCCAATAGTTTTACTATTGCATGGACTCTTAGTCCACCATTCTATTTATACCATTGCTTATTATTATAACTTGCTATTTGCACAAGTATAAAACATGTTTGGGAAGATGTAGAACTATATGTAATTGTAAACATGATGTTTAAGGGTAGGGTACAAACCCCAATTTTTTAAAAATTAATACTGAAACTTGCAATTTATAAATCGTAGTATATGCCTTATCGTCTTATATCTCTCACTGGACAACTAAACTTGACAGTTATCTTCAAAATTGTCTTATCAAAAATATTAGCTAACTTCGAAAAATAAAAATTATGGATGTTTCATATTTTTTCTTCGAATCATAGGGGTAAGGTGAATTGGGCCAAAAAAACTACCTGAAAGTGGTAAATTAGGCCAAATGCAAATTTCACTAAAATTTTGAAAATGGTAAACTGGACCAATACTATACACGCTAGACTCAGGACATATTCTATTCCAAAGTAACGACGAGGAAAATTTCCGAAATGGAGGAGTAGCTATACTCATAAACAGAAAGCGAAAACACCTTATAACAAAAGTCTAGACGATATCTGACCGAGTCATAGACGTAGTCATGAAGATCTTAGAAAGGTGCAAAATCCAAATCATACAAGGATATATGCTCCTACCAGTATCGTAGAAAACGAAGCTATTGTACAATTTTATGACGATATTACATCCGCCAGAAGAACCGAAAAAGCTCAATATTGTCTAATAAAGGGGAACCTGAATGAATGCCAAGGAACACTCGGAAAATGTAGGTAAATTCGGTGTTGGTGAAAGAAATAATCCTTGAGAAATACTCTTAAATTACCTCCAAAGTGAGAATTTACACGAATTACGAACACGTTCTTTAAAACACCCACGAAAAGAAAATGGATATGGAGAAGTCCAGGCGGCTGAACAAAAATTGAAATAGATTTCATAATTACATATAATAGAAGAAAAGTCGTGTTGTTCCTAAATAGATTCGATACTGCAAGCGATCATAGATTAATAAGAGCCGCAATAAGATTCGAAAACAAAATAGAAAGAACAAAAATCTCCAAAAATGATCTAACCGAACTAGAGAAACAATAGAACAAACCCAAGAAAAATACCAAAACGAATTAAGAAGCAAGTTAACGCCTGTCGCACATCTATAAACCCTAAAACTGGACACACTATCCAAAAATCACTCGTGATATACAAGTTGCAACAAAAAAGATCAATAGCGCAATCGTGCAGAGGAATGACAAGAGGATAACAAACTGTAGAAACCAAAAAATTAATAGGTAAAAGAAAATGGAAGAGGGGATTAAGTAAACATAGGGAAATCAACAAAGTCGTAAAAAGAGAAATTAGGAAAGACATAAGATCCTATAATACCAAGATGATCAAGGAGACCATTGAGGATAACAAAAATATACGAATACTAAGAAAGAAGCAAACGCAAGGTAGACAAAATATATACCGAATCAAAAATATAGAAGGCCGCATAATCAGCGACAGATCACAACTAATAAAAATAAATGAAAGCTTCTATTAAGACCTATATGATTCTAAAATTGAAAATCCATTAGAGAATAAACCGAAGTGAACTATCAAGAACGTAGGCTCGGGGGATATCCCCGACATAACAACCGAAGAAGTAACGGAAGCATTGAAGAGGCTGAAAAATGGTCAAAGCCCTGAAGAAATCCGTATAACGGTTTTATTAAAATATTACTAACCTACTGTCTGCGGCAAGGAAGAATACGAACAGAATGGCAAAATTCTGACGTTATATTAATACACAAGGGGGGGGATAATGCAGATATTGGAAACTATCGACCAATAAACTTCCTCTCACACTTGTATCAACTACGAAAAAAAATTGTCACCAAAAGATTAACAAAAAATTGGACTTCTACCAACCAGTCAGTAGAGCAGGCGAGCTTCAGAAGGGGTTTTAGCACCATCGATCATCTGCAAACTATACGAACACTCATAGAAAAATGCGAAGAATACAACGTACCGATACATCTAGGTTTCATCGATTTCCGGATAGCTTTTGATACGATTGTGCTATGGGCGGTTTATAAGGGATTGGACGACGGGGGAGTCGACTCAAGATACTCAACACTGTTAAAAAACATCTACAAAGACGTCACAATATGCATAAAAATTGACGACGTAACGAGCACATCAAAAATTCCTATTAGAAGGGTAGTAAGACAAGGGGCACCATATCCCCAAAACTAGTTCCCAAAAC
This sequence comes from Podabrus alpinus, assembly GCA_932274525.1. Taxonomy (NCBI): domain Eukaryota; kingdom Metazoa; phylum Arthropoda; class Insecta; order Coleoptera; family Cantharidae; genus Podabrus; species Podabrus alpinus. The sequence goes on along the minus strand of OW026456.1, from coordinate 43,831,942 downwards.
TTTTACATTGGCACTGGAGAAGATATTCAAGAAATTAAGTTGGGAAATCAAATTAATAAACATGGATGGAAAGTTCTTGAACCGCCCCCGTTTCTCGGATGATATTGCGATTATAAGCTCAGCCGAAGAGGAGCTAGAAGAAATGCTGACAGAAATCGGAGAGGTCGCCCAAAAAATCGGTCTGGAAATCAACATGGAAAATAAAGGTGATGACCGAAAGAAACATACAATATCTAATAAATCAACAAAAAATAGAAAGGGTAGAAGAATATAAATATCTGGGACATCTCATAAAATTAGGAAAATAAAACCAAATCGCCGCGATAACAACAAGGATTGGAATGAGAAGCGTCGGTAGACCACAAAAACGATGGCTAGACGTTATAAAACAACATGCGGGAAAATCGTGGCATCAAGTTGCTAAAGATAGGGTGGCTTGGAGGGGGTTATGGGAGGCCTATATCTAGCAGTGGACGAAAAGCGGATGAGAAGAAGAAACTGGACCAATGACAAATTTTCAGGTAAGCTTAATTTTAAGAAATTAATTTTTTTTTAATTAAAAAATATTTGTTTAAATTTAGGTTTCTTTTATTTTGACTTAAAAGTTTGCGTTAATAATTATTGAGTCAACCAAAAATCGTAAAGTGATAATTAAATTTGATTTAACTTCGTAATAAAGGAATAAAACCGTCCAAGTCAAAAGGGCAGCCGCTAGGTCGCGACCAAAAGAAACTCGAGGTTGACTATTCGAATTAAGCAAGAGATGTTACGCTAGTTTTGTAAGGGTTGGTAAAAATTCGGATAATTGTTTTAACCGATCGACGTGTGGTAGGTTTAGATAATCGTGCGAAGCTTAAGTTCTGTGGAAGGCCGAAAAATACTTCTGTCTCAGTCGATAGCAGGACCAAATGGTAATTCTCATCCACATGCATAGGATCATTTTTTGGTTGCACGGTAAATGTTTTGGATTGTGTTGGTACCACAGGATTGATTTATTTGATGCCCTTAGTTTCTTAAATTTTCAATAAAATTAAAATTCCAACCACTAAGTAATTTTGGGAAGTTATGTTCAACCTATAATTATATCAGAAAATAAGAGTTTCGTACATGCAAGATAGTAGATGGTCATACCTATATATTGTAAGAAATTGATGGATATTTCAAGCAGCAGTGAAGAAATTTATGAAAACTTATACACAGGTAAGAAATTGATTCTAACTTAACCTAATTTTTGTTCTAATTCTAAACAGTAGCCCAACATAAAAAAAGTGTTCAATTATTAAAACAAGAAAATAGTTTTAAAAATTTTGATTTATTAATACAAAAGTCATTGTATTGTAAATGAAATTGTCTGCGGGTTTATAGTATAATTGAATGGGCGGTTTAAGAACAACCACGTTATTTTTTATGCCAAATTTTGTATTTCATTTGAACACTTGACTTAGCATTTTGGAAACATTTTATGTTCATGTTTAAATTTTTCTGGTGTTCAATAAAATTATCAAAAGTAAGTTAATTCGAGTTTTGCAATTTTTCATTATAAAATTATTATTATCAAAAAGACACCACATTACATAATATGGGATTATGGAATCCCTTGATCAGTAGTGGATATTACAATCGGCTTTAGCTTAGTTACTTAAACAAATTTTACACCTCACACGTGATTATTGTTGGTTATGTTAAGATAACGAAAACATTGAAAATTAAAAGACAATTCTTTATTATTTTGATTGAAATGTTATAAAACGATTTGAAATGGTTGTGTTGCACAGATGCTTTAATTAATATTGAATTCAATTTTGATTTAATATTTATAAATAGAATATTATATAAATTAATGATGATGTTTTATTTTTTAATGAATAAATAATTATTTGTGAAATTTATTAAAATATTATTTATTGAAGTAAAATATATCTATTGAATTAAATATTCCAATTATGTTAATATATAAATTAACATTAAATTAAAGATTTTAATTTGTGTGCTAATTGCTCTTCTGGGCATAGAAATTACAAGTATATTATTTTTAAGTTTCTCTTATGCATGGCTTTATTTATGCTTGAAAAACTTAAAACTAAAACTTGTAATTTATTTCAGGCATTAGGACCTTAAAGTAAAATTTTTTTGTTTCAACCCTTTAGTTTGGTAAATTTGCTGAAAATTTTTAAAAATAGGTTTTTCTGGGAATCTTATTAATAAAAGTAATAAAGACATTTGCAGTTACTTTTAATCTTATTTTATACTTTTTTGCTGTAGGATATACCAAAAACCAATGAATGATGAAAATATTGATAACCTGAAAATATGCCAAAAATGTAAAACGTGATCCACTATAAAAGTTCACAGCTTCTTCTCTATTGGGGTTAGAAAGTTGTTCTACATATAGTTTTACAGAATATTTAATCTTCTTTCAATTGTCTATGGATCCTTCTTGTGTCCAAATCAATAAGAAAAAATTCTAGATCAATATTTGAAAACTGCATTATTTTCAGCAAAACATTGGAAAAACACGATGTGATTTGTAAGGCTGTATCTCGACAACTAAGGGAATTAGAAGAATTCTTTTAGCTATTGCCCATAATTTGATTTACGTTAATTTAGCTTATAATAATTTGGATAGAAGATAGAAAACGGTCAATTTGGTGATATTTAAAATAATTCAAATATACCAAAAGTCTTGTTTAAATTTTAGTTCGTCCGTCAGGCATTTTGGCACGTAGAGTTGATAATAATCTATATACTATTCTCTTATCTATGAAGCTCCACAACCTTCTCGTTATAAAATATATTGTCATATTTCAAAATGTTGAACTTGGTTCATTTTTTCAATTTTCTTTTAAAAGTTTTAGTTTTTTATTGTAAATTATATGGGTAACGCCACTTTTACCAGAATCGTCAGTCTTATGCGGCCTGGCATAGAAATTGGGGACTAAGGACTTGGCCTTGGAGATTTGACCAGGTAAGGACGTGTATATTGAAAATAAACATTGTTTTGATTGGAAAATTAAAATTGAAGAAGAAAGATTAAGCTTAATTTATTACATAATATTTATATTACGGTTATTAGTTAATTCACCTTCCATATTAATATTATTAAAAATTTGTTGAGTAAAGGAGTCAATAAAAGTCTATAATATATTCTAACGTTTCAGGCTTTATTCTCCCATTTCAAGGCTAAAATAGTCAAATAAAACGGGAAACTTACCGGTGAATCGATTACTCGTACAATTTTATAACTGTACAAATAAAAACATAATGTATACGCCATTAAGAAATTTATTAAACACATTAATTTTAATATAAAGAGGGCTGTATAAGAACCCGAAAAGGAATATCATGATAATAATTCAAGAAATGAAAACCCTAACAGCTTGAAAGCAGAATGAAATTTGAAAGAGGAAAATAAAAAGTATAAGGAAGAAGAAAAAAAGAAGCTAAAAACCGGGTACAATCACTGAATCAAACCAACCCTCTCAAAGAGTTGGTATAATATACTTAACACCAAGGTTATACTGTGATTATACCGTCAAAGTTTTTGACATCTTTTGTTGTTCATAAGGTTTCTAAAACGTTCCGATATTAATTTCATTTTAATTTATTATATTTTCATTTCGCCAGTTTTCCCTCTTTGTAGCACGGTCGTCATCGACTGGAAATTACTTTCTGAATTTCAAGCATTTTCCTCTCATTATGCTGATATATATTTTTGCATGGTATATCAATGTTTTTTCAATTTTTTATAATTTTTATATATAATTTTTGCATTGTTTTTCTTTCTCACTATATATTTTTAGTTTTTTATTTTTGAAATTGGATAAATAAAGCCTGAAACATTGAACAATCTTTTATTGATCTCTTTACTCAACAAGATTTTAATAATATTAATTTATTATGTCCAAGAAAATTAATTAGATAATGGAATTGATTTGAATTGATAAAGTAGTTAAAGTAAAATATTTTAAATTACAATTCTATAAAAAAAATATTTAATAAAGATAACGAGCGTATATATTGCTCGAGCAGGCAACTGTGACGATATCGAAGCAAATGTATTTGACACCATCAAACCAAATTACTAACGGATAAAATAAACAAACATTTTTAATTTTAAATGATATTTTCACCCAATTCTAAGCTACCCCCTAGTAGCTTGGAAATAACATTACAATATACAGTATAAGGTATTGTTACTGTGTAACAACCATTGGTTCACTTTTTAATTGCTAACTAAGCAAAAGTTGGAGTTCGGCCTCTGGGCCGCACTGTATTTTTATAAATATGTATTTGTAATTATTATTACGTATTTTGGACTATTTATTGAGTTTCTACTTTTGTCAAAGTAACTTGAAAAATGGATCGTAAAGACTTTACAAAAGAGAACCAATGTAGCTTATATTCCGAATTGAATAAAAGCTTGATTGATTGATTGAACTTCAGAATAAAAATTTTAACAGATAGATTTGTAATTGTAAAGCTACTACCAATGAGAGAAAACCTTAATACAAATTAAAATATATGAAATAAATCTTTAATAAGAATTTTTATAGTTAATTAGTTTCTCTTTATTCAGTATTGCTAACTTTCTTGAAAATTAATTATCTAAAAGGAAAGATAAATTCTTTTTTAATTAATTAGTGTTTTAGTATTCAACTATGCTAACTTCCTTGAAAGGCAATCTCGTCATTGACAACCGTGCTAAATTATTATAAGATGTACAACTCCATTACCCCTTCCAACTATACGGATCAATAAATATTCGAATTTTGAAATTAAAAATCAGTTTTTAGAATTGCAACAGATAAAACAAATATTTACTTACAAACCATTAGCTTTTACCTCGGATGATAAGCCTGATGAAAATGATGACGAATATTGCAAGCAAAAAAAGGACAAACGATTTGATGTTAAGGAGTGTATCCACATTGCTGTATGGAATGTGCGTGGAGTAAGACACACAGTATATTATGAACTACAAAAAGTAATGACAGACTTTATAATAAAATAGCGGAAACAAAAAGAAACTTGGGGGGTCGAGCAACTACAATGAGCGTCAGTCGAAGTGGTAATCTTTGTAAACGATAAATGGAAAAAACGAATCGACTGCTGAAAAAAGTGAATGAAAGAATTACTATCCTAACATTGAGAATAAATCGAGGGTATTTAAGTATAATCTGCACATATTATACGCTCCACAATAGGCTAAAGAAGAAACAAAGGTATTCTGCTATAGCAGACAAACAGAAATTTAAAGAGTAAATAAAACCCACTATGTTAATTATAATACTTAGCAGGAGATCTAAACGTCGGAATAGGAAACTCACCGATAGAAAATGTAATGGGAAACAATGAAGAAATGACTCAGAACAATAATGGGAAAAGACCTGGAGGGTTATGCTTGATTTACAATACACGCTTGAACGGGACGTTTTATTACGTTCGTGACGTCATGGCCGTGTGCAATCATTCGATGTCGCTGCATAATCTTTTTCCAAATGGTGATATTCAACTCAAGCTTACTAATACTTGAAATATTTCACACGGCCTTGACGTCACGAACGTAATAAAACCTCCCGCTCGAGCGTGTGTTTTACTCAAGCACAACCTTCCTGGTTAATTTTGACACACATAAGAAACTTGGTCAGCTAATTATATAGAAAAAGTATAAGATTTAAGTGTTGACCGGATGTAGATGGAGGAATCGGAAGGGGTATAAATGCGAATCTCATAAAATATACAAATGTGGCAGCCAAAACTAGATTTCTAGAATTAACACACAGATTTCTGTTGGAGCAACAAGACCTAACAATACATAACACCTGGAAGACATTAATCACAATCATTGTGACAATATTTAAAAAATGCGAAAGGACTAACTAAGAGGATCTCCCTACAGCATTTATACACCAAGATAATAAGAAATAAACCAAATAAAATAAAAGAAAACATCTTAATGGACGAACAGACTGATTTTAGAAAGGAGCATTATGTACAGACAATAGTTTTCCAATTAAACAGATTATAGAAACACACATAGAGTTCAACAAAGAGACCTAGCTGCTGTTTATAGATTACCAAAAGGCTTCCGACAAGGTAAACAGAGTAAAGTTCTGGAAAATATTACAAATACGTGGACTCTCTTATCATTTGATGAAGGTTATAAATGCCATGTATGACGCTTGCAAATTTTAGTAAACCTAGGACTAAGACAGGGATGTATGTAAGTTGTCTCCTACTCTGTTTAATATTTATATGTATGACGTGTTATGGAAATACATAAATGACAAAATTAGATACCTATACACAGGATCTGAACGAATTATAGTATATTACTATATGTGGGCGGTAAATCAACTACTGACCGAATTTTAGTACGATATATTGTTTGCTACAGCTTAAGTAATTTGAAAATAATAACACAAATTTAGCGCAATTACATTTAAAAACAGAGATAATTAAAATTCATTTTTCATTTTTTATCTTGTAAAGTGATACCACGATACACTCACGATACCAGGACTCATAGCTATTTGCTTGCACATTGCGCATTCTAAGTTTATATTTCCCTAGACTAAGATTTTGCGGGGTGGAAATAACAAGCAAGAGCAATTAATACTAAGTGGGCGGTAACGTATTCCTACGACGGCTGCCGACAGATATGTAATGTGTCACTTACTTAAGTAGTATCGAACAAAGATATTTCATCTCTACGTTTTTCCGACAACGGAAAAAAGTCATATCAGAAGGCCGTTCATAAATTAAATCAAATCGTAGAAACGTACAATATGAAAATGTCAACACAGACAACAAAAGTTATGGCATATCCAGGATGTGAACCAATTCGCTCTAAAATAGTAATAGACAACAATAGAAGACAATATTACAGAACAAGAAGTATCATCGTTTAATTTCTTAAGAATTATAATATCGTAATAATGGCGATTCAAAGTGGTCCCACAATTTGAGAATTCACTTTGGAGAGTAGAAAGTTTGCTGGCAGGTCCGGGCGGCGGTCGAGGGGCGAAAAATTTTTTCTTTTAGAAATAATTTCCGAGCGCTAGGCAAAACGCTCTCGCTGAGCCGTTTGTCGTGTTTTTGCATCTCCTTCCAGATTTTTCGTCCCATCGACGTCAATTTTGGGAGAAGGTAGAGGGGACGTGAAAACGGACAATCTGTACCTCCAAATTTTCCAATTTTTGTCTTGTTTCCGTTTGAGGGGGGGTCAAAAATTAATAGTTTTGTACGCCTGGGTCCCTTAGTTTGAGATTGAAGTTTCGATTTTGTGGTCATCTGGATCTTCTTGAATTTAGATTTGCATATCTGCAAAAAATACGTAGATTGTTTTCGACCGGTAAGCGAGCCACCGATATTAATTATATTTCCGCCCACTTTTATTGAGCTACCTTAAGCGCTGTCGAACGGATCGCAAAAACAATACAGCGTCGCCCTGCCTTACAATTACAATCTAATTTTATACCAAAGTTTTATCTCAAAGATAAACTGATTAGGAATTATTGCGATAGGCAAATTAATTGGAAATTTTGACGACGATATTAATTTGTAAATGCTGCCGTTATTGGTCGTTTTTCGTCAATCGTCGTCATATACTAAATCGAAACCCGTTAAAAACAGTATCCGACGTTTCGATACGTTTTTCAAAATTATCGACGGTTCTCGCGCCGGGGTCGAATTAAGGCGAAACTTGCGGAGAAACTTTGGACGTCTGTGGCGCCCTCATTTACAGATCAACCTTTCATTATTAAGATGCAACGAAAGCGTATCTCGACGGCCCATGATAGTCGTTATATAACATACCTTCGTATTTTCAAAACCAAAGGCGTGAAAGCGAATTGAAATTTAGTAATATTTCAGAATTTAGAAATCACAAAAAGGGTACGTACCCTCGTTGAAAGATTTAAAAAAAATTACATTTGAAAAATTGGAAATTAACGCCGGAAATGGACGCGCCCCCAACCCTCTTCGATAATAATTACAACACAATATCTCACCACCCACGACTCCTTTATTTTTAATTATAAAATTTTTAGTCATGTATAGGCGTGTAATATTTTTAAAATATTTTCCAACGTTTAGGGCCATTTACATTTGACCCATTTTCAAGGCCAAAAACTAAATTAATAATTAATCAAATTATTCAACTACTTTTATAAGAAATTAATTAACAATTTCAATTTGTCAATGTCTTCTTGTTTTCCAAGTCCCCAAGGTCAAGTGATTTTATTGCGTATTCGTACACAGCTTTGTTAGGTGACCTCGGTGAGATAGAATAGATTTTTATTGTGCGACCGGGCGGTCACGCTTACGAATCCTTCCGAAATTTACCCCAGTTCTAGTTCTAGAACTTGAAATGCATGATATATTAAAGCTATTATGCAGATATTAAATGTCTGTCCATTTAAATCTTGAAAACGTTTTGAGGGCATAGTTATGGACTTAAAGTTCTCGATAGGTACCGTCGGTAGCTTTAAATTGTTCCAAAACACATAACCTTGAAAATCATTTTAAAGCCCAAAACTTGTTACCAATTCGCATTTTGAATTCGTACGAAGGATTGCAATAGGATGTTAGTCCCGTACTCTTCAAAATCAAATGAGAGGTCGAAGCCCGACCTGTATTCTTAATAGCAAGTGAAAGACCGGAGGCTCACTCATATTCTTAAAGGCAATTTGGAGGCAAAAGGCCGACTCGTGTTTACTAGAGCATTTACATGCCAAAGTCGGACGAAAGAAACCTCAGGTTTAACCCTACACTCTGAGACAAAAACTCCTCTCCTGCGGATGCAGGATCGAGAATTCTCCTCCCACGTGAACTGGAAACCACCTCACTTTAATTTAACGTGGGGAACCCTAGATGTTATAAACTAGCTCAATTGATGTAAACGTCGGTCTGCGAGGGACGTGGGTCCCAATCTCGAATTCTCACCGAAAAGGTTAGGTGTATCCCCTCTTCCAGGGAAATAAAATACGGTTTAATGATAATTGATTTAATGAACACACAAATAATCAATAATACTACACAAAAATAACAAATGGCAACAACCTTTAGGTGGTGAATACAAATAATTGCTGACTTCTGACGGAAGCCAGCCAAAAATGCAATGGCGTGAATCAATCCTCCCAGTGGGAAGATCCAGCGAACAAAAAAAACTGAGGTGTCAACAAATACACCCGTTACGGACGTTACTCAAAATCTCGTTAATATATACAGAGCAATCACAACCCAAACAGATTAGTAATAAAATTATCTCACCTGAGCGCTCGGTAAGCTTACAAAATCTTTGGTGACAGGAATTCCAATCCGCTAGGAGGGACGGCTCTCGAGATTGGATGTTGAACAGCTGTCCGCTAAATCCCGAACCACTAGGAATGATCGCACGCTTGGTAGTGATGGTTCCAACAGCGACCCACGAACTCGGCAGCAGGACAATGGCTGGACTTTAAACCCCAAAGAGTTATTCCAAAATACTCTGGTTATGATGCTGACTTTTAACCCCAAAGAGTTATTCCAAAATACTCTGGTTACGACGGGTTCCAAAATTAAATCCACTAGCTAGCACGCAGGACGTTGGCTCGCTCGGTTTATTGGCAGGAAGTGCCACAACAAATAACGCAGTACGACGACAAAGGCAACGGACACGTACAATAATGACTTATGCACAGACTTCGGCAAAACGGGTGATGTTAAAAAAAATAATTCTGCAGAGCGTTTATGTTGACAAAACTTGTCACCACCAAAATCCCCAAGAGGGCGCCCAAGCATGCGCAGACTGCAATCAGAATGGAGGAGATAGCAAGTACAAAAATGGCGAAGACCGGCCAGGTGCTGATACGGAAAAATAGATACGGAAACTTCCGTAGCCAAAAAAAATATGCCGGTCTCACCCCTGTGTACTCGTGGTTGATGTAAAATAATTCGATGTACTAAAATTTTACTTGCACCCGCAAAAGAATCAACTATGATTACAACTGCACACACCACGAACTGCACGCTTTGACGGTCGGAACAAAAGTGAACTTATTACCCATTATGGCCGCGGTCATGCGCTATCACGAAAGAAACGAAAAATGGGAGTGAAATGGAAGTGTATACACTACCGTCTCAATAAATTTGAATAAAAATGGCAGTGGCCAAACAAATTAATTGTAACAGGTTGATCAATGACGGATGTAGAATCCAAAATCCGTCATAACTCGTCTATGGAATCCTCAAAAGGTCCAAGAACCAGTCGGTAAGCCCATAAACAATTGAGAGGCCGATTTTCACGTGGCTAGTCCATATAAATAAAGCTGAGCGTGACACTAACTCACTCATTCATTCACAGGTAGTTAGGAGGGTTGTGGGAAGTTAAAATTTGGTAGGGGGTCCCGTGAAGTTCCCCGAGCGTGAAAGTGAAAAATGTGAAAGTTGACGAAGGGTAGAGGACAAGGAGCGGACGATTTGTGGAACACATTTTCGAATTTCAGTCCCATTTTCAATATTTTCATTTAAGGGGGGGGGTAAATATTCAATTTTCTTTGGCGTCTGGCTCCCTTATTTATGAATGAATATTTGATTTCTCTGGACGCATTTTAATTTAATACAAATTAAAAATGCAGAAATTTTAAAGTGCATTTCCATCATAAATAATTATGTAGTTTTATTTAATTTGAATAATAATATGTAGCCGAAACCCTGACGAATAATTTTAATTTGAGGCCGACTGTTGAGACAAAAACTTTTGCAATATTTAGTAGAAAATTGCAATATTGAATTTTAACTTCAGACAACTTTTGTTAAAAAGATTAGTTTTTACGATTATATTTTTTAGTTATAATCTTTTTTATCAGTCAATCGAACCGGGAGATTGGAGTTCGAGGTCTGGGGAGCTCAGTAAATGGCGCAAGAGTTTTAGTTTTGGGTTGGCTTTTGAATGTGATGGAGTGTGGTCGTGATTTTGGAGTTGGGTTTTGAATCTTGCGAAGTGTGGATGAGATTTTTGGGGAGAATTCCGGTTGCTTTCTCTTTGGAACTTCATTTTTATTCGTTTACGTTGGTAAGTAATTCGAATCTGTTAATTGCTCCACAGGTTACATTCGTCAATCAACTCAGCCATTTGTACTCCGACAACATCTGGAGGCGTTTACCGACATCTGTTGTAACAAAGAATGGTGGATTATTCCTGTATTGTATCATTTATTTTTGCTGAATATTTCGTTGATTACTTCACAGATTGCATTTATCACTAAGCTCGCAGTTTATACTCCGATAACACCCGGAGATTGCTATCGATATCAGTTGCAACAAGTTTTGTTCAAGTTGAGCGAATTATTTTTTTCTCCTGCTACAATCTTATCAACCGTATACCAGAGGCTATCTGAATGATAAAATATCCATTTGTGCCGGTTATACTTTTATTTTAGGTGATAATATAATATATTCCGTTCGAATGTTTTGAGCTAAATTTCGTGAATTTGCTTTTGATTTGAAATTTTATTCAAAAGATTATTTGTTTGTGATTTCTGCATAGCATTGATAAAGGTTGTATCTCCTGTATGCTATACACACGTGCAAATAAATATTTTAATAACTTCGCTGAGTGCAAATGTATGTTTGTAAATTAATACCATGACATTTTGATAAGAGTAAGCCTGAAATTGCACAAGATATTTGTAACCATTGGTAAATTTAGTAAAGTTGGTCAGAGGCAATTCGATACTCTATTGTCGGTCGTCGTAATTGACCCATTACTTTGGGTTTTGTCTTTGTGAGCCACATTGTCGTAGTTTCTCTGGCAGTTCCTGGCTTTGCGCTAAATAGTGTGATAATGCTAAGCTACGTAGCACTCACAATATCACATATTTCGCTTTGGTGACAGGTTGACCCGCCATATTATGCCTTCATTGTATTTTATACCACCATTGGTGGTTTTGTTTTGCCAGCGAATGTACTCGTTATTCTATTACTGATAGGGCATTCATCTCGAGAGAATTCATGGCTCTAGCTTGTCGAGCTAAGACGAGCTAGTTGATCCGAACATCAGGGCTGCTCACGCATATAAAAAAGTAGAAATTAATTTTCTGCGTGGGCGTGATTTGGCCAGGTCTGTCTTCTCATCAGAGATGGCGCGGCGTGGTTAAATTACGTTTCAACACGACTATGGAAAACTAAGACATCGACAAACAATCTGGAGGCCGACAGCGGAGCCACAAGCGGCCTCGCTTCTCACAAAGCTAGCTCTGAAAATCGGCCGAAAGGACGATTTTCAAGTGGATAATCACAGATTAAAATTACAGGTAAACACCTTACAATTATACGTAAACACTAATGAAGTTTTACACTAATTAATTGCAAGGCACCTGCAAATAAAAAAATTTTTCCTAACGCTGACCAACTAACTGTAAATTTTAACGAAAAATGTGCTCTATAAGGCTCTTAACAACTCAAGGTCTCCAAAAAATTTAATTTTTTTGAAAAACAGTGGCGTTCTTACATAGAATAACGTTTACAATGTAAAATAAGAAAATCAACCCATATAAAGCAGACAGACGTGACTTTTAAAGCTGGCACATACGATCATTATAGCGCATCTTTGCCAGCAAGAGTGAATCGAACCAAAACCACCTCGTCAGCTATTATTAGTTATTAGCTAAGACTTTATTTAAAATATTTTCTTAATATCATTTAACGTTTTTTCTTAAATAACTATAATAAATTAGGAAGTCACAACAACGTTAGATTTGTATCATTACAAAATTAAATTTTTATTACATAATCATCAGTGCGTCAGATGTCAATCACAAAAAATTATATTTGTATTGCAATACCATAAACATGTGGACGATATCGCAGTGATAAAAGCCAACTGCGAAAAGTCTACGAAGCTAACTGCTGTAACTCTGCGAACAGTACCCAAGAGTGCAAACCAAACTTTTACACATTTCCATTTGATGTGAAGCTGAATTTAATAGCTAAAATTTAAACAAGATGTAGGACAATTTTTCAAACTTCCTGAAGGAATATAAACTCAATGTTGTGAGAAAACAGCCTATGGGATTCTTAATTTTGAATGGTGGCAATAAAATGCTAACCGAGTGCTACACTCTTAACATAAAAAAGATACGAGTGCAGTAAAAAAATTTGCCATAAAAGTGATAACGACAATACGGAAACAAATGAAAATTTTTATGCAGCCTCTTTGACTGCGCCATTTGCAACTGATACATCAATCGCCTTTAAGAGCTCTTTATAGCGCCGAAGGCAAATGCTATTTTAGCCGAAAAGCAGGTTGCATCTTTTAGATTTTCCCATAAAAAATTAAACTAGTGAAATTGAAAACTTTAATTGGTAAATTTATAACTGGTGTTTTTCGATTTTAGCGGGATTCAAAACAAGATAACTATTCTGAGATCCTACGATTAATCACATAACTCGGGTTACAAACTTACTAAAACTCTAAGTTTCTAAATAATTAGCCTTATTAATGATTAGAACAGTTTAAAGGTTAAACATAGTATTACTGAATTTTAGTTAAAATCACTTTTTTGTATTTTACAAAATAAAAAATTTTAATTGATTGTGAAGGGAGAATTTATATGCTAACAATAACATAATAAGTTTTTGAAAGTAGGTCTGTAAACCAAATCGATATCGGACTGATTCGACGAATAAACTCGAAAGTGCCTTTAAAACATCAAATATTAAACTTGTTAAATATTTAAACACCAATAAATCATATTTTCCTGCTTGCGGTGAATATTTACTTCTTGATATGAAATTAATTTTAGTGGCGGTTGCAACCAATTTATATTTAAGTTCATTATTTTACCCCGTCGTGTATACGATACGATAATAAATTTTATTTTGAAAATTTTACTGCGCCGTATAAACGATACTCGGTTGAAATTATGAAGCATAAAAGAATAAAGTTTGAATTCCTTTTTCAATGGACCCAAAATCAGTACATAAAGAAGTTAAAGACTTTCAGTAAAGTACGAAGTGCCAGTGCGTATTTTGAGCGAGTTTACACTTTACAAGTCGATCAAAACTTGGAAAACTTTTTGATATTTTATAAAATAAAGTCAAAAGTATGTAAATCGAACAGATTTATAAAATGAAACATACTTGAAAAAGGATAACGACATATTCGTGTAGTTTAGTTTCTTTAACGAATAACGTTTTTGTAGAAAACCTACACAATTTCTGAAAGCGGTGAAAAAAAAGGAAAGGAAATACTGTTCAAGTTACACGACGAGTTTTGATTTTTTTGTGACGATGATAGACAAGAGTTATAAAAAATTATATAACAGTGATTCTCAAAATTGAGTCACGTTTGACCTTTAGTTTGTTATTCAGCAAGAAGAAGTAACAATTTTGTTCGTGTTACCTGAAAGGTAACGAGAATACAAGATAGATCCCCGGGGATTCCCCGTAAAAGCCGCTTCAGGTTTTAGATGTGCTTTTAGTCTCCATTTAAAGTAAAGAGTTAAGAGCAAGGAGATAATTTTGTAAGTACCATAAACAGGGCACGCCGAGAAATATCCTCCATAAGTTCCTTATCCTTCCGGCTCCGCTCCGAAGAGTTTGAAAATCTCTGCTTTAATTCGTTCATATGAAATGAATTCTCGAGTAACTAAAATTGGCGTAATTATTTAATGAATTCCAGAAAGCTTTAACTTGCAATAACGCAAGATAATTAACAAATTGAATACCACATTACATAATCTATACCCCTGAACATGAACGATAAAGCGGATTATTAACAACAGAGTGACTACATGGCTAAGTACAATGATCCTACTTTTCAGCACCTAAACTGAGAAAAACTGTCATTGCGGAAGACTAAAGGTTAACATGTTTTAGTTGAAAATTGTAATTACTTAGTATCAGGTATCTGCTATGTTAATGTTTGGTAATCATAATAATTATTATTCTCCACTTTGAGTATCTCGTTTGTATTATCAACGGCAAGTTATCCTGTCGTGTATACATCCAAACCGTCCTTTGCTGTTCCAAATTTATACCTCTTTCTTGCTCTATAAATTTCGAGATAGGTAAATAGGTTTTTGTATCACTAAATCGTGAACTATCTTGTATATTCAGGCTTAGTGTGATTGCTGCCTTAAAAAACCTTTTTTCTTTTGGTTGAATTTCCAATTCAAATGTTCTATAGGTATACAAAATCCTTAACGCTGTAATTAATTCGATCAAAGAAGTTGTAATTTCGACCCTCTAAATTTAGTTTGATATTTTGGTAACTAATTCTTATCTATCGGCACACTTAGCAGAGTGGCTTTAATTAATTCCTACAAAATTCCTTTGCGATGTAAGAAATCATTAAGTTAATAAGACGTTTATAAATGGATATGCATGATCCTGACTTTAATTAGTTGCATGAAAATAATTTAATTTACCTCAAACTTCATTTCAATTACACAAGATATGTGTTTCGATCTTTATGAACCCCGATGGTTTTTTTAGAACAACTCACTTTTCCAAAAAAGTTTTAATGAAAACTTCAAACTTTATCTATTGATTCGGTTTAATAATAACTCAGCGTATTCAATCTGGTCGCACTAATCTAAAGTTATGACACCTTTTATTTGAAAACTTCAGGAATGAACCACTGGTGATAGAGAATAGACGCGATAAGATTTTCGTTAATCAAGAAACTCCGAATTCAGAATTACAGTTGAAAACGCACGGCTTGAGCATAAAGATTATAGATCGCCGATGATTGCAGTGGTGGCTTGGTGTGACCACCCATTCGGTTCTAGCTCAAATGTTCTTTTTTTATAAATTTTTAGGACCGCTGGAACTAAACAGGTCACAATAATTTGTCTGAATTTACATCAACGTGACTGAATAAGCAAGTAACTCGCACCCAAATAAATTAAATAAAAGCTCGTCGATATAACGTGGCAGTTGAGACGTGGGTACACCGTTAAAGCAGTAAAAAGTGTGTCGATCTCATACCTTCACATCGTTCCACTTCAAATGCAAAGTTGCGCTTTACGCGAAAAGTGTCAGGAAGTTAAAAAGTTTAGCAAAACTACAGATTCATCTTTTACTTTAAATGTTTACCCTCGAATTGAAAAATGAGAGTTTATAAATAATAGTAAATAAATTAAAGTGTCAAAATATTTTTGTCTGAATTACAACGAATTTCATTTGGATTTATGGAACTCTGGTTTTTGCCCAGAAATAGAATTCACATAATTACTAGATTCCTGTTACGAATGAAGAATTGAAAGGCAATACAATAATGTTATCGTGATATTTACTTATTTCTCTTCGAGAGTTGTTAATTTGGATTTGTGACTTTTAGTAGTAAATTTTAATGAGACGCCACTGTTTTCATTGTTGGAAAGCAGTTTAATTCACCCTGGTTTCTACCGCCAAGACAGTTAGTCGAAATTTAATTTGTATGAGGCGAGGAAAATTAATTAATTATTAAGTAAAGTAAAACATTCAAGTGTTAATGATAAGGAGGACAAGAAAATTGTGGAAATTAAAAAATCATTTGAAACACAAGAATAAATTTAAATGAATTTAAAATTACATCGAATATTCAACATATTAGCAGACGGTCGACCACGCGCGAAGTAAACATGGTCTGATTCTGATTGCTTATCGAAACAATTTTAATAAACAAAATGATCAAATTTAGAAATGGAATATTTAATAGGGTAAATAAAAATGTATAATTTTGAATATATTATAATGTTGAGATACAGCAGTGGCAGCTCCTAGGTGCTCGAATTTTTTTGATAAAAAAAATTTCGAGTACGACTGAAGGTGATTTTTACAGGCGAAGCCAAATTTCGGTTTAAACATCTCGGGCCTGGTCCTAATTCTACTTTCAGAACGTGAAGTCTTCAAATTTGTATAAAATCGAAAATACCACCTATAAAATTCATCTCTATTCTCAATTGTAACGGTTTAAAATTTGCCGCCGGGTTCTTTGGGTTTTGGAACCAGTGACCGTTGGTACGAGTGAGGGAAATGCGCAGGAGTCGGTACGAGAGACTTGACTGGATACGTTTGCTCGAGTAAGAGGTGATTTTGTGTGTGTTGTGCAAAAATTTTGTGAAGCCGGATTTTGGAGAAGAATTGGTTAGTTAATACCATCCAGTAGCGAACTGGGATTATCTTCTCGAATCCGTAGGATTGGGAAGCTCATTTTAGGCTTCTATACAAAGTATAGCAAGAAGCCTTATGATCTGGCTCCGTGTCCGTCTGTCCGTCCGTCTGTCCGTCCGTCTGTCCGTCCGTCTGTCCGTCTGTCCGTCCGTCTGTCTGTCCGCATAATTCAAAATCATACAGAGCGTTTCAAATCGTGTTGGAAATACTCTGTGTGTATAGAGGTCTAAGAACTGGGTAGCCAGTGCGCTACTTTTAGGCTTCTATACAAGGTATAGAAAGAAGCCTTATGGTCTGGCTTCGTGTCCGTCCGCATGTTTCAGAACCAATCATAACGTTGATCAACTGATACGTTGTTATATTGTAAATACTTCATCTATATAGTATTGCGTTAATCTGTTAATCCGTTGTTTCGATTCGCTAATGCAATTTATAAATACGCAAATGTTCGAAAGAAATTTACTACGTTAAAGATATTTTCAACGGGGTCTCCCTATATAAACTACTTGTTAGGCTGCTATACAAAGTATAGCAAGAACCCTTATGATCTGGCTCCGCGTCTGTCCGTCCGTCTGTCCGCATAATTCAAATCTAATCAGAACCTTCGAAATTGTGATTGTAAACACATCGTGTACCTATATATAATTAAATAAAATTTGTTTTAAATTTAAAATCGACTTTCTAGCCACGTTCTGTAAAAATTTTTTTTGGAACTTGGAACTTAAAATGCTATTTTTTGTTTTTATGTGAAAAAATAATTTTTTATTTATTTTAACCATAGCAGTGGCTTGATGTGATTAGTGAAGTTAAGTTGTAAATAAAAGAGAAAGGAGAGGATTGGTCCACCTCAAAAAATGGACCGTCCATTACAGAGAAGTAAAGTTTCGAATGGAATTTAAAAGTTTGATTATTATTACTTATATAGTAAATGATAATTACCAACCGCAAAAAATTTAATTGGTGCAGATTATCTGATTATGTGATATTACATTATATGGCGACCTCCAAAAATATTCAATATTTAGTTAGAGTATGTCTTGGGACAGTTGTAGAGAAGAAGCTGGGGTTAGACATATAATTCACCAAGTTTAGGAAGTTGATCGTATCGATGTCAAAAATATTCGCAAAAAGAATTTAATTCAAATTTGCATTATTATTATATAGTATTTTAGTTGGCAATGATCACCAACTTAAAACAAGGTGGAACTCGCTTTAGCGGCAGTTCTTAGGCTTCTATACAGCTACCTTTCTGGTGTGGAAAGTTGTTATTATCTGGTTAGTTTTGATCGCCATATAATGTAACATCACATAATCAGATAATCTGCACCAATCAAATTTTTTGCGGTTGGTAATTATCATTTACTATATAAGTAATAACAATCAAACTTTTCCATTCTATTCGAAACTTTACTTCTCTGTAATGTTTGGTCCTTTTTTTGAGGTGGACCAATCCTCTCCTTTCTCTTTTATTTACAACTTAACTTCACTAACCACATCATTAAAAAATTATTTTTTCACATCAAAGTAAAATAAAATACAACTACTTTTCTGGTAGTTGTGGTAGTGTACTTTTCTGGTAGTGTAAAACTACCGTTATGAACGTCAACAATTGGTTCTACAACGTTACCTACTTCAAGAACAGCTGCGTTTTTACTTCGTGGATTTTGTCGGCGAATTGCATGACTACGTGAACGATGTAATATTTTCGAAGGGGTCATGTTGGCAATTTGCTTTCGTTTGCGATTTTGTTCAATTTGTTCTGACGTCATGTTGGCAATTTGATTTCTTTCGCGATGTTGAATAATTTGTTCTGACGTCATATTGGCAATTTGCTTTCGCTTTCGAAATTTGCGTAATTTTCGGTCCATTTTTTGAGGTGGATCCATCCTCTTCCTTCTCTTTTATTTACAACTTAACTTCACTATCCACATCAAGCCACTGCTGTGGTTAAAATAAAATAATAAATAATTAGTGCAGATTATCTGATTATGTGATGTTACATTATATGGCGACCAAAAATAACCAGATAATAACAACTTTCCACACCAGAAAGGTAGCTGTATAGAAGCCTAAGAACTGCCGCTAAAGCGAGTTCCACCTTGTTTTTTGATTATTTTACCGGGAGCTCTCATCCGCCTTTATGGGATTCGAAGCTGAACAAATTTTGCATGTGCCGCAGATCAACGAAATTTGAGGTATCCTTTTAGGCTTCTATACAAAGTATAGCAAGAAGCCTTATGATCTGGCTCCGTGTCCGTCTGTCTGTCCGTCCGTCTGTCTGTCTGTCCGTCCGTCTGTCTGTCCGCATAATTCAAAAACATACAGAGCGTTTCAAATCGTGTTGGAAATACTCTGTGTGTATAGAGGTCTAAGAACTGGGTAGCCAGTGCGCTACTTTTAGGCTTCTATACAAGGTATAGAAAGAAGCCTTATGGTCTGGCTTCGTGTCCGTCCGCATGTTTCAGAGCCAATCATAACGTTGATCAACTGATACGTTGTTATATTGTAAATACTTCGTCTATATAGTATTGCGTTAATCTGTTAATCCGTTGTTTCGATTCGCTAATGCAATTTATAAATACGCAAATGTTCGAAAGAAATTTACTACGTTAAAGATATTTTCAACGGGGTCTCCCTATATAAACTACTTGTTAGGCTACTATACAAAGTATAGCAAGAACCCTTATGATCTGGCTCCGCGTCTGTCCGTCCGTCTGTCCGCATAATTCAAATCTAATCAGAACCTTCGAAATTGTGATTGTAAACACATCGTGTACCTATATATACTTAAATAAAATTTGTTTTAAATTTAATATCGACTTTCTAGCCACGTTCTGTAAAAATTTTTTTTGAAACTCGGAACTTAAAATGCTATTTTTTGTTTTTATGTGAAAAAATAATTTTTTATTTATTTTAACCATAGCAGTGGCTTGATGTGATTAGTGAAGTTAAGTTGTAAATAAAAGAGAAAGGAGAGGATTGGTCCACCTCAAAAAATAGACCGTCCATTACAGAGAAGTAAAGTTTCGAATGGAATTTAAAAGTTTGATTATTATTACTATTGATATAATCAAAGTATAGAATCATCGGATTAGCGGATCAACGTATCAGCGGATCAACGTATCAGCGGATCAACGTATCAGCGGATCAACGTATCAGCGGATTAAAAGTTATATAAGTGAACGTCGATAAAACAAACGGTATAATTATTAAATCTTCAAGCTTATTACTTATTATTTATATAATATAAAGTAAATAACACACAAAAAAAAACGGATCAACATAACAACGGATCAAAGTATCAACGTATAAGGTTTATAACAGGTAGTAACTTATATAACCAATTTTCTCGCCCTTACCCATAATGCACCTAAACATTTAACAACCGTAAAAATCGTCATAGTCCTCAAGATTTGCGTGGAAATCGTCATTATACGCTCAGCTGTCATACCGCATAGACCGCTTGGACTAAAGTGTGCTCATCATTATAATTTCGCTACAGCTATTTTGTTTTTATTATAAAGTAGGTTATTATAAATTATCGAGAGTCGACTGTATAAGGTTCAAACAGGTACTAACTTATATAACCAATTTTGGCGCCATTACCCATAATGCACCTAAACATTTACCAACCGTAAAAATCGTCATAGTCCTCAAGATTTGCGTGAAAATCGTCATTATACGCTCAGCTGTCATACCGCATAGACCGCTTGGACAAAAGTGTGCTCATCGATATAATTTCGCTACAGCTATTTTGTTTTTATTATAAAGTAGGTTATTATAAATTATCGAGAGTCGATCGTATAAGGTTTACACAGGTAGTAACTTATATAACCAATTTTGGCGCCATTACCCATAATGCACCTAAACATTTACCAACCGTAAAAATCGTCATAGTCCTCAAGATTTGCGAGGAAATCGTCATTATACGCTCAGCTGTCATACCGCATAGACCGCTTGGACAAAAGTGTGCTCATCGATATAATTTCGCTACAGCTATTTTGTTTTTATTATAAAGTAGGTTATTATAAATTATCGAGAGTCGACTGTATAAGGTTCATACAGGTACTAACTTATATAACCAATTTTGGCGCCATTACCCATAATGCACCTAAACATTTACCAACCGTAAAAATCGTCATAGTCCTCAAGATTCGCGAGGAAATCGTCATTATACGCTCAGCTGTCATACCGCATAGACCGCTTGGACAAAAGTGTGCTCATCGATATAATTTCGCTACAGCTATTTTGTTTTTATTATAAAGTAGGTTATTATAAATTATCGAGAGTCGACTGTATAAGGTTCATACAGGTACTAACTTATATAACCAATTTTGGCGCCATTACCCATAATGCACCTAAACATTTACCAACCGTAAAAATCGTCATAGTCCTCAAGATTCGCGAGGAAATCGTCATTATACGCTCAGCTGTCATACCGCATAGACCGCTTGGACAAAAGTGTGCTCATCGATATAATTTCGCTACAGCTATTTTGTTTTTATTATAAAGTAGGTTATTATAAATTATCGAGAGTCGACTGTATAAGGTTCATACAGGTACTAACTTATATAAGCAATTTTGGCGCCATTACCCATAATGCACCTAAACATTTACCAACCGTAAAAATCGTCATAGTCCTCAAGATTCGCGAGGAAATCGTCATTATACGCTCAGCTGTCATACCGCATAGACCGCTTGGACAAAAGTGTGCTCATCGATATAATTTCGCTACAGCTATTTTGTTTTTATTATAAAGTAGGTAAAACAACACAATTTCATAATGCCTAGAAAGCAGTTGACACCTGAAGAGCGAAAAGCAGCAGCAGCCCGTCGACGCCAGAAGGACGCTATCAGGAAACATACCATTAGACAAGATCCTTCGTTTCGTTTACAGGAACAAGTTCGCGACTCCGAAAGCCATCGTCAAGCCCGTCAAGATCCTTCGTTTCGTTTGCAGGAACAAGTTCGCGACACCGAAAGCCATCGTCAAGCCCGTCAAGATCCTTCGTTTCGTTTGCAGGAACAAGTTCACAACACCGAAGGCCATCGTCAAGCTCGACAAGATCCTTCGTTTCGTTTACAGGAACAAGTTCACAACACAGAAAACCATCGTCAAGCTCGTCAAGATCCTTTGTTTCGTTTACAGGAACAAGTTCGCGACACTGAAAACCATCGTCAAGCCCGTCAAGATCCTTCGTTTCGTTTGCAGGAACAAGTTCGCGACACCGAAAGCCATCGTCAAGCCCGTCAAGATCCTTCGTTTCGTTTGCAGGAACAAGTTCGCGACACCGAAAGCCATCGTCAAACCCGTCAAGATCCTTCGTTTCGTTTGCAGGAACAAGTTCACAACACCGAAGGCCATCGTCAAGCTCGACAAGATCCTTCGTTTCGTTTACAGGAACAAGTTCACAACACAGAAAACCATCGTCAAGCTCGTCAAGATCCTTTGTTTCGTTTACAGGAACAAGTTCGCGACACTGAAAACCATCGTCAAGCCCGTGAAGATCCTTCGTTTCGTTTGCAGGAACAAGTTCGCGACACCGAAAGCCATCGTCAAGCCCGTCAAGATCCTTCGTTTCGTTTGCAGGAACAAGTTCGCGACACCGAAAGCCATCGTCAAGCCCGTCAAGATCCTTCGTTTCGTTTGCAGGAACAAGTTCACAACACCGAAGGCCATCGTCAAGCTCGACAAGATCCTTCGTTTCGTTTACAGGAACAAGTTCACAACACCGAAAGCCATCGTCAAGCTCGTCAAGATCCTTTGTTTCGTTTACAGGAACAAGTTCGCGACACTGAAAACCATCGTCAAGCCCGTGAAGATCCTTCGTTTCGTTTACAGGAACAAGTTCGCGACACTGAAAACCATCGTCAAGCCCGCCAAGATACTTCGTTTCGTTTACAGGAACAAGTTCACAACACCGAAAGCCATCGTCAAGCTCGTCTTGATGAAGACGTGCGCATCCACGAACATAATCTCCGTAGAATTCGCGAGCAAGGCTCATGGCAAGATGAAATAAATCGATTTGAAGCTGAAATTCGCAAAGGCTGCACTCACGTATGTCATTCATGTGGGGGACTCTTTTTTCACTACTCCATTAAAACTCACAGCATGACCGAACTCCTTTTAGCTGGAAAGCAGCAATCCTTCATCGACTCAGTAATTATAGTTCCACCCACTTCAGACCTCGCTGAATTTTGCTCAACTTGTCACAGAACTATCCAACAAAACCGGATTCCACGTCTCTGTCTCTCCAACGATCTGCAGTTTCCCTATGTTCCACAAAGTGTAAAGAATCTGACACGTTTGGAAGCCCGTTTGGTCTCAGCTCGACATGTGTTTCAGTCCATTTGGGCTATATATGGAATGCATGGACAGATGAGAACAAAAGGACGAATTATTAACGTCCCAGTCTCCATAGACAATACCATTCAATCCCTTCCGAGACTCCCGAATCAGGACGATGTTTTACACATCCGACTCGCCCGTCAAATTGAAGTTCCAAGAAATTATACAGCTGGTAACATTCGTCCGGCTTGCGTGATGGATGCCGCTAAAATTCTTACCCGATCTCCGCTTTACCGTGAATACGGAATCACTCTTTCAAGCAATTGGACCGAGATATGTCAGCATCAAATTGATGTGGCATTACACGAAAACCCAGAAGAAATTGCGATGGATGTTCAAGAGGAAGAGGAAGTCGATGACGTAAATCCTGGCAGAGGAGAGACTTTAATTACTAGTGATGAGGGAATCCGGATGGCTCCAGCGGAAGGAAACCAACCAATCTCTATTCTATATGATCCTGACTCGTATTTTCTTACGTTTCCTCAAATATTTGCCGGGCACCGAATGAAGCCATCCGATAGTAATGGTAAATTACTAAGCCGCTCCGAATTTGTCAAATCAATGGCGCGTAACAGTGATCGCCGTGCCGTTGAAAATGTCGATTTCTTACTGTTTTTGGCCAAATCGCTCGAAATTCAGAGAATTTCTGATAATCGCAAGGTGTGCCTTCGTAAACGAAGACGCAATGGAGAGTTAATCCGAGTCACTGCGGAACAAATTAGTCATTCTAATTTTGTGGATGGGTTAGTTAATGATGATAATGCTTTTAAGGTTTTACAAGGAGTACGAAACTCATGTCATCACTGGCATCAAGAAGGCCTTAAAGTCCGAAAGATGGTCAGTCAGTTCAATTTGCCTCATCTCTTCATCACTATTAGTGCCGCTGAGCTAAAATGGAACGAGTTGATTGTGATTCTCAAGCATATTCTTGACAAAATTACAATTTCTGAAGAAGAAGCACAAAATATGTCAAAGAATGACAAACAAAATGATGTTATTTTGAACATCGCACTTCTGCTCTTTTCAAGACCTGGAAAAACTCTCAAGGCCCATTTGGAAACCGATCCATTAGGCATTCCTATCATCGCATTGAGTTCCAACATCGAGGAAGTCCACACGTCCATATGATCTTGTGGATTGATGGCGCACCAAACTTTGATGCTTCCAACTCATCTTCTACTCAAGATGTTTGCCGGTTTGTTGACGAAATTATAACTTGTTCCACGAACTGGCCTGAATATGATCCCATTCACCAGCTTTTGTGTTTTCAAACTCATCGACACACCCACACATGTAGAAAGAAAAGCCACAAAGGAGTCAAATGTCGGTTTGGAATTCCATTTTTCCCAATTGACGAAACCATTATTCTCCATCCATTCGAGGAGCAACAGGAGGAAATTGAGATTTTCCAACGCGATTTCAAAAAGATTCGTGACTATCTTGATACGAATGAACTGCCACTTTCTTCAGATATGACATTTGCGGGGTTTCTACAAGAATTATCCATGACACGAAATCGTTACATTTCTGCTATTCAAAGCTCCTTGAAAAAGCCTAAAATCATCATTCGGAGGCGGCCGTGTGAGACTTACATAAATCCATATAGTGAGAAAATCCTGAGACTCCAGAAATCTAACATGGATATTCAGTTTATTTTAGACGCCTATGCTTATTGCTGTTACATCATTGACTACATTAACAAGAGTGATCGTGGAACTAGCGACCTCTTGCGTAAAGTTCTTGAAGATGTCAGAAGCGGTAACAAGTCTTTGGCTCAACGTCTTCAGGCTCTTGGTGCGGCTCATCACATGAACAGTGAACTCTCTGCTCAAGAGGCTGCTTACAACGTGCTTCAGATTCCAATGAGCCGATGCACAGAGGCATGCATTTTTATACCAACAGGTCCAGCCGATCAACGAACCAGAATGATTAAAACTAATATTCAGTTAGAAAATCTCAGTCCGGACTCTGAAGATGTCTTTGTAGACGGACTTTTACAACGATATAGTTCACGACCAGAAGCATTATCTAACCTTAATCTTGCACAATTTTCAGCTTGGTATGATTTTTCATTAAAACGAGGAAGTACACAGATGGCCCAAGAAAACGATGATATTGTAGAAACTGAAGACTTACAAAGTATCGATAAATATTTTCCGCTAAAGAATGGCAAACCTGGATACGTTTGGAAGCGAACATTTCCAAAAATTATTCGCCACGTCCGCTACAACAAGAATAAAGATCGTCACAACTTTTTCCGCGAACAAGTGATGCTCTATCTTCCTTGGAGGGACGAGGAAACCGAAATTATAAATCAAGATTGCGAGAAGATAGCGACTGATAATATAGAAGCAATTTCTGCCAATCGTCGCGAATTTAATGCCTTTCAAGAAGATATTCTGGATGTCGCTATGGATAGCGCATTGAGTGAGGATCGTCAATCTGACGATGACAAATCTGATAGCATACCGGAAGAGATTCAGGAGGAATTCGAATTAATCGACCCCGTTGCTGCTGGTGCCATTGACTTTGGTGGTGACGTGATACGCCCAATGTCTGAAAAGTTTACGCTTCCTAATCGAATTCCCAATAAAGAGTTTGAAGAATTATTCGCATCGCTAAATACTCAACAACGGGATTTTGTAACTCACCTGCTTGATCACTTCAAAAGGTCTCCCGATATCCCCATCTACACCTACTTAAAGGGAGGTGCCGGTGTAGGAAAGTCTCATGTAATTAGAACTCTATACCAAGCATTAATTAGAGTGTTCAATGATAAAGTTAATTCGAATCCTGATAAACCTTCTGTCCTTCTGACGGCTCCTACCGGATTAGCGGCATTTAATATCTTCGGACTCACAATTCACAACGCATTCCAACTTCCCGTGAACCAAAAAGAAGCTAGCAAGCTCTCAGACAGCGTCTCTAATACAATGGCCACTCTCTATTCAGAACTTCGTGTTCTTATCATAGACGAGATTAGTATGGTTGGTCAACATATTTTGGAAATGATCGACAAACGATTGAGAGACCTATGTGACGGATGTAAACCTTTCGGTGGTATATCGGTCATAGCCGTTGGCGACTTCAGCAGCTGCCACCTGTTATGGCAACATCCCTTCTGGCTGGAACAATGTCGAATTCGATTTCGTCGCTTTTCAACAAACCCTTATGGCACATGTTTACTGTTCATGAACTGACCACAATTATGAGACAACGCGATGATGCAGCTTTTGCTCTTGCATTAAACAATATGGCGTCAGGGACGATGACTGATGATGATTTGAAACTGTTCAAATCCCGTGAGTTTCCAACTACGCCTGAAGAAATAGTAAGCCGACGCCCTATTCATCTTTTTTACACGAATGAAGCAGTTGATGCCCACAATAGTTTTGCGTTATCCTGTTTGCCAGGAAATCAAGCCATCTCAACCGCCAAGGATTCCCTTTCTGCTTACACGAGCGAGGCATCCAAAGTTGCACTCCTCAACTGGATAGCATCTGCACCTCTATCTAAGACACAGGGACTTCACACAAGCCTCTTTCTCAAAGAAGGTGGACGTTATATCATGACAGTGAATGTAGACACAAGTGACGGTTTGGTTAACGGTGTGGGATGCATTCTGAAAAGAATTGACTTTGGTATCAGTACTTTGGATGCATCTAGACAAAAGCCACTCCGTCTCTGGGTCAAGTTTGAAAATTCCCGAAGTGGACAGAAGCTTCGTTTGCGCAATATTAACCTCAGTCAGCAACTTCAAATTGATTCGGAATGGACTCCCATCTCACCATGTACGGTCGTCATCCAGCCACGATCGAATTCGGCCACAAAGGTAACAAGGACGCAATTCCCACTTAATGCAGCTGAAGCTCAAACTATACATAAATCCCAAGGATCCACATACGAGCTCGTTGTTGTCCATTTTACTCCTGGAATCAAGCGTGCTCTTCTGTATGTTGCATGTTCACGAGCAACAAAAGCATCAGGATTATTTCTTATTGGAATCATTAAAAAGACAAAAATGCCGCAAGAGAATGATCCGATATCTATTGAATTCAAACGACACCAGGAGATGAAGCTAATGCCTTCATTTGAACATTTGCGCATTAGGAATGATAGCAACAGACAAATACAAGTCATCTTTCACAATGTCCAGTCACTTCCTGCTCATTATAGTCTCTATGCATCGGATGAGGTCTATAAGAGTTCGGATATCATCCTTATGGCGGAGACATGGACGCTCTCAAGTGACAATTTTCCGCTAGGAGATCATCTTCTTGCTGCATCAGTAGATAGTAACGATGTCCGTCGACCGATTGGTGTACGTGTGTATTGTTGTCCGTCTGTTCATGTATGTATTATAGACACCAATTCCGAAATAGAATACGACTCACGAGGTTCCTGCAGTGTTTCTTCTATTGTCTTCTCTAACATCCGAATAATTGTCGTTTACAAGTCACCAGGGTTTAATTGTAACACAATGATCTCTTTAATAAAAAAGCAGATGTCTTGCTTATACTTAGTACCACGTACTCTGGTTACTGGAGATTTCAATGAGGATTTCAGCAAGGAAGAAAGTAATGGCCTACAACATGCACTTAGAGAACTAGGACTCCAAATTCGGTCGCCAGCGATACCCACTACGCGGAATGGCACGCAAATTGATGCGATTTTTTCCAACTTTGAAGTGTCAGCTACCGGAATCTACACATCGATTTCCTCTTACCATGAGCCGCTTTGGGCCAGAATTAATATAAAGTAATTTGCGACAGACATCTTCGGACGTGGAATGGATGTTGTTGGTATAAACACCATCATCAATTACTATATGCCATCCGATGCACATAGTTATTTACATAGTGTTGCTCGTGCAAGTCGTTTTGACTCTGTGGGAAGAGCTATCACGTTTGTCTTCAGCGATGAAGATGCCAAATTATCGAACAAAGTTCAAACTCGGTTCCAAGTGAAAATTCAAATTTTCGACCTAACCTATCTATCTTTTAATCAAATATATATTTTGATTGTAAATATTTCTATTCAAACTTATTTCTATTCATTACCTTATCCGGGAGGATAAGGTAAAGGGGTGTAGGGGTTATGCTGCAGAGGTAGTACCTAGTACCGGGACGGTCACATCATGCGTGATAACGAGAGATGGTCCTTGGTAACTGGTCCTTGCAGGATACCCAACTTTCACTTATGGCTCCACGTGCCACACCCTGGGAACTGCGTTGATCAGCAGGCGAAACTAAGTGAGGGGAGCCAGATATGGCAATAACCGAATGTGGTTGCCGGTATAAACAACTGCATTAATTTTATTGCCAATAGCTTCGGATGCATGAACAAGCAAATATAGGGCACTTTCCTGTCCTTGGATAGAGAAATCATTCCTAAACGCGGACGAACCAAGCAATATGGCGAACGGCATAGAATGAAGATGGCAACAGAAAACTTTCTTCTTCACTTCGCGGTGTAGGCGTTATTGCTTGTTTTTATTAAACGTGTGCATTCCATTTAGTCAAGTTTTATTTTTTTAAGTTCAATTTTTGTCTCGAGAAAGGCAACTAGGTAACGAAAGCCCTATTGGGGCATGGCGCCCACAAGGTAATAATTATTGTGCAAGGAAAGGTTCCGTTTAAGTACTCACGAATCGCTTAGGAGAACCCCGTCTCTCCGACGCGAGGTAATTCTCAAGGGTTAGCCGATACGTACCGTCCATCTACGATCATGAAAAGCGGCAGGTGAAGCCGAAGACTCCATTTTAGGCTTCTATACAAAGTATAACAAGAAGCCTTATGATCTGGCTCCGTGTCCGTCTGTCCGTCCGCATAATTCAAAATCATACAGAGCGTTTCAAATCGTGTTGGAAATACTCTGTGTGTATAGAGGTCTAAGAACAGGGTAGCCAGTGCGCTACTTTTAGGCTTCTATACAAGGTATAGAAAGAAGCCTTATGGTCTGGCTTCGTGTCCGTCCGCATGTTTCAGAGCCAATCATAACGTTGATCAACTGATACGTTGTTATATTTTAAATACTTCGTCTATATAGTATTGCGTTAATCTGTTAATCCGTTGCTTCGATTCGCTAATGCAATTTATAAATACGCAAATGTTCGAAAGAAATTTACTAAGTTAAAGATATTTTCGAAGAGGTCTCCCTATATAAACTACTTGTTTTACTTTGATGTGAAAAAATAATTTTTTATTGATGTGGTTAGTGAAGTTAAGTTATAAATAAAAGAGAAAGGAGAGGATTGGTCCACCTCAAAAAAGGACCATACATTACAGAGAAGTAAAATTTCTAATAGAATGGAAAAGTTTGATTGTTATTACTTATATAGTAAATGATAATTACCAATCGCAAAAAATTTAATTGGTGCAGATTATCTGATTTTGTGATGTTACATTATATGGCGATCAAAAATAACCAGATAATAACAACTTTCCACACCAGAAAGGTAGCTGTATAGAAGCCTAAGAACTGCCGCTAAAGCGAGTTCCACCTTGTTTGGTTGGTAATTTGTTGTAATAATTATTATTGGTTTTTATATTAAGCCATATTAAGCTCGATGGCGTATTTTTTTCCCTTGGCCTTTTTAATGTGTTTTATTTTTTTATTTATGTGTAACATCTTGGTATTCTTTTTTTCGTTCTGCATTTTTACTTCCAGAATGGTTGCAATTGATAGATAAGTGGCAGATTACAACTTTCTGCACTGCGTGATAAAGTTGCAATCATTATCGCACTTTCGCATATTGTGGATAATGATACCAATGTATAAGTGTTATGTTTGATAAGCGTAGTAATGACTACTTTTTTTTATTTTATTACGTTTGGTTAATTAAACTTTACTTGTGTATTATTTCCTATGGTTTACATCGAGCGAACTGGTAAAATGTATTAGCAGGAAGATTCCAATTTGATCGACGGAGGTTCAAATTTCATATTTGAAATTTAGTGTCGATACTTTTTTTGTGTTTAATTATGATTTTATATTTTTATTTTATAAAGGCTTCGATGTGTGACCTACTTATATACAGAGTGCGGCATTGCGCCGGGGTCGCTGCTATTTGGTTTGGTCGTCGGAGGCTCGGTGGTTACCTTAGTGGGATTGTACCTATATGACCATTCGAGTGTTCCGTCGATTGATTGTGTGGGTGGTGATTCTGAGTGTCAATGTGGTCGCTACTGTGCCGTTCTGGTCGGCTCCTGTAGTGGGCTACTGTTGTTGCGTTCCACTGGCGCAATACTAACACCATAAGCATCGACTTTATCATTAAGCCTTTAAGCAATGACCACCGTATTGTTTATTTTTATTTTATTGTTAAGTTTATTTTGTGTGCGTAAGATATTTGCGCTTTATATTTGAGTAATTACTATTTTCGTTTACAAAAATTCTTCGTTGTTCAAAATTTTCCGTATGCCCTGGACTCATTGCTGGTTTTTGTTTAATTAATTATCTTCCAAGCTAGCCGGCAAGATATACAAAGATAGCTCGTGATTTCTCGATTTCCCCTTTAATCGAGTTTTCTAATCTTTCATAACGACGTCTTCCTTTTTAACCGAAATCGAGTGGCGCCTATTCCATCTTTTTTTTTTCGTCGTTTTAATTAACACCCCTTTGGTTAGAAATTAAGGTAACACCAATTATTAACGCTAAAGTTCTTGAGGAATTTTAACCGTCACAATATGCTCATCAACTAAAGCGGTTAAGCGCATTGCTGCTAATGCGGAATACTAGGTTCGACTACGGGTTCAATAAAACTTTATTTCAACCATCTCCCCTCGCAAGGCACCCACTAAGGTGTAATCTGCCTAGTACGCCCTCTCTTGAGATGAAAAGTATACACTTCCCGCGGTTGTGACTACCGCCAGAGTTTTAGTAAGATAGTTTGTTTGCTACTATTACTACTTAAGAAAATTGAGAATAAAACTAAAAACACAAATTTGGCGAAATTAAATCTAGAAACAGAAATAATTAAAATGTTGAATTTTTATATATAAAACTCTACACGGTTTTTTATCTTATAAGGTAATACTCTTGTATTACGATTACACTCACAATGACTCATAAAACTACACATTCCAAATCTATATTTCTCCAGACCAACATATTGCAAGTTGCAAAATAACAAGCAAGAGCAATTAGAAAGTGGGTGGTAACGTGATCCTACGACGGCTCCAGTCGGATATGTAATGTGTCACTTACTTAAGTAGTAGCGCACAAAATACTTGCAACGAACATTACATATTACTTAGGAGAGAGGTTTCCAACATCTCTCGTAACCCGTACCCTGCCCTGGGGTGAATTCCATACCCTCAGACCTTCCAGTTTGCACACATATTAAGTTTTTGACATTTCCTTCAAATTTTACATAAATGGACCGATCAAATGTAATCTTGCCCTGGAATATAATCCGCATTTTATATTTATTATTATTGGATCTTCCCCACCTCCAGTTGCAGGTGGATCAACAGTTGAAAGTCATCAAAATTATACAAAATAGAAGACTACAAAATAAAAATGACCTTGTTCAAGATTACAAGTATTAAACCTATAAACTTTCCTTTGATCAAAAAGGTAAACATTTAAGCTTAAATACCTGTAAACTACCATCCAAATTAGTCGCGGTATTAATATGGATGAGGAGAGTGTAGCACCCTGTATATAACTATTTTGTAAAATAATTAATATAAATGATTACTTGCAATTGTTTTTAAATTTAGGTCACAGGTTTGAATAAAAAAATTTGCGCGGCGCACGCGCATCCGGCCAAAATGTCAATGACTCCCTTTTATTGCTGACTTCAGAATGAACTCTTTGTAAGGGTCATTCTCAAACCCTAAAAGGGGGTGGAGGTTTTTCTGGCTTGAGCAAAGTTAGTTTAAATTAATCAGTTAGTTAGGAGAATCTGAACTACCAGGATTTCTCGCCCCTTAACAACAAACCTCTCTCTTGTCGAATTTTTTATTGTTATTTTTACAAGAGTTTACATACGGATTACAAAAAGGACCTAATTAGTATAATATTTATTTAAAAAATAATAAATTTAATCAAGATCATCCATGCATCCGTTTCCAAAATTCGAATTTCGAGTTAATATTTTCGCGTAAAAAGGTGAAAAGGATGTAGGGGTCAGGGCTGTACTATGATTTGCGGCTTTGGAAGGACAAACTAGTTTCCAAACTCGGAATATCCAGAATTATAAAATATAATATTTTATTTTAATTTTAATACATGAATGAAAAGAAATGCCTTTTAAAATTTGTATCATTATATCTAAATTGCAACATTATAAAATTTAAACGAGGTTATCCATAATTTACGTCACACATGGAGAGGGAGGGGGAGTTTCCAGAATAAGAATTTCGAGGTGAATTTAAAAATATATTTTAAAACTGACAATTCTTAAAACTTAAAATGAAACAAAACCTTAAAAATTTTTAGCTTCAAAGTTCAATTTTGTGCGTGAAAGCGGAGGGGGGATTAGATTTGTGTGTTGATTTGCGGTTTTAGAGAATGTTCTAAAACTCTGATAACTATAATCTGCGCAAAAAATTGACACTTTCCAAATTAGGAAGAGGACAATGTTGGCGTTACTTAGGAAGGGTGCCAACCATTGGAAATTCCCAGCTCATACAATTAGTCGAGAATGAACAAAACGGAGGCCTAATAAATGAAGATCAGTATCGAGTTTAGGAATTGGAGGTTGACGATAGAAGCCTTGCAAACAATCATGAGAGAAGGACAAGACGTGGCAAATCTGAAAACTCGTTGCACTGTTTACGTTCTACTTCAAAAATGTCCTTAACTCGGCCGGATGAGATTATCTCGGACGAGCTTAGCGTTACCAGCTGTTTTCCGCAGGTATCTGTACTGGGTCCCATATTGTGGAACATTACATATATGACGAAGTCCAGAAGATACTCATATCGATGGACATAAGACTGGTTGGTAAGAATAGCAGAAGAGCTGACAAGTCAATCATCAAGATTGAAACTTGGCTGCGCAGCAAAGGACTATAGCTTATTCCCCAAACGACTGACGGCCTATTAAAAATAGGCAAAATAGTGTTCCAAATGGGTTCTCATCAAATTGATCCACATGACCAAGTAAAAATCCTGGGCATTACAATAGAACGCCGATTGAGATTTGCCACTCATATAACCACAATCATGGCTAAAACCGAAAAAAGTTTGCAGCGCTTCCAGACTCATGCCAAACAAACAAAGATCGAGAAGTGCTAAAAGAAGAAAGATTGTTATCTGCGGCGGTGCACTCAATACTGCTGTGCGAAACACTAGTCTGGAAAGAAGCCATGACAGATCTGTAGATCTTTTGGTTAAAGAGGGATCCAAAAACTACTAACAAACCAACGACAAAACAATAAAGAAACACAGAAAAACCTTGGGAAAATCTTGGCTGGCAAGATAGGTGGGCGAATAAAGGCATTTGAATAAAACCCTCATACCAACGATCGGGGTGTGCTCAGATAGACCACACGGAGAGTAAAGTGCCACCTGGCACAAGTATTGACGGCACACGACTGTTTTAACAATTATCTCGAGAAGATTGGTAAAGCCTAATAATTATAGTAGTGCAACTATTGTGAAGAAATCGATACAATTGTTTAAACAACTTAAAAACTTAAAAACAACGTATTCAGTTGAATACGTTGTTTTTAAGTGCCCTAAATTTTCTTTATATTGGTGACTCGAATATCTTGTTTGTTTTTTTTGAACTGTTGTCCAAGATTCAGAAAGTGTCTACCTTTAAACCACAGTGTTAGACATCAGGGACGGGGGGGGGGGGTATTTAAATACCTCCTGGTTATGCAAAAATTTTAAAAGAAAAGTTTATAACCGTATGTACCTCAGAATCAGGTAAGCAAGAAAAGAAATCATGAAAATCATACAAAACAAAAATTAGTACAAATAACTTTTTCAAATACCCTTGTCAACCTCAAAATCGCGACATGAAATTCAACACTATTGCATATATCGAAAAAACTTGGACAATATAGTGAAATATTTGAAAAATCAAAATTACAATATTGCGTTAAAAACAGATAATGAACTCAATATCTTCTCTAAAATTAAAAACCTTTCCATTCTCCACTACCGTCATCCCTACGCTAAACGAAAAATATACAGTATCATTTAAACAAATTTTTCCATTGTTTGAAAAACAATTTACCATGTCTCAGGGTGACGTAAACATTTGGAAATTATATTTTACAGATTTTTACAGCAATTTACTTATGAAAATTTGTGTTTTTTATCAGTGAAAGGCACTCAAAACTTCTTTGTGAATTTTTTAGGTTATACTGAAACGCTTATATCAATTTATTTTCAGATTTACAACATTTTTCTTGGTTTCGACCTAAAAGTCCTGAGCGAATAATAAATAAATGTTATAAATAATAGTATATTACCATCCAAGAGTCGTATGGCTGTTTTACCGTCACGGATGAATTTGTAACTCGAGACGCTTGCCTCGAGAGATACAATTTCATCCAAGACGGTAAAACTGCAATACGACTCGTGGATGAGATAAATATTTTATCGATTTCCCTTTCAGTAAGAACAGAAATACAATAAATATACAAATTTGGTGGAAGTATAATTAAAAACAGACATAATTAAAATATTGCAATTTCTTATAAAAATAATAACTTGGTGAAGTCCCGCATAAAAGTTGTAACCTTGTAAGAAAAGCTATAACATGGACAAATATTACATCTTACGGGGAAAACCCTACTTAGAATGCCGCGGTGTTAATAGTTATGTTATGCAAACCACATGACAAATTTTATTTTCAAATTTGCAGAATATCACATATACAAAGGAAATGAGACTTGGAAGGTCATTCCCAGACACAAGCTCGAGTTGAGTGATAAGTTACGTTCAAAACATAGTCTTTGAAAAGCCGCGAAGTATCTATTTACGATTAATGAAAGCTGATTACAATTAAAAATACCTTCATTTTTAAATAACCAACGTAGTAATTGAAATTTATTTTAGTTAAAGTTTTATTAATCACGTTAATTCAAAATGAAATATAAATAAATATTACAATTCCAACATCATTATTTCCCTAGACCACTTAATAAGGTCTAGACCACAGTTATTTATAACAAGCGATAGCCGTGATTTAAACCACACTTACGTTTTATGCACGCAGGCAAAAAAAACTGTAAGGGTAGTCGATAAAATATTAAAAATTAATATATGTGTTTCAGAATTATGATATAATTAATCTACAAAAATGAGAGCCCCCTCCCCTTCCTGACAACCCCAATTTCATTTCAATATGTACAGCTAATTTTGCTCCTTTAAAATTCAACTTGGTATTTCCTCGATTTCAATAATTTAATTCCAAATTATGATACAAATAAGTTACCATTATTATAATCAAGATTCAAATTCTCGTATTGGCGTTAATGATGAGAACTGCAGTAGTAGGTACAATCGTTCCTTGCTTGAATGTTGAACCAGAAAGCTTGCTCCCACTGCTGGTCTTGACAAAAAAAATTTATAATATTACTGCAAATTAATGTAGTTTCTAAAGAGTTTCATTAAAGCATACTAAACTTGAATTGCATTGTTGCATAAGGCAGATATCATGATCGTTCGCTAAATGCAGCTCCGTAGAGTGGGTCAAGCAGTATGACTTCTCAGAGAGGATATCCGCACCATAAATTAAACTCAGATTCTCGAACCGAGTAAGTTGTCTATTATTAAGTATTAGATTGCAGGCGTTCGGCCTCCAAGTTACAATTAGTAAGATTTTGCAATTATAAAACATTGAAACCACAATGCGGTTTGCTACCCATATCTGCTAGTCCGATAGTGCTAATATCTCCGTAATATCCGACAATATTATTTTATCCAATACAAACTGTAATTTTGCTCTAAGTAATAATCAATGAGAAATTGATTCTTAATCTTTCCTTAGAAAGATTAAGGTCAACTATGACATCTTGTAGAAAGTCAAAACTTCAATTAAGGTACTAATGATGTAATAGAAAAGTACAGTATTAAGGTATTACAAATACCGTGAAGTTATCTAAAAAATTGATAAGTGGGAATCCTATTTGGTACCAATTTTAATTGGCCTACTACGTGTCAGTATCATAAAAAATAATTCCAGTTCATACATAATATTAAAGTTTTTCAGGTAGGTAAAATAAAACCACTTATTTTTACTGAAACATCACGATTAATCATTTCACGTAATTCAAATTTTAGGAATAATAAGAAAAATCACCCGCGGCTCTATTCATAAACAATAATTTATTAGCGGGCATATTATTCTTAAAGTTTTAAAGAAAATTTTAAATTAACCATAGAGTATACTGCGCTTGTTCTGTTAAGGTTTCAGATAATTAACTCTTGGTAATAATCTGTTTCAAATTTAAATTTTAAATATTTTGCCCCAGAAATATTAATTTAACCTGGCGGGTAATAGAAATAGTGATTGAAAAAGACAAAGTCGCGTCGCATCTAGGGATTATAACTGAAACATTAGCGGTTGTGTCAGGGTTAAGAAACTTTAATTTTTATTGTGAATTTCTTTGTTCAATTTTGTGCCTGTAACTATTTTGCAAACAGCTGCCCAAAAAAGGGTAACCCCCTTTCCAACAACGGTTTTTTAATTCTACCTTCGAATGGCCATATCACTGAAACTGTCGACATTTTAGTGATAATGGTTTAGGAATTTTTTAAATAGGGTAAAATTATCTAAAAGATTGATTCGAACTCTTGATTACCTAAAATCATCATCAAGTTATGAATTCAATTAAATAAGTAAAGAAATGTTAAAAAATTCGAAGTTTTATGTTTTGTTTTTTTTGTAAACTCTGTATTTTTTAAATGAAATGCTTTACAAAATAATGGAAGTTCTCTCAGATAGAATATTTAACGTGCTACAAAAACTTTAGCCTAATAAACTTTTTTCAAAAACCATTCCAGTTCAAAGAAAAACTGAAATTAGATGAGAGAAAATGTAGTTTTTTAGTATAATAAATTTTTCTTTTTATTACTGTGTGAATATATTATTACAATATGCCCCTTGAGACAATAAGCAACTCTCTTTGGGTTATTCATAATGGAACTTAAAGGAAAGCTAGCCTATTAGCAAGCTTAGTAAAATATAACTATTACATTTTAAGACAGGATTATTTCTTTAACGATCGAGAAATAATTAATTTTGATACTAAAAAAATACAATAGAGTTAAAATGTATAAAGTTGTTTTGTTTTTAAATAACTTGGAGATTTTTATATCCATAAAACAAATTTTAATATCAACGAAAGAAGGCTTAAATACAGATTTTGTCGCATTAAAACTATGTTTTCAAGCATAGAATAAAGAATTTCAGATTTTCTCTGAAATGAATTTATTTTTCAAAAAAGTTTACCATTCTAAAGTTGTAGCACGTTAGATTTTCTATTCGCATACGAGTGAATATTTTTTTGTAAAGCAGTGTTCTTAAAAGATACAGGGCTTGCAAGAAAACAAAAAAAAATAACTTCGAATTTTTTAATATTTCTTTATACTCGTGTACCAAATTTTATTCATAACTCGATAGCCGTTGATATTAGACAATCAAATTTTAGAATTTAGTTTATAGATAATTTAACGCTGGCTATTTAAAATAGGAGATGGTCATAGCTTTGTCAGTTAAGTGCGTCTACTGCTAATGCGAAACGCTTGGATCGAATCCGGGCAGGGTAAGAACTTTATTCTGGCCGTCTCTCCTCGCAAGGCAATGGCAAACCACCGAGGTAATTTGCCAAGAGCGCCCATCTCAACATGAAGTGTATTACACTTCCCGTGGTTCGGAGCCCACGTTAAACAAGTAGGTCGTCTATGTATGTGAAAACAGTTGGAACGCACATCACATGCATAGAAAGAGATGGGTCACGACGTTCGGAAACGAACAATACGACTTACAAGAAGATTTAAAATTAGAAATTAAAAATTGATTTCAAAAGGGTTCTCCTTAAAGGTTTGAATTCATCCCAATTTTTTTAAAGGTGTCTTGTATCACATCGGTCGCGGAGCTCGTGTATCTATACATATAATAAATATTAAGAATATGTATGTTGATGATTGAAACCTGCAGGACTGCAAATCGTATGGATACATTGCACAAAGTATAATTCAAAAATACTGAGAAAAAAGGGGAAAACAAAATAAATGTAGATATATCGCCTCCACGTGATGTCCCCTGGGCAACGCCTTAGATAAAGACGGCTAAAAATCTATCACAACGGATGCCACATCAAGTACCAATGGCGGAACACAATGTGCTAGTTTGTATAATTATTTTGTTCTTTTCAAATGCTGACATTTTTACTTAAAAAATTATTTATTTTGTATATTCTTTTGCAATTATTTCTTTAAACTGTTTCAACAAATTTACAAAATTGATCCGTTTGTTTTACATCTAGTTTTACAGGGTTGCACTTTATGAAAAACCTGGAGAAGTCCAAGAAAGTTAGTGAAAAGTTATAGAATTTTTTATTTCTAAATTAAGTCTTGGAAATTTAACTTTGAACCAGGTAAATTCTTTAAAACTTAATTGTTCCTACAAACTAGCGAGCAGAACTGTGAGGCGAACCTTACCACGAGCGGAATAGCTAAGATTTCGGTGAACTTTGAAGGTAATCACGAGCCGCTCTGCGAGCGCCTCGTCAATCCGTTTGCTAGTCTGTACAAGGCATATGAAAATTTTAAAAATGTGTAATTAAATAAATAAGAAAAAAACGTTGCTTTTTTGATTTATTCAAATTAAAAATATTATTCTGTAAAGTTGTATTGATTTTTTCTTCTATATTGTATATTTCATTTAGTTAATTTACATTATTGATTTCTGGAATTAATAGATAGGGAAAACCTGGGAAAGTCCGAAAATTTAGTGGGACCCCATTTTATTGTTGTCGAAGCTGCAACATCCTTTTGCATTATTTATTCGAAATTTGTGTTATTCAATAATAACATTTTAATTATATTAATCAAGTTGAATAATCAAAGAATGAATTAAAATTTGTTGATTATTATTGAAGTTTACAAATTTAATAAGTAACACATTTTATATAATATGGTCCAATTTTCATTATAAATATTATTTTATGACTTGTGGCCACCATAATTAGCTCGACCTTCGGCCTCGCAAGTACATGTCGTACTACGACATAATAATTATTCCGGTGATACCTGTGATAACCCTCTACGACCTCTAATACCTGGTATTTTAAGATATCATATAAAATGCACTTTTATTTATATTAACCCTAATGATGATAAATGATATTAAAACTTGAGCACCATGAAATTGAATTATATGAAATGAAAAATTATTTAGCGTACAGTAATATTATTTCGTTCGTGTATTTTGACTAATATCTAAGTTTGTTTTACGTAATTTTCACACGGAGTTTCCAACAACTGGATTCGTAATATTGCACAATGGGAAGTTAGGTTACATATTGGTTGCTGTTCGGTTAGGTGGCCACCTGCATGCACTTAGAAATTATTAGGTTAAATTCAGGCCTGAAGTTAGCTTGGCTAATTAAAAATTCGGCGTGGAAAATTTAAAAATTGGTTGTCGGGACAAGAAACTTGTAACGAAATTTTGTCTCTTAAATTCATTCCCAATAATTATTTATTGGTACCTCTCCCGCCACCTAGTTTGTAGCGGTCGAACTGGGAAATGGATAATCGTGAACTGGAAAAAAAGATAATAGGATAGTCTGGTGTGAACTATCGAACGAGCAAGACGCTTCTTGTGTCAGTTTTGAAGCAAGAAGGCGGGTGTGAATTTTTCACGCACAAATGTCGATTTATGTGTTTGCTGTGGAATAATCATGGGCTTTTGGGTTAAGTAATTAACGGATGTGGAGCGAAGATATTCTTTCCGGAACATTTTTTGTTACGCAGACTCGATGGAGATCTGAAATATCTTCGTTGTTGGAAAATGGCGGATTTTCCCCATATCGGACGTTTCTTGGTCGGATCTACTGCCCATGCTGTCTTTGAAAGTTTGGTTTCCGTTCGGATTGGTGAGTAACATTTTTGTTACTTAATTATTTCACAGTGGTATGCATTGATCGATTAGGACAAGTTTTGCTCCGTCCACCTGGAGTTCGCTTTTGTTTGATTTCACCCTTGGCTGTTTCTTGTAATTTTTTATGTTTTATTATTTAGGATTATCCTTTGCTTTGCATTTTTGATTAGAACGTTTTTGGCCGAGATTATCGTTAAGTTGCAGGTTTTGTATTGTTGCATCGAGTTGATAGAGGCTATCTTATATTGTACACACGCAGGCGTGTATTTGAATGCTAAAGTTTGAATTTTGTGTTCGAAAACTAATTAATCATTAATAATTGTATTATTATGTTTTATTTAATTGAATTTGAACTATGCATTATTTTCTCTAGGTAACCACGAGCAGCGTTGGTCTAATGCATTGGCAAGGTAATTCCTACGCGTTCGACTTAGGTTCAAATCTTGTATTTGAAATTCTATGTTGAACTTTTTTTTTGTGTTTATTTTCAGTTATATGTTTTTTTTAAGAAGGTAGCGATAAACGACCAACGTACAGGGTGTTGCGTTTCATCGGGGTCGCTTCCGCTTGATTTAATTGTTGGAAGTTCGTTTGTGGTTCCACCGTTTGTGGGATTTTTTATGACCACTCGAACGTTCTGTTAATTGATTTTGGGGAGTGATTCTTGGTGGTAATGTCTTTGCCACTGTACTGGTCCTGGTCGGCTAACGTACTTTCCATCCGACATCGCTTATGTCATCACCTTCCGGCAACGAACATCTCATTGCTGATTTAATTTTGTTATGTTAGCAAAGCTGCTTCCTTGATTTTCTTCGGGGCGTTCATTTGAGACGACCCACGGCCTCGCCGCCGCTACAACGAGTAGGCTTATACCTACCATCAGGGCCCCACGCAAATTAAGTAGGAATTTATTTTCTTCGTGGATATATCTGATCAGAGCTATCTTCTCATTAGAGATAGTGAGGACAGATTTTGCTTCAAACTCTTATCTAGTTTTCAAATTAAAGAAAGAGATGTACTTCCGGTTTTTCTTAAACGTCAAAGAAAATTTAATTGAAGACTTTTACCATGTCGAATAATTATTTAAAAAAAAATTTTTATTCGTTATACATACCTTTCTATTCTTTACCCGAAGGTCGAAAAATGTTCGGCAAATATTACAAATTCAAGTCTGTTTAAATTTGAAATATTTTCAATAAGTGTTTCAGCACCGCAACCTGCACTGTTAATGATGTACCTTACATCGCGAGAGACGTAAATGCAATTTTAATCCCGAGTGTGACATTTATTAGCCCTAACGAAATTACTGTACAAATTTAACTAAGCGAATTAATTAATTCTAAATTTACCTGTAGTGTAAAATGTCGTTTTCAGTACTTAGCATTAAGTCAAAATTACCGGCCAATTACGCATATGTACATAATATTATTAATAATAAATAATATAGCAAAATAATCGGTAAATACGGTCGTAATATTTTATATTGTAATGAAACGTTGACCATAAATATATACATTTAAGGTTAGTACATATTTGAATCAAATTATGTCAATTACTACATAGTTAAATTTAAATAGCTAATACGTACAGAGCATAATTTGACATTCGATAAAAGCGCCTTTTGCAGGTATTCCGAATAAACTTTTACTTTGATTGATTGTTACTCAATGGCTTTTCAAGATACTTTCCACTGATTGAACGGATACCCGACTGTGACTAGTAGCTGCTTGTTTTTTCAAGTTTTGAGTTAACCAGAGGCTTATTGATTTATTTCTGAGTAAATATATTCATAATATTATATTTAAAAATAACTTGGATGAAATGTTAAAATAATTTTATATTAACGAATTCATTAACAAAAGCAGTCATGTTAAAAATCCGTTAAACAATGAAAGCTGAGTATGAATAATTATTAAAGCAGATAATTAGTTTTATGTGCATTTGGTTTTTACAACTTTCTTGTTTTATTTTTAGATAACCCTGTACTCTGATTTATGGTTATGATACAAATTATTAACCGCAGGGGGACCGACGGCCTTATATATCTTTCGAAGCACGGAGACGGTCAAGAAATTTTAGGCTTTTTATAGACTCTCTTTTAAATTTGAGACCGTAGTGGAACCTTACATTAGCAGTTCAACTCGTTAACATTCAGGCTATGACAGTTGTCTAATAAATAACAGAGGAAATAAAAAGTACTAAATATCACTCTGATCTCAAAAGAAAACTTTTAATATTAATGCTATTCGACATTAAGTCATTAAAATAATTTTAACTTTTACAATCGGCCTGCGCATATCTCCTTAAAACAAATTTTCAAACAATCACCTGTGGCGCTGTTCATTGATCAATAACAGGAATTTTGTCTCGAGTTAATTACTGACTTGAGAAATCATTACAGCTCAAGATGTACCAATACCACAAGAAAAATTAACTATAAAGTTTAGGATTCAGTAAAATTTAGGTAACAATCTGGGAAGACTTTCCCATAATCTCGGTTTAAATAAGGTCTCACACATTCTAGCGTAAATCCTAACAAATATGCGATCCTGAGGACATAATATACCAATACTATCCCGGATTATCTCGATACAATCTCTTAATTGACGAATAATGTGTAAAAGGATAAGGCAAATTTAGTAGTAAATATTTCGAGTTAGGTTAGCCCTGCAGGGTCGTACTAAGGAAAAACAATGTTCGATAGGACATTTTTTATAAAATCGTTTCAAACTTAACGAACTATAAGAAATACGTAATTTATTTTACCCTTCGAAGAGTCGATGTCACGTATATCCGTTTGAATTTCCTGACCCTCCGGCTGTCCTAATAATTTAAATTATTATAGAAAACACAATGAACGCCATTATAATCGCATGCTGGTGTCAGCTATGTTAATAACATCACAACATAATAGACAACCTGACGAACTTCCGTGCAGGTCAATTGGAGAACACCTTCATTTTTAGTCGTGGAATTTCTCTTAAATGAAGTATTGCGTTATGTGAACATCGAAGGTTCTAATTTATTGTCGTAAATTTTTTTTTACAATTTTTACGATTATTTCGTGTTTAAAAATCACTATCTTAAATTATTAATCCAACAGGTATTGTTATTCCCATATTGTATAATATTATGTAGTTATCTTATCTCAAATACACCTGTAAAATAATAAAAATGCCTTATCAAACATGCATGATCCATTTTTAACAGTATCATATATTCAAAAAGGGTATTTTGCGTTAATCTTACGTGTCATGAATTCTTAATATTTTCAAAATTGTTATAAAAGTTTAATGCCGAATTTCCGCTTTCTTCTTTCTTTTAACGCCTTTTTCGGTAGATAATCAAGAACTATAAAATTGTATATTATTTATTAAAACGTTGTTATAAATTTTGTATGAAAAATATACCTACCTGGACTTTAATAAAATTATGTTTATAATCACATTAAAAAATTTGTTTGGTTTAGCAGCAAAACATGTAATTTAATTACATTTTATACATAAATAATAGTAATTTCAATAATAAATAATGTTGTTGTGAGGTGTTATATTACAAAATAATATAAATATGAAAAATAGCACACTTATGAAAATTATAAAAGAAGGTTATTTTTACCGGACATGTCGAAGAGGTTAGTTGAGTTTGATTTCGTCCAGGGTTGGGGTAACCCAAGCGATCGAGCAAGCGCGGCACTGATAAAGCAAAAACCCAAAATATCGAATTTTTCCTTTGTCCAAAACCCTCAACTATCTTCTCAAACGAAGTTATTAAAAT
This sequence comes from Podabrus alpinus, assembly GCA_932274525.1. Classification (NCBI taxonomy): domain Eukaryota; kingdom Metazoa; phylum Arthropoda; class Insecta; order Coleoptera; family Cantharidae; genus Podabrus; species Podabrus alpinus. Next base: position 43,787,601 of record OW026456.1, on the reverse strand, counting down.
CGTTAATAAAATTTACCGCAATTTGGTGTGCAGTAATTCTATCTGACCGTAATCATTTGAGAGTTTTTCCAACGCTGCTGCCAGAATGGGTTGTATAGGTGTGAAACTCACTTCCGAAAATTTTGTTAAATTAAAAAGTTCAAATATTAGATTATGTGCTACACATTGGTGGCAAGCATAATTGATTCTGATGGAAACTGAAAATGGCGTCCGAAATTTGAAAACCTAATCAAATATTTGAAATGCGTTAAAGATAAGTTTTTCAAGTTTGAACTGCGGAATTATTATTTGTTTTAATTTACGCAAACTGTATCGAAACTTTCATTTTTATATCGATATAATTATTTTTCAACTTGTCAAATTAATTTATAATTGACGTTGAAAGTGAAGCAACATTTTCGAAAAAAATTTCGAAGTTTCTTAAAATTTAATTATTTTTGGGTATTAGATTTAACTACTCGTAATCCACCTTGCATAAATTATAAGTAATTGCTGGTCTTGTATTACAAATTGGGGGCGAATTAATTTTAAAAATAAATTTATACTACAAAAAGAGTATAATTAGAATGATTGCAAAAAAGCGCTTACCCTCTTCTAGAAGTTAAAAAGTGTCCCATTAAAAAGATAAATGTGGATTTTTAACAATTCATTATTTTAAGTTCAAATTTTTAGAAACACAAAAATATAAAACTAAAAAAAGTCATAATTCACTTAGTAAAATTTCTTTTTGAAAATGCGCGAGTTAAAATAATGCCGTATTGTGCGAAGTTTGGATCAAAGTTTAATAGCATCCGGGCTCGATAGAGGTTGCGATGCGACTGAGCGTCGTGAGCGTCCCGACGCTATACCATATACGCTGAATAATTATCATAATTAGTAATTCTTCATCATTCAAATAATTGTTTCTATGTTTCGTTTCGTTATTGCTTAATTCCTGGAAAATTTCAATAACGTAACTTTTATAACCAAACTACGACGTCAATATTTTACAACTCCGTGTAATGGTATTTTAGTTTTCCACTAACGTAAACATAATTAAAATCCACCCTACACCTAAAGTCGAAAATTTTCAATAAATTGTGCTTTATATTTTCTTTGCAATTAAGAAATTCCGAAATCCACGTAAGGCAACTATAAATAAATTTTCCATTAATGACATCCCTAAATTGAAAGTTTCACTTTATATAAGTTTCCATGTTAGAAAGTAACCATTCTTTAGAATATTATTAGGCCTTTCAAACAGGAATCAAATACATCAAACATGATGGAAGGCTCAGCACGAATTCGATTGGTTAAGCAAACTTTGCTAAACTGATATTAATAGTTAGTCTTGGGAAACTTTACCATTAAGTGAAAATTTTAAAGCTGACATTTAAAATTTGAACAAAAATATTGTACGATATTGGCAAACTTATTAAAATATTATCATCTTCTCATCGCTTAGTATTTAAAATTGCCTACCGCTTATCAGGAAAATACACCCATTTACAAAGTTTCGTGCATTTCTTTACATTAATAAGATCACGATCGCCAATAAAACTATAAGACGGACAAAAAAGATACCTTAAAAAATTGTTCGTTATTACCTTAAAATTTTAAATAATTGTAATAATTTATATATTATGTAAAATTAGTTCGTTCCATCCTTGTAAACGCTTACCTTAAAACTGCTATTAACACCATTATTTATTTATAATTTCTATTTATTTATTTAGCTTTACATCGTCGAGATATTCAACATCTAATCAAAACAAAAATAAATAGTCATTTAGAAATTACCTGGAATATCTTCCCAAATAATTAATGAAAAACCAGCATACTGCATGGCAAACATCAAACAGAACCAAAATATTGGAAGTCATAATTCTCTCGTTTAAGAACCGACTATTCGAAAGCTGCTATTAATTACAAGCTGAATTAATATCACCCTGAATGATACTGAGGTAGCAATTCAGCAAATTTTTAAATTGTTTTGTAAATCTCCAGATTTAGTGAAAGTTAAGCTGCCTTCCAAATAAAATCCGCTGTGTTATAAATACAATATACCTAATTTATACAAATAAAGTAAAATTCTTAAACATAATGGACTTAAAAATGGTATTTCTATAAAAAAAAAGTTCAGAAATACATTTTTAATTTTAATTTATCATTATTTGTCCCGATTTATCCAGAAATAATTTTTTTTCACAAGCAATGTTAAGAAGGATTAATCACTTGAATGTTTAACACTGCGATTTATCCGCAGGTTTTTTCCGCGTTTTAAATAGCCAACTAATGTTTCTAAATCAAAACCTTTTCATGAAGATACAATTTCTATAAATGATAGCAATCCTATAAATAAACTATAATAATTAATGTTGATAATGAGGTTTTTCTGAGCTATCAATGTTGAATACTTTAAAAAATACAACAAAAGCTTTACTTACTTTTTAACTTTCTTCAATTCTTTGTTATTTTATATTTGCAATTATTTAATTCACATCTTACGAACATTTTTAATAAAATCAAATTTGTCGTTTTTCAATAATTTTTTAATTTTACTGGTAAAATTTTATTTTCAATTATTATTAGTTTATAATTTGATTACTCAGAGCTGATATGAAATTATAATTTCGAAACATTGATGTATGATATCGTTTTCTTTAATTTTTTTAACCAAAATTTCTTTTAGTCCAAATAATTAAAAACCTCTGCCATTTTACTATTCAATTTATCATGTTTCATTCGACATCAGAATTTTTGAGTTGATAATATTTACGCATTGACTATTTTTTTAGCTTACGCAGGGAGGTGAAAATCTCGTATGAGGCACCAACTCGATCGAAGTTGGTAGTATAGAACTGCAGGTCTGCGCCCACCAAACTCAACCCCGTACCACCGAGAATCTCTATTGCACCTCACGACATTACTTCCGGCATTCTTGGTGTTTCTTTACCCTTTTTCATAGGAGAGGTCACTTTCATCGTCGTGCTGTTTTTTTCAAGTACCCTCCGGATCGGTGAGCCATACGCAGACAGTGAAAGTCTTGCTTTTGGGGGCTCCCGGCTAGCAAAATTGTTTTTTCTTAGTCAGAGTGATTCGAAAATTGTGAAATTTGGCAGGCGGATGTAGGAAGCGGCACTGCACGTAACTGTCGAGTTTTGAATTTTTCGGACCGGCGTAATGCCAGAAAAACCAAAACCAAGTGTTTAAAATAACAGTGCACAAGTGGGTGCACAGTTTTTATTGTGCTACAACTAAACGGCTCGGACGAGGATAACAGTATAAGTTTCTACGTAAAAGACTAACAAAGTGTCTTAAGAAAGTAATAAAATTATGAGTGCTAAGTGACTGTGACTCTAAAAGTGCACCGTTTTTGGAAAATTTTGGATCAGTAGGCGCAGTTTACTAACGGTTAACAGTGGCAACTCACAGTGCGACCTAACTAATGCAAAACCGGATCAGCAAAGTTGCCAAATTAAAAATTAAAGTTTATTTATTTGAAAGTTTATAAGTATTTAAACCCCCCTCTGCTTTCTTTGTGCATAACCCAAAATTTGCGTTAACAACTTGCCAACCTAAACACCAATACTAAACTTCTGAATCGCGATAAGTGAAGAAACCGCCATGCTGCCCAGCGGCGAAGAAGAAAAGAGAAACTTAATCAGGGAGTCGAACGAGGCTATAGCAATCTTCACACGCGCTCGAAAAGGCGTCCGCAAGACCGGCCTCAATATGTCTAACGAGCTCGTAAGAGTACGGGCCTTAGCAGAAGTCGCCGCAGAAGGCGCGGCGGAATTCGGTCATAACCTTCAGTAGCTTCTTGTTTCCAAAACCAGGTTTGCTACACTCCCAAGCTAAGAGCAGATGGAAGACCCCTTTAGGGGGCAAGAAGGACAAAACAACGGGCAAGAAGTGCTCCAAATGGAGCAAGAAGAATAATTTAAACGGGAAGTATTGGAGTCCCTGGGTAAACTCAGGGAGAATGATTAGAAGCTCCTCAACAGAGGAGAACTTCGTGCTGCAGAGGAGAGCAACAAGCAGGAGGGCCAAACCACGGAGAGGCCCACCTGACCAACAGAAAGCTCTAACAATTTGCATACACCCAGACCTGGTCATAATCATCGAACTTAGAGAGGTCGGGAGTCAGCATGTATACGTCGAGTTGGTAAAGACGCTCAAGGAAAAGTTGAGCAATGGAGCCACCTCGATCATCAAGGCAATAAGACTTACCCAGACCGGGAACGCTATCCTGGTCTTGGATAAAAAGAACAACATCCCAGACATGCTACTAATATAGGTCAGAGCTGCTGCGACTGCCCTCAAAGTAGTCGGCTACTTTCCTAAAGCGGCCACCAAGGCAATCCTGATTAGGGATTTGGACCCCATAGTCAGCGGAGCTATGCCGACATGCTGTAACGGATAGGCATGTGAAGAAGAAGAAGATACCCCAAGGATTGTGACCGAGGCCCTTAGAGCGATGGAGAACTGGTTGAAGTGGAGGCGGATGCTAGGGAGTTTCCTTCTTTCACTAACAACGAGGACTTTCCCATTCCCATTCAGACACCTCTCGGATTTCTACGCTGGCTTTGTATTTCGCAATTCCGGAGGGTCTCTGTCCACCACGATTAGGGTCAGGTCGTCTGCGAGCCTAATGACTTGTACTTCATCGGGTAGCGGGAGCCGTAGTGACGTCGTAGTGGCACCGAACCTTGGGGGCCTCCGCTTCTTACCACGACTTCTTTCCTTCCGTATCCAGCATCGGGCGTCGATCATGCAGGTATTTGGCGATGAAGTTAAAGGTGTCTGGCTCAATCTGCCGCTTCACGGTTAGAAGATATCTTCTAACCGGCGCAGTTCATAGCATTCCTAATGTCGAGGGTAACCAGTGCGCAGAACTGCCTCGACCTACGTATGCTGCTTCGGGCCTTCTGCACCACATCAGTTATGACTGGCTTTCAGACAGTTCGCCTCTCCTTAAGAGGTCCAACTGAAGGTGGTTGAGGATTACCCCCTCGAGCAGTTTGCTGATGTGATCTAATAGACAGATGGGCCTGTATGAATAGAACTACTTAACCGGCTAAAGTCAGAGGACGGACTGAGTCAAGCTTGCGGTCTAGCGGACGACCCAATGCATCGAATCCAGGACTGTCGGAAAGGTGAAACTGCAAGAATAGATCTAGAAGCCGGACTCGGGGGTCCTACCGGACTGCATACACAAACTTCCGAAGTCCGCGCATGTAGAGTTACTAACGGCTTTCCTGACGCCTGAGCAACCTACCACCTTTAACCGATCTACCGGTACAAACGAAAACTAAAAGTGAAATAGTGAAACTAATGAATAAAATAGTGCAATCATAAATCAAAAATAGAAGTGTGCACAAATAATATAAAGTGAGTGTGGCACAAGCTAACATAAAAAGAAAACTCAAGTGAAGTAGTGAGCTCAAATAAATAAAAAAATTAAAAACAAAGTGTCCAAACTGAAAAAATAAAAGCAATCAGACTAAATAATTTAAGCCTACATGATCAACAAGGACAAGCATAATACTAACCAATGCACAACAAAAATTCTTAGAAAAAACAAAATAAAATAAGTGTTCAAACGTGCCTAAAACTTATGGAATTCCCATGAAAGTTAATGTAAAACTTACTTTAAAGGTAATAACCAAGAACAAACCAGGGAACATGCATCTTCAGCACCAGCCCGCCTCCGCACCCCTACAGCTAAACTTCTAATGTTCCCCTAGCCCATAAATCACACTGCACTGCACCTGCAGACACGCTGGAGCTGGAAATTGTACTAGCAGCAATAATGGGCAACTCAAATGGGCAGATAGGCTCCTACCCAACAAATCCACTAGAATATAACCTGTAAAATAACATTCGATTATCTTGTAAAACTCGCAGGGCAACCATATTGGCCCGCCAACTGAATAAACACCCTACTGGAGCTTTTTTTGGTCTGAAATCATAACTTCAATAAATAACTTCAATAAATTCAAATTCAAACCATAATAATTTTTGTACGGTCAATTTTCCTAAAACTACATAGGTAACCGACCAAAATACGAGAAAAACTATTGCATCGAAAATATGTATTTTCTAATGCCCTTCAATTTAAATTAAAGCCAGTTTTCTATATTTCCAACGGTTCATGAGATATATATAACTACAAAGTAAACAGTGAAAAAGTAGCATTCGCGAGTGTTGATTTTTGGAATGTTATTATTGTTCATAAACGCTAATACATTTTTCTGCCTTGCAACCTCCATCACATTTTACCCATATTTATGAATGCAGCATTTAAGTTCTTTAACTGTAACTTGATTGTGTAATTTGTGCAATGTAAAGTAAAATTGCTAATACCGCAGGTAAATTTCCCTCACATTAAAAAATGTAGTGCAATTTTCAGATGAGATTAGCGTTGACCTTCTTGTTGGGAGACGAGTTCATCGTTTTTCCAACTACCTGCAGGACTAGGGGACACCCACTCTTGATATTAGTTGTTTCTAGATTTCATATTTCGGATAACTTTGACAAGACAAGTAACGGAGCAGAATCTCGTTAATCGGAACATGAAGGTAGATATACTCTAAGGGAAAAAAATCTCATTATACCATTCATGAACGTCAATGGTACACAGATAACGGAAGAAATCTAAAATTATTAAATAAGTACACGATTTTTTTAATATCAGGATTTTCCATTGCCAAAATCTACAATTTGCACAAAACTTGGTTATTACTTTTAGAAGTTGTCGATTACAAATTCGAAGTTCGATTTCAACTAAAATTGATATTCAGATTTTTTTTGTATCGCTGATTATGAAATCCAAAGTTTCTATAAACAAAATGGCATACTCAATTTAGTCTTGTTAATGTTTAAAATATGTATGACTTCTGTCATGTTGTTAGTTAATCATTTGCACAGTTATATTATATTGGTACTAGAATGTAATATAGTGTTGTGACCCGCTTTGATCGAAGAGAAATATAAGAAAGCCAGGTACCAAAGGAAGCACAATTGGGGATGTTTTTGAAGCTATGCTTCTTATCGCACGGGTATCGCACGGGTTTGCATGGGCAGTTAACTGAAAAAAATCGTTCTTCATACAAATTCGTCACACAAATTTCGACCATCGCTTTCAAATTTCGAACTTCTTTCAAACACCATAACTCCGGAACCGAGAGGGCTAGGACCCTGGGAATGGTGGCTATGGATGGGGGGTGGAGGTGTTAACCGCCCCCCGACCCCACGCCGCCTCAAACGCCGTCTCCAACCGGTTTTTAGGGAAAATAGTTTTTTGACAAAACTAAAAAAATATAAACATTTCCCCCCCTCCCCCCTTTTCGTGGGTCGGCAAAAAACGTCGAAAAAATTTTAAAAATTCTTCACAGAAAGGCCGAAGGCTGAACAACTATGGCCTTCACGGATCTATTATGGTGCTCCCCCTGTGAGGCCGAAGGCCGAACAACTATGGCTTTCACGGATCTATTATGGTCCTCCCCCTGTGAGACCGAAGGCCGAACAACTATGGCCTTCACGGATCTATTATGGTCCGCCCTGTGTGGCCGAAGGCCGAACAACTATGGCCTTCACGGATCTATTATGGTTTGCTCTGTGCGTAAGAAGTATAGCTTCTGTGGATGGTCCGACGACCGCTCTCATTTTAAGTTATAATAGTTAATGTTTTATGATAAATTGTAATTTTTAAGATAGCCTTGGCCATAATACTGGGGCACCCTAATAAAAGTGTAATATTTTACTAAAGCAAGAAAATATAAAGAAAATACCGATCAAAGTTTATTAAAATATTTATTCAACATTATTTTTTAATATTTTGTGGGTTCTCCATTGGCTTTAATCACAGCTGCAACCCTTCTTGGCATACTGTCGACAGGGGCGGATCTAGGGGGGGCACAGGGGGCACGTGCGCCCCCCCAAGGATTTTTTTTATATCGTTTTAATTATTGTTACTACAGATACGTTACTGCAACTAACTACATCTCCAAACAAATGCATTAGGCCAACGATCTAGGGTCAGTCGGCCGCAGGCTGCCTTCCCCCGCTGATGTGACGTATCCAAGGTTTGATGCTTTGAAAGGGGAATTGAGTATTTGGAAGCACATGTGGGGTTCAAGTTCAGAGAGTTTTCCTAAACACCCAGCTCAAGCCATTAAATATTCATCAGACCTCCCTAACATAACAGTGTTGCTCCAACTTATTTGTACCCTACCCGTGACCAGTAGTACTGCTGAGCGGTCTTTTTCAACGCTCCGCAGACTAAAGACCTACTTAAGGTCTACCATGACAGAAGACCGACTTAATGGGCTCGCAAGTTTGCACATCCACCAAGAAATTGCTTCCAAGTTAGATGCAGATGAAGTTTTGAAACTGTTTGCAAGAAAGCACAAGCGGAAGTTGTCATTTTCAATTAATTGATCATTTAAGAGTATAATAGTGTTACTCCTTTCTTTTCTGTGTATTTGTTGGTTTTAACAATAGTCTAAGCCTAAGCCCTGTATATAGCCTATCTAATTACTTTGATATTTAAATAAACAACTACAAACTAATACTAAAACTCCTTTTCTTTATTTACATATAAAAAGCAAATACCTATAAAAGAGTTTTAGTTGGCACTAGTTTTAATTTTGAGGTAAACCTTAAAATTATTATAAAAATCACCGTTTTTAGGGGGAGGGGGAATTTTGAATTTCTCAAACAAAACTATGATAAAACTGTGTTTTCAGAGACTATATTTTTAAAAATTTTCCCGGACCGCCCTTTTCCCTGGGGGGTATGGAATACCCCCCAGACCCCCCGTTAGTGCCCCCCCAAACCTAAATCCTGGATCCGCCCCTGACTGTCGACTAATGATTTGCAGTTAGAAGGCGACAATTTACTCCATTCCATCTGCAATTTTTCCCTCAAGTCTGATTTGGATTTACAATCATGTTGTCCTACATTTTTCTTGAGAACAAACCATAAATGTTCTATGGGATTTAAGTCGGGCGACTGTGCAGGCCAATCTAACACATTCACCCCCTTTGACTCAAACCACCGCCTGCTCTCTCGCGAGGTATGGCAAGGAGCATTGTCCTGCTGAAATATTATGTCCTGGGGATCCTTGTTAGGAAATATTTCATTGTAGGATTCGATTAGATTGGTCTCTAACATTGTCGTATATGTAGAACTATTCATTCTACCCTCGCACACGAACATCTTTCCTACCTCTGCTGATCCCATGCACGCCCAAATCATGACCCCCCCTCCGCCATGTTTAACCGTAGGTACGATGCAGTCTGGATGGTATTCTTGCCTGGTCTACGACGTACGTACACAGCCCCAGGGGCGGAGCCGGACAAATGGACGCGGCCGAAAGGCCGCGACCGAAAGGACGCGAGCGTTTGGACGCAGACCCAAAAGGACGCAGACCCAAAAGGACGCAGACCCAAAAGGACGCAGACCCAAAAGGACGCAGACCCAAAAGGATGCAGACCCAAAAGGACGCGGCCCATAAAGACGCAGACCCAAAAAGACGCCAAGATTCGACATAAAATGGGGGAAAGGTTATATTCACGATCTTCGTCACGTAAAGTTAAATCTTCACGTAAAGTTAAATCTTCCGCAAAGAGGTGAATCTTCCGCGAAGAGGTGGATCTGCGGTTAGGTTAGTGTTAGTTTTTGATATTTCTTTAGAAAACTAATTAAAAACAAATAAATCTTCACGTAAAGTTAAATCTTCAGGTAAAGTTAAATCTTCCGCAAAGAGGTGGATCTTCCGCGAAGAGGTGGATCTGCCGTTAGGTTAGTGTTAGTTTTTGATATTTCTTAAGAAAACTAATTAAAAACAAATAAATCTTCACGTAAAGTTAAATCTTCCGCAAAGAGGTGGATCTGCGGTTAGGTTAGTGTTAGTTTTTGATATTTCTTTAGAAAACTAATTAAAAACAAATAAATCTTCACGTAAAGTTAAATCTTCAGGTAAAGTTAAATCTTCCGCAAAGAGGTGGATCTTCCGCGAAGAGGTGGATCTGCCGTTAGGTTAGTGTTAGTTTTTGATATTTCTTAAGAAAACTAATTAAAAACAAATAAATCTTCACGTAAAGTTAAATCTTCCGCAAATCTTCCGCGAAGAGGTGGATCTGCGGTTAGGTTAGTGTTAGTTTTTGATATTTTTTTAGAAAACTAATTAAAAACAAATAAATCTTCACGTAAAGTTAAATCTTCAGGTAAAGTTAAATCTTCCGCAAAGAGGTGGATCTGCCGAAAATATTGGTATATAATCAGTATAAAATGTCAAAATAATTTTTTGCGTCTATATGGTCGCGTCTTTTTGGGTCTGCGCCTATATGGCCGCGTCTTTTTTGGGCTCGCGTCTTTTTGGGTCTGCGTCTTTATGGCCCGCGTCCTTTTGGGTCTGCGTTCTTTTGGGTCTGCGTTCTTTTGGGTCTGCGTCCTTTTGGGTCTGCGTCCTTTTGGGTCTGCGTCCAAACGCTCGCGTCATTTCGGTCGCGTCCTTTCGGCCGCGTCCATTTGTCCTAGACCCGCCCCAGGGGTGCCGAAAACCTATGTAAAAAAAATAAATAATAATAAAGTCAAAATCAATTATTTTTTTAAAATTAGTTTAAAGTTAAATTTTTATCATTGAATTTGCAAAATAAAGGGTTGATTTAACTTACCTCAAAGTTTGATTCATCGGACCAAACTACTCGCTCCCAATCCGCAGTGGTCCAATTGCGGTGTTCACGAGACCACTCCAGTCGCTTTTTTATATTTTTTTCCGAAAGCCATGGCTTACGCCTAGCTTTACAACCCCTCAGGCCTGCTTCTGTAAGCCGTCTTCTAGCTGTTCGTGCCGAAATCGATAGCCCATCGTCTTCACGCATTTGATTAGCGAGCGCTTTCGACGTCATTTTGCGATTTCGAGTACTCACGCGTCGCAACATCCGATCTTCAGAGGGGGTTGTTATGCGTTTTCTACCACTTCTTGTTCTGGATTTGAACGAATTTAGTTCCTCGCATCTTTTTATGGTATTTTGAACCGCATGCCGTGAACATTTTAGTTGCTTACTAATAGCAGTTTGGTTTACGCCTTGAGAATGTAAGAGCATTATCTGTGCCCTTTTGCTTTCACTTAAATCACTATGTTTTGGCATATTAAATTATTTATATGCCTTAGAAATAATCTTAAAATAATTTGAACACAAATGTAGAGCACAAAATTCGAAACTAACTGAATGACCGCTTTCTTTAAACTAACAATTTTATACATTTTTCAAAGTTTTAAATTTTATGGCCCCCAAAATATAATAATGGACAAAAATTTCTTTGTACTATAATCCCAATACCATTTCGGACCATTTCGGACTACCTGCTAACAATAGACCGCTTAAATATTGCACTGAAAAGGAATTTACCGCTATGTTAAAGGGTGCCCCAGTAATTTGGCCAAGGCGTATGTAATTTCTAAGTTGGTGTTTCATCCAAATGCTTAAAAAATTATGCGTAGTCCGGAAGACGCGCAAGTAACAACGATAAAAAATAGGGATACCCAAAAACAAATCAAGAGAAAAAAACGTAATAACAAAAAATAATAAATAATGGACGACCAGTTATTATTTTGAGAGCGTACCAAACGGACGTGTCCACATTCATTTTCCAAAAATAAAATATTGCGAGTTGAATTAATCAACAAGAGTTCGGTGTGCGAATTATCATCGACGATCAAGATAACTATTGATTATCTGATAGGGGCAGATAGATTTTTGGACAGCGAGTGAGTAGAAGATTTCGCAAAGACGAAGTTTCGCACAAAGCTGTTCGCACGGACTAAGGTTCCGTGTTTTCCTACGGGGAAAGATTTGGAGAAGCATTTGGACTGGAACTGTCTCATGTAAGGGACATAGACATTGCAGATTACAATTTGGACCAGGCGATATTAAATAAAGAAGATAAGTGAATGTGCGTCTGTTGTTGTGCTATTCGCCCAGCCGCGTTACCATCATAGATAAGGTTTGGATTAATTTTAGGATAGTTCTAAGTTTGTTCATTTGATTAATTGAGTTCTGCGTTTATTTTTCATTCATGTGTTTAGTATCCCTAATAAATCTGTTAGCTGAACCGATTGTGTTTCTTTTGAGCTGCTGCTATTAGCAAATTGTACAGTGAGGCAACGAAGATAAAGATACCCTGAGATATGAAAATAAGGTAAGTGCTCAAGGTTTGTTGTACTAACGAAAATAAAAGAGGTACAAATAGGTACAAACAAGGTACAAACGATTGAAACTATTTTGGATCCGAAATTCGAAATGGGGGAGGCTAGCATTTCGCCAGCCCCCCCCCCCCAACGAATTTTTGAAATATCTCAAAAACGAAAGAGGTACAAACGAAAATAAAGGAGGTACAAACGAGGTACAAACGATTTACACTATTTTGGATCCGAAATTCGAAAGGGGGGGGGGGGGGGGGCTGGCGAAATGCACCTATTTTTTCCCACTGTGCACCGACCTAATATTTATGTTGTTGAGCTAAACAGGTATTCAGCAGGTTGATTTTAAAACTTTAATAATTTGTAAACTCATTCATACACCATTTATTTATAAATCAAACATTTAATATTCTGCGGTTTAAAATTGTATGTAGTTATATTTATTTCGCTTTTGTAAATATTTTTTGTCATTCTAATAAAATGACCGAAACGTCGAACCCTGAAAAATTATAAAATTTTTGAAAGCCTACGAAGAAGGTCTTTCTTTGTGGCAAGAAATTGTTCATTAACAGGAATATACTAAATATGGTTTAAATTATAACAAACTTTTTTTTTCTTTTACTGAACCTCGATATTATTATTTCCACGCTGCCCTCCACGCCCCTACTTTTTTTGGGCGAAACGCGATTCTAATTTGGAAGGTATAGTGTATTTCAAATTAATTGGAATTAAAAAAAGTCTAGCATCAAATTACGTTGTTATAAAAACATACAAACTATGCAAGGAAAAACAATATAAGAGATAAGATTATCGCGCCAACGAAAGCCCGCATTTCATACTCCACGTGGAGTAGTGTAGTTCTAATTGGTTAATATTTATAATAAGGACTTATTATTGGATAATATTTCTATTACGAAAATTCTCTTTGCGACTCCACGTGGACGCGTGTACCAGGTGTACAGTAAGTTTGTATGTTTTTATAACAACGTAATTTGATGCTAGACTTTTTTTAATTCCAATTAATTTGAAATACACTATACATACCGTAATACCGTATTGATTACAACGCTGATATGTATATATGTACGTATACTAAGTATTAGCTTTACATTATTTGAACAGCTAAAATTGTGAAAGTCTAATTATGTTAATAAGGAAGTTGGAAAATATTTAGTTTGTTTGAAAACGATTATAAAAGCCTTTCTCAGCAAATCGACAATTTTTATTGAAATAAACTTGCAGAAGTTTTCACTAGACAGCATTTTTATTCACATGACTTCCGAGGAAACCCAACAAATTATAACAATTTACAACAGTCTGGAAAGAGAAACTTCCGATTCTATCCGGAAGTTTCGATCGTTCGATTTGATTTGGATTGTAATTTTAACTTGAAATTTCACAACTTCTTGCACTTTTCGTTTCTCTAAAAATCGGAAATAGTTGATGAAAATAAAACTAGATTTTTAAAATCTTCATGAAAAAGTCTTAAAAGCACAGAGAAATGACTGTATAAAGCGGTAATAATAATAAAAATTTTCCAGGTAAATCATGTTCACTGCCATAAGCCTACGGCTGAATCATATTAGCGGTCGAAGATTCTTGTGGAATACGGAAATATCGTAAAAAAAAACAAAAATTGCAATGCGGGTTTTGTTAAAAAAAATAAACAGAATAAAAATCAAAATATTGATTTTACGCACAATGAAATCTACAATGCAATAAAAAATATCAATAACTCTGAACTTTTTTTTTGCCTATTACAAGATCTTAAGTAATCAATTTTATTCTTTTGATTGAAATTTCCTTTGATCTTAAAGGCATTCTGAAGTAATTTTTTTATGAAAATTTCTGATGAAATTGGAAAATTTTGTCTGCAATAAATTCAAATTTAATCAATTAGTTGTAGAAAAATAAACAAGGTAAATTTGTTTAGGTAAAAATTACTTAAAGAATATGGAATGTAATTTATTGAAAATTATATTTAATCAACTTATTTAAAGTTAATGTATTTATGTAGTCTACTATATTCTTGACTTGTCATTTTTTGGAACCACATCTAGCATATAAAGTTAGAACTTACAAGAGAAACTTGACATAAAGGTTTTCAATGTTACTCCACAGGAATTACTTACTATGGTTTTTGGTTTTGACTATAAAACATCGCCATTAGCTCATTATTAGGTACCTTACACGATCAATAATACTGTCGTTACTGTACTTTATAACGAACCATCGTTACTTAATTATTACTCTTTCACTTTTCACACCTTCCATCCTCATTATTAGTGTCATTAGTTTACTTTAGTATCAGTTCAGCTAACGGTAATAATGGTGCTAATGTTGTGCAGTAATGACTATTTTATTGATCGCGTAAGGTACCTAGTATAGGTGTGCAGTATGAGGATTTTCCTATCAAATTTTCAAAATTTATGTTTTAATTGATTTTTTCAAAACCAAGTTTTTCGCGAAGACGAATTTGAGATTTAGAAATTATGGTATGGTGACTGTAATCACCAATAAAAGACATTCATTGTTACGCACAAGCTTTTATTAAAAGAGTTGTCAGTTCAACTCACATTGTAACATTGTAACCTCACCTTATATACTCGTATTTACGTTACGAACGAGTTTCGTTACGTTACGAGAAAGGCATTCTATAACTCGTGATTTTAGATACCGATGGTTAATTTTTTTTTTTTTTATTTCAATTACTTTTACAATCTGTCTATACAAAATAAACAATGAGTAAATGATTTGACAATAAGTTGAATCGGTCAATGCAGAAAGTGAATATGTCCATTGGCAGTTGTTTTGAGTAAATCACAAAAAACTGTTTGCGACATATTGAGTTTCTGCACTATATGTTTATTTCAGGCCTGATTTTCAACTTAGGGAATGCACGGATATATTTTATTTCTATACCAATCACTAGAACTACCTCTAATTAATACGATCACATGTCAAACTCAAAACCGGCAAAATGTGGACATATTCACTTTCTGCATTGACCGATTCAGTTACGGTCATTTAGAAAATTTTCCATTGAAAATTCATTTTTAATAATAATATTTACAGTTAAATGTTACAGAATAAACGTTCATTAGGAAAACCGTGTAGAAAGATCAGTTGTTTTGAACCGATTCAATCGTCTTATTTCGTGTGTGTTGTCCAGTAATGCATTGGCCAGTTCATTAGGATGGCTTTCCAATCTATTCCTGTAGTTCATGTGGTACTTGTGGATTTCTTCCCGAATTGAATTTATGCACAAGTCGTGTTGTATGACATAGTTGGGCACATACCATGGTGCATTTGCGATTGCTCTAAGTACCTTATTTTGAAATCTCTGCAATATTTCGATATTGGATAAACTTGCAGTCCCCCAGAGTTGGATGCCGTATGTCCATATGGGTTTCAGAATGGCTTTATATGTCAGAATCTTGTTTTCCAGAGATAGCTGTGACGTTTTTCCGATCAGCCAATACATTTGTCTAAATTTTATACCAAGCTGTTTGCGCTTATTGAATATGTGCTTCTGCCATGTGAGTCTTCTATCAAGATTCATTCCAAGGTATTTTGCATTTTCGGCATGTAGTAAGAAACAGTTGTTTAATTTTACTGGCGGACATGAGTCTCTTCGCATTGTAAAAGTGACATGTGTTGATTTCGTTTCATTGGCTTTCATTCTCCATTTCTGAAGCCAAACTTGGATTTTGTCAAGGTTATTTTGTAAGTTTTTCGAAGCAAGTACAGGGTTGATATGGGATGCTAGTATTGCCGTGTCATCAGCAAAAGTAGCCACTGTTGTAAGTGCCGTAGTCGGAATGTCGGCTGTGTACAGTATGTAGAGTACCGGTGTAACGTCCTTTTGTTACATTGAATTTTGCGTTGGCAAAATCTTTTTTTTGTCAACAAATTTTAGTTTCATTTCAAATAAATTTCAGTTTTCGACGTCAAATTAAATTTTATCAACAGTTTTCACTATTCATTCGATTTTAAATCAATATTTGGCATTTCGACGCCTGAACCGATGCAACCCAAATCACTACCAATTTCATTTTACAATATTCATACGTCTACGCATGAGTGAACGATCATCGAGGAGTTGACACCATGGCTTGATAGACGCAGGTCGCAAATTTTTGCGGTCCTACTTTTAATTAATTTTTCATCAATTTAATGTGTTTTTCAACAACCGAATTTATTTTACGACGATGTCATTTAACGTAGTGCACAGTGTGGTGATTTTCTTTGCAACACCTTACGACCAATGCGATCGATAATCGATTTTTATGGATCGCAAATTTTTCGATTACGCTATCCACATGGTAACATGGCTGCCCGACTTGAGCTGGTACAAACGGCAAAAGATGGCCGACTATCCGAACGAGGAATTTTTGTTCAATGCTTTTAACCTCGCCCGGACAGGCAAAACTAGAGGATTGTTTTATCAATCCCAAAGGACAGTCCGACGTCCAACAGTTGACGAATTGGAACATGGCGGAACGTTTTCATCGAAGTTTTTGACGTTCGACTTTTCGGTGGTTTTTTTGAATATGGGAGTTTATGAAGACACCGCGTAGCGTTTTCATCGAAACTTCAAACGTTCAACTTTTCAATCGTTTTTTTCGAATATGGGAATTAATGAGGACGCCGTTCAAAGTTTCAATCGTTCAACTTTTCAACAGATGGTCGTATGGAAAGCAAATTTCAAACAACACCTTTTTTATTTTTAAAACAACAGCTATTCTTTAAATAATTTAATTAACAATTTTTACATGTGTTACCTTTCTTTGAAATTGTTTTAGCTCAATTTAATTAGCAGGATTTTTGCTAATGGTAAATGAATCGTAGACATTGTAACAACACGTTTTGCATCCACGACACCTTTCCAACAGGTATATAAAAAAGGTGACTAGCTCAAAGTCGCGAAGGGGTGGGTGGTGAAAGGAATAAAAAGGGTCGTGTGACAGCACGTCGCGAAGCGTGTGTTTCCAATCGACGACCGGGCAATCCTCGATCGCGATTCCAAAAATGGTCAAAATCGGTGTGAATAATTTACACGGGGGGGGGGGAGGTAAGTCTAAATCGGTGGGGCTAATATACACGAGGGAGTTTAAATGGGCGCCACGCGTACGAAGACCTGAATCTTTTTGAAGGGGACTGGTTATCACTCCTTCTAAGCTGGTACGCGACAACTTGATGATCTTACTGCGAATTCTCACTCCGGAAAAGCCTCGTTCAATGACCTTACCTTTACAGGAGGCGAACTTTCCGTTGGTGAAAATAGCTAAATAAACACTAACACAATAATAATAAAACACACAGTTGGGAAATAACAAAAATGTAATGAATAAAATAATATCGGAAGGGGGGAGTTGACAAAATTTATACAAGATACTATCAAATTTACATGTATCGTAATATAAAAATAAATATATACAATTGACGGAACCTTTCAATGTGGTTCCCGTTGCAAAATTAATATTCGTAAAATGAATATTGATACAAGAACAAGAGCTGTCAATTTGCAAAGTATGACCAAGAAAGTTCATACGTAAAAGGGGTGTGTATTGAATACTACACTCCACAAAAATGGTTACTTAAGTGCAACTCGATAACAACTAAAATTATGACTCACAAAGTTGATAATGAAAATTAATCAATACAATTGATTACCAAAATTCCCAACAACGGGGAAAACAAACTTTAGCTGCAATGCTAAAACTAAAATATTACGTTAAATTGCTGGTTAAAATATGAACGCCCGAATGGCGTAGTAAAAATTACGTTAATAATAGACACTAACATTAGTTAACAACAAAAGATGTACAAAAGGTTGCGATCGGCTTCAAGGGTTTTGAATTGAAAATTCATAAACCTAACCTGTGGCCAAGGTGACCACTTAACATCACAAATCTTAAAAATATATAAAGGTTTCTTACTTAGTTTGGTTGTTGGTGCTCGACCTTTAGATAAGGTCGCTGGCTGGTCTTCCAAGAGTGAGAATCGTCCTCGGAATGCGGAATGGAGCTGAATACAATGTCTTAAACCATACCAGGAAGTCGGTGCGATAACCAGCATCCAAAACCTCTTCAAATCGAAAGGTGGTGGTGGAGAAATGACAGGGTGGTTTATGCACTCCGTTTCGCGATAAACAGGGGATTCCGTTCGAAATAAATCACTAAAATAATTATCCGCGAAGCTACAATTATTTAGAGTCGGCACTGCATGAAGATGATAACGTAAATGTGGTTAACGATAAAAAAAACTACTGGAATGCAAAAATGTGTTCGCAATGCAACATCTGTTTTATGATAGACCGATAAAAACGCAACGTAGTTGCAGGTGCAGTTTCACGGATGAAGTTCGGTGAATACGCTCGAATTATGTTAAAGCTGCAAATAGTGCGTAAATAAAGTTCGATAATTTAATTGAAATACACTCGATATTATTTGAAAGTTATAAACAATTCGTGGTAAATGTTCGATAATTGATTCGAAAGCACTCGATATTAATTGAAAGTTATAAACAATTTGTGGTAAATGTTCGATAATTTAATTGAAATACACTCGATATTATTTGAAAGTTATAAACAAATCGTGGTAAATGTTCGATAATTGATTCGAAAGCACTCGATATTAATTGAAAGTTATAAACAATTCGTGGTAAATGTTCGATAATTTAATTGAAATACACTCGATATTATTTGAAAGTTATAAACAATTCGTGGTAAATGTTCGATAATTGATTCGAAAGCACTCGATATTAATTGAAAGTTATAAACAATTCGTGGTAAATGTTCGATAATTTATTCGAAAGCACTCGATATTAATTGAAAGTTATAAACAATTCGTGGTAAATGTTCGATAATTTAATTGAAATACACTCGATATTATTTGAAAGTTATAAACAATTCGTGGTAAATGTTCGATAATTGATTCGAAAGCACTCGATATTAATTGAAAGTTATAAACAATTCGTGGTAAATGTTCGATAATTTAATCGAAAGCACTCGATATTAATTGAAAGTTATAAACAATTCGTGGTAAATGTTCGATAATTTAATTGAAATACACTCGATATTATTTGAAAGTTATAAACAATTCGTGGTAAATGTTCGATAATTGATTCGAAAGCACTCGATATTAATTGAAAGTTATAAACAATTCGTGGTAAATGTTCGATAATTTAATCGGTATAATATTAAAGGTGAATAAATGCGTAATAAATGTTCGATAATACCTATGTTTGGAGACACAATGTTTAAACACAATTGAATTTTATTGATTTAAAAACAAACTCGATAAATGTCGAGATGCCACAATTCACTTCCGCTGGGTAGCGATAAACTTAGTGCAAAAACGATACTAGGATCTTTTTGATTGATCTGATCTTGGATCTGATGATCTCTGATCTCATGATCTCTCTAAAAATGCACACGGGAGCTACTTTTATATCTTTTCCCATTCCAAAATTTCGTCGCGGGGAGAATTATTCCCACTTACTGCTTGATTTAGGCCCTTTTAATTGGGCCTCATTAGTTGGAAAGTAGGGACATGCATCCTGATTGGATGTTCAACGAAGTGTGAAGACACACTTTTGTCTCTATTTATATCGAAAGTGTCGGGGATATTTTAGCACACGTGCCTTGAATAACAATTTTTTTGTTCCTGTCTGGACTCGAGAAAGGTAAGTTTTTGTATGGTTTTTATTCGCTTTCAATATTGTGAAATTCGTATACCTCCCATGTTAAATGATAGAACAGTTGTTTGCCTGTCGGCACATGTTGAAGATAACAAAACAAAAGGCATTCATTCACACGGTTTGAATACCACACGTGTCCTGTTTTTGTATTGACAGCAGGCACGAGCTTATGGATCTCAATAAAAGTGTCCATCAGTCTTATATAAAGTTATAGTAAAGTATCTGCACGAATTAACGTGCGGTTTGAACTACTATGGAACGATGACTTTATTGTTGACGATGTAAATAAATGGTGTATGCTACGTCAGCTTGTGTGAATATCTTTCATTCACCGCTGGGTTCGATATACGTATATAAGAATAATTTAAGAATACTTTCTTTCTTGCAAAATTATTACAATTACTAATGCATTTGCAAAACATAAATTTGTCCGTTAGTTTATGTTTCAATCTTTTGGTTCTATGCTCCGACCTAAAAATGTCTTTTCAAAGAATATTTGACTTGTAACTTTTATCGGAACGATTCGAAAGCGTTGAAAACGGGCGTGGTAATTATCAATAAACTACTCGGTCGTTTAGAAATTTTTGGCTATAAGTTTTAACCCGTTATAATAACAAAATTTAAAGGTGCGCTCGACGCGCGCAATCAGGTGACAACATGTCGCAGATCCAACCTTTTTAATTTTAAACTTGACAACATGAAAATTGTAGGTATTCTAAAGGTGCAAATCCACAATGAGAATAACTCATGAAATTTTTGTCTCATGAAATAAAAATGTCATGAAAAATGTAATTTCATTGTGGAAACAGACCTGAGATACGTGATATACTATATATATATAGATATATTTGTGAATCAACGTTCAGACCCCAAATTCACATATATATCGACGTTGTGGCACCTATATTTACGTTGTGGCACCACCTAATGGTGCCACAACGTTTTATCGTTATATTTGGGTTCTGTACGGGCCCCAAAACCTAAATACGAAGTTTGAAGGTGGGGTCAGAGCGACCACATACACCGTAAATCTTGCTGTTTAGTTCACTCATATAAATTCATACAAGTTAAGAGGGCGCTCGTGTAGTTTATATATTACCTAGTTGATGTCGAAGCGCTTTTAGGCACCAGATCATTTATGTCAGCGTAAGTTGCCGTTTAGACACGCTCAGTGTTGTTCTTTTTATTAATTATTTCTATCCATGCTTATAAAATCATAAAAGTACAGAGGGCGCTCTTCTAATTTTTATATGAATAATTTTGTAGGTGTTTCAGCGCGTTAAGGCACCTTAAATGTTTATGCAATACTTTGACGTTTAAGCGCGTCAGTTCGCGTTTTTCTTTAATTTGTAATAGTATTAAAAGTAATTTGTCCTAGTTATTCTACTTTTTAGATGACATTGTAATATTTAACACTTAATTAAAAAATTACCCAAACAAAAATAATGGAAAACAAAAATACTAATACAGTGAAAACTCTCTAAATCGAACTCTCTTTAATTCAAAACATTCTCTAAATAGAATTTTTTATTTGGCACGTCCAACTAAATAAGGTTTGATTCTTACTCTCTAATTCGAACTCCCCCTAATTCGAACAAATTTTAAGACATTATGAGAATTCGATTTAGAGAGTTTTGACTGTACAATAATTATTTTATTGCATTTATGTATTTTATTTCATACTTCAGAAGAAATATTTAAAGTCACACTAAAAATAAGACAAAAAAGGCTAAATACTCGTAAACACAAAAATTTAGTATAAGCACAAAAATGCGTAAAAAAATTAGATTTGGATTGGTCAAATTAACACATTTTTCATAAATCGTAGGACATTTAAAGAAAATTTCAGATATTTTTTTAAACAAAAATGTAACCCCTAAATTTTCTACATGAGGCTTAAATCGGAAATATTTCTGAAAAAAGTTTGTTCCAACCACGATACGTTCCAACTAAAATGTACTCTGAGTAAGGTACGTTGAGAATAACGTTCTAAAGAAAATTAATGTTCTTTTGCTATTGCTTGGGGAACTTACTTTTTATCAAATATATTTTAATTCCTAGTGCTACTTTTAAACTAGTACTAATACTAAGTAAATTCAAATTGATGCAACTTGCATAAAATTAATTGCAGCCACAATCAGGACCGTTCCTAGGGGGTATTTCGCTTGCGTGCAAGAAATTTTTCCGCCGTTTATGCTGGTGAATTGATTATAGGTACCTACTTACGTATTACAAAGATTTAAATAAAAAGCAAATAAAGTAAAATTCCATTTTTAAGTGTAGATAAGTTCGCTAAATCAAAATTACCTACACTTAATAAGTACTTGTAGAAATGAAAATAAACAATAAACTCTAAAATTTAACAAATTTTCCTGTGTCTAAAAAAATTCGTATATCTCTCCAAAATGCTGCCCCTTATTTTTACACTGTGTACCCGGTAGGAACGGCCCTGGCCGAGAATTCTCAATAACTTGGATTTAAATTTTTAGCAAATTCGATCTTATGCATAATTTCGTACAAGAAAAATCTGGCTCCATTTCCCCGGCACCCCCACCAAAAAATTTTCAAATCGGACTTGGTGGAATCGTTTGTACTACGTTTGTATCGGTTTGTACCGCAAAAATTTTCGTTTGTACCATCAAGACAAAAAAGTTACAGCACTTTCAAAGTGGGGGTGCCAGGGAAATGCCAGCACCCCCACCTCAAAATATTCAAATCGGACTTGGTGGTATCGTTTGTACTACGTTTGTATCGGTTTGTACCGCAAAAATTTTCGTTTGTACCATCAAGACAAAAAAGTTACAGCACTTTCAAAGTGGGGGTGCCAGGGAAATGCCAGCACCCCCACCTCAAAATATTCAAATCGGACTTGGTGGAATCGTTTGTACTACGTTTGTATCGGTTTGTACCGCAAAAATTTTCGTTTGTACCATCAAGACAAAAAAGTTACAGCACTTTCAAAGTGGGGGTGCCAGAGGCTCCATTTCCCCGGCACCCCCACCACAAAATATTCAAATCGGACTTGGTGGAATCGTTTGTACTTCGTTTGTATCGGTTTGTACCGCAAAAATTTTCGTTTGTATCATCAAGACAAAAAAGTTACAGCACTTTCAAGGGGAGCCAGGGAAATGCCAGCACCTCCACCTCAAAATATTGAAATCGGACTTGGTGGAATCGTTTGTACTTCGTTTGTATCGGTTTGTACCACAAAAATTTTCGTTTGTATCATCAAGACAAAGTTGAAAAGCTGAAAGCAAGCTAAGTAGAAAAGTTCTAGACCAACGCGCATACGCCGCTTTTACAGGGGTGGCTTGAGTACATAATAAAAAACTTTTTCCCCCCTCTATTAAGGAAAATAATTATGGATATTAATATTATTATTATAATAAATAATAATGTGCAATCTATATTAAAGAAAAGTTTTTACGAAGTTATGAGTATTTCCAATTTTAGAGAACTCCGAGCAAGTTACGCTTGGTTACATTGCATTCGGCAGAAAAGATGAACAAGAGTTATTTTAAGTAAATAATTTTATTATATTAATATAAAAGAAAACAAACTAAATAATTAATAAAATGTACAATTATTAATATATTAAATAGTATAAATAAAAAATTGACAATTAGTTGCTACTATTGATTGTCTCACTATCTTGGACCGATCTTGTAGGTCGTCATAACGTTCCCATTTTCCAGAACTGTTACGCCAACAGTAACAGCTCACAGTAATATTTCGTGTGGAGAGGCTACTAAAACTATAATTCTTTCTATACAGAACGAAAGAGAACGTTTGGAATTTTTGAACAATGTGCGAAAGCATTATATTGCCGCTATGCAAAATTTTTTTAAAT
Organism: Podabrus alpinus; assembly: GCA_932274525.1. Classification (NCBI taxonomy): domain Eukaryota; kingdom Metazoa; phylum Arthropoda; class Insecta; order Coleoptera; family Cantharidae; genus Podabrus; species Podabrus alpinus. The sequence continues at coordinate 43,763,854 of OW026456.1, read as the reverse complement.
CTTCTGCTTTTAAACCCAATTGCATTTTAAAATATTTTCGTGTCTTTAATCCCGCTAATATTAAGAATGATGAAAGCATTTCTGATGTCATGAAGATTTCCAAGAAATTGTCTAAATTTATTAATGCAGATCAATTAATTGACGAATTTAAAATGTTACAATTACTAGAAACAATTGATACTACTAATAATTATGTAATCAGAATTGATACATTTTGGAGCAAAAACTTTTCAATATTCAGAACTCCAATAACTCCAAAAAAATATGGTGAAATTTCAAGACTTGACACCTACATTACCCAGAGAGAGTCTTAGACTGAGCTACAAGAAAGGAACAAAGGTGTGAACTCTCTGTTTAATTTTAGCACGCTAATTAACCGAAATTTCTTTTAAATATTTTTCATCCAATCCGGATGTGGCGCCCAACAAAATTAAGACGTGTCTGAAATTTAAATAAGGGAGGTCATAGCAGTATGATCAGATAAATTTTCTTATATATAGGTTATCGCCCTTTGAGTATAAAAGTAACAGTTACGGTAATTTATATCGTGTTAGTACAAGCATATTATTATCAAAATGGCATATTATGGCATATATTATTATCAAAAAACGGTAGCATTATTAATTTGTGCTAAAATTACAGATTCCACAATAGACCTAGATTTATTCCAAATAATTAAACAAAATATGAAAAAAGTAGTAATTAAACAAAACTCACCAATAGCGATTATCACCTTTATTTTCGTCAGAATTTCAATTACAGCAGATTATAGTCACTAATACTTTTGTTGTCTTCTTGCGTCTTGGGCCATTGGGATATAGTGCCTTATTACATTAAGTACAGGTAATAGCCTTATTAAGTTGGTAGCAGTAATCCTGTTAATCTCATTAAGAGTGTTCAAGAAATGTGTTAATACCTGCCGTGCAGGGACGGCTCCATATTTACTTAAATTTATTTTCATTCGCAAACCGTCGATAAATTCCGCTGTAGACATTACTGTACTTTTTTCTGAGATTGACATTGGATAGAGATATATTATGGCGACAGATAGAGGAGGCGTTCGTCCAAAGATAGAACTTTTAGCGCTGGCACATGATGATAATGCATAATGTTCATCAAATTGCAGATTTCAGCAGCTCCCTCGCACGATTCTCGAGGTTAACCTCATCGAATAACCTCAATAACGTATGAGGTTATTCGTCTTTGAAGATGAATAACAGAATAGGCGTAATGCGCATTGTGCATTATGAAAATTTTAAATCAAATTAGTGATTGATTCTTTTTTTAACCAATAGCCTATGAAATTACAGCACGTTTTCTGGATAAGGATTACCAACCTTATATATTTTAAAAAGAAGAAAATGTTGAAGAATACGGTCATCCGAGTTCCACCTTGTTAATTTAATAAATCGATGTTTTCCAATTTGGGTTTTTAATTTATATTGTAGATCTCTGCTTGGGCTTATGTAGGATTTTTAATGTTAGTTATCAGATTATCCGATTATCGAAAACGTTGCATAAAATCCCTTTTAATCGGTATTATTACCAATAAGAAAGACAATATTAGTTTTCTACCTCCAACATTAAAGAATGTGAATACAATTGGTCACTACGACTGTTACTCTTGGCGTAACAGTTCTGGAGAATGGGAACGTTATGACGACCTACAATATCGGTGCAAGATAAGCGAGACAATCAATAGTAGCAACAAATTGTCAATTTTTGATTTATACTACTTAATATATTAATAATTGTACATTTTATTAATTCTTTAGTTTGTTTTCTTATATATTAACATAATAAAATTATTTACTTAAAATAACTCTTATCCATCTTTTCTGCCGAATGAAATTCATCTCGGCATTCATTTGAATGCCGAGCGTAACTTGCTCAGAGTTCTCTAAAATTGGAAATACTCATAACTTCGTAAAAACTTTTCTTCAATATAGATTGTACATTATTATTTATTATAATAATAATATTAATATCCATAATTATTTTCCTTAATAGAGGGGGGAAAAAAGTTTTTTTATTATGTACTCAAGCCACCCCTGTAAAAGCGGCGTATGCGCGTTGGTCTAGAACTTTTCTACTTAGCTTGCTTTCAGCTTTTCAACTTTGTCTTGATGATACAAACGAAAATTTTTGTGGTACAAACCGATACAAACGAAGTACAAACGATTCCACCAAGTCCGATTTCAATATTTTGAGGTGGAGGTGCTGGCATTTCCCTGGCTCCCCCACTTTGAAAGTGCTGTAACTTTTTTGTCTTGATGATACAAACGAAAATTTTTGCGGTACAAACCGATACAAACGAAGTACAAACGATTCCACCAAGTCCGATTTGAATATTTTGTGGTGGGGGTGCCGGGGAAATGGAGCCTCTGGCACCCCCACTTTGAAAGTGCTGTAACTTTTTTGTCTTGATGGTACAAACGAAAATTTTTGCGGTACAAACCGATACAAACGAAGTACAAACGATTCCACCAAGTCCGATTTGAATATTTTGAGGTGGGGGTGCTGGCATTTCCCTGGCACCCCCACTTTGAAAGTGCTGTAACTTTTTTGTCTTGATGGTACAAACGAAAATTTTTGCGGTACAAACCGATACAAACGTAGTACAAACGATTCCACCAAGTCCGATTTGAATATTTTGAGGTGGGGGTGCTGGCATTTCCCTGGCACCCCCACTTTGAAAGTGCTGTAACTTTTTTGTCTTGATGGTACAAACGAAAATTTTTGCGGTACAAACCGATACAAACGTAGTACAAACGATTCCACCAAGTCCGATTTGAATATTTTGTGGTGGGGGTGCTGGCATTTCCCTGGCACCCCCACTTTGAAAGTACTGTAACTTTTTTGTCTTGATGGTACAAACGAAAATTTTTGCGGTACAAACCGATACAAACGTAGTACAAACGATTCCACCAAGTCCGATTTGAAAAATTTTTGGTGGGGGTGCCGGGGAAATGGAGCCGAAAAATCTCGTTGGAACCTTTATAGAATCTGCTTACAATGTTGAAAATCAAGCAATAATTATTGATATGCATTAAAAATTTCAAAAAAGTTTAGACAAATTTTTCAACGGTTGGACATTTTCGTGTAATTGCTGATCATGCAAACGAATCAATAACTTAACTCAATATTTGCCAAAATACCAAAATATTGACTTTATTGCGAATCACATTTTAGTCTGTCGCTAATAATCTACTATAATTTCACTTGCTTCAATTTAATTTTGAAATTCTATAAGTATTGTATTGTAATAATTTGTAATAATTTAGTATCTATGTATTTTATAGTAAATTTCCAAAACCAGTAGGTATGTATTTTTTATAACTCTGCAACTGCCTGCTTGCATTTTTATCAGATTAATCGTATCGCTGCACGTCTTGACCTTCTCAACATCAAGTCAACTTGATATTCTATGTATAAGCAATATTATATTGCTAAACAAAAATTTCGTATAGGTTAGGGGTGGCCAATACGTCGTACGCGAAGACAATTTTGGTCGATCGCAGTGTGAAAAAATGTCGAAAAATCGAATTTTTGCAATCTTGCGAATTTCATGATCTCGACAGAAAATTATTATTGTGCATTGCTAGAAGATGACGGGGAAATCCTGATTTATTATTTGTAGTATCGAGTTTCTTGAATTGTTCAGACACAGTCGGTCACATGTAACGGTATGATCTAATATTAGAACAATTTTTCTCGATAAATTAATAAACGCGGTTTGATTTCTGGAGTATTAAAAGCCAACTACTACCAAAAAATGTCCGAGCATAATACATCAGTTGTCTATCAAATTCATAAATCATAACACTTTGAAAAAATAACTATTAAAATTTAGAAATAAGTAAATTTTTTTAATGGTTATAATATTGTTTAAAATGGCTCTTAAAAAAAATGTATTAATTGGATCATTTCTGGGAGGCGAGGTAGAAATGCTGCGGCCCTTACTTCCATCGTAAATTTTCTAACAAAATTCATACTAATCATTCAAGGATCGTTTGGTGTTCTATTCCCATTTTTCATTTTCCAACGATTTTACATAATAATCGCTATTGTGCATTTTAAAATTTTAGCGTTGCATTAACTAAATAACTAACGAATATCTTTGCTAAACTCCCTGAAGGTTCATCTTCAGTTTCAAATTGTGCGATCAAGGATTGCGACCATAAAGTCACCACTACTACCGCTAGGTACTTGTACCTATTCTTTCCGACCATTTATGATCTCAATTCCCAGATAACTTTTTTAGGTTTTCAAAAAAAATTAAAACTATATTTTTGATTTCAATTGAGTTAAAAATGGTTCAGCTAAACCAAATTTAAATAATTGCATATTTAGTTACGTTACGAGTGCTACTTGCTCGGAGCGATATCGGATTTATAAAAAATAATATTCAGCATGTCGTCTTATGTTTTTATACATTATACGTAATAACGTAATAATCCAGCCTGTGTGTTCCATGTTAACAACGAGCCAGCATCAGTTTATTTTCATGTTAAGATTTCCTTCTAACGAATTAAATAGTTTAGTGTAGTTATTGGACATTGTGTACTTAAATTTTAAGTTGCATATTTGTATTCTGTGCATCAGTGTGCAATGCAAATTCGATCTTATGCATAATTTTGTACAAGAAAAATCTCGTTGGAACCTTTATAGAATCTGCTTACAATGTTGAAAATCAAGGACAATAATTATTGATGTGCATTAAAAATTTCAAAAAAGTTTAGACAAATTTTTCAACGGTTGGACATTTTCGTGTAATTGCTGATCATGCAAACGAATCAATAACTTAACTCAATATTTGCCAAAATACCAAAATATTGACTTTATTGCGAATCACATTTTAGTCTGTCGCTAATAATCTACTATAATTTCACTTGCTTCAATTTAATTTTGAAATTCTATAAGTATTGTATTGTAATAATTTGTAATAATTTAGTATCTATGTATTTTATAGTAATTTCCAAAACCAGTAGGTATGTATTTTTTATAACTCCGCAACTGCCTGCTTGCATTTTTATCAGATTAATCGTATCGCTGCACGTCTTGACCTTCTCAACATCAAGTCAACTTGATATTCTATGTAAGCAATATTATATTGCTAAACAAAAATTTCGTATAGGTTAGGGGTGGCCAATACGTCGAACGCGAAGACAATTTTGGTCGATCGCAGAGTGTGAAAAAATGTCGAAAAATCGAATTTTTGCAATCTTGCGAATTTCATAATCTCGACAGAAAATTATTATTGTGCATTGCTAGAAGATGACGGGGAAATCCTGATTTATTATTTGTAGTATCGAGTTTCTTGAATTGTTCAGACACAGTCGATCACATGTAACGGTATGATCTAATATTAGAACAATTTTTCTCGATAAATTAATAAACGCGGTTTGATTTCTGGAGTATTAAAAGCCAACTACTACCAAAAAATGTCCGAGCATAATACATCAGTTGTCTATCAAATTCATAAATCATAACACTTTGAAAAAATAACTATTAAAATTTAGAAATAAGTAAATTTTTTTAATGGTTATAATATTGTTTAAAATGGCTCTAAAAAATGTATTAATTGGATCATTTTTGGGAGGCGAGGTAGAAATGCTAGGCGGCCCTTACTTCCATCGTAAATTTTCTAACAAAATTCATACTAATCATTCAAGGATCGTTTGGTGTTCTATTCCCAGTTTTCATTTTACAACGATTTTACATAATAATCGCTATTGTGCATTTTAAAATTTTAGCGTTGCATTAACTAAATAACTAACGAATATCTTTACTAAACTCCCTGAAGGTTCATCTTCAGTTTCAAATTGTGCGATCAAGGATTGCGACCATAAAGTCACACCTATTCTTTCCGACCATTTATGATCTCAATTCCCAGATAACTTTTTTAGGTTTTCAAAAAAAATTAAAACTATATTTTTGATTTCAATTGAGTTAAAAATGGTTCAGCTAAACCAAATTTAAATAATTGCATATTTAGTTACATGCTACGAGTGCTACTTGCTCGGAGCGATATCGGATTTATAAAAAGTAATATTCAGCATGTCGTCTTATGTTTTTATACATTATACTACGTAATAACGTAATAATCAGCCAGTGTGTTCCATGTTAACAACGAGCCAGCATCAGTTGATTTTCATGTTAAGATTTCCTTCTAACGAATTAAATAGTTTAGTGTAGTTATTCGACATTGTGTATTTAAATTTTAAGTTGCATATTTGTATTCTGTGCATCAGTGTTCAGTGGACGAATAGATAAAATTTTCGAATTTTTCTTTTTGAATAATTAGTAGTTTCTTTGTGTTTAGTTTATTAGTTTATTTTGGTTATTAGACATTGCTTATTTTAATATTAAGTTGTTTCGTTATACTGAATACCCACTATGGGGAAAATTTTTAAAACGCCGCGAAACCTCCGTGGTTTAACACGAGGAATAATTTCAAACACTAGAAGCCAAACGCTTCTCAATCTAGCATTAAGGCAAAACGAGGAACGGGTTGTAACGGAAATCAAAAAGACAGGTAAGTTAATAATTTTATTATTACCATATTATGTTTTAAGAATTTGTTAAACAATTAAAGGGGACAGTTCCAATTTCGGTCCCCCGACAATAACAAATTTTCTAATGAAAACTCAACGGATTATGAAAGTGGACTTTAAAATTAGGCGCTCTAGTTTTCCCAAAAATCGAATTAAAAATTATCGATTTTCATAGCTAAATTCGACCTTATCGACACGAATCTTGCCCTTATTGACTGACGACATACCGTAGTAAGGCCCGTTCTCACGAATGAAGTTTAGTTGAACGATTATTAAGCCGGAAATACACATTCTATTAAAAAGCACATTTTTATCACTACTACAATTACCTACTTGTTGATAACAATTCTCGGAATCTAAGTTTCTTGTTCACAAAATGACATCATAAACAGTATCATATTTTCTTGCTACGCGATGTCTATCATATTTTCTTGCTACGCGATGACTACAACTTCAATTGACGACATCAATTCTAATATTTATTGTTTGTAGGCATTTTCACGTCAAATTTTATTTGTGTACATATAAGAACCTTATGTTCTAACGTACATACTCCCGGTAATTTATATTAAAATTTAAAGTTTAGCTATCACCCCAAACCCCATTGAGGCATTTTAAAACATACAAATGCAAAACTCAATAATAAGCACAAAAAGAAACAAAACAAAAATTGTAATAATCTAGCAGGCTTAAAAATCAAATACTAGGTGATGTATTCCCTGCTTTATAGTTCAACAACAAAAGTAGATCAAAATAAAGTTTGATTGAGTAAAAACTTTTTTTTTTGACCCAATCAAACTTTATCAACTGATCAATTTTTGTTGTTCAACTATAATCCGTCAATTAAACGTCCGGTTCCGATTTTGACTAACACTATATTAATTCAAAATATGCCTGAAAACCCACGCAACTCGAAAAATGATGGATCAGGTAAGGGTGGAACTCGAGAAAATCGATAACTATAAATTCGATTTCTGGCTGAAACAAGAGTGATATCAAATTCTCCCATATTTTTTTCCCATATTTCAAATTCTCCCATAATTTTAATGTCCTCCTTCATAATCCGTTGAGTTTTCAATCGTGAAATTGATATCTTCGGGGATCGAAATTGGAACTACCTTTTTTTAAATTCTAGTTTCTGTTGAAATTAATAAAAATAACGAAGAGTACGGAAAAGATGAAACCTCTAAAGTCTTTGCCAATCTCAAACCAATGAAGGTGACTGAAAATAGAGAACATTTCATTTCTAGAAGTTCAACTGATTTAACTAATCAGATATTAGAAAATACTGAATTCTTCGATCTTGGTAAGTTATTTTTTATTAGAAAGATATTTTTTGATAGTTATACTAAGTCTCTATTTTTTTAAATTTGTAGTCCAACATGACGAAATTAATAAAAACGAAATTTTTTCGAGCTGCAATTCCGGTAATGATATGAATGAGAAACAACTATCAACATCTTCTACCGATGATGTAGTAACGGTAAAAATTAAAAAATTCAAGTACCGAATATTAGGAACAAATTTAATTTTTGCAGATCCTGTCGCGAAGTGATGAACCCCAGTCAGGCGCCGAATTTCTGTCTCCGGTAATTAGCGAAGAAGAAGATGATGACACAAATAACGACGTTGATTGGTGCCCGAGCCCGAATAAATCAGGTGATTCACATAACTCCCAGTTAAATTCAAGCAAAGAAGATTCTCGTTCTTTACCAGCAGTTGAATTTGTCAAAAGTAGAACGTATAAAAAAACATATTGTTGCTACTGCGATACCTTGCAAGTTAATAAGCACTTCACGCGACATTTAAAAAATAAACACGCGGGAGAAAATTTAGTAAAAAATTATTTCAATTCGAAAACCAAGAAAGAAAAGTCAATTATAATTACGTCCATAAGAAATCGTGGCAATTTTCAAATAGCTCTAAAGGGTAAAATTATACCAAAAAAAATTAGTAAAGACAACAATAATTTACACAATTTTAAAAATTACGGTATTTGTCCAAAGTGTAAAACGCTATTGAAAATTTCCTACTTAAAAAGGCATACCAAAAAGTGTCTATTCCAAACAGATGAAAAGGGTACAGGACAATCGAACAATCCTGCAATTGAATCATTTGTGTTATGTAATTTAGAAAAAAGTTACTGCGAATATTTGACATCTCTACCCTTTTTCAATGAAATAACAAAAAAACTTCGTGCAGATGAAATTGGTAAATTGGTTGTTTCGGATCCATTGATTATGAATTACGCCGTAGACCTTTTAAAAACAGACAAAAATATTAAAAAACGGGCTGTTGTGGTAAGAAATAAGATGCGCGAGTGTGGACGAATACTCAGGGAAATGCAAAAAATCGAACCGGACGTCGCAACTTTTATCGATGTTTTAAAACCCGAGAAATTCGATTCAATAATATTGGCTGTTAAAACTGCATGTCAGTATGATGCTGTAGAAAGGACCTATCAATCCGCGTCGTTTGCTTTACATCAAGGTAAAACAATTAAAGACTTGATTGACCTACTTATTTGTATGACCGTTAAAAAAGATCGGGTAGTAAATTGTACAAACCCAGATCGTTTTATTAAGCAATTAAAATTGCTAAAACGTCTTATTGAGGCCAAGTGGGCTAAAGAAATAGGATCATTAGCCCTTAAAGACCTCACGGAAAAAAAATCAAAAAATACCGAAAAAAAATTAATACCATTCACAGAAGACATTATAAAATTACGAAAATATTGTATAGAAAAGGCAGATGAAGCCTACACAATGTTACGAGAAAATAGAAATGCCAAAGCTTTCTCTATTTTGGTTGAGGCTGCTTTTGTTTTAACGTTAGTTCATAATCGTAAACGGGTAGGGGATATACAATTTATTAAAACCGAATCATTTTGTAAAACGAATGAAATTCAGCAGAACGAATTTGTGGGCTCGCTTAGTGAATCCGAAAAAGCTCTCACCAAATTTTATAAAAAAATCAATACATTAGGTAAAGGTTCTAGAGTTGTTACGGTTTTGATTCCAAAAGATGTATGCAAATATACGGATATGATACTAAAAGAAAGAGAAAAATTTATTAATTCAAATAATCCATGGTTTTTTGCTTACCCAAATAGTGATGATTGGGTTCAAGGCTGCACTGTCATAAGAAAATATGCTTATGCTTGTGGGGCTAGTGAGCCCCAATTACTTACTAGTTGTAGATTAAGAAAGCATATTGCTACAATTTCGATGTTGACAAATTTATCTGATAGCGAAGTTAACCAATTGGCAACTTTTATGGGTCATACGGCCAAGACCCACCGTGAATTTTATCGTCTCCCACAAGACGTGCTAATGATAGCAAAAGTGAGTAAACTGTTACTAAAATTGGATAAAGGAGAAATCCTAGATTGCAAAGGAAAAAATTTGCAAGAAATTGACGTCGACTTAGAAGAGGTAGTCGAAGATTCTGAAAATTCAGATGAAGAAGTTGACAATCATCGAGAAAAAAGTTTTATGATCGATATTCCAAATAATGAAAATGATTTGGAAGAAGATGAAACGGCTAGTTTGAATAAATCGGAAGATATTAACATTAAAACAGCAAAGAAATCAAAGAAAAAGAAATTTCAACTTGAAGAAAATTCGAAAGGAAGAGAAATGGCGAAATCAACTAAATCGAAGAAAAAAAGCATTCGAGGTGAAGTAACTTCAGAAGAAGAGGATGAAAATGAAGTTGAGAACAAAGTAGAATTTCAAAATGTAAAAGTTTCAAAAAAAAGCAATGTACGTATAAAATGGTCAGAAAAAGAATTGATGTTAATAGAAAAAACTTTTAAAATAAACAAAGAATATCCTAATTCAGAAGTAATTAAAAAATTTTTAAAATGCAACAAAATAAATAGAACAGTCCAACAGGTAAAAAGTAAGATTCAACATTTAAAAAAGTTGCGCGGACTTTGAGTTACGGCAATATTTTTGTTAATTTATATTAAGGATATAAGTTTTCGCCCATTGTATATTAATTTAATTTTTTTTATTTTTGAGTTAGTGGACAATTATTTTATTTTATGTAAAATTCAACAGTTTCGCTCGTTTATTTTTAGCTTCATCAGTAAAAATACAATAATTATAAATAGTAAAACGAAATGACAAATTAAAAAATGAAAATTCGAAAGAAAGAGAAATTATGAAATCAACTAAATCGAAGAAAAAAAGCATTCAAAGTGAAGTAACTTCAGAAGAAGAGGATGAAAATGAAGTTGAGAACAAAGTAGAATTTAAAAATGTAGAAGTTTATTTTTGAATTTGTCATTTCGCTTTGCTATTTATAAATATTGTATTTTTCCTGATGTAGTCCAAAATAAACGAGCGAAACTGTTGAATTTTACATAAAATAAAATAATTGTCCACTAACCCAAAAATAACAAAAATTAAATTAATTTATATTGTTTACAATTGAGGGCCTTAGAATAAAAAGGGTATAAGTGCATTTTACATTATTGTGAGATATTTCCATTTAAAGTTAAATAAAATTTTAAAATTCCCAGAAAAACCTGATATATTATATTTAAAATTTATCTTTTATAAATCATTTATAACTTTAAATAAATATCTCAGCTTTTTCTGGGACTTTTATAATTTTATTTAACTTTGAATGCAAATATCTCACAATAATATAAAATACACTATACCCCTTTTTTTATATTATTTTATTTTATTTTACATTATTCACAAGCTTCTTAAAATTAAATATTTAAGCTTATACTGTCACCAACAATTAGAATTTATTGAATTGTTAAAAATAATTTGTAATGATTAATGAATTACTATAATAAAATGCAATTTTTGCACTTTGAATTTTTGACTATTTGAAATAGGTTATTATTATCTTTATCACCAAAATTAAATTCGTTACTATAGTGGCTAACCCACCAGTTTGCCAACAGTTAAAGAACTGCTCAACGGTGGTACTTCACTTGCTGCCAATTCAAAGGTCTTCTATATTTATTAGATATAATTTTTTAATTTTAATCTTATACTCGTATAGCAGGGTTGGTCAACTTTTGTGTACATAAGATTTATTTTTTATCTCAAAAATCGACTTGTTGGCCACCCCTGCTATTAATACAGTTATTAATACAGTTTTATTAAGCACTTAATTTAGAATAAAACTGTATTAATAACTCAAAAATTTTATTTTTGTCGCTTGATACATTATTGCATAACACTGTCCAAATATCGTTTACGTTAGGTGGAGACGATAAGCAATAAAATTATTTTCTTAATTGCATTACATTCATTTGCTTGGTAAATTTTTGAAAATTTGAATGAAGGGTTAAATTACAACAATAATGTCATCTACAAAGTAAAACAACTTGTACAAATTACTTTTAATACTACATAGCATAGTAAAACACTGACTGGCGCAGATAAAGGTAAAATTATTGCATAAACGATAAGGTGCCTTAACGCGCTGAAACACCAACAAAATTATTCATATAAAATCTAGAAGAGCGCCCTCTGTACTTTTATTATTTTATAAGCGTGGATAGAAATTTAAAAAAATGCGACACAACATGAAAGCTCAAAGAGGTGACTTAATGCACTGACAATGAAAAAGGTGCCTTAGCGCTATAATACACAACTCTAAATATAAGGGGTCTCGAAGGACATTCTTCCTGTGTATGTCAAAACGTACGTTGATGTTTTGGTGCTTGTTTGTCAAACTACACGTATATATAGTGATATACTATATATATTGCTATGTGCCGTTCCTCAAAGACGGGGCCACATGCAAATTTAAATGAATATTGAATACAAAATTTTAAATATTTTTGAATTATTTCGGCTAGCTCAATTTAATGTGGTTTTACTTTTATTTAGCATGAAATCTCTCAATCACAGTAGCAGATTCCTCGAGGGTTGATTCTTTGCTTATACTGAAAAATAAAGGTGGACGGGAAATTCATTCCCAATGATACGCTCATGGAACTTTTAACGCAATTTGATTTATTAATCATCAACAAATAAATGAAAACACAAATCTTATAATTTTTGAAATTTAAATAAACAAACATGGACAATAAATACCTAAAAACTACGCGCAACCCCAAAGTTATTACGTGGCGTGAATTTCGTTTTTAAACGTTTAAATAATGCACTCGCGGCGTGATAAATTATGCAAGTTTGTCTTACCGAGCGCAGATATCGCAATTCTTCGCATCAACTCTTATTCTGGATCAACTTATTAAAGACGGCAGGAATTTCCAAAGTTTTTCTGTAACTCGCCTTTTTGCTCGTGACTGTGTTCTCCAATAACCCTTTTATATTAGTGATTGTACCAAACCACTTACCATCACTTTCCAAATTATCAAATGTAAGTATCATCAACTTCTGTGAATCTTTGCAATTTAATCATATACTTTTGTTATTTTATTCTCCACACTTTTACATCAATTATTATGATCTCTTTCTTTCAGATCGCTACACTTTGAGTTGGATTAATCCAAAAAAAATATCACTTTTGTGGACGAGAGGATTACCACCTCCGTTCTTTAACGCACTTGCGTTTCGACCTCCTTTTATTATGCACGTGGTTGGATCCCACTTATAATGTTTATTTATTTTTAGTTACTTCCGTATTAAATTAACTCGGTTAATTCTCCACATTACACGGCACACGAAATTTAAACGCGTCAACCGATTTTTTACTTTTCTGGAAGAACCCCTATTATTTATTTGTAACCTGGGATATCTCAAAAAAAATCCTGTTTTTACATTCCTGATTTTGAATTTTTATTGGATCCATTTTTCCCATTGGTAAGCTATATTCGCCGTGTTGATAATTTTTTATCCTTTATTTGTCTTTCAAAATTGATTAACGCACTTTTGATTTGTGTTTTAGTTGCGCTCCGGTACACACACACCTGCCCGATCAGTGACGTACCACTTGGCCGTTTTTATAGTCTCGGATGAAGCGTATTGTTGCACCATGTCGTCCCGATTTTATCACCACGTAAAACATCCTTTATTTTGATTATTATTCGCCACTTCTTAAAATTAACAAATTTATTTTATATTACAAAATTCTTATAACTAACATTTTTATTTATAAATTGTGAACATGTTTTAAAGAAAATAATTTGTTTTCATCTGGTACCTTTTTTTTTCATTCTTTGACCTGTTTATTTTTATGTACAAACAATTTTTTTATGGCATTATTATTATAAGTTCTCGTAACCTCGAGAAATCTTTCCTTTTCAAAAGAACTTTCATGTTTTTCATACTAGCCGAAGAGTAATTTCTTTCTTGTCCATTTGGATCATAGCAATATATAGTAATTTCCACAATGAAATTACATTTTTCATGACATTTTTATTTCATGAGATATTCTCATTGTGGATTTGCACCTTAAGAATTGTTTCATATGAAAATTGTTAAATTTTGATAATGCCTTCAGCAAAATAGCTACTTTTTGAAAATTTATGTGAACTCGTTTTACCAATTTTTTGACCGTCTTCAACGGCTCTAAATTTTTAACTTGCCTGCTTCAAGCAGTTTAACGACGTATGTACACGTCATCTTTTAATTAAGATATTCGGTGTCGATCCGAACTCCACCATGTTTAAACCATTTTTACGTTTCGAATAATTTTGTCACTTTATTTTTGTAATTAAATATTTTCATCTTTTGTTTGTTGTTATAATTATTATGCATATTGCTATGAGGGGTTGTCGTTATTTATCGAGCCCCACGTTGTGAGCCTAAAAGTGCTATGTGCTGACTTAGCCTCACGTTGGGCTAGCCAAAAAGTGCTATGTACCGGAGTGCTTTAACAGTGCCACACGTTGGGCTGTCAAAAAGTGCTCTGAGCTTGCCTTTGTAATAGAGCGGTAACCTTTGATAGTGCGGGTTTACACAAATTAACCCCGTCAATAGAGACGTTTGAAATTTTATTGTCGCAAATAAATATTTACCTCGGCTAGATATAATTTTTATTGTAAGCATGAAACCTACCTTTATCTCGGGCTGGATTCTTTCCGTGACCAAATCTGTGAATTGCTGAAATCAAATATTTTTGGATCTCGGAACAAGATTGGAAAATAATTCTCCGTTTCAAAGGCAAATGTAAATTTTATTGTTTGTATTATAATTATAGCAAATAAAAATTCTTAATATTAATAAAATAATTCCTTAAAATTACCCAAACTGTTAATTTTAACGTAGGCGCAACGCGGTGATAATTTTTACGCACGCACTGAATTTTATAAAAAAAATTATAAAGTTTTATGTAGATTTACCTTTATCTAGGGTTTTTCTGGTTCGTAAGATATTTGACCATGAATCTTATCTGCTTGCGTAGAGCGATCAGCTGTTGTACCATTGATATCAGCGGATGGGTGTCGATGCACAGTTTTACCTCGTGTAATTTTGTGGATAGTTTTTGTTGAAAATCTCACTAATCACTGGACTTTTCTTTTATAAAACACTTTAATCTGACGTAAGTAATTATTATTTAAATTATTTTATACTTTTTCTTGTTAATTTCTATTAAAATTTTTATTAATTCAATTAAATTTTATTGCAGCACCAAATCACCATTTGCATAACCAAACTTCGTTTATTTATTTATTTTTTTTCTCGCTTGTTTTTGTTGCCTTGATACCCAACTTTCCAGGCAAGGTTGATTATTATTTTTGTTGAAAACAACAACATCGATATTGCATAGTCAGGTACGTATTTGCCCATTTTGTTTTGACAAAATTTTTAATGAAATTTTATCTTTTCCAGATTGAATTGGTTTACTACATTCCATTTGGTTGTTGTACGATAAAATTGGTGAAGATGTATTATCCATTCACTGTTCATTGATTAACGAAGCACTTTAATGTCATGTAATGTTTTAACTTGCTATTAAATTTTATGCTAACAAATTTTTCATATTAATAAGTTATTCAACAATATTTTGATATTGATCAGGATTACTCATAACTAAACAAATTGATTTTAAGACTAAAATAACAAATTTTATGATAACGGAATTTAAAATTCACATTGTTAAATTATTTTATTAATCTTTGTTCCATGAATGTATTTTGAATTAATTTTTTGAATTTGAATTAAAGTATTTGCTATCAGATGGAATCTTTCCGTATGATTTTAAAATAAGTCTCATGCTTTATAATCGTTGATCAACTTTTGAATATTAACGTACGCATCTCTATTAACGTGGTCAGTGCATATCATCGCAATATATGTAGCCGAGAGTTTGTTCAGTTGTTTTACAATTATTAAAATCTTTTTTATTTCAATTAAAGTGTGTTTATTCCAATCTCGACGAATATTTTTATTTTATTTTTTATTTCAAATTTTTGTCTCGATAAGGATGACTAAGATTTCGCAAAGTCCTAACTCGATTCTGGCGCCCAAAATAAGGTAATGAAAAATTAAGCAAAGACAGTTCAATTTAAGGATCCACGAACCTCTTAGAGGAACCCACGCTCTCGTGGCTTAGTATTAGACATACAGAGCTTAGCTGATACGTATTCTCCATCGACGATCAAAGAAAAGTGGCAGGTGAAGCTGAAAAAAACTCTATTTTTGATGACCATTTGCCGGGTCATCGCTTTTTGAGAAAGTTTACGAGTTTTGAGCGTTTCACCGGTCCCAGAACACTGCCCTGTGGTACGCCAGAGTCAACTGGATATAAGCTGGTGTATTCGTCATGATGCTTAACTAGGAAGTGCCTATCTTTTAAGTAAGATTTTAGTAATTGGTAAAAAGGGTGAGGAAGAATCTTCTTTAGTTTGTAGCATAGGTCATCATGCCATACTTTATCGAAAGCTTGGCTGATATCCAGGAACGCAGCGGAGCAGTATCTTTTATGTTCTAGGTCGTTGCTGATCTTTTTAACTACCCTATGTACTTGTTCAATCGTACCATATTGGTTTCTAAATCCAAACTGGTGGCTTGGTATAAGATTTCTTTTATCTATTATTGGTTGTAGACGACGAAGAAGGAGTTTTTCAAATATTTTTGAGAGCACAGGTAGTAAACTTATTGGTCTGTATGATGCCACGTTTTGATGATCTTTTCCCGGTTTTGGGAGTAGGATGATTTGGGCAATTTTCCACTGGATAGGATAGTAGTTTAATCTTATGATTGCGTTATAGATAAATGAAATAAGTTTAATACATTTAGGTGTCAGTTGCTGTATCACTCTGCCTGTTATCAAATCAAAACCAGGTGCATTTTTTGGATTGATTTCCTGTGTGATGATCTGTTTCACTTCTTTTATTTTAAATTGTTTAATTGGTAAGTCCATCTGTAGTGGCGCATACAGGTAATGATAGATGTCAGTAGTCTCATCTGTCGTTAGTTCTGAGGGAAATGGTTTGAAAACTTTTTCAAGATGTTCTGCAAAAGCTAAAGCCTTTTCTTTGTCGTTTCTTGCCCATTGTTCATTATCTTTTCTAATTGGTGGTATAGCCTGCTGTGGACGTTTCATGTTTCCTGTCGCCTTCCACAAGGAATAATCAGTCGCTTTTGTCGCTGACAATTTACCAATGTAGTCGTTAAAGGCTTGATTTTTAAGATTAAGAAGCAGTGTTTTAAGATCTTTAGCCGCTTTGTTGAATCTTTTCTTGTCCTCCATTGATCTGGTTGTTTGCCATTGCTTACGCGCTTTTCGTTTTTGAGCTACTTTTTGTTTTATTGATATTGGAGTTGTTTCTTTTACTTGGGTTTCATTACAATCAGGAGTGGCAAACCAAGCTGCTTTTTGGATAGTTTTTGTCAGATGTTCGACTGCATTTTCGATGTTTTCTTCTGATTTTAGTGCTATGTTTAAATGAATGTGTTCATCCAGTTGAGCTTTGAAAGTATTCCAGTTGGTTTTATTACTTTGTAGGGAGGGCTGCTTTGGTTTTCCAAGAATTTGTGAATACATCGTTAGTAGGAGTGGCGTGTGATCAGATGTTAGGTCCAATGACGATTCCATCTTGCACCGTTTCGTGTTTATGCCCTTTGTTACGAAGAAATCTATCAGATCTGGTGTTTTACTTCTATCGGTAGGCCAGTACGTTGGTTCACCTGTCGATAGGTACGACATATTATTATATCTGATTGTTTCTAGTAGTTCTTTTCCTTTGGTGGTTGTATGCCTTGAGCCCCACTGGAGATTTTTAGCATTGAAGTCGCCTCCAGCTATGAATTTGTTGCCAAGTGTTCTAAAGAAGTGTCCATATTGATGTCTTTTGTTGTTGTGTTTGGGTGGGCAATATATTGCTGAGATAGTTAAGTTACCCAGTCTGTCTTCAACAACTATGCTGGTACCTTGGAGGTAGTCGTGCTGGTATTTATCAAGTTCATGGTGTTTAATGCTTGTTCTTATTATAATTGCTGTTCCACCGTGGGCTTTTCCATCAGGATGATGCGTATTGTATATAACATAGTTTGGTATTTTTATATGACTTTATGTGGTGAAGTGAGTCTCAGATATCAACATCACATCTATTTTGTGCATTTCTAAGAATAGTTTGAGCTGTTGTGCATGTTTGCACAAGCCGTTGGCGTTCCATGTTGATACTTTGAGTAACTTCTCCATTAATTCATTTTGCTGACTACGGTGGTTAGCAAGTTTAACATGGTTTCCATTTGCCTCATTAGCCCCTTCATCATGACTTTCAGTTCTTCTATGTCACTGGGTTGTTGTACTAGGGTAGGCTGGTTGTGTTGGTTTGGATAATTTTGGTATGTATTTTGTCCAGCTTGCTGGGAGTATAACAATCCGGGTTGTACCATCTGCGGTTGCATTATTGGTTGTTGTGTGCTATTAACAGAAATATTAGTTTGAACTGCTTGCGGTTAATAATATGGTTAATAATAAAAATTAAAACCTGGTTGAATTTTTGCAAGCGGCTGTTTAATTTTGGGATTTCGAAAATTTTCACCGTGTAGTTATTAGAATTCTACGAGTCACTCTCATAGGTACTACAACAATTCCTCAAAGAGAACATAACTGTTGTTCTGGGCAGCTTTAACATAAAAATTGGAATAGGAAGGAGCGTACCATTTGTCGGTCCTTTCGAGCTTGGACAAAGAAATGAAAGAGGACAGCGCCGAAGGGAATTTTGTACAAAAAATTGATTTGCAATCTAAATTACATTTTGCAAACTGATGAAATGTCACCATACAATCCAGCAACATCTGACTGTGAATCCGGTCCTTTTATAATAAAAGATGAAGTACGAAAGGCAATTACCGATATGAAAGATGGAAAAGCGCTAGGCCCCGATAATTTCCACTATGAGTTTCTCCAACTTATTGACGAGGATGGCTTGAATTGGCTAATATTTATAAATTGGGCAAATACCCAGAATATGGCTGAGATCGACTTTTGTGACTCTCCCCAAAAAGGTTAGTGCGAAACATTGTTCCAACTACCGAAAAATAAGTCGTCTACTGAAGGCGTTTCTGAAAATTATTCACCAGCGAGTGTAGGGGGTTTTCTAGGAGCACCTGGTGAAGACCCAATTTTGATTCAGGAATGCGCTGGAAACAAGAGAAGCACTGTTCTGCGTGCAGGTTCTTTTCCAGAGATGCCGAGACATGAACTGCAATGTATATGCATGTCTATCTATCAAAAGATATCAAATGGCATCCAAAGGCATTTGGCAAAGTCCAGCATGAAAAGCTTGGAAATATTCTTGAAAAAACAGGAATAGAAGACAGAGCTCTAAGAATCATCATGAACCTGTGCTGTAACCAAACAGCGAATGTGCGAGTAGATGGAGAAGATACAGAAGAAATTAACATTCGACGGGGAGTTAGGAAAGGTTATGTCCTGTCACTTTTGTTGAAATGACATATAATGAAAAACGGGAAAAGGTATGACCTTCCACGGTTGGTTCTGAAAGGCAAGATATTTAAAAAAAGAAGTCCAGGACGGCTTAAGATATCTTAGATTAAAAATCTCAGTACATGGTTTGGTACGTCAACAACTGGGTTTTTCCGAGCAGCAACCGACAAAGTAAGATTTGCCATCATGGTCGGAACATTCAATAACGGATAGTCACCAGAAGAAGAAGTTATTAGTGGTTTTTGAGTTATAAGAAAATTACACAGGGTGGTTCTCTTGAAGTTAATAACGCTGGGGGTTGGTATTTAATAATGATTACGCGAATTTGAAGAAAATTGAAGCCTTAACCACATTAATTTGTGATAACGGTCCACCATATTTTGTTCGCACGTGAGTTTGCAAGACAGTAGGAGACGATAATAACAACCATTGTCGCAGTTCTTCAAATCAGTTTCAAATAAATTTGTTTGTAACAAATTATTATTGTAAGTCTAGATGAAATCGAATTATCTCCATACATTATTAAAGGTTCGTTTGCGACGACTATGTTTTTTGTAAATTTGAAATAAAACATACCTTTCTGCGAGTGGATTCATCTCACGCTCACCGCATCATAGAGCTAGTATTCCACTTAGGGTTCACACTTTTAGACGACAAATTTTTTAAACAAATCATATTGGATTTGGTTGACTTTTCCTCTACCTTGACTGAGTTATCAGTGAAGAGGTGAAGAAATCGTTATAACATAGCCACCACTATGATCCCAATTACCGACAATTCCCCAAACTAGCGGAATTTTACCAAATCTACTGGAATTATCACATTTCCTCCGTACTAATTTATGAAAGATAGGGTCCGTGATACCCCACTCGCGTGTAAGGTATCTACGAATGGACGGAGTGCTAATTTTTTCAGTGGAAATTTTTCATCCGCAAACGTATCTTTCCCTAGCCATGGTGGAACCTTCTTCGGTGATGGCATTTCTGGAATTTTCTTCAGGTTAAGTATGTAAATACGGTTCAACAAGGTTGGGTTCTATCGGAACTTCTTCTTGTTGCACTAATCTTGGTCGAAGCTGACCCCCGCATATCTCTTTGTTTGACCATTAAATTCTATTAAATAAGAGGACGGATCCGTGCTTCTGAAAATTCGTCCAGGACTTGAACATTTACAAGAAACAAGAGTAAAATTTTATAAAGTAATGGTCATACCTGTTCTGCTTTACGAGCGAAAATTGGGCGTTGACGAAAGAGGACACTAGAAAAATTATTGAAACAGCGTAAATGAAGTTTTTGAGACACATAGCTGGATACACTCTTCTGAACCGAAAGAGAAATAAAGATTGTTACCTGACAAATCGCAAACAAGACACCTTCCGAACAAAACTAAATAGGGTGACTAGCTCTAGCCGCGAAGGGGTGGGTGGATTGAACGAGCAAAGGGCTTGTGACGAAACGTCGCGATTTGAGGGTCTCTCATCAACGATAGGGCGATCGACAATCGTGATTCGGAATATTGTCACTATCGGGGGTGAATAAATTAACACGAGGGGTAGTTAAATGGGCGCCACGTGGACTTAAACCGAAGTTTATTCGAAGGGGATGAAAAATCGCTCCTCCAAGCTGGTTCACGACAGCTTTCTGATCCTTCACGCTAATTCTCATCCTGGGAAAATCTTCCCGAACAACCTTACCTTTACAGTAGACAGATTTTCCTTCGGCAAAAATAGCTAAACATAACACACATATGACGACAATAAAACACATAAATAAATAATAACACAGATATAACACGAACGGAATAAACAAGGGGTTTTGACAAAATACAACAATCGTACAATCAAATTTACAAACACAATTGCAGAATGACAAAGTATTTACATATGACTTGACTTACATAAAAGTTAACGATAAAAATATTAATGTTGGAACACCAACAGCTGTTCATGAAATGGAACAGCGTAAAGATTGGTTTATTAAACCACAAAGATTGAATGCAGAAATCCCCATAGGTGGGAGTATAAAGTTAACATGAAACACAATTCTAATCGTTACGTTACTGCAATAAACAAACTTTAAAACATTAACGGCATACTGGTGGTAACACCACATCTGATTAAATATTAATATATAAACGAAAGGAATACACGAGTGCGAATTCGTCTTGCGCGGTGGAACGGAATGTTCCTTGAAAAATTGCGATCAATGGGACCACTAGGTACAATAATACTTAATAATAATTAAAGAAATGCTTACGTAATAATTTACATGAAGGCTTCTTGTCTTCAGGGTCGGTCCTTCGGGTAGATGTTTTTCCCAGCGTGAGAATATCGATAAATGTCGATTGATTTAGTCCCTCCAATGATTGAGGTGATAAAAAATACGATACAAATAAATACTCCTTCGAGGTGCGTTCGATTTCTTCCACGGGTGTCCCTCTCAAATGAGGATTCCGGTGCGAAATAATTTCGCCGTAATATGGGAGTTATAATTCTCCCATTTTCCCGAAAAACGAAGAACCGAAACTCGAACGAGCGACTGTTGACATAATTCACCGCTTTCCGACCTATACTGAGTTCGCCACAGTATTTAGCAACAAATAACACGCCGATACGTAACGTAAATGTTTGCGCACAAAAATAGTTGGTAAAGAAATTAACCAAACTATTCTGTAAAACCGGTTGGTTTTTAAATGAACCACTTTAAAAAGAGTTCACAAAATTCGTCGATAACGACACGAATTGTTTAAATATTTAAACGGAACAGTATACCATAATTAGCATAATTATTATAATGATTGAAACGAGAGTAATTCATAAGCGATACTAGATATTTAATTTAGTTAGTGCAACTAGTTTAAATAACGTAGAAAAAGTTCAACAAACTAACTTTAATTAACAACGACATTAATCTGTTGGCTTTACACTTCGAAATGGTTTTTAAATTGCGGCCACGATCTTTAAACAGTGAGAGCAGTTTTATATCGCGTCGATAAGGTTTAATTCAAACAATAGACAATTCATACTAGCGCCCAACAAATATTTAGTTGAAATAACGGCAAATAATTTAAAATAATGTTCATAAAATATACCGGAAATGATTTAAAATAATGTTCATAAATATTTAATACGGAAATGATTTAAAATAATGTTCGTAAACTATTTAGTTTACAGCGGCAAAATAATGTACGATAACGTCAATAATAAGTGTTTAACTTGCCTGGTTTACACTCACCAGTTTTTTTTTAAACGTACAAGACCCGATTAATTTAATTTACTGAAGTAAATTTGTTAATTCCGCTTAAAAGCGATTCACCCAACGGTCGGGCAGAGTTTCTAGTGGCACTTGTAAATGTTCGAAAGAAGTCCCTGATTGTAGCCTAGTGCATGCTATTTATATTGAAACTCCCGTAAAATCTGAGCAAAAGATGCATTTTTGGGGATCCGAAAAATTCTCATCATGCGGAGGTCCGAGGTTCTAATTAGCCCCCGCTTTTGAAAAGGTCCGTAAAACAAAAGATAGCATATATGCAATCGTCCTGCATTGGTTCTAATAGATGTGAATCTTATTCCTACTTTAAGGCGGGACTTAGTCGAAAGAGCTGCAAAGTTGTCGAAACACGGGAATGCATGTGTAATTTTTTACCACGAAAGTTAAGTCGATATTAACCAATGCAGATGTGCATCTGTTCGTTTTTACTGCTTTTTATCAGGCAAATTTCAATATAAAGACGCGATAACGTTAAATTTTACCATATTTCTCCTTCTGGAGACCCGATAAGCCTTGCAAACTACCAAACTTGTACATACATGTGGGCCACCTGAAGGCAGGCTACTCTATCCCACGGGAAAATGTCTGTACGTGGATATCTCATACTTTTATTATTGCATATAAATTAGCTGCGTGAATATAAAACCAATCTGTCATTCTAAAATGCATCGGTCAGCATAATTTTTCGCCGATAAATTTATGCTACGTTACATTGAATTCGTTCTTCCATTATGTATAAATTTAATGATACGTAAATTGACATTCTTATAACTAGATTGTCTACTTAATCGGTAGTATTTTTAAACGAGAAAGTTTTAGCTAAGACATTGAATTGTATAAATTTTAATTTTAAAATAACTGACTTCAAATTAACTTATGAATATTCGACTTTTTAAAACGTTACAATGATGAAAATAATTTCTAATATTAGGTTTGTTTCATCGACGAGTTCTCGTTAGTTCTAGAGCTATGCGCATGCTCTTTAACTAAAATCTGTTTCATCAAACGTTAAAATATGAACTACTAGTTTTACGAACTGCTAGTCCGCTGTTTCATCAGCCTAATTGTGATTTTTAGAGCAGTTCAGAATGGTTCAAATCAGTACTTGTCCAGAAGCAAGAACCAAAAAGAATTAGTAATTACTTGAAAAGGCGACGCCCATAATATCCCGACTGAAGACGTACTCGTACGAATACGTGTATTTTTGTTAAGAAAAGCTGAGATACCTTACGTGCCGTTAAATTAATTCTGTTAAATAGAAGCTAAAATATTATTATAAATATTTCTTGAATATGGACGAACTGCAAGGTATAAGTTGGGTATTTTCTTTAACTGTAATATAAATTAGGAATTTTGTTGCTTTCAGTTCGTAAAAATGATTCAATTTCAATCACTAGAGATATTGTCAATATCATAATCGAAATCACTGAAATCTGAATCACTCATTTTTTCAACTTAAATGATTATAATTGAATGTAAATAAATATACATTTACATATGTTTTGCGAAAACAAATTTAGGTTAGGTTTTAATAAATGTCAACTTAAAACCCGAGTCAATCCTACGTCCGAGTTTTTCCGAATAGTGTAAAACTGTTTCATCACACTTTTTTCTTACTACTAGTTCTAAAGTAATTATTGCGAACGCATGCGTATTAGAATATTCTGAACTTGAATCGGTAGTTATAGAACTGTTCAATTTGTTCGCGATGAAACAAACCTATTGTTACGCTCCCATCGATCCGTAGGCGATTCAGAGTGTCGCCCACTTCTCTCGGCATGAATTTTCTTCCTCAGGGGTGGATTTCTGCAAACTTACCTCGATCATATGCAAAAGAATAAAAAACATGGTCTCCATTTTATACATTTATTTAAATCGAAATATACATTTGTATTTTATCGCAATAAAATACTGAAAATTCTTAAAATTAACATTCATTCACTAGACTCATACCATTAAAATTAAAATACAAATTACACAAAGAAAAAATTATAATATGGTTTCACGATACCTTTTGTGCACAGGTCGTGCACACATGCGTTAAAAATTATGCTTGGCCAATGTTATACGTGTTTGACCGAATGTTGATATTTTCGGATGATGTTGAGATGAAATCTTGACCGGACGCTTGCAACTCTTGATATTTTCAATGAACAACATGGAAACTGGATTTTATTTGCTCTTGATTATTTGTTAATCCCCAAAAATATTTATAGTTTCGCACATTTATATTTTTATTTAACCCGTTTAGTTAATTAAATAGTAGACATTTATTTTCGTAACTTCGATGATTGAAGATAAGTACAATTCGATTTCTTTTGTATTCACTTTTAGTACACATTTTGTATTATTATAAATTGTACTTTTCGTTGAACTTAATTACATATTTATTTGCATTTCACTAAATATTATTTATTATAACTAATTATGCTAGTATTTTATTAGATAATATCGGCATTTTTATTAAACTTATGTACAAAATTTATTTACAGTGAGTGCGTTTCAATTCATGACTTGATGGACACTGCCTGGCATGATGCAATCTGCCTTTGTACTTGCTTCAACGAGCATGCATTTTACGCGTGATCTTTGAAGTAACCAATCACAGAATTTTAATTTTAATAAAAGTTTTGTAAAACAGAAAGAAAAGTCCCGTATGTGACGGAGATATCACTATACTTTTGCAGTTGTATATTATGAGGTCATTCTTACAAATGCATCGTAATTGTATTTTGTCACCAAGCGTATTTAAAAGTACAGCTTATTAAAAATAATCATTTTTCTTGTAGAAATTTCTTACATTTGTATCGTAACTTTACTTATTTCTTGTTAACATTTTGTCAACTACCAAAACTGAACAAATATAATATATAGCGTGAATTAAAATTTTTGTAACCCCGTCATGTTGATTAAGGGTAGCCGTAACAATGGGTGCGTTTAGCGAGCGCAGCTGCTTAAAGTCATCAGTCAACTATGTTGAGTATGATGACATTCAACTATTTGAGTTTCGCTAAACGGTATGCTTACAGTCAGCAAGCGTTACTTTGATTTTAATTATTTTATTTATTATTATTTATTAAATAATGTAAAAAGTTTCACTTATATAGCATTTCCGTATGGGATTATCCATTTAATCCGGATTATCCGTTAAATTCATCATTAGCTGTGCGACGCAGCGTAAAATTATTGCGTTGAGTTGTTTACTCAACAGTTGTAAGTAAGCGCTTGCTCAGCGTACCGTTTAGCGAAACCGCTGTAGTCAACTTCTCAGCCGCTGACCTTCGCTAAACGCACCCAATATTTCAATCGAGATTAGACCACAAAAAATTTTGTGCGCGCGAACGTCAAATCCACGTTACAAGATATATGGCAAAAATTGGAAATATTTTCAAGGGCAGCTAGAATTGAAGAACACAGACATAACAAATTATGAGCTACCTACAGATCGGATGATAAGAAGAAGATAACGGTGACCTATTGGCTTGAACAAGATATCGAGGCTAACCCATTCTTGAAAATTTTTCACGCAATGAGACTAACATTACAGATATAGTGATGTTTTTCATGGAGATAACTTCCAGCTAAAGTATATAAGCATCAATGGTAATTAACCACATATCTTATCTTCAAATGACCGTGGAAAATCAATTATGAATTCTTGACCAAGGTGTAGAGGTGGGCTCCAAGAGTCAAGTGGGAGGTTAAACTCGTCTCTTTTAGATTCTTAACAGGAGAGCACCAAAATCTTATTCGCACCTTGTAACGGTGTGAGTTTTCCCGCTACGATTTTTGGTAGTTTGCAATTTTTCAGTGGGATATTATCGACGACCTAGCGGGAAACTAAGGTACGAGGGTCGAAAATAGTCCGTTTTAGAGTGTGAAAACATCGAAGTTTGTTGATCGAGAAAATTTTAGTGTACGGCAGTCAACGAGATTATTGATTTTAGTCACCAACCACCAAGCGGGGTATATATTCGTTTTGCTGTTTTCTTTTCCCGAACTTCTCAATTTTTACCGGTTAGCCGTTGGCGACGGTTTTATGAGGAAGTTCTAGATGCTTCGCTAAGGAAGGGTAAAGACTGCACCATAACTACTCTTTCGTGATTTTAAATTGTGGTTCCGTTTCTGTAATAATAAGTGGGTTAGAAATCACGTAGCGTATTAACCAATATCTGATTTTGCTACTATCCTTGCTGCAAATCTTTAGCATTTACCACTCGTTTATCCTAAATACATCTAGTCGAAAATTAATAAGATCATTCATAATTAATTAGCAAGCAAAGAATCTTATCGCTGCACTTGCAAGAAGTAATGGTTCAATTTATTTTGTCTTTTGGCTCCAAAGCTATCCAAAGGAGCAATCCATAGTTTAAAACGGTCGCCCTGAATTTAGACCGTCTGTTGGGACCAATTTGTCTCCTCAGATTCTCTGGAGAAGTGTAAACTTTTATCGTTACACTTACTATCGTTACAACCTCTTCGCTGGCGGTTTCTGATAACCAGTGGAGGATTCTCAAAGTTCGGGTAACCAACCCCGGAGGATGAGAGAAATCCGCAGGGCTGACGCGAGAGATTCTCTCTTTATTCTTTATCAGAGGCGAACAACTGCCTAAATATGCATGGCGTCTTTAAACAATGTTTAAAGAAAAATAGAAATTAATGGACAAAAGAACGGAAAATGAGACTACGGCGCAAGAGATCGGAACCCCTAGTACAATTAGGTGCGATGGACAGCCAGTCTAGGACGTTCTCTACAGCTACTAGGGAAAATAATTTACAGAA
The DNA here is from genome assembly GCA_932274525.1 of Podabrus alpinus. Taxonomy (NCBI): domain Eukaryota; kingdom Metazoa; phylum Arthropoda; class Insecta; order Coleoptera; family Cantharidae; genus Podabrus; species Podabrus alpinus. Next base: position 43,736,406 of record OW026456.1, on the reverse strand, counting down.
TTAGAAACTTCGGCTACATGTTGGATACAATCCAGTCGAGACTAAGATCGATGAAGCGATATTCACGATGATAAATATATTTATACGTATGTGGAAAAAATGTCCATAACATGCCTGATACAACATGGCCCTATCTAAGTTCCACCACTGCACTGGCTAGTAACTAAGTTAACTGAGCATAATCCAAATAATGAATCCACAATACAACTAAAAAGCTAGATTAGTTAGGAAGCAATTGTAAGAAAACAATATATGAATTTTACCGGCAAAACCCTTTGTACATTGAACCAATCAAATCGGTGCGGTGCTACAAATTGCTCATTAAACATAGCCACTACATAGTTGCTACACAACGTTCATTATTATACAGTCACTGTTTGAAAACCAACACCACAGAAGTTTCTGTTTGATCTGAACAGAACTTTTAAAAAAAACATTCAAAATTTTTGCTACCCAATTTGGTACAATGTAGTTTTCTCATTTTCAATTTAACCGCCAGCCTTAATTACAAAACCTTGCCTAAGTATATGGCATAGTCATGCATAATATGAATAAAATAAAATCCTGCTGTTTAAAATCTATACATTAAATCAAATATTTCATGTAGTTCACTGTAGTCGTTTGGTGAACATCGAAACATTGTGGATCCATCGTCCCAAAAAAGAAAAACTATTACCAATTATAACACAAATATCAAGTAAAACTTTAATATAATTTTGTTTTATTATATTTTTTATAAGCACACATCGCAGAAGTTTTGTTTGATCTAAATAAAAATAAATTGGAAAACATTAAATACTTAGGCAACTAAAATGTACAATGTATTAGTTCTCTTTATTCACAAAAAATTGCCTATATGGCAGAGGTACATAACCGTAATAAAACAAAGTTGAGAAATTTTAAATAAATTTTTTTAAATTTTTTTGCTATCTATACCTAAAATATTAATTAATTATGTGTTTTTATTATAATTTGTTTATGTGAATTGTTATATTTTTTACTAATGTATCTTTTTATATTAAGGATGTAAAACGCAACTATTATTACAATTTAATTAATTTTTATGTTATCCTTTGATTGCAGATATGAACAAAGTAGCTAAATTATTTTAGATCTTTTGTGGCAGAAAATTCCTAAAATGAAATTATTGCTGATTTAATTAAAATTGTGATAGCAAAATCAGATTAACTGATTTTATATTGCTTATTTATATAATATTCTATCATAGTTTAAACTGACCAAGTTTGTCTTAAAACTTTTACTTTTTCAATGTCGGTTTAATTGATCCGTAGCTGTTTAGATAGAATCAAAAGCAACATTATTCGTAGGATTACCATCAATTATTCTTTCTTTCAACTTGATTTAAAAAAATTAAGAATAAATTATTTTTATTATTCAAGATAAATAGGCACACGTAATTTAGATGGCAGCACATATTGACTAATCCGCAAGCTTTGCTTGATTCATAGCTTGCTGGAATCGCGTTGGTAATATGGTAATCGTAACGAGAGAATAAAGCAAGGAGGACACCGGCCAAATTTCGAAATGTGCATGTTGTTAAGCTACAATTTGTGAACTTGCTAAAGTTCGTTTTTCCTATTGCTAAACTGAAATTTAAATATAATTAAACTTTATCGCAATGTTAAAATTCGTCTAAATGCTCAAGTACTCCAGTCTGTAGTACGTGAGACGGGTTGCGATAAATCGCGACATTTTACTGAGAGTGAATAGTTCCCGTCCACCTTCTTCTTCTTCGCGTGCCTATCCGTTACCGGATGTTGGCGAGGTCCACCTATTTAAGTTAATTTAGCTTCTTTGGAATCTATAGATTTAAATCAGAACAAAGCGAAGTATCGAGGCGATGCCCGACGAGTGACGGATGGTAAACTGGGCCAATGGTAAACTTAACCAAATTTAGAACATGGGAAATTGGGCCAAAGGCATTTTTAATTAAAATTATGAAAGTGGTAAACTGGGCCAAAGCAAAGGAAAATTTCAGGTAAAGGATGGGGTGCAGGATGTACCTGTGTGAATTTTTCTTTGTAGCATTTCTGAAAATATATCAAAAACTAACTCTAACCTGTGACAAATTTTTGCATTTTCCACAGGTCTCTTGATGCACCCTGTAAATACCACGGAAGTTTTCGACGGACAGTCGCATTAGTGACAGGTAAATCGCGCGCAGGGAGTTCTATTCTGGGTTTTGAGCTAAGAAGATTCGGTTTAGTGGCGACCATTGTTTTTCGATTTTAAAAACCTAACTTTCGCGATCTTAAAGCTGTGCGTATTTTTTTACGGATTAGACACAGTGGATAGAACTCGTAACGTGATTTTTTTGCACCCATCTGGTGAAAATTTGGTTTTGATGATTCCATTATTGTTCCATTCGGGCTGAAATGCGCACGTCACGGATTTCGTGATTCGAGAGCGTGTGTTATTTGTTAATGTCAAACTTGAGTTTATGCGGTCAGTAAATTGAAACGCCTTAATTATTTTTTGCAACTGTGCTTTTTTGCCGAGTTTTTCCCGGAAGAGGTGCCCATTTTACTCGACAACGTTTGACGGGTTATTCTTGCGGGTTGTCGGAATCTCAGTCAGCATCCAGGTCATCCTTCATCGCTTGCGGAGGAATTCATCGTCGCTAATGTCAGTGTTTTTTTCAAAGCTACTACCAGTATCGCCAGATGGAAGGAATTTTCTGTCACCAATTATTTTGTAAGACTTAGCAGTACTGGTGAGTCATATTTTATATTCTTTTTCGTTTCACCGTGACTGTTTATGGTAAACTTTTTGTCATTGATATTGTGAGAATCGCATTGTATCCTAGTGATTTTCTTTACATCCGTTTGCATGTTATTTCAAATTCCATATTTGTCGACAACTACTAGAGATTTCCACATTGTTTGTTTGTCAATATTTTAAATTATTTTGATACACTGGATACATTTATGATTACTAATACTGTGTGTAATTTACGAGAAGCATTTTCTTCATTACCTCAACTAACCCATGATCTTAGCCTTAGAAAATATCAAGAGCTAGCCTAAACGACGTTCAAAGGGCAACAGCAATAAAAGTATAAGCTCCTGTTTACAGGAGCGTAAGACGGTGGCGATTGAATTTTCACCGATTCAGTCACAATTGTTATCAAACCTACCAACTGATCTACCTCTTCGCGCCCGATCTACCATTTTGCTCAATCTCACTGTATACAACTGCGTACACTGCTGCACTGTGTACAACTCCTTATATAACAAATTTTTAAGTCACGTAAAACACGTAATTGCGAAAGCTAGCAAGATTTTTAACAACCTCTGTAGGTATGTGCGACCGACGCGACGTGGGGTATCAACCCACTAAACGTGGAAACGATATACCACGCGGTCGTAGAACCTACCATAACCTAAGGAGCGTATATTTGGTATGATGTGCTAAAGTATAACTACACGCGGCGCTGGCTCCGCTCATTCCAAAGGACATTCACCATTAGGGCCACTCGCGCATTCCGTACGGTCTCGGCGATATCTGCGTTAGCCTTAGCTGGATTTACTCCGATAGAGCTAAGGATCAGAGAGGTGGCGGAGGTAGAGAGGATAAAGGTGGATGGTACCTTTAATCGCCTTCCGGAAGACGTCGTCCTACAACTTCGTACGCCGCCTGTAGGGATGTTGCATCCCCGCTTTAGGCAAACGATAGTTTTCGACAGGGTAGGCGACTCTAAGGAAATCGATCGAATTTGTGACGGGGTGGAGGTGGCTATTTTTACTGACGGCAGCAAGCTGGAAGGCGGGGAGGTCGGCGCTGCAATCGTTATATACCACGAGTCTCGGCTTGAAACACACAAGTATCGCTTACACGATACTTGTAGTGTTTATCAGGCCGAGCTATATGCGATTGACGCTGCCCTGAATTGGATCTCCCCCAGGAGAGTGCACTCAGCGTGTATCCTCTCCGACAGCCTATCTTCGCTTGTTTCCATCAGCGACAGAAGCTGTACTTCACCCCTAGTCACTATCATCCATCGTTCTCTTCTCCGTCTGAGGAACGAGTTGACCATCAAGTTCGTGTGGGTAAAGGCTCATTGTGGTATAGGAGGGAACGAGTTTGCAGATTTATGTGCCAAAGATGCGGCCGTGTCGCACAGTCACCTGGCATACACCCAGTTCCCTCTGAGTTACGCAAGAAGGGTGATTCGCCTTGAACTGGCAAGTACTTGGAATTCTGAGTACATTAATGCCGTTCAAGGTTCAACCGCCCGGCAGTACTTGCCTACACTGCAAGATGTTCGACTGTTCCGAGGTGCCTTCGACACATCTTTTGAATTGACGCAGATATTGACGGGACATTCGTATTCGTGCGAGTATCTATTTAGACTTAAGTTCTGCCCTACTGATGTGTGTCCTTGCGATTCAAGGAGTAGACAAACTCTACAACATTTGTTGTCCAATTGCCCACGCTATGTATCTTATCTTCCCGTTTTAACCATCTTACTCTCTCTAATTTCGACTCGGTATCCGCACTCGACCTCCTTCAAATTCTTAAACATCCTTCCTTAGTTATTTCTTTCACCACCTTCATAAAACATATAATTTCAACTCTTAAAGATTTTAATACTCCACCCTGAGCTTGAGCTCATACCAACTTCGAATATTGAAAGGCCATTGTATGCTCAAACCCGATTTTGTTTTCCTAATCTTTCATTCTCTCGTTCTGGCCATGGCTCACACCTTGACTCATATCTACAGATTAAAACACCAACAGTAAACATATACAGGGCAGGGACAGTCAATCTCTTGCCTTAATATGTGTTTGTGTAATTTGTTCTCATTACCATGTTTTATCAATTTAAATTTTAATAGTTCTACCAAATAAGTGTTTCCATTTTTCCCTAGTTATAAGTTTGCGTTTATATTACATTAATTACATATGTCAATTAATTAGTTTTAAGTTTATGTCTGTATCCAATAGCAGAATATACTCCCCCGTTGGGTGGTTTAACCCAATGGGGAAACAGAAAAAAAAAGAAAAAGGTCAAAATAAAGAAAAACTAAATAAAAAAAAGATCTTTTTAATTATCAACAAAAATAAATTAATTCCTTAAAATTTAGCTTACCTGAAAATTTGTCATTGGCCCAGTTCACCTTTTCAATATTTTAGTAACATTTTCCTTTGACCCAGTTTACAACTTTCAGGTAATTTTTTGGCCCAATTTACCTTACCCCTGCCCGACGCCTCCTTCATCTCAAGTCGGATGAAGAAATTCTAGATAACGTGACACAACTCGGAGAAAAATACTTGGAAGCTGTGGTCTGGTTCGAATGCACTTATGCATTAACCTAGACATTTTCATTAAGCAATGAGCTCATACAACGGATGCGGCCGGTTTAGGCATTTACCCGAACAGCCGGGCTCGAAGCTACTCCTCTTTATGCGCCAGGTTCCGGTGAATTTGGGCGCTGTCTGAAGGTCATTGTCTGAAATAAAAATGGAGGCACATGACCCTAGAGGAAGGTTGCAAAGGTTTATGAAAGACAACGTCAATATCGAAACTTCTCATGTTCTACGTCGTCTTCTTATACTTCTTCAATTATCACCATTCCTTTTTCTCCTTCTTGACGTAGGCTTAAGGAGAGAATGGGTGGAGGGTTATCTAAAAATAAACAAATTATCTAAATGGTAGTTTCCATCCTGCTTGGATGAGCAGGTTTTGCTACAAAGACCACCTACATTTTTTCCGCGTAGTGGCGGGCAAAATCTACGATGGGCTCAGTTTTGTGTCCTCATGTATCCTCTTGTTGTTTACGAACTACGAGGCTCGTCTCAACGCTATGCTTTACCTTGCCTGATGTTTGACGGTGTGCATCTTGAGTGTATAAACTCAGCCTGGCGCCGCATATGTCATAATTGCTCGCAAGATATTTGCTGATGTGAGGTTCCTGTTTTGGTTCAGCAGGAGTACAGGGAGACCATTGCACACCTGGTTTCTGATTTACCTTTTTGGTGTGGGGCCCCAGTAAAGCCCCCTGTTGAGGACAAACCCCAAGTATTAATCCAGGGTATTGTCAAGTGCAAGTACAACACCAGACTTCACGGTTATTGAATGCCACTCATATAGTTGCATTACCATTTGGAAGGAGCTGGTGGGCTAACCAGTTTGTTTACCGCTAGCCTTGGTGAGCTTAGGTGAAAGATATCTCTGGAGAACGGAAACTCCCACTTAGATTATAATCGTTCGGGTGATTTCGAGTTTGATAGCAATTTTCCTGTTCTTTAGGAAAGGCGTATGGGGGATGGTGGGATGCTGGCTTCCAACATTTTGATAAAGTTTGCTTTTAGTTCATATCTAAGGATAGTCTGCTTAAGATAATCTTTTCGCAAATGTAGCCCCGGACGAGAGCTGGTTGATAGGTCGCTAAGAGGATGGGTTGAACGGGTTTTGTCTTGGTTTGTATGATGACGTCGGCCACTTTCCAACGACATGGAAAGTGCTAGAGTCTCAGTATGGCGTTGGTGATGCCAATTAGTGGTGCTACGCTAATTTTCGGAAATTATGTGATCGTTTGGTTTGTGATACCATCAGGACCTGAGGGACTTTTTCTTATTTAGTTCTCTAAGGCTGCCTGTATTCGTAGAGAACGCGTCCTCAGGTGGCGGATAAGGCAAAGCCCCTAAGAAATGGGTGGTAGGAGGGAAATAAAATATCTCTTGCGGACCAAATAGGCACCACCAACCGAACTAATGCCGGTATATGCATGTCTCTCAAGAGACAAAGGGCACTCTCGTGTCCCGAAATCAATTAATGACCAACATCATAAAATGTAGAAGGCAACGAGAACCAACTACACTAAAGATCCTTATGAATATCCCCAGAAAAAAAGATATCGCTCAATCATTCTAAATTAATAGCCAATGTTTCAGCTCCCCAATCGGATCTCCGGGGAGGGAAAGCATTGAATTAAACCAACGGAAGTAAACACCTAAATATTGGCTAGCTCCCCCCCCCCCCATTGCGAATTTTGGATCCAAAATAGACTAAATCGTTTGTACCTCGTTTGTACCGATTTGTACATATTTTATTTTCGTTCGGAGATATTTTAAATAATGTTATGTGCAATGTAAAGTTTATTAAATTTTTAAATAAATTAATATAATTCTAAAATTCATAAGATAAACAAACTACCTGGTTTGTCGAATATCAGTAAGGCTCTAGCGAATTTCCCTATGTGTGTGTAGACCAAAAAAATATAGTGCCGTCTTGATCCTTCCTAACGAAGCATCCTGAAGTTCCCCAAAACTGTCGCCAAAGCCCAACCGGTAAATAAATTGAGAAGTCCAGGAAAAGAAACAGCAAAACGAATATCTTACACCTCGTTGGCTGGTAAATTACCAATGATCTCGCTGGCTGGCCACCAACAATCTTCCCACTTAAAATTTTCAAACAAAAAAAATCGCAGCTGGAAAATTCAAACCGTTACAACATCTGTAAAAACATATATGGGAAAGGATGTATACTCAGACCTATTCATGGCTACAATAAAAACACGCTTAAAAAAGTATATTACAATAAATCACTTACACCAACAGTGGGCATAAGGAAGTTGACAGATGTCGTAATTAAGGAGAAAATAAATCAAACTATGAGTGAAAAAATAGCCGGAATGTAAACACAGAAAAATGAAGACAGCGTAGATAGCTTGGATTAATCATGGAAGTCGATCAAAGATATGATGCTCACAACATCAGAACAATACCTAAAATCGGGAGAAAACAGAAAGATGAAGAAATGAATGACTGAAGAAATTATGCAACTGATGGAAATAAGAAGGCAATATAAAAACTAAAACAATCCTCAATACAACAAAATAAATTAATTAATTAGTCAAAAAATTTAAAGAGAAAAGGACTATTGGCTAAAGGAACTATAGAACTATAATGAGTCATATGCTGAAGATACTCTTCAACGTAATACATGAGAGAATATTTAGAAAGATTGAAGAGCACCTGGGCGAGACTCAGTTTGGGTTTAGAAACGGTATGGGTGCAAGAAAAGCCTTGTTGTGCATGCAAGTACTAGTTTAAAGAGCGAAAGATGTTGACTGTGACGTATACAATTGTGTCATCGACTTCAAGAAGGCTTTCAACGAAGTCCAATATAGCAAGCTAATTGAGAGCTTAAATTAAACAACGATAGAGGAAAAAGACAAATATATCATAGCCCATCTCTACTGGAGACAAACAGAATCCGTTCGGATTGAGGGAAATATATCGGAAGACTTCAAGTCCAAAGAGGATACTCTGCAACATGATCCTGAACATCTAGCTTAGAACAAGAGTGTTGACATGCTACGTGTTTTCGATCCTTTTGTTTGGCGTGGAAGCGTGGACCCTGATGAAAGACTCGGTCAGACGTCTAGAGACGTTCGAGATGTGCAAGATATGCAGATGTGAAGATGTGCGAGATACTGGAAAGAATGGAAAAACATAGAGAAACAATACGAATAACAAATGAAAGAACACTCCGATATTTTGGCCACGTGATGCGCAATGATAAGTATCACAATGATACTTGATGAAGTATCCGGACCCGGATGACGAAGCATATTTTGACTGCCAAACTTGAGACAGTGGACCAGAATTACCTCCGCGGCATTGTTTCGGGCAACAGCGAACAAAGTGCGATGGCCATCGTCAAAAGCGGATAAGGCACTGTAAGAAGAAGTCTTCGGGCCATGGTTTGAACCTCCTGGAATGTCGTTGGGGTGGTGTGGTCGTCTGAGGGTTTCTAAGGTAGGTTTAGTCTCGCTTGTATTCCGTGTCGACACATTATTATGTGGCTGTACGCCATTCCATACAATCTGGTTAGTTGATCGGGGGGGGGGGTCATGACTTGGGATGAGGATCGTGCGCTCGTTACCGCTTCTTTCACCACAAAAATTCCAACAAAACTTTCTAGGTTTTGTGAGAGGTGGCTTCTAAATGTGGGACAGATGGATGTTTAGGGGAGGGCGACTTTGTCTGGGGGGTTTTTGCCCAGTTGTAGGAAGAATGAATTTTGATCTAAAGCTAATGCATTTATAATAGTTGGTCGGTGTAAGAGTTTGAGAGTCCAGAGAACGACTACGTCCAGAACGTCGTGGAAGTGATCTAAGGAGAAGCGGTCGTCTTGTGGATTTGGAGGCACTACGCGTCCACCACAAAATTTTACTGATCGGAAATGGTTTAAGAGGGAACGTCCAGCGTTGTTGTCTGTAAATTGTTCCAGGCCGGATACTTGGCATTCGTGACCTTTTCGTCTTTTCCTTCAAAGTAGGGAAATAATATCAGTGGAGAGCATGGCTTTGTCAGGCGATTTGTATACCGATACCAGGAGCAACCATCTATTTTTGTCCGTGAAGAATTTTACATGTAATGCTTCCACGTGTTCAAGTGAATCTGGAGAGAGCTGCTGTTGCAGGTGGTCAATAGATGATTGCCTGCGAAATTGACACATTTTATGTACGATTTACAGTTGCATTGCGTGTGGCCACACCTCTGGCACCTACGCACTGAAAAAAATTGTTTGCGATAAATCTGCATAGCGTTGTGCATTACAAATTGTACAGTCTGCAAACACAAATTGTGCAGTTTTTGAAGCTACCGTTTATTTTATTTATTTATTTATTTTATTTACCGTTTATTTATTTATAAAGGTAAACTTTTGTACCTGAAAATTTCTATTGAAACCTTCATAACTGCTTACACTTATTCTACCCAATATTGTGCATTTTTAATTTTACGGGTACCAACCCAATTTGTGCATATTTTTTACCCAGAGTATGCTACAAAAAGGAAAATTTTGTACTTGAATAGATGTGTATTCTTTTTTTGAAACATTACAACATTAAAATTTTTTTACAAATTTTAAAATTAACTCTAACTTGTAAAAATTTCCTTTCAATTTTAAAACAAATCATATTAAAGCCATAAATAAAAATAAAGTTTGCCACGATTTTTGGTACATTAAAAATTATAAATATGAAATATAATAGAAATGACTATTCAAACTTTTTAAAATTAAATTATTTTTGAATTCCTAACCAATTTTAAATTGCAGAAAGTAGTTCTTCTTCTTCTTCACGTGCCTATCCGTTACCGGATGTTGGCGACCTCTCTCCTATGTAGTATGTGTTGTGCATTTGTAGTACTATCACACACATAGGGGACCTACTTGTTTAACGCGGGCTCCGAACCGCGGGAAGTGTATACACTTCATCTCCAGAGAGGCTGTTCTAAGCATATTACACCTCGGTGGTTTGCCATTGCCTTCCGAGGGGAGACGGTCAGAATAAAGTTTTTACTGAGCCCGGAGTCGAACCGGGCATTCCGCATTAGCAGCAATGCACTTAACTGCTTAAGCTGATCACCGTCTCTCCGATCACCGAGAAAGTAGTTACCTTTTTGTATTTCACAATTAATTTTTCTACATTTTTTTACCCCTGTTTTCTTGTTCGTAACTTTTAAGTGTGGTAGGTTTAAATGTGGATTTTCTAAGAATTTAGAAAAATATAAGCCTTCATTATAATAATAATAATAATGTACTAATGCCCAGACTATTATACCCGTACTTAAGGATTGATCCCTGATTTAGGATAAATCCTAAAATTTCCTTTCTGATTGGTCGAAACTGGAAATTATATAAAAAAATATGATTGGTAGGAAACTATTATAATTGCTGAATCTAGGGATTAATTCTCGACTATTAGTACGGACCATGGACTTACATTGTACTGTTTTTTTTAAAATTTTATATATTTTTTGTTAAAATACCAAATAAAATAAGTTTTGAGATGGATAGTTTTGTAATAGAATTATTATCAGCATGGGATATGTCCCATTTAATCGAAGTATTTGAAGGTAAGGAGAATTTTTTTAATATTATTTACAATTTTTATCATTTTTATCCGTTGCATTAGTTAAAAATTTGGTAAGGAGGTACAGAGTACCGAGTACCATTACAGGTACAGGTGCAAAAGGATAACTTTGCATTTTGTTTTTACAACTACCAATTAAGTGTGCAAAATCGGTCGCAAACAAAATCGCATCAAGTGCAGTTTACGTTATGCGATTTTTCTTGCGAGTTTCCTAAGACAAGGATAGTGCTATTTACACTTTGTGAGTGTGAGAAAGAAACTAGCAAAATCTTAAGGTTAGTACTAGCGAGGACACTCACGTCCAAAAGTTCGCATAACTATTTTTGATAGTTTTCTAAATTAAAGAATAATTTTTATATAAAATCATGTTTAGAATATGTAATTTATTAATGTTGAGATAAAATAATTAATAAAAAGTTACCTAATTGTTTACAAAATTATTAACAAATGTATTTATTACTTTCAAAACTGAATATTTTCTAACGTGAGTGTACTAGTTCAACCAATCAACTCGAGAATTATAATTTTTACTAAACGTGGCACTGTATTATTATTTAATGTCAAATTAATTACAAATTTCGAAATATTTGAAAAAATTATACTTCAATACAATAGGTTTGTTCGTGCTGTAAACTGCACTTTATTCTTGTTGCCGGTAACCTTAAATTATGTGCACACGTGGTGCGCAAATAATATTTTTTTGTGTTTTTAAATTAAAATAATTAGAAATTCATTCGGTTTCAATTATAATCTAACAATAAGATGTCTGTTTATAAATTTGGTTTGGTTTCGCGATTAGTAATACCTGTTTTAATTTTAAAATATTTTGTAGGAAATTTTAACCTTAAAATTTTAGTCACGCTTCTAAAATTTTGTTTTCAGGAAGCGAAATTGGAGAAAATCTTTTCCACACTCTGACGGAAGCAGATATTAAAGAATTGATCCCAAAATTAGGTGTCCCTATCTTCATGTCTTCATGTTGACCTAGACAACAGTCATGATATTAAATATCGTCCGTCCGTTGGCTATCTTTTCCACTTAAACTACAAAAGTGGGCGGGCAGTTCTCTCTGATCCTTTCCTGTATTGAGCTACCTCAATTATTGTGAAACCTGCTCGTAGCAAGTCCTCCTTTACTTCTTCCGCTATGAATTCTGCTGGACTCCGCTATTCCCATGTAGTCTGCGACTGTCCATGAGGATTTCGAGAGGCAAGTCTTGGTGTTTTTTCCTTTGGAGTACACCAATCACTTGTCGTCGAGCGTTCTAGCTAGTTGCGGAGCCAGAACCAATTTTGTTAATTTTTATTTTAGGATTATATTACAAAATAAAAAGAGATAAAGCGCTTTCAGATGAATAATAATGGACCCGCATTAATATCATTAAAAATAGCAACGCTTTATTATATTCATTTTGATAAAGCCGAATATACTGAAACAAATTAAGTGTATATAAGAAAGGAAAATATTAAGTAGTGTATTAATATTATATAAATTGTATCAAAGCAAATTATAAAGTTGCAAAAACTTAGAAATTTCTTTGAAAACAAAATATAGGAGCAGGTATTTAATCAAATTTACAAAAAATGTAATTAGAAAATGAAACAAACAAAAAAGCTTACTTGGCTTGGATATGGCTTCAAAGAAAAATAATACGTTTGTTATTAAAATTTTAAAAATGCTATTATTTTCTGTGATTTTTCTGCTTTTTATTTTAAATGTAATCCACATTTTTTAATAATGTACTATGTAGTTTATCATAGATATTAGCTTTTCATGTGTATCTGGACTTAATCTCGTTTCGACATATCTTTGATTTCATCAAAGAGAATATAAGAATAACCATTTATTTTTTAAATTTAATTTTTTTAATAAAAAAAATATATTTATTACTATATTTTATTTTGCGGTGATAGTCTATTAGTGGGAAACCCTTAAAGTTTTATTTAATTGTAATTATCAAATTTTGTTTTAATTCTAATTTTCCTTCGTGTATTGATTATGCTTTAATTTTATTATACATTTTACCCATTTTATTTAATAAACAGAACTTTAATTGTTGATTTTTAGTGTTTTAAGATTTTTCTTCTAATTTTAGTTTCGCTTAAAGAATTTGTTTGCATTTAAACTTATAGTTACAATAAAATTATTTTAAAATTTTATAGGAACTTATTTTTGAAAATTTTATATTTACCAGAAATTCATTTTAAGTAACACTTTGTTGTCAAAATAACATGGTTTTCTCATTACTAATAAATGGAAGCCGATATGTGAAATATATTTTGACACATTAATATTCTGATTATTGCCTGACGAATAATTTGAACACTTCAATGTCTATACTTACAATAAAATAATGTTTCAGAAAGATGCAGTTTTAAAATACCTATCGAAATTATTACAAAATTATTAAACTAAATGGTGGAAAGACGAGCAGCAGAGGTAAAGTAAATCGGAAAATCGCCATTTTAAGAAAACTACAGTTGGTGATAATCCATTGTCCATTTCTTTACGTCTTCAATGTCTTACAACATTTAGTTTAACTAAATTAACCAATAACAAGGTGGAACTCGCTTTAGCGGCAGTTCTTTGGCTTCTATACAGCTACCTTTCTGGTGTGGAAAGTTGTTATTATCTGTTTATTTTTGGTCGCCATATAATGTAACATCACATGATCACATAATCTGCACTAATTAAATTTTTGCGGTTGGTATTTATCAATAATTACTACATAAGTAATAATAATCAAACTTTTTCATTCCATTCGTAACTTTACTTTTCTGTAATGTCCGGTCCATTTCTTGAGGTGGATCCATTCTCTTCCTTCTCTTTTATTTACAACTTAACTTCAATATCCACATCAAGCCACTGCTGTGGTTAAAATAAAATAATAAATAATTAGTGCAGATTATGTGATGTTACATTATATGGCGACCAAGAATAACCAGATAATAACAACTTTCCACACCAGAAAGGTAGCTGTATAGAAGCCTAAGAACTGCCGCTAAAGCAAGTTCCACCTTGTTTAATTATGCGGACAGACGGACAGACGGACGGACACGGAGCCAGATCATAAGGCTTCTTGCTATACTTTGTATAGAAGCCTAAAAATCAACGATGTCATTTTAACCCCGCTTGTAAAATAGTAAAACTATAGGATTGGATTGACTACTTTCGTCAAACTTAAACTTCAAAGGCATTTAAGATTCAAAGGAAAGGACCAGAATCCATACATAAGTTTATATATTTTAAATTGTGACTAACTGGCTACCATCATACTAAACATCAGCGTTCTAATAACATAGGGATTGCATTTAACACTAATAGTTATGAAACAATATTAAATTGTTTATTACTTCACATTTTTATTACATTCTGCACAATGGGGTACCGCCAAAACAACTTAGTAGTGTTCTTTTACGTAAATGCGATCCTTAGGATGTCGTTTAAATTTAAAACACGACATGGAATTATCGACCGTCACACTTATTACTTCATCAGTTATAGTTATATCACATTTATATAGACCCATTTTTGTGATTGGTTATAACCAATCTATTGGTACTTAAACCCCACTGCGCATGCGCAACTTTTATATTATCGCACACGAACAAAGTTTCGTCTGGGTACCCCCAGACGTTGTAGTTCGAATGGTTTTCATGCGAAAGTATTCGTAGACGATTGCTCGAGAATACAAAATTTCGTTCGTATGCGAAAGTGGCGTACACGAATAATTTCATGCGAAAAGTATTTATAGACGAACATTTCGAAGGGTTCTAGAATACAAATCTTTCATTCGTAAGCGAAAGTGACGAAGTTTCGCATGCGAATCATTTCTATTGAGTTCAAGAATAGGCCCCCTGCACACCGCTATCCCAGGACCGGGCCCAACTCGCTCTGACCAGTATTATACGACGATACAATAGAAGTTAAACCACAACAAAAACTATCCGAAGCCACGATAAAATTCTCGAACCATGCAAGCAAAATAGATCCAAAAGCAGATAGGGAAATGGAAATAGACAAATTGTATAGTGGCCAAGGATCGGTTATTGCCGGATTAATGGATAAATCTTCTCTCACGCCCAATTGTATTCGCGCCCAATAGTCTTTGCGCCCAATACTCTTTGCGCCCGATTGTCTTTGCACCCGGTTACCTCCGAGCCCAATCGGTCGCGCCCAATTGTACTAGACCGCAAAATATTATATTTTAATAAACCGTGAATTCGCTATGCTGGAATCTCGATTATATTAAATTCTTTGCAATAATAATATACGAGTACGTACTTTATATATTATACTGTCGTGAAAAATTTCATAATTTATTCAAGTTCTATAAAATATGTAAATATTAATATATTATTGTAGTGCATAAAAGTCCGTGCTCTAGACTGATAAAACAGAAAATGTACTTTCGAATCAACAATATTAACAGGAATTAAGCAAACAATTATCGGTAGCATGAAAGCTAATTAATGCAAAACACAAATACGTACACCGCTGAAATGATTGAAATGTATTCAAAGGGCAGACTGATGTAGACAATGTGTAAAATTTTGCATAGCCCAACACTGTTGACTCTTTCTAATTGTTAGTTTCATATATTTGATTATTAATTGTACACAAACTATCGAACTCGCATATTATATTGTGGTAAATAATTTTATGATACTGTGGTCTATGCAGCATTCTAAAAAGTCGCCCGAGATATTCTCATTCAGTTTATTGTTCAAATAGGTAATGACCCTATATCATACTAATAAGAGCTGCAGAACAATTTGTTAATATCAACATCATATTGTTACTGACAATCTGCCTCTAATGAATGTAAATAACAAAATAATTTAATGGATTCGCGGCAACCAAACATTTGGTAAACTATTTAATAGTAAAATTGTTTGAAGTTAATTAATTGACCGAAACTAATGCCAAAAGTCAGGGAAATTGATACCATCAATAAATGTTTCAATAAAATTGAATTTGGAAAAACAAATAATATTTTTAAATAATTATGTTTATTTACTGCGTGTCCAGTAATTTGTACGACAGCATTTGTACGACGGAAAGTTGTAAAAATGTTGCACAATACGACTGAACATTACTACGACTGAAGATTTAGACGACAGAAAAATTTTAAACGATATATTTAATGAGATATCATATTATGCTATATAACAATAAATTATTATAAGTAGATACTTGTATGGTGATAATTTAAACCTTGTTACAAAATAGCATTTCCCACAATTTTTTAATGATTAACGTAATTCAAAAACATTTATTTACACAAACACATTTAATTTCAATTTTATTTTCTAGTGAAATTGTTGTTGTTTTGTTTTCAAAAATTATTTGTATTTATATAGGGTGTTTTTTTAGCTGCATGGGATCTTTCAATAGGGATAACTTTTGAATTAAGTTTGTCAAAGTGACAGTTCTTTGACATTTGTGTTCACAAAGGTTTGACATTTAATCATGAATAAATTAACACTTGCACAACGCTTCCAAATTGTGGAAATTTATTTTCAAAGTCAGAGTTCCGTTTGCGAAACTTATAGAGCTCTTCGCCCATTTTTTGGTCGACATAATCGACCTTCTGAGCAGGCTATTGGTGCGGTGATGGATAAATTTAGTGCCACTTCTTCATTGCATGATGTAAGACCACCAACAAGACAAAGAAATGTGCGTACCGAAGGAACTATCGCTTCTGTGAGTGAAAGTGCGCAAGAGAAACCCGAACATTTCAATTTGCCATCGTACCCAACAACTTGGGCTTTGTCCGTCCACTATATGGAAATTTTTACATCAAGATCTTGGTTTACCTCCCTACAAGATCCAGTTGGTTCAAGAATTGAAGCCCAATGATCATCGATTGCGTCGTGCGTTCGCAGATTGGGCTCACAATCAATTGGAAGTGGATCCATCTTTTTACCATCAAATTTTGTTCGGTGACGAGGCACATTTCTGGGTCAATGGGTATGTGAACAAGCAAAATTGCTGTATATGAACTGAGACCAATCCCGAGCATTATCTTGAGATTCCATTGCATCCATTAAAATTGAGGTGCATTTCTCCAGCCCCCCCCCCATTTCGAATTTCTGATCCAAAATAGTGTAAATTGTTTGTACCTCATTTGTACCTATTTGTACCTCTTTTATTTATACATGTAAAGATAGGTAATGAAATTGTGTATATGCAATTAGACTCATGTTCGGCAATATCAGCCATATCTGAAGAATTTCAGATTTTTATTTTCGTTTGTACCTCTTTCGTTTTCGAGATATTTCAAAAAATGTTGCGGGGAGCTGGCGTAATGCTAGCCCCCCATTTCGAATTTCTGATCCAAAATAGTTTCAATCGTTTGTACCTATTTGTACCTATTTTATTTTCGTTTGTACCTCCTTAGTTTTCGAAATATTAAGGAAAATCACCATGACGCGCATTTGGAATAACGAGATTCCTCGCTCGCTTCAATAAATTTAGTACACCGTTGTTTAATGTTAATACTAATAACTTTCTTTAAATCATAACAGATAATCATAACAAAAAGTTGACGGTTGAATGTCCATCAGAAAACAAGAGAGTTATCTGCCGTTCCTGTCTGATCCGTGTCGTGGCACCTAATAGATGTTTCGTATAGTAGTAATCCACTAATAATAACCGATATTATTCCAAATGCAATAATAGAGGTAAATATGAACATTTATAGGTATTGCAATGACCCCTCACCTTAATGAGATAAATCAAGCTTATTTAGAAATGAGACCCTTACCTGGATGCTTATCCCACAATGATAACTTCTCTCTCTCCGATCCTTACTCTTAAAGAGTGTGGTGGCACTCTTGCACCACTCTTGCACTCTTGTGGTGGCATGATAACTTACGTGTGGTTAAATTTAGTAATTTACCTCAGCTAGCTCAAAAGATATGAAAGAAATTCTTTTATTGTTTGTAAAATTTACCTTACTGCATTTGCTCATCTTTAGAATGAACAAGATTCATTTTTTTAATACTTTTTATAAACTTGATTTAAATTCAAATAAAATAAGATCATGGCAATTTGATTTTAATGAAATTAATAAATTTGCACAAATTATCGTCATGGAGACGAAAGAAAATTTTTACCATGTGCTTTAAACTAAATGTAACAAAATTCTTAATTCTAAATAATAAATCTAAATAAATGTTTGTCGAATAAGAAAAGATTTTCTGATATTTAATGTTTTAAATTTCCCGCACTTGGATATTAAATAAAGCTTACCCCACTTTTTAATTGTGTCATCATTCGTTCTTACGCGTGGTTGTACCGGCCGTTCACCTACAAATTGCTCCAGTTCCTGTGGTCATCTAATTAAATTTCATAATTCATCCAACTATTTCTTCAGCCATCAATACCATTTTTTGTATTTTCGTAAGTGTATTCATATTTTTTAACATTTTCGATATCATTTAACCATTTCCAGCATAAATCATCTTTACTTAACCTTACTTTGGTTTTAAAAAACACATTTTTTTACAAATTTTCTGGAACAACACCAATTTTACGTACCTTCACTTTGGTTAATTTTATCGTTGTTAAGATAAACAAACTCGTCACCAAGGATATAATTTTCGTTGATTTCAACGCCTGCCTGTTTTTTTTATCCAACTAGTTTTTCATTGGCCGGTAACTTTAATAAATTTTGCCATATTTAAACTTCATTTAAATAATGTTTTTTAGGAAAGATTGTAAATTGGAGACACGATGCACTTTTAAAGTTTAAATTGTAAATTGGAGACACGATGCACTTTTAAAGTTTAAATTGAAGCGAATAATCGTCCTTTTAACTCATCACACCAAGCTGTTACAACCAATGTCATCAAGAAAACCTTTTTCAGTGCACTTAACCCAACTAATCCTAAATTAACCTAGTTTTAATCACAATATTTACTAATATAATTATAACTAACAAATAACACATAATTTTGATGATATAAATTTTATAATTTTTTATAACGATTCAATCGTTATTTCGCCTTGCCATGATCTCTCGGTAATTCAACTTTTATTTAACATTTTACTTAAAACTTGTTCACTCCTTTGATTTGCCAAATCAGCAGAGCAAAGAACATCGCAGTATCAACAAAGTATTATATTCTTTTAATTTAATAACTAAATTTTAATCTTAAAAACTTGAAGTTAACGCGTGTTGCTCGGAGTTATCGGTATCAACAAATTAATATCAACAAAGTATTATAATTATTCTTTTAATTTAATAACTAAATTTTAATCTTAAAAACTTGAAGTTAAGAGCGCGCTGCGGAAAGAGAGAGAGGGAAGCAGTAGATATGATGTTGAAAGAAGCCTCTAATCTTTTGTAGAGATTTAAAAAAATTTAAAAAATTATTTGCGCCATATCTAAGGGAACCCTTGAACCCTTTGTGCATTAAGTTGATTTTATATAGTTTAAAACTCCACTAAGGGCACTTTTTGATTTACAAGTTTTGTACAAGTTTTCTATAATTGATGATGAAATCGCTTCAAAATCAGGTTTTGTCCTTATAATGATCTGCAGAAGGCAATAACGAAGTTTCATTAAGATCGGTTGTCATAAAAATTCAAAATTGTCCTTTTTCATAAATTAAATTAACCTATTTACTTTTAATTTAAAGCGCTCAAAATTGGTTATTGCCTTCAATAGTCTTTTCTTATTAATATAAAAAAAGAATTACATTGATACGACGTTTAGTTTTTTAAATTTGTACAAAAGATTATAGGCTTCTTTCAACATCATTCCCTCTCTCTCTTTCCGCAGCGCGCTCTTAACGCGTGTTGCTATAATAGCTGTATAATAGCTATAATAGCAATAACTATAATAGCTGATGGTATATGGCTTGGCTCAAGTTCTCCAAAAGCCATAATTTTTACTGTTTATGAATTTTTTATGAATTTAATAGAAGTGGAGTTGAATTAATATACTCTATGCCGGTGGAGTAATTGAACAATTTAAATTTGCTCGGCTCGTTTTGAAATTTATCTGATTGATTGTTTAGTGCTTAAACGAATTAAATATCTTTTACAATAAATTAATTGTAAATATAATTTATTATTATTTAATGACTTCAACATAAACGACAATTAACTTTTAGAATACACATAAACAACAATAATAAAAGATCTAAAAATATAACATAATCAAAAATTTAAAAAAATCAAAATCGTGCAGCTCTACAACCCTGGGTTGGTCTTGGCTGACTTCACAACCTCTTTCCATCTTTCTCGTTCTGACATCAGTGTCTCCATCTGATCTTCGTCTATTCCTAAAGTTTTGAGGTCTGCTGTGATATTGTCTCTCCATCTTAGACGTGGTCTTCCTATGGGTCTCTTACCTTCGGGTACTGTTTCCCATGCCATTTTTATTATTCTGTCACTCGGTTGCCTTTGCACGTGGCCCGCCCATCTTAGTCGTTGTGATGTTATATCCTTATATCTTGTATTATGTTCGGGTCTTTGTATAATTCTTTAAGTTCGGCGTTAGTTTTTATCTGATAGGAGTCCATAGCAGGGTCGTGGGACGGTCCAAAGATCTTTCTCAGCACTTTTCTTTCAAAGATTCGAAGTCGCTGCTCGTTTAACTTGGTGATAGTCCATGTTTCGGAGCCGTACATTACTGTTGGTCTTATGATCGTCTTGTAGATCTTGAGTTATAATCAATAATTATAAATAGTTTTTAAATGTAATACTATAACACAATGGCAAATATTTTACTAACTTTTAATTTCTTCTCGTTCCGGATCTTAACTCAATCCTAATTGTCCCATAATACATTTTCCAACTTATTTTTAAATGAATTCCATAATTAATTCCAATGTATTTTCCAAAATTTTATTCCAACACTGACATTGACATCGACGAAATTTTTCTCACCTCATCACTTGTCAACTTTTGACTATTGCTCTTAGGCGTTCAAGATGCAACCGCCCCCAGACTACGAAAATCTGCTATCAATACCTATAATTTTCAATACATGTTTCACAATTTTACACAATTTATGAAGATACTTCATTAGGCCATTTTATAGGAGCTAATTGGTCTTGGCATATCATCGCAGTATCAATATATGGAATGATGAACTTGAAGAAACACATAAGAGTAAAAAGGTAGCCTACCTCAAATTACTGCCAAATAACAGGCAAGATAACAGAAAAGATTACAACAGAAAAAACAAAATAGTAAAGCAAATATACAGATAATTCATTTATTCTCGGTTCTTTTACGCTAATGAGGGTTTGATAATGCATCTCTTTCTATGCACGTGATGTACGTTCGAATTATATTCACATGCATAGAGGACCTACTTGTCTAACGTGGGCCCCTAACCACAGGAAGTGGTTCGGATACTTCATTTCGAGATGGACTTTCTTGGGAAATTACCTCAGTAGTTTGCCATTGCCTGCAGAGGAGAGACGGTCAGAATAAAGTTCTTACGCCGCCAGGATTTGAACCGAGCGTTTCGCATTAGCAGTAGACGTACATAACTGCCTAAGCTATGACCGTCTCGGTCATAGATAATTAAAACAAAGTAAATGGGATGAGTTCATCAATAGAATCGAAAAGATCTACAAGGGCAACAAAACATTGCTTATAAAATAATGAAATACTTAAATAGTAAAGAACACAATACAGAATCGATCACAATTATAGAAAACTAAAATTGGCTCAAATATGCAAAAAAATAAAATATTACAAAAATTACGGTTTTTCTAAAATAGTACTGAGTAACCAGGCTATTGAACAAGTATTAAGCTTCAACTTTTTGGGTTGCATGATATCCCTGTATGAAGAAAAGACATACAGAACAAAATGGAAAAGTTTAATTACATAAAGGGAACTATAAAAAGAACATTTAGGAATCAAACAAGCCAAAATACAGCAACCAAGTTTTATAAAACGATCACACATAGAAGTGAAACATGGACAATAACAAAAGAGAACGAAAGGCGTCTGCACAGCGCGTAAAGGAAGTTCGACAGAGTAATAGACACAATACACAAGACTGGATAGAAAGCGCAATACGCACATAAGGAATGAACTTGACATATTCAATTTAAATGAACGAATTGATGATTACATGAGCTGATGGCTGTGCTAATAAACGTGTTATATCTTAGTAACCCAAGAAAACAAATAGAAAAACAATCATGCTATTATATAAAAACATTTATTTCAATATAATTTTTAAGATCTGGTCGGTCCGCCCTTGGCTTTAATGACTGCCGCAATTCTTCTTGGCATACTCTCTACAAATACTTTGCAGATGACATGAGACAATTTGTTCCATTCCACCTGCAAATTTTCTTGTAGTGCATTTTTAGATTTTACATTGTGTTTTGCAATAGTTTTTGGACCAATCTGCTGACCAATCTAATAAGTTCATTTGGTTCGAATAGAACCAGTCCTCCTGGCTCTAGAAGTGAGGTAAGGTGTGCGTTGTCTAACTGAAAAATTATTATTCGGGTGTCCTTGCCAGGGAATATTTTTTGATAGGAATCCATCAAAGTGGATTCTAGCATCGCAATCTAGGTCAACTATTCATGCGATCTTCACACAGGAATAAACTACCTACCCTTGATGACGCCATCGACCCCCACAACATCGCGCTCCCACTCCCATGTTTGACGGCAGGAACGATGCAATCGGCACGGTACTATTTACCACTCTTTCTACGGCTTACGTACACTGCACGAGCAGTACTAAAAATCTAAAAAGTAACAATCGTAATCCATCCATCACATCGGTTTTATAACGTTCTATGCCGTCTTCCGATTTCCCTGGTTGTGCTCGTTGCGTGTTGAAACTGTGTGACGAGCACATAGGACCTACAGCTTAACGTGGATTCCGAACCACGGGAATATACGATTTTTACATAGTCTACTCCGACCAGGGAAGTCTTTGAGCCATATATAATGTTACTTGGGGCAGACATTTGGTGAGCGAAAAATCCTGTTATAGATAGCATCTTACAGGATTTGAACCTATGAATCTCGGCGTGAGAAGCTAACCGCTCAGCCATTCGCCCAGCAATTTAATACCAAATTATTTTTTCCCAATCTGCAGCTGTCTAAATTAGTCTTTCACGGGTACATTCCAGTCTTATTTTTTAATTTTGTTCTAAAAGCCACGGCTTACGACGGACTCTATAGCCCCTCAGGCCAGATTTGTTGAGCCTTCTCCTCACCGTACGTGACGAAATTGACTGCCCTCCACTGTCCGATATTTCATTAGCGAGCGCTGAAGACGTCTTCTTACGATTTCGTAAGCTCGTGCGTGCCAATAACAGGTCTTCCTGAGGGGTTGTTATGCATTTTCTACCTGTCCTACCTCTGAATTTGTAGGTACTGCTATGTGCCGGTCTGCTCTTTAACGGGCCACATGCATGTTTAATGAAATTTGAAGTGTAAATTGGAAATTTTATTATTCCCTTTTTCTAGCTCTCTTTTTATCTCGTTAATTAGCATGAAGACAACCTTACCTCAGAAGTCGGTTCTTTGAGAAGGACTCTTTGCTTTTCCTGAAATTTAAATTGAGTGGGGATAAAATTATTCCCCAATGATACGCTCATGGATTTGGCAAATGAAAATAATTTATTAAACATGAACACAACAAAGAAAATGCAAACTTATACTAGAAATGAAATCAAAATTTTAACAAATAAATATCTTAAAATTACGCAAATCGGAGTTTTATTTTTTTATTCGTGATGTTGTTAGTTATTTGAACCGTTCACTTTTGTCACGAAAAAGTTAAATAAGTTTGTCTTACCAAACACAGGTGTCGCCGTTATTTTTCTTAAATTCTTTGTAAACATTAAGTCATCTTCACTCGGTGCCGAATCTCGAATTTTCTTAAGAATCACCTCGTGGAATTCGTATTGGTGCTCCAAAATCCTTTTATTGCAAATCTTGGTTCCAATCGCTTATAATCACTTCCCAATTATTCGAGGTAAGTGTCTTTACTTTTATCAAATCTAAATACTTGATGCAAATTTTTGCAAAATCATGTAATTCTTTTTCTTTTTCAGTTATACACACATTTAGTTGGATTTTTAATCCAGTTTATCACTTTTCTACGGAGAGGACAAAAACACTTTCGTCTCGCGTCGCACTAGCGTGTCGAACCTTATTTATTTTATCATTACCCGTTTCCAGGGTTTCTGACGATTTTTCATATTACCATATTACTTGGATAATTTCTTTTTTTAATGGAAGTTTCTCGCACCTCTGATAATGCTTATCATTTTTTAAATGTTATTTAATTATTTTACATTTTTATTCCAGCGTCGCTATACCAACCCGCTGTAGACTGTTCACACGTAACCCGTTCCAGCTTCGGATGACCTAAAGTTGCATTTCGTCGTCACACCGATCTAACAACAACTACGTAATCTCATAGTTTCTCTACCGCACTAACTTAAATTAACCTAATTTTAACAATTCTAAATTACTATTTTATCACATTAAACAAATTTTCTTTAAATATTATTAATTTGTGGTACCCATCATTTTTACTCATATCATTGGTGAATTCCTTCACTCCTCACCTGTTTTTGAATTATATGACTTCATTGGAGTCTTTTGATCTACCCGCAGAAACCTTCTCCGTTGCTAAGGAGTTTTCTTGCAATTAATGATAAATCGAGTGCTGTTTTATGAATGTTGTGTTAATTCGTTGTGTTTTAGGTGTCCCGATGCCATATAAATAAGTAGGGTGAAAATATCATTGCAGTACCAAGTTCGCTGCACTAATTACTAACAGTATGCCGCAAACAATTTTTTTTCAATTTTTGTTCGAGAATCGCCTTATGGAATGCAATATCATAATTTTCGCTCTTTGAGCCTTACTTTGATGGCGAATTTTAGGCATTTTTGAATACCCATTAAATATGGGAAAAAAGTGAAGATTGGTTACCAGGAACTGCAGATTGATATGTTATTTGAAAATACCAGCGACCTGAGACCAGGCAGTACCATAGAACGACAAACAAAAAACTGAAAGAGTACACAAGTGGTGTTGATGGACCGACTCATACAGTAGCGACAAACACTTGAAAGATGAGCCAAATACGACGAGAATGCGAAGTAAACGGACATTGGATGAGGAACAGGAACAGAGGTAAAGGAAGTACAAAGGATAGGATGAAGACGATGCGAAGCGGGTCATGGAATATGAGAACATTTGTAACGTTACTTTTGTCGTTACATACTCAGTTATTTAATTCTCATATTCTATCTCCATAAATAATTATATTATGTCCATTATTCAGTCCGAGTAATAATAACGCACTCGGTATAAAAGTGGATAGGAGATAAGAGGAACACGGCGACTCGAGGCTTATTAGTTTGGTTAGAGTAGATATAGCACGCATTTTTGCTAGCATAAATAATTTTGGTCGAATATTTCCATTGATTAACCGCAGATTAGGCCCGAAACCTTAATAGGAGATTAAATAGTTTAGCTACCGGTATTTGAATGGACGTAGTGGATTTAGAATAGCTTAATTACAGTATATTTTGGAAAATTTAGAACATTTGAAGTTGCGAAGTCGTTATCGTTGATAAGAAGGTTTAAATTTCACATTTGGCTGTTGATACCATATCTGGGTAATACCATTTGATTTCCCATAATATTGGAAATTGGCTTCCGTCAGTATTGCTAATTGGGAATCAAGATTAGAAGATAGTGCTGGATAAAAAAATTAAATCTTTTTTTATCAACTAGATCAACTCTAGAAAATTTTCCATTTGGAATTAATTGTCTGTTGGCGGTGTTTGCATATTTTGGTAAGGCTGTGGTATTCACTTTTGCTACTGATTTTATAGATAACAACGATAAGCTTAGTTGGATATCTGTTGGTTTTGTTTACTTGTGTGTACTTGCTGTTGTAGCGATTATCATCAATAAGTGGCCATTTGACTGGGGATCCGAGATAGGGCTCTGTCACGGAGTTGTAGTTTACCTTAAGGGTCCAGACGATTATTTCAGTAATCCAGCAACGAGGTAAGTTACACATTTGTTTACATTATCAGCTTTTATCTGACAGCAATAAGCTTTGCTTTATATATTATACTCCATAGCAGTTTGGGCTATTGCCAGCAGCAATTTGTTTATGCTGGGGCCTTATTTCAAAATAGTTAAAGGACCTTCAGTCCAGACCTGTTAATTACTTTTGCCTTCAGCAACAACTTTGTTTGGGACTTTATTGTCCGCGAGAGGCACTCTCAACATTGTATATTGTGTGGAAATTGCATAACCAAATTCTATTTTTTTATTGGTTCTGAATAAACATCCCTTCATTCTAACTGTGAGTTTTATTCAGGCCTTGCGCCTGCTGAGCCCTTTCATTTTCAGCTGGGTACTGCAGAGTACTTACGAAGTAAATAGTTAGCGTCTAAACGAACCCACGACGATTGTTAAAATCTCCCACGCTCTCGGTCTGTAATTCGGAAAGAATACAGCTACGCCGCCATAACATCAAAGGCATAAGAGGCTGCCTTGTCAAAAATATATAAAGTTGCGACACATTTTTGAGACCGGGGAAGATGAATGAAGTTGCGAGGGAATTGAAGAGGTCTGGGGTCGTCGAGGTGACCACACTACAGGAGACTACATGGAGTGGGGAGGGAGAAATTAATGGTGTTGGGTTTTTATTTTTGTACTTCGGAGAAATTAGATAGGGAAGAAACGGAACGCTTTGTGGTTATGGAAAGGTGAATTGGGGAATTAGTGTATTTTAAACCAATGGAGGGAAGATTGTCCTACATGAGAATCAGGATGAAACCAAATAATTTGTCATTGATAAAAATAAAAGACGTGAGATCGTATAGAGGATTAGATTTTTTTAGATTTAAAGATTTTATTTATAAATTTACAAATATATACAAAAGTTCGATAGGGGGCACCACAACTTAGTGTCCCTTTATCTTGCATTACAAATTATAATACCCATAGGAGTACCTCGCCTTTGCATAACTCCACTTCTCTTCGTTGCGGCCTTGCCGGTCTTTTAGCACTTCATCGTGTTCCTTGTGTTCTTTTCGTTTTCGTATTTCCAAATTTTACGTTGGGTTTGTTGGAAAATTAATTAAAAAACCAACTTATAGCAATGAGTTTGTACAGAAAAAAATAAAACAATAGTATAACTACAGATACATAACATAACAAAACAATACAGGACAGGACAAGACAAGAATTAAATTATGAAAACATAAAATTAACAATGACAACAATAACAATAACAACAAAATAACAACATAATTAATAGTGCTGTATAAATATTTTCGTAGATGAGACACTAACAGGTTTCAGTTTCATATCGTCTCAAGGTTCAGTGATACTTCTTCCATTGGCGCAGCGGTTGCCGTGTTCAGAGATCTTGTTCGTCGTCGGAGTTGGATGGTGGAGTATTAAGAAATTTAGGCAGGGTTTAGAAAGGGAGTCTGTATTTGCGGGTGGTATTGTCTTGTGTCATATTTGTCGTTAGTGTGCTTTTGTGTATTTGTGTGGAGTAGAATTTCTCAGATAACCGAGTTACGTAGTCTCTGAGAAATTCTACTTGTGTGTCGTCGTGTAGTGTTGTGATGCGTGTGTAGCGATCTTCTCCCGTGACGAGTCGGAGGCAGCGGTTCTGGAATACCTGCAATGGTCTGAGGCGTGTCTTGGACACTCCGGCCCATGCAGGACAAGCGTAAGTTAGGATCGGTCTTAGCACGGTTTTGTATAACGTACGCTTGTTTTCGGAACTCATCTGCCCCCCTTTCATCAGGCAGTAGATCTTGCGATTTGCTCCATAGGCAAGTTGCCTCCTTAGCTTAAGGTGTTCGTCGAAATTTAACCGCGAGTCTATGGTACCCCCAGGTATTTCACCTTAGGCTGGGGTGTTATCGTTTGACCGTCGAGCTTGAGATGCTGGAAGACTCGATGATTTGTACGCTTTCTGGCGAAGACTATTGTCTCCGTCTTACCGGCGTTCAGTCGAATCTTCCATTTCTCGAAGTATGCTCGGATCATGTTTAAGTGTATTTGTGTTTGTTTGGTGGCGACCTGTGCGCTGAACGAATGCGCGTAGATGGCGGTATCGTCAGCGTACAGAGCCATGCGTGTTTGTGCGAATGTTGGAATGTCGTGTATGTAAAAGTTAAAGAGCTTCAGGGCAAGCACCTAGCCTTGGGAAACTCCGACTTGTATCGCTTTGTGTTGGGTTATGGTGTCGTTGACCCTGACCACGATCGATCTGTTTGTTAGGTATGAATGTATGAGTTTGGTTAGGTGATTGTGGAAGTTGTGTTGGATCATTTTGTAAATTAGTCCATCGGTCCAAGTTCTGTCGAAGGCTTTCTCTATGTCGAGTAAAGTCATCACCGTGACTTTATCGCTGTTAAATTGTTCGATCACGTCCTTAACAATTCGTGTCACCTGCATGGTCGTATTAAGGTCAGCCGTGAACCCGAATTGGTAAAGGTTTGTGGTCTTCAGTGTGGTTTGTTCTCGAGTTAGTCGTGTTAAAATGATTTTCTCAGTGAGTTTCGACATGGTGTTGAGGAGTGTGATGGGTCTGTAGCTGATCGGAAGTGTGGGGTCTTTATTAAGTTTATGTATGGGGATTGTGATGCCAAGTTTCCAGGCCGTCGGAAAATATTGTACCTTTATGATTGCATTGATGATATAATTTAACTGTACAATAGCTTTCCGTGACAAGTTTTTGAGAACCTTGTACTCAATCTTGTCCGGTCCTGGAGCCTTGCCACCGGGCAGTGTTTTTATTGTGTTATGGATTTCTGTGGGATTGGTTAGGAGTGTTTTGGTAAGGCGTTGTGGGATGTCGTATGATTGACCAGCAAAGGCAAATACATTTTGTTTTATGACTGTTTGTTCTGGAGTGTCGGTGTCTTGCAGAGTGTGAATGTTCTGGAATGTGGGAGCCAGGAGCTCCGCTTTTTGGGCGTCGCTCATGGCGGTGAAGGTGTTTTCTCGCAGAGCCGGGATCGGCTCGTACGATTTGCGTAATGATTTGGTGAGTTTCCAAATCGAATTGTCTGAAGGACGCAGGGAGGTCAGAAGGTCCTCCCAAGTTTTATTTTTGTGTTGGGTGCTTTTCGTTTGTACTTGCCTGTTCAGCTCAATCATGACGTGTTTGTAGTGGATGTCGGATGTGCGCTGCCATAGCTTACGGTTCCTGTTCCGTTCCCCGATCAACAACTGGATATCTTCTGGGAAGGCGTCCCAGTTGTTTTTCGGGGTAAACGTTTTGGAATTTTCGGCTTTGGCAGTGTTAATGTGTTGCGTGAGTATTTGTATTTCCTGGTCTATTGTTTGTGAATCTATTATATTATTATTGATAGTAATGAGTTGATCGAGCCTTCGGCGGAATTTGGACCAATCTGTGTTTTTGAAACTGGTGATTTTACGGGTTGAATTATTGCGCTGAATGTCTGATAGGAAAAATTGAACTATGTTGTGATCTGAATCGTGTTTGTGTTTTACTGTAGGTGTCGTGATGAAATTTATGTTTTTATTGAGTACGAGATCGATCGTAGTCGGGGTCATGTTGTGCATTGGAATGTGCGTGCGTGTGTCTGTGTGTAATATTTGAGTATGTTTATGTAGGCAAAAATTGAGTAGTGTGTGGTCGTTTGTATTGGACTGGTGGCAGTTCCAGTGCGGATGGTTGGCGTTGGCGTTGGGTTGGGAAATCGCCAGCCACTAGAACTTTACCGTCGAATCCAAACAGCATGTCTAAATCTGATTGCGCGAATTGGTTTGAAGGTCTATTGTAAACGATTACAAGTGTGATATTGTTTTGGAGTTTTATCCCCAAGACTTCCATACTGTTACCTTGTGTGATGTTTATGCGTCGGTGTGGAATGTTGTTGCGTATGATGGTCGCTACGCCTCCGGCCCCGTGACCTCTCCGGTCTTGTCGGTGGACGGAGTATCCCTGGACCTTGAGATTTCTTTTTGCTGTGAGTTTGGTTTCTTAAATAAGACAAATATCAATATTTTTTTTAAAGAGATGATTTTTAAGTTCAAAAATTTTGTTGCTTATCCCGTTAGCGTTCCATAGGTTAACTTTAAGCTTCTTAGCAGCCATAAGCGGTTAAATTGGAAAAGAATTATATCGAAGCTTGGATTCTTTCTATTTTCGAATTACAGTTCTTAAGTAGATTATTGTAGTCCGCTTAACATTTCTTCGAAGTCGGTCTGCTCGTTGATCTCGTTGCACACTTGTGCGAATTCTGCGAAGGCGCCACCTATGTTGGGTTGGTGTTGTTGTTGTTGTTGCGGTGGTGGAATCTGTTAGGTTTGGATATTGTACGGTGTTGGTTGTACTCCCCTGGGGGTGCGGAGTGGCGGGAAGGACCTGGTTGAATTAATTGGTGGTTGCGGCTGCGTTGTAGTTACCCTTTATATTCCCGCCCTCTGCCAACGCGGACTCGAACCATTTCCTAGTAGTCACAGAAATTAAATTGAAAGCGATCATAGAAAACACGAAGGAAAAAAATGGTTAGCAATGGAAAGGTTAAAAAATACAAAAAACAATATGAAGAAATGGTTAAATCACAAATTGAAAATGAAGTCTGAAAACAGGAGCAAAACAAATAATAGAACACAGAAGGAAAAGAATATGTAAGGCATGAGAAAGAGATGAGCAGAGTCAATAACAATGTAAGAAAATTCTACAAGCAGATCAAGAATAATAAGAGAACATATCAGATAAGAAATAGAGGAATAAGAAAAAAAATCTTATTTTGGAAACCCCCAGGAAGAAGGAAACGCGGAAGGCCCAGACTAAGTTGGAGAGAGGGTATTGATAGGGAGATGACAAAGAGGGGACTTGAAGCGATGCAATCGGAAGACCTTGTGGAATGGCGTAGAGGAATCGGAAGACGTCGTAGAACGTTGTAAAAACCGATAGATAGATAGATAGAAATGAAGAAGGAGTAATAGAAGATATCGAAAGAATATGGGTGAATTACTTCCGTAAACTGCTGTACACATATTTATGAAGAAGAGGAAATGGAACAAAATACAGAAAACACACCGAACGAGAAAGAAATGGTGGAACCAATGAATGAAGAAATCGCGAAAGCAATACACCAGCTAAAGAACGGAAAGCCCCAGGAAATGATGAGATAATAACTGAAATGATAACGAACGAAAGAGAAAGGATACACAATAAAATATGTGAGAAGATATGCCGCATAAATGGAAGGAAGGAATAATTGTGACGGTAAAAATAGTGATGGACCGTACAGCATGGAGAAGCGTGATTACCAATACAAAGACACATAGAGACTTATAACAATGTGTTGTAAAACAATCCTGTAAATTATGAGGATTAATCCACCTCAGCAAAATGGATTTTGAAAGTCTACGGGCAGCTAAATTCTGATAGAATGTGGTGGTATTTAAATAAATTAAATACTATGTTACGCTTGGTGCCCAATTCGTAATTACCAAATTTCAAAATAAGAATTTCTTAAAATTAATTTTATTTTGCCAATGTTTATGTTGTGTCAATGATCTAAAATTTCGTCGAATTTAAATGAAACTAAACCAATTTTTGTTTACCTTCTAATCTAAACTTTCCCTTCATCACTGCATTCCATGAAAAAGTAATTTTTTTTATAAAAATACTTGTCAACTTGAGGAAAATTTATTCCCATTTCCATGAGAAATATATTTTTAATATTCACCCCTTTGTAAACCCTAAAAAATCTGATGTGGCCAGCATATGACTTCTCTATAAGGAATCATTCCTTTATCGTTAATCCACGATACACTTACAACGGTATGCTTATTATTTTGCTCAAACACGTCTACTATCGCGCATTACGTCACGTGCGAATTAAATTACGAACGATCGTGTACGAACGTGGTACGAACTGTACTCGTGACTCAAATTATCTGTCGAATTCAAATTATTTGAAATTATTCGAATTTGTGAAAATTGAAAATTCTATTATTAAATTCGAAAATGCCGGGTTGTGCAGTTGCGAAATGTGGTAATAATAATAAAACGACAAAAGGGACGAAAATCAAATACTTCCGATTTCCACAAATTGAAGACATTTCTAAAAAATGGATTGTTGCATGTCATCGTGAGGATAAAATAAACCTAAAAAGTGGTATGTTGTTTTATGAAACAAAAATTTTCGAGAACCGTTGAAAAACAACCCCAAAATCGACTTTTTAAAAGTAGGGAAAATAAGCATCGAATATGCCGCGGCTCCACGCGGGAAAATGCATCACACGTTCCCTTCGAATCGAGTGAAATTTTTTCGTTCCGATTTGAATTTTGCTTTGAAATTCGGATAGGTGGGGGTGTGATTAGTAGATATTAATAATAAATATTATCAAAAAAATGGAAAATAACCGGTGTATTTGCGCAAAAGTGCAAGATGGTTCGCATCACAATTCCAATTCGCACGTGACGTCACACAACCTGCGTATGAGCATACCGTTGTAAGTGTATCGTGCGTTCATCTAAAGATTCGCAGAAATATTATTTAAATTTTATTTTATTATTTAATTAAATTATTAAATTTCGTTCTTCAAGTAAAGTGCTACTTCCGGTTTAGGGATTTCTTCCAAAATCACATGGTGCTTTAGTATACTGATTAAAGTGTTAAATATGAAATTTGGTTACTAGATAACAATTCGTTCCTGAGATATTTAAGAAAAACCATTTCGTCCTTCAAGTGAAGTGCTACTTCCGGTTTAAGGATTTCCTCCAAAATCAAATGGTGCCTTTGTATACCGATTAAAGTTGTGACGCTATTTTGGCCTCGTTCAAATTGCCCCTTGGGTAGCCAGGGCTGAGGACATCTTGTCGATTTCTTTGACACTTTAAAAATAAGCACTCAGGCGCCAAAAGCTTTTTGAAGAGAAAAACTTTAAAACTAAAATAAAAGAATTAAAAAAAAATGTTGTTATCAAATTAAATATTTATTTTACTATATTTACAAAAAGAAAAATGGTAGCAATATATTTACAATGAATGAAAACGGAAACAAATTTAATAACTTATTTACAACAAAAGGACGGAAGCAAATTAATAAAAATAAATGGCGAACTGAAAATAAACGGAAGCAAATTACTAATTTTATTGAATTGAAACAAACTTTAAACAATTCCAAAATCTTATTGAATAAGATACTGTATAATGAAATTTTATTTCGCACGGCACTGGGATAAGACAGAAAACATAACCAACATAACCTTTGACAATTATGTTTGAAAATTATCGGAGTTTGTATTTTTAAGTGGTTTTTATTATGCTTAAATGAAACTGAATTTTTCCGGTGGCGGTTAATCTTAACTCAGCAATTACTTAAGGTAGGTTACTGAATTTTTAAAATAAACGGAAGAATGAAACTACTCGAAGTGACTACTGAACTTTTTAGATTAGAAGATCCAATTACGGAAACGGAAACGGAGGAAGCCAGTGGCTGGCTTCAAATACGGGAGCAGATTGAATCTTTTGAGAACAGGTAAGGGGCAGTCTCGGAAAGTAGTTTATTATAGGTTATATTATACTTTCAGCTAGGAGCCTAGATCCGTAAGCTTGTCGCTGGTGTAATCGGAAAGTTCCCTTTGGCTAGAATCGTAACCAAAAGAAGGTTTGGTACTGGAAGAATCGCCTAGAATCGTAAGCAATTTAAAGGAAAGCTCGGATCGGAATACAGGATAACGGTCGGTCGGGGGCCGGTGGTCTAAAAGACAACGGGAATGGGCGGTCTAAAAGACCTCGGACGGGTGGTCTGAAAGACATCGGACGGATCCGGGGTCTAACAAGACACCGGGGATTAGTGGTCCAAAAAGACAACTTTCTTGAAACTTCAACAAGCTTCCTGCCGTAATGACAAAAACTTAATGAATTGGTTATTTCACCATTGTCATCTACCTTAATGTATTCTAATAAAAATTAGCAAACTGTAATTTTAATTCAGTTTCCTTTAATTAACAATAAATTTGGTTGGTTGTTTAGGCAACCAACAGTACTCCAACAATATTATGATGTTTGATTTTTGAAAAGTAAATTTTTGAAAATAAATCATAAGTGAGCATAATATTCCTTCTTTACAAAGTGTTAAATATGAAATTTGGTTACTACATAACAATTTGTTCCTGAGATATGGAAGAAAAACCATTTCGTCCTTCAAGTAAAGTGCTACTTCCGGTTTAGGGATTTCCTCCAAAATCACATGGTGCTTTAGTATACTGATTAAAGTGTTAAATATGAAATTTGGTTACTAGATAACAATTCGTTCCTGAGATATTTAAGAAAAACCATTTCGTCCTTCAAGTGAAGTGCTACTTCCGGTTTAAGGATTTCCTCCAAAATCAAATGGTGCCTTTGTATACCGATTAAAGTGTTAAATATGAAATTTTGTTACTATATAACAATTCGTTCCAGAGATACAGAACTTACAGACATTTTGCGTTACATACATCCATACAGACATACATACAGACATACATACATACATACAGACATCATTGCGAAAGTAGTCAAAACGGATTCAGAAATGCTCAAAACGGATATTTCCGTTAAAATATCGACATCGAATTTTTTCATGATTACAATACTTCCTTATAGGGAAGTAAAAAATATTAGATAATTCTTAGAATCCCCCAGTTTTCGACCACATGTTAAATTTTAGAACCATGTGTAACCATAGTTGATAAAAGGCGAGATTTACTACCCTGAGACAGCATTCTAATACAAAATTTGGTGTAAAATCACGTACCTACTTATCTCATCACCTTTATTGTTATTGTAGTGCTAAATCTATTTGTGACTAATAATTAACTTATCGTTATTTTTGTGCAAAATTGATTTGTTTTATTACATATTTGTGAATTACCGAGAACTACAATACTGAAATAGAATTAAATAATTACTGAAGATTGTAATAAGTGATCCAAATATTTTGCGAAGAGCAAATCGACACATTCTGCTATGTGTATTGTGTGACTTATTCAACTTTTAACTTGGATCGACAACCCCACTTTGAACAATTTGTTATTTGTTGATAAATTCTTGGGGTAAGCCTTTATTATTTGTAATTATTTTTAAGTTTTTGTGATTTAATTTTAAGTTTCAAATTTCTTGTTCACTTGTACCTCTTATGTTATTGTTAATTAATTCCGTGTAAATGTGTTATGATTTTCAATATATGTATTTAAATTATCTTTGTATTTTTTTGGTTTTTCTTTCACGCGTTTAGCTAATAACAGCCTACGCCCGATATTTATTTAAATATTTGCGAACCGCTCTGCTTAGCTGGCAAAAGAGTTATTAAAAATATAGTTAAGTAACAACTATAGAATACTAAAATATTAACAATAAAAACTGATCAAAAATAGAAACACAAAAGACACAAATCGTACTTATTGAGATATGTTAAAAATAGTTTGGTCAGAAAATGTGACCCTGTGATGAATACCGTACGATTTTAAAGGGTGTCCCACTAATATGGCCAAAGCTGTAATTTTTATATAATTAAAAATCCGCTCTGATGTCTTATAATTTGAATTGAAACTTTTAAAAGTAATTGAAATTGAAACAAATATTGAATTGAAATCTAAAATTTTATTCCTGTTGACTGCAATAGTTTTACAAAATATTTGACGCAAGTTGAAAATTGAGACGTTTAATATTTTCGCAGATACATAAAAATACAAAATGTTATAATTACAGAAGTAATAAGTTATAATACTTGCAGGTTTTTTATTATTATAGCTAGATATTCTACCAAAACTTTTTAATATTCCATCTTCAGATATCTGCGATGTTCCAAACTTCAGCTCATCTGTGGTCCAGCTGTTACCATCCATTTTCCATTTAATTTATAAACAGTTTAATGAGCATTTTCAATATAAGGCGTCCTCCTTCTACGAGAGACGGCTCCGAAGTTTTCTAACGTGTCCTCCTGCAACGGAGTCATTTTTAGAAGTTCGCTCTCACGAAATAATTCTTTCCTGCTTTTTTCTATGTGCATTTCTGATGCGCCGTCTACAGATGCTAATTGTTTAGTAAACACACCCGTATAATTTCAAATTATAAATCAAGACTTTATTTATTTATACACTTAATTTTCTTCTTTCGTTTTTGGTAGAATATTGTTGATAGTTTTTATATTAGTAAAATACTACTGTTCAAAACATTAAAAATTAAATCAAAAATACAATATTTTAGGGACCTCTATTACAATAATTTTCTATTAAAAATTAATATACCTATAGAGGGTTTTCAAAAATGATATTCCCACCTTTCTTTAACCTTTCAGCAACAAAAATATAATTTCTTTATAAAGTTTTAATTAAAATCCACTTATTCAAATTTGAATCCCAAAACTTTGAAAAACATGACAATATATATTGTAAATCTACAGTATACGTAGCCTTCGCTGTTTTGAATAAATTTATATTTATATAAAATTTATATAAAATTAATATTTTTTTTCTCCAGGATAGCGCGAAACCATTATTTTCTTTGTAATTTATCTCTTCGAAAGTCGGTATTTCTGGTACAATCTAAGATAACACTGTAACATGATCTACATGCACGGAAAACGATGTTTTCGAGCGATGATGTTTTCCGTCCGTAAAATGTTATATTAGGTCGATAATTGCTGTGATGCGCTCTTTGTAATTAAATATATAGTTTGCATTGTCATACACTTGTGGTTTACTTAATAATGATTACGTACATTCTTGCCCAATAAATTCCTAGAAGGTGCAGTTTTGCTCGCGGGTATTCCCTTTGCTGATTTAAATTGTTCTTTGTAAATAACCTTATCGCTTGAAGTTTCATGTTACTTTCATTAATAAAAATTCAATCATATTAAATATTTGTTCATTTAAGATTTGTATTTAAAATTGTACATACTACATACCCATTCGTTTTTAATATCGAAAAATTGTGCATTAACATTTAATTTTACGAAGTAATTTGAATACATTGCACTTTAATTTTAAATAGTTAATTAAACATTGAAATTATTATTTATTTATTTACGGTAATATACAGAACTGAATACTCTTGCAGAATAATTAATAATTTCAATGTTTACTTAACTATTTATTTTACAAGTTTATTTTACAATATTAATTGTTATTGTACAATTGCTACATATTAACTGACCTGCATTTCTTTGTGACCGTCAACTTTGCGAGGAATCCCCGACGCTTGCTTGATTCGCTTGCTTATCAGAACTCGTCTCCGCCTCGTTCTGATATTTGCAAGCTCATTCGTATTGGATAGTTTGTTATCTGTTACTTATACGTAAATAACTATTAATTATTGACTTTGCAGAAACGGTCCTCATTTAGCGTATAGGCGATAATCTGCGTTGGAGGACAAGAGAATTTAGGAGACTTTTGGGGGTTTATTAGAATACTCAAATGCATATGTCTGCCAAATTTTATTTTACCCTAAGTTTTTTCAAGCTGAAATTGTTTCTTGCTAATAATAAGAAATGCAAAAAACATGAACAAAAAATATGTATAAAATTGCTTCTTTTCTTGTAATTTGTTGAGATTATTTCAATTATTCCACCATTACACCTTCATTATATTGCACGTCAGTTGTGATCAATAACCATCACTTGAACCTAATGCTATGATTCAAAATGTTTAATAAAGGCTCCCGATACAAAAATGAATAACAAATTCATATAAAGCATAAAATTCTAAATCGGTACACTTAAAAAATTTTGCTCTACGAGAAAATTTTATTTTCTAAAATTTCAATTTCTCATCCAAATTTGAATCTCTCAGGATAAAATAAAGATGATAAATATTGCTAAGATTAAATAGATTGATGATTCATCTTGTAAACTGAATTATTTGATAAATAACATGCTTTGTACAAAACTGTTCACACCAAAAATTATGTAATCATTTCATGTAATTGAAGTGAATGTTTTTAAAACGAAAATCGTTAAAGTTGTACATAAGGGTCAATTTTGTGTAAAATCCAAGAGTTCATACAAGTTGGTAGATATGAGTCAAAGAACCGTCCAAATCAAGGCATAAAAACAGAATATACCAGTAAAATAGCATGAAAGGCACATCAAGAGACATAGATTTCAATGTAGATCATGAATCTGAAACAAAAACGAATTATTGGAAAGGTCAGAAATCCAAAAGGATAAAATTTGACTTACTTTGAAGGAACAATGGTGCCAATTTCATTGATTTTAGATCGAACTTCAGTTGAGCTCGGGCATTCCAACAAAGTGCACGCAATTTCAATGCGCTCCAGAAAATAATATTTACAAATCTTTGGAGGTTAACCAAATTTCAGTTGACTTTGTGAATTCAAATTGTGTAGACGTATCGAGATGTCTTCCACAAATCAATTGTTTACAAACAATTGAAGGTTAAGATTTTTCAGCTGGATTGGAACGGATTTATAAATAGATTCAAGGATGACAATGGCTGATCACAAGATGCTTCTACAAAATAACAATTCACGGATTTAATTCATCAACAATACTGGATCCAAAACAAATTGTCAAGGATATGTAACTTACCTTTTTTCTCCACTTTTAAACATCTACGATTTGGTAAATAACAACAACAAAAATAAAATTTAGAAAGCAAACACCAATGAAGCAACTTCCCGTAACGATAAACAGTCGGTGACTGGTATAATTAGATGCAAGGCCGATGACTCACCAACGTGATACCAACTAAAGCGATCCACACACAATATCCTTTTAAAAATTTAAAACTTCGATTTGCCAATGTGAAAAGGTACAGTGAAATTTATTATTTTGTTAATTTTATTATAAACTTTGCCTTCTGCGTATAAAATACAGGATTTGAGAAAAAGGACTTTTATGAAAGTGTATTTTCCAATACCCTAAGTGACAGGTTTTTCATTCAAACTTTATTATTTAATTTATTCAAGGTTAAGCTTTAAATAAGCACTAATATTATTTAAAAACATTTTAAACACTAATGTACAGCGAAAGACTTGCTTTAGTTTATAACTAAAACAAGCACGTCAGGATAAAGTGAGGTAGCCACTTTGTTTTGAAAACAAATTTTTGCATTAACTGTTCTTATTTGAAAATTTAATTAATGGTAGATCTGCGATCTCCAGATATTTGTGTAAACATTTATTTATGTAAATACAACCATCACATTTTGTTGAATATAAATCATTTCTTTGAAGCTATTGAAATCTTTATTTATTTTTCAATAAAAAAAGCAATAAGTATCCCGAGAGAGTCAATTTGCATTCCAATGTCACCTCTAATATTTTCGAACCATAAGGAACTCACCCTTGAGCGACTCATCACCGGAGCTTAGTAAGGAAGGGCAATTGTGTTAAACTCCTTAGCTAAAAAAATTACAACGAACCATTTTTACCTGAGCATATTTTGGCTAGCAAACTTAAGGGCTGGCGCCATTATAAAATTTAGTTAGGGAGGACATAGCACTAAGTATGATGATATAATAAGGAATACAAAAAGAATATTTCTTCTTTAAGTACAGTTTTATGTTATTGATCGTGTAAGGTATACCTACTTACGTTATTAGCCGCTTAGAGGTTTTTTTTTATAAGAAAAAGGAGCTTTGTGGTATTGCATTTTGGGTTTATTATAAAAAGTCAAATAATCTTTCGATGTTTTGACTTGATTGTCAACTTGTAAACAATGTCCTGTTTACTCTAAAAACAAAAAAATAAGTAACATTATAATATTGCATATTTATGCTATTATGGCATTAATTGTCACCCACCGTTCAATATTTCTTTAGGGCTTTGTGCGATATTCTCCTTCATTTGGATGTCGAAACTTTACGTTACGCTGGAAACGACCTACGCTGTAGGCTACTAAATTCCGTTTATTCTAGAAATACCTAGCTGGTGCTTACGCTTTACAAGCTTGCTACATTATTTTTAAATTTGATCTTATTGGACAGCTTTTGAGACATCAAAGAGCTTCGTGTTTCTTAAACTAATAATTTAATGTTAATATTAAAACATCACTCAAAAGCTTTTTCAAAATTTTGAAAGAAGATGGAGGCGCTTATGTGCAAACATAAAA
This sequence comes from Podabrus alpinus, assembly GCA_932274525.1. Lineage (NCBI taxonomy): Eukaryota > Metazoa > Arthropoda > Insecta > Coleoptera > Cantharidae > Podabrus > Podabrus alpinus. The sequence goes on along the minus strand of OW026456.1, from coordinate 43,696,394 downwards.
GACAAACATACAAAAGGTGTTATCTAACTGCGGATGATAATGCACGTCAGAAGAGCTTAAAAGATACGGTGGAAAATGTGGTCTCGACATGTCAGTTTGTGATTTTTCTATAATATTTTCTACAATGAAAAATCATTTTAAGAACGACTGTTGCACGCAAGTAGAATAAGTTTTCGAAATTAAATTTTAATTTGTAAATCAATCTTTGTATACTTACCTTGAAGCATCATAAAGTAATTTGGTGTGATTAATAATAATTTAAGTTTTATTAATGGAAATTACGCGCCACTACATGTGTGATATATTTAATAACATAAATCGGTTAATTTAACTTAGACAAAATTTTCTAAAATAATAATAGAGGAAATTAGTATTCACACCAACATCAACTGAGGTCTAATATGTATGCTTCAAACAGAAGCTCATGTTTGTATAGCTGCTTTACGGCATAGTTCTGGTTTAATATTATAAAGCTTAACGCGAACCGAAACACTGCCGAAGCAAGTAATTATCCATATTCACGATATTACTTGCAGTACAATATGATTAATAATTCCTACAAAGATTATAATTATTGTAATAAATCAGAAATCGAGAAGTAATTTATGAATTTTGCTCAAGTGGATTAATGAGTCAAATAGGAAAGGATTAAATTGATACCACAAAATTACTATTAAAAACACTAAAAATGTAAATAAATCACCAAGCGAAGAGGGGCTATGCCGAAACCGAATAAATTTAAACAAATTTGATTCACTGCAACTAACTTTTTATTAATTAACTCTTAACCTTATAAAAGAGAAAATTAAGAGTTCGATTTAATAAATTTTGTTTAAAAGTGATCCAGCCTCGCTGTAGCCCATCTACTGCCGTTATAAGAAGCATAAGCGCGATAAAAATTATTAAAAGTGGAATTACCTGGAAGTTTTTATGAACGTGTAATCCTGTAATTTTTACGACGTAATTTATCGATACCAAATTTAGATACTAATATTTACATTGGAGGACGGTATTACTGGTGTTAAAAGTTTGGAAATGTTAAACGATGCGTTCCATAATACCTATTCAACTGTGAAACATTTTATAACGATAATAGTGACCGAATTACGATAGCTTTATTTCATTAAAACAAAATCTTAATTTGAGCTTATAAAAAGTTGTTATCTATAGAGTTAAAAATATTTTTGATATAAATTATGCAACAATTTCTTACATTTCCAATGAATTTAATGAACATTGTTTTCGGTTTGAAAATAAATTATTTAGAATACTGCAATGAAAAATGTGCTTGATGTTTTTTCACTTCATCATAGTGCCTGGAAAAGCATTTATCATTTCACGAAAGGATCAAATAGACAGACAGTGGATTACACCTTAAAAAAATATAGGTACTTGATTAAAAACGTTGCAATTGTAGCGATACTAAGATTGTTTCATTATTTATTAAATCTTCATTGGTTCATTAAAGCAGGTGGTTTCTAGTTATCTAAAATATACAGTGGCGGAACCAATACAAATTCATGGGGGTTTTATGCTTTTTTTATGGTCAGTGCATTTAACTGATAGCCAGATCATGAAGTAATTATACAAAATATACAACGCTTTGTAGCTGATTACGATTGAAGGTAATTTGTTTAATATACCGCCGCCACTTTCCGGCATCCTGATTGATTAGATGAGGTTCATGCTTCGAGTTCTTTCATAAGTATCTTGCAAAAGCTCACCTTAAATTCAACAACCCTTTAACTTACCAGTTTGAGCGTAGCGAAGGCTTCTCTAGTACAGGTTCCATTTACCATGTTAGTGTCTTAATCAATCGTTATGAAATTTTCGATAAACATTCTTCTTCTCAGGCATTTGTCGTCCAACTTTGAACGTAGACCTGTTTCTTCATCTAACTCTGTTTCGTACCACACTGTTCCATCCGAAGCCAACTGCATGCTTTTTCGTCTCCCCAACGCATTCCCGGTACACCCCTATTCCTTCTACCTATCCATTACCTTCAATTGGTAATAGATGAATTCCATCTTCCATATGCAGTTCTTGTGTTATGTCCAGCCCATCTCCAATAACAACAATAATTGCGGCGTTTTTTACTCGCGTATTATTCCTTGGCTTTCCTTTATTGGTTTCACTGATGATGCGGTCTTTTAGGAAAACCCTGAGCATGGATCTTTCCATCGCTCTTTGGGTATTTCCTATTTTGTCTACGTTCTAATTGGTAAACACCGATGTCTGGAACCCGTATGTTACCACTGGTAACATGTTGAATATTCTGGTTCTTAGGTGTTACGAAAAGTAACACGAAAAGTAACACGAAAAGTAACAGGTGTTTCTGTTTTCCAGAACATGGCTTAGTTAATCCATATGCAGCCCAACCCAATTTTACTCTTCTGTCTACTTCCTCAGTACATTTTCCTCTATATTTCATACTCACTCCCTAGTTGGAGTGGGTGGTAGTGTCGGATTTTTACTGACTAACCCTCCCTCCTGCAATAGCCTCCGTAGATTTCTCTTCTCTTTATCAGTCCTATGTTTTTTCAAACAATCGGTCCAATCCTGAACTATAAGCCTCTCCCGATGAGGGGGAGGTGCCACGCTGGCTAAGTGCGGGTTGGTAGAGGTCCGTAATTTTACGCGGTGGGAACGTGCATTCTGCTCGTGCCCCTGAATTCAAGTTGATCCTTCACCCTTTCGGTACTTCTGTTCTTCGTCGTGCTACTGATTGAGTTGGCGCAGCCGCACATATTTTGTTGCTTTATTATGTGCCTATCATATTGGATATTTCCATCCAATTGAATTTATTGGCAATGATAATTTGAGTCATATTCTCTGGCTCCCTTTTAACTCCGAATATCGCCTCGGCGGAGGATTTCGACACATTCCATACTTGACACCTGAAGATGTTGTAGATAAATAGTTTGTTGTTGAAACAGATGTGTCCCGTCGGGGCATTGGCGAGGTAGTAGTTCAGGTCACCGTGCGTGTGTCAACCGATAATTTAATGGAAGATATAAGTGTTTGCACCCTGGCACCCGTTGCCGACTCGCTCCATTTGTTCTGGTTAAGTTCTTGTGTGGCAGGTTTATTCTAGGCCATCTTATTTCGTGCTATCTTCCGTTGTAATTTCGCCAGTCTGGCATTATAACATTTCACAGACATGACACACAACCACACAGGCGCTCTATATTATATTACCGAGTGTGCGACCGCGGTCAGCACTATCTTCTCTTTGCCCTGCATGTCCCATGAATATTTGGTAAAATCCAGGTGAATGCCGACTAGGTTTTCTTGGCCCGTTTTACCACTTTTCTTATGTAAGTTTTTTCGCCGATGGATGGTCACCCCGAGAGTCGTCAGGGATTCTTGCGGTTCGACGTTTATGCTCACCCACCTTAAATATCATCGGGTTTATCTTTCTCTTACCTGAACGCAATATGGCCTCTGTTTTCTGTGGGGCAAGTATTAATACCCTGCTCTTAATCCATGTCGATACTCTATTTAGGGCTTTGTTGACACTTTTGACTAAGTCCGCGAACCCCACCAATCTTACACCCTCCGCCAAACGCACAATACACAGGGTTGGACTTATGTAGCACTGACACATGTGGAACGCCGCTGGCGACCGCAATCTCTTGTGATATCTTCTTTTCGTCGACTAAAATATTCTCCTGAAAAAGTAGTTTTTCAAGATGTTAATTATACTAGGAGTGATTCCTATCCTTTAGACTTCCTCGATGATGTTGAGCCAGTTTGCAGAGTAAAAGGCCTTTTGCTCGTCGAGAGTTATCATAGCGCACATCTTTGTTGTACGTCAGGTGCCCGCGGTAGCCTCATTGGCATGGCCCATCATGGCCATCAGGGCGTGAAGAGTGGCTCTTGCCGTTATAAATCCAAATTGGTTATTGATCCACCTCTTGCATCAATTCGGTAGCCTATTCAAGATTAGTGGCTCGTTTAATTTGTCCACGCTGTCCAACTGGCAAATCGTGCTGTATGGGCTGGGAAGGTCTGATGACTTGCTTTACATTTTGTCAGAACCACGCTGGCCATGATTTTACCATTGTGCAGGGTATGTTGTCGGGGCCCGGTGCTTTTCCTGTAGACATCCCCTGAACGGCCCGTTTCAGTTTGTCTTCCGTAACATCGTCGATGGGCCCCTCCTCGAACATGCATCTCTCCGGTGGGTGTGATGGGGCGTCGAAGCGAAAGTTTATCACATCGAAGCACGACAAAGACTCTCTCCCTCCGGAAAGTGGGAGTGTCGCCCACTATGCACACACACAGATTATCCGCCGCGACAGCATCTGAAAAAATATCTTCCCTCGAGTCACTTCTATTTCCGCCTCACTCTGCCGACTTTGCGTTGCAATCGTTGCCACCTAACACCGTGGGTTTCGGAATGTTCTCCGAATTAGTGCGAATTAGATCAAATTTCGCCGTCTCCTGCTGTTGTATGGTGTCATTTAGTGAGAAATAACAATAATTGTAAAATCTCACCCTCTCACATTCCACCCACACGTAACAATGTTCTACGCGACTATCCGTCATTCCATTCGCGTCCCATGGCGTTCGCGTGCCAGTTAGATTGTTTTTTGCGCTTTGCTTTATTCTGCTAGCTAGCCAGCACCAGGTCGATTTTTCTTTCCGCTGGCTCTATCCAGAATCCTCAACGTGAAACGTTATCTGCCCTTCCTAATCTCTAATGAGAAGATAGCTCGGATCAAACCACGTTCACGCAGAAAAATGAATTCCTACTTATATTGCGTGAAGCCCTGATGTAGATGTCAACTAATTCGTTTGTAGCGGTAAGCGAGAGTCGTAGGATCGCTCTAGATGAACGCTCAATAGAAGCCCCAACGGTCACCTTCGCGAGCAAAAGAAAAATAGAGTAGCAACCAGGTGGTCGTTGCTAGAAGGTAATAATATTGCGATGTCCGATGTAACAGCATTGGTAGACCAAGATGTACAGAAGTAAGAACATACCACCAAGAACCTCTTCCTGAATTAATTAAGAGAACGTCCGAGTGGTCATTAAAATCCCAACAAATGGTGAACCACGACGAACCCCAGATAACCAACCAATCGGAAGCCCCCGATGAAACTTTCCACCACTGTACACTGTCGTGCATCGCTACCTCCTTTCTATATTATCCAATTGAAATAAAAATATACATAAATAAAAATATCAAGCATACAAATTCAAATTATCTGAATAATATCACATGAGTGGAAACCAAAGCAAAATGTAAAAATGGCCAAACGTGGCCGCCTGCAATTGTAGATATGAAATCTCCGAAAATGAGATTGTACACCAAGTGTACCCTATCACACAAAAATGAAAGATGCGAATAATTGAAATTAATTATAACACAATTAATTTCTCAAACAACAAAATAATACACAGTACAATTAAATAAAGGATAAACCGAATTTGATCTGAACCAAACCAAAAAAGGTCCACGATAAACTATTTGAGAAATAGTTTATCTTTTTCTTTTCGGTTAAGCCTTTGGTGTTCGTTATACGGCTAGCTATGTTTTTATTTGCGGAGGCTGGGTCGTAGATAAGCTGCAATGCTTTACGAGTAATGCTTATTTCAAAAAATAAAAATGCACATGTAATATCAACAATAATTTTAATAAAACAATTGTATTATGAAGCTATTACAAAAATGACCACACACAGTATAAAATTATCAAACAGCTGTACGTTTGAAATTAACAAATAATGATTAGCTGGTTTAAGTAATTGGTAACACCAAGTAACCCAATAAAATTTACAGTTACAAAAATACGACCACCTATTGTTTCGCTGTTTTGAAAAGAAATAAAAAGTTGACTTACCAATATTGATATGTCTTACAAAATAACAGGTGACAACGGATATCTCTTTTCTTAGCAAAACGTGGCGTAGAACTTGAATTAACACCACTTGGTGAGATTTTTGGCAGCTCGGTGACTGTTGAATTTGAACCGGATGTTGATGTTTTCTTGGCCCCGCGAGAATAACCCGTCGTAATTGATGGAAAGGTTGGTACACAGTTTGCACTTCGTCTTGTAATAAGTTACCAGGCGTTCAGATAAATTTGAACGCATTAACATAATCTCCTTTAATTGAAAAGTGTAACAATTCTTGCCACTCCAAGGAACGACAAAAACTGCCCCGACGATCTTTGTTGATAACTCAGGGGATCGCCGGACAAAGATCGACAATGCCACGAAGTGCCAGCTCAAGCACGGACCATGAAGAAAACGGAACCCCCTACCCTCGGTTGATGTTACACAATTATACGGGATGACGCTAAGAATACACAAACGTAGCGAAAAAAGGTGTTAGTCTGGGCGCCATGTAATTATATACACCCCGTATAAAGAGAGAACTTAGAAACACAAAAATTACAATTTGTGCTTCCGACAATAGATAACCAAAGGTCGGAGGATGCCCCCGTGGCCGGAAAAATATATAACGACTCGTCGAACGACATCATCTCATCTGTGTTAAAATAGCAAGATCGACCGCTACCAGAAAACACAAAGAAACCAACCACCAACAGTCGATTAGAACTCCTGTTAGAAGCGAGCATTTAATGCTACGTCAAACGTGATTTGCTAAAAGCAAATATAAATCCACAATCATCACACCAATGCCAACCCCTAGATGGTAATCGTATTTAAATACAATAAGAAAATAGAATGCTAAAATATTTAAAATTACTTAAAATATTTAACATGGAAAAGTAATCGAATTGTCAATAGCGAGCGACAACGTTGCTATCTGGCAGGCCAAGCGGTCGTATCTTGTGCTATCAGCGTTCCCATTCAAATAAATTTGCCTAAATCAAAATTGCAGTATTAAAACTACACAAAAAAATGGTTCTAAACAAACCGTTTAGATCAAAAAAACATACAGTATGAGGCAACAATTACTACACAGAACAAACTTGTATTTACACACAAGGAAAATAATTTTCGGTACCAAACGGAGTAAAAAATAACAATTACGCACAAATTGCGTAATTGCAGAAGCAATACAAAAAAGACAAAGCCATATGCCCAAATTTGGTCAAGAGACGACAAACCAGAACGGAAATCAATAGAATAGCAAAAATATCGCACTCACCCACGCGAACAAAACAATCCTCCAACGAGAATTGCGTAAGCCAAAAAACGAATCCTTGCCACAGCCACTTGAACCACATCCATGGCTATCGCTCCATCACAAACAGGAATCGACCAGTTCCCCCAAAACTCAACTTTCCTTGGCACTTCCCAAAACTATCCTACCTTTTCGAATCGCTATCGCGACCCCCTATCGAAAACACAGCAATACCGCCAACCTTAAAATTAATGAATGAATCCACCATACAGGGCGTTGCTAAAGTTGTCAAATGCAAAGTAGAAAAAGTAACGATTCAAAAAATCGTTACTAAAGTCAGAAGTTGTAAAGTTTTACTGATGCAACGAATGATATCTTTATGGTTGAAAATAGGTAGCGTACTCCATACAACAATATTTATACGTCATATGATGAACTCGCCATGTGGGTGAAAAAAGATAACCATAAAATGAAGTTCAGTACTGCTTCTGGATCCGTATTTAATTACGAGCAGCTTCGAGAGAAAACACGATGAACACTTTTACAATAACTAATTGAAGAGTAGTCACAACGGAAAAATTATAATTAATATTACTATCCAAAAATGGTCTTTTCCAAAAATGTCGATCTACTATGTTCATCTCTCGAAAAGGAACTGCCGCGCGCCGTGCCGTCTCACTTGACGCAAGCGCGGAAATAATTCGAAGCGGCTCTTTAAAAATTGAGCATTAAATGCACAGGGTGAAACGTAAGTAGCGGGTTCTAAAAGCCGTCACAAGGAAATGATACGAAATTACCTTAGAAGTCTGGTCAGGTCCGTACTTCCAAAATTCTGCGTCGGAGCCCAAAATATCCTCAAAGAAAGACGGGACCTCAGTGATCTAGAATTGCTGCAGTGGAATCAACAGAATCCCAAACCTACGGTGGGTGGTTGATTTATCCAAACAAACGCGGTTCCACCACTATCACTCCCATTCGATGCACTGTCGCAAAACACAACCTCTTGATTCTACATCCCTGACCAGATTGACCGTTGCGCCGATTTTAACGCGCTTATCTTTTCCCAGTACGCGATTATCTTTTTCCAGTTCGGCCGCTCCAAACTAGGTGGCGGGAGAGGTACCAATAATTCAAAAGTAGGTAATGAATCAAAAATTCGTTACAAACGAAGTGGTCGGATTCCCATAGCTGTTGTTCATCACTTGTCAGCGCCTAGGTGCTTTCGGCCGGCATTATTTCCTGCCATTCCTGTGGCTGCTAGCCTCGCACTTGTTGCAGTAGGAGGAATTTGTGTATTCCGTGGCTCTCCTTGTAGCAATTCTAGCATCTGACCGCTATTTGTTATCTTTGTTATCTTGGCACTCTCTGGGGATGTGTTCTCAAGCCCAACATCAAAAACACCGGAGTTATTGCTTTACCCTACAGATTTTGAGCCCCAACTTTAATCTCGGGACCTCGAATGGTTTTTTCGTGCCTGTTCTAATTAAAATTAATAACTGTAATCTTCGTTCCTCCGAATGCAGGTCTAAGGGCTTGAAGGGCTATGTGTCCGGCCTGATAACATTTTGCAGTTCGGTTTTGACTTCTGCCTTGCTCATGATTTCATCGATGTCCCTGATGTGGAGGGTCGTCTTCTTTGAAAAAAACATTATTTTCCTTCAGCAGTAGACGAACTAAATGTACCGCTAAGGTACAACAGCTTCCCTAATCATTCTAATCAGTTTTGTCATTAGTTTTTATACTTTCTCACTTTTTAGCTTTAATCGAATAGCTCCCTGCGCGGGTGTTCCGGTCGCCCTGCCTTAGCTTCGATACAATCAATTGACCTATTAATATGCATTTCATCAAGTAGCCTAACTTAACAATATATCAAGTTTTTTTATCGCAAAAAAATATTTTCTGTACATAAATAAATATTTTATTAACCATAAAAATAGATTTGTAATAATAAAAACTCCAAATCATATTAGTAGCAATTTTTACTATATTTTATATTTGAGAAAAATGCGTATGATAATCAGAAATTCTGCCTAGAAATATTTACAGGCGCCGGTCTGCGTCGAAAACTATAGCGTTGTGATGAAACGTCCCTATGCCCGCAAATGCAGATGCTGAAACGGCTGCGTCAAAAATATTGTTCCGTAAAATTTACTACTAGTTCGTTAATTGGTCTAAAAAAAGCAATCCACTGTACTTTTACTTTTAAATAAATTATTGTGCTGTGATTAGAGGCAGTTTATGGTTTAGAATTAAAGCTCATACGCATTTGCATTTCATTACTCCTCCTAAATTTTTAAAATAGGTTCATAATAGCAATATAATTTACAGTGCAAATTAAACAGAATTTTCTATAAAGCACTTAGCGCCGAATTACTTTATTACTAAGCAGTCACTTGCTTTATTCTTGAACTTCAATATTACTTAGAAAATTATTTTATTTAATTGATAAATATTTTCAAAACACTAATATTAAAATAATTAAATTCTTGAGCGAAAACCAAAAAATTAAGAAGGTATTAAAAATTGGGGGATTAAAAATTGAATTGAAAAATATCGAAAACCAATAGCTTAGCACATCGGTGTTTGAGTATTATTATAGAGAGCGATTCATTAAGAGGTGTCACTTTGAATTACGCGGCATTTCTATTTTATATATTTAATAATTTAAATCATGGAACGTTACACGACCGACGAACGTACAGTTATTTTGAAAACATATTAGCGCAGTGGTAAACATTTTGCAGCTCAAACGATTCCATACCTAAAAAACAATATTCGACGTGAAATTGCAAACATTGGGTCTCATTAATGCGAACACGTAAAATCTTGCCAACAGAATAATGCCATGCCAGCGGAGCTGGAATAGATAAAAATTCATTGAATTAAAAATAAAATTAGTAGTTCAAATTTTCTTAGAAAAGAAAAATAAATAATGAAAGGAATGGAAAATTTGATATAATGAGAATTTCAAATGAGAAATTTAAAAAAATCAAGAAGTGAAACTAAAAATGACCAAAAATAAAAAATTTCCAAAAAAACATTGAAGACGTAAATAAATATATTACTAAAGTATTGTAAACAAATGGACTATTTTTATGGTTGGCTTCCACTAAGTCTGAGGTATATATTATGTTATATATTTTGAAAGTTATATTATGTGTTTGATACTACAGGAACCACACTCAGGAGACATATTCTAGTTGGGATCTGACAAGGGGAATACAATAATTTTACAGTATTAGTTGGCTTGTCTTTGTGAATTGTGGTTAACTAATCGAAGGAGGTTAGCTTAACGCAATGCCTACATGAAAGCGAAATTTGAAGTTAATATATTCAGTGGCAATCAATGTAGATAAGAGAATGCTGTATACGGATTTAGGAACAATAACTGACGTGATGTTAAAACACTATTTGTTGAGATGTATGAGCTTTGTATAAGTAAACTCAACTAGCAATATCACTTACCCTTAAGTGCCACTACATTTCCTTAAGCTGATTAAATTTCTAATGAGTCGAATAAATTTATTATTGTTATTTATAGTCCATAATAAACGTGCTATATAAATATCACTCAATATGGTAATTCTATTTTAATTGTAATAATTCTAATCAAGTTATTTCGTATATTACAAGAAGAAAATGAGTTTTGAAAAAAACTTAATTAAATTTCGCACTAGGTTTAATGAGCTATTATAAGACACTAAGCATATTGTAGTAGGTATTATTCTTCTATTGTTAAATTGTTATTATAGAATTTAAATAGTTTTAATTGCTTTGTTGAAATTAGTATAATAATTAAATGCACTCTTCTCGTAAATTAAATATTACGTTATTTGTTATGCGTTTCGGTATCAAACTTCCAACATCGGACAAACTATATAGGAAAAATTAAATTAAAAATTATAAACATTTTTTTTCTTGCTAAATTCTGCATTTCTATTTTGCTAAATCCTCATTATTTATAATTTTGAATTTAATTTTTCCTGTATGCATAGTTTGTGCGATGATGGCACTTTGTTGCCGAAACGCGTAACAAATAAAGTAATATTTCATTTACAAGAAGAGTGCATTTAATTATTAAAATTTATTATAAAAACCATCGCAATTTCTCTCAATATTGTTCAATATTATGTAGGAGAGCATGGGTAACAATGAGACGCGGGTAACAGTGAGACATTTGGAATATTTTGTCACCTTATTACGCGCATCGGGCGCACCCTTAGATTTTGCGTTTATGATCTATTAAACTTATATTTTAAATTTCGAATCGATCCGTTGAAAATTACTCTTTGAGAAAACATTTTTAGGTCGGGTTGTAAAAATAAAAGATTGAAACATTCGCTCAACTAATAAATTTACGTTTTGCAAATGCACAATAATCTTAAGAATTGTATAGTTAGGAAAGTATCATCAAATATTTTAATACACGTACAATAAACCATACGGTAGATGAGGAAGTGTTAATAATGTTGACGTAGCATTAATCCATAATTCACCTCATCAGCAATAAATTCTCTATTCATTAACGTTGCAAACTAAACGTCAACTCATACCTATACTTTACTATAATCTTTCAAACGACTGAGAGAAACTTTTATGCGATCCATAAATCCACGTCGGCCGTCGATACAAAAAACGGGCACGTGCGATGGTAAGACCATGGGAACGAATGCATTCGACATCGTTATCTTAGACAGGCATCGACTTGCAAACTCATGTGTTAATTTTTAACATGGAAAGCATAGCGATTTCGCAATTTTAAAACTTCGATAAAAACCAACAAAAAGTGCAAAAGTTAGACCCTTTTCGTCCGACCAGACGAGCAAAAAATTGTTTTGCTCGCACGTGTCCTGCAAAACTTCTCGATACACTTTGCATGGAGAAAGAAGAAAGTGTGCTCTCACACTCTAGGTATTGTCCAATTAAATCACGTCTCCCTTCTTTCTAAATTTATAGGACCCAATTACAAGGATCCAAATCAATCAGTAAGTGGGAAAAATCCTAAATCAGAGTAGGGAAAATGCATAAATTGAGCTACAAATTGCATATTCGGAGAGATTCACTTGGAATCTGATACTACCTTTTTCGTATCTTAGCGCTTCCAAAAGCGGAATTAACTATCGAGGTCTCACATTTATTAGAGATCTTTAAATAAATACAAGTCATTTGTGCTAAAAATTAGTGTGTGTCAACTGCAGGTACTATCGAACAATTCATATCGTCAATTGTTGTTAAACAATTAATATTTTAACGAACCAGAATATCGTCAATTGTTTTTAAACAATTAATATTTTATCGAACCAGAATATCGTCAATTGTTGCTAAACCTTCAATATTTTATCGAACATTAATATCGTCAATTGTTGCTAATATTTAATAAGTGATCGAACAATTAATATCGTCTATTGTTACTAAACATTGAATTAATTATCGGACTTTTTATACCATCTGCTTATCACGTTAATCACGTCGAGTTATTGCTTGCCGCTCATAAGGCAAGTACGTAGCATTGCTTTTATCGAATGGTACAAAACAGGTGTTGCACTTCCAACCCATGTGTGCATTCCAATCGTCTTTTTTTTATCGGACACCACATTAACATTTCTTACTTAGACAGTGCCGGCTTGAATTATTTGTCACTTCGCGAATAACTAACATAGTGAATTATTTCGTACGGAGACCCCTATTTTATCGTGAAGTACAGTGCGTGAACCACCCTGTTATTTCACCCCCTTCCGATTTGAAGAGTTTTTGGGAAGCTGGTTATTACGCTGCCCTTCTGATATGGTTTGAGACATCACATTCAGCTTCATTCTACGTTCTGAAGACGAGATCTCACTCCTGAAGGACCCGTCATCGACTTTACCTAGAGGTCGAACATCAACACCCAAATTAAGTAAGAAACCTTTTTATATTTTTAAGATTGTGATGTTAATTGGTCCTATTGACCATTAGTTGTGTTTATGAACGTTCAGTTCAACCCTGGAAGACGATATCGCAACCATTTTGTATACCTTTTATTTAACTTAATATTATCATCTATTATTAACGTAACTTTTACCACGCCATTCGAGCGTTCAGAATGTAACCAAACAATTTAACGTAACGTTTCAAGTTTAGTATTGTAGCTAAAGTTTGTTTGTCCCGTTGTTGGGAATTTTGATGATCAATTGCATTGATTAAGTTCCATGATCAATTTTATGAATCATAGTTTTGAATATTATCAAGTTACGCTTAAGTAACCATTTATTGTGGTGGAGTGCTGTATTCAATACGCCCCCCTTTCATGCAAATTAACCTTTTGTATTTTTGTAAGAGTAATTGTTTTACGAGTATTAGTTTCGCAACGGAAACCACACGGAAAGGTTCCGTCAACTGTACATATTTATTTTTATACAAGACATGTAAATTTGATAGTATCTTGTGTAAACCTTGTCAACTCCCCCCTGATATTATTTTATTTAATACATTTTTATTATTTCCCAACTTTGTGTGTTATTATTATTGTTGTGTTAATGTTTATTTAGCTATTTTCACCCACGGAAAGTTCGCCTCCTGTAAAGGTAAGGTCATTGAGCGAGGTTTTTCCGGAGTGAGAGTTCGCCGTAAGATCATCAAGTTGTCGCGTACCAGCTTGGAAGGTGTGATAACCAGTCCCCTTCAAAGAGATTCATTTCTTCGTATGCGTGGCGCCCATTTAAACTCCCGCGTGTATATTAACCCCACCGATTTTGACTTAACTCCCCCCCCGTGTAAATTATTCACACCGATTTTGACAATTTTTAGAATCGCGATCGAGGATTGCCCGGTCGTCGATAGGAAATACACGCTTTGCGACGTGCCGTCACACGACCCTTTCGTTCCATTCACCAACCCACCCCTTCGCGACTTTGAGCTAGCCAACCTTTTATTACCTGTTGGAAAGGTGTCGTGGATGCAGAACGTGGTGTAACAGGATAATAATTTGGCGCGGCCAACGTGGGGCTATCGATAAAGCCCTTTTGGCATGTTATGGTATCGAATTTTTTTTTGTTTATAAAACAAGTAAATTCCAAATTAATTTTTGTAGGTTTAAAAAAATAATTTAGCGTCCAACTAGACGGCTGTCAAGAAAGCCCTTTTGGCACATTATATCGAATTTTTGTTAGTTAATCAAGTAAAATAGTACCGACGCGCATGAATGGACTAACGAGATTCCATAACGCCCCCCTATTTAAATTTAAAAGTGAAAATTATCGCTATTTTAAGATCAAATATTGTATTTCCGTTTACCATTAGTTGTTCAGAGAACAAAGTAGAGTCGTGTTCCGCGAATTCTTTTTTGTATTTAATTAAATTTATTCATTTCAATTAATAATGGCATTCAGGATTGTACCGGACAAGTTGCGAAAGGACGAGGTCCAATACGAATTAAAGATTAGAGGTTTACCTTTTCACGGTTCGGTAAAAGAATTACGTGATGAATTAGTAATAGCCCTTGATAAAGAAGAAGAAGGCGAAAGTTACGCTTTAGCGTGGTATCCGTTTACCTTTGCAGAAGATTTGGTGGCATTAAGAGCCGGCTTATTGATTCTTCATAGACTACTTGGTCGCTTGGAAGTTTCACGAGACCAAGAACCTAACGTAGAGATCGAGGTAGAAACGAAGTTAGCACATTACTTTAATAGATTATCCCGATCAAAACCCTTTTTAGTAAAAGATAAAAATTCAAAACGAACAGTTATGGACGAATTAGAAGAATGTAGATCCGCGTACCGCTTATTTGTAGCAAATTCTCGAACGGAGCGAGATTCATTATCGAATATCGTGGCCGAAATTAGTCGAGAGACCCCAGTAGAACCAGAAGTAATCGTAACTTCAAACCCAGTTTCATTAAATATTAACCCCCCTCCGGTTGAGGTAGGGCAGAAAAGTTATTGTACGAAATCAACACCTGTTGTCAAGTGGCGATTAAAGTTTTCCGGTGAAGCAAAAAGTATTTCGATCACTGCATTTTTAGAAAGAGTCAATGAATTAATTGTTGCTAGACGTGTAAATTTAAGTCAACTCTTCGAAGAGGCGATTGACCTGTTCGAGGGTAAAGCATTATTGTGGTTTCGCGCAAATAGAGATAAGGCATCTACTTGGTCAGAATTAGTAGTATTATTAAATGCACAATTTCGACCAGCTGACTATGACGTCAGATTACTTGAGGAAATTACACGTAGAACTCAAGGGAACGAGGAAAACTTGGCAATGTATGTAGCAATGTTAAAAACGATGTTTGCTCGTTTAGTCATCCCATTATCGGAAGAAAGACAATTAAGTATCGCATTACGAAACTTAAACCCATTTTATATTGCACAGTTAGGTTTTACCGAAATTACGTCTTTTGATAGGCTAATTGAACTCGGGCGCATTCTCGAAGCGCGTAGGTTGACCATTTCCAATTACGCACCGCCGTCAAAGAGGAAAAACGACTTAGAACCAGACGTAGCTTATACCCATTTGAGTGTACCGACTCAAGAAAATGATCGCGCACCGCGTGCCGAATCAACGTCTTTTAATAAATCACGAAATAATAAACGATCTGTAAATAAACCGACTTTTAAAAGTCGTAATAGCGCTGTCGAAGTTTTTAGTAAAACTTCAAGTAATAATTCTTGTTGGAATTGTGGTGGCACAGGACATTTAGCGTCGCGTTGTACCGTTCCGCAGAAACAAATATATTGCTATCGCTGTGGGAGAAAAGGTGAAACAACAAAAACCTGCCCCCACTGTAACCCCAGTCAGAGTAGAAGGAGTTCGGAAAACTCTTCCGGGACTCATTAGGACGTGGTCACCTAGTGAACTCCCGCAAGTTTGTAAATTCGACCCATTTTCATAAGATGTTAGCTAAACGTAAAGATAACATTAAAACTATATTAGATTATGTATTAGAGGATTCAAGACATGATAATCGTCCCCATGTAAGAGTCAATGTTCTCGGTTGTGAAATTTTAGCCCTCCTGGACTCAGGAGCGACCAACACGATTTTAGGCGAGGAAGGTTGGAATATTTTACAATCTACCGGTGTAAAAATTCAACTTGACTCCACGTTACGACCAAAGTGTACCGTAGCAGACGGTGAAATTATAAACAGTATCGGGATAGCTCAATTACCCATTAGATTGCAGCATCGTGTCGCCCATATTTCAGTCATTGTGGTACCAAAGTTTTCACACGCACTTATTTTAGGTGTAGATTTTTGGGAATCCATCGGTTTCGTCCCTGATTTGAAAAACAAATCGTGGTATTTCGGGAAACCCCAAGTTACCTCGGTAATTACCGACAAGAAAACACCCTTAGGAAATCTTTTCAATTTATCAGTTGAGGAACGTCAGCGTTTAGATAAGGTCATTGACCTACATTTTCGGACTAAGGTCAAAGAACTCGGTTGTACTGACCTAGTGCAACATGTTATTAAAACCGACTCAATGCCGATTAAACAGCGTTATTATCCGGTTAACCCTAGTGTACAAGCACATATCGATAAAGAATTAGATCATATGCTTAAGTTAGGTGTAATAGAACGATCATCTAGTGGTTGGTCAAACCCCATTTTGTTAGTCAAAAAGAAAGACAAATCATATCGATTTTGTGTCGATTTCAGAAAATTAAATCAAGTATCCGAGAAGGACGCGTACCCAATCCCGTATGTGTCCTCAATTTTAGATCGTCTTCGAGACGCACGGTTTATAACGTCCCTGGACATTAAGTCAGCGTATTGGCAAATTCCTGTCGAGGAAAATTCCAAAAAATATACCGCCTTTACAGTACCCGGACGTGGATTGTTTCAATTCACCAGGATGCCCTTCGGGCTTCATAATGCTCCTGCTACTTGGATGAGGCTGATAGATCAAGTTCTAGGTCCCGATCTCGAACCCTTTGTATTCGTATACCTGGATGACATCATCATCTGTACATCCACCTTCGAAAAACATCTTGAAGTGTTACAGGAAGTTTTTTCTCGGTTACGTACCGCAGGTCTATCATTAGGGAAAGACAAATGTCACTTTTGTCAACCCGAATTGAAATATTTAGGATACGTGATTAACGCAAATGGATTACTTGCAGATCCAGATAAGGTAGCGGCAATTACGCGTATACCAGCCCCTCGTACGGTTAAAGAAATTCGGCAATTAATAGGTATGGCTTCGTGGTACCGCAGATTTATCCCGCAGTTTTCAACAATCCTTGCACCGCTCACGGCGTTGTTAAGAAAAAATTCCAAGTTCATTTGGGATGAACCTTGTGAAGTAGCGTTTACGACTATTAAGAATTGTTTAGTTTCAGCCCCTATTTTATCGTGCCCTGATTTTAGCGTCCCCTTTACCGTACAGACAGACGCATCCGGTTTTGGACTCGGAGGAGTCCTCAGCCAAACCATTGACGAGAAAGAACAAGTCATTTGTTATATTAGTAGGTCATTAACTCGTAATGAACGAAATTATTCCGTTACGGAACGAGAATGTTTAGCAGTTTTGTGGGCAGTAGAGAAATTAAGACCCTATCTCGAAGCTTCACATTTCACGGTCATTACCGATCACCACTCCCTGATTTGGTTAAATAATCTGGAAAACCCCTCAGGACGTTTATGTCGTTGGGCTCTCAGGTTACAACAGTACGATTTCAAAATCATCCACCGAAAAGGAAAGGATCATTTAGTCCCTGACGCTTTATCGCGCACTGTTCCCGAAATAACGTCAGTATTAGTTGACCCTGTTCAAGTTAGAAAGTCACCCGATAAAGTAAAGAATCCAGTAGATAACGACCAACCCTTAATTAACTCGCATACCGATCGTTGGTACTATCGAATGTTGAAGAATGTCAGAAGAGACCCCCTTCAGTTTAGGAAATGGCAAGTTATTGAGGACGAATTATTTAAACAAGTAAAAGTTCGATATCCATCTCTATCGGATAGAGAGTGTCAATGGAGAACAGTAGTTCCGAAATTTAGCAGAAAGAAAATCATTGCCGAGTGTCACGATAAACCTACTTCCGGTCATTTAGGAGTTTTAAAAACATTTGATCGAGTAGCTCATGAGTATTATTGGCCGAAGATGAAGACCGATATTACTCGTTATGTAAATAAGTGTCCAGTTTGTATGGCTCATAAGCCTGAACAGCAAAAACCCCGTGGTTTTATGTCCCGTCATCCCGTAGTAACTAGGCCATGGCAAATGATATCCATCGATATAGTTGGACCACTGCCTCGGTCGACTAAAGGTTACACTCATATTTTATCGATTGTGGATTGTTTTACCAAATTTGCATTATTTTATCCCTTACGTACAGCTACCGCATCTCAGGTCATTCAAAAACTTGAAGATAACGTTTTGTTAGTGTTTGGAGCCCCACAGTATATTTTGACTGATAACGGAGTCCAATTTAGAAGTAAGGAATTTCAAAAAATGATACAGAAATATAATACCCGAATTATCTTTAATGCATATTACCACCCCCAAGCGAATCCTGTTGAAAGGGTGAATCGTGTTTTAAAAACTATGTTAGCTTCTTACGTTAACGATAATCATAAGAGTTGGGATATTTATCTCCCCCAGGTTGCTTGCGCAGTACGAACTGCACTGCATGAAGTCATAGGAATGACTCCGTATTTCGCAAATTTCGGTCGAGAGATGATCATGTCCGGTGGACAGCGTATCGAAACAGCTGATCAGAACACGCTGAAAGACATAACGTTTGCCGATCGTGACGAACTTAAACGACGTGCATTAGCACTAGGTGATGTTTACGATGACATCACCAAAAGATTAGAAAGCGCTTATGAGAAATCTAAAATTGTTTATGATTTAAGACGACGTCCGTCGAATTTCGATGTCGGTGATACCGTGTATAGACGTAATTATGTTTTATCCGATGCATCGAAGCATTTTAATGCAAAGTTAGCTCCAAAATTTGTAGGACCTTTTGTTATTCATAAGAAACTTTCGAACACCACATTTGTACTGTCAGACACCACAGGAGTGAGACCTGGTGCATGGCATGCCAAGGACTTGAAGTCAAGCCCCGATTAAAGTTCAGGTCAGGATTTAAGTATGTTTTTGTTGAACTTAATGTTGAAGTTCAAATTTTCTAATTAGTTTATAGGTACGGTTTGGAAGTTTACGCATCCACCTAGTGGACCCGTAGAAGGTTGTTTTTGACTTTCACGTAGTTAATTTACGTCAAGTTTTTTGAATTCAATACCGACCCTTAAGGTAAAGCTTTTGGAATTTTTTTATTTAGTATCGACGTTTACCGTAAAGCTTTTCAATTTTTTTTCATTTAGTACCGACTTTTACCGTAGAGCTTTTCAAATTTTTTTTTGAATTTGGTACCGACTTTTACCGTAAGGCTTTTAAATTTTTTTTGAATTTAGTATCGACATTTACCGTAAGGCTTTTAAAATTTTTTTTGGATTTAGTATCGACATTTGCCGTGAAGTTTTTCAAATTTTTTTGAATGTAGTACCGACATTTATAATAAGGCTTTTTTAAATTTAGTTGGGAGTTTAGTTTGTCGAATTAAGTTAGAGTTTTCTTTTGAAAGTTTTTTTCCTAACGCACCCTGTAAGGAGATTTTTTTTTGTATCGAATTTTATTGTTGTAGCGGTTGTGTTGGTTGATAGTTGTTTAGAGTAACCCGCTTCTCATTGAGTTATCGTATTATCAGGCTGGACCTAGTTCCACTGTCAGATAAAATTTTTTTGGACGTCAATCCAGTGTTGGATGTCGATCCAAACCCCGGGGTTATTGAGTAATTTTGTGGACATAGTCCATCCCTCGGCGCATTATCGTCCCATATATTTTTTTCTTCTCGTAGTTTGGCGATTTATAATCTGCCCCAAAGGAACCTTCTTGGAAAGGGAGCTTTGTACAGGAGTAGTGGTTAAACTCGAAACAACAACCTGGGAAATTTACCTTGTTAGGGAATAACAGATCGACCACCATCGGCCTACGCAGTTAGGACATCTGTCGGTCCACGGAAGGACAATTCGATCATTAGTTTGTATTTTTTTTCTCCCCCCCCTTTTTTTTCTCTCTCTCCCCTACGACATTTGGAAAATAAATAGAAAATTAGGGATGAACTTGTATATCTGATCCATTCATCCCAGAGGCCATTGTAGATTTGATCGCGCCTTTCTTAAATTTCACCTTAGATTCGGGCCCAACCCAAACTAGAGTTCGGCGTCTCTGTTGTTAATTGTGGGTCTAACGGCAAGCGGACGATCCCGTGACTTCGCGAACCGCCCTCTCTTATGACAGTCACAACGACTTTAGAAGTGATTAGGACCTCGAATATTTTCCTTGTGTGTAACTTTTATTCTTTTATTGTGTAATTAGCAGTTTAGGTTGAGTTTCGGTGTAATTAATTTTAAGGTATCGATTTAATCAATGTTAAGTTTAGATATTATGTAGATAGATTGAAGACGTTAGGGGAAAGGAAGTTATTTAACGGTATCTCGAGCGTATAGAGTAAAATTACAGACCCAATAAGTAATCAGGTCTTTAGTTGGTTTTTTTGTTTATCACGCATGATGGTAGGAGTTGCGAATTTCGTTTTTTTTTATCGAACATTTAAGGAAGTAGTTTACGCGAAGTTAGAGGGTGTACTTATCGGTCCATTGGAGTAACTACCCAATAAATCGCTTAGGTAGACCAAGTATAGATTGGTGTTGCGGTGGCTTAGTTACCCAACGTCCTCATCAGTCATACGTTAATTTTGTGGTCAATTTTGATTTTTGTTTGGAAGAACGATTGTGTTCTCCCCCCTTTTTTTTGAATGAAATGTAGTAGAGTCACTTCATGCGGTTACAGTAAACATTAGAGGTGCAACTCAGACAGTTGTCACCATGTCAAGCCCTGACCAAATTACGTTTTTGTGGGAATATTTTTTTTTCTCGTGGGTAAACAACAACTTTAGTCCCGGTTTAGTCAATTAACTCCCCCCCGGCTACCGAATTGTATATAGAACCAGCATTGAGAATAGTCCGTGTAAGACATTAAACTACCCTTCTCACTTTTAGTTTTAGGTTCTTAAGATTTTGTTCTCTCACGACGTGATAGTTACGTCCCGAACTTTATGTCGCTGTTGTTATGGTTTTGAAAAATAGTCCGCGTAAGACGTTAAACTACCCTTCTCAATTTTTACTTCCATATTTTTCAGATTTTGTTCACGTACAACGTGATCGTCACGAACGTCGTGTTACTGTTGTTTCTTTTTTGGAAGTGTCGGTGTTTTCCGACGCACGTCCAAGAATACCGGTATAGGAGTATCTGAAATGATGCGAACATTTTTCTTTTTTTCTTTTTCTTCTCGTACTCTAGTGCATAGGTGCTTAACCCTTGCATTCTTTTCTTTAGGATTAAGGTATAACGCTCAGTATCTGTGAACATTTCGTTCATTTTGTAACGACATTGGCTCTCGGTTGGAGTCAAAATAAGTTCCCGATATTTTTTTTGGTTTTCAACCATGTTGACTCTCGGTTCGAGCCAAAATAAGTTCCCGATATTTTTTTTGGTTTTCAACCATGTTGACTCTCGGTTGGAGTCAAAGTAAGTTCCCGATATTTTTTTTGGTTTTCAACCATGTTGACTCTCGGTTCGAGTCAAAGTAAGTTCCCGATATTTTTTTTTGGTTTTCAACCATGTTGACTCTCGGTTCGAGCCAAAATAAGTTCCCGATATTTTTTTTGGTTTTCAACCATGTTGACTCTCGGTTGATGTCATGGTACTACCCTGGGATCCAGGCACTTTACGGATTGCCCGACTCCGAAGTATTATGTCACCATCTTGGAGCAAGACCCTCTTGTTACATTCCTTACACTTTTGTGACATATAGCTCTGGTGGATACGTTCCACTCATATGGTGTCGCCATCTTGGGCGAGCATTGTCGCTTTGCGCGATTTGCGCTTAGATTGGAGATTTCCCCCGGTGTCAGTCACCGCTGGATTTCCCGATCAACCGTCCGTGCAAGACACTAAACTACCTTTCTCGTTTTTTTTTCACCTCCAGATTTTTCAGGTTTTGTCGAGTGTGGTATATTCATACTTTGCATAGGAGGTACAGGACTCCACCGAGTATGGTATATTCATACTTTGACATACTGGTACAGGCGTTCCTTAGATTGGAGTTTCCAGTCGGCGCTTACCGCCGTTGGACTTCGCCAGTCAAGTTGACGTCGGGTATTCTCAAGTAGGAAGTTTTTCCAAGTTTTTTTCATGGAAATGTCCCGATCATTTCGGAGTAGCGTTCTCGTTTTCGTCGGTGTAATTCGGAGATTCGGTCCCTTCGGTTATACTGACAAAGACAATCCCTACCCCCGTATAGGGTTCAGTTTTTCTGGTTTTATTTCATATTTGATGCTCGTTGTATCATTGTTGACAACTGAGACTCCAGTCTCGTCAACTCGAGCTCTGTAGCGTGAATATCTTTTAAAAAAGTATCGCATATTTAGTTGTGCGACCACGAGTTGTGTAACTTGTACCTTTTGATATGGGTGTCGGTTCGGTACCGTCCCACTCTCGTCCCGCCGGACTCCATATCCCTTATATCGCGTCTTTCGCGAATTTTGGATCACGCCTATCGTGATCCTTTATTAGTCTTTACTTGTTGGTTCGGAGATTCAGCCCCTCCGGTCAACACGATTGACGCGGCATTCGTGCCCCATTTTTCTTCTCGTGCTGCACGCTCTCGTGCGTAGATCCGTGTTCAACCCGGACGGTTCGAGGATTTGGTCCCTCGACTGTCCCTTGTAGGTTGTCATCCCACCCTAATTTTTTTGAGAAAACCCCCCCCCTATTTTTTCTTTTTCTCGTGGTTAGATCCGTGTTCAACCCGGACGGTTCGAGGATTTGCTCCCTCGACTGTCCCTTGTAGGTCGTTATCCCGTCCCGTTTCGTATTACGATTTATGCCCCACTATTTTTCCCGGTTGCATCCGTGTTTAACTCGGACGGTTCGAGGATTTGGTCCCTCAACTGTCCCTTGTAGGTTGCTACCCCTCACTTTTTTAACCCCCCCCTCCCCCACTCTTATCTCTTACCCCCCCCATCACTACCTCTTCTCTCTCTTCCGATCATCTCGTCTGGATCGAAGTCATGATGAAGATGGATGGTCTCCCAAACGGCTTTGTAAATTTGATCAAGCTAAGCGCAAGTTTTTTTTCTCTGTTTCACCAACGATAAATGATAAAACAGACAGTCCCCATCTACTGAAGTGCCCCAAACGGCTTTTGTAAATTTGATCCAGCCAAGCACACGTTTTTTTTTACTCTGTTTTTTCAACGTATTGAAAAAGGCAGACAGTCCCCATCGACTGAACCATTTTAGAGAAGGCTTTGTAAATATGAGTACGCCAAGGAAGTGTTACCTTAGCTCAGGTCTACCTTGATCTAGAGTCCGGTGTCTTCACAGACATTTGTGGGTCCCACGGCCAGCGAATGATCGCGTGATTTCGCGAACCGCCCTCTGATGTAGGAGTCACTACGACTCACGGGTTGATTAAGCCTAGGGTTAGGTGAACCTCCTCTCTCTTTCCCGGCATATACGTATAGTCTAGTCACTAGCTGAGTAGTTGTTTCAACACTACAAGTGTTGATGGTTTATCGCAGGACAGTTTGTGTTTCGGTTGAGGTTGCGCGCGTCCCAGTTGAAGAGTAGTTAGGGATAACAACTCTTGACGTAAGGGGAGTGTCACCTTATTACGCGCATCGGGCGCACCCTTAGATTTTGCGTTTATGATCTATTAAACTTATATTTTAAATTTCGAATCGATCCGTTGAAAATTACTCTTTGAGAAAACATTTTTAGGTCGGGTTGTAAAAATAAAAGATTGAAACATTCGCTCAACTAATAAATTTACGTTTTGCAAATGCACAATAATCTTAAGAATTGTATAGTTAGGAAAGTATCATCAAATATTTTAATACACGTACAATAAACCATACGGTAGATGAGGAAGTGTTAATAATGTTGACGTAGCATTAATCCATAATTCACCTCATCAGCAATAAATTCTCTATTCATTAACGTTGCAAACTAAACGTCAACTCATACCTATACTTTACTATAATCTTTCAAACGACTGAGAGAAACTTTTATGCGATCCATAAATCCACGTCGGCCGTCGATACAAAAAACGGGCACGTGCGATGGTAAGACCATGGGAACGAATGCATTCGACATCGTTATCTTAGACAGGCATCGACTTGCAAACTCATGTGTTAATTTTTAACATGGAAAGCATAGCGATTTCGCAATTTTAAAACTTCGATAAAAACCAACAAAAAGTGCAAAAGTTAGACCCTTTTCGTCCGACCAGACGAGCAAAAAATTGTTTTGCTCGCACGTGTCCTGCAAAACTTCTCGATACACTTTGCATGGAGAAAGAAGAAAGTGTGCTCTCACACTCTAGGTATTGTCCAATTAAATCACGTCTCCCTTCTTTCTAAATTTATAGGACCCAATTACAAGGATCCAAATCAATCAGTAAGTGGGAAAAATCCTAAATCAGAGTAGGGAAAATGCATAAATTGAGCTACAAATTGCATATTCGGAGAGATTCACTTGGAATCTGATACTACCTTTTTCGTATCTTAGCGCTTCCAAAAGCGGAATTAACTATCGAGGTCTCACATTTATTAGAGATCTTTAAATAAATACAAGTCATTTGTGCTAAAAATTAGTGTGTGTCAACTGCAGGTACTATCGAACAATTCATATCGTCAATTGTTGTTAAACAATTAATATTTTAACGAACCAGAATATCGTCAATTGTTTTTAAACAATTAATATTTTATCGAACCAGAATATCGTCAATTGTTGCTAAACCTTCAATATTTTATCGAACATTAATATCGTCAATTGTTGCTAATATTTAATAAGTGATCGAACAATTAATATCGTCTATTGTTACTAAACATTGAATTAATTATCGGACTTTTTATACCATCTGCTTATCACGTTAATCACGTCGAGTTATTGCTTGCCGCTCATAAGGCAAGTACGTAGCATTGCTTTTATCGAATGGTACAAAACAGGTGTTGCACTTCCAACCCATGTGTGCATTCCAATCGTCTTTTTTTTATCGGACACCACATTAACATTTCTTACTTAGACAGTGCCGGCTTGAATTATTTGTCACTTCGCGAATAACTAACATAGTGAATTATTTCGTACGGAGACCCCTATTTTATCGTGAAGTACAGTGCGTGAACCACCCTGTTATTTCACCCCCTTCCGATTTGAAGAGTTTTTGGGAAGCTGGTTATTACGCTGCCCTTCTGATATGGTTTGAGACATCACATTCAGCTTCATTCTACGTTCTGAAGACGAGATCTCACTCCTGAAGGACCCGTCATCGACTTTACCTAGAGGTCGAACATCAACACCCAAATTAAGTAAGAAACCTTTTTATATTTTTAAGATTGTGATGTTAATTGGTCCTATTGACCATTAGTTGTGTTTATGAACGTTCAGTTCAACCCTGGAAGACGATATCGCAACCATTTTGTATACCTTTTATTTAACTTAATATTATCATCTATTATTAACGTAACTTTTACCACGCCATTCGAGCGTTCAGAATGTAACCAAACAATTTAACGTAACGTTTCAAGTTTAGTATTGTAGCTAAAGTTTGTTTGTCCCGTTGTTGGGAATTTTGATGATCAATTGCATTGATTAAGTTCCATGATCAATTTTATGAATCATAGTTTTGAATATTATCAAGTTACGCTTAAGTAACCATTTATTGTGGTGGAGTGCTGTATTCAATACGCCCCCCTTTCATGCAAATTAACCTTTTGTATTTTTGTAAGAGTAATTGTTTTACGAGTATTAGTTTCGCAACGGAAACCACACGGAAAGGTTCCGTCAACTGTACATATTTATTTTTATACAAGACATGTAAATTTGATAGTATCTTGTGTAAACCTTGTCAACTCCCCCCTGATATTATTTTATTTAATACATTTTTATTATTTCCCAACTTTGTGTGTTATTATTATTGTTGTGTTAATGTTTATTTAGCTATTTTCACCCACGGAAAGTTCGCCTCCTGTAAAGGTAAGGTCATTGAGCGAGGTTTTTCCGGAGTGAGAGTTCGCCGTAAGATCATCAAGTTGTCGCGTACCAGCTTGGAAGGTGTGATAACCAGTCCCCTTCAAAGAGATTCATTTCTTCGTATGCGTGGCGCCCATTTAAACTCCCGCGTGTATATTAACCCCACCGATTTTGACTTAACTCCCCCCCCGTGTAAATTATTCACACCGATTTTGACAATTTTTAGAATCGCGATCGAGGATTGCCCGGTCGTCGATAGGAAATACACGCTTTGCGACGTGCCGTCACACGACCCTTTCGTTCCATTCACCAACCCACCCCTTCGCGACTTTGAGCTAGCCAACCTTTTATTACCTGTTGGAAAGGTGTCGTGGATGCAGAACGTGGTGTAACAATTTTCTATTTAATCCGGTCACACAAAGGACACTTTAGTATAATATATTTAATCACCGAATTGTTCTATACAATTTTCAGGTTTGGCAGTTTTTAAAGTTATGAGTTGCTATTGTGATTTCCGAAGTGGTTGTGCATAAATAAAGCAAAATTTTTCAAAATTAAATGGCCTTGGTGAATAATTAGTATGTTTTACTTGAGATAAATGCATTCACATTTTTAAATTAACAGTGAAGCTAACAATTTTTTTTAATTTTGAAAATTTTGGCGAAATGGAAACAGTGAGACATTTAAAATGGATAACAGTGAGATGTTCTACTTCTTATTACTATTTTCTGAAAGATCTGTTTGGTATAGGACACGTTTTATATTACTAGGATGCTTAAAATTTCACATAATAAAACTAATTTTGAGACACTTTTTAATGAAAAAATTAAAAAAAGGGAAGTGCCATTTGGTATGGTGCTTGTAGAACTCGATAATGTCATTTTCCTCTTCCTGTGGATTTGTAGATGGAAAGGGCTTGAATACATTTTCCAGGTGTTTGGCAAACGTCGCAGCCTTCTCTTTGTCTGTTCTTGCCCACAATCCATCTGGATTTCTTATAGGGGGAATATTTTCTCTCGCCTATTTTAATTTAGCCGTTCCTTTCCACAGTGAATATTATGTGACTTCAGTAGATGTTAAGTCTTCAAGATATTTTTGAAGGGCTATATTTTCCTCGTCGTTCAGTAGCATTTTAAGGTTTCGCTCCGCTGTATTAAGGTTTGTTTTGTCTTGAGGAGCTCTTGTCGTCATCCATCTCTTTCTTAATATTTTCTTAAATTGGATGGCTTTCTTGGCTAATTTTGACTGATTTCGGCAGCTTGTATTAACATACGGTGCAGGGGTTGCATTCTAAGCTGCTTTCTGTATTATTTTTAAAACGTTTTCTAGTTCTGTGTCAATTTCATCTGGATTTTTAAGTCTGGCGTTTATATTAATTCTTTCTTCAATTTCTAAGCTAAATTCCTCCCAGTTTGTCCATTTGTTAGCGAGGGTCACTGGTTTTTGTTTGTTTATTACTGTGCTGCTCAGCAATACCATAATAGGAGAGTGGTCCGATGATAGGTCGAATCTGTGTTCAACCCAGCAGTAATCTAGATAGATTCCTTTCGTCACATAAAATCGATGACACTCCTAGGATTTGTTTATCCATACATTTCACCAGTTCACGTCCTTTGATTGTTGTCAGCCGGTAGCCCTATCTTGAGTGCTTAGCATTGTAGTCCCCACTGGCAAGAAATCTACCTCCCAAGGTGGAAAAGTATTCATTGAATTGTTCTCCTTTAATTGCGTGTCTTGGAGGACTGTATATTGCTGATATACGAGTATAATAACGATGAACACTCTTTTATCATTAGTATGCACTGGTTCATTGGTTGAAAAATTATAACGTTTTATTAAAAAGTAAGAACTTTTTCATCGATATGAAGCCACTTTTTTCAGTGTATATGGCGTATAAAATACCCTGTCGATTAAATGTTCTTCCGAGCTCCAAAGCAAAGGCAGATAAAAATAGACGCATATAATTCGACTTCGAACAAAATATATAAAGGTCTCAGACAATAATAATAATAATAATAATAATATTACTTTATTTGGTAATTTACTACCACTATTTACATCACAAACAAATCCATACAAACTCCCAAAAAATAAAAAAATCAGTTTACAAAAAAAAAAAAATATCCATCCTAAACAATAAAGAATAAACATTAAATCATTAACCCCTTCTAAGTAAAATGCAAACTAACATAATTCTTAACATTCCTCTTAAAAATTTCAACTCTTTTCTCCATCTTAAGAGATAACGGCAAGTCATTAAATAATTTTAAACCACTATATAACAACATATTTTGTGTTCTATTATTCCTAAACAGATTCAAACGAAAATCCTGGGCATTACGCACTGGATACTTATTCACATCTGCCACATAAGTAATATTGTCGCACAAATACGACGGAAGCATCTTATTCTTCAATTTGAAAACAAACATCAAAACATTAACTACAATTCTTTGATAAACACTCTGCCATTGTAATGTGACTAGCAACATACTTTTGGATATAAAACGACCTACTCTTAAAATTGTTCTCATACCCCTATTCTGTAGCTTTTGTAACCTATCCAACATGCCACCATTGCCCATAAACAGAACAGACGAACAGTACTCAAAATGAGGCTTTATCATCACATTAAAAATCCTAATTGCTCTCAAAACCGATATATTCTTCCTAATATTCAAAAAAAATGCAATTTCTTCGCTACTTTTTTACATACATAATCAAAGTGACTCTTAAAGTTCAATTTATCGTCAACAACCACACCCAAGTATTTTATCTGACTAACCACCTCAATCCGAGTACCCTCCATCATAACATCACGAGTTCTACCCCTACTGTCATTTACAATAATACATTTTGACTTACACAAATTAAGTTTTAGTTTATTCATTTGAAACCATACACTAAGTTTCTCTAACTCTTGATTAATAACCCCAACGCAGTCATCCACATCATCACCACAAAAATATAAGAGCGCGTCATCCGCAAAAAGAACTAATTTTGCCCTATTAATTACATTATGCATATCATTTACGTACAACAGAAATAATACCACACCAAGAACCGTTCCCTGCGGAACTCCCAAAGAAACATCCAAAGCCTCCGAAACCTCTCCATTAACTCTAGTTCTCTGTTTTCTATTAGATAAATATGATTTAAACCAATTCCATTCATTACCCCGAATTCCATAACTTTTAAGTTTTTCCAACAAAATTTCTCTATCCACTGTCTCGAAAGCTCTACGGAGGTCCAAGAAAACCGCCAATACCTTCTTATCATCATGAAGAGCCATCTTCCAATCTCCCACCACAAACGTAACCAATGACTCACAGTTGTGACCCTTCCTGAAGCCTGATTGGTATTCAGAAATGACACCATGATTGTCCAAGTAATCAATCAGCTGATTGTTAACCAGCTTTTCCAGAATCTTTGACTCAACCGATACCATATTAACTGGCCGGAACTCCTCACATTTAATCGAATTCTTTACTTTTTCGATAGGAACTACCATAGATTCTTTCCACGCATCAGGAAAAACTCCAGACTCCAGGGACTCATTAATAATAGACAAAAAATTCTCACCTATTAGGTCAATGATATTTCTAAACATACCAGCACTGGCAAAATTCATGTCTCTCTTATTGTTCATTGATTTCAATATCAGCTCCAAATCTTCAATCCTCACCGATTTAAATTCAAAACTAACACGTAAATCTACAATCCCACTCACGTATTGCCTAACAGGAATACTATTCCTAATTTCAACCACACTATCAACAAAGAAACTATTGAAATTGTTCGCGATTATCAAACTGTCAACACACTTTTCATTATCAAACATAATCTCACCAATATCACCCCGCTGATGACCCAAGACAAATGACTTCAAAGACCACCACATCATCTTTTGGTTCACAGAGTTATCAATTTTCCCACTGATGTATTCAGCTTTCGCCTTATTAATTCTATTCTTAAAATCATTTCTAATGCACCTGTATCTTGACCACTCAAATGCACTACCCGATTGCGACGCCCTACGATATTGAATCAGCTTACTATTCTTTAAACTTTCCAGATCACCAGAAAACCACGGGCAGCTAACATAAGAATCCCTCCTATTCTCAATAAACTCGTTAACAATCGATTGCAAACCCTGACAAAAAATGTCAGCCTTACAATTACAATCACCGTAGTAAGTGGTCATCAAATCACTCTGAACAACTCTGTTTCTAAATTTATTCTTGTCATATCTTAAACTGCTTATCGTTTTTTTTCCTTTTCCTTTGAGCTTTTTATTACTTCTAATTGATATTCCAATAGTTTCATGATCACTAATTTTTAAATCTCTTTTAATTTCAGCACTAAAATTATACCCGTCATTAACTATTACGTAGTCAATCAATGTTTTTGATTCGCATGTTTCTCTAGTGTATTGACTCATAATTTGTCTAAAACCATTATCACTGATAACATCACTTAGACCCGGTTTTACCACCTCTAGTCAAAGTGCTAGTTGACGCTTGACTAATAGTTGACGATCATTTTGCAACAGTAAAATGATTGTCAACTATTAGTCAAGCGTCAACTAGCACTTTGACTAGAGGTGGTAAAACCGAGCCTTAATCTATTTTTTGAGTTTGAAACCTTTGCCCAATCAACATTAAAATCACCCATTATCATAACTTTATTGCTAATTTCACATAATTCTTCCATGAAACCTTCAAAATACACATAAAAACTCGAATCAACGTTCAAATATCTCGGCGCTCTATAAAGAACCGCTAAATGAATTACATCATTACCATCACTTCCTTTAACAACCAACCACCACAAATCCAAATCAATCACCTTGCTACTAATTAACTCACATTTCCAAGAATTATTATAATAAATCAAAACACCACCCGTATGGTGAGAAGAAGAATCGACTCTTATCATATTATAACCATAAATCTGAATCAGTCTATCATCATCAACCTCCATTAGATGAGTCTCACTCAGACATACAAACTCCGGCTTACATTCATTGACCAACAGCTCCAGTTCACAAAAATTATTGATAACACCTTGAATGTTTAAATATACACATTCAATATTCTTTGGTTGCTAATATACAGTTTTGTTCTTTTCAATTTCAACTTCCCTCTTATACATTGGGCAATCCGAGCTCCACGTGTTGTGGTTAACATCAAGATCATGTAGTTTCAGTTCCTTCTTAGCTTTACAACAATTTACACATTTACTGTTACTCTCTGGGCATTCATTAGAAATATGACCACTGTTTCCACATTTGTAGCATAACGCACCCACCGTACAATTCTGTGCCTTATGATTAAAGCCACCACACTTCAAACACCTCATTATACTAATACTCTCAAATACTCTACATCTGTCCCACATTACATTAAGTTTTCCACTCTTCATAATCTGCTCAAAAGATTTTCCATCAACTTCCAAAATAGCATTAAAAACCCTTTCATTCTTAAATGATCTGTATACTTTCACACAATTTAATTCATCAAACACAACATCGTTTTGTGACTTAACAGCCAGTACTACCTCTTCTTTACTTATCTCTTCGCTCATACCAACTACTAAAATTTTTGGCTTCCTCAAAATGGAAACCTTAACTTCATAATTAGCACCCAGCTTATTTGTAATTTCTTTTTCTATTCGATCTGCTGATTGTTTATTGCTACAGCTAATCGAAATCGCACCATTATCTCTTAATTTCACAATATTATTAACTTTCGCCGATATAGATGAAGGGTTAATATTCTTTTTTATCTCTTCCAAAGTTTTTTCCACTTTCTGCGATTTCTCCTTTGGTCTAACGATAACCGGTAATCTAAGAAGTTGGTCCGCATATGTCCCTATCTCTCCATTGCTTTCAATGTTCGCATTTAGAATTCCTGAATTAAAGTCACTTTTAAATTTTTCCATTATTTCCTCTACTTTTTCAGTAATACCACTTTTAATCTCTGCCAAAATCTTCTCCTCATTTGACCTCAGTACTTCAAATGAATCAGTGCACCCATCACAAATAAACCTGATGTTGGTAAATCTATTCATTACATCACAATCCCTCTCAGGAATTCCAAAACACTTTTTGGCATGGAAGGACTTTCTACAAAAGCCCGCACATACCACAACATACTGCTCCCTCCGTAAACTACCATTACACTTTCCACAATCCAACTCCATTGGCACGTCCCAATGGACAAGATAAATGGACAAGGGTGAGATCTCTTGCCGACTCTGTTTACAATAATATAATGTGTTGACATATAATTTCAAATAGGTCAAATTTTGGCAAGATTCTAAATATTTATTAAGTAAAATCCACAGTTAAAAGAATTAATTTAATTACCATACCTACAGATTCGTTACATTTTGAAACTAAATTTCCATGCTCATTGTACGTATTGCTGTGTTTCAAGCTACCAGGGTCATGCAAATATCTTAATTTCTAACAAATACACAAAATTTACATAGAATTTGACCTCGTTAAAACTCAAAAGATAACAAAGATGAACGAATTTAGCAAAATCAGGTTTAAAGAACCAATTAAGATCTTTAAGTATAGGGGAATGTTTTAAAAAGCTGAAAGATAAACTCAGAGAGGGTTTTATCACCTCAAAATTTAAGAATAAGGGATTGTTTGCCTCAAATATGGTAATATTAATGTGAATGTTATCACAAAAATACATAACCTTAATGATAAGGTACAAAAATGAAATTTATTCCACATACTACAATAATTGTGTAAAACCCATTATATCAAAACTTGTTAAATAATCTATTCTATCAAATGTTCATAATTTCAAACCAAAAAACTCCAAAAGTGCATATAAAGGTCATTTTCGCTCAATGTGATAAGAAAGTTTGTGATAAACAAGAAAGGTGTGGAACTTCGCTAAAAGTTGTTAACAAAACAGCTACCGTATTTGTGAAAGGTGAAAGAGACACACGGTTCATCAACTCAACATCGAGGAAACAGCTCCTGAAAGTTTAAACTCAATTAGAACACATAAAACATAAAATGGTGTGAAACTTCACTTACAGATAAGAAAATTTCGACGAATTTCGAGTACAGCGCAGGAAAATTAACAGTCTTCTTCGAATGCTCAAAATGATAGGACGTGCGGCTCCGTAAAACAAAAGTCTACTTTTAGTTCTTGAAAAGGCAAGACGTGCGGCTCCGTAAAATAAAAGTTTAATCCAGAACACAAAAATGTGTGATTAATTCCAATTTTATCTAAAAATAGATAACAAAATTTGCAAATGGCTACCCTACAGTAAAAACAACTACACCATCAATGAAGTAAAAGTGACTCACCTTATTATAACTGAAGATCAACAACAACTGATATTCACTGACACTCAACGAACACGATTCTCAACATCAACAGGTGTCGGCAATCAAATCAACACCGTCAAACAACGAAACGGAAGCAAAATTAGTCAGCGGGGCTACCAACAACCGGCAAGTGTGTGCAACTTCGGAAAGTGACAGTGCGACGAAATTGTGTTTATGCGCAAAATCCTGTTTACATACAGGATGGATTGAAATTCAGGTATAAGAAAACTTTATTATTTAAAACTTTATATTTTTGGTCTTCAACATTTTACAATAGGACGTGACAAATTAGTTGCACTATCCTCATCATTAATTCTACAAACATTCTTGCTATTATTTAATTTTACAAATAATATTTTAATTAATAAACATTTAATCCTGCTATTGAAAAGCAGAAGATTTTTGAATTTATTCAAAAATCGCCAACAAGAAGGAAGAAGATTGGATACGTCGAATTGATTTTTGGTTACAATATTGTCTATTTCTTTTAGATAAGAA
This sequence comes from Podabrus alpinus, assembly GCA_932274525.1. NCBI lineage: Eukaryota > Metazoa > Arthropoda > Insecta > Coleoptera > Cantharidae > Podabrus > Podabrus alpinus. The sequence goes on along the minus strand of OW026456.1, from coordinate 43,662,354 downwards.
TTTATCTAAAAAATTTGTGCGCATTGCGAATTTATCTAATTAATTTTGATAAATATAAAACCATTTTTGAAACAAACAATTTTTATTCGTCGACTTGATTTAATAACAGTAAGCATTACTCAATTTAAAGTTTCGTCAATGCAAGCTAGCAAGTTCATCTCAGTTATCTTGAAATCAGCAATTTTAGTTTACAAGTTCATTTCAACCCACAAGCATCCCTTAATTGAGTTAATTCAATGAACCTACCACACCCAGAGTGGAATCTCTAGACTGAGCTGGACAAAAAAGGGACAAGGATCGTGAATTTCTGAGTAATTTGTGCACCCTGAAGAATAAAAATTCAATTTTATAAATTTTACTTTCACTTGAAAGTTGGCGCCTAACGAAACCCAGGGTGGTGCAGATTGCTCAAGGAATTACACAGCAGTATGAATATCTTCTTCTTCTTCTTCCTTCTATTTAGACTTTCGTTTGTTCTTTCTTCGGTTACCTCTTCAAAGTTCCGCGATATTATCGCTCCACCTCTTTCGCAGTCTCCCAACGCTTCTTTGACCTACCGGGGATTTATCTCTGGCTATCTTCACTACCCTGTTATCTTCCTTTCTGCTTATATGCCGATTCCATTCTCTTTTTCTGCCAATTATCCATTCGTTAATGTTCTCGATGTTACATGATTGTCTCAGGAATTCACTGCGTTCTTTATCCGCAATCTTGCGGATAGTTTTCATTTCCGATGTTTCTAAGATGCGGCTCGTTTTGGTTGTATCGGGTCTCGTTTCTGCTGCATAAGTCTTGATTGGTCTTACCGTTGCCTTGTATATTTTGGTCTTTGCTTCCCTTCCAAGGTACTTATTTTTCCAAATGGTATCGTTAAGGCATCCTGCTATTCTATTAGCTTTATTGACTTGTTGTCTAACTTCCGCTTCCGTATCCCCGTAGCTGTAGACTGGTATGCCCAGATAGTTGAATCTCATTACCTGCTGGACCACATCTCCATTCGTCTCCAGTTTACATCTAATTGGCTCCGCAGATATCACCATGCATTTGGTTATTCTAGTCGATATCGTCATATTAAATTGTTTAGCTGCTAGGTTGAACTGATGCAAGAGCCTCTGCAAATCGTCTTCGCTCTCTGCCACAAGCACGGCATCGTCTGCATAGCAGAGTATGGAAATCTCTTTGTCGCCCATCTTGTAACCTTTGCCATTACGCACCTTGTTTATTACTTCGTCCATCACAACATTAAAGAGAAGAGGACTCATCGAGTCTCCCTGTCGTATATCCCTTTCCACAGCAATCTTTTCCGATATTCTTCCATTTACTCTCACTTGAATTGTATTTTCGGTGTATAGATCCTCGATAGTTTTTATTAGATCCATGGGTATGTTCTTGTTAAATCATAAATTTATTACATCGGTAAGCAGTACACGGTCAAAAGCCTTTTCTAGATCGATGAAACACAAGTATGCCGATCTATTGTACTCTAGGGACTTGTCCGTAATTTGTCGAAGGACAAACACCGCGTCGTTACATGATCTTCCCGATCTGAATCCTTGTTGTTCTTCAGCTAGTGTTATTTTAGAACTGATTATATTTGTTATAATTTTTGTTGTCAAGTTGAGCGCGGTGTGTTGAGGAGATTGATACCTATGTAGTTTTCTGGTACTCTTTTGTCTCCTTTTTTGAACATTACCATAGTGGTGCTTGTTCTCCAGCTGTTAGGTATTCTATGCTGCGAAACGATTTTCTGGATCAGCTTCCGTAGTTCTTGAACAAGCTCCTGGCCACCATACTTGAGTAATTCGTTGGGAATTTTGTCTGGTCCTGGAGATTTTCTATTTTTTAATTTTGTTATTGTTTGTTGGACTTTATCTATGATTATTTCAATAGCTTCGGCTGTTATGTCTGGATTATTAAAGTGGGTTACTGGGTTTCCTTCGTATTTGAATAGATTTGTAAAGTATTTGGTCCATATCTCCATCTTGATAGGATTGGATTCAGTTATTTCGTTTATTTCTTTTCTTTGTATTCTGATAAATCTCCAAATTTGCTTCTGCAGCCCATAGAAATCGCTCTCTATTCTCTTTGTAAAGCCCTCCCAATATTCCTCTTTTAGTCTTCTCACCAGTGCATTTGTTTCAGTTCTTATCACTTTGTAATCATTGTACGCTTCCTCTGTTTGTAGAGATCTATACTTTAGATATGCCTTATTTTTGTCCAGGTGTCAACGTGAATTTATTCTTAGTGAAATTTTACTCCCGGTAAAATATCCCTAGCGCAATTTTACCCCCGGTAAAATATCCCTAGCGAAATTTTACCCCCGGTAAAATATCCCTAGCGAAATTTTACCTCTGGTAAAAATTCTTTAGGGGGTAAAAATTCTCTAGTGAAATTTCACTAAGGAATTAGTAGTTTCTAATTAGTAATTTTTTAAAACATAAAAATGGAAAGATATCTATCAGAACCAATATATTTATGTAACCAAGGGTCTATGACGAGGTTATAGTATTTCTCCATTGCTATTTATTTAATGTGTATTTAGAAATAGCGCTTAGAAGATGGAAACAAACATTTCGGAAAGTACCTTAGTGGATGTATGTGGAGAATTGGATCTTTTGGTAGGATACGTTTTCCCAGTACACTGCAATTATTAAACGAACCCGATTACCAGAAGCCAGCTTTGTATTTAAACCATAAAAATGGAAATCATTTTGAGGTCGTAGTTAAGGTAAAAAACTAGCCAAAGATAAAGGATCACATGAAAAGACACAAAAAAGAGAGTTATCTTCAATTGATATGAATAATTTTATTTGAACAATTTTTTTTAAATTTAATAAAATATATTATTCTGAAGTCCACTTAATTTAGGTTTTTGTCTTGGTTTTTGATTCGGAATAATTTTTAACGTCGGTGAAATTTTACCTCCTCGATAAATATACCCTAGTGAAAATTATTTACCCCCCTGAGGTAAAATATTCCTAGTGAAATTTTACCCCGGGGTAAAATATCCCTAGTGAAATTTTATCCCGGGGTAAAATTTCACGGGGGTAAAAATTCACGGTTACACCGGCACTTTTCTTTTACTTCGCTGTGAAACCACGGTGTTTTTTTGTATCTTCCTTGTTGTACTCACAGTCCTTGTTCCCATAGCTTCATTTGCCGCTTCTTCTATGTTTGTTTTAATTTTTTTCCAGCACAATTCTGTGTCATCGTAATTACGTACTGGGTTTGCTTTGATTCTTTCTCCCAGTCTTTTCTGGTATAATTCGGTGATTGATTGTTCCCACATAGATTCGATATTTATTTTTTCTTCTTTTATGGCAGTTGTGAGATTTTTCCTTCGCAGCATTTTTAATCTGATTTTGCCTAATAGAAGACTGTGATCGCTACCAATATTGGCAGCATTTAGTGTTCATATATCGAGTATTTGCATTGGATGAATTATACGATTTGTTACGATGTAATCTATCCTAGACTGCTGGTTTCTGGCATTCTTGAAGGTATTCTTATGCTGTGGTTTATGGCTGTAAAAGGTGTTATTAATTCTGAGTTCGTTGTGGCAGCAGAAGCTAATCATCAGTTCTCCGTTATCGTTAAGCATCGCTTCGTTGAAACGCTGCTTGACCCCTGATATTATTTCTCTTCCAACGCGCGCATTGAAATCTCCCATTATTATTATGGCGTCGTCGCTAGGGATTGTTTCGATGGTTTCTTGTAGTTTCTCATAAAATTGCTCTCTCTCGTGTTTCGGTTTGCAATCTTCTGGGCCATATATGGCTAGTAGGTGTATCCTGCGTTGTTGTTCTTCCTCGAGACTTGCTACTATTATTCCTTCAGATATAAATTGGCTCTCCTTAATAAGGTGTTTATGTTTATTGTGTATTATGATTGCTACTCCAGCTTTTGCTCGTTCTTCCTTTGGCACACCACTGTATAGTAGCACGTAGTTTTCGTATTGTGTTTGGCCCTTCCCTGTTTTCTTTGTTCCTTGTATTGCGCAAATATCTATATTGTTGTCGTCCAGTTCCTTGACGATTTCCTGGTCTCTATTGTTAAGTGATTTTACGTTCCATGTTGCGATTCTGAGGAGGTGACTTCTTTTCTAACTCGTTTGCCTTCTTCTCGCGTGGGTCGTCATCGATAAATCCGTCCTATTCCGAGGCTTCATACCGGTACTTTGAGCGATATTTTTTTTTATTACAGGTAGGCTGCTAACCTTGCCTATAAACCCTCCTCCTTTATCCGGGCTTGGGACCGGCAACGTCAACCACTGAGCTACTCAATCCACAAAGTAGTTTCCACAGGCGGAGTTGCGTATGAAGCGCATACGAAGCGTATGAAGCGCATACGAAGCGTATGAATATAAAATTAAAAACATTGAATTCTTGAAATAATAACCAGAATAGTTAGCCAAAATTATATAAGGGTGGAATTGTATTCTTTATGGCAAAATATTATAAATTTATGTTAATGTTATACATATTTGTTCTTCGAATTTGTGTACTTAAAATTTAAAATTAAGTGATATTTGAAATTGGTGCGCGATTGTCGGTATTACCTATGTGAAAGATTTCCCACCAAAGAGTGTGGATCGCATTTTAAAGTCGATCAGCAACCACCAAAGTGGAGAGGTTGAATTTTGAGAGGTTGAAGATACCTCTAATAATAATAAAGTAATAACAAGAAGCAAAATTTTTATAGAAGATCAATCTCTGGAACAGGTGTCCCTCTATAACGTTTGGGATGTGACATAGGTTTCGACCGAGACAATGAAATGTCCAAGAAGGAACTTATCAAACACATGCTGAACGATACACAGACCTCTGAAGAACCTAACTCGAAGAAAAACGTGTGGATTCCAAACATGGGTCTCTTCCTAGAGAGACGAATCAAAAATACATGGGAAGAACTAAAGGCAGCACAAGAATGGATCGAATAAGAAACGAAGATATCCGCAATAAATGAAAGATCTTCTCTATTAATCGAAAAATCTCGGAGTATAGAGAAAACTGGTTATCACACGTCTAAAATGAAGAATAACAGAATCCCGAAAAAGATACTCTCATATAGGTATAGTCCAAAGAGAAGAAGATTTGTCGGCTGTTAAAGAAGCGCTGGCACGATCTATGAAGCCGGAACAGGCGAACACTGCCTATACCTTGAAAGGAAGGACGAGATTAAAATTTTGTGGGAGAAACGGATATTCTCTACCGCTTTAGCAAACCGTTATTAAAATTCCATCGTGGTACTCGTTAGGACTTTACAATAAATTGAGATTTGAATGCCCATTTGCAGAATAACTGGGCGATGCTGACTATTTGAAAACTGATAGTAAACTGATCTTGAACATAGCAGTGAATTATCCAGCTCATCAGTCAAGACGAAGCATTATAAACACAATTCCACGATCTAGAGTTAAAGGTATGTTTATGGTTAGCATCAAAGACGATCGGAGAATGTTGTTTAGTGACGAATTAATAAGAAAATGACCATTTTGGTTATTATTCTCATTACCGCGAAGTTCATTTTATGACTATTGAAGTCTTCCATATACACAGTTTAATGTGGCAAGATCGGTAATTAATCTGTCTAATCTACCAAAAAGGTGATTTATAGATGTTCATTATACGCACTCCATTCAATTTGACTTCTAGATTTTCTGTATAATTCTATAGAATTTGAATCTATAAACGTATGATACAAAATTCGCGATGGATAAGACTCGCATTCCCTCAGCCCCCATCGTAAATTTTGAGATATTTAGCGGTTTTTTAGTTTTGATTTTAAGTATTTATCTATACAAGCTATAAAATTTTACAAAATAAATAAAAATTTTATCAAACAGAGAAGAGGCACAATTAGAAATAGAAATATACGGCACGATAATAAAAAAGTCGACGAGTACACTTATTTGGCCCACACGATAAGATTGGGAAAAGAAAACCAAGAGGTTGAGATCACAAGAAGGAAAAATCTTGCATGATAGCGTACGGAAAACTGCGGGCTAACGTATGTTCTAGAAACGATGACTATTACGAACAAAAATTCCGAAAGGCTAAGGGTGGTACAGAGGGCGATGGAAAGGTCGATGCTGAAAGTAAGTTTACGAGACAAAATAGTTACTAGAAAATAGACAAAAAAATACGAGAGTTTTGGACGTCATGGAACGTGTAGCGATGCAGGGCTGCAAAAAGTGGACGGTAAAGATAATCAATTGGAAGCCAAGAACGGCAAAAAGAAACAGAGGTAGACCTCAGAAAAGATGGCTCGACGATGTCAGGAAAGTGACGGGTCGGTAGTGGTTAAGGAAGGCTTCAGGCTGAAAAAGAAGGAAAAAATAAGAACATAAACGAAAATAATGAACACCTAAACGTACACAAACGATTGTTACCAAATTAAATTAAAAATTTGCATTGGGCGGGGCTGGAGAAATAGGCCTGATTTGACATGCCATTTTGGTTAAATTTTTGAAATGTAAAAGACCTACTTTATTTTCTACCTCTCTCGTCTAGTGTGTATCCGAGAGAGATGCGACATACAAAATGTAACAGACAGGTATAGAGGTGAAGAAGAAGATATGAGAGAAGAAGATATTTTCTACCTCCTCAATACATAAAACGAATCTGTTGTATAAAATAATATTCATTCAAAAGTAATTAAATCTAAACTTGAAAGAAATTATTGAATAGATATTATCCACTAAATTTAATTAAATAAATCATAAAATTAATTACGAATTTAACAAATAAAGTTGTATCGACTTATGAAACTGCTACGCTGCTTATAGCTATAATATTCGCAATTATGAATAATTAATGAATTATTTTTTTGAATCATTATCCTTTAAAAAGATTATTTAGTGCTCTAAACAAATTTAATTAAATTTATTTGAGTTTGATAAAATCAATTATTTACTGAAAGTTGTGGTGGTAATATTGTAGCGTTGCTATATTACTGAAAACTTCGAGATAAAAGTTCAATTTCTGTGCTATTAAGAATTTACCTTCACATTTACCACACATTGCACGTGTTGCACCAAGTAAAATTAAACTTTAACGTGAACGAAGGATTATGTATTGCCTGCATCGCCATATCATCATAATAGTCTTAATAAATCATCTTAACAATTTTGGATCGTTTACGTTTACTTCTGGAAATTTGCTATGATAAAGTTTCTTAACCCTACAGTACATACGTCAATAAAAATCACACCAGTGCATACGTAGGGCCTGTCAGGCCCATAGCTTTAAATCGATGAATGTTTGGATATTTCAGGAAACTAAGATAATTTTTGAAATCAATATAATTTATTAAACTTCATAAAATTAGAAAATTAAAAAAAAATCAAAATTGTTGAGTTAAATCAAATAAATTATTGTGAAATATTCATAGTCACATTGTAGTTGTATATTATTGCATTACGATGACGTACAAGAATTGTAAAGATACTTTTGATAATATGATTGAATTACATGGAAATTATAGCATTTTTATTATCGTAGGCATAAAATTATTTTGCGAGTAATGATTACCATTAATTGTTATTACCAGCTAAAATTTTCTTTTCCAAAGCTTATAATTCGATAGAAATCCGATTAATATAAAATAGTAACGCCAGTGCATACGTCGGGCCGCCTACTAGGCCCAAAGCCCTTTTATTGGCAATCCATTCAACTTCTTCAAAATTTTTAAACATATATCGACGTCTTTTCATATTTTAGACAGCTACTAATGATATGGTGAAATTTATTTCAACGGTTCTTTTTTTATATTCATTTAAATGTTCACTCGGGCCTGCTGGGCCCTACGTATGCACTGTAGGGTTAAGATATAAGAACAATATACTATGATACAACACTGGAAGTTTGATGTGGATTTCTTTGAACATCTAAATACTTTATAATTTGATAAGAAAAATAATTTATAGTTAAAAATTCAAAAGCGCCCACCTAAACATTATCTTGAAAACTTCAATCTTAATAAATAATAAAATTATTTTATTTTATTTTTACTTGCATGGTCTGGTCTCGAGTGCAGCTTAGATAAGTCAACTTGAGGAACAGACTCGGTCAGTATCAACACTTTTGTTAACTTGATATTTTACACTTTTTATCTGTATAAATGTATAACAGTGTCAGAAAAACTTTCAAGAGAGCTGTAGTAAATAAAAGCACATGACAAGAATTGGCTTTTCAAATACTAGAGGTGAAAAACTGCTTTATTTGTCAAGATTAAATTGGAAACTGGTAACAACATACAAAGCATTAAGAAATTCACGTTTTGTAATAATTATTACTATGTAGATACATAACAATAATCAAAGAAACTCATATAAGCTCATTTCGCTTTCTGCTATAAGTAGAAATTGTAATTCCAACCACAAAACAAGCTACTAAATTCACATCTGTTTGTTTCCTAGTATTTACACAAAACTGTTTGTTCGCATTCAATTATAAAATCAAACCGACATCCAACTAAACGTGTTTTAAAACAATAGATAAACACAATAAAAGAATAATATGTTAGTTGCATTCTACTTGTGTATCATTTCATTTCACAACAAACTTTGTTATTGAATTTAGCTTTATTTCCTTCAAATTGAGTTTGCAATTCTAACACTTTCATTGTGTGAAAATATGATAATACTTAAAAGGATTACGTAGCGTTTGATAAATAAACGTTACTTGTTATATCGTGGGCTTCAAGCAATGCAAATCACGGTTCGCACTTGGATGGGTGACCTCTTTAAGAACAATCCTTGTCACCGAACCCCTATTGTCGGCCAACAAATACGAGTGTTGATTGAAGTCTCTCAAGGAAACCCTAAATTTCAGAGTTTTAAACCATAAACTTAGTCTTAATAATGTAGAAAGGATTAGGAATAAGAATAAAGGATTTTGTGGTGTAAACAAATGTCTTAAAGTTGATATATTGTGACAGTTGTCTTTTTAGGTGGGGGTTTAGAAGGAACAGAGGAAGGAAACAAGAAGTTGGTTTGTGGGAAACCAAGCGGACGAGCGATTGACCAAAAGAGAACCCCCAGTCATGATGATATAGAAGTTTGTTTCAAACCCCTAAAAGGAGGGTTAAAGTTGTTATCCGTAAAATTATATGTGAACATTTTAACGAAAATTATGTTACCCCACTATTGAGTTTTCTGGTAACGCAGAAATTCAATTATAAACCAAAAGACTCCAGTAAATGAAACAATTTTCAAAAATTTTAATTTACTTATTTATCGACAGGTTATAACAATAGATAGATAACAACTCAACTTGTAACATTAAATAATTAATACAGCTTCCAGTGTTTATAAAATTATCAATGGTAGATAATAACAGTAAATTACAAAAGCCAATATTGGTTCACGTTGCAAGGTTTCTACATTGGTTGTGGATTCGCTGATTGAAATACAAGTCAATTTGAAATTAATAAATTGCACTCTTCTCGTAGTTTAAATTTATTGTTTAGTAGATTTTTTTGTTGTTTGTTCCAAAATGAACTTTTTATGTGATGTCCTTAAATGCGAGATTGTCACGAATTAAGTTTGGAATGATGCATCACAGTTAAAAGAATCTTTATATGGGGTGTTTTTTAGCACATGAGATCTTTCAATAGGGATAACTTTTGCATGAAGTTTGTCAAAGTGACAGTTCTTTGACATTTGTATTCAGAAAGGTTTGCCATTTAGTTAGTCATGAATAAATTAACACTTGAACAACGCTACCAAATTGTGGAAATTTATTTTCAAAGTCAGAGTTCCGTTCGCGAAACTTATAGAGCTCTTCGCCTATTTTATGGTCAACATAATCGACCTTCTGAGCAAGCTATTGGTGCGGTGATGGATACATTTCGTACCACTTCTTCATTGCATGATGTAAGACCACCAACAAGACAAAAAAATGTCCGTACCGAAGAAACTTAAAGTGTGCAAGAGAACCCTACGTTTTTTTTTTCTTGATCTACCTTGAAACATTTTAGTTACATATCTCTTAGCAGCCCCCGAAAGTGTCGGCCTGAGTGGATTCTTCCATTAGGAACCTCGTCCATGTTTGTTTCTATATCGCATTTACTTGTCTTTCCATAATTATTGTTTCCGCGAGTAAAGAGGAAAATAGAAAATGGATAAATTTGAAACACGCAGCTTTCAATTATAATACTAAATTGCTTAAGAAAACATTTCGTTGGCAAAGTTTGCCGTATTGCAACAGAGTCACTGAAGAGCCTTTTCTACAGTGATCATTCAAACTCTTTAAGAATTTTTAAGCCTGATTTGCAAATAGCAGTTCTTGAAAAATGTTCTTACAAGTTTCGCACATATTGAAATTACTAGGTTTCTTGGATAAATATGAAACATTATAAATATGATCCAATTTTTTATGAGCTTGAATCTTCCATTTGTGCAAACACTCATCAGCACATAATTCAGAAAAAATATTAATATGGTAGACGCCACTTAATGTAATCACATCGGGACTCGGGGTTTTTGATAACCGATGATCTGAATAAACGAAACTAATCCAAAGACAAAAATTTTTATTTACGCCTAGCTGACCCGGCAGACGCTGCGCTGTCCTACCCAAAAATAATAATTTGTTCGGCTTTTTTTTTAAATTAATTTGTAATTAGGTTTTTATTGGCGACACGTTAACCGTTAGTACGGCTCTGTCACATAGTTAAATTTGATAACGTATTTTTGTTTTGTTCGCCCGCTGCTTGATTTTGAAAATCGTTAGTGAAAGATGAGCAGGAGTTGGATACAGCCTTACCGGGAGAGGAAGGGGCGGAGGAACAGGAGTTGGATACGGCCTTACCAGGAGATGAAGGGGGGGGGCAGGAGTTGGACACAACCTTACCAGGAGAAGAAGGGGGAAGGAACAGGAGAAGGGCAGGGCTTTGTCATTCGCTCAATATGAAGAAGATAAGGAAGTAAAAGCAGAATACAACCCATTGAGTGTATATTCTTTAAAAATTGCACTAAAAGAATTTTGCGAGAAGTCAATGTCACGTTGTAACGGAAAGCAGCTCGATGAGTATTCAACGCAACATTTTTTGGTCTTCTTGCACAATTCCGTTCAATTTCCTTTTCCTCGCGTTGCTCTGCAGTTCGATTATTCCGAATATATCTTTGGCTTGCAGCATTCCGAGTCCTGCGATCTAAAGTACACCGTCTTATTGGTGGCATTCTGTTCTTTTTAATTATTTTTATTATTTTGGGCGTTCAAATTATTAAATTCCGTTGGTTTTTACTACATGCAAACATGCAATTAATAAATTGACAGGCGTAATATATTAATTTATTCGTGGTTTTCATTTGGTGAATTAGAGCGGCCATCTGTTGATAATTTATTTAACTAAAATGTACTTTCAGTGGTGAATTAGAATCGCCATCTGTTGATCATTTATTTAACTAAAATGTACTTTCAGTTTTACCCAATTTTCTAACTTCCCGGGCAACTTTTCCAATTATTTTTACGTAAGAACCATCTTCGGACTATTACGAACATTTTAACCCTTTGAGGTACACGTTAATTAAATTTAGAGAATTTAAAAAAAGCTGTTGCGAAGGTATACTCTCGACACCACACTGCAATAATTACAAAATAATTTTGAAAGTGTGGTACGAAATTGAAACCACTTAGCCTCAAAGGGTTTTAAAAGAAAAATTAACAAAATCGGTCTAGCCGTTATTAAGTGATGCCGTGAAAAAGGCTTATCATTGGATTCATAATAATTCCAAATGCGGTCCTGCATTGGTTTACATTAACCTCAAATATAACAGTGGCGCCACAAACTGATAAGTATAACCTGTATAAGGAATACGGTGCGACCGTTAAATAGTTTTTGTTTTTACCGTCAAACTTTTTTGACGTCTGTCACTCATTATAATATTGTTCAAATAAATGATGCGCAACAGTGCCGTACGAACTTATAAGGTAATGCGGTGCCGACGCAAATTCGGTGTGCTTTTTGAGCAAAATACAAATGTGAGTTTTGAAGGCAAGGGAAGGGCATTTCGAAAAAACTTTTACCCTACATTTCACCTATAATTCGCCGGTACGTTCGATTGGGAGGAAAAACAATGGAAATTTGAAAATTTGTTCAAAATGTTTGACATATTTTTGAATTTGAGCTCTTCGAAAGGACCGTTGCATTATAGATGAACTTGTAAGAAACGCGCTCCTCGATTCCTGACGAATTACACATTCGACATTTTAAATTTTCTTGCAAGCGGGAACCTTTTTTCTCGCCAAATATTACAAATTTTTGCACTTTTCCAAAAAGTTATTTACAATTTTATCATTTTTTTGGACAACCGATGAAGAAGTTTAGAGTATGTTTCTGTGTTATAATTCCCAAAAACTGTTTGCGCGTCCATTACCGGCGTTAATATAAATATAATTATCGGAGCGTAATTTTTTTTCGAAATATTTGTAGGGCTATCCCATTCAAAAATTAATTTTGAAATTTAAATTTGGTTTAACGCCTTCGGCGTTGAAAATACGAAGGATGTAATGGACGAAATATTATAGAGCGTCGCGATACGCTTCCGTTGCGTCTTAAAAATTAAAGATCGGCTGGAAAATAAGAGCGCTACAGACGTCCAAAGTTTTTACACAATTTTCACTTAAATGGGTCTCTCACAAAGAAACGATGGATAATTTAGAAAAAGCAATCGGAGTTTCGGATACGGTTATTAACGGTCTTTAATTTAGCACATGACGACGGTTGACGAAAAACGACGAATAACGGCAGCATTTGCAAATTATATAGTGTCGTCGTCAAAATTGAAAATAAAAATCGAAGGCGATTTCGGGCAAAATTTAAAATATGCAAAAATGTGTATTTTCGTTGCAAAGCAAATTTTTTTCGAGAAAAATTCATTCGACATTTTCGATTTGTATTTGTATCCTCGACGTATTAAAGGCAAAAAAAAATTTATTTTCCAAATTGCAGAAAACATTTTGCCCTTTTACCACGTCAAATATTGAACCAATTACATTGTCGCGTTATGAATTAATTCTTACAATTTGATGCCTCGCGTATTGCGAAGCTAAAATTTCCAAGTTTCGAAAGATTGCTGCTCGTTTGAGCCAAATTTTCAAAAAGAAACTCAATTTTAAAATTCTTCGTTTTTGGGAAGTCGGTGCGGCGCCCCACGGTATTTTAGAAATTCTGCACCATACTTAAATGCAAGTTTGGACCTTTGGCCGTCGATCGGCGCCGGTCCGGTCGAAATCCGTCGGACGGTTCAGGCGCACTCCGCGGTGCCACGCGGAGATGGTTTTTGCTCTCTCTCCGTCGCCTCCGAACCTATATCTCAAATATTTCGCCGTCAACGGATAGAATTCGTCGGAGCCGACATTTTAAGATGTCACAACAATTTGATCGTTAAAAGGTCTTCATTTTTGAAAATTCACCGTGGAGTGCCGGTTCAATTTCAAGAGACTCCAATCAAACTTTGCACAATTTCGGACTTTCCGGGAAAGCAGTTCGATGAGCATTCAACGTAACATTTCTTGGTCTTCTTGCACAATTCCGTTCAATTTCATTTTCCTCGCGTTGCTCTGCAGTTCGATTATTCCGAATATATCTTTGGCTTGCAGCATTGCGAGTTCTGCGACCTAAAGTGCTCCGTCTTATTTGCGGCATTCTGTTCTTTTTAATTATTTGTATTATTTTGAGCGTTGAAATTACTAAATTCTTTTGGTTTTTTACTCCATGCAATGAATAAATTGGCAGGCGTAATAAATATATTAATTTATTCGTGGTTTTCATTTGTTGAATTAAAGCCGCCATCTGTTGATCATTTATTTAACTAAAATGTAGTTTTACTCGAATTTTCCAATTTTCCGGGCCATCTTTAGAACCATCTTCGGACTATTGCGAACATTTAAAAAAGAAGAGTAACAAAATCGGTTCAGCCGTTATCAAGTGATGGCGTGACAAAGTTTTCATATTCATTTTTATTTATAGACATAGAAACATTATTTAAACATGAAAATTAAAAAATAAAAACAACATCCTTTAATGGATGTTGTAATAAAACCTTAATTTTTTTTATTTAATTTAATTTAATTTAAAAAAAATAAAAATTTGAAGAAACCATTTAGGATAATCAAAATCCGATAGATCTGGTATTAATGGTTAATTCAAGATAATCTTTCTGTAAATTTAAAATACAATGTTCAAATGTAAAATACATTCAGCGCACCAAAAACTCAAGCCATAGCCTTCACGCCAAAAACCAAATTATGCAATATTACTTTTGGCAACAAAATTCTCTATTTCGACCCGCATATCAAAATTCTCGGTATTGTCCCGGATGAAAATCTGAAATTCAACGTACACGTAAAACACACCATAGATAAATATACCAAAATTTTTAAAAACCTAGTTTTAAATTGATATAACGTGACGATAGATTGGTACACAGATAAATTTGTCATGAAATTGAGAAAATTGAGCTAATTTGAAACATTTGAAACACTATTTAATATAATCATAAAAAATTGCAATTCAAAATGTGATGAGAATATGCAAGTCATGCGAGATTATAGTAACCCTTAATTTATGCAAGTCATGCAGATTGCCAACAGATAATATAATCTGCTCATAATTTTTAAAACATCACAATTTTAGAACACAACTCGATAGCACCGTGAGTAAAGTGTTTCCCTCATAATCCTGAGACAAGCGGTTCGAATCTTCTGGTAGGTGATCTTTTTTTTCGTATAACGATTCCAGAAAATATTATGAACAGATAATCAGTCCAACTATGTATCCAAAATGTTAAATATAACGTGCCCGTTAAGTCAAGGTTATCCAACTTATGTTATTTATTAAATTCTTACTACGTATCCGATAACTAAACGTCTAACGTTATATTCTTCTATGTTATATTATTATAACGGGAAAATTATAGTGGGCTGTTAAGAGTGCCTGTTTAGTATAACATCAGCCGTAGTGGATGAAAAATAAATATGGCTTTAGACGGAATTATTGATATGTTCATTACGTATGATATAGTGCGTTTACAGCAAAGGTATTTTAAATCACTTAAATCACTAAGGGACACGACAGATCGCTTTCAGCTACCAACTGAAATTTTTGTGAAAATCTTCAGGCTCTCAAAAGACTTAGCAATACACTTGGTACATGACTTGCAACCTTTCATGAAACAGGGTGAAAGAAAAACTGGGGTCGCGATGGAAATAAAGGTGCTCTATTTTGCTATCAAAGTTGTGTTGGTGATAGTAGATGTAGGAGGGGAGTTCCACAGCACTTTTCCCATGTTAATTCTTATGGGACTAAAAAACTATATTTCACTTCCGGTCTAGCCAGGGTTTCGAGGTCAGTATCACTATCAGAGATGATAACACCTCGGTTTATTTAGCGGACAGGATGTTGGGGTCCTTATCAGAGTCGGCAGGCAGGGTCTTATAGCATCCGGTCACGTACTCCAAGAAGGATGTTATCTTCACTCTCATACGATTTATGTTAGAATACTAAATAAAACTGTGGAACTCTCTAAAATGTGTTCTAGGCTCACTGGTTAATTTCAGGAAGGAATTTGTCACTTCAGATTCCAAAGAAATGATATGGTTGCAATGAAAATCAAAAGTTGGTAGAAAAATTTTATATCTTTAACCTAAAATCACATGGGTTTGTTAAATGTGAAATTTTGTAAGAAATAACAAATTTTGTATGTTGGGAGATATAGCATTCTTCCTGAAATTCTTCATAGTGTCATTTAAGTGTATTGAGAGTCTGGATTTGTGCGGTCTGGTAATAAAGATCAAATTCAATGTAGTGGTGATAAAAAAATTATAAAAATTTTTTTGTTTGTTTTGAAACAAAACCAATTGTTTTGGTGAAGTAGATGGAGCAAAACATCTTTAAAGACACGTCGCTAGTTATTTTGTCATTTGGCTATTTTAAACACTAGCACTTCGTTAATTTGGAGGTGACAACACCAGAAAATGTTTACAATTTTAATGGATGCCATGAACCAACGCGAACATCATTCAACTCACTGAGGGAGAAAATTTCATCCAGCCCTGACCCTGCGCAGATGCCCAGCATGAGTCATAGCACAACGACAGGTGAATGTGCATAAAAAGCGATAAGGTATTTTGAACAATTTATTTAATTTTCATTAAAAATCAAAATTTTTGAACTTCACGGCGTCACAACTAACTCAAGAGTAATGTTAGTGACTACCATTCATCATTTAATTAACCTTTCATTATTTTAATCAATAACAAAGACTGTTAGCAAATAAAATTTACGCGAATTTTAAAAAGAACATTTTACGTCTACGTTGATACTACATCAACTCAGAAAAAGAATAAAGAAGACGAGACCAGCAGGATTTCTACGACTCTTTTTTTTGTGAGGGAATTTCCCAATATAAAATTTTGTACAATATTAATTTTGTATTCTAAACTGGTACCAGGGTAATTTTTATGAAATTTATGAAACTGAATATAAAGATTTTCTTTGCAATTATATTTTATTTATCACGTAGAAGTGAGAGTTTTGGGAGAGATCCACAGTTATAAAATTTTGATCATTAAAAAAAATAAAGTTTGATGAGTTATCTTTGGGAGCATCTTTAAAGTTTTGCACTTTTATTGTTTGTTGGTGAGCTGAGCTAGAACCGGAGCAGAGTGATTGTAGGTATTAAGAATTTAAGGGTGCCTATTCAAATTTAAGGGTGGATATCACGACAATATATATTGTCATGATTCAATCGTCAATAGGGATTGACAATCACTAGTGATGCAAACAAGCAATTACAGGTCGCATGAAAATTCCTTTACGATTTAGAAGGTTCTCCGACATTACATAAGACTCAAAGAAAGAGTACAATAAATTCGGTTAATAATAAAGACAGGTAAGGAATGGGAAAATCCAAGAATGTGCGTCAAAAGAAGAAATTACGTGGGTTTTTAAAATCGGTTGAACAATAATGCAACGGTAGTTGTCCAAGACGTTCGAAATATCGCAGGCGGGCAATGATCTCAACGGCAGACGAATCGAACGATGAACGCTAAAAACAAAAACAAAGGTGTAAATAATTTAATGACACTTAGTAAATTAATCAATTATCAAAAGTGCAAGAAAACTTACCAGGTAGAAAAAATATCAAGTAGGAATAAAAGGGATATTTTTCCAAATAACCTAGCTACAAGTAGGTAAATAAACGCTTCTTCCAAGAACGCCAAAGCGTGGAGCACGTATTAATTTCGTCTCCGAAAAAGTGTGGTAATTAAGTATAAATTAATATACAAAGAGTTGAGATCTGAAAAGAAGTGATAATTAGCACGTGTAAAATGAAAAATAAGTGTGGTTAGAAAAGAACAACAAAACTGACCTGGAATTATTTGGAATAAATGGTATGTTGATTGGATGAAACAATCCTATAAAAATAACTGGAGCCTAGATGCACAAAAACTGGAATCAATAGTAGAGGCAAATTTCTGGATCCTTTTTTAAACACTCTTGGATCACGAGGCAGAAGGCGAAGTCAACTACGCAAGGAGCGACATCTATGTGTGGTAAGAACAATAAAAACTTAAATTATAACGCGGCGTGAGTTCAAATAACATTAAGCCGATTCCGCGAAAGAACTAAAGTAATTTTGGGGTAGAATTATAAATTAATATTAAGAGTTTGTTGTTTTCTGTAGTTAAGATTTGTTCATGTTTAGTATTATAAAGATAATTTTGGAATTACAATTGAAAATAAATTTAATTAAAAATTGTATCGAAAACAAGTCGTATCATTCTGGGATTTTTCCATCCCAACAAAAGAGACTTATTTTCAGAATAATTAAGAAAGAGCAAAATATCGTGGAACCGACTACTAGAGAAAAGAGATTTCATGCGAAGGTAAATATTCAAAAAGCTAGCCGTAGTAGAACCACAATAATTTAAATTAAAAATAACAAAAAAGTCAATCTTAAATAATAATAAAAAAAATATATAGCGAGTGATGTGCAGATAAAAATATACCCCCACACACCGCAATATATTATTTTAATAACTAGCTGGTAGCCCGTCCGAGGACGGGTAGCTAGAAGGACGGGCAGGCAGCCAAGGTCATATGGCTTTTGGATTGCACTGAGAGCTAGATGATAGCCCGTCCGAGGACGGGTAGCTAGAAGGACGGGCAGGCAGCCAAGGTCATATGGCTTTTGGATTGCACTGAGAGCTTTCCTTAATCTTCATTCAACTTAAGTTACCTTGGGTAGCTGCCCGTCCTTCTAGCTACCCGTCCTCGGACGGGCTATCATCTAGCTCTCAGTGCAATCCAAAAGCCATATGACCTTGGCTGCCTGCCCGTCCTTCTAGCTACCCGTCCTCGGACGGGCTACCAGCTAGTATAACAATAGATTCCCATGTTGATCGAGCGGTTGCGGAATCTTCACTTTTCCTTTATGACAGCAGTTGTTAAATTGTTTATCAACTGGACGCTCCTTGGCGAAATTCTTGGAGCCGCAGAACTGACAGATGGAATTCATTTCTCCACAATCGTGTCGAGTAACGTGAGATTCGTCAAATCTCAATGCTCTTATTTGGAGTTGAATGAATTGCTTGATTTTGGTATCGATTTTCTTTCTGTCGATGTATCGCATGGGATCGAGCGTTAGCAGCTTGCCGCGCTTGAGTTTCTTCTAAAGTTTCACGTTGTTGACGTATCGCATGGGACCGAGCGTCAGCAGCTTGCCGCGCTTGAGTTTGTTCCAAAGTTTCACGTTGTCGACGTATCGCATGAGACCGAGCGTCAGCTTGTCGCTGTGATCGAAGCTGTTCTTCTGTGTTATTAGCTCTTGTACGTGCTTTTCTCTCACGATTCAATCGCCGTCGCTTTGCAGCAGGATTTTCAAAATTTTCATTATCCATTATGGAAGTTCACATAATGCTTTTTTAGAAATAGCGGTCATAATTTTTCACCGATATAGGAAATTTAAATACGTTGATACGTTGATCTGTTTTTTCAATGCAGACCAAATATAAGTTATATTCTATTTACATAACTAGATGATAGCCCGTCCGAGGACGGGTAGCTAGAAGGACGGGCAGGCAGCCAAGGTCATATGGCTTTTGGATTGCACTGAGAGCTTTCCTTAATCTTCATTCAACTTAAGTTACCTTGGCTGCCTGCCCGTCCTTCTAGCTACCCGTCCTCGGACGGGCTATCATCTAGTTACATACAGTTGTGCAAACTTTCTTGTTTGTCCTTCAGGTGGATACAGGTTTGTGGTTCTGTGGTACGTCTGTCCATGAATTTTGAAAACGTATGGTCCGTTACCCGGCATTGAAACAATCTCTGCTCCCATTGAAGCGAAAGAAACCGAGGAATTGTAAGAGCGGATGTGCTAACGAAAGTTCTTGTAGTAAGGATTATCTGAATCTGAAAGCATAGAGCGAAGAAATTCGGGATATAACAATAGATTCCCATGTTGATCGAGCGGTTGCGGAATCTTCACTTTTCCTTTATGACAGCAGTTGTTAAATTGTTTATCAACTGGACGCTCCTTGGAGAAATTCTTGGAGCCGCAGAACTGACAGATGGAATTCATTTCTCCACAATCGTGCCGAGTAACGTGAGATTCATCAAATCTCAATGCTCTTATTTGGAGTTGAATTGCTTGACTTTGGTATAGATTTTCTTTCTGTCGATGTATCGCATGGGACCGAGCGTCAGCAGCTTGCCGCGCTTGAGTTTCTTCTAAAGTTTCACGTTGTTGACGTATCGCATGGGACCGAGCGTCAGCAGCTTGCCGCGCTTGAGTTTCTTCTAAAGTTTCACGTTGTTGACGTATTGCATGGGACCGAGCGTCAGCAGCTTGCCGCGCTTGAGTTTGTTCCAAAGTTTCACGTTGTCGACGTATCGCATGAGACCGAGCGTCAGCTTGTCGCTGTGATCGAAGCTGTTCTTCTGTGTTATTAGCTCTTGTACGTGCTTTTCTCTCACGATTCAATCGCCGTCGCTTTGCAGCAGGATTTTCAAAATTTTCATTATCCATTATGGAAGTTCACATAATGCTTTTTTGGAAATAGCTGTCCTATATAGACAAAATGATACGATGATACTTTGATCCGATGATACGTTGTGCGTTCGGTTCGGTTCGGTTTGCTTCGGGTATTTCCGTGGGACAGACAGAAGGAAGGATGGAAGGAAAGACTTGGCCTTTTATAATAAGAGATTTTTCACCTATATAGGAAATTTAAATACGTTGATCCCTTGATACGTTGATCCGATGATAAGTTGATCCGATGATACGTTGATACGATGATACGTTCATCCGATTGGTTATGATATTATCCGTTATGCGTTCGGTTCGGTTTGCTTCGGGTATTTCCGTGGGACAGACAGAAGGAAGGAAGGAAGGAAGGACTTGGCCTTTTATAATAAGAGATAATTATCTGATTTATAGAAATCTAATTTAATTATTTATTTAATATTAGTAGAATTTTCATCTATTTTTTTGGATGAAATATATAAATAGTTTCGAAGATTTTGTTATATGTTATTCTTAAATTTATTTATTTAAATTCAATGCTTTTTAAAAGCGGACGGAGGATACCTGCACCTTGCCAGCTTTCCTTCCATCTTTTTTGTGGTCTTTCAGGCAGTTGTTTTCCATAGACAACTTTCCCATCTCTGATAATTTGACCAATCTCATTGTTGTTCACATGGTTAACGTGTTCGTTCCATCCTCTTCTTCTTTGTCTGATCAATCTTACTACATCCATCTTACTTCACCTGCATCTCGAATTACTTCAACGAAAATTCGTTATTCTGTATTACTTCTCTCAGGCATCCCGATACGGTACCTGCTTTTACAATCTGGTTACGTACCTCCTTTATGAGGTCTCACAGATAGACAATATTATTGAAATATTATTAGTATAAATATTCAATACTAAATAATTACAAACCTGCTGGTCAAATTGACGAACATTTCTGTTTGTATTTGCGCTAACGTTTAAAAATTCACTTTAAAAATTTTAATTTTCTTTAGGCTTATATTTGAGTATACTTGTGATCGAATTGCAAATTGTCTCACATATTTGACCTATAAAAGATATAACTCGATCGTAAATTCTCACAAAAAATGCAAATTGTAACATTAAATATAAATTTCAAAATATCTGTAAAATTTCAAATTTATCACTAAACAGCTAAAGTTGTTTTTTATTTTTCAAAGATTCTCATTGCTTACCAAAAGTTGGAGCAGAGCATCTTGGTTAAAAGATTCTGAAGTAGTTCAAACAAGCAGATGGGTACATTACAATATTTAAAGCAAATACACTGCGACCTGCGTACTCCTCCTGAGCACCAGTCGTCAAAAACTAAATAAGAATATGCTATCCTTACCTGCACTCCCGGTGATTATCGTAAAGCGACGCTACGGCAAGCTAAACAGTATAGCAATTTATGGGGGGGTCAGGCGAGCAGAGGACGAATACCCTCTCCCTAGAACTGAATTCTAAAACTAAAGGCGCCACACCCTTTATGTCGCTAAAAATAGATATTCTCCTGAAAGGGCAAATGCTAGTGAAAATAAAACACCAGAGTACAAATATAAACATATAATTATTAGTGTCGAATTCAGTATAAAAAAATGGTCGCACAGTACAAAAAAAATGGTTGCACAGTACAAGTAGTTACCTACGTTGGCGGCGATAACAACTATTATCATCAAAGAAATACCAAAATAACATGGGGGATTCACCCCTAATAAAGCAAACAAAAATGTAAATTAGGATGGTAGTAAACGGTGCACCAATACACGACGAAAACAATTGTTGTGGCGGAACCCCACACGAAAATTAAATGTATCAAAACAACTCTCACCCTTAAACAAACTCGTCTCGGGACGGCACTGGTGCTTGACCTGGTTGTAACCAAACTTTATGGTGATCTTGAATTCACGTCGCTGTGGCGGTTATGTAGCAGTGAACAGCAATCAGAACAGAATCATTGAACAGGTGGCAAACGGTAGCGGCTTTATCAAGTTGATGTTAAACATCCAAAAATAACAAATAGTGTTCTCCAAACTAGCGGTAAGCGGCTGATCGAAGTAAACGTGATTATAAACAATGATCCTTTTTAGCTTCCTTGAGGGAAAATTAACGTGTGGTACCGAAATCTTCGCGTAATTCCACCAGGTTAAATATTTTTGGCCTTCTACGTTAATCCTGGACGCTGCCGAATAAGTAAATTACAACAGTAACTAATTACTTATCAAATCGTAGAAAGACCCAGATCGGCTTATAAACTTGTCAACTTTTTCCAAAAAACTACCACAAACTACTCGTAAAACGCACTTGTGTTCGCCTGCTTATCTCAGACCTCTCTGATTGTCAGTACGACCTTGCTAATTTATCAATCTTAAAACTTTCAAAAATGGAAAAGTTGAGTACAGGGTACTATGAAAGTTTAAGTAATTAATTGAATAAATTAAACAAACTAACATTGAACTTTTTAGGTCGTCTGAATGGTAATATAAGCCTTTGTAGCATTCCAAGGTGTTAAAATAAAAATAAATGCTACAACACAGCAATATATCACTGTATTTCAAAGCCCAAAATTTGTAATTTTTACTGGAAGAGAAATATTTTAATTTGAATAAAACGCTACTGAAGGAAGTAAGTTAAGCACATTGCAGAACAGTGCCATGTAAGTTAATGGACGTGGGTCAGATAATTGGTGTCTATAATTTGTTACAGGCCAGAACGGCACTAAGACCATTCCGGAGCTATTAAATTGAAAATGCGACAACTTCGAGAAACAGTCGGTTTGTTTCAACGGCCTCCCCGTTAAAATAAAGTTGCCCAACTTTAACTCAGCCTGGGGTGGTTCGAAGCTTAGCTAAGGACCGATAAAACTAAACCGACAAAACGTCATAATCGTGAAAAAGAAGGCGCCAACTTCCATATCACTGGCAAAATACTTAATTTGGGGACGTGGAAGTTCATCCTCAATGCCCTTAAAAATGCGTTACATTAACGCAGGTTTACTTGACTTAATCGATAGATTCTTCAGCATATTTTGAACATTTCGCTAAATCCTTGACAATAAACACAAAAAACACAAATAACTAGGTGACATAATATAATAATCAAAAATAACAATACACAAAAATACACCTTCAATTTGGTGTCGTTGATACGGTACAAAACTGGAAATTCTTACTACTAAAATGGTGCTTATTTCTTAAATTTGAATATAACGTTAGTTAAAAAAAATGATCGAGCTCTCATCATTGCGTAAAATTAATGCTTCAAGATTATTACGTTACTTAAATTTGGTCTCACAGGACCCGAAAATTAATGACATAAAATGTAATAATGGAAAATATCCAAAAAAACATAACTCCTTAAAATACGAAAAAAAGAAATAATCGATGACGATCATTCTTGGTGCAGTTACATTTTACAATTTTACACTAACCTTACACATGGATGTAACGAGTTGCTCAAATATGCTTTGTCAATTGGGTGACTCCAACTGTGGTGATAATCCGAACTGCGGCATTGAGTTGACATACGGAGAGGATGGCCTGGAATCCTTCCTTAGAAGCGTGAATGGCTTTGTACCCTCCCATAATTACAACTAGATGTTAAAATGCGTGAACTAAACACCAACTAGCTGGGTTATTTCCAGCGGGAAATAACGCGTACCCAAAAGCAAATATTCACTCAAGCGAGAGCGAAATATTTGGAGACCCACAAACACAAAAACTCCACAGACATTCTTCAACTCGGAATCAAAGATGTTATGATCCGGTTGTTTTGACAATTTGTCGAATGGAAGACTTAACTTCACATCTTAACTGGTCTGATACACTGGGCTTTCCTGGACAGAAGCCATGAGTGATTTCGACCTTCCCTGTCGGGTGTCGTGCGTGAACTCTCCACTAACTTCCTACCGATTGCTTTTTATGTCATATTCGAGACACGTGAAACGCATTATGCGGGACTTCCGCGTTGCGAGAAAAAACAAAATCATAAAAATATTAAATTGAATGGTTTTACTAAATAGTACAAAAATTGTTACTAAGTAAGAGAATAAATTTGAACGAAGCATGCTGAAAAAAATCCACCGTGAGACTTAAGTAAACTTCTAGGATTGGTAAAGCCGCTTCCTATGAATTAACTTAAATCTAGTTTCGGTACAATGTAGCTATTTTTTTTATGGTTTCAGAATACATTAAAATTTAATAGGTCTACTATTTTTAAGTATTGAGTGCTTTTGTGTAGTTTTTAAAACAGGAAATTGTATCATTGTATTACAAAGAAGAAAAATTGAATAATTAATTGTAAATAAGTTTTTACCAAAATATTATTTTAGAATTGCGAAAATAATACAAATTTAAACGGATGTCACAAATTTTGTAATTTTGAGAAGTAATTATAATACTTTAATATATTATGAATAAATTAAATAGCTAAATAAAAAGTATTTAATTGAAAGTGGATGGGTTATGAACGACGGAAAATTAATTTGGAACTGGAAATAAACTTCATTTTTGCTGAGTATCACAGCAATGTCTATGGTTACTACATATGAGTTCTTAAATGTCTTTGTAAGGTTGATTTCTGTGCACAAGTATACTCACAACTATCACAACTAAATGGTTTTTCGCCAATATGAGTTTTTAAATGCCTTTGTAAGCTTGATTGCAGTGCACAAGTATACCCACATTTATCGCAACTAAATGGTTTCTCGCCGGTATGAGTTCTTAAATGTTGTTGTAAGTTTGATTTATTTACACATTTATACTTACAAATATGACAACTAAACGGTTTATCGCCGGTATGAGTTCTTAAATGCATTTGTAAGGATGCTTTTTGTGCACAAGTATACTCACAAATTTCACATTGAAATGGTTTCTCGCCGGTATGAGTTCTTAAATGCATTTGTAAGGATTGCTTTTGTGCACAAGTATACTCACAAATTTCACATCGAAATGGTTTCTCGCCGGTATGAGTTCTTAAATGCCTTCGTAAGGATGTTTTGTGTGCATAAGTATACTCACAAATTTTACATCGCAATGGTTTCTCGCCGGTATGAATTCTTAAATGAATTTCAAACTGTGATTTGTAGGCACATTTGAAGTTACAAATATTGCATATAAATGATTTCTCGTCGTTTTTTTTATGAGCTCTTAAATGACGTATTAAAGTTTGTTTAAGAGCAAATTTATAACCGCAAATTGCACACTCGAACAAATTTGAACAATTTAGCGTTAAATCTGTACTGTCGGTATCTTCTTTAATATCAATGGAATGATGCAAATCTTCTAAATTAAATTTCACATCTTCCACCTCTTCTCGTTTAATATCGTTATTGCTAATTGAATTATTTGGAGTTTCTAAAAATATACCGGTGTTTTATACAATTTGTGATTCTTCCGAAGGTAGCACTCGAGCTGCAAGTAAATCCGTAACTGGTTCCATTTGGAGGTTGGAGCACTGTAACTCTACAGGTACAAAATCACTTTTCTTAATTAAAGGCGTTGATTATATTGATTATATGTAATCGATTTAGAACACTACTGCTATAGTTGACATATCACTGCTAGACAAAATAAATTATAAAATGGTGAAATTTCATGGGTGAAATTGATTGCGTCAGAAACGATTGAGTGTAAAAGTTTAGCGCTATCTAACAACTAGATTTTGAACTAAACTAAAGTTTGACTTCATGCGCTTACCAAACCAAACGGTATTTGAGCGCTGTGATGTTTTGTTGATGTTATTGGTACTAACCCATGGTACTAACCTAACTTTATTTTGTATCCATGTCATATAAATGTAAATAGTTTAATCTGTGGTCCATGGTTATAGGGATATAGTGATAAGCAACACGGCACCTAGCGGAATTTGACCGAACTAAAGTACCGTACACATAAAATTTGTTTTGCATATGTTTAGTGCGGATTTTAAAAGTTTTCGACGATTAATAAAATTTTCTAGTAATACACTTAGATATGAACGCTAATCAATATTGTTCAGTGCCTCAATGTTCATCTTGGGCAAAGAAAAATCCAGAGTTAAGTTTTCATTTATTCCCCACAGCTGAAAAACACAAGACGCTTGTGGTAAATAAATTGGAAGTTCAGGAAATGGTCGGTTAGAAAAATGTGGATTAAAAATTGGAAAAACTGTAACAAAGTTTATGAAAGTGTGTTCACTACATTTTACAGAATATGATTATTTTACACGAGGCAAGTAATTTCTTATTTAAAATATTTTTGAGGTTAGTTTTTTATGTGACACTTTTAGGAGATGCTTCCGATGTTAAGAAGAAAATTAAAGACGATAGCTGTTCCTTCTCAGAAGCTGCCAGTGGGAATATGTGAATCGTCGAGTGAAGCCAGAACAAAAAGACAAGAAAAACGAATCCGAAAGCCAACACGAAATTTCACAAACTTTAGCAGTGATCATTAGTGCCACATATCCATGACATTTTAATTATTATATCTGGTCTCACTAATCTTTCCAAACCAATTCTGGGAAATGATAAATTTATTTATAGTAAAACTCCAAAATTTATAAAAAAAGATAACTTTTGCGTTTATTTTAATTTAGACGTTGTTCATTAACTGATTTAATTAGCCAGATCTTCGGGAACTAATTTAATTAATCAGTTCTTTGAACATTTGGTTTTTACATCTTAAGTAGCTTGCACGGCTTGCGTTCAAAATTTACAATTAATAATTAAAATTCAGCAAAAAATAAGTTTAAGCAAAATTGATCACAATTAAAATTTTACATTTATTACCCTATTATAATAATATAAACTGTAAGATCAAAATAAAATAAATCATAAATTAAATTTTGTTTCCTTTAAACAAGGCATTTCCGGTACTGCTATGCTTGTCGTCTTGAGCTTGTCGGCTTGTATCTTGAGTCGTAGCTTTGTGGACCATACACAGTTTACATCGGTAGATGAAATCACCTCCATTTTTAATAAATCGTTCCTAAAACGAAAAACTAAATTAACTCTGAACAAAATTTATGGAACGTTACACACCTATAAGTAGAACAGCTGATATGTGTTTACACCTTCCGCTGTTGTTTGCTTTGCACGAGCAAACCATCGACTCTATTGTGACTTTCCTATCTTCTACATCTAAAACGCCATTAATTTTATGGGGATCGGATCAGCATTTATTGCAGAAGATTGGATGCACAATGCTACAATATTTATTTTGTTCTGCTTCGCTTGTATGAATGTTTTACCACATAAAACAACATGCCCTTCGTTTAAAACTGCTTCGCCTTCATAAACACATCTAGATGTTTCAGACCCCTCTAAATATTTGAGATAGTCAAGAAGACTTAATATTAATTCGTAAGAATCCGACATATCTGCAAATTTTAAAAATTAATCTAAAAATAAAACTCACCTAACCGTATATTATATTATTTAACTGCAGGAAAATGAACTACTAAACAACACTAACCGTAATTTAACAAAATAACAAGTTCACTTGGAAAAGGGAATGAAAAACACGTAAAATAGAACGGAACATAAGCGCGGCTATTAACAAAGTATATAGCTGTTAAAATACGAATGTACGCAACTTTAGTTCACATTTTTACCCCGCGGCGCTGCGATCTTAATCTCATATCCCTATAGAGAAAGTGGAATAAATAGCGTACAAAATAATAAGAAATTTTACGATAATTAATTTATCCGTACGTATAGGTACATAGTATATTATATTTTATACTCTTGCATAGGTATTAACTTGTTTTAAAGAAATTAAATTTTAGCAATATGATTAATAACAAACAGAGAAAGTTAGAAGTGATAATTTTTTATTCAGACGTAGAGGAAAGCTCAAGTGACGATGAAGATTTAACAGTGGATACTCATGGAAATGAAATACCCAGAATTCTAAATTATTTGGAGGATGTGATTTCACGATATAACGAGAAGAAAGAGCATTTGAGGTGAGTGTGCATTTTAAGTGTTTTGGACAAGGGTCTAAAAATTTCAAATGTTTTTTCAATATTTGCAGTGTTAAAATTTTATTTGCTATTTAGAATGTTTCCCACAACTTTTGAATACATTCTATCCTTAATTGAATCAAAGTTCGTAAGAAAAATATCTGGTCAAGAAACTATTCCACCTCGGAAACAGCTTATGATTGCCATATTATGGAAGATGGCTACTCCAGATTCTTACAGGCAAGTTACAATTTTTTATTCCATTCCAGCATTCGATAGAGAAATTGAATTGATTGGTGTTAATTTTTTTAAGATCTATTTGTGAAAAATTTGATGTAGCAAAAGCAACAGCTTTAATTTAAAAACCCGACATTCATTGTATGGCCCGACGAAGAAAGAGCAGTACAAGTATGCGAAGGATTCTTTGCTGCTAGAAATTTTCCCAGAGTTATAGGTGCCATTGATGGTACACATATTAAGATATCTGTACCAGGTTATGATCCTGTATCTTATATCAATCGTAAAGGATACCACTCGATTCAATTACAGGTTCATACTAAGATACTATTTTTTGTTTGATTTTTTTTCAAATGTTTTTGTTTACAGGCCGTTTGTGACCATCAAAGTAGGTTTAAAAAACGTTTAAAAAAAAAGTTTAAAAAACCATTTAAAAGTTCATACCGGCGAGTAACCATTTCTTCTTCTTAAAGTACCGTATCCGCTCAGCGAACGTTGGTTATCAACTTGACCGAAGTCAAGATGACTTAACTAGGGAAAGAAATTTAATGGGGTGGTTTCCCGTTGCCTTCCCCATAGCCCACAGATTTATATTGGGCTTGAAGATCACAGCAGTATATCCGGCGCGACTAGGTATAGAACCACGGTTTCCCGCTCGCTAGTCTGCCGGTGTAAGCTTAACGCCACACTGCTGGTGTGGCGTTAAGCTTACACGCTAAGTGGTGTGGTTGGAACGGCATTTTTGAATGGAGGTTTAGCGATTCCAAAACAAAAACAATTACCAAATTCAAATAGTATCTTGCCACATTTTCTTATAGGTAAATATTGTTACAGGCTTTAGTTTTTTTTTATAAATGATGATATTGTAGGGGATGCAGCATTTCCGTTAAACATAAAAATATTATGCGGCCCTATCCGGGAAATAATTTAACCGAGGTGCAAAGGGTTTTCAATTACCGTCTATCTAGGGCACGAAGGACAATTGAAAATACTTTTGGCATTTTGGTTCAAAGATGGAGAATTTTACGGAAGCCAATAATTGCCAACATCGAAATGTGTGAATTGATTGTTCAAGCTGCAGTTGTACTGCATAATTATGTGCAACGTAAAGAACAAGATATTCCAGAAGGCGAAAGGATGTACTGCCCTACTGGATATGTAGATTTTATAGATGAAAGTGGTAATCTCCATTTGGGTAGCTGGAGAACAGAAAACGATAATGTTGCGCTGCGTTCGATGGGTCGACTCGGTTCAAATAATGCTAGCAGAAATGTTCAAAACAACCGAGATTTACTTGCAGAGTATTTTTCTTCCGATGTTGGATCTGTACCTTGGCAACTTGCCCATGTTTATGCTGGAAGTGTCCCACAATAATTGTGGCATGTTTAATCTATCTATATATATAAAAGAGCTTGTCTGTTTGTTTGTTTGTTTGTTCGCTATACGTTCCTACACCCTTTGACCGATCTCAACCAAATTTTGCACAGTTATTCTGTAGGTCCAGGCGCAACTATTCGTGCATAAATGGAGAAGAAATTCCCGCGGGGAGCAAAGTTATTCGCGTTTTTCTATTTTTTATTGATACGCTGTATACTTTACCCTTAGGTTAAGTACCCAGTTACCTGGGTACTTAACCCAGTTAACAAACCCTTACTTACTTACAGGGCCGGGCTGGCCTGAACGTTCCTACACCCTTGGACCGATCTCAACCAAATTATGCACAGTTATTCTGTAGGTCCAGGCGCAAATATTCGTGCATAAATGGAGAAAAAATTCGAGAGGGGAAAAATGTTATTCGCTTTTTTCGATAAATCAAATCACAAGTCTTGCAAACAAAAATTTAATTTGTCAAAAATCGAAATATTCTGACATACTGTCAGTGATTCAAAACACTGTCAACAGACATACTGTCAGTGATTCAAAACACTGCCAACAGATGGCGGGATAGCTGCTTTAATTCGAAAAATGAAAACCACTAACAAATTAATATATTAGAATTTAGTAATTTCAACGCTCAAAATAATACAAATAATTACAAAATCCGTTGACGGCGAAATATTTAAGATGGGGGTTCGGGGGCGACGGAGAGAGAGCAAAAACCATCTCTTCCGACTTCCCAAAAACGAAGAATTTTAAAATTGCGTTTTTTTGAAAATCTGCAGCAATCTTTCGAAACTTGAAAATAATAGTGAACAACTATGGCCTTCACGGATCTATTATGGTCCGCCCTGTGAGGCCGATGGCCGAACAACTATGGCCTGCACGGATCTATTATGGTCCGCCCTGTGAGGCCAAAGGCCGAACAACTATGGCCTTCACGGATCTATTATGGTCCGCCCTGTGAGGCCGAAGGCCGAACAACTATGGCCTTCCCGGATCTATCCCAGTCAGCACTCTTCGTCCTCAGTACGTACAAAGTTTGTCCTTTTTATGTACATTCGTCCACGTACGAAACTCGGACGTACATATAACGTAATTTAATGTACGTACCTTTTACGTAAGAGTATGTACGTACATATTGCGTACGTATTTCGTCCATCGTATGTACATTCGTTTATGTACCACACGTGGACGTACAGACCCTGTACTTTGAAGGATGTACATCGTATGTGCGAGTATGTACCTCAAGTGGACGTACATATTAGGTACTTTAATGTACGTACCTTTTACGTAAGAGTATGTACGTACATATTGCGTACGTATTTCGTCCATCGTATGTACATTCGTTTATGTACCACACGTGGACGTACAGACCCTGTACTTTGAAGGATGTACATCGTATATGCGAGTATGTACCTCAAGTGGACGTACATATTAGGTACTTTAATGTACGTACCTTTTACGTAAGAGTATGTATGTACATATTGCGTACGTATTTCGTCCATCGTATGTACATTCGTTTATGTACCACACGTGGACGTACAGACCCTGTACTTTGAAGGATGTACACATCGTATGTGCGAGTATGTACCTCAAGTGGACGTACATATTAGGTACTTTGAAGTACGTACATCGTATGTACGAGTATGTCCTACTAACTTGATCGGTAAAAAGGGTCACGATAACGATCTACCGAGAATGCCAATGCACGCGCATTATAATATAGTCAGTTAACCTTCAAAATTTACCTGTTTGTAAAAATTTATGTACGATCGGTGCAACTTTAATTACCTAAAATTAGTAATATTAATAAGTGTAACCTATAATTTAAAAAAATATATTCCAACATTTCAATATTATAATATTGTAACACCCTGTACAAACGTTACCTCGTGTCCCTACCAATTACGCACGCGCCAGCCTAAGAAGCTAGTAGACATCGACAAGAAGTGACGCGAACGCCTCCACCATCTTGAATATTTTACTGCTTACCATTGTTCTTTTGTTTTATGTGTTCAACCAAGTTTATGTGTTCAACCAAGCTTATAATTTTGTTCAACAATATATTTTTGTGTTTATTGATATTTCTGTGTTTTTTTCTGATGGCTATCGGCGGCAATAAAACGATCCTTACAATATTAATAAGTTTCAAAACTTGTTCATATTACACGAAATATCTAAAAGTTAAGGTAAGTTCATATTGTATTTTGTATTGAATTTGTATTCTAATTGGTGTGTTTTAGAATACCTTAAAGTGATAGTTCGGAAAATGAACATAATGCAAGCGTCGATGGCAGATATGAGCAATCGTATCGATGCCATAGACGCAAAGTTGGTCAATTCGAGTGACCGTAGACGAGAAGACGAAGAGCGGAGTTCATTAATACACATCGGTATCATATCTGCCGATAAATTGTGATATAAATTTGGTAGAATTTGAAAATTATCTGTCGGTTGAAGAAAACATGAAGAATGCCGTAAGTAAATTTCTTTTTTATTAAACGGAGTAATAATATTATTATTTGTAGGTTGAAGAAATATCATCTTTAGGTGGTAACGACGTTTATGATTTGATCAATCGAGTTTCAAAGAAGCTCATTACAAACCGCTTTTGTGGAGCGGAATACAGTTTTATTGGGAAGAGGGATAAAAAAGCATTCCATGTGCTTAAGTTGAACAAATTGTTAACAAGTAAGTAACAAAATTTCATTTTGATATAATTTAATGTAATTTTTATTTTAGAATCTGCCATGAGAAGCTTTCCCAATATAACTGTCAAGGATGTCGAGTCGACAATTTCGAAATGGATTCGAAGATGTACCGAAAGGGGGAAAAAAGAAAAAAGTGTAATATAATAAGTAGTATGTATATAAATTTAATAAAGAATGTTCTATATATTAAAAATAAATTTTATTTACGAATTAATTTGGTAAATTTTAGTTAATTATAGTTTGTACAAAGTACGTACACATTAGTACGAATAATGGAGGTACGTAATGGACGAATAATGGACGTAAATTGTACGTACCTCGTGCAAATAATGTACGAACATGGTACGTGCTGTTTCGTACGAGGTACGTCCCCGTTCGTACGAGTTACGTCCTCATTCGTACGAGGTACGTACATAGTTTGTACAAAGTACGTACGCATTTGTACGAATAATGGACGTACCCGATTCGTACAACACTGTGCATAATGGACGTACTGTGTACGTATACAGTACGTCCAACTTACATAACGGTACGTACATGGTACGTCCTGTTGGATGAAAATATTCGTCCTCGATACGTCCAAAATACGTTATTGTGCCGACTGGGATTATGGTCCGCCCTTTGAGGCCGAAGGCCAAACAACTATGGCCTTCACGGATCTATTATGGTCCGCCCTGTGAGACCGACGGCCGAACAACTATGGCCTTCACGGATCTATTATGGTCCGCCCTGTGAGGCCGACGGCCGAACAACTATTGCCTTCACGGATCGATTATGGTCCGCCCTGTGAGGCCGAATGCCGAACAACTATGGCCTTCACGGATCTATTAGGGTCCGCCCTGTGAGGCCGACGGCCAAACAACTATGGCCTTCACGGATCTATTGTGGTCCGCCCTGTGAGACCGACGGCCGAACAACTATGGCCTTCACGGATCTATTATGGTCCGCCCTGTGAGGCCGAAGGCCGAACAACTATGGCCTTCACGGATCTATTATGGTCCGCACTGTGAGGCCGATGGCCGAACAACTATGGCCTTCACGGATCTATTATGGTCCGCCCTGTGAGGCCGAAGGCCGAACAACTATGGCCTTCGCGGATCTATTATGGTCCGCCCTGTGAGGCCGAAGGCCGAACAACGATGGCCTTCATTGATCTATTATGGTCCGCCCTGTGAGGCCGAAGGCCGAACAACCATGGCCTTCACGGATCTATTATGGTCCGCCCTGTGAGGCCGAAGGCCAAACAACTATGGCCTTCACGGATCTATTATGGTCCGCCCTGTGAGACCGACGGCCGAACAACTATGGCCTTCACGGATCTATTATGGTCCGCCCTGTGAGGCCGACGGCCGAACAACTATGGCCTTCACGGATCGATTATGGTCCGCCCTGTGAGGCCGAATGCCGAACAACTATGGCCTTCACGGATCTATTAGGGTCCGCCCTGTGAGGCCGACGGCCAAACAACTATGGCCTTCACGGATCTATTGTGGTCCGCCCTGTGAGACCGACGGCCGAACAACTATGGCCTTCACGGATCTATTATGGTCCGCCCTGTGAGGCCGAAGGCCGAACAACTATGGCCTTCACGGATCTATTATGGTCCGCACTGTGAGGTCGATGGCCGAACAACTATGGCCTTCACGGATCTATTATGGTCCGCCCTGTGAGGCCGAAGGCCGAACAACTATGGCCTTCGCGGATCTATTATGGTCCGCCCTGTGAGGCCGAAGGCCGAACAACGATGGCCTTCATTGATCTATTATGGTCCGCCCTGTGAGGCCGAAGGCCAAACAACCATGGCCTTCACGGATCTATTATGGTCCGCCCTGTGAGGCCGAAGGCCAAACAACTATGGCCTTCACGGATCTATTATGGTCCGCCCTGTGAGACCGACGGCCGAACAACTATGGCCTTCACGGATCTATTATGGTCCGCCCTGTGAGGCCGAAGGCCGAACAACTATGGCCTTCGCGGATCTATTATGGTCCGCCCTGTGAGGCCGAAAGCCGAACAGCGATGGCCTTCATTGATCTATTATGGTCCAGCCTGTGAGGCCGAAGGCCGAACAACCATGGCCTTCACGGATCTATTATGGTCCGCCCTGTGAGGCCGAATGCCGAACAACTATGGCCTTCACGGATCTATTATGGTCCGCCCTGTGAGGCCGAAGGCCGAACAACTATGGCCTTCGCGGATCTATTATGGTCCGCCCTGTGAGGCCCAAGGCCGAACAACGATGGCCTTCATTGATCTATTATGGTCCGCCCTGTGAGCCCCACGGCCGAACAACTATGGCCTTCACGGATCTATTATTGTCCTCCCCCTGTGAGGCCGAAGGCCGAATAACCACGGCCTTCACGGATCTATTATGGTCCGCCCTGTGGGGCCGAATGCCGAACAAGTATGGCCTTCACGGATATATTATGGTCCGCCCTGTGAGGCCGACGGCCGAACAACTATGGCCTTCACGGATCTATTATGGTACGCCCTGTGAGGCCGAAGGCCGAACAACTATGGCCTTCACGGATCTATTATGGTCCGCCCTGTGAGGCCGAAGGCCGAACAACTATGCCCTTCACGGATCTATTATGGTCCGCCCTGTGAGGCCGATGGCCGAACAACTATGGCCTTCACAGATCTATTATGGTCCGCCCTGTGAGGCTGAAGGCCGAACAACTATGGCCTTCGCGGATCTATTATGGTCCCCCCCCCTGTGAGGCCGAAGGCCGAACAACTATGGCCTTCTCGGATCTATTCTGGGTCTAGATGTAATAAATAAGCTAGTAATAAATAAAATTCAAATCTTTTATATTAAGTGCTTTTTATTATAATTAAGAGTCATCATTTGCATCATTTTGGCATGATAATATAATAAGTAATGTGAATTCAATATTGGACATTTATTTAGATAATCTCATCATCGTCTTACTCAGTTTTACCAAGTTCATCAGTACTAATTCGAATTTGTACTTTCATAAGTTTGTTTTTGAAAATCGGTATGCAGGGCTGCCACTTTCCACTTTTGCACACTTTGCCAATTTTTTTAAAAAACCCACTTTTTTAAGAAAATGCCACTTGCACACTTTTTTCCAGTTACCAAGTCCAAATTATTGGAAAATTGGAAAAAATTTCAAACCACCGCCATATAAAGTAGAAAACATTGGTTAAAAAGTCACTATGACACACTTTTTTCGAGTGACCAAGTACAAAATGTTGTAAAATTAGTGAAAAATTCAAACCACCTATTACGAAAGCCTCAGCCGCCAAATTTTTTGGGGACCTGAAACAGAATGTAATGCTCCTTTGCTAACTCACGGGGCTGTTGGATTGTTGATCCTTTTGTTCTTTCTCGAGGGGGTGGTTCGTCGTTTAGTGCTTAGAGAATTTTTTGGTAATATTCTAGGGTTTCGAAATAAAATTCATTCAATATATCAAACGTAAATCTATTAAAAGAATTAATAACGTATGTACCTACTGCTATGTACTCCTTAACTAATGTTTTGTAAAAAAAAAACTTTTTGGCTAAGGAGTTAAACACAAATGCCCTTCCTCACTTAGCCCCGGTGATGAGTCGCTCAAGGGTGGGTTCCTTGTTACGTTCAATATTAGAGGCGATTTTAGGGTGCAAATTGACTCTCGGGATATTAAATTGCTCTCTTATTGAAAAATAAATAAAGATTTCAATAGTCTCAAAGAAATTGTTTATATTAAACAAAAGTGATGGTTATATTTACAGAAATAAATGTTTATACAAATAGTTGTAGATCTCAGATCTACCATTAATTAAATTTTCAAATAAGAACAATCAATGTAAAAATTTGATTTCAAAACAAAGTGGTTTCCTCGCTTTGTCCTGTATTTATACGCAGAAAATAAAGTTTATGATAAAATTAACAAATAATAAATTTCACTGTACCTTTTCACATCGGCAAAATCGAAGTTTTGATTTTTATTTAAAAAGGATATTTGTGTATGGCCAGCTTTAGTTTGCATCACATGGGTGAGTCATCGACCTTGCATTCCATTATACCAGTTATCAGCTGTTTGTCGTTGAGTGAAGTCGCTTTATTGAACTAAATTTCTTAATAATTTTATTGTCGTTGTTTACCAAATCGTAGAGGTTTTAAAATAGAGAAAAAGGTAAGTTGCATATTCTTTACAGTAAGTTTTGGATCCAGTGTTGTTGTTGAATTAAATCCGTGAATTGTTATTTTTGTAGAAGCATCCTGCGGACGGCCATTGTTGTTGTTGTTTACCAATTATGAAATTATTTCCATTCAGCTGAAAAATCTTAACCCTCAATTGTTTGTGAACAATTGATTCGTGAAGAACATCTCGATACGTCTACACAACTTGAATTCACGAAGTCAAAAATTTGGTTAACCTCCAAAGATTTGTAAACATTGTTTTCTTGAGCGCATTGGAATTGCGTGCACTTTGTTCGAATGCACGAGGTCAACTAAACTTCGATCTAAAATCGATGAAATTGGCACCATTGTTGCTTGAAAGTAAGTCAATTCTCATCCTATTGGATTTTTTATGTTTCCATTAATTCGTTTTTATTCCAGATTCATGATCTGCATTGAAATCCATGTCTTTTGATGTGACTCCCATGCTGTATTACTGGTATATTCTGTTTTTATGCCATTCTTTGGATGGCTTTTTGACTCATATCTGCCATTTTATATCAACTCTTGGATTTTACACAAAATTGACCTTTATGTACTAATTTAACGATTTTCACTTTGAAATATTCACTTCAACTACATGAGATGATTACATAATTTTTGGTGTGAACAGTTTTGTACAAGACATGTTAGTTATTAAATAATTCAGTTTACAAGATGTTACATTTTTGTAGGTTATGACGATTTACACATAAAAATGTTTTTTTTTATCAATTTTGAGCTAATTCAATCTTTTTCATTATTTTTGATGTGACAATAATCATCAATGTATTTACTCTTAGCAATATTTAACATCTTAATCTTATCCTGAGAGACTCAAATTTGGATGTGAAACTGAAATTTTAGAAAATAAAATTTTCTCGTAGAGCAAAATTTTTAAAGTGCCTACCGATTTAGAATTTTATGCTTATTTTGAATTTAATATTCATTTTTGTATCGGGAGTCTTTATTTATCATTTTGGATCATAGCACTACATATAATACAAATGCATAAAATATGGAAATTCATAAATTTAGTTGTTAATTATTAAATAAGAAGTTACGCTATGCATGACTGTTATAATTTTGCAATTTTAGCTGCGTGACGCTGCTTTTAAAATTAAATGTAAATAAGGTAAAATATCAAAATATTTTAGTTAAAATTAAGACAAAACAAATAACACAAGGTTACAAATTATAGGGCACATTTTGCGTTTCTACCTTGTTGGTTGGCTTCTTAACTGATTAAAAAAATATAGCGTTTCATGTAAAAGAAAGTTGTGTTTTGATATTTACACTGTAAATCCCGAAAATCAGCATCAATATGGATTTTTTTGCCACTTTTTTCTGTCATTATTGCCACTTTTTGCCACTTTTTTTTTCTTTCCTGCCCACTTTTGCCACTTTTTTTGGATGCTGTAGTCAGTGGCAGCCCTGCGTATGGACAGACACGGGTTAATTCTTGAATCTTACAACAAATTTTTTATTTGGAAAATTTAATCACTGTCGTCATCATTTCGGCTTCTGTTTAGTAGTCGTCTGCTCTCTTCGTCGGATCCATAAATTACATCCTCATCGGAATCGTTGATCATAGAAAATGCAGGATTATCTTTTGTAATTGTTGATTCTGAAGTTAAAAAATTAGCCCGGACTGAAGAAGTATCCAGATCTTACCGTGCATTGCTTTATTTCCAGGGGAGTATACATAGGTCATCGTGTACATGTAAATGTTCAATAATCCATAAAAAGACATAAATTCTACTGAACTACTGTAATGCGTAATTAACTTGGAAACAAAATTGTCTTCCAAACTTCCAACTCCAAAATTGAGAGAAGTAATTACAAAAGTTATTATTGTAACAATCAGCATTAACAAAGTTAAAAATTTTAGCCTTTTATCTGAAACCAAGTTTTGTTAAAATTAAGTAAGCCGAAATTTGAGAGAGCTTACCAAAAATTGGCAACGACTTTAATTCGCTATAAGCCCTTAGCATTGAATATAACAAATAGGAGATATATACTCCTCCAATTACGAAGAAGAATATTTTTAAATTCTGAAATAAAAATTTTTAATGTACAATATTAAAAACTGAAATTTGAAAAGTAATCAATCATACGAAAGGTACCTACCAAAGATGCACAATTTACAAAGAATGTTAGTTTTTTTATTTTATATATTAATTGAATGTGTTGCAAGTTAATAAAAATAATTAAGAGTCATCATTTTCATCACTTCCGTATTTATGCAAAAGTTTCCAAATCTCCATTTTAAGCAGGGTCTTCTTTTTTTTTTGAAAACTTTTTAATGCAAGTAGGAGGGAGTAGCCACACGGCATTTATTGGGAGGAGCAGGGGGAAACAATCACCGCCGTTACTCGCTGAAGATAGTATTGGTTCTCATTGCAGCGATAGCCTCGGCATCAAAGGAGATCTGTACGATCCCTATCACCGGGGGCGGGCTGTTTTCATAGGGGTTGGACTCTTCCATTGATAGGTTTGGGAGGGGGGTAAGGGGTATGGCTCCATTTCTACGGCAGAGACATAAGAAGAGGACAACCGTTTTTCATCCGGGGCACTTCGTTTTGCGGTGCCCTTCGTCTTTATTGCATTTAACGCACATTCAATCGCCGCTTCTATCTGTTCTATCTGCTCCCTGCAATCTCTCCAGTGATGCCCTGGTCCTTAGTATATATGGCACGTCTGGGGTTTGTCGGGTAGCTTCTGAAGTTTACAGGAAGTTCAGCCGACCTTGCTTTTTCCTTCGTGCAGAAGGGTTATTGCTGTGATCGGACTAACCTCGACCACGGCTTTCAGGGTGCCATATGCCACTATTTTTATGCCGCCTATCTTAAGCAGGACCTGCGGGCCATTTGCCATGCGAATCTCGCTCTCCAGCTCTTCTTGTGTTCTGTCCGTCTCCATTGCAAAGACTTCCACTGATTCCTTTTGGATGAGGGGTTCTCATTTCCAACTCTCCCGCCACTTCTATGATGCACCGCTCCAACTGGGCGGCCTCATTCTCGCCTCTCGCCATGTTTATAAAGTTGTCTTCGTCCGGTCTGACTAAATAGTCACTCTCGGAGTTCCCATGACTTCTGCGTAGGTTTTCTTTTCCGGGATCTTCACAATCACGGCTTCAGGGGTTATATTCTCGAACTCACTCGAATTTATTCGCATACGAATCATTTCTCATGGTAAGTTTCGCACACGATTGTTCGATCACTCAAATCGGTATTCTCGAACTCACTCGAATTTATTCCGCATACGAATCATTCCGCATAGTGACGATTACTCGATCACTTTTAAAATAGTATTCTCGAATGGCACACGTATTTTATACCGTGCGAACAAACGGTTCGACCTATAGTATTGCGTCATTATACAGGGAGTTTCAGTTGCAAATGTTGTATTTGAAAATTTTAAAATCGTTTATTTATTAGTATTTATAACCCACTGCGCATGCGCAACTTTTATATTATCGCACACGAACAAAGTTTTGCCTGGGTACCCCCAGACATTGTAGTTCGTGTGCTTTTCATGCGAAAATATTCGTAGACGATTACTCGAGAATACAAAATTTCGTTCTTATGCGAAAGTGGCGTACACGAATAATTTCTTGCGAAAAATATTCGTAGACGAATACTTCGTAAGATTCGAGAATACAAAACTTTCATTCGTATGCGAAAGTAACTAAGTTTCATATGCGAATCAATTCGAGTGAGTTCGAGAATAGGTCCCCTGATCTTCATCTTGAGGAAGGGGTCGTTGCAGTGGGGGGATAGAGCCCGAAGTGCTCTATTGCAGGGTTCTAATGGTGGGTTCGTTCTCGTTCATCACTATGCGGTTTATTGTGTCCGTATCTGGTGGGCGCTTTGGTTGGGGCTGGGTGTTATGTGGAGATTTTAGAATCTCTGTCACCACCAGGGTTGGTGGATCGTTTTTGTCATTGCTCGTTGGACCCTTGTGTTGGGACTCTCTTGGAGAGGTGGAGAAGGGGCTATTTATCCGAATATCATAAAAGTGATGGCATTGTGAACCGTTATGATTTTAGGATCACGTGCTCACCCACTTCCAAATTCCGAGTATCCTCGATCATGTTTGTCGTACACAGCGTAAAATCCACATTACTTCTTCCTCCTCTAGGAAGATGTTTGTAAATGATTTCTAATCTGTATAATGAATTCTTCCAGTTGTAAAATTCTTTCGTTGGAGTCTACTTCATCATGCAACATGTTGGAAGGAAATCTTAATTGCCCTATAGTCGTAGAAAAGATATTAGAGTGGAAAGTGAGAACAGTACAAGTCAGAAAGTGTAACTTTTAGGAGAGCAAAAAAACCGTATAACTTTTGCCATTTTATTTTAAATATGTTGGAACAATTAATTATAGATATTTAAATTGAAAAGTTATAATTACCATGGCAACGTTCTCATCTCCCACTCTTGATATGCTGCTTTCCAAAAATAAAAATTTTTAAGTAATATTTTTTTTCACTTTTCATCATTTTTAGTAAGATTTATTGTTTTTGCTTCTTACCTTTTTATTTATTTCTTAATTTCACCTTGATTTTACTGTTTCCAATAATTATTTTATTACGTTCCATTAATATTTTTACAAATTTTCCAATTCCTTTCATTAATTTTCCAATTTTTATTTCCTAGCAAATTATGTTGTAATTTAACTTCTGAAAAATATATAAACCATCGTTTTTACTAACTTTGTAATTCAATTTACCCCCCCTCACCCGCTTTCTTTTAAGTTCATAAGACTTTTCGTTTAGTTTGTATTTCACAATTACTTTTGGATTTTAACTCAAAAATCCCAAGAACTCCAAAATTAATTATTCTAACATTGACATTTAAAAATGTCTTTTTAAAAATATTTTATTTAGAACAATGCGCAGATACCAAAATACCACCTTGTATTTCCTAAAGCCTTGCGTGTCGACTGTATTTGTCAAAACTGAAGCTTATTGTTTGTAAACGCTTTGCCTTGTATTCTCGGAGTTAAAATAAACACGGAGCCAGATCATAAGGCTTCTTGTGATACTTTGTATAGAAGCCTAAAAATAGAATGTTGATCTAGGTTTGAACCGACTTGACACAACCGGACTTTCCCTTTTAAGTTTATTTAAACAATTGTATTTAAATAACAGTTGTATAAAGAAACAAACCAGGCACAATTGAAGGGCTTGAGCTAACAATAAAGTTGATTTCAAAGTGCAATCCAAAAACAATCCAAAAATATATTTTATTTAAGGCATTGAAGGCCGGAACTGTGATGTAAATGCTCAATTTTAGCATTTTACGGGTTTTAATGCTGCGGGTTTTAATAAATTAAAAACTGAAAAAATGGTAATTACTAAGGATGGAAGACAACGCAGAAAAGTAAACAAATCTCCATTAAAAAAATCGATACAACCCTTTATAACAGATTGGACTTTTATATATCGCACCAGAACCAATACACTAATAATTAATGGCAATATACATTTATAGTGTCCCCCTCCCCCAAATGCAGTTCATATTATATTGTTTATTATATTAATTACATAATTTTTAAATTTTTTTGGAAATATTGCTGTATACTCGTATATCCATAATTGTTTTAATCAAGTATCTACAATATTTTTCGTATCGATGTATTGAGTAAGACGTTTTATCACTTTTTTAACTGTGGAGTTAATGGGCATAATAAATTATTCACAACCACAGTTTCAACTTTCAATGAAAACTTCGTAACTCGGAAGTTTTTCAATAAATTAATTCCGTCCATTTAATTTAAAAAAAACTGCGTATCAATTTTAAATCACTGGAAAGTGTTGAAAGTTCATATTAAGCTTATATTGAGTGTCAATTTTAATAATTTACATGGTATCCGTTCGTGTTTTTGAGAAAACGATTTTACTTCCTGATAGCATCTGGCACACACGAATAACCCTCATTTCACTTTATAATTTTTCTTTAGCATACATTCTAATTCCATCTTTATCGCTATGCTATGCTATCCCAAAAATAATCGCATAAAAATTTAAAATCTTTGCAACATTATAAAACATAAAGAAAAATTGAAAACATTCCACTAGGAAAAGTAAAAATGGTGTTTTATTATCAATTTGTTTCATAAAGTATAAATATTTTGTTTAACAGGATGCGATAGAACCCTTAAGTTTTAGAAAACTGTAATACTTCCCATTGATTTTCATGAATCCTTCTTTTAACGATATCAGCTGTCTACTTTTACACCGTTTGTAGTTTAATTTATTGCACATTATAATATTAGGACATTCCAAATCGTCTTCGTCATAATCAGAATCATTATCTTTGCTGCAATTACCGATCTTTTCAGCAATGCTTTTATTTTCGATATTAGCCACTTTGTTCGCATTATTTTCAGTTTCCTCTTCGTCTTTGTTATGAACATCAGCCACTTCGACATCCATACTATTTTTATCAGTATTATCATCATCCATAATATAAGCCATACCATCATTGCTGGAATTACTGATATTTTCCACTTTAAGAGTGACGTCTTTATTGGGATTATCAGCCAACATAATATGCAAAAATTCATCATCGATGAAATTACCACTTTCATAGAGTTCTTTCAATTTGGTTACCCATAGTCTTTTTAGTTGAATCGAAACATTTTCGCTAACGCCATTCTTCACAAGCTTCTGATGAATTCCCACCATTAAGTGATCAACTGCTTCTTTGTAAAATTCTGGTATTAATGAATTACCCCACAGGTCCATTTTAAATTACTCAA
Source organism: Podabrus alpinus (assembly GCA_932274525.1). Taxonomy (NCBI): domain Eukaryota; kingdom Metazoa; phylum Arthropoda; class Insecta; order Coleoptera; family Cantharidae; genus Podabrus; species Podabrus alpinus. Next base: position 43,619,107 of record OW026456.1, on the reverse strand, counting down.
TCTTTCAGTTTTTTTGAAAATTATTTCTTAGAATTACTAATGTGGAAGTTCTGATATAGATTACTTGAAAGACGACCACAAATTTTTGCAAAAGATAAAAATGTAAATATGAAGGATTCCAGGGTAGCCAACTATAAATTTGTATTGTTCTACTGGCGAATGAAGAAGCGAATAAAATTGTATAGGCAACCCATATCTCCTTCATTTTGTAAATAATTTATTAAAAGAGGATTGAAATAGAATATCTATCAAATTTCAAGAAGGCAATGGGGTGGTCTGTTGCCCCACCTTGGCTTATAAATAGAGTCCGGATTTATATGTGGTAAAAAACATCAATATAAGTTTTTTAAATGCAGCCTAAAATTTGGCGATATATGCGGTAATATTGCTGAAATAAGGATAACAATATGATTAAATGAAAACAAATAAATGACCATAAACAAAAAACCTTTATGACGAGGTCGGATTTTCTATATAACTTTTTACCATCAGGTTTTTATGTAAAAATGCTTGCATCTACTTGTGTTTGTTCAATTAAAAATAATTATCCTTAATATTGGCAATACGTTGATATGAAATTCAAAGATTTGAGAATTTTCACGGATTTCCAAAATTAAAATTAACCTTTTACATCCAAACTTTCGTTGCATTTTTGAAATAGATTTACATGCTCATTGTAATCAAACACAAACTTGAAAATTACCCAAATTCTTGATATAATCAATATTCTAATGATTTTGTATTAATTTGTTTAAGGGGCCGTTCATGTATTACGTAAGACGTTTTTTCCTACTTTTAGACTCCCCCCTACCCCCTAGTAAGAAAAAATAAGAAAATGTATACCCCCTCCCCCCCCACACTAATCTTACGTAAGATAAATTATTACCCAATGAGAAGTCAGATAATATTAAACATTAATAAAAGTGAAATTAACGAAGATATTATGTTTATTTTATATTAAAAAAAATGTTATTCACACAAATTACTTTATATCGTAAGAAAATTGCAAAAAACTCCAAAATCGGTCTTCTGCGATTTTTCGACGGATTTCGTTAGGTAATTGCATAATAAAAAACGTCCTCTAGGAACCCTGAGCTTCTTACCGAATTCTTCGTCTGCAGTTGAAAGTTTTTTATGAAGGAGTGAAAAATATGTTTTTTGGCAAAATATTTTTAAACAAATTTCTATTTCAGCTATATTGTTATATCATATAACTCATTAAAAAAATTAAAAACACTTAAGGCTGCTGTCCTGGCAGTGTTTAATATAATATGGGAAATTTGTCGAGATTGCGGACGCACTAGGTAAAAAAGTATGCACTTTTAGGCAACCATTTTATGATCATTATAAAGCTAAAACGTGGCCCTTGGATCTGATAAATTTTTAATTCCAATTAGAAATATTGAAATTTTTGCTGTAAAGATGCTCTATTTCACAGGGCAAAAATGTGACCGTGCAATAATTTTTATAATCATTACAGTTATAATTACAAACTTGAAAAGTGTTTCACATCCAGGACAAATGCTTGACCTAATTTGAAAAAAAATTTAGTAGAATTATATGCATTTTTCTAGAAGATGCTGCGTCCGAAAATAATAATAATTTTTTCTTGTTTTGAACGATTTTTTTGAAATGGTGAGCAGCAAGTGTTGGATCTCGGTTAAAATAGTTTGTCCAATCTATATCAGAATTATTTCTTACGGTTTATTGCTCATTTGTCTAATGGTATTTTCAATCGCCCACGCTTAGGACGGCAGCCTTAAAATATTTTAACAACATCCTCGAAATCATGAAAAGAAGAGCTTCCTAAAAATGGTCAGGGGGTTCTAATTTTTGGATATTTAAGGTTTGTGGTCCTAATAAAAACTCTGGGTTAGTGACTTCGGCGAGCGCCCGGAAGTGCCGCCATTTAAAAAAAATGGCGAAAACGAAATGTTTCCTCGCAATATTTCCTTACCAGTTGACTTTAGGACGAAAATGACTTCCATAAATCTTACAGAGAATAAAATTTACTACAACTTCTATCTAAGTAAGTTATTTTACTCTAACTAATAAGTCTAATAGTTTGTTGCTGAGCGTCAGCATTGTTAAATAGAGCACATTTTTGAAAATTTCAATGACGTTCGATTTTGACCTGACTTTTTTATAATAAAAATTTTTTTTACATATTTTTTATAATAATATATAGAGTATATAATAATAGACTTTATCATATAATAGACTCTTTTAGAGAGAGTAACCAAAAATTATTAAAATATGTCTTTTTCAATTCTACTATAAAAACGTTCAGCTTTCCAAATCTCTATAGGAAATTTGTCGATTTCAGGTGAATAAATTCGTGCTACTCCCGAAAATGTGATTTTATTCATTTCGAACGTAAATAATAAATAGTATTGTGTTTCACATTAACATTAATACCTACAGCACCTAAATTAAATTAAATAATTTTCAAATTTTGAAATTTAATTAAAAAAATAAAATCTTACGTAAGAAATTGTCTTGACCCCCCTACCCCCGAGTAAGAAAAAATAAGATGTCAGCTACCCCCCCCCTCCCCCTAAACGTCTTACGTAATACATGAACGGCCCCTAACTATGTACAGCTGATAATTAATTGTGGTTATGTAATTATTTTGTAATTGTGCGAAAATTTTGAAAATGGTGCGCGTAGTGAAAATGGGTTGGCACTACGGATTTTGGGAATTGAAAATTTGCAAGAAGGGAAAGGAGAGAGGCGCTCGATTGCGAAAGCGTGAGGTCGATTTTTGATAACTAAGAGAATTTTTGGATAAAACGCCATTGAATGATCGATTTGGAAATTGTCGATAGGTAATCGACATTGAAATTTATAGTTATCGAATAAGGTAATTTTGTAATTGGAAATTTATGCAAAGGTTTGGTTCGATTTGTGATATTGCTTGAATCGGCAAATATTAAATTTGATAAAGAAAGTTTGGTCGACATTGAAAACTTTTTATAAATACGATAATTTGGAGGTATACAAAGAAATTTTGAAAAATGAAGGAAATGATACGGAAGTCAGTAGATGCTATATAAATGGAAGGAATTGAAATTAAAAATGAATGTTTGCGGAAAATAGAAGAATTGGAAAATTTCTAGATGAACACTTACAGGAATAATAAGTGAGCAATTTAGTAAAATTTTATGAACATTTATTTTGATGATGAACTTGGAATATATCTGGTTTAATTGAAATTATACAGGGTATATGGAATTATTTTATGATGAACTTTTTATTGATAACTAATAATAACTAATAATTACTGTCAAAGTATTAATTTAATTTTGTGTAAATAAATATTATCCTGTTATCAATATCATAAATTTGGTTGTTACTATATTCAAGTTAAGAGCAAATTCAAAAGAACAACGAACACAAGAAAATACTTTAGGGATATAAAATTTCGGAAAACCTCAGGGTTTAATTTTTAATAACCGCCCCTCCCCCCATCGCGATTTTTTTAATAAAATTGGTATCACTCGATAAAAATCGTGTGAGCTCCGATAAGCTGCTCCTGTGATGTTGGTCCCCCATTTTTTAACTTCAATATACGAATTATTTTTTTTAGATTTTCTTATAAAATTTGTATTAATCGATCGAGAATCGAGAAATTGTGCAAGGTTGTGCCTGGTATGCCAGTTGTTAAATGAATTTTTTATATTTAGTTTCTAATTTTCTTTTAACAAAAAGACTGTTTTTCACTCTAACCCCCCCCAATATACAACAATCAATTTTTTCATTTCAGTATAATATTGTGCTAGTTGCTCTGAGAATTGTGCCAGAGTTTCAATTTAATATTATAAACGGATTTCTGCCTAATCGAAAATGAAAATTTGATGATTGACGTAAATCGGAAGGGGTAGAACGTTTTGTTAAAACCGAAAGTGTTTATTAACTTGGTAATATTTTCAAAAGAATTATTTTATTTTATTATATTGTCAACAAGTTAAAAATTCATTCAATTCTAAAATAATAACGTGATAATGACAATATGGCAAATTGTTTTCGATTTTCTCGAAATGTAAAGGAAACTGAAATTTTAGCAATGCATTAAGAACATGCATTGACGACGGTCATGGCCTCATAGTTAGCGCAATAAACTGCTAACGTAGGGCTCCCCGGTTCGACTACGGGTACAGTCTAAAATTTCTTGACCGTCTTCCGTGCGTTCGGAGGGCACGTAAAGCCATTGGTCCCCCTGTATTAATGATTTGCCATCATAACAATGAAAACCAGTGTGCAGGCACATCGAACGGCAAGCCTAGCAAGCTACCTGAGATGTAAAATCCAAAAATGCTCATAGAACTAATTACAAAAATTAGTAACAAACCGGTCCTGGACCTATATTAAGAGGGAGACTTCTTAATAAAAAGTGGAAGTGGTTTTTAATTGATTTAATACAGGGTTGGATTATTTTATTTTAGCGCTGTGCAAAAAAAATAATTATGCATTAAAAATGTTAAAAAAATAATTACCACATAAGACTTTACACTCCCCCTGGTTATTTTTCAGTTTTTTCAAAAATAACGAAGAGACCCAACCCAATCAAGGACTACCAAATTCAAAGGGAGGAGAAAGTTAAAGACACGAAAGGATCGTTAATTTGATGTTTCTGTAATTTGTTTTGTTTTTATAAACCCTATATTTTTATTTTTTAATTAAAAAACCCGACGAATTCGGAGCAGCGCAAAATAAAATTGAGACCGAAGAAAGAGGAGTAAGGGCTTGCCCCCTTCAGTACTGAAACTCAGTTGCAGTTCTATATATAACATTCCTATGGACGCCTATGATTACAGAAAATTGCCACCAATATAACCAACAACTGTATAAGTACCAACCTAAAATTTAACTTTTCAATTTATTGTATTGAGTACACATTAAAACATTGTTGGTACCACGTGCTAAAATTTCGAACATAAATTAAGGGTTAAGTTCATATTGGTTTTATATTTTAACATTTTTCGTTTTTTTTAGAATACAAAACTCTTCGATTAGTCGATATTGTACTACCAACTACCAAAAAAAATTATTTGGTATAAATATAATTACATACTTGAAAAGAAGTTCACTTGATTTTTATAAATATATCATAATCGTATTCAAAAATGTCTATGCGTCCAGATGATCACCGAAGAAAGTGGAACAAAGAAGAATATGCTAAGAAAGCTGAAAACAGAAGACAAAAAGAACGAGAACAAGAAGAGGCCAAAAAGAATAAGCAGAGAGAACCACCTGTAAAGCGCGAGCTATTAAAACCGCATGAAAAAAAAATCAATTTTGAAAGCGAAGTTGGAACAAGTCGAATTATTACGCAAAATTCGCTTACAGGAGAAAATAATGGTTACTTTTGCGAAGTTTGTGATATATCGGTTAAAAATTCGATCACATACTTGGACCATGTGAATGGACGAAGACATCAAAAAAATTTAGGTATGTCGATGAAAGTGGAAAGGAGTTCTTTGGAATCGGTGAGAAAGAGATTCGAAGTTAATAAAAGAAAGCGCGAAGAAAAGCAGCAAGAATACGATTTTGCTGAAAGAGTCAAAGATTTAGAAGAAGAAGAAGCGAAATTTAAAGAATATAAAAAGGAGGTGCGACAGCAGAAAAAAAGAAAAGCGCAAGAAATTGACGATGCGGAGGAAGTTGACGAAGAAGCACAGGAAATGGCTAAAGCGATGGGATTCGGTGGATTTGGTACTTCAAAAAAACCTAATTGAATAAACTTCTTATATGATTTTTCTGTCAAATAATAAGGGCCATATTGTATTCAAATTTTAAATACGAAATAAAAGTTATAAAAATTGAAACAAATTTCTTTTTTAAATTTTGTGTATATTTAAATAATTTAAGTAATTGAATCAATCATGTTTTTACTAAAATATTTACTAGTCCGGTAATTTGTTTTAAAAAAATAGAGTTTGTTTTGAAATCTCTTGTAGGCTTCTTCTATAATTAGGGAGATATTAGCCCCGCTAGCATGGAGTTTGGCACATAAATAACTCCTTTAATTTCCATCTTGCGGAAAATTCTTATCATATAAAAATTATTGACGGCCATAAAATTCACTTCAAAATCGACTTTTGAAAAGCTTTTGCTTATATAAAACAATTTGAAATAAAATAGAGAACATACCTTTTATTTTATAAAATTAGAATTGAAATCAAGTTTTTTTATAATTTTTAAATCGAATAAAAATTTTTCGTAGGTCACTTTCACTAGAAGTGAATCCTGAGCAATTGATTTTGTAGAGAATTTTTTACTGTTCAATTTTTGTCTGGGTATAATTTTTCCTAAAGGTGATGTTCATATAATTTTACGGACCCCCCCCCCCCCCCCCGCACCCGGTTCTTTACAGCTATAGGAGGGATTAGCAGCCAAATATTAAAGCTAACTATCCATAATTTGTTCACAAATTAATGTTTTTGCCGGAAGCATAAAGTAACGTTAGCCCCCTCCCTGCGATGATATTTTATCTCAAAAACCTATTTTTCGGTTTTTCAGAGCTAGCAGCGGTTAGCATCATCCAAATATTAAAGCTAGAACCCCCATAGTTTGTCCACAAATTAACGCGCGCTACTCGGAGTTATACTTTGTAAAAACTTAAATTAAAATGATGATTACAGAAGCTCATGAGTAGGTAGTATATGTACATAAATTTCATTAAAAAAGAAAATCATAAAAGAATTTTAGAAGACTTTTGAAGGACACTAAAATTCATATGACTACAAATTCTAAGCTGACTCGAATTTTTGTAAGCTAAAAATTTTTCTTTGCCTGGACTAATAATTCATGCACTCTACATCACATACATAAATATATCATATTTATTCTTACATGAATTCATCAATACTTCATAGAATATTGTATTATATTGTGTACCGTAGAAACTTTTATTTTTATAAGAATGCGGTTCTGGTTGGGTCCCCTATCATAAATGAGAAACCGCTCTCCATTTCCTGTTTTGGTGTAATCTCTTTCTATGACTAAATCCGTGAGACTGTTAGGAGATGTAGGAACTGCAGACCGACAACTCGAACCTGGGTTGTGTGGCTGACAAATGATTGACGGCCAAATGATCTGTCGGCCAAAAGAGTTCGGCCAAATGAGTTTCGGCCAAATGACAGTGAATCATGAAAACCATATTCAACAGTATTGGCTTTGATTATACAGTATCAGATTGGCAAGCCTTATGGAGGTTTCGTAGTTTTAGTTTTCTTCTTGGAAACACCTTATCTCAAAAGGTTATCAACAGGTGGCGCTACTTAATTAAAAGTCTTAATAAATTTTTTATTATTATAATACTTCGTTCGTATTTGTGCTTAAGCCATTGATTACACTTTCAAAACTATTAACACAATCTGTTGATAACCTTCGGAACTCCACGACCAGGTGTTTTCTGAACTTCCATAAGGTTTGCCTATCTAATACGATATAATCTAAGGTGTTATCAAATCTGAGAAATGCCTCGAATTGTTTTTTGAATAAGAAATATCCGTATATATACCCAATCAGAAAGACAAAGTATATATTCCACTGTCCAATTTGTTCTCGACATGCACGACATACTGTCGACGTGTCCATCCAGGATTTTTAATCTGGGGAGGGGGGGTAAACAGGTTAAACTGACGGTATCCATTGGTATTCTTCACACTGTGGAAAATACCGGAATACTTAAGCCTCACACCTCTTTCATTGCATTCGCTCCATCTGCGTCGTGGCAGTCTGCAAGGGAGGGGGATTTATTCCCATTTTTTTCAGTTTCGCATCGCGTCAGTTACCTCCTGCGAGTTGTTACCGATAGGAGGGAGCCTATCGCTTATATAGTGGGATCCGAACCACTGACACAAGGCTGTACAAAGTCGTGCAGTATATCTCACCGAACAACCATGCCGAGCTTGCTAAAATGTCAAGGCGGTCGACCTACTAGAAATTTATTACTATAATAGAATATCAAGTCATGTCAATGGATATGTAACTTCTATGACAATAATGTTAAATCATTTACTGAATGTTTGTAAAAAAACAGATTGTAAATACATAGGATGTCAAATAAAAAAAAATAATAGAATATAAATAATATACGAGATATGTATCTAGGTATCCACCTACAACGTGATTTCCATGGTTGTCCGGCCTAAAGTTGTTATTGGTGGAAATTTAACGGATCAATTTATCATATGGAAACTAGAATCGCATTTGTTTCTTCCAATTGAGGGGGGGGGATTGAGTGCATTAATATAATATCGCGAATCCACTACCTTCGGGGCAGTTATTTATGGAGGAAGCTGTAATGGATGGCGGGGGGTAGCGTTTTCCTCTTGGAGACCCATCCGTCTTGGCCCACTTCGGCTGTAGAACCTTCTCGGTCGATGTTGTACTCTATATTTATGATCTTATTCATTGTTGCCTTTTGGCTAGACTATATTACCGAGATTGCACTCTTAGAAGGGGGCACATCTTCCACCAAGTTCGTTGCGTAAGTTACCTTGTCGGTTACTTTCTCTTGGTTCCGGTTATTTGGTCAGCTGTTTTTCGGGTTTTTCTCGCTGTAAACGATGACCCTCGTCATGGTGAGTTCAAGTCCGTTCATTTTTTCGTCAAGACTTTTTTCAGGTGCTCCATGATTTTATGTCTGGTCGGGAGTGGGTGACTTCATGAAATTTTGGGCATGAAGGCTCCCTAGAGCCTCTTCTAGTTATTTCATTTAGGTCTGAAGTTGGGAGATGTTTTCGCTGGGATTCTCTCGATGTCTTCCAGTTTTGCTGTTCGGAGTGCAATGTTTTTGGATCCATTTGTTTCAGTAACCGCCTCTTTGACTCTACCCCTTTTAGTCTTGGAGATTGCTAGCTCCGCATTGGAGTCTTCGACCTTCTTTGATAACCCCTCTCATTACTTGTTGGATTTCTCGGATATATCCAGTCATGGTGTTCGTTGTGCCTTCTTTCTCGGCCCAGTATACCTCTTTTATTTCTATTAAGCTATTCAGGAATACATTTTGACCACGATTGACGTGCTCTTCTCGTTTAGCTTTTTCATCATATATTGAATAACTTTTATTTTCCTTTCTATGGGGTCGTTAGTAGTTACTTTTGGCTTCTCGGTCTGACTTCACACCGAGAATGTGGAGTGGTCGCTGGATAAAGGTTGAAGGGGACCCGCTCCATAGCCGTCCGTTTCAGCCGCTATTAGGTATTCAACTCCATGCACCGTAATTTCTTCTTCTTTTTTTGAATCACTCTATATAGTATAATCTATATATATATAAAAATGGATGTATGTATGCATAATAATAATCTTTATTAGGTTACTAAGTACAAAATTAATTTACATCAGTCCTCTAAATGGTGGAGATCAGCAGTTGCCGGTTTTCATCTCAACTCAATTTGGAAGAATTCGTCCACATCATATAGCGCACTTTCATTTAGTGTTTCCTTCATTTCACTTTTAAATTTCCTAGTCGGAAGATTTTTGATTCGTTCTGGCAATTTGTTATACAGTTTTATTTGCAGATTCATTCCATTAGAACATTTGAGCCTATTTCTCTCAGTTATCACTTCATTTAATAAAACAATAATTTGTTTTAAATTTAAAATCGACTTTCTAGCCACGTTCCACAAACATTCTCCATTGTTGGCGTTTGTTCTATCACTTGTTTACACCAGAAAGGTAGCTGTATAGAAGCCTAGGATCTGCCGCAAAAAGCGAGATCCACCTTGTTCAGTTTTGTTGCGAGAATTAACAATGAAACTTGTTTATAACAGATTACTCCTATGATTAGTATTTGAAATATCCAATTATTATACTGAATTATCCGCCAGCTCTGGATGAATCTGTATAAATGTCTTTAAGCCGTGTACTAGTAATATGTAGTTATGAGTAGGTTGGTACATAACTTTTATCTTTATTCTATATAGAGAACTTATTTTTAGTTGGTAATAATAAATTGAAGTCCGTCTACCACAACCACAATACCAATTCTGTAATGGAACCCAATCATCAAAGAAATCCAAAAAATCAAGTATTGAAAAAAAAACATGAAATTACTAAACAAGAATCTTCATATCCCAATACGAGTTCAAACAAACCCATTCCACAATTGCAAGATGTATCGTTAAGAAAAATCTATATTGTTAACAGCTCACAAAAACAAGTGAAACAAAAGGCTCATAATACTTCAAATTCAACAGTTCTCCAGGAAAACCAAGAACTAAATAAAAATCTGTTAACAGCTAACGGCGAAGTTCCTAAATTTGTAAAGTTACTGAACGAATATAATAAGACCAAAGAGAATAATGAAAACAAAGAAATAAATTCATCACCCACCTCCGATTTGAATTTGCTTTCGGCACAGGATAAACTTGCACATCCAATGTCAATTGAAAGTGGTATTTGTATAGAAGTTCAAAATATAGTAACTACTGCATATTTGAATTGTGAATTAAATTTAAGGAATATTGCTTTGATTACCGAAAACGTGGAATATAATCCAAGTCGCTTCGCGGCCATGGTCATGCGAAGACGAAACCCAAGCTCAACAGCTCTTATATTTTCCAACGGAAAAATTGTATGTATAGGAGCAAAGTCCGTGGAAGATACTATGAAATCTATTAGGAGATATGCCCGAACGATTCAACTTTCCGGTTATAGTCCCAAGTTGTCTAATGTGAAAATCCAAAATATGGTAGGAAGCTGCAACGTCAACTTTTCCATAGCCTTGGAATTTTTAAGTCCGGAACTAAAGCATAGTTTTTACGAACCTGAAATTTTTCCCGGAATAATTTACCGAATACTTAAGTATGAAGTATCTGTACTAATATTTAGATCTGGAAATATTGTATTTACTGGCGCTACACAAGTAGAAAATTTGCAAAATGCATTAGAATATATTTATCCAACGATACTTAGTTTTAAGTCGAAACTCTAAGTTAACGTTGCTTGGAAGTTATACGAGTGTTTCAATTATTAATTTTTATTCGTATTTTATTAATAAAATAAAAATCGTTTAAATTATTCAAAATCTTATAAAAAAATTATAAAAAAAATCATTTAAAATTTAAATTTTACTTTCAATGTTATTTTTAGACCGGTAATAAAACACGGGTTCGCTGCGCACAAGCCGGGGTATTTTTCAGTGGGTAGGTTTTTCCTTCGATTACGTAGTTTCGGTAATGAATCTTGAATCTATTATATAAAAATGAATGTTTGTCTGATCGTATGTTATAGGCTCCTACACCGCGTGACCCATTGCGACGAAACTTTGGGGAGTTCTTGCGGGTACGTCCGTGAAGGTTTCTGTAAAGTTTCATCGCGATCGGAAGAACGGTATAGGAATGAGGGTCAAACAGCGAAAATTCCACTAAATTTTGGATTAACCCTGTAGACGATTATAGAATTTACCACAATTATATCGTCAATAGATGGCGCTACAATCTAAAAATTACATAAAGAAATGGTTGCGACCCCTGCATTTCGTCCTGCAAAAGAAAATTACATTTGGTTTTACTTTTGTGTTGTTGCCAACCTAAACATCCAAAACAAGGGTATATATTTGTTAGAAGAGGGATAAACTTAGTGACTCTAAGGTTATCATACACTACAAAACCACCATTCAAAAAATTTATTTAAAAAGATCGAGTGGTTACACTCCGAAACCTGCACGTCAGATGGTAGTTTACATCACCCTCTCTTGGCGGGAATCATTAGATGTCACTTAAAACTGTCAGAACATCATAATTTCTGTATGGTTTCCCATTTTACAATAAATACTGAAGTGCAATGGCTGGTAAGTAAATATATCATATATTTATTATAAAATGGGAATGGAAATCTATATATATAAAACTAGCTGGCACGGGCGGCATTCGGCTGGCACGGCGGCAGTTGTTCGGTCGTCGGCCTCACAGGGCGGACCATAATAGATCCGTGAAGGCCATAGTTGTTCGGCCTTCGGCCTCACAGGGCGGACCATAATAGATACGTGAAGGCCATAGTTGTTCGGCTGTGGGCCTCACAGGGCGGACCATAATAGATCCGTGAAGGCCATAGTTGTTCGGCCTTCGGCCTCTCAGGGCGGACCATAATAATAACTGTGCAAAATTTGGTTGAGATCGGTCCAAGGGTGTAGGAACGTTCAGGCCAGCTCGGCCCTGTAAGTAAGTAAGGGTTTGTTAACTGGGTTAAGTATACAGTGTATCAATAAAAAATCAAAAAACGCGAATAACTTTTTTCCCCGCGCAAATTTTTTTTCCATTTATGCACGAATAGTTGCGCCTGGACCTACAGAATAACTGTGCAAAATTTGGTTGAGATCGGTCCAAGGGTGTATGAACGTTCAGGCCAGCCCGGCCCTGTAAGTAAGTAAGGGTTTGTTAACTGGGTTAAGTACCCAGGTAACTGGGTACTTAACCTAAGGGTAAACTATACAGTGTATCAATAAAAAATCGAAAAACGCGAATAACTTTGCTCCCCGCGGGAATTTTTTCTCAATTTATGCACGAATAGTTGCGCCTGGACCTACAGAATAACTGTGCAAAATTTGGTTGAGATCGGTCAAAGGGTCTAGGAACGTATAGCGAGCAAACAAACAGACAAGCTCTTTTATATATATAGAGATTCAATGTATGTTTTCTATACAATTCTACACCGTTTGACCAATCTCTACCAAATTTGGTGTAGAAGCTATTTACAATGCTACGAAAAACATAGGCTACTTTAGAATCTTGCCGCGAACTTTAGTCAAGCGTTGTATTAGCTTGACCAACGTTAGTGCGGATCAACGGATCAACGTTTCAACGGATCAACGTATTAACGAACGATATCTATATTTATAAGATTCAATGTATGTATGTATGTTTTCTATACAATTCTACACCGTTTGACCAATCTCTACCAAATTTGGTGTAGAAGCTATTTACAATGCTACGAAAAACATAGGCTACTTTAGAATCTTGCCGCAAACTTTGGTCAAGCGCTGTATTAGCTTGACCAACGTTAGTGCGGATCAACGTTTCAACGGATCAACGTATTAACGAACGATATCTATATATATAAAATTCAATGTATGTATGTATGTTTTCTATACAATTCTACACCGTTTGACCAATCTCTACCAAATTTGGTGTAGAAGCTATTTACAATGCTACGAAAAACATAGGCTACTTTAGAATCTTGCCGCGAACTTTGGTCAAGCGCTGTATTAGCTTGACCTACGTTAGTGCGGATCAACGGATCAACGTTTCAACGGATCAACGTATTAACGAACGATATCTATTGCGATGTACAACAATGACCACCGCGTCAATAGAAATGATCACGTCATAATTCAAAGTTTTGTTTAATTAAATAAAGGTAGCACATGACTTATTTTGTTCGAACATAAAGGTTTCATCTGATACCAAAAATTTGGTGTAACGTCATAAATTTATAGAAAGAAAAGGTCACGGAACGAGATGACAAAATAAATTCAAATGTAACGTTTTAATTCTGTTAATATAAAAGTTTGTTAAAATTATAAATTAATTTAAGTAATAATAAGAAATGTAATTTAAAATCAAAATAATTGTTCAAAACATTAGTTATAAAAATGTGTTAAAACGTAAAACTTTTAAAATAGCAAAATTTTTACACGTGTCGGAGTGCTGCGTAATTCAATGTATCACGAATGGAAAAAAACATTTTCTTCAAAAGTTACTGGAAGATCACAGGAGATGCAAATACTTCAAATTAATCTGAAACACAAAATTTCATTAAAAATTTTATAAGTCACATTGGGCTTAAACCGAACCTGTAAATTATAACTACAAATATTGATTTTACATCGACCAATGGAACAAAATCACGATTGCTTGGAAAATACAGGTAGCGATGAAAAAAACAATTGGTTGAATTAGGAGGTTGATTCTAAATAAAAAAAAGTTTAATGGTGCGTGAATTTGTGTGCTCCGCTAAAAATTGGATAATACAAGAAAATTTTACAAAGAAATTTAATAAAAAGATTAGTAATCGATAAAATATTGTACTTACGTATTTGGAAAGTAAAATTTTGTGCAAGATTGTGAAGAATCACGATTATTTTTAAAGAAAACTTTGGTGACAACACGAGGAGACGCCACCACAAAAAGTTGGATCCAGAAATATTTCACACCCTGAAGGTCATCCATCGAATACAAGTGAACATTTTAATGGTACATGAACCGAGTAAATAGAAATACCCTAGATTAAAGGTACCGTCCCATTAAAAATTATTTAAAACTTAAAAATTAGTGAAAAGTTTACGATTAATTTAACACGTGCATTAAAACGTCCTGAGTTTATTAAAATAAGATATTTGTCATTTAGCATAAGAACTTTATTACATTTAAATCATTTACACTTAAAATTATAATAAATTACGATTTGCCATATAAAACGGAGCATAATTTTTGTATGATCATTCCAACGACCATATTATCCCATTTCAGCATTACGACTTGGTCAAGGAAGGAACCCAGCGTGAGAGAAGGTAGGTCAGTGCTCACCGAAATAGTCAAGCCGAGGTATAAATTTATTTTATTTGCATTTATAAATAAAATTTTTGCATACATTTCTGCTGACGGGGTACATTTACGTACACTCGTACAAGACATTAATCTTCAAACGTGTAGCCCTAATAAAGCTCCAAGGGTATACAGCACTATATATTGTCGTGTTCTTTTCAGTCCACGGACCAACCATTTATTTTTTTAAACTCCGTGGTTCAAAATTTTTACTTTTTAAATTTAATTTTCTTTTCCAAAACACTTTTTTCACTTTAAATCAAACTACTCATACAATTTTAAACTAAATTTTCGCTTTTATTTTTTTACAAATCAACTCTACAAAATTTTACAAAGGACTCGCTCAATTAACGTCCTACCCAGTCGACTGCTCGACGTAGATTGTCCCCTCCTTCTTCCATTTCAAAAGTTCCTCGTCTGCGCACAAAGACATTTATTTCCAAATCCAAATTCCCCCTTCTTTTAATTAATTTTGGTTTACAATAATTGATTTACAAATTTTTGTTACATTTTGTCATTTTAACACGTTAATTTTTAATTTTAATTTTTGAAATTTATCGAAATTTGGCTAGGCATTGAAATACAGTTCAACGCCCTCTAGATTTTTAAGTAACATTGCTAACTTTAGTAATTTTGCTGGAAATCTTTCTAATTGGATTTCAATGACTTACATGTTAAGAATTGGAGAATTTTGGCATTTTATATCAAATTTACATTTTTAAACTTAACTAAATTATTATTTTTAACAAAAGTATTATTTAGACATGGTCATTATCAATTATTTACAAATTTTTAACTGAACTAAAATGTTTTTATTTTTGAATGAAAATATCAAATAATAATATCGAAAATAAATTAACTTTTCTAAAATTGTTATGCACACTGCATTTCCATTTTTTTATACTTATGTTTTTGAAACACCAATCAACATGTTTTATTTTTAAGTTTTTGAAACACCTGTCAATACATGTTTTAATTTTTAAACGCCCTCTATTTCGTCAATTTTTCAAATTTTTCACACGCCCATTAAATTTTTTTGTCAACCAAACTTTTTTTATTATTTATTTTCAGATTAAAATTTTCAGGTGTCCATAATTTTTCTTGTCAAGGTGCAATTGCTAAATCATATTTACATTTCGTCGTTATTATTTTTTTCTTATCAATCAATCCTTTTCTAAACATGTTTGAAACGTACATGTTTGAATAAATTCATGCTGATAATCCAATTTTTATTTATTTGAATTTTACTGTCAAAGTGTAATTTCCAATCAGTAATTTTTATTTGTTTGGGCGTTTTTATTTTTTTCTTCTTGTCCAGCCCTCTACCTTTTATTTTTTTATATCTTGGTTTTTTTAATATCACTTTTTTAAATAGTCTATTTTCTTTCTTAAAATTTTTTAACTTGATGATTTTAATTCGTAGTTTTATCCACAGTAATTGTTTTTGATTTTTCTTTTTAAACCGTACACTTTTGATTAATATTTTTACCCTTAGTCGTTTTTTTAATTTAAAGTTTTTCAATATTATTTTCTTTACTAGAAGTTTTTGCAATATTAATTTTTCTTGTCCATTGAAATGTGATTGCGTAGTTTTATTTTGCACTTTGTTATCTTTTAATGTTTTGTTAGCGTTCATTGTTTTTATTTTAATTTTGTTTACACCCCTATTCAAATTTTTATGTTTCTTTTTGTTTCTGTTATTATTGTAGAATTTTCGTAATCTGGAAACTCTTAAATTTTTTCTGTTCTTCTTTGTTCTTATGCCTCTAGTTTTATGTTTTCGTTTTGCATATAAATTTCTAATCTTCAAATACAATCGTTTGAAACTTTTTCTTGCATGCTCCACATTGAATTTATAATTTTCTTTTACTTCCATTGGCTTCTCTTTTTCAATTTTTTCGTTAATTATTTCCATTGATACATCAACGTTACATGTTTCTTCTATGTCTTCTTCAATTTCATCCGAAACATCAACGTTACATGTTTCTTTATAATTTTCCTCAATTTCGATTTTTGCTTCTTGTAGTGATTGGTTAATTAAATTTTGTTCATATTTTACAAATTCTTCAATGTCATCTTCAATTTTAATTCCTGCCTCTTTTACCTGCTCAAAATTTTCATCGTATAACATTTTGACATCGTTATCTAATTTTTCTTCTATTCTTGTGGTAGCGTCTTCTAATCTTTTCGTAGTTTCTGCTTGTCCTTTTATTATAGCTTGTAACATTTCTATCATGCGGTCCTCGTAATTCATTTTGTTTTGTAATATTTATAATCAATTTATTACAACTTAAATTTAATATTGTCATTTATTCTGCACATTTATGTATGCACGTGCATCTCAATTTTCGAACGTCGAACAGTTGTGCTCAAATTTTTGTTCGCCAAATGTGTAGACATCTGCATGCCTTCAAATATTCAACGCCACAGTTTTATAATTTATCGTTCTCAAATGTTAAATGTGGTTATTTATCATAACGGCCTTAAATTTTTACACCAAATGTTGTTTTTAATTTCAATGTACGTTTTTTTTCACTTTAATAATAATGTTGCACTAATTGCTCTTACCTTAGGGTAGTTTTTCGTGGTCGTGGTGTTTTGAAGCCTCCACTTTGCGTTGCCAATTTTCTTTGTTGATTTACTCAGTCGGTAGAGCATGAGACTCTTAATCTCAGGGTCGTGGGTTCGAGCCCCACGTTGGGCGCCAAATTTATTGTTGTCGTGTTCTTTTCAGTCCACGGACCAACCATTTATTTTTTTAAACTCCGTGGTTCAAAATTTTTACTTTTTAAATTTAATTTTCTTTTCCAAAACACTTTTTTCACTTTAAATCAAACTACTCATACAATTTTAAACTAAATTTTCGCTTTTATTTTTTTACAAATCAACTCTACAAAATTTTACAAAGGACTCGCTCAATTAACGTCCTACCCAGTCGACTGCTCGACGTAGATTGTCCCCTCCTTCTTCCATTTCAAAAGTTCCTCGTCTGCGCACAAAGACATTTATTTCCAAATCCAAATTCCCCCTTCTTTTAATTAATTTTGGTTTACAATAATTGATTTACAAATTTTTGTTACATTTTGTCATTTTAACACGTTAATTTTTAATTTTAATTTTTGAAATTTATCGAAATTTGGCTAGGCATTGAAATACAGTTCAACATATAAAATTCAATGTATGTATGTATGTTTTCTATACAATTCTACACCGTTTGACCAATCTGTACCAAATTTGGTGTAGAAGCTATTTACAATGCTACGAAAAACATAGGCTACTTTAGAATCGTGCCGCGAAATTTGGTAAAGCGCTGTATTAACTTGACCAACGTTAGTGCGGATCAACGGATCAACGTTTCAACGGATCAACGTATTAACGAACGATATCTATATATATAAAATTCAATGTATGTATGTATGTTTTCTATACAATTCTACACCGTTTGACCAATCTGTACCAAATTTGGTGTAGAAGCTATTTACAATGCTACGAAAAACATAGGCTACTTTAGAATCGTGCCGCAAACTTTGGTCAAGCGCTGTATTAGCTTGACCAACGTAAGTGCGGATCAACGGATCAACGTATTAACGAACGATATCTATATTTATAAGATTCAATGTATGTATGTATGTTTTCTATACAATTCTACACCGTTTGACCAATCTCTACCAAATTTGGTGTAGAAGCTATTTACAATGCTACGAAAAACATAGGCTACTTTAGAATCTTGCCGCGAACTTTGGTCAAGCGCTGTTTTAGCTTGACCAACGTTAGTGCGGATCAACGTTTCAACGGATCAACGTATTAACGAACGATATCTATATATATAAAATTCAATGTATGTATGTATGTTTTTTATACAATTCTACACCGTTTGACCAATCTGTACCAAATTTGGTGTAGAAGCTATTTACAATGCTACGAAAAACATAGGCTACTTTAGAATCGTGCCGCAAACTTTGGTCAAGCGCTGTATTAGCTTGACCAACGTAAGTGCGGATCAACGGATCAACGTTTCAACGGATCAACGTATTAACGAACGATATCTATATTTATAAGATTCAATGTATGTATGTATGTTTTCTATACAATTCTACACCGTTTGACCAATCTCTACCAAATTTGGTGTAGAAGCTATTTACAATGCTACGAAAAACATAGGCTACTTTAGAATCTTGCCGCGAACTTTGGTCAAGCGCTGTTTTAGCTTGACCAACGTTAGTGCGGATCAACGGTTCAACGTTTCAACGGATCAACGTATTAACGAACGATATCTATAAATATAAAATTCAATGTAGGTATGTATGTATGTAAGAAGAACAGGAATTGGCAATATCGCTGCGTGCTTTCGAAAATTCCTTATTAGAAGACGAAGGGGAGGAGGAAAACGAAGAACACAAAGAACAAGAGTAATTGGCAAAAATAAAATAAAGTAAAATTAGAAATTATTGTGGTTTTTGTGAATACTTAACAGTTTTGTTAAACTTTTCTTTATTAAACCTTGATTTGTATTTTTTATTAATTTATTTATTTAATCCTTTTTTAATACGTTTGGTATTTGCGATGACCAAATAAGTTGCAAGGTCATTATGCGGATTGGATCAAAAAAATACATGTAGGCAATTATTGAAATTTGGGCAGGACAACGTCTGCCGGGTCAGCTAGTACTTGATAAGTAGCAATCGAGAGGTGTATCGAGATTATGCTGCCCCCCGGAAGTTGTATCGCTTCTGCGAATTTGCATATTACGGGTACTTGCTTTCATGAGCCAATTGTATTGAGGGATTATTTGGTATGTCATCATTAAAGAACTGCTTTATGAACAAACACTAATTATTTATAACCTATAAAACAAACCCCTAATGAATACCTAATGTTATGTATGAACATAGCATGCATATGCAAAGCACCCTGATAGATTCATGGTTGCCAAGCATAATAATAACAAGATAACGCAAGTGTAAATAACGTGTCAAGTTGAAAAATAAAGTTTCCTTAAATTTCAATAAGAGTTTGATTTGTAAGACATAACAATTGGCGATGAGGTAAATCGAAAGAACAATATTAGAACAATTTTAATAGTAAAATCGTGTGATAAAAAAAAATATTTCCAAAACCACGCGGTAGTTATGTCGACTTTTGTAGGTGCGGTTCCACAATATCTGAATTCTAATACAGACTTCATAATTTATGAAGAACGCTTGAAGCATTTTTGTTCAGCTAATAAGATAATAGAAGAATCTGTAAAAATTGGGTTATTGTTGAGTCATTTGTCGGAACACGTATACGGTACTTTAAGAGACCTGTGTTATCCAACAGCACCAGAAACAAAAAGTTACATCGATTTAACAACGCTATTAAAACAGTACTACAGTCCTAAAGTAAACACCTACAGGGAAAGGATAGAATTTTACGAAGCAAAGCAACTCTCTGATGAAACCAGCAATGAATGGTACGCTAGAATTAAAAAACTATCAGTAACTTGTAATTTTGGAACCGATTTAACGAAGATACTGAGCGATAAGTTCGTAACCGGTATGAAACCTGGACCAATCCTGGACAAGTTAGTCGAGCAAGAGACATCGAAGACAGTCCAAGAACTCCTCGTAATAGCCGTGTCGAAGGAATTCGCAGTGCAACACGCCCAAGGACGAGTACATGCAATCGAAACTGCAAAAACTACTCCACGAAATGGTAGATGGCAGCAAAAAAATTTTCCAAGCAGCAAAGTCAAGCCAAATCAAAATGGCACCGACTCTTCAATCAAGAAGACAAGATGCAATTGTTGCGGAAAAAAACACAGTGGCATATGTAAATACGCAAATTACAAGTGCAACGCATGTGGCAAAAATGGACATTTACAAACTGCATGCAAACAGGTAAAATCAAAGCAAATAAATGCCGTTACCCAACAACATGTAGAAGAAGTAAGTGTACCCATCGAAACCATCTACAACATAGGCAATAATACAAAACCAATCGAATTACATGTAAAAATAGGTAATGAAATTGTGTATATGCAATTAGACTCAGGTTCTGCAATATCAGCCATATCTGAAGAACTCTATGTTGAACGTTTTAAAAAATTGTATTCTATTCAAAAATCAATTTCAATATTTAAAGGTTACACCGGGGAACCAATTATTCCAGAAGGATTTATTACGGTTAGTCTAGAATTTAAAGGTATAAAGAAGGTAGTAAAATTGTATATTATTCAAAAAGCACATGTAGCTTTATTAGGTAGAGATTTTATTCATGAATTTAACATCACTTTTAATCCAACAGCAATCAACTCTGTCGATTCAGTGAATGTCAAAGATGCATTACACAAAGAATTTCCGGAAGTGTGCAATAAACAACTAGGATGTTTCACTCATGCCAAAATATCGTTAAAACTCAAGCCCAATGCAATACCCAAACACTCACCTCCAAGACCAGTACCCCTAGCATTGAAAACCAAGATTGAATATGCACTAACTCGATTGGAACAGCAAGGAATTATAAGTCCGACTGTAACGGCAAAATGGAGCACACAAATTGTACCAGTTTTAAAGAAGAATGGCACGGTAAGAATATGCGGTAGCTACATCAATTTAAACAAAAATTTGGTTGACATCTATTACCCGTTACCGAGAATCGAACAAATATTTGCAAGTCTCTCGGGGAATCATAAGTTCTCAAAAATTGATCTAGCTGATGCATATATGCAATTCATGTTAGACGATGAATCCAAAGAACTGGTTACCATATCAACTCATAAAGGTTTATACAATGTCAATCGGATGCCATTTGGCATAAAATGCGCAAGTTTTTATTTCCAAAAATATATTGACCAATTATTCCAAGGAATAAATAATGTTTTCACGTTTCAAGACGACATTTTAATAGGACACAAGGAAGGCGAAAATTATTTGCTAATTATCAGACAAGTTATGACCATTTTAAAAGAAGCGGGATTAACCATAAATTTAGACAAATGTAAATTTTTCCAAGCCAGAGTTTCTTATTTAGGCTATGATTTAACTAAAGATGGTTTATGTAAAAACAGTACAAAAATCAAAGCTATAACAGAAGCTCCCCGTCCAACAAATATAACGGAACTAAGATCATTCATTGGTATGGCAAATTACTACAGTCAATTCGTTTATAACCTAGCCCATGTCTCATCACCGTTATATAAATAATTATTAAAAAAGGAAACAAAATTTCATTGGAATGGAGATTGCGAAAAATCTTTTATAGAAATAAAAAGAATAATAGCATCTGAGCAAATGTTAACTTATTTCAATCCTGAATTACCTATCATTGTAACATGCGACGCGTCAGAAAAAGGCATAGCAGCAGTGTTATCTAATGTAATGCCTAATAAAAAAGAATGTATTGTCTCATGTGTATCACGAACTTACACACCAGCAGAACAAAATTATTCAACGGTTCATAAAGAGAGCTTACCATGCTTCTTTGGTGTTAACAAATTTCAAGATTACCTGTATGGACATAAATTCACTTTAAAGACAGACCAAAAGTCGTTAGTTACACTGTTCGGTAAAGAAAAAGAAATAAACCAACATTATGCCAATCGAATAAAAAGATTCGCTATTTACTTATCGAATTTTGATTTCGAAATTGCCCACATTAAAGGCAAAGACAATGCAATAGCGGATTGTTTTAGCAGATTGCCATTAGAAAACCATGATGCGGTAGATGAACCGGAACACAGTTTTATTTATTTTTCTAATACGGAAATACCTGTGGATAATGATCTAGTCCGACTAGAATCAAAAAGATACGAGCTATTTACTCAAATAAAATCATATTTGAAAACACATTGGCCGTTTAAAATCAGCAGTGACCTAAATAAACCCTTTTACGATAAAAGAAACGAACTTGAAGTAATTCAAGATTGCTTATTTTATGGCAATCGCATAATTATACCAGAAACCTTACGAAAAAGTGTTTTATAAGAATTGCATTCGACACACGAAGGAATTGTCAGAACCAAGTCAATCGCAAGATCGTACTTATGGTATCCAGGAATAGATAAGGACATCGAAAAAGTATGCAAATCATGCGAAAGTTGCTTGCAAGTTCGACCAAGTCCACCCAAGTGTTACGTCGAATGGCCAAAAAGTTCCAGACCATTTCAAACTATAAATATCGACTTTTGTCAATTATACGATAAACAGTTTTTAATAATAATTGATAATTTTACGAAATGGCCCGAAATTTACGAAATGAATCGGATTACAACAAACGAAACAATCGAAAAATTAAGAGATTGCTTTTCTAGGTTTGGTCTTCCAGACACTGTCGTATCTGACAATGGACCTTCCCTAGTATCGGAAGACATGGAATAGTTCTTTTATAATAATGGTATTAAACATTTACTGATTTCTCCACACAATCCACAAAGTAATGGTTTAGCCGAAAACGCAGTCAAAACGTTTAAAAATAAAATAACGACAGCTACAATCGATCCTAAAATAAAAATTTACCAATATCGACATTGATGGCTAGATTTTTGTTAATGTACAGAAATACACCTCATTATACAACCGAGGTTTCGCCAGCAGAAGCCATGTTCAATAGGAAATTGAAGATAAGACTGGACTTACTTCACAAAAACAAGAACAAATACTACAAAAATGAAGACATGTCAAATGTTCGAACTTTCAATGTAAAGGAATACGTAATCGTTCGAGATTATCGTAACCCGAACAAGAAGGCATGGATAAATGCTCAAATTATCAAGCAAGTTGGAAAAGCTACATATTTTTGTCAACTTGAAGACGACAAAATTTGGAAAAGACATCCAAACCAAATACGTAAAAGAGCAACGTTAAAAAGGGATGAGGAGAGGGTGATAAACGATCCACGTACAATCACTACAAAGAAAATTGGAGTACAACCCAGTACATTCACTCCGAATGACGAATTTCATCCGAATGACGAATTTCCTCCGAATGAAGAAATTCCTCCAAATGACGAACTTCTACCTGTCCCCAACGAATTGGCATTGACTGAATCGACAGTAAGGGTTCGTAAACGTCCTAAGTATTTGAATGATTATGTGTAATTTTGTATTTTGTTATGTGTAATTATGTATTTGTTAATTGTTTACTTATAAAAGAAAGGGGGAGATATGTTATGTATGAACATAGCATGCATATGCAAAGCACCCTGATAGATTCATGGTTGCCAAGCATAATAATAACAAGATAACGCAAGTGTAAACAACGTGTCAAGTTGAAAAATAAAGTTTCCTTAAATTGCAATAAGAGTTTGATTTGTAAGACATAACACCTAACATCTTAGGGGTCGGTAAATCGCATACCTAAGGTTAGGGATTTCTTAACGCTCTTAAGGACCTTGAGACCACCCACTTTTCATTTAGTTTACTTATTTATTGTAACCCTACATAAGGATTAATTTATTATGTTGGTATAACCAATCATTTTATTTTAGTATATACATATGTGAGAAGAAGGAGAACATTAGTGACACTTAGGCCGGCCCTGACCAAAGAAATGATTAAGGAGATCAAGGAGTACCAACTAAAACCAAATACTATATAAGAGGACAACATTATTGAACGATGATATAGAACAAAAATACAAACTGAATTTATAACCAAATACAAACTAAACAACCACAACCACTCGAATCAACCCTGACATAAAGAATTAAAATGACGTTTCGTTACTTTTAGTAAAATTTTCTAAATTAACTTGCGATCATATTTCATCAAAAGTGCGCTTATTACCGATCATCTTACATATATACGAAAGAGATTTGATAAATAAACACACAAATTTAGAACTGAAAAAATATTATCATATAAAGAACCCATATTGGTGACCCCGACAAAGAACGAACAACAAACACGTGAAATGGAAAGTATCGAGTTAAACGAACAATTAGCCCAACTTATGGAACAAATCGAGGTTTTAAAGAAGCAACAAACACTGAAATACCCAATTGAAGGCGAAGTATGTAAAATAACCACCAAAATTCCACCTTTCCACACAAATAAACCCGATCTATGGTTCTATAAAATCGAAGCTCAATTTCGAAATAATGGCGTCAAGGTTCGACACCGTCATAGCAGCTCTTGAACCACAATATTTAGACACTAGATGATACCCCGTCCGAGGACGGGCAGCTAGAAGGACGGGCAGCTACCCAAGGTCATATGGCTTTTGGATTGCAATGAGAGCTTTCCTTAATCTTCATTCAACTTAAGTTACCTTGGGTAGCTGCCCGTCCTTCTAGCTGCCCGTCCTCGGACGGGGTATCATCTAGTTTAAAATAAGTAAAAAAATTTTAAATATTGATTAAGTTTAATTTAATTTAAAAAAATATATGTAAGTTTTTTGTTTATTTATTTAATGTTGTTCTCATCTCTTATTATAAAAGGCCAAGTCCTTCCTTCCTTCTGTCTGTCCCACGGAAATACCCGAAGCAAACCGAACCGAACGCATAACGGATAATTTCATAACCAATCGGATGAACGTATCATCGTATCAACGTATCAACGTATCATCGGATCAACGTATCATCGGATCAACGTATCGCATGGGACCGAGCGTCAGCAGCTTGCCGCGCTTGAGTTTGTTCCAAAGTTTCACGTTGTCGACGTATCGCATGAGACCGAGCGTCAGCTTGTCGATGTGATCGAAGCTGTTCTTCTGTGTTATTAGCTCTTGTACGTGCTTTTCTCTCACGATTCAATCGCCGTCGCTTTGCAGCAGGATTTTCAAAATTTTCATTATCCATTATGGAAGTTCACATAATGCTTTTTTGGAAATAGCTGTCCTATATAGACAAAATGATACGATGATACGTTGATCCGATGATACGTTGTGCGTTCGGTTCTGTTCGGTTTGCTTCGGGTATTTCCGTGGGACAGACAGAAAGAAAAAAAGAAAGACTTGGCCTTTTATAATAAGAGATCCAGGCTGATATTATTCGAAACCCTCCAGAAACCGACAGTTACGAAACTTTAAAGAAACAACTTATACAAGAATTTTCCGAATCGCAAGAGAAAAAACTCAGGAAGTTAATACCAGGCATCGACTTGGGCGAAAACAAACCATCCACCCTGTTACGTAAAATGAAAGATTTAGCAGGACCATCTATGAAAGAAGAAGTGATAGAATCGTTATGGCTCTCATAATTAAACGGAACAACGCGCGCAATAGTAAGTTCCCTAAGCATTGACCTGAAACAGAAAGCCGAATCAGCCTATAAAATAATGGAATTAGCGAAATTTGAAACATCGTCAACAACAACAACAAGTAAGTCAGACAAGAACGAAAATACGATACAAGAACAAGTTTGCGAATTAACAACAAAAGTGGAAATCCTGGCAACCAGATTCGCACGTGGCAGATCGTCTTATGTATGTTGGTATCATTTGAAATTTAGACGAACGCAAAAAAAATGTACGGATTGGTATAAATGTAATACCAACAACCAAAATAACTAGAGGAGCAATACAATACCCTCTCCATCGACAGATGAGGTATTGCGCACACAATCCAGCCGTTTGTTTATATTTGATCGAAAATTTAAATATGAAATTTTTAGTACACACTGGATCGGATCTTTCGTTAATACCCCCAACACCACAAGATAAGAAAAATAGACTCAACGATGCCAAACTGTACGCCGCAAATGGTTCTATAATATCAACGTACGGCCAAAGAGTATTAACGTTAAACCTTGGTCTCAGTTGAAACTTTGCATGGCCTTTTGTTATTGTGGATGTAACGAAACCAATAATAGAAGCAGATTTTTTGGAGAAGTTCGAATTGCTGGTAGATTTAAGGATCAAAAAAATTATGGACAGGAATACCCAATTAAAAATTACTGGATAAATCTAAATGGTTAACGTTTTCGAAGTCAACATTACTTCATTCCCCAACGGTTCCGAACACGGACAATTTGTCCAAGAATTTAGTGATCTAACCCAAGTCAACGTGATTGTCAATTCAAAAACAAACTCAAACATATTTCAATCAATTTTTACAAACGATGTATCCCGCACGCAGTAATATTCCAAGGTATATTACAGAAATTATTAATGGGAAATAAGAAAAATGATAATACTGTATTCACCTGGAATAACGACCCTTTGGTTGCTTTCGAAAAATGTAAAGAAGAATTATCGAATGCCGTATTGTTAGCACACCGTCGATGTTGAAGTGTTTTTATACGTAGATGCGTAGATCAACTGAGAAAATGAAAATTACAGTCGTTAAGTTTTTACTCGAAACGTCTTACGGAAACGCAAAAACGCTACAGCACCTACGACAGGGAGCTACTGGGAGTATACCAAGCAGTAAAACACTTTCAGACATCGTTAGAAGGCGGTTTTTCACGATTTATACCGATCACAAACCGTTGATATTCATGTTGGCCAAAATAACGGATCAAGCTTCACCTCATCAGTTACGACAAATAGATTATATCAGTCAATTTTCAACAAGTATCCGACATGTTCCTGGTTCCGAAAATATAATAGCGGATATGTTATCGCGAGTCGAAACAATTGATCAAAGGCAAAATGTGGTAGATTACGAATTATTGGCTAATCAACAAGAACGCGATAAAGAATTCCAAATATATTCAAACGAAAAAAAATTAAAAACATCATTACAATTAAGAGTGTGCACATTACTGAATGTCAAGAAACAAATTTATTACGATGTATCCACCGGCAAGAGATAGTCATAGATTTGGCAGTTAAGTGCGTCTACTGCTAATGCGAAACGCTCGGATCGAATCCGGGCAGGGTAAGACCTTTATTTTGGCCGTCTCTCCTCGGAAGGCAATGGCAAACCACCGAGGTAATTTGCCAAGAGCGCCTATCTCAACATGAAGTGTATTACACTTCCCGTTGTTCGGAGCCCACGTTAAACAAATAGGTCCTCTATGTAGTATGTGAAAACACTTGGAACGCACATCACATGCATGGAATGAGATGGGTCACGACGTTCGGAAACGAACAATACGACTTACAAGAAAGTTGTCGATCTACATTCTGTCCTCCAATTTGTAGTTTATTTCTTTTTTGATCTTGTCATTCATTTCTCCTCACATCTGGTTGTTCTTGGTCATTTCTTCTAAGATATTACTTTTGATCGTTTCGGTGTCCACCTTGTTGTTCACTCCGTTGTCCATATTGCTGTTGGTTATTTCTACCACGATATTGCTGTATATCGTTTCGTCTTCCACATTGGTATTGCTCATTTTGCCCACCAGATTGTTGATCATTTCTTTCGCGACATTGCTGTTGTTCGGAATCTATATTGTTGTTGCGGTACATTTCTACTACCACGCGTTTATCAATTCAAGTGTCCACCAGGTTGCTGATAATTTTGTCTAGCTGGCTGATCATTACTTTGCTTCAACGTATTTTAATTACCATTCGTAAGTTGCGGTCGATTATCTTGCGGAAATTGTTGGCTACTACCTTGCATATTAAGTTGACGATTGTTTTGCACAGACTGTTGATGATTTGGACCTTGTACACTTCGCTTGGGGGCGTTTAAATAAATTTCTTTCTGCCATTTTCAACGAGATTGTTTTTGATTTCAGGCTTCTATACAAAGTATGTTTATAAATAACTTGTAAACGTGTACTCTTATATAGTATTTTCTTTTAAATAGGTACAATTTTATCGGATGAAAAAGAAATAACATGTTTTTCGGTACTAAACCGTTTATCATAGTTTTCCTCAAGATTTAGGGGTGCCTATCTCGTTTCTTCTTCTTACTGTTTTCCAAAGTGCGGCGTAGTTGTGTAACCGTGTTGG
Organism: Podabrus alpinus; assembly: GCA_932274525.1. Taxonomy (NCBI): domain Eukaryota; kingdom Metazoa; phylum Arthropoda; class Insecta; order Coleoptera; family Cantharidae; genus Podabrus; species Podabrus alpinus. The sequence goes on along the minus strand of OW026456.1, from coordinate 43,590,733 downwards.
TTATAATAGGATAATCCCTTAATTTTTAAAATAATAAAATTTACTATATATATAAGCAAATTTTCTTTTTACGCTCGGTTTCGGATTTAAATTTTTGGTAATAAAAATTTTGTTATTGAAAATTCATTATTATGAATGCGAAGATGTTATTCGATAATAATCTACTCTATATTCAAATTATAAACTTTAAATTTGAATTATACATGTGGTGCCGATTTTTCGTGTCGATTTTTGGTGTCGGTTTTTGGTGTCGGCTTTTGATGTTGGTTTTTGGTGTCGATTTTTGCGAGGTAACGACCGTAAAAATATGTTCCATGTTAAAAATCACTACACAATTCACAAAATATATATGTATACATATTGAGTAGGTACTCTGATGCTTGAAAAAGGCGGAGATCAGCATAGCTACTGTTTTTCATCTCAGCCGGGATCTACATTGTATCAAAACATGCTGTAGTTTTCATGAAGTCATCCAGGTTGTAGTATGCTTCCTTAATTAAGTGCTTTCTGATGATCCTTGTAAATTGTTTTTCGTCCAATAGTCGTATCCATGGAGGCAAACCATTAAAAAGCCGTGGCGCATAATACATAGACGAGTTTCTCGTCCTGTTAAGTGTTGTGAATTCGATGTTCAGGTTTGTTTTCATTCGTGTATCGTGATAGTAGATTGACAGCCGTATTCATAAAAATTTAAAACAGGTTAATAAACCCTTAATAAGCAAAGTGTCAAAAAACGTTATTCATAAACGTTCAATAGCGCTAAAACACTGTTACAAGACTGTTTTAAGTGACTGGTTTTTATGGTTCATACATACCTCCTATAAGCCTCTTTTAAAGTTAACCTAAAAATATTTGTTCATAATATATAAATTATTGAAACCAATATGAATGCAATAGCGGCTATTAATGTTATTAACATGATTGGTTATGCACCTCTGTGTCGTAGATAATTGTACAAGCCGAGATTCGACCCTTTCACGCTTTGCGATGTTGAATTTAAAAACCCGAAAGACGGTCGGTCCAAACATATTTTAAAGCATTTTATAGAAAATAACTTTCGGAAAATAATATGTGTCGAATATGTGCATGTGATGCTATTAACATTACTTCAAATCACTTGGCCATCGCTTTCACAAGCCACGAAAGAACTCAAAAAATTTCATGCTACTCGTATTATTATTATAAATTATTATGAAATTAAAAGACATTATGATTTAAAATTTTTATTTATCTAACGATCCTACTATAGTATGTAGTTTGCATAAATAAAATTAAATGTTTTCTTATTCCATGTTTATTCTTTTATAACCACACTTTTAGAGATTGTTGCACTGGTACGGTGATCTAAAAAAACGTATTCCTAGTTAATCCTGTATTATTATTTTATGAAATATAAATACATACGTGTCTCGTCGTATTGCTATCCTCTTCTATATATATGGGAATATCCAATTTGTCGCTTAGAAGTTGTTGCGAGGTGCATCGTGTATAAACATCTTTTAAAAGATCGGTAGCCAATTCAGTTCCAAGTGCTAATGTACGATGGCTACCCTTACACATTCCATTAAAGCTATAAAAGAGTACATAACAAATGTTTAATTTAAAAAGATACAAAAATTATTTGTTTACCTTTTTTCTTATTTACTCTGCTAAATAAATTTAGGTTAATGTACACGAAATAGTTCACACGCCGTGCCACGCCTTTCATAATTGGTTCAAATTACCTATTTCTATCTATTAAGGGTGTTGTAGCTAATAAGCTCTTAAAATGCGTTTATGAATAGAACTACATTTAAAATACTGTTTAGCCTTAAAATGTGTTTTAAGTAAAACATCTCTGAGAGACACTTTAAGATATTTTTATGAATACGGCTGTGAGTCTCTTAGCCGAGGTGGGGAAATTTGTGGGTGGGGGGTTCAAGAATATGTGACGTAATACTTGGAGGGGGGTCTAGGTTTGTGTGACGAAGTGTGACGATCGGGGGGGGGGTGTTAAAAATTGCTTAAAATTGCGTGACATAATTTATGGACGACCCCTAACGAACAGAAGATAAACAAATGGATACCATGGATCTCAATGAAATGCGTAGGCGATTTAATAAGAGCATTAACTTAACGATTCAAACAAAACGCGACGATAATAAAATTGATAATAAAAATATTATTTTTAAAAATTGTTATTAACAAATTATTAAACATTATAATACTTCACTGATGGACGATCTGTAAAAATAAATATCGCAAAATAAGCAAAATTCGACATATTTGGTATTGCTTCCTATCCATTAAATTTTGATGTCATCATTGTCCGTTCACTTTTGGCCAATAACGTTATTACCGTTACCGACCAAGGACGTAAATATTACAATCAGATAAAAATATTTACATCATTGTCCACCGTGAACGGGCATTGACGTCAAAGGCCGGACAATGACGTCAATTTCCAACTAGAATGGTCATTCACGCCATTGTCTGGCCATTGACGTCAATGCCCAATTCACATCATTGACCGTAACATATCTATCTATCTATCTTGGCACGAGAAGCTAACACGTTATAACTGCAATTAATTTTGCTTCGAAAAATGTCTACGGATTAAAAGTTATTAACAATCTTAGAAGCAAACAATGCGATGGGGTTCGTTTTTCTCAAATGTCGCTAAAGCTAAGCAAGATAAGGTAATAAACTGTACTTAGCTTTTTGTATAATATAATAAATTATCTGCAATAAATATTTCAGTAACATTCATCGTAAAGTCAGTCATTTAGCTAGCACACGTCGTCCATGTCCGAAACGCGGGCGCCGGTTCCGTATGTCATCAGTTGTATAGTTTACTTGATATTGCGCTGGCAATTCATTTTGATCATCTAGAATGGAACTAAAAATCAAATTTTTTTATACATTATTATCAAGTAACAACTTAAAAAAATACTGTTGATGGTGCAATCGATTTTAACCCTTATTTGATTATATGATAGCTATGTGAACAAAAGTATACACTTTTTGGAATAATCTTATTTTGCTTATGACGATTTTTTGGCTTTCAACTCGTCATATATTTAACTAATTTAACCTTAACTAATTATTTCCTGTTCGACCACTGCCAATTATATTTGAAATAATTTAGATGAGAGTAGAGACACTTCCTCTTTTCTTTGGGAGTTCGAATTCATGCCGCAGGACATGGCGCTGGGAGATCACTTTTGGTTTGGAAACCGATGTGAGTGGGTCGTAGTTGACGCGCGTGCTAATAGTGCATAGTTTAATTGCCGTGTACGTTATTTTTGAATATCAATTTTAGTACTGAAGATTCACCGGTGGTGCGTTGATGGTGGGATTAAGCCTGTTTACTGCCGTTTACAGAAGTGGGTGCAATTTTTCCGTAATCTTCCTCGTGGCCGGTATCCACATTTTGTCGTTGCTAGCTGATAGCAGCTCGGTGCGCGCGCAACGCCAGACGCCCTCTCTGGGATTTTAATTGAAGTTTTCGATACCGACACTTCGAGGGTCATTAACCGCACGTACTCTCACCAAACTTTATCATATCAACCAGATCAAGAGTCATATTCGTTGTCAAGTCCGTTCGTCTTTGTTCCTGTCCGATTTTTGTCGCTGTGCAACCACGGTAGAATTTTCCGCCGGCGAGAAACCATTGGGTGCGTTATCCAGTTAACCAGAGTATATTGGAAACACTCTTTGGGGTTCCCAGTCCAGTCAAGTAGTTCCGGCGCCAGATCGAGAGTCGCTGAGGCGCAGTCAATATAGAGGTGTGCCGTCGTACTTCCCGGGGAGGCCGTGTGAAGGAAGTCAAGGATCAAGTTCGTAGGCAATCCGCCTGGAAGGTGCAGTTGCTGTCTCCACCATTGTGTAAGCTCATCAGACGTCTAGGTGAGATAAACTTTGCATTCTTTTTGGGTGGGATTGCCGATTATTTATATACGAATTTTGTATTAACGTAAACGTTGGTGTGTATTGTTACGCACCCAGTTTTTATTTTATCCGTTCACGAGGTGTCCTCGTGGAGTCGACTGATTCACGCCTAAGATCAATCTTGGCTGGCTTCCATCAGAAGTCGGTAGGGGAAGGTGGGGCGGAATGGGGGTCGGGGCGGAATGGGGGTCGGGGTTGAACGGGGGATCAGGTTTATTTGCTGATAGTAGCACTGCAGTTCGCTGCAACTCTCTATACACCTTCATTATGCATCTGTGCAGTGATAAGGACGGTCGTTGTGAATTACCAAGTGTTTCTCCTTTGTTAATTAAACACCTCCCTGAAATCTGTATAAAACTACAACTTTATGAATATTTGAAAACAAGGTAAGATATATTTCACATTACTTTTCGTTATTCCAATTTAGTCTACCGAATTAAGCGTTGTTTAAAGTGTCTTTTCACGTGTTAACATGTCTTGGAGAAGTAACATGGCTGTCGCTAACCTTGCGATGTTTGGTTTACCAACACTTGGGGCATAACGGGGTAGGGCAGAACCGGGTCCTACCCCGTTCCGCCCCGACCATACTTTTATTTTTCACCGATCTGCTAATTTGCAGTTAACAATAGCTAGCCCTATTTTTACCAGCTTTCCGAGGTTTTCGCCTGAACAGATACTTCCCATACCCAGAGTAAAGCCGGGACAAAAGCGAGTGACGAGGAAACGAGGCAAAACGGCAATCCTGACAGCTTCCCCTTATAAGACTGAACTCGAAGAAGCGGCTAATAATGCTAAGAAGATCAAGGAAGCCAAAGAAAATAGACTTAAGAAAAAACTGTTCACCGGTAACGAAAAAAGGAAGGAGAATACCCAGAAAACTGTTAACAAAAAACCACGGTAACAAAGCGTGGAATCAGATAAAGAAGACGATGCGACCTGTTTATATTGCAACGACTTATATTCAAAATCGAGTGAAGGCTGGATATCATGCATACGGTGTAAAAAATGGGCCCATAATTCCTGTGCCGGCATTGATACTGACGATGATGAATCACAACTCATCTGTGAACTTTGCCAGCCATAAAACATGATTTTGTTTCACCTTTTAATGAATACCCCGTTCTGCCCCATGTATAACCTCTTTTTTTTCAAACGTTTAAAATAAATACAAGTATTTTCATTATTTTAATTTTGAACATCGGAGATGTTAAACGAAATGTTAAATAAATTTATTCACACTATAATAGATTTTTACCTCTTTATTTACACCTTCAAATACTGTCCCAACCACATCGACCCCCGTTCTGCCCCACCTTCCCTACTGGTTGTTCACGATACCATATTATTGTCTTCTGTCAGTGTTTTGTTTGTGTAATACTTATTTGTTCATTAAATATTAGTAATAAAGTACCGCATTTTATTTCCTCGAGAGAGGAGTCAACATTTTTAACCTTACAGGATAAGCTCGTGACCTGGACTTACGGCCCTCGCATACCGACGAGTACATCTAGTAGCTGGCTTAAAGAACATCTAGGGTACCCACGTTTGAAAAAGTGAGGAATCGTTTCTTCACGTGGAGGAATCTTTTGCTTTTCGTTAGGTACCAACTCATTAGGGGTGCGGATCAGCGGAAAATTCTAACATGCTGTGTTTAGATCTGAAAATTGAATTGACAAGAATGTATACATCTTACTAAGAACAAACTTTTAAACAAAAAAGATATTTCAGTTTTTTTCGTTCGACAAACGTAGAAAGTAGAACAAGCGTTTCTTGTTCTTCTAGCTGTCTTACAGAAATGTTTAGCTACCAAATAGCCATTTAATTATCTATTAATAGACTATAAAAACTGGAGTTGAACCGGAATGGAAATTCTTTGTGTTTAACTTCGAAATTTAACTGCACTTCCTCCAACTTCCGTGCTACCACGGCCACATTCCAGTATACCACCAGATCCAAGAGTGGCGTGAAATGAGTAACCGTGCCGACTACTGAAGCTGAAAAAGTGAACATGGACTGCTGATTCCAGGAAATAGTCTCCAAGAGACAGTCCCACAACTTCCTCATCTCATCTGAACATATCAGTTTTTCTGAATTTTATGATTTTCTTGATGGTCTCTCATTTAAGATTTTACTCTGTGTTTTGAAATGTATGCTGTGTAGAAAAAAAGGCCGTTGACCCTTCAACCCCATCAGTACAGGTCTACGCGAAAATGTCTTTATTCATTCATACGTCGGTTTATGACGTTCTACGCCGTCTTCCAATTTCCCTGTCTGTGCTCGTTGCGTGTTGAAACTGTGTGAGAGCACAGAGGACCTACAGCTTAAGGTGGATTCCGAACCACGGGAATAGACGATTTTTACATCGTCTACTCGGAGCAGGGAAGTCTTTGAGCCATATATTATAATGTTACCTGTGGCCAGCAGATAGACATTTGGTGAGCGAAAAATCCTTTTATAGATAGCACCTCACAGGATTTGAACCTATGAATCTCGGCATGAGAAGTGAACACGCTAACCGCTCAACCATTCGCCACCAAAATGTCTTTATTTTCCATTAAAAAGTTTTCGTAAAATGCTTTAATTAAAATCAAATATGTACAATAACAAAACACGAATATAAACGATACGATTTATAATTTGCCAAATGTCTAATTAAAGTCAAAAATATTCCAACTGAAAACTTAAATGTAAAAGTTAAGGAAATTAATCTGTGAAAATTTTTTATATTTTAAATTTACTCGACAAGAATTTTTAAGTGCAAAGGTAAATTAACATTTAATTGTTTTTGTTAAGACTTTTACCTCGCTTCCTCAAGTTTTTTATGTCTAAAGGAGATGAGCTGCTAAATAAACTTAAATTTGTCTTTCAGTAAGTTTTATTAAAATCGAATGAGCTTTCTAATATATTTTCAAACTTTAGATTAAGCTGTCAAAGTTGTTAATAATAAAATGAATTAAAATGAATTTAATTTTTGATTATATTGCCCATCTCCATTTTTTCAACTTTCCTGACGTTTAATTTTGTCTGGAACAATGTAAGGATTCAATTTTATTGTTTTAGAATTTTTTTGAGATGTCGCATCCGCCAACGCAAGGTTATCGCTATTCATCTCCCACTGGAATGGATCCTCCTTATTATTACGATGACGAAGACGAATACGTAGGTGATTATTCGGAAAGCGACGCATTATCAGACGCACCTCACTTGGTTCATTCTCCTGTTACCGAAATTTATAGACGTAAATCCATCATGAATCCATTACTAGAACAATATCAACAAAACCGTTACACATCTCCCAAGTAAGTGGTCATATTGAATCAGAAAAGAATTTTATTTTTATAGAAAAGCTTCAACTTTATTTTCAAAAACTTTCTCTTTATTGGCTTATAAAGCTTTGAGTGCGTTTCCGTAATCCGTCTTCTTTTAGTTACCTCAGAACCTACACGTACATATTTGGATTTATTTTAGGTAGACTTTCGGATTGTTAAGTCAACGTTAAATTTATTTTAATTTGTTTGCTTTATGTTTTACAGTCATTCTGCCATTTAATATTTGCCTTTCACTTCTTCTCATAACTGAAGATAAAATTTGTAAAAAAAGTTTTCACTTTTTTTCACGCAACAAAATTTTGATTAATAATTTTGTAAATTGAAACAACTACAAAATTATTAAATTTATCAACAACAAACTTAAATAGAAAAAACAACTTTATAACATCGCCAATTTAGTAACTTTAACGACACTTTAAACTTAACTTTCTCGTGATAACATTAAAATTGAAACTTTTAAGAAAAGTTTAACAGTCGATTGGAAGGCTTCATCGATCGTCCTTCTTTACAAGTTTCTTGTTCTGAAAATAAATGAATTTTCATCACATGCATTGGTAATAATTCAAATCATTCAAATTTAATCAAAATCAAAAAGTTTAAAACATGTCTCTGTAACCCAAATCTTCAAAAAAACAACCTAAAACTTTTGCAACTAAGCTTCAAAAACTAATTTATTATCGAACAACCTAAGCTATGCACCTGAGCCGAATTTCATTCATGGAGTGCAGTTAAAAATGTCGTTACTTTCGAAAGTTTAAAAATAAATCGGTACAGGAACTTCGTGTAAAATTGGAAACTTTGAGTGAAAATCAAAGCTAAAACTTGAATTTCAAGAATATAAATGCATGCCTAAGAAACTTTTCTATTGGAATGGAATCTTAAATCTGCAAAAATGTTTTTGTATCACTCCAACTTGATCGAGTAAAAGTTTACAACTTCTTAGCTCTTTGAAAGGCGCGAAGAAAAATGTTTTCTTAGTTTGTTTTAATTTATTTTAATTTATTTCAATTTTCAGTTGCTATTATTACGAAAATGTGATGCCACCGCTGCCAGCGAGTCAACAAATGAGAAGACCGGCGGTTCCGACATATCGGCGTCCCCGCATCCCCATGATGGATGAACGAACGCGTTATTATTCCCTGGGAGCTTTGCAAGACGGTTACAGGGAATCTCTTGTTTATAATTCACCACAATCTGCAAATGTTCGAAGACCCCTGATACCACCAAGTTCAGCCACAGCCGCAACAAGGCTTCCCCTTAGGCGACATCCTATCACGGTTCCAACCCCCAGGTAAGTAAGAAGTAAGCTTAATTATTCAATTTTGTCTTAAGATGCTTTGTTGTATAACTTCGATATAATAGGACAATTATTTCAAGATACATTTAAAATTATTTTATTGTATTTTACTTAATACAATGCATTTCCAGTGAATATTTTATGCTAAAATTATACAGAGCCGCGCCAATCCGGATGCGAAACAGACACAATGCCAGTGCAGTGATCTGGCATAACTATATAGATAACATTATTTATATTGAAATTAAAGTTTTTAATAGAGAATTGAGATTAGGGATTATAAAGTTTAGTAAAATCGATTCCATGAATTAATAGACGATATTATTATAATGTAAAGTGAGACAGACCGACCGTATTAAACATTTTTTTCAAAAACGGCTGCTCATAGAGGGTTGGGAAAAAATTTTCGTGAAAAACTCCCCAACAAGTTTCCACCAAATTATCGAAAACTCCAGATTTTAAAATAACACGGAGGGTCTAAAATGATATCGTTGAAAAGGTCTTTCAAAAATAAGCAAGTTTTGTAGGAAAAGAAATTATATTGCCCCCGTCCTTTTCGAAGAATATTCCATTAAAGTTAAATTGAACAATTACTAATTCGTTTTGTGAATTTGAAAGTTAAGAAATGATAAAATTTGGAAGTTAGAAAATGTGTTGTTGATAAGTCTTTGTTTGATATCATTTGCATTGATTTTTGTTCACACCTTTGCAATAAGATTGTGTTAAAATTTAATTTTATTATAAACCTGAATTGAGCTGCGTTGTGATTGGTATTTCTTAAATCAGAAATTAAAAGAATGACATTTTTGAATTTAAAAGATTTCGACATGTTAATGATATTATGAGAATGTAGGAAAACTTACAAAGCCTCTGAGCAACTTTATGTTGCCCGATATCCTCAGCGTGCCCGTCAATCCTTCAATAGTTTCCGGCGATTGGCTGCACATGTCAGCACTATTGGTATAGTAATTCTTTTCCCGGCTTCCTTAATAGAATCCAGTGTGCTAAAAGAGACAATCCGAGGAGAAAAGCGAAATAGATAGTAGTGTGAGCGCCATGTTGTTTAAATAACTACCCTGTTTACCATAAAACAAGGAACCCCTGCGAAGCTACAAAAAGGTGATTCACAAACACAATAATCCAAAAAAATTGGGTCAATTACAATGAGCGACAAAAGTGTATGGACTGGCCTCTGATCAGGTTTCATAAATTCTCCTATGGTTACAAATGTCTTGATGGGCAGTCAGATTTACTCTTTTCAAATTGTTAAATTAATAATTTATCAAATATACAATTGTGAGCAGCAAAGTTATTAAAATATTTACCTCAACGTACTATGTATGGCGTGCAGGAGATAACACTGCAAAACTCACAGAACTACAAACAAATAAAATTGTGTATAAAATTTTCCAATCAAAAGCAAATTCAAGAGATTTCACCCAAAATATTCGAACAAAATATAATATCTTATCAATACAAAATCAAAGTGTAACCATCACAAACATCTTCCTTATCTTTCAGATGTCTTCTGGTATATGGTTGATAAGATGGTAGCAGAGGTGAAAACAAATAGTCGAAAATGGCACCAAACTTGTTGACAGTTAACAAGCTAGGCATTTCTGAGGGTCTGTTGATAAATTACAATTTGTAAAATAACAAACATAAAAAAATTGTGCTCTCCAATTGGGTGTGGAAATCCACCAAAATAATTTCAGATATGCATTCGCATCGATAAGGAGACAAAATCAAGCCTATAAATCCAAAAAAATCAGAAACACCAGTAACGAATAAAATTCCAACAAATTACATTGGGAAAACACTGGTTCAGATCAATTCGCACAAAAGATGGTCAAACAAGGTAATTTGTAAAAATCACTCCAAAAACTACTGCCATTATCTCAATTTATTTCAAAATATCGAACCGCAATGCCACATATTGGGATTTGGTTAAAGCTCATTGTTGGAATCTGTCAACAAGTGAAAACATCTTCCCAATAAACAAACATAGTAGCAAAATCATAAACTAAAATCCCGTTTTGAGCTGTAACAACTCCCATCGTACCAAAAAACTAGGGTCTTTTGCAGGGGAAGTTCCGCATACTTTCCTGTCAGGATCCTTCAACTGAAAGACGCATGGAGAAATGTTCACAGTAAAACAAGGAGCCACCAATGAAACTACAAAAATGTGGTTCCTAATTACAATAACCTAAAGTAATGGGACAATTGCCATCTCCTATGGATACAAAAGAGTATCAACTCGTCTCTGACCAGCTTTAATAAATTTAGCAATGGTTATAGTACCTTTATCCAGAGAAATATTGGGCTTACTCCTTTCAAAATGTTGCGATAATATTTTATCAAATAAAACTTTCACACAACAAAGGTCACCAACTCAGAGTTTTTATTAGGACCCCAAACCTTAAAACATATCCAAAAATCAGAACCCCCTGACCATTTTAGAAAACTCTTCTTTTGATGATTTCGAGGATATTGTTAACATATTTTAAGTGTTTTTAATTTTTTCAACGAGTTATATGATAACAATATAGCTGATATAGAAATTTGTTTAAAAATATTTTGCCGAAAAACATAATTTTCACTCCTCCATAAAAAATTTCAACTTCAGACGAAGAATTTGGTAAGAAACTCAGAGTTCCGAGAGTACGTATTTTAGTATGTTAAAAAGAACGAACAATTACCTAACGAAATCCGTCGAAAAATCGCAGAAAACCGATTTTGGACTTTTTTGATCAAAATGTGCCCAATTTTCTTACACTAATAAGCGATATCGTATACAAAAGGAAAACAAGACCTTCAGATGTTGTTGAGGATCGGTTGATAAATGAAACTTGCGAAATAAATAATTAATATAGAAGATCTGTACTCACCAATTGGACGTGAAAATCCTTCAAAATAAGTTCAGATATGGAAAAGCTTCGATAAGGAAAAATAATCAAACCAAAAAAAGAATTCAAAAATCCAAATACCAGTAACGAATCAGATCCCTAAAAATTAGATTGGAAAGCAATGGTACAAATTAATTTGTATACTGGATCGTCGAATAGATGTAACACAAATTCTTACTTCCAAATTTAACGTAATTCAAAAACCAACTGACTTTGTTGGCCAACCAACAAAGCCATACCTTTATTTTTAAAAATACTAAATTGCCACGACACATTTTGGGATTTGTTCAAGTTTATTGCATCGATACATTTTGAATTGTAACCAACTTCAATGGAAATATTTCTCAAAAGGAGTGAGGTAATAATTTTTTCCTACAAAACTTGTATAATATTTTTGAAAGACCTTTTCTACGATACCTTATTCGACCCCCCGTGCTATTTGAAAATCTGGAATTTTCGACTTTTGGAGGAAACTTTTCAGGGTGCCAACATTTCCGATTAATGCCAGTCACCTTTCGACTCTACATGTAAACCTTTGTGATGAAAATTTTTTCCCAACCGTCTTTGTCACATTACATGCTGAGGGTGGAAAACACTTTATTATAGCCGTTAATTCGAAAAAATTTTAGAATTACACTTCGAAGTTAACGGCGGATACAAGGGGGTTGTAAAAATCCCCCGTGGATGTACAATTATCGGAAATAAAACTATTAAACGCACTAAAATTGCTAAAATAATTTTTTTTTCGTAATCATAGTATGAACTAATCGCTTCGTGGTGCAATTCATGTGCACCGGTTTTTAGGGGGAGGTTTGGAAGTCTTCTATCTGAAATTTTATTATTGAGTGGTCATTGGTACAAATTAGTCTAAATAAATTTTAATATTGTTAATCACGAATACCACAGGCGGGCGATGGATGAGGTCGCCTCGGATGCCCGTTGGCACGCGTCCCGGATATGTTCTGCGAAGCATAGGCCCTTGTCTATCCTGACTCAGAGGATAGTCTCGGAATCCCTGATTGGTATCTGGGATCCGTTTAGGCACACTCGGACGTCGGGGAGTTCTCTTCTCATTTCGTTCCACAGGGTCGGGCCGAGCACAAACCTCGGGGGGACTCCGCTGGTGACGTCGATTGTTTCCATTTGCTCTCCGACGATGAGCCTCCTGTTCTCGAGATAACTGGCGATCAATTTGAACATATCGGGGAATAATTATTTTCAGGCAATTTCTCATTCATCCCATTTTTTTGCTTTCGTCGCTTGAGGTCGATCGGAAGGTACTCCAAGTACTTTTTCATCATCATCATCGACACGTTATAGACTTGTAGTCCGCTACGCCACTCTTGTGTCTTGGTCTACCCATCTTTTCTTTGGTCGACCTACGTTTCTTCTGCCTTCAGGTTTGTATTCAAAGATCTGTTTAGGTATGCGAGCGTCGTCCATTCTTTCCAGGTGCTACAGCCAGTAGCTTATGTACTCTTCAATTCGTTCACATAAATTGAATATCTGAAGTTCATTTCTTCGTTATTGCTCTAAGGAACCTCATTTCCGCGCTTTGCAGACGCCTTTCGTTCCCTTTTGTTATAGTACATGTTTCATTTTCATATTTTATGTGATTGTTGGGATTTATATTGTTTTATAGAACTTGATTGCTGTATTTTGGCTTGTTTTATTCCTAAATGTTCTTTTTATTGTTCCGTTTATATGATTACACTTTTCTATTTTGTTTTGTATGCCTTTTTATTCATACAGCGATATCATGCAACCCAAGAAATTGAAGCTTCCTACTTGTTCAATAGTCTGGTTGCTCAGTACTATTTTAGATCTTACCGGCTCCTGTCTTTTAAAAGCTATTATCTTTGTTTTGTTGCTGGAAATTATCATATTATAAGATTGTAGTTTTTAGCTTAACTCGAATACTGCATGTTGTAAGCAATCCTCATTGTTCGCTATTACAGCCTGGTTAAGAAATCTTAGGAGTCTCATTTTCGTCGCTTCGGAGCTGTATTTGAGTAATTCTCCATTAATTTCATCAGTTCCGGTTGCTTTACGATTCTTGATTTCCTCTAGTGCCTTATTTAATTCTGATAGATCTATTTTGTCCACCTCTCCATATTCTTCTTCTATAACCATCGGCGCCTCCTTTTCATTTTGCCTTAGTTTTTTGTAATATTTAAGCCATTCTTCCTTTTCTACAGTTGTGATTGACGCTGTATCCTATTTTTGTGCTCTTTAATAACTTACGGCTTATCATTTTTTTGTGCGTTTTTTATGCGTGCGCTCTGTGTAAAAAACTTCCGATTTCTCCAAACAGGGTCAGAAATTCGATCTTCCAACCATGTTCCCCCACAACTGAGCATTGGCTCAGAATTAGCGGGCTAGCGAGATGAATGAGCTTGTAGCTTAAAGTTGTTCGGTCCTTTCCCTCATTCAAAAGTATTGTTGGCAATGGTTTTCCATTTTCGGCGTCACTAAATGCCGCTCTAATAAATTGGTGTTCAAGCCATTTACTGCACCTTCTAAACCTTACCAGGAGTAACCAAAACTCCCACGTATTATGGTTTGTTTATTTCATACTTTTAACGGTGCCCATGTTAAAAATAAAAACAACGAAGGCCCTTCAAAATTAGCGATCACAACTCCTTATTTGAACTAGGTTCTACAATTTCACGCTATAGACCAAGAGCCCGTGTACCGTTTTAGGTAGTGATCGGTTTACGCCCATTGAACACCTAAACTTGCATTATCGATGTCGACGATGCTACAGAGATGCTCGCCATCCCTGATTTCCGGGGCGAAGTGGGAGGGCCGGGCTTATCAACTTGTTATCAACAAGTGAATAGAAAATTTTCATAAGTTTACGACTGAGGGTAGTGGGAAAGCAAAGAATTCAGTAAAATAATCCGACGCTCGCCGGTCGTCAGTCGTCTACGACGTGGCGTTCACCCGCTGCAGTCCTCGGAAGATGTCAAAAATAGAAAGAAAAAAAAATTTCGAGTTTACGACTGACAATGGGGGGGATCTTACCATTAGCCTTTGAACGACACAAACCCCGTCCGCCAGCCTTTTTCAATGGGGCGGAAGCGCGCTGGGCCCACCGATTTGGGACTAATGCCCAGGTATACTTTTTATGATAGGTTTATATTCCAAAATGTATGTATAAGTTATCTGCAATGTATAAATCGAGAATCTATAACTGTCAGTCAAATACCATGGGGAAAAAAGGTACTGGGCCCTTCAAAAGTTACACAAATATCCATGTATACGTCAATATTATAAGTTTATGCTTGAAAAAATTACACAATGTTAGGAGTACCACGTGAAACAAGAATTCATCACCCGCGGTAATGTAAAGTGTGGCGAAGGCCTGCTAAAAATTAACAACATCGAATTGCAATTTTAGCTATCGATTATTTTTTGTTTTACGCGCTTTTTTGGGGGTTAAACGTAGAAGATAACTGCCGCATACCGCGACTATACTTTTTAATGCTTTTTCAAGGGTCACCTTCCCGATTTTCAAAGAAAATTTCAAATCGGAGCGAAAAAATTTCACTCGATTTCAAGGGACCACGGGCGAACGATGTCACATCGACGTGGTGCATCAGTGGCCCGTACAAATGCAACTTTGTTATTTTCACACTTTTTTCGGATTTTTTTTTATGATCACCTCCGCGACGACAACAGTTATACATTCGGATCAAAACATAGCCAAAAAGGCCGTTAATTACCCAAAATTTTGTTAAATTATATGTTAGAGACGTGTCCGTAGTTCTCGAAACCACGCAAAAAAGAGGCCGACAACCTATCCCGGCCACCGCATAGGGTTTTTACTCAAATTTCGGTATTAATTCTTAAAAATCCTCAATTATCCTGGTTTTACATTGTAGCTAATCCCTCTTTTGACCTATATATCAAGGGATTTTTATTTTTGAATATTCCTTGTCACTTGGGCCGTTCACACCGGACCCATTTTCTATGCCGGTGCGCATGATCTTCGCGCAGTGTGGCAGATGTTTCAACAATAAAGGTTCAAAATTACTTTTTGAACTGCGATTTAGTGAAAATTTTGCAGCAACAACTGCATGATGCTAAGATAAGAATTTGTATCCGTGTATCATAACTGGAGGAAATAATTATAGCCTCACTTGCGTTTTTTAAGACAAAATCAGTTATTATAATTTTATTGGATCTAAATAATTTTTTTCGATTAATACTCATAGAAACACAATAACTCACAACATTATTTAATAATAATTTATTAAAAAATATAATTAATTTTAATTAAAACAATAATTATTTATATAATTAAACGGAAATAATTATAGCCTCGCCCAATATTTTATCTTGAATTTGTATTGAGAGGTATGGTTTGGCCTCATAAGATATGAAACCTCCGAAACCTATCCTAACCCCGACATAAAAAATTTGTCAATGTTGTGGCATGCGTCCTATATTTGCGATTGACAGGGCTTTATCCATACTAAAAACACCTGACAGATGTATTTTTACCTTCACGTGCTGACGTTCTAAATATATTTTTCATTGTCAGTCATAAACAGTTCGTAAAAGGTACAGAAATCCGGAAATTGGAAGAATACAGATTAAGGCGCTTCGCGCGGCGCCTCACGCCGCGTTACATTTGTTGACTGACAACATTCCACCGACACATGAGATGATTGACACATGAATTCATCGATCCATTAGGTCCAATTCAGGTATGCATCGAAGTGTCAGTCGTCAAATTACACTATTGAAGAAATTAGGGGCGATATTTCAATATAGTCATATTTGACCTGCATCGAGCAATTGCAGGGTACGTGCTAGTTTAGCCACCAATTGAGCTTATCCATACTATGGACAGCTGAGAATTGTGTTTTCATCTTCACGTGCTTACGTCGTAACTACATTTTTGATTGTCAGCCATAAACATATAAAAATTCATAAGTGGTAGCCGTTTATAAGTAAAGCCTTATAAAGCTCATTCCACGAACTTGTTTTTACGACTGACAAGATTTATGATACATGTTGGATGACTGTTGATTGTATTTTCCGATTAGACAGTTGCAATTGAACGTAATTTTGAAACAGTCAGCCGTAAACCTATCATAAAAAGTATACCTAGGCATTAGTCCCAAATCGGTGGGCCCGGCGCGCTTCCGCCCCATTGAAAACGGCTGGCGGACGGGGTTCGTGTCGTTCAAAGGCTAATGGTAAGATCCCCCCCATTGTCAGTCGTAAACTCGAAATTTTTTTTTCTTTCTATTTTTGACATCTTCCGAGGACTGCAGCGGGTGAACGCCACATCGTAGACGACTGACGACCGGCGAGCGTCGGATTATTTTACTGAATTCTTTGCTTTCCCACTACCCTCAGTCGTAAACTTATGAAAATTTTCTATTCACTTGTTGATAACAAGTTGATAAGCCCGGCCCTCCCACTTCGCCCCGGAAATCAGGGATGGCGAGCATCTCTGTAGCATCGTCGACATCGATAATACAAGTTTAGGTGGTGAATGGGCGTAAACCGATCACTACCTAAAACGGTACACGGGCTCTTGGTCTACTAGGATAGTATTAAGCCACACAGGGATATCACATCGATGCGTGAAGGTCATAGTTGTGATTTTGGGAAATTTCCACAATATTGTGGTGTTCTAAAAAATATAACGCCCGCCGGGCGAACAATTTAATGATGTGGAGTTTCTACGCTCCAAAATTTCACAAAATGAAAATCAAACACCATTACGTTTTAATAATTTCCAATTTATTTTAAACTTTCATCCAAAATACAAAATTTAACCTTCTGGCCGCTACGCGCGGACCCGACCGACTGACTGCCACATTTTTCTAATCTCCCATCAACACTTGTACGCAGAATTAAAATGTTTATCGCAAACTCAATACATTCAAAAATATTCAATACAAAAATATACCCGGGGAGGGAAGGGAAATATAGGTCAATATATTTATATTATGATAAGTTAACGTCAGGACAGTGTTCGTAAGTAGCCTGCATGTTGTTGATTGGCCATTTAAATGCAACAGTTGATTCAAACATTTTTCATCACTTCTTATAAAATATTCATTTCTCATTTAGAACAAATTGAAACTTTTAGTCACATAAAATTGTGATTTTCGTCAGATTTAAATATAAATTTTTCTGTTTGTAATAAATTCTCTAAATATAGAAATGGAAGGAAATATTAAAATAAAATACAATTTATTATACCTGCACTGCGAGATATTAGTGCGGTGACCGTCCACTGGACCGACTTTCAACCGACCGTCTCAGCTTGAACCGACCGACTTTCAACCGACCGACTTTCAACGGACCGACTTTCAACCGACCGACTTTCAACCGACCGACTTTTAACGGACCGACTTTTAACGGACCGACTATTTTTTCGACCGACTTTTAACGGACCGACTTTCAACCGACCGACTTTTAACGGACCGACTATTTTCGACCGACTATCGATACTACCCGAAGCATTCACTACAAGAATGATTTCCAATTCGACTATTTGTCACATCATATAGTTTCATTTTACAGCCATGAAAACTGTGAGGTGTCTAGGAATCCTTCGGGAAACCTTGCCTCAATCGTTTATCTTTCTCATTAAGCAATATCGTGAATTTTTGGTTAAAGCGTCGTTGGGGGGGGGGAGTTCTAACCTTCGCAGATCCATAACTGTGTTGATTTGGTTTTCGTGGAGATGCCATAGCGACAGGTGTCTGGGAAGTCTAGGTGACCTCAACCGTGGGCAGCCCTGACGAGAGGTGACAAGGAATCCATACGGAGACCTGATCTCAATCGTTTATTATTGCTTAATAAGAAAGATAAACGATTGAGGCCAGGTTTCCCGAGGGATTCCTAGACATCTCACAGTTGTCATGGCTGTAAAATGAAACTATATGATGTGACAAATAGTCGAATTGGAAATCATTCTTGTAGTGAATGCTTCGGGTAGTATCGACAGTCGGTCGAAAAAATAGTCGGTCCGTTAAAAGTCGGTCGGTTGAAAGTCGGTCCGTTGAAAGTCGGTCGAAAAAATAGTCGGTCCGTTAAAAGTCGGTCCGTTAAAAGTCGGTCGATTGAAAGGCGGTCGGTTGAAAGTCGGTCTGTTGAAAGTCGGTCGGTTGAAAGTCGGTCGGTTCAAGCTGAGTCGGTCGGTTGAAAGTCGGTCCAGTGGACGGGAACCATTAGTGCGTCTCACGATGTTTAAATCTCTTACCTAGCTAAGCGAATATTATAAATGAAAGAACAAAAAGTAAGGTTGTAATAATTAATAGATCTATAAAAATTCTTGTTAGTTAATCAAATTTAGTAGCGAACGCTTACCATTTTCAATTTTAAAATTCGAAAAATGTAAAATTTAATAGAAAAAAGTGTCGAAGTTATTTTTGTCTTGATGATGGTTTATTTGGTTTTCACCTCGATGTTAAAGTAAGCCCCCAACTTCCCTAGTGCAAAATTACAAGTTTTTTAACAACAGCTTCCAAATAAAAAACGGATTATATTTTCGATCCCGTTTTTATTAAAATTCTTGCAATAATTTAATGTTATTATATTATGTATAAACAATTGATATAGCATATAGCGCTACACACCACATAGCGCTAAGAGGTAGCGCTTCTAGCAAAATAGCAGTGGCGTACACGGGGTTGCTAAAGAACATACTCGGATCCCCACCCGAAATTTTGCTACCTATCTGCTTGTATTTTCTTAAACGCGTTTTTCTAGAAAATCTCATTTATTTCAGTGGGAAACTTTTTCTTGCACGATTATCTTAATAGTTAAAATAACGTAGGAATATTTTTTGTGTGTTATTGTATACGCACATCAGAAGATAATCTTAAAATTCGTGTCCAGATTTAGTATTTCATGAATGTCATGTTCAATCTTCGCTTTCGTGATTGAATTACATATTATTTCTTTTCTCTCCGTTTCTTTCATAATACCAGATTATATCCACACAATTCTCAGCACACGCTTGATTTTTATGCAAAGCTCTCAACATTTTTAAATGTTGATTCTTTTCTGGCAAAAAAGTAATTTTGCAAAATGTTGCAATAAAATAATCTTGGTGTCGTACTTAAGCTTTGTCAATCAAGCAGGATTGCTTATAAAGTGTGGTGGTGCATGAGATTTACGTTGTAAAAGTGACATTGTAAACGCTATTTTGAAGTTTGATCGAAGCTACTTTTGAATTTAAATTTTACAGCTGCTTTTACCTAACGACGCATGCTGTAGACTATTGAAAACTTACCAACTTGGCTTACTTTTTCCAGTCACTTAAGTTATAAAAAAACAATGATGATGCAGTGGAAGAAATCGATTCAATATTAAAGTCGTTTAATTGCATGTAAAAAGTAAAAATTGCTTGATTCTGGTTGTCTACTCTAGGAAGGCAATGGCAAACCACTGAAGTATATAATCTGTCTCAAAAATGAAAGTGTATTATATTATTTCGCGACTTCATATCGCAAACTTCATCTTCGGGATTAATAATGCACTTAAGTTCCTTGTTATATAATATACCATTATTCACGTTTCAATCGCGTATTATAAATTTTGTGACATTAAAAATGGAAAGCAGTAAACTATAACTAAAATATTTCCAGAACATCTCCCCGGTAAGAATTTTAGATTATAAGTTCAAGCCTGATGGAAACAAACTTCTCAACTTTCGAATACAGTGGGTTATACAGTTATATAAAAAAAATTTTATTAATTAAAAACCAATTACCATGGCCAGATATTTTTAAATTTTAGATACCCTAAGGTAATATTAAAATTATTTAAGCTAAACATAAGCAAAAATATTGTCAAACATATTTCTCAGGGAGCCATCAAAATTATCTGCAAGTTGAGTAATGGACTTTTTAATTTCCTTTTAGTTTTTTTAAATTCCTAAAAGCTTTTTTTAGTTTCTCGAGAGTTTCTTGATAACATAACAGTTAGATGGAAAAAAGGGAATAGGAAAGACAAAAACTAAGTGAACTGGATAGAAATCACCAGATTATCGACACAAGAAAATGGTATAAAGAAATTAATATACAAAAGCAGGATTAGAGACATAGCACAATGTAAATGTCTGTGGTCATTACATTACGGATTAGTCGCTGCTCACCTACCAACCCGCACTTGACCAGCGTGGCAGGGTATAGCCATATGTTGGAAAGAGGCCTACATCCAACAAGGGAAAAAATGGTTGGAAAGATGAAGGAATCCAAAAGAAAGGCTATCAACAGAGGCCTACGACAATGCTAAAGAGAGACGATGGAAAGTTGCAAAAAACAAGAATCGAAGTTTTTGATATATGAAAAAATTATTTCTTGGCCAACTGTTCACTATCCGTCAGTTATTATTAAAGTGCTGAGAATTCAATAGGGATATTCACAACCTATTTGTGGACTTCTAGCAGACATCTTCTTTTTCTGTCAGCTGTTTTCCATCTTTTTGATGTAAGCCTCGCCAATGTGTTTCCATGTATGTTGCTCAACTTTCATTCAGTTCAGCCCCGCTGCTCTCTTCAAGTCCTCGCTCCACCTAGTGTGTGGCCTTCCTACGGTCTTCATTTCGGTCTTCCCATGAGCACCATTTCAATATCTTTCCGCTCCAACAATCTTGAGCTCTTGCCACGTCACCTACCCAACTCCACTTCAATGAAGGTACTCTATGGATCACATCCTGTACTCATTTTTTTCTTTTATTCAGGTGCTTCTCTTCATATCCTTCAGTATACTGCCTAATATTTTTCTCCCTATGGCTTTCTGACTTACTCTTACCTTGTTCATTATTTTTGTTATATTTTTATAGCATTTCTCATCTCTTTAGTACCTCTTCATCATCATAACTACTTGTTAGGAGAAACACCTCAAGTATCTTAAGTGATATTAGCTAGTTTATTCCAATGGCTGCGCATATAATCTAGTCCGATAGTGCTTTCATTATTTTGGTCTCGTCGGAGAGCCATTTGTGTATCAAGATTCCCATTCCTCCCCTACCAAGCCTCTTTTTACCCTTGTATTACAACATATGTCATGATTTCAGCCTGATGCAGCTGTCTCCTTTCATTTTGGCCTCGCTTAAACTCTTACTTTATTTTATTCAGCTCACTTTCCAATACTACGTTTTATCCTCTGTAGCCATGGATCTCACATTAAGCGTAGCAACGTTCAGCATAGTTTAGCAGCTTGATCAAACCCATCAGGAACTCTTTGATCCTCCGCCGTTCTGTGATACCAAACGCTGCCTTGGAGGGGCTTTCCAGCTGCTCTGCACTGTGGGCCTTAAATAAGGTTGAAATATAATATTGTAATCCAGAAATGGAATGACTATACACAATTTTTTAGGGAATTAAATTTCCTACCATAAAGGTCCTGGCAACATATTTTTATCTTGAGAAAATTTGGTCCTTGGAGGCACCCAAACTAGGAGATTTTGACTTTTTAATTGTAATCAGTCATTTTGAATATCTTCAACTCCTGAATTATTACAGATAGAAAATGCTAATAGGAACTTTTTTGTAGAAAGTTTTTTTAGCAGCATTTCAAATGAAAGCTCACGGAAATTTAAAACTCAGACAATAATTTTTAAATTTTTATTGTTAAGGGTGCAAACGGGACCATTTAAATATAAGATTTAAATATAATTCAGGCGGTGCGATCTTAATACTTATGACGGCGCGCGCTGTTTCCGGCGACAACACTTAATTTAAATGTCGTTATTTAATTATATAGAAATGAATTACGCTAAAAAATTTGATCATGTCACTTAATTTGCAAAAAAACATCCTAAAGATCCAAAAAGCGTCTTTTAAATTGTAATTTTAAATTAAGTATTTGATAAGGCATGAATATTATAATATACCATTCGTAAAAATTGAATTTATCGAGGGATTTCGTTTTTCATCTAATTTTCATTTCAATTGAAGTAGATTTTCTCTTTTTGTAAAATCCTTAAAATATTAAATTGGAACCAAATAGTATTTAATATTTATAACATTTTACATAAGATAAAATAAATTACATCAGAAAGCAGGTTGAAAATTTATCGTCACCCGGAGAAAATTCGAGAAATTTTATTACAAATGTTATTTTTACAGTTTATTGACACATTACAGCATCAATTAAAGTGTACTTGTTCATTTTTTGACGCCATTAATTAATATTACTTATAGGAAATGCTATATTGCAGTTTTAATGGTTTTTCTACACCGATAAAAATATTTGACAACTTCCATATTTCAAAATCATCATTTTTTATGGATCTGTTTTGTTGATATAATATCTTGTAGTGGCAGCTTTTATGAAAGCAAAAATAGATATTGCATTATTATATCTTCTCATAAAATTTAATCGAAGGAAATGAGAAGAAATAAAAGTAAATGAAAACTTTTTATCGACTTTGAAACGCTGCAGATTTCATTACGACAAATTAAAAGTATAAATGTGTGCTATAAGATTTCTCTAAAATTAACTTTAATTCTATATTGGTAGTTTTTTTTCGCAACTAAAACTTTATATAATCCAGAAAAATTGTTTTAGGTTTTACAGGAGAACAGTTTCGTCAAATGTATACAAAAAACCATCCATGCTGTGTCTTCCCCTTGCAAGTCAACGTGATCCTGCGGTATACCGCAGAAATCGTAAAAACGTGGAAGAAAATGTGGGACCATTGCCGTCGCGGCCACCAGTGCACACCAGGGAATATCAACAACACAACGAAAGGCGGCCTGTCCAGGCAACAATCAGCACAATCGAAGTGGCCAAAAATGAAATGCCGAACGATAACGAAAATGAATTCCACATGAGCCAATCAGAGGTCGATGCTGTTTTAGCTCGTTATGAAAACATTTTGGGCGATCACATAATGGAATCAGGTCGCAAAACCGAAACCGTTTCTAGCAAATCGACAGTTCAATCTAAACGAAATAAAGTCAAAGGTGGTGCGGCAAATTTGAAACCAAAAGTGCGGTTCATACGGTTTTTGTAGAAACTCAAGTTTACAGATTGCTTTGTTTCAGATTCCGTCTTCGATCAAACAGAAGCAAGAAAAATCGCAGTATGTTCACAGCAAACCCAGATCGAAATTTTCGATTCGGTCTCGCAACGTTAATTCCAATCTACTCAGCAATGAACATTTTGAGGTAGAAGAGATAACAACCGAAACTTTGGACCACATGTTGTCGGAAATGATTAATTCAACCGGCGAGCAGAACGATGTAGAAAATACGGCTGTGAAGACGGATCTCATTCGAAATGAATCTAGCGCCAAAGATGACTTTGTTATAGGAGATTGCATTCAAAATTTAATAGACGGTGGACCAAAGGTTAACTATTTTTTTCTAACTTGTAATTTATTGCGTAATTTATCGCATTGCGGCAGTTGCCAATCAGGGTTTGGCTTTTGAGGACCCTACTTGTCAACAAAGACCGTCGGCATCCAAGGTTGGTTTTACCCCCCCCCCCTCCTTGGGTTGGCGACGGTCACGGCTTTGAGATTATGATGAAAGGCATATACGCAGTTACCTTTCTGTAATGCTGATAATGCAGATTTAGCGTCACTACCTGATCCCGTACATAGCAGTGTCTTAACGTGACGATGAGCAAGAAAGAAAGAAATGGGAAAGGCAAAATTTTGCATAAGTGGTCAAGGTTAGGAGCCAGTTGGCCAAATTTCCGTATCGGGGGATTAGCATTCCGATGGTCGGAGATCCGCCAGCTTGCCTCTGACATTGGCCAAACTATCTTACTACCTTAGAAAGGCCCCCCCCTTAGATGGAGCCCAAGCCTGCGTACTGCATTTTCTAAAATACTGCCGAAGAGAATTATGAAGACTCGAAATGGATTATAAGTTTTTAAAATTCTTTAGAGGTTTTAGAAGTGTTAAGAGAAATATCATCTTTTATCATGGGGTGTTAACGTTGATAAAGGTTTAAGTTTTTATTGAATTTGAGAATAATATTTTTGATGCCCTTTAATGAGCCCGTCAAGCGCTGAAACCTCATGTCCAACCAGTCGGAAGGGAGTACTCCGTTGTTGGTGTTGGAGTGAGGGGATTGTCTTCTTGGTAAAGCAGGATGCCCTGCACAACCTGGGGGCTGGGGCCTGGATGGCTTCTTTTGGTGCGACTTGGGCATTTCTTTTGTTGCCTAGGGTGGTGTTCCTATCCTGCTAACACGAGAGCTTATTTGATCTGAAGGCAGAAGTGTAATCTTGAGGGAGGGCCTTGTCCCGGTTGAATTGGAGCGCTTTTATATTTTAAGTTGTAAACAACAACTTGTTCACTTCATAAGTTTACTATTCCAATTCAACGAATTATAAATTGTTATTATGTGATATCGAATATTGTTGCCCATTGTCAAGTGAAGCAAGCGTTATAAATAAATGACTTTATTGACATTGATAAAGAACAGTTCCATATTGAAAGAAAAAGGATCCAGGTTTTTATGGCTGTACCTGCACTACAAGAAGAGTCAAAACGTTGGAGAAACGGGGATGAGGGCCCTTTTGATCTACTAAAATTAATTCAACAGTATAGATTAGAAAATTCTGTGCCCAACATTGTAATTTTTCTAAAATTTTTTTAATAATTGCTATCAGTGTCGTTAGTTGCAAAAGGAGCTTCTCTAAATTCAAGTTGATAAAAATTATCTTCGTTCCACAATGAGTGATTTAAAACTACAAAATCTTGCAATATTTTCTATAGAATAAGAAATTACAAATAATATAAATTTTGACCGCCCCCCCCCCCACCTTGGTTACGTTACTATTGGTCTAGTACAATTGGGCGCGATCGATTAGACGCGGTGACAATCGGACGCGATGATTATTGTGCGCGAATACAATTGGGCGCGCGAGGGAAGATTAATCCATTATTAATAACGAGAGGTTGGACCTCTTCCGTTATTTTGGGGGAGGGGTTTATCCCGGTTTCTACGAGAGGCAGGTCCGTCCCTGGAGTAGAAGTAGGACTTGCCTAGTCCGCTATTTCAGAGGGGGATCTTTCCTATCCACTGATTGGAAATTCATTCAATTGGGGGGGGGGAGTCTCCCTTATTCAAGACTGGCTCCCGGATGGTTGCCGTTACTTTGGGGGTTGCCTCCTTCAGTGATTTGCTTTCAGCTATTTTTACAACTATTTCTAATAACTTTATGAAGATTTTACTATAACTAGTGTACTGTTTGCCCTCTGGCTCTTTTGGGTTGGTTGAGATCACGTTTCTGTTGTTGGACTTTTCCTTATCCAAAACTGGCTCCTAAGTGGTGACCGATATATTTGAGGGAAACCTGAACTGAAACTTGGCTTTAAATCCCATTACTTGCCATAACTTTGCATCATAATCTTTGCATACCATCAGGATCCTTCGTTAAAGCCTTTGGTAAACTCATTGTTGAATTCCCCCTCGGGGGTAAGGTAGTAGAGTGGATTCACTGTAGATAGGAAAGATCCCCCTCCCCCTAAAATAGCGGAGGAGGCAAGTCCTCCTTCTATTCCAAGGAAAGACCTGCCCCTCGTAGAAACCGGAATAAAGCCCTTCCCCAAAATAACGGAAGAAGTCCAACCTCTCGTTATTAATAATGGATAAATCTCCCCTAGCGCCCAATTGTATGCGCGCCCAATTGTATTCGCGTCCAATAGTCGTCGCGTCCAATTGTCACCGCGCCGAATTGTCATCGCGCCCGATTGTCACCGGTCCAATCGATCGCTCCCAATTGTCGGTTACCGACACCACTGTATGTAGCTTAGTGTGTTTACTTCAAAACTATTAATGATGTCACATCTTTTTTCTCCGTGCAATCGTTTTCTTGACGACGGCGCGACGTCCGTGCTTTCTATGTGCATCCGTACAAAAATAAATAAAAATAGAAGATTTCCAAGGTTTTTGAGCTACCACGATTATTTCTCTACGGATGTAGACAGCAATGTCACGGTTATCAAGGAAACGATTATACAAGAAAAAAAAGATCTCTTGACTTTTTTTTTATAACACAAAACAGTTTTGAAGTAATCGCAATATACAATTAAAAGACGATACATCCGTTATTGCATCTGTAGTTTGGGAGTAATAAATTGCAAAATCTTATGCCTCCCTAGTAACACAAACCAAAAATAGACGCAAAAAAACCTAATATTCAACCATAAATAGACGATTTATACCAGATATAAACGATAAATAAACTATAGTGTATTACTTGGGCTTAATATATGAAAATTAATTTTTGTTAAATAGCAATCTCGAATTCATTCGAATAATAATTCTAGGGCGATTCAAATCAGTATCCAAAAAGCTTCAACTACGATGACATCTCAAACAACATCTCCAGATCTCAAGAAGTTTATTCCAAATCAGCAACGCCGAGACACGATGACGTCGAATTGCAATGCACCAGCCATATTTTCGAAGACATTAAATCCGGTCCTGCGGCGCATTGCTCGCGAGTAAGCGTAGAGAGCGCAATGGAACTTCACCGATCGAAAAGCTACATCGTAAATCTAATAGATCGTGCTCTTAGCAAGGAGCTTGGAACGGTTGTGGATGATAAAGCCTCTCGTAACTTAAAAGAGGTTTCTCTCGTGTAATTTTCATATAACCCGATCATTTGTCACTTTTATTACAGGGAGATGAGAGAAACGCCCGTCAGACTATAGAATTCTTAAACAAACACGTAGATAAAATTGATAAAGGATTATGTTTGGAAATCACACAAGCATTAACCGATTCCGCAGCATCGAATTCAACCACGGCACGCCAATGTGAAGCAAAGCACAGTATCGCATGTTCGTGCAACGTTCAAGGTGCTTTTAACTCTCTTCGATTTAATGATAATTGCACTTTTATTAATTTAGTGTTGTTATTTCAGCAGAACCTCAATACGTTAAACAACTGAAACAGTTACGTTGGGGTCACTTGAGACACATCCAACGCGAAGTACGAAGGCTGGAAGATTTGGAACGATTTTTAGATTCCTGCAGTGGCGAACCTTTTATGTAAAAATAAATCAAATAACTTAAGAATCTTTTATATAAAAATTAATAACAAAAATTATAATATTTACAAAATATTTATAACGCACAATAATAAATAAAGTTAATAAATAACAGGATTAGCTTTTTCTTTTTTTGTCTTCATGCAACGGAATATATCTAGGACTATCGTGAAGGTCTTCATACACTGGTAGATTAACGAAGATTTCTTTTGTTAAGTTTTCTTTAGAAGATGGCGTCGAAACATATTTACCGTTTTTGAAACTTTTTCCCATGGCTTGATTTGCTTCAGTTGTGATGATACTATTGAATTCTTCTTCTAGTGGGGTCGCATCAGGAAAGACTAAAGCAATATTTTCACCGCGTTTGTTAATCTTCTGGATGTGGGTGTACGGTGTTGTTTTTGTTGTTGTTTTTGTGCTTGGTTGCGGGCTCGTCTTCTGTATTTGTGGTAAGGTAATTGGAATAATACTTTTACCTTCAGGTTTTGGTGGTACATAGTTAACTTTCAGTTCTTCTACATTCTTCGGCGCCTCCGTATTTTCCTCAAAGTGTAAAGGCACATATTTTGGTTTCTCTTCAGGTCCTATGAAGTCTCTAATAATTTTCGGGGCGTGAGCACTCACAAACGGTAAAATGGTTTCTCTTGCGTACCTTTCAGCTTGTTCAAACATCCTCGCTATTCGTTGTGGTAAAAACTGCACCGTCATGGTTATAAAATTGAAAGCATCATTTTCATTTTCCTGTTTTGGCGGTTGTGGTGGCTGCGGCGGCGGTGGTGGTGGTGGAGGTGGTGGTGGTTTAATTTGCTCCAAATTTTTTATTACTTCAGAATCATCTTTACGTTTCCATTTATCACCATCTTGATGCTTTTTCTTAAGCTCAGATGATGGAATCCAATCGTCTTCGTTGGAATCGTAAAAATTATAAGTGATTTCTTTTTTATTATACGATTCCGTTGTTGGGATATAACCAAACCGACTGGTTGTTGGACCCAAAATTGGTTCCGAAATTTCGTGTTTCTCTTTGCTTAGATTATGGGAGCGTCCAATTTTACTCGACTGGGGTTTCAAAATTGGTTCCACTATTTCTCGTTCTATTTCGATTTTATCACTCGAACTGGTATCATAATCGGATTTAATTATGGGTCTCGTGTTAAGGGCCCGGCTTGATTCCTTTTCGTCATCCACTCTGTTATCTTTCTCATTTGAAAATGGCTGCCAGGGAATATTGAAGATATCGAACGCTTCTTGAAACGATTTTTGACTATTGTTTTCTTTGTTATAGTTTTTTATGGCTTCGTTTCCAATTTTGATAACTGGTGTTGGCACAAATTTATTTATACCTGTGGAAACTTTCACGTTTGTAGTATCGCTTGCGTTTTGATCAAAAACCTTGTTTTCGACTTCTTTTACTGCTTCATCTTCTGGTATATTGCAATGGCCTGGATACAAGGGCAAAGTTGTTGGAATACCAGACTGCAAAATTAGCGATTTTTTGCATATGGAAGAACTTTTCCCGAAACTGTCGCTTAGTGTTATTCTATCAATCTTCCAATGTTGTAATCCTGACGAAAGCCAACCGCTATAAGCGGTATATAAAATTTGTATTTTGGTCAAATCTGCCAATATTGGATGAGGCACCAAGATTCTGGATATAGAATGTCCTAACTTCATTTCTTCGTCATCTTTTCTGCAAAAATTAACAACAAACTTATTTGGAATTTCTTGAGCTCACCAACTTACCGAGTCATAACGAAAGTTTCATTCAAATCAGAATCACCAACCAAGGTGATTTGGATTTTTCCATAACTGGTTATTGGAATATCACTGGTAGAACTTTCGACTTTTACATGATACTGGTGAGCACAAAATGGTTCTTCGTCCCTGGTTATGAGGTAAAGTTGTCCTCTACCTTTAGACTGATCGGCGTAGTATCCCATATTTCCACAGTTTCTAAAAATTTACATTAGTTTCGGAATTTATTGATCTTCAAATGTTACCTTTCTTCAGTGCACGGAAAGCATCGTCCTTCGAGGAAATCTTCATAAGAGTTACATGGAAATGCTGGGAAATGACACCGAGGTGAAACGGAGTCGGTAAAAAATTTGTAAGCCCTTCTGTGGTTACAAAGAGAACGACCTTCTATTGCGGATGCTAAAATTTAGTAAATAAATAAATCGTTTAAAAAGTTTTTGGTTTAAAACTAACACCAAATTATGTCGCTGACCGCTCCTACAAATATGTTACTGCAACCCTTTTGCATTCTTCCTCCGTTGGGGTAATAATCGACGTGTCCTAATGGTTGCCAAGAGCCTAATCCACCCAAAATTAAATTTTCACCATTACTATGAATCACATCAACAAACTCAGCGTCTGTTTGGTCCAATCTTGCTCTCGGATCTTGTGATTCGAATAGTGGACCAGCTGGGTCTAATCCTAAAATTGGTAAAATTAATAAAACTTGTTTTTGAGACCACAGCGGTAAAATTTATATTAATTACACTAAACCTGTAATTCGGCTCAAATTTTTTAATTCGGATCCCGCGAATCCAGCAACATGGGCTCCTAAACTGAATCCAATGAGATGCATCGTCCGTGGAGATAACCCTGCATAATCTATAAGGCCATTTAGCAATATTGCGAGTTGTTTTCCAACCAACCGCGTATTAGTGGCTGCTTTCACGTAATTAGGTAATTCTGCTCCATTTGCCCAATCCACACAAATTATATTCATTTCTTCCTGTAATACAAAACCGTCATGGAAGAACAACGTTAATATGGAAACCTTACGACTGCCATTAAAGCACTCCTCAGTTCATAAACCCAAACGTGAGTACAATCGCTCCCGAATCCATGAATCAAGACTTTGGTGGGAAGACTTTTATTGAAACCTTGTTTCGCCCATGTAAACGCATCCGTAAGATTGTGAGACGGTACTTCTGCATGGGAATAACCACTTCTTCGACTTTTATGGCCAGGATATAGCAAAAATTTGGTGGAAATTTCTTCCGGTGGACCGGGAAGCATGTCCAAATATCCGAAAGGTCCAGAAGCTTCGAAACATCCTAAATCCTTGTAGCACACACTTGGATCTTCGCGTTTCGCTCTAAAATGTTTGGTGTAATTTTTGTTTTAAGGTTACAAAAAAAAAATTTACCTTCTGCTAATATTTTTCTCTAATTTTCGTGATTCCCAATCTTTCATTGAATTTACTATATCGTTGTATATTTGAACATCATTTACTTCATCCAATTGCTCCAGGGCTGGACTCACCCATGGCACTGCTTTAACTGTAAGAAAAAACTAAAGTTAGCCAACTAAAATAATTAGTCAAAGAATGATAAGATTAAGGGCCAATTTATCAATCACTAGTTAAAGTTCCAATTAGACTTATCTGACAGGTAAGCGAGGTTTGGCGTCTTCTCATTGGACTAAAAGATGTCACTTGATCGATTTACATTTGTGATAGGTAAATTTAACTGGAGATTGATAAACTGGCCCTAAGAGGTCCGGGTCAAACGACCCTCGCATCCCTTCAACATATTGACTAATCAATAAGCTTACTTTTTGAAAGCAAAATTGACGTTCTCTGATTGGTTAAAATGATTTCAATTTTTAATATATCTTTCGTGATCCACGAAGTTATTATATTTCAGCTGATGAGAAGCACCTAATTTAAAACCTGCATTTTCTAGAAAATTCTAATTTATTTAGTTGCAATTTAAAGAGAGAAAATTTTATTCATAAGAAAATTAGAATTTTCATTTGTGTGTAATATGTACATTTAATGTAGGTCGGCTTGCAACAGCAGCGTACCAAAGCTTCTGTAATTGCATTGGAATGGAATGAATGGTTTTACTGCACTCACGCTTTACTGCCTTCAAGACGCGATTAATTTATAAACATTGCAAAAGTTTTGCTATAGCTGCTCTCTGTGCGAGGTTTAACAGTTGCATCAATAGAGAAAATTACTGAAATATTTTTGACAATTAAGATTTACGCTTGCATTGTATTGTACACGTGGTTACCCATCCACACAGTAAACACGCCCTTTTGCATAACATTATCAATTACATCTTTCAATTTGCTCTTAATTGCACAATAAGAAACTAATTACATCTTCCAAACAAATCCAACCTGTAATTATAAACCACAAACAGAATTAAAGAAGTTATTAGTGCTAAACAGTTTATTATTTTTTTAACAAAGCAGTACTATTTCGTTATTTTTTCTTCTTGTAGAAATTATTGCATTCATTCCATATGAATATAAATATATGTCATTAGAAATTTAGGAAGGGCGTTAACTTACGAAATTCCATGAAGTTTAAATTAATTTCGTGGCTAACTTTCCACTTGATAACTCATAACAAAATACCGCTAAGGTAGCAGGTGGGTTTTCTTCGAATATCCGTTGAAGGAATCAAATTAACAATTATTGTACAATTCTCTCTCCAGTCGTTTTGCTTCTTAACAGAAGCATCGTGATCCATCTCTTCTGTGCATGTGACATGCGTTCAATGTGATCTCGCATACATAGAGGACCTACTTGTTTAACGTGGGCTCCGAACCACTTCATTTTAAGATGGATTCTCCTGGAAAATTACCTCGGTGGTTTGCCATTGCCTTCCGAGGAGAGACGGTCAGAATAAAGTTCTTACCCTGCCCGGATTTGATCCGAGCGTTTAACTACCAAAGCTATATGACAGACTCTTTTTGTTCAATTGTACAATTAATACAATTCAAATTAGGAATATTCTGTAGAGGTTATGAGAATGGATTTTTTGGAAAAATTATTAGAGGGGTGTATGAAGGCCTCATGTAAGTTAACGAATACACGATGACTCCCGAGGACCTAATCGAAGCAATGCTTGTCGACGAGACACAGTGGCAGCGGATAACTACCCTCGTCACCACCATATTAAGATGTAAGGAGGCAGCCGGGAGAGCCGAGCAACATGCAGCCGCCGCCGCTACTCTAACGGAGGACACACAAACGGAGGACGACACACAAATGGAGGACTAACGATTCGACGCGAAACCCGGACAGGTAGAAGAGAGGCATGCGGAAGAGCACACGCGAGTTCCATCGCATTGCCCCCTACCCCGCCGACAAACTAGGACGACACTATCAAAGGAGAAGAACGTGGTCCGATTCTAGGACACATCATCCCGGAAGCAATGCCTGACGGCGGACACCCGGGAGGACAGGTAAGGAAGAAGGTAAGTATAAAAAAAAAAAAAAAAAAAAAAAAAAAAAGTTAACGAAAGCGTCAATTAATGAAGTTCGTTCTGGAAACCTTTCAAACCATTGTAACTTAGCGTAAATTTTATAAATATTAGTTACTCCGGTTAATTAACTAATATATTTATGTTTAAATATTGAACAATACATTGGATCGATTACCGAGAAACTATATTATGTAATATTATTATGTATTATTCTTAGACGAAATGTAGTTTATGAATAACTTCATAATGCTAAACTCTTCTACTAGGTTGAATTTGTAAAAATTGTTCTGCATTATGTAGGTTACATGCAAGTAGCTAACTGCGGATTGACAGCTGAAAATTTTAACTATGTGTTATTTCATGTAAAAACACTCACAACACGACGTGACGCCGACGGAGCTTTCATGCTGCTTAAAAGTTTTACCTATGACTGCCACACAATGGAAATATCAGATGAAGAAGGTCTAGCGAGCTGCTCTAACAATATACGTTAAAATGAATACTAATAATTAATTCTGTACTGAGTTTGTCTCTATTCAACTATTTGTGCAATGCTGAGGTTCAATTACGTTTATCCAATTATTCTTTTGAGTGCTAAGACGCTAGCTGATAACTTGCAAATTTTGCGTTCCATTTATAACCACAGTACTGTGTCTGAAAGCTAATGAAGAGATTACCTTTTCTGAATTAACCAATTAAAACCATCGTTCTTATCTCGAAGTGTTGTGCAATGGAATTGTCATACAAATGAATTATCAGCAGGGACTGAATCGAAAGTCAAGCTCAAAGCTCCCTTTACCTCATAATCTAAGAAATTAACTTGAGATACTAAATGTTGGTGTAGTTTGATAACGAGTTTTGAAGGCCTTTATTTTAAAAATATTTTATAACATTTATCCATACACGATAAATCCATCGTAACCCCCCCCCCCGCGCAAGATCGAGGAAACCAACTAGCTTTATGCACGAACGACACCGTGAAATCTATTCCAGGCATGTCCTTATCATCAACCGTCTCCAAAGGTTTGATTTCGTTAGTTTAGAAATTATAATTTAGTCTTGAAGATTTTTAATATATTATAAATCTGTGAGAACATATTACTAATTTAGTTCATGCACTTTTGATAATGAAAGTGACACTTTAGTCATCGTTTTCTGAGCGTAACGTTGCTATTCAAAAACTTCAAGTTTAAAGTTGGCCTTAGTCTCAAACGCAGTTGTGGAGAAATGCAGGGAGAAAATTATTCTAGAGTGAATAACTTTTGAGAAAGGAGTGGTCTAATTTCAATTTCCTATGTTGTGCGGCCTAAAGGCCATACTGGGGGATGAATAAATACAGACACACATTTAGACTTCAAAACTAAATTATAGTTTCGAACATAAGCTAATCCTTTCTTCGTTTGCCAATTTTGTCGTAAAATTTGAAGAAACGGTAAATTTTTGTAGAATTAAATTGTAAAAACATCCGACAGACTGAACTTATATTTGTTCCAAAATTGTTTGTCAAACATTCAATTTTATTTTAATTAAAATAATAGTCAACAAACAACTATTTTATAACTTTCTTTTTATGTGAAACCGCCACATTTTGATTTAAGATACAAAGTTCATAATTTAAATCCAAGTTTACTCATGAAATTAGAAAACTTAATACAAACTTTTAATTGAAATACGAAACAATAAAAAAATTAATTCCTAAAGACCACACTGAACGGGATGGGCCAATACATCATGTGCTAAAAGAATTTTATCGTTTGTCAATTTTGTCGCAACATTGAAGGAAATGTAGTGACTCAGACACGTCGGACGTGACACATATTTAAATTAGAGATACGTCGGACGGTTCATATAGTTAAATTATTGGAGATACGTACGACAGCTTGAACTTACTTTTGTTCCAAAAAAAATGTTGCCAAACATTTAATTTTATTTTAATTAAAATAATAGTAAACAAAAACTTTTTATAACTGTTTTTTATTTGGACTTAGACTGTGAAACGGACATACAGTATTTTGATTCGAAATACAAACTTCGTGATTTAAATCCATGTTTACTCTTAAAATTAGAAAACTTGATAAAAAATTTTAATTGGAATAGGTACCTAAATACGAAACAGTACGAAATTAATTAAAAGGTAATGTCGCATTTGAAGTTTCAGGTTCAAATTTTAAATAATTTTTAAAATTTTGTTTTAATTGCCAAATCTGCACTGATATCGTACGTTGTAATAAATCATGGGCTCCAGGGATCAAACGTTATAAACACAAATTTACGCTTCGAAACTAAATTATAGTTTCTAACGTAACCTAATCTTTTACGTATTTAAATTACAGACACGTCGGACGGGTCACGTAGGTAAATTGGAGATACGTCCCACGTATTGAACTTATTTTTGTTTCAAAAAATGTTTTCAAACATTCAATTTCTTTTAATTAAATAATAGTAAACAAAAACTTTTTATAATTTTTTTTTATTTGAACTTTTTCAAAACATTGAGATTTTGATTCGAAATACAAAGTTCGTAATTAGAATAAAATTACAAAACTTAATAGAAATTTTAATTGAAATACTTAAATACAAAACAGTAAGAAATTAATTGCAAAGAAATGTAGATTTCGCTGCCGCCCTCCGTAGCGATTTTTTTAATGAAATTAGTATCAAACGTTTGAGTGGCGTTCGAACTCCAATGAGCTTCCATTAAAATCGTTTTACCACACGCGTCGCGAATTAAAAAATTCGCGATATGGTGAAACGTCACTCAATTTCACAATCTTCAAAATGTTCTAACTTTTTTTACCTTTGGGGTAAAAACGATAGAAATTGAAGCTCAATAGAGCTCATACGATTATCGATGGATTGACACCAATTTTATTAAAATAAATTGTTGAATTAAAAAATTAAAAAGTTTATTCGCGACAAAAAAAACCACGAATAACTCACACCAGTACTACGGATTAGCAAACTATTTTTATTCACTAAAAAATAAAATCTATTTTAATAATTGCAATAAACAACATTAAAATTCTGCGCGCTACTTGCTAAAAATTAAAATAAAATTTACAGTCTTTGAAACGCTCTAACTTTTTTACCATTGAGGTACGAACGATGAAAATTGAAGCTCGTTGGAGCTGAAATGATTCCCGATCGATTGGCATTTATTTTATTAAAAAAATCACATCTTAATGAAAGCATTTCTACATCACCCCCTTCCAAAATTGTCCTAAAGAATTGCAATTGTAAGTATTAAAAATACCTATAGGATACAAATGATGGAAATTGAAGCGCATTGGAGCTCAAACGATTCTTTATCGATTGAAATCAATTTTATAAAAAATTTCGCGATGGGTGGCTATCGTTTTTACAGCCCCGCCCCCCGAAAGTTTTCTCGATTGGTATGGAAGCTCGTTGGAGCTCAAATTAAGTTCAAAAATTCGCGATTGGGGGGGGGGTAGAGCCGAAATGTACCTAGAAGATGTCGGATTTGAAGCTTTAAGTTAAAATTTAAAACATTTTGTCAAGTTTTGCTTTAATTGCAATATCCGCAGTGATTTCGTAGGATGTGCGGCCTAAAGGCCCTGAGAGGGAAAAATCAATAGATCATGGTCTCAAGGAATCAAGCGTTACAGGCACAAGTTTAGGTTTCTAATAGTGTAACCTAATCTTTTTTTCTTTAAAACAGTGAGTGACTTCAGACACATCGGACATGTCAAGTATTAAATTAGAGACACGTCGGACGGGTCAGATATGTCGGACAGATCGAACTTATTTATGTTCCAAAAATGTTGTCAGGCATTCAATTTTATTTAATTAAAATGTGTAGCGAACAAAAACCTTTGTATTGTTGTGTTTCGCGTCATTCCCATTAGGAAATTGAGATGCAAACCAGTATAAAAGAAAACGCAGTCTGGAGAGGTGCAAGTTGTTTTTTTATTGTTGTTAGATTTAAGTTTGTTCATGTTGTTATATTTAAGTTAGTTACGATAACCAGGACGAGCAGCGCACCAAGAAACAAAGAAAATTACATAAGCGGACATACCCGCAGGAACAGCCGGAAATAATAGAGGTCTCCATAAACAAGGAAACAAAATAAAAATAAAATGAGTGTGGTTTCCAGGCCAAACAACGGGGAAGCAGGGATTCACTTTAGATGTGACATCCGAGATAGACGTGCCGGACCGAGCTCCGAAGATAATAGTTAAACCATTACGACTGAGTCGAGACGTGACTCTAGTAAATAGTACGAGAGGCTTCAAGGAAGCAAGAAAACCAGAGATCAGCATTTGGACTGGGTTAATCCATTTGGTCCAGGTGTTCAACGGTGCAGATAGTGAAGTGCTACGTTAAATATCCAAGGGGTACCAAGGTTAGAGAGTTGTTCGATAATTTTAAGTTCTGTTTTGATTCGTTGTTGTTGATTGTTTATTTGTTATTTGTTCCTTAATAATTCTTGTTTAGTTAATAAATTTGATGTTAGCTGAACCAGTGGTAGTTTTCTTTTATGCTATTGCTAAGCCTGAGATAAGCCCGATTAAAAAATAACCTGAGATAGAGCTTGCTGGAACGGTAAGTGATTGAGATTTGTTGTTCAACGTCCTACAGAGCTGAAAGAGGTCGTCGACGCAACAAAATTTGGCACCCAACTTAAGGGGCAAGAACTCACACACTTTAAGGCCACAAAAGGTGGCAGCCCAAAAGCCCATGATTATTCCACAGTAGACACACAAATCGACATGTCGCTTGAAAATTCACCAAGCTTATCTTCTTTGTTCGAGAGCTCAAAACATGACCTCTTGCTCGATCGAACGTTGACACCAGACTCTCCTTTTGCGCAGTTTGAACAATCCCCACCTCGGCGCGGATAGAATGCGCTTTTAAAAGAATAAATGATATATAGGGTTGAACGTAAGTGATGGATTGCAAAAATCCGTCACACCCTGAGTAATGGGGAAGACCGAACATCTAATATAATATCCCTTACATGAAAAAATCTTCAAATTGTAACTTCTTAAAACAATAATACTAGCCCTAATTGTGAAGACGTAGGCCAACTTAAATATTATACAGTAATATGGAATGTAATTTTACTGCATACTGGAAAGTTTAATATTAGCAACTACCACTGAACCTAATGCCAAATTTTTGTTTCAATTTTTTTAAAAACCATACACATTGTTTTTAGTTGTATTTTTATCAAACACTTAAGGAACGGGGTGGGCTGGCAACGTGGTGGATCTAACAATTTCCACGTAAGCCGGTCCTGTTTGTCGGATTTTTGACTTTTGCAACGAAGCACATTTAAATTTAAACTCAATTTTTCTAAGACCTCAGCTGCACTGACTTTAATCTAGATAAATCAGGACTATAACCTCTTATTTATCTTTATGCTAGTTTTCGTTCGAAACTTTTAAAATAAATTTGTTTAATACATTGTGGGGTATATCTTTTAGGTATGTTTCGCATTAAAATAATTTTTAAACTTACAAAAAAATATGCCACCGGCGTTGTAATAATTAGTTAATAGTAGGTTTTAAAACATTACAATTATGGTACGGTGTTTATTTTGCAAAAATAAAATACGCCGAGTGAATTTTAAATTTTTGAAAGATAGCAGTAAACCTGGCAAAATAAACTCAATTAACTCGAAAAGTATATTTAAAAGTTACATAATATTATACATAATGTTACGATTTTATTTTAAAATAATTTTTTCTGTAGTGGTAATCTTCTAACCTGGGTTTCACGAATTATAACAAATCGCCTACGGCGCTCTGTCAAAACAAACTGAAACGCTTTAAAATTTTACTTTGCATGAATTTATGAAGATTTAATTTATTCTGAAGAATAATTCTTTGTTAATATGTAAAAAACATGAATAATAGTATAATTATTTCAAAAACAAATTATGAAATATTTTACTTGTTTGGTATCATGACGAATAAGAATTCTTGAAAAACGTTAAGAATTTCTTCATTTATTATAATTTCTATGTTCAAAATTTACACAAAATTTTGTGTCACGGTTATCGAGATGCTTTATCAAAATTTTAATCCATTTTTTCGATCGTCCTTCTAAAATTAACATTTTAATGATGTATTAGATTAGCTTATTAATTAAACATGCGAGCCGTATTTTTTGTACACGAAACCCTATAATAGCAATTTTTTTATATTAAACATCCGTTATACCTTCTAAACTAGAAAATTACCTGTGTTTCGCGCTTTTTTTTAAATGAATCGTATAATTTGATAATCCAAAACGGCACAAAAAATGGATTAATAATATCTGATTTAATTAAATCATAAAAAGATTTCTGTTATAAATTAATTGTGACTATTAAGTAATTTAATAAATTGCATAATTAAGCTGTATGATAATAAATTGCATATCTCAATTTTTGACGAGCAACTAATTGTAGACAATTTTTAAGTTTCTTTAATGGCTTACTTTAAATTTTTTTTATATAATACGATAAAATAAAATTAAAAAGGAACTATTTACTTAATGAGTAAATAACCACTGAGTGTTTAAAATAGTCTACCCTAATTTCATCAAATATTGCCTTAAGCAAACGCAATTATTCACGTTCGATTTTCAACGTCTTCGTTACATTCTCCTTGACTTAATTAACGAGTGGTTAATTTTTTGTTCGGTATATAAATTAAATTATTCTGGTAGACACATCACGACTGATTGATGTATCAGGTAAATTGCATGACGGTGTCATTAATTCATTAACGTGGCGCACGAATTGGGTTTCGAAGAAATAAATGTAAGCACCTAATTAATCTGTAACAGTATACAGAAATTAATGAATTATGGGATAAAATTGTAGCACCAGTAAATTGTGTAAAAGTAAAATCTTTGAAATACACCAGAAATAATTTTCTTGTGTTTTATATAAGTCGCTCTTGACCCATAACAATTTTAAGGTAGCGTATTTTCATTTTCATGTAATTCCCCCGTTTATATCGTAAGCGCCTCTTTGAACCTATTGTACATTCTCTTGTTTTATGATAAATATCTTGCAGTATAGTAAATTTATTAAACCTTTTGTTGTATTATTACTTGCAATACATGTAAATTAAATTCCTTAAATTTTCGGTGATTGTAAATCTCGATTCTATTTTTCCTGCTCATTAAGCACAGCGTTACAAATTTCATGGTACTTTATTGTAATATCAACAGTTTTTTTCTTTTCAACCACAAAATGATGTCTGAAATTATTCTATTATGCTGTTGTGTGGTTAACCGCATTTTTATTCGATAGACAGTTTCACAATATTCAAATGCAGGTGTTATGGTTTTATTGTTAAGTGGGAGCTTTAAGGTTTACGTTTTGAACCTCTTCGTAAAAACCTGTTCACTTAGAAAATTTCCAACGCGCTTCTATGTAGGTATTTGCACCGGTTTTCCTCAAACGTGCGCATTACGAACAAACAAATTAGATACGTGCATGTTTGAAATTTAAAATTGACATGAAGATCAATATTAAATCCAAATTAAAATATTAACAAGTTAATTAAACAATAGAAAGTCTAATTATGCTCATTACTCTTCAAACGCAATTGAATCACCCAGTGATGGCAATAATCTGTTGCTGAAAGCTCATGAGAATAATTTGATTTTTAATTTTAACTGGGAAATTAGCCTGGTTGTATGCACATTATACTTCCTGAGTAAAGAAAATTAAACAGTAGAAAATTACGAAAGATTTTCTTATAATTTTGTAATAACTTGATTTTTTACTTAAATTTTTCACTAATTTGAAATAAAATTGTCTCTCATAGTGAAGACGTCAAATTTTAAAAAGCTGCTGTGGTGGGTAATTTAAATTTTCATAAGTATTATAATTTTCTGGTTATATTAAATATCTTAAAATCCACATTTAAATAATTCGTGCATTTTATCATTTTACTATAGTTATTATCAGGATATTGTCTATAATAGCCGGATTTTTTTGCTCGGCCTGCGTCTTCATTCAGGATAGGCCCACTCTTATATACAGTTAGGTAAAACTGTTAACTTTGTTTACAATATTTTGGCCTGAAAACTATTCAGTTTAAGAAAAAGTATATTTTAATTTATTGTTAATATAAATTTTGATATAGAATTTTATGTTAGTTGAAAAGTTCGCGAGTTGAGAAAAACTCTTTTGAGCCCCAGGAGTGGAATTAAAGTGAGAGAAGGTGAAATTATAAAATTTATCTAGTAATAATATTATGTAATTATTTAAATTAAACCTACGCAGATAAAACTGGGAAGAGTATCTACAAACAATAAAATCTTTTGAGAATTCTCTTACACCTACGCCCATGCAAAAGTTCAGCTACGTAATAACTCCAGGTAATTTTAATCAAAAATTTGAGGGTAGCTTTATAATATTTCAAATGAAGAACTTAAGCACATTTGGGAAAATTGGGGGACTGTTTTTGTGAGGATTGGCCTGGAAAAGTTGTACGCCGCGGAAAAGTTATACGTAGACGGAGACATATTGTCGACACGGTAACCGTTAGTACGGCTCTGTCGCATAGTGAGTCTTGATTGCGTTTTTTAGCAGTGAAAACATCGAAATTTTTTTGATTTACGTGTTGAGGAGTGAAAGGATAAGGTGTGTAAAGGCGATCCAGAGTAAATTCTTGATTTTGAATCGGAAAACAGGTAAAACTTTGATTTACTTCGTTTCAAATTAGAAAGATTAAAAAGATAAGAAAAAGTAGTTTGGGTTGCATATATTTGAGACTTCGTAAAGTGAATAATTGAGTCATTTTACAACAACTTGGAAAAGAAAAGAATAGGTTTATCATCTCCGAGGGGTTGACCTGTATGGTAGACTTATACCGCGACAATTTATACAGTTCCAACCGGCTTGCGTGAGCGAGGAATGAGCGGTATTGAAAAGGAAAACGCATCAGAAAACGATAGCGACGATTCCACATCAGAGCGTACTGGAAAAAAGCGTGTGGCCAGTGCAGAAATATACAGACGAAACAAAAGAAGCGTTAGAACAGCGGCTTGAATAAGCGATAGAAAAGTTGTAGAAGAAATGGAGGAGATGAAAGATATGATGCGTGAGATGATGCAGGAAATAAAAGAAGTGAGAAAAAGCCAAACATCATACGAAGAAGAGATAAAAATGTTAAAAAGCGAAAACATCGAATTAAAAGAAAGACTGTCAAAACTAGAGAGCAGACTACATCGCTTGGAGAACAAAGAAAGAAGAAATAACATCGTAGTAAAAGGTGTTAAATTTAACGAAGCCAATCTAAAGCAGGAAGTGGAGAATTTCTTAAGGAAAGACTTGAATGTAAACACAAAAATAATAGAAGTCGAAATTATAAAACCAAAAACAGTAGATCCCTTTGTAATAGCTAAAATAGAATCTTGGCAAGAAAAGATGGAAATAATGAAAGGAAAACACAGACTAAGAGGTACCCAGAGATACATAGATGATGATCTATCAAAAGAAGAGAGGAAGGTCGAATCTGAGCTAAGAAGCGTTGCAAAGAGAGAAAGAGAAAAGGGAAATGAAGCAAAGGTGGGATATAGGAAGGTATTCATAAATAAAGAACGCTGGAACTGGAACGAAGACAAGGGGAAAATAGAAAAACATGTTGAACGCCCGCCTGCAAAAAACTAGCAGCGAGTGAAGCCGGACGGAAACAAAATATGACAAAAACGGCGAGACCTGGAAGAAATGATCTGGATTTTGAAATGGACAAAAAAGAGGCAAGGAAGAAACAACTCAATGAAATAATATTTTTTGCAACTTGGAATGTAAGGGGAATTTTTGAGGGGGGAATGATGAAACAGCTAATAAAGGTATTGAAAAACTATAGAATTGACTTATTGGCAGTACAGGAAACAAAACATAAAGATAACGGAATTTTTGACATAGAAGGATATACATTCTTTATGAGCAGCGGAAATGATAGAAGATTGGGAACAGGATTCGTTGTAAGTAATAGACTGAAACCTGCAGTCAATAATTTTGTAACAATCTCAGATAGAATGTGCCTAATACGATTAAGAGGCAAATACCAAAAAATAATTATCATCAATATACATGCACCAACGGACGAAAAACCAATTGAAATC
The DNA here is from genome assembly GCA_932274525.1 of Podabrus alpinus. Lineage (NCBI taxonomy): Eukaryota > Metazoa > Arthropoda > Insecta > Coleoptera > Cantharidae > Podabrus > Podabrus alpinus. The sequence continues at coordinate 43,547,947 of OW026456.1, read as the reverse complement.
AAAGAGAATATTACGAATCATTAGACAAAGAATATCGAAAAACTCCCAAATATGATGTGAAGCTGGTACTTGGTGATTGTAACGCCAAAATAGGAAGGGAAGTGGCATACCGACCAACTATAGAGGGGTATAGTATGCATTCAGACACAAATGAAAATGGAGAATTTGTAATAGATTTCGCAATTGAACACAACATGAATGTAATGAGCACCCAATACCAACACAAAACAATACATAAAGGAACGTGGACAACACCAGATGGGAAGAATGTAAACCAAATAGACCATGTTTCAGTAGAGATGAGAAGTGAAACATGCATTAACGACGTGAGAACGTATAGAGGGCCAGATATAGACTCCGATCATTTTTTGTTGGGAACAAAATTTAAGTCAGTAATTCCAATAAAAATCGAAAGTGAAAAACGCAAGACAAGGATGCCAATTCGAATCAAATTTAACGAGCAGGAAGTTCAAGAAGAGTATGTAAACGCAGTAGAGGAAGAAGCAGGAAAAGAGCAAGAACCTGGAAATATACAAGAAAGAGCAGAGCGCTTGGTTAAAATTATGAAAAGAGCAGCATCCAAACAAAAAATGGAAAGAAAACATAAACATAAGGGATGGTATAACTTGGAATGCCAAGAAGAAATTAGAAATTAGCAAAAGAGAGAAAGCAAGAAAAAGAAGGCTAGAGGCAAAAACATTGGAAAACAAACACAAATATGAAGCACAAAGAAAATTATGCAAGAAACTGATCAGAGATAAGAAAAGAAAATTTACAATAGAAAATTTGGATACTCTGGAAGAGAATTTCAGAATCAGAGAGGTCAGAAATTTTTACCAAGGCGCAAAAAAAGTAAGAAAAGGATATACGCCAAGAACATCGCTCTGCAAGGATAAACAAAGGAATTTAGTAGGAGGCCAAACAGAAGTTATGGAGAGATGGGTCGAGTAATTTGAAGAACTACTAAATAAACAAACAAAAATAACGAAGAAACAATAGATCTACTGAACGACAGCACAAATGAGCCAAATGTAGAAAAGCCTAAATTAGAAGACATACAGAAAATTATTCGGAGCTTGAAAAATAATAGAAGTGCGGGCGAAGACCAAATACAAGCCGAAATGATTAAGTATGGCAGAGATGTAGTTGAATCAATGGTGCAAGAACTAATTGGGAAAATATGGGATAGCGACGAAATGCCAAAATCATGGAGAGAGGCAATAGTTTGTCCCTTACATAAAAAGGGTGATAAAACGAAATGTGAAAATTATAGGGGCATTGCATTGTTGAACGTTGCGTATAAAATCTTAGCAACGTGTATCAAAAATCAATTGAGTCAATATATTGAAAAAATAGTAGGAGACTACCAAAGTGGTTTTCGGAAGAACAGGTCGGTAATTGACCAAATCTATGTCTTAAAAGAACTACAAACGACAAGCTACGAACACAAAATACCAACGTACCTGCTTTTCGTGGATTTCAAACAAGCGTATGACAGTGCGAACAGAAGACAGCTTTATCTAGCACTGAAAGAATTTGGTGTCCCCAATAAATTGATAAGACTGGTCAAAATGACGTTGGAAGAAACAACAAATAAGGTAAAAATGAATGGGAGGCTGTCGAGAAAGTTTGAAATCAAGAGCGGACTAAGACAGGGTGATCCGCTTTCTGCGATTTTGTTCAATGTAGTACTGGAGAAGGCTTTGCGAGACAGTAAAATCAATAGAAATAATACCATATTCCACAAACTACAACAATGTCTTGCATTCGCTGATGATATAACAGTTATAACAAGAACATAACAGGAGTTGCAAAAAATTTTAGAGGAAATCTTGAAGGCAGCAAATAGAATGGGACTTGAAATAAATGTCGAAAAAACTAAGTATATGGTGTGGAATGATAAGCCGTTCGAACAAGGTCAATATCTGCAAGTAACATCAGAACTGGGCGAAACATTAAAATTTGAAGAGGTACAAATATGCACTTATCTGGGAACACTAGTAACAAGAGAGCCTGGAAACAATGAGGAAATCAAAGCCAGAATAACGGCAGGAAATAAAAGTGCATATGCATTGCAAAGGATACTGACTGGTGGAATGTTCTCTAGAAGAGTGAAGGTAAAAGTTTATAGAACAATGATACGTCCGGTGGTAACGTATGGAAGCGAGGTCTGGACGCTCAGGAAACAGGACCAAGTAATATTGAATGTGTGGGAAAGAAAAATTCTGAGAAGAATTTTTGGCGGAAAATATGTAGATGGAAGATGGCAACGAAGAAACAACCAAGAAATAAATGATCTATATGGAGAAGATACCATTTTTGGAGTGGTAAAAGCACAGCGAATAAGGTGGTTGGGGCATTTGATAAGAATGGGAGAAGAGAGAATACCAAATATTGTGTTAAAAATGACAATGAGTGGGAAGAGAAGACGAGGAAGACCAAAGTCAAGATGGAGAAAAGAAGTACAGGATGATTTGGACTGTTTGCACATCACTGAATGGAAAGAAAAAGCGAAAAACAGGAAGATATGGGCTAGTATAGCTAAACAAGCCATGGGTCTACAAGACCTGTAGTGCTAAATTTCATTCATTCAATAATATTATGTAATTATTTAAATTAAACCTACGCAGATAAAACTGGGAAGAGTATCTACAAGCAATAAACAATAAAATCTTTTGAGAATTCTCTTACACCTACGCCCATGCAAAAGTTCAACTACGTAATAACTCCAGGTAATTTTAATCAAAAATTTGAGGGTAGCTTCATAATATTTCAAATGAAGAACTTAAGCATATTTGGGAAAAATTAGGAGACTGTTTTTGTGAGGATTGGCCTGGAAAAGTTATACGCCGCATTTGATATGGGAAATTTATAAAATTTGAATTGAAAGTTCAAGTGAGTTTTATTAATTAGATGAAGCAGAGCAACGGAAGATAAATGAATATTAATTTTGGAGATAAAGAACTCGATTGGTAGGAAATTTGAAGAAAATTTAAATAAAGTGCAGATAAAGAGAAAATTAAAGATTGCTGGTACAATAAGGTAATAGTTTAATTTATTGGGTTCGCCTAGCGGAAGAGAAATTTTGTATGATTACAAAAATTAACTAATTAAATTTTAAAAACCCTGAATTTTATGTTATGCATCTAACGACTAAAGTGCTACTTTTAATACCGAGTTTGAAGTTTATTTACAAGAGGCCAAGCCGAGCGTTAAAATTACAAGAGGGATAAAAATAGTTCCAAAGTTTATTTGTTATTCTTTGTTCTTGCGAATATTAAAATAAAAAGCGAACTTTTAACGCATTTGATAAATACTTCCTGAAAATGGTGAGTAAAGTTGACTCTCAAAACTACGAAAAACAATATACGGTTCGTATTTAAAAATAATGTTGCATTTCGCTGCTCAGAAATAGAACACCCTGTAAAGTTACAAATAGTTGTAGATTATGCACGCCAAGTGGGTAAGTTTTAATTTGAAACTTTTCTGATACTTGGAAAGGTAAGGCAGCTACTCTAAAACTTCGCACATACAAAAATATATTATTATAAAAATTTAGGAGTATTACATTGAAAGCAAATACATTGGATAATACAGGACCTAGTCCTAAATTAAGTGGAAGAAGAAGAAGACATTGAAAGCTTCCAAAAAGGGCATCGTCACTATGTTGTTCTTTAAAGTTTATGAAGTGAACGTTTTGTTACTACATAGTGAGATGAATTTTTGTATTTTATAAATTTTAATCTTAATGTTTTTCTTCCTTAATTAACACTTCTTAATAATCTGATCTTTATTTTCACAAATTGTACGATCGAGTACATGAAATATTTTGAAGCTAAAATTTTTCGCGTGACTCTTTCAATATATACCGCGCACTCTGATGGATATAACTTTGCAATCGAAGGATTTACAAGAGAAGATATGGGATATTTTCAATAGTGAATTTAGTCTACTTTATTTTTATTTAATCAATATTTTTGTTTCAAGTGAACACAAACCGAGATATTTTTGAATATCATAAAAGTCTACTTTTCGCGAGGTTTTTCCTATATATATCGCTAGGTCAGTGGCGGTTCGATAGAATAGGCAAGGGAGACATAACCTACCCTTTAAGTTGTTGAACAGTAGATAAACTATGGAGTTTCTGCCGCAAAAGTTCCATTTGATTATTGATAACGTCAGAGCTACCAAACTCGACGTTATGACCTGAGTTGACCTGAGAAGAAATGCAAAATGACATAAAACAGATGATAAATAAATCACAGATCGAGTTTCAAAAGGAGATGGACAATTTGGGTACAGCTGTCCAAGATATATGTACAGAAAAATCTGACACGGAAGAAAAACTAAACATGGGCGTACAGGAAATGAAAACAAGTTTTTTTACAAAAATTAAAGATTTAAAAGACAGGGGTAGAAGATAAAACGGATGGACCAGCAAGAGGAAAAGAAAGATACGACAGATGTTAATGAGGAAGATCAAATTATTATTAATTAAATTACGGATGACGGAGACCAGGATGTGGAAGATGTAAATATAAATGAACGAATAATTAGTACGAAAAATGGGAAAAATTGGAAGAATATAGAATTACATTGTGATGAAGATTATCTAAAAAATTTCTGTTAGATACTAATCATCGTTTTATGAATAATGAACCACGAACCACGTATTGCCTCCGGATACACGCATAAATTAGTAATTGAAATCGATAAAACCTTCAAATATAAAACATATCCAATTCGTCAGGCGTATAAAATACAAGTATGGAAGGAACTAAAGAAAATTATACAAGGCAACATAATTGAAGAAGTCACAACTTCCTATTTGAATCTATAAATGGTGGTCAGAAAGAAGGGTGGAAATGATATGGAAACGATTAGGTCTAGTTGGATAAAATTTAACAGGATGGTCGGCACAACACCTAAAATATGGTGTCCCTTAACAAGCATCATCTCTTGAAAGCATGTAAGATGGAGATGGAAGATTGGGATGCCTATTGCATGGAATAGACCATGGACAAATTAGAAAGAATAGTACTGAAATATTTATAAAACGTGAACAAGAAAACATTTTATTTGAAACAAATTTAGTTTAGGGTAGATACTCCACTTAAGGGGGAAAATTTAATTTTAATTTATTTTAATCAGGAAGGATATTATTTTAATTTAATTTCAGTTATAATTTCTAAACTGCAAGTTCATGTAAATTTATTTTTGACTCATACCGGTGAAAAACCATTTATTGACCTTCAAATACATTTTTAAATAAATGTTGTATTTCGTAAAGATTATTTTAACAAATCTTTTCTCAATCCAAAGGGAGAAGTTGAAATGCTGTTTTCCTCCCCCAAGTATATTTGTATTTTATATTTGTATAACAGCAGAATGATTTGATTCGATTATTATTAAATATATTAAGATTTTAATTTTCAGCAGTTTTATACCCTCTCCATTGTAACACTACATCACAAAAATCTAGACCCCCTCCAAATATTACGTCACGCACCCTTGCCAACCCCTATTTTATTATTTATCATTATTTATTATTTATCATAATTGATACATTTAAAAAATTTTCTCGAGAATAAAGTGCAAGATAAATGTCCGATTTGGTAACATACAGACCCCCTAAGGGCGAGTTCGCATGACGTCACGCATTTAGAAATCTCCCCCTCATCGTCACAAATCATAGCGCAGGTCTGAGCCCCCTCCCCCTTCTCCGTGTGTGACGTAATTTATGAACAATTCCTGAACCTTGGGCAATTTAAAATTAAGTTATTTTAAATTTTAGAATTTTGCAAAATAGAACGCAAACTAAAAGAATTGATATCTTTTAATAAAAGAACGAAATAAAGAGGTTGTGGCTTTTGGAAAATTTTGGTTTGTTGTGTTTCATAAATTTTGGGTAAAAAAGGATTTGTAATTGTGTTTTTACATGAAAGCAATTTTTAATTTTTGTAAATTTAAATTAAGAAGTGAGATTCAAAATAAAATGAAAAAGAATTTAATTGAAAGTTGGTTACCGGAAATCAACGTTATTAAAACTTTTGACCAGTGCCAGCGTTGTGCGAAGATAACGGGCGAGAAAAATTAGATAGTAAATCAAAAGTATGGATATGTAAAAGTTTTTGGATGAGACAATTTAAGTTGAAATATAGAATTAATGGATATTTTTTTGGAAAATTATTATCGAATTATGTTGTGTTGGATGGTAAAAATTTGCTTGATATTACATAAAGTGTCGAGTTTGAGATTGAAATTGTATAAACTGGGATAATAGAAGTCAATGGTAATGAGAGAAATTGCAATTGGATTAACTACAAAAGCGATATGACAGGAAAAAAATGTAGAATTTTGAATGTCGTCCATTCGTTGGACGTTTTCCAGTTTAAGAAAATTTGAACTTATTATGCGGTAAGAGACTGTTCTTTTCTTGGAATTATTTCAAGTGTAATATAAAAACGATTTAATTAATAAATGGTGTACGTGAAAGTTAAAAGAATATGTTTCTACCCATTTTTAGGAAAACTTACTCTACATTTTTGTAAATATATTTTGTGTAAATTTTTATTTTGTTCAAGGTCGATAAGCAAAATTACTTTACTTGTGTCTGAAAGAATTGACGAGATAAATTGAAAGAATTTAATCTTTGTTAAATGGAAAATTTTGTAAAAATACATGATTATTAATAATTATCAGAACCACGATGTTTGTTCTCACGTAAAATTAATAAGTATGATTTTGTTAATACAATTTCGACAAAATAGTTATTTACATATAAGTAACAGAAAACTATCCATTGCTAATGAGCTTGCAAATATCAGAACGAGTCGGAGACGAGTTCTGATAGCAAGTAAATTTTTTCTCCATGATAAGGCCCTACAGGAATAAAAAAAGAAAACTGTACCAAAATAATCAAAGGAATATTACAAAATAATTTTGTAATGAAGTGAAATTCTAAGATTTAAATAAAAACATTATATTAAGTTAAATGTAAAAATCATAATACTTATTATTGCAAATTAAAATATCCAAAACATAAAATGATTATTGAAACGAATGAATAAATAAAAAGCCCAGACGCGTGGGTGCGATAAAAATGCATGCGTTGTGCTAGAGATACCAAGTAGGAGGAATTTCCTGACAAAGCGTCGGGGATTCCCCGCAAAGTTGACGGTCACAAAGAAATGCAGGTCAGTTAATATGTAGCAAATGTACAATAACAATTAATATTACAAAATAAACTTGAATCTTAAAAATAAATTGTTGAGTAAACATTGAAATTATTAATTGTTGTACAACAGTATTCAGTTCTGTATATTACCGTAAATAAATAAATAATAGTTTCAATGTTTCATTAACTGTTTAAAATTAAAATGTAACGTATCAAAATTACTTAGTAAAATTAATTAATTGTTAATGTCCAATTTTTCGATATTAAAAACGAATAGGTATGTAGTATGTACAATTTTAAATACAAATCTTAAATAAACAAATATTTAATATGATTGCATTTTTATTAATGAAAGTAACATGAAACTTCAAGCGATAAGGTTATTTACAAAGAGGAATTTAAATCAGCAAAGGGAATACCCGCGAGCAAAACTGCACCTTCTATGCATTTATTGCCAAATATGTAAGTAATCGTTATTAAGTAAACCACAAGTGTATGACAATGCAAACTATTTATTTAATTATAAAGAGCGCATCACAGCAACTATTGACCTAACATAACATCGACGGAAAATATAATATAATGTAATATGATTATCCATCGCTCGAAAACATCGTTTTCCGTACATCTAGTATCATGTTACATTGTTATCTTAGATTGTGCCAGAATTGCCGACTTTCAAAGAGATAAATTATAAAGAAAATAATGATTGCGCGCTATCCTGGAGAAAAAAATGTTTACCATTTTTAATTTTGGCGTCTATATGCAAGGTTTTTAAAAACATTGTCTTATTGCTCTTACCGGAAGCTATACCGGATCACATTTACTTAATGAGTTTTTTTTTGTAATATAGGTTTTCCAAACAGCCAGGGGCATAAAGAAATGCATATTTTGCTTTAAAACATAGCTTGATTTTCTGTACCTAAACTTGACAACCAGTTCTACCCTATGCCAAGGTTATACGCGTAAAATGAATGTGTCTGCTTTAGGCAATATTTGGAGAAACACTCACCTTAGATAAAATTTTAAATTACAACATAAACATATTATATTTGTTACGGTCCTCTTATTTTAGAGTTTTAGAATTTTCATATTTTAACCACATTATCTGATTTAACCATAAGAGTAAGAGTAATAAAATTGCAAAATTAGAAAGTAATTTGAGATTGTGCGTCAATAAGGTAGTAAAGAAATTTAAAAAAATTTGAAATAGCAGCCGATACTAATAATGGTTACGGTCTAATTAAATAATAAACAGCAATACCTATGAGTAAACCAAACAGGAATTATGCTATATAATACATTGTCCATACATAGTACAGTTTTACGGATTTATGAAGAACAGATCAATTTTTTTATATATTACACGTTAACAAATAAAAAACAGTTAGAAGAACAGTAAAACGGAAATAATAAAACTCGATACATATAGATTGAATAAATGCAGAACGAAATTCGAGACAACAATTTAAAAGTACAAGGCAAATTAAAAATTTAAATTGCAAATTTGTATTTTATGGATGATATATTTTATCGATATAACGATTTTGTGTTAAGTCTATGCATTGGGCACAAATACCTAGTCAAAAACGTATTTTTACCACCTAATCAACAGAAGGCAAACCAAAATATATTAAAAAGCGTTCGATTTATTTATTGGTAGAAAAAGCACTAAGAAATTATCTTAATTTTGTAATCGTTATTATATTTCTTCTTTTGTCCAAGCAGTTCCGGTACAAACGTGAAAAATCACTTTCACCTTTCTACCGTTAGCTCTACAACGGTTATCCGCCGTCACGTACTACTCGATGGCTTTTCTGGGTAAATACCCATTATGAATAAAGACCGTTATTGATAACACAACAATTGAACACGCACGTATTGCACCTTAATAAATTTAATTGCGATGTAATCGAACAATGTATGGAATGAACAAGATTATAACTGGAAATGGCGAAACCACCAAATTTATCCACGATCCACACCGGGTTTTAGCCAGTAATTTTAATTATTTTTCTACACTAATGGTAACATTTTAAACATTCAAGCAAACTATTTCAGTAGGTAAGTATAAATCGCAATTTAATTAAAATTCCAATTAAACATCTGAAATTATTTCGCAACAAAGTATTGACATCTTAATTGAAATGCAGCTCCTATGCAGGACTCTTTACAAATTATCTAGACTGTGTAATGCAATTTCACTTGAAGAATTTAAATAAAAAGAATAAACTTAGTCATCGCTAGTTTATCGAAGCTTAAAGAATTCGATTCGTTGTAATTACAAAGAAATTGGATAAAGAAAACGCTTTTAATTTGCAAATGTTTAAATGAAATTATTTAACTTTTAAATAGCTTTTGTGGCAGAAAAAAATAGTACACTCGTGTCTTGATTTGAAATTTGCAATAATAATTCTCCACAATTTTCATAAAATAGAAACTATTTAAGTCTTATTTAGATTTATTCAAGTTCTAAATTCTAATTTATTTTTTGTTAATGCACAGTGGGGGTTTTCCCATATTTATTTTCTATTAATATTTTCGTTCAATACGTCTGCGCTGGGCAATCTAATTCATATTGTCAATGCTGGGCAAATTTAACCAAATACAACTACTATTATTGAAATATCGTTACAGTTCCAAATGAAAAACCACCGAAACGAATTAAATCATGAACAAATGTTGAACAAACCAATTTGTCACGTAATTTGGAAACTAGAGTACCTATTCTATTTGCAGGTGAGATGAAAAACGGCATCTACTAACGACCGCCACCAATTACTATTAATTATTGCAAATGATTATATTACCAATTTGCATTCGAAAACGTTTTATTCTAAACTATTTGAAAGTTTAATTGGATTTTTTTTAATCAAGTGATATAAATAGTTATATTATGTCTACGTTGCTGGTTTTGAATCGCGCCCGAATTAAATTTTACAATATTTCCCTGCCAATCTAAGCCTTATTGGGGTTCTATGATTTCTAAGTACCGTACAGAAATTAATATCAAATACAAAATTGATTTTGTATCATTTGCGATAGTTAAACAAATTTTGTTTTTAACATTACTTTATTTTTGTAATGTGATTATTACTGGTTCAACAATATTGTATTATTCTTTTTTTAGTTATATAAAACACCAATTTGGTCTATCTACATACATATTATGTATACACAGTGGCTCACAAAAGTGAGCATACACCCTGAAATCACTTAATAATTGCATTATTTTTCAAGGAAATATATGAATTTTTAATTCCATTTTTTCATAATTATATTCTGTTGACTTTGATATATTATAATTCGAAAAAATGATCTCTTATCTTCTATTACATTCCTAATTATAGAGTGAAATATAATAATACGGTTACATTTTATGACACAAAAGTGAGCATACACTTGCAGATTTTCTAATGTTATGAAGTGATAATGCAATAATAATAATTGAATTACTTAGTTACCAATTAGTACTACAAATGATAGTGCAGACGTTAGCAGTAAATTTTATCGAATTTTAACAAAATGAATTCAAAAACAAGTGGTACGGACTTATCTACAAGGAAATTGATACTAAAATTTATTTTCGAAGGAAAAATTTCACTCCAAATTGCGCAATTAGTTGGCTAATCCCATGTTACTGTACAAAAAATGATAAATAATTATAAAAATACAGGAACCTTGTAAAATAAACCTCGTTGTGGACGAAAAACAAATTTAATAGCTGCGGATGAAAATTTTATTACAAAGAAAATGAAACGAGAACCCAAAAAAAGTGTACCAAAATTGACGACAAAAGTATCTTTTATGATTAATAAATCAATTTCAACAGAAACTATTCGAAAAACCCTTCGTTCAAGAGGGTTCACAAGGTACAAGAGCGACAAACAAATTGTGTGTCGAAAAAAGAATTTTGAATGAAATAAAGAAAACATGTGTAGAACAGTGAAACACGATGGCACTTCAGTTTTAGTTTGTTTGTAGTATATGGGGTCGAATTGGTTTCGGTATCTCGAATTTATCGATGGTATTGGATGGTATTATAGACAAGTATAAGTATTTACCAATTTTGCATAATAATTTACAACCATCTGTTGAAAAATTGAACATGACACCCATTTATTATTTCCAGCAGAATAACGACCCTAACCATTCGTCGTATTTAGCTCATGTACCCAAACATTTGAAAGCCCTTCCCCAATCACCGGACATTAACTCTATAAAGCATTTGTGGTTTATATTAGCCCAAAAAGTGAGAAATAGTCATTGCAGTATTAAAATAGAATTCAAATCAAAATTTTTAGAAAAATTGCAGAAAATTTCGCCTGAATTAACGAAAAAATTAATCCATTCTATGCTAAAATGAGGTGGCAGTCGGCTAGCGCCCGTGACTCCAAATAATTTGAAAATTTCCTATTGCAAAAAGGAAGGTTTATATAGTATACTGTTAAAATTTTATGTGAGAATGTATAGTCAAAATTTTGAAATAATCGAATTTGAAGTTTGCAAATTTACATGTAAAAACTGGTGAAACTTAACGAGAATCCGCGCGTCGCTCATTCTGTTGACGGTCCATGCAGAATGAATGACCCTAACACTTAGAGTATTTCGCACCGGCAGATGCAGCACGTCTCTCGTACGTGTAACATCGATTATTTTTTGTTTTTACGCAATTTTTTGGGGGTTTGAGTTCCCGGTTTCTTTCATCCCGGTTTCCTTGATGGTATTAGGCGCTTCAAATATGTTTAGCTATCTGGCGCGGAGCGTCGACGGCCATGAAAAACCGGCCGTCCGGGTGGAGCCCGGGCGGCTTGGGTTTTTCGATGCACACAGTTATGGCCGGGCCGGAACCACCCTAAAAAGTAATTAGCACCATCAAAGCCGGCCGCGGGGCAGAGCCCCGCAAGGTCTAGGTTTTCCGCATAGTTTTTTATGTTTATTTAGAGACCTAATACATGTAAAATTAAGGTACTTTCAAATTGGTTTTTCTCAAAATTTTGACTACATTCTCACATAAAATTTTTACAGTATACTCTATAAACCTTCCTCTTTGCTATAGAACAATTTTCAATCGATTTCGGGTCACGGGCGCTAGCCGACTCCCCCCCTAAAATGATTGCAAGCGGTTTTGCAATCCAACGGATACCCTAAAAAATATTAAGGTACATAAAATTGTGTATATTTCTACATAAAAAGTGTAGTGTATGCTCACCTTTGTGTCACATACCGTAATATAGGTGTTTTTTGATTAATCGTTTTATAATTGGTAAGATGAGACAAATTTTTAAACTATTTTTGCGTATAATTCTTCAATAAGGTTTGTAGAAATTAATTATCAAAAAATTACATTAAAAATACATATATTTCCTTGAAATATAATCCACTTATTATGTGATTTAAAAGTGTATGCTCACTTTTGTGAGCCACTGTATGTGCAAGGTTCGTTCGAACTTTTCATTAGCGGCTGTGGGCCGCATGATCTTAGTTAATTATTGAGCTGTAGCCGCTCAGTGAATGTTAGCTATCAACTTGACCGAAGCCAAGATGACTGACGAGCGAACGCAATTTTATGGAATGGTTTCCCCTTGCCTTCCCCGTAGCGCACAGATCGATACTGGACTTGAGGATCACATCAGTATTTTTATATGCTTTCCTATGTATGCTTTGCGCTACATTGCTTATAATATTAATTATTACAAATACATTAGATCTTTCATCTGATCATACCCCCATTACAGTCACTCTGCTACCCAGATCAAAAATAAAAGTAAACCACTTACACTCCATAATAAAAAAACCAACTGGAATTCCTTCAAAAATGCAATTGATCAAACACTTAACCAGCAAGCTACTTTAAAGAAAGAAGAAGATATCGATCATGCGGCTGAATATTTTACAAGAATTATCCAAGAAGCTGTATGGAACTCAACACCTGACGCGGGAGAGATTCTGGATGTGGGTACATGTCCGATGTTTATCAGAGAACTAGTTATTAAGCGAAGATTACGGAAAAAGTGGCAGACAACCTTTAACCCTGCAGACAAAACCTTATATAATCGTGCTACTAGAAATTTCTACAGTGCAAGAGGAAATAGTGACTCACAGCGAGAGGTACCAACGCCGATTGCAAGAACATCCAAACTGCATACAGTGAATTTACTAAATCTACCAAAATTTAGACGACTTAAGCGACGCGATCCTCTGAATCTAATCAATGGTTCTTAGAATGAAAGATTCCATGTCATAGAGTAAACTGCTGACATTAGTTAACATGCAGCGGTGTCATTAGTTTGTTATAAGAGACAGTGTTATTGAGCAAGCTCTCCACGCGTCATCATCATCTACATCACTCAGTGTTGCTTATTGTTTAATAATATTAACAGATTGTAACAGTTCTTTGATAAAAAAAATTACGAATTGTTGTTATTTAAATGTACATTTATAACTTCAAGTTGACCCTACTCAATTTCAAATTGGGAATAATTACTAACAAATTTCACTTTTTCCGAGATAAAAAATACTATTAATAAAAAGATTAAAAAATACATACTAAATGGGAAAGAGGTCGCCAATACCCGGTACGCTAAGAAGAAAGAGGAACGGTATTGTGAGTGATTGCCGTAGTTGTGCGGCCTGAAGGCCGCACTGTAACTCTTTTAGGTTAGTAATTAAATAATTAACAATCAGAATTGCATTTGCGAATGACAGAATTTGAAGTTTTATATAAAATAAGAAATAATAATCACCTAAGGGTCGGATTTTCAATGCTCGATTAAAATGCAGTTAGATTAATCGCCGTTTAACTTGGTCATGTAATGAATGAAAACTGTACATTCATATTTTAATCATTAGCTAGCCTTAATCGAGTTTTACCCAAGCATTTAAAAAGCAGCCCTATATGTAATGTCTATGTGTTCGTAACCCACCTGTGAGTGGTAAATTTTTAGTCTACCTAGTAATTAAGTGCCGCCTTTAGGCCACATCACTACGTCAATCTCGCACTAGGATGGTCATGGCGGCCGTATTGTAAATAAAAATATTGTACAGGTTAAAAACAATGATCCTGAAAACTATTACTTTATAATCAGTGGCGGCGCGTGGTATTTTGTAAGGGGTCTATTTGCAAATTACTCAGTTAACAGTTTGACGAGTGGTCGAAAGAAGAAAGGCAGAAAGCCCAAACTGCAGTTTATGTAGTATGAATACTGATTTATACGAATACTGTCTTCCTTAGTTAAAACGTCCTAATTATCAAATTGGTTTTGTCGTTATATAGATATTATAACACTGCTTTTATTACAAAATAGTATTTAATGACTTCTGTAATATAAGGTTACATCAAATTTCTGATAAATAAAATGCAAAGAATGGATATTATAACATAATATAAACTAATTTTTCTCCCGAAACCCAATTTGTTGGTTAGGACGTTTCAACTAAGGACGGCAGAATAGTGTTAGCGAGCTCAATGTAAGAAGCCTATCAGAAAGCAGCTCCACAGTTTTCAAAACAGGGAAAGATTTGCCGAAGGATGTCTCAAAAATTACAAAGTTGTAAATTAAACATTTTCTATGCTTAAAATACCCAAAATAAGTATTTATAAATCTTAACTAAAAAATATTCTAAGCAAGAGCTAAAAAAATATTGCTGTTCCACTGATTGTTACCGAGGTACCGGTGTATCGCATCGTCGACATCGGTTATTTCTATGCTGTTTTATTAATTAAAAAAACGTTATATAACAAAATAAACCGAAACGTCTGAATTCTGTGAAAGCTGAAGTTTTTCAAAATGTCCAAAATATATCAAAAATATTTAAGTACAGAACGCAAAGAAATCAGGTATAGACGCATTGCATAGATCAACTTTGTCGAGATGCTCGCTCTTTACATTTGTTACTGTTCTTACTGCGTGCAAAAACGTAATGCCGCCTTCTGTGCATATATTATAACGGATTTTCCTATTGGAATAGTAAATGTTTTCACCTGCGTAAGTTCGACGCGCATCACGGAGCTTTTTGAAAGCGACTGACCGAAGAACTGCACGGGTCTGCCGTGCGAAATTTGTTTTCAAAGCCTTTGGTGTTTTTATAATTAATTGTAGGTTACCCCTTGAGGTTGATATAATTGTAGATTTGGTGCTTTCGATCGTGAATATTTGATAAAAGTAGCGATTGGAGATTGGAACATTTTCGAAGCCTTATAGGCGTGGGAAGTACTTATAGAAAGTTACACCATATAAATATTAAATTTTAGGTGGTTATTCCTTACGTGTGGTGAAGATCAGATAAGAAGGGAAACTGCGGAATTTCATTGCTAACTTTGACTTTGGGAAGCTTTTTTGTATTTCGAATTGCAACAATATTTCTTATGGGGATAGTCAAAGAATGACGTCTTATACTTAAGTTAATAATCTCCTCCAGTGCGGCCTTTATACCGCACAATCTTCACAGTAATTTCCAATAATCGAACTAAGTAGATACTAGAAATACTGCATATGCATAATATTTATTTTACACATTTAAAATATGTATAATAATTAAACCAACTTGACAAAATTAATCATAATATCTGAATTCGATAAAATTAAAATAATATTTTATACCTTTTTTCAAATGAAATTTAACAAAATAAAAGAAATTGACAATATATTTTCAACATGTCACACATGGATGATACATCCACTGCTTAAGTTATTAACTTGATTAAATCTTTTTTTATAAACTTTATGGCGTGAAATATTTAAAATTTGAATTTAAAACATATTAGTTATTACAGTCACTGCTAACTAAATTTTTTTTTTTAATATAATTTAGCGTTTTTAACTGCAAGGTCATTACGCTTACCTAAATTTATTTAGAAAATTTGTGCTCTTTTTTAAATTCTTTAATAAATAAATTTTAAAAACCAATTTACATATTACATTATGTAGTGTTAATTTATTATATAGGATAGAATAATTTTCGATAGTGTGTCGTTAAAAGTAAAACGTCCTCTGATATGTCGGCGTAGATAAAATGATGAGAACGCCTACTTCAAAGAAACTTGTTTTTTTCACTTTTTGCCTGAAATAATGTAGTTTTTTGATGTTCACTTTTTTTCTGTTCTTTTGAAAATAAATTTGTTTTCAGATAAATCGAACTAGTCTTAATTATATGTAAAATCCCATATAAAACAAACTTCTAGCCCTAATTGTAGTCTTAGCTTTGAGCTTTCAAAGGTGATCATTTTTTAGCATTTCTGTCACTATTTCTATTTTTGTAAATAACCTCCAAGTATAGGGAATAAAATTCTACATAGAACTAAGAAAATTAAAATGCCGTAACACGGATGGCGTTAGAGATGCGGCTTTTAAAACAACCCTAATTTGAAGCCGTAAATTTTTTCGTAAAAAGATAAAATATACTTTTTGAAAAATAACTTTTTTCCTCGGAATTCCAGGAATAAAATTTATGAACAACAGTTTTGCATGACTTCATTTTCCCCAATTGACTACATTTTCGCAAAAAAAAAGGTTTTTCCCGCGTGTTTTCAGAACTAATATGACTACAACAATATGGTTCTCTTAAATTTTACGACGAAATTTAATTAATTTAAATCATAACAAATGGTAAATTTTTTTATAAGATGCAGAAAAAGCAACTAAATTTTGAAAACCTGAGACCCCGAAAAAGATCCTTAGAAAGAATAAAAAGCTATCAACTTTGAAAGTTTACCACTGCACTGCACAGTGGGACCAAAGACCCAACAACTTGACCAAAATTCTGAAACTATCAATGATTCGAATAGACTGAGTTTTATGGTTAAATAATGCGAAAAACGTATCTTAAATAGAGGGGCATGCTGTAAGGGGTGAAAAAATTCCTATTTGAAAATTAGGAAAGAGCATGTTCGTTAACTCTGCGATCAAATAATAGGAAAAATGTAAAAAAAAGTTTAATTTCTAAAGTAATCGTTTGTAGTGGTAGAAAAAAAATTATTAATAAATTCTGAAAATTCCATAAATAAAATTTATGACCAAAAGTTGTAGATGACTTCATTTTCCTTAATTGACGTCATTTTCGCAAACAAAAAGGTTTTTCTCGCGTGTTTTCAGAACTAATATGACTGCAAAAATATGGTTTTCTTTAATTTTACGACAAAATTTATTTAATTTAAATCATAACTAATGGTACATTTTTGTTATTAGATGCAGCAAATGCAACTAAATTTCGAAAACCTGAGACCCCGAAAAAGATCCTTAAAAAGAATAAAAAGCTATCAACTTTGAAAGTTTACCACTGCGCTGCACAGTGGGACCAAAGACCCGACAACTTGACCAAAATTTTGAAACTTGCAATGATCCAAATAGACTGAGTTTTATGAAAAATAATGCTAAAAACGTATCTTAAATAGAGGGGCATGCTGTAAGGGGTGAAAAAATTACTATTAGAAAATTAGGAAAGAGCATTTTCATTAACTCTGCGATTCAAATAATGGGAAAAGTGTAATTTCTAAAGAGATCGTTTTGTAGTGGTAAAAAAATTATTGATAACTTCTGAAAATTCCCAATTAATTTTTCTTTTATGTTTAATGGTTATTAAAATATCTAAATTATCTAAATATCCACAGCAGAGGCTTGATGTGATCGCTGGTCGAGTTACGGTGCGGAAATTGTGGGTTTGAATTGCGGACTTCACGAAATATCTTAGCACGGCCCTCCGGTGCACATCAACACTCTGTGGATCAGTAAAAGCGTACGATGAGATACCGCATAACACGGAGTTGTGAAGTAAGAGAGAGGATTAGGGATGAAGCCGTGGGCCTACATGGCCTGTTGAGCTAAATTGTATGTAAATTTACTACAAAATATGATTTACAGTTAGAAATGTTGGTAAAAAATGTGTTCATTAAAACCACTGTCTGTTTATTTATGTAAATTGGTGTAGTTGTGACAAAACCGTGCAACAAATTTTCTTACACAAAAAATTCAAAATCTATGCATTGCTGGCAATAAAAATTGGCTGTAATTAATTGTTATTTTAGAAGGTACAGCGATTTATACTATAGAACCATGTTCTTCACATCAGTTTGACAAAATGAGTGATTTAATAATTAACTTTACATCTTCTACAAAGCATTTCGTTTAAAAATGAGTCTAATGCTTGGTTTCATAAAATTTTTAACAAGCCGTCAAAGTTACCAGATGATTTCTATTAATATTGGCTTGTTAGTACTAACAAACGTTTTTTATCGGTTAGTTAAATTTAATGGTTCATTAAAAGTTTTATGAAATCGGGCATTAGTCTAATATCGAATACTTAAGGGCTATTTTCCGATACCAAATTAAATAGTTAAACAAAAATTCACATTTACAAGTTATTGTAACGAAGACCCCTTTTTCACTATTTAAAAAGTTAACTAAAAGAGAAACAGTGCTACAAGGCAAAGCCGGGGATGATCTGAAACAATTCTGAACCCCTAAACGCCATCCGGTACATAAAGGAATAGGGCACGTGCACACCTGAAGCAATGCGAAAGCGGTTCCGGGTCCGCACGTGGAGTTCAGAATGAACACTTGTGCCTGGTTGACCGGGCGAACGCCACTCTCCAAAAAAGAAAAAGTAACAGTAAATAAACCCATAAAAGTAAAATGATCTGTATCATCTTAATTAGTGTATAATGCGAAACTACTAACCATACATCATTAAATCGATCATTTACCATACTGTTACAGATAAAACCGAGTTATGTTTTACACGTTTCCGTTGAAAAAATGCGTTTCAATTCCGCAGACTACTTTGAAATTCTTAGAATAATTAATAAGAATAATTTTCAAAACTGATTAAAATTGGTGCATAATTTTCAATCAAGTTTGATTAAATTATTTTAGATTCTAAAGAAACCTTTGAACTTGAATAAATGAAAATCGTTTGCAAAATTATACGAAAATCTTTTCTTTAATTTATTATAAAACTTAAATTATGCAGTGAAGCATTATAAAAGTAAATTAATTATAATGAATTAATATTTATTAGTTAAATAATTATAAACTGCAAATGCACATATTTGATTAATGCACTTGTTGTACAGGAGTGCATTGTTGCACTAAGATGTCTGTACTGACCGTTATAAGTTATGTGGCCTGCGGGTGGCTGTTCTGCTCTGTTGAGAACTCAGAAAATTGATCTGGCATCACCTTGCTGCAACTAATTAGTTAGGCTTGCAATATGACTTGGAAATTCAAGTTTAACAAGTGTTCACATTTTGATTTTTCATAGGGAGGGTGGGTAGCCCCGAGTCTTGAAATTGGTATACACTGCTACAATCCCTGGAAGATTATGAGACAGAGAGAGTATCCTTTCTCCATTGCTCTTTAGTATATTGTCATAAAATTTAATGAATATTACCTGGCTAGTTCAAATCGGTAAGACCCTTAACAGTTAGCGAGTAATACGGTTATGTTTTAAAATTGGTATTCGGCAGATGAATATTTAACTGATTTGTGACTAATCGTCAAATTCTGAAAGATAACTGACTTTTTCTTTGATTTAATAAAAGATGTAATTAAAGTAGAATAAATTTCTATTAATTCAAAATAAATCGCATGTGATATCAATAAAGACAAATAAATGTTTATAATTAAATCCAAATCGAAATCTGTACCCAAAAGGTTTACAAATAAAATAATCAAAAACAAATCGAAGATTCTTCTTTCTTCCTTCTTCTGCTTAATGGTTTATTACCATTAAGGCTTTTCGTCGTCTAATTAACGAGTAAAATTTTATAATTAAATGTTTGTTGTCGTTGCGTCGAAATTATAAAAAAATGTTTTGTTATTGAAGAATAATTATATCAAAAGGGTAGTATCGTAACTGTCCTTGAACAATCACTTTACGCCCTATATTTTAAATGTTGAAGACCACTTTTTAATGTTTAAATTATAAATTACAATACCTTGTTATGAGATAATCCAATATTCACTTTGCGGTGTAGATTAAGCCTTATGTTGACATTCTTGAATCAGCTGTTGTGGAAAAGTTGAGGTGAAGCACACTTGCACGTAATTTATAACAAGAAATATAACTCCACAGGATTTTAAATAATCTTTGCTAATTATTTTTGTTGACGATGTTCTGCAGGTAAGTGAACATTTGTATTACTTGATAATTCGGTATTGCATAAGCTGAGTCGATCCTTTACTATCCAGGTTTGACTATCAAGCTTGACTAATGTCGGCGCCATGTTGCATTAATCAATGTTGAAGGTAAAAATTCAACTGACGTTCCTGCGCGAAGCTCTAATTTTCGTAAATTTGGAAATCCGAAGTCAAAATTGGTACTTTTTGGAAAAATGAATATTCAAATTAAATTACTTTAACACACTGGTAAGTTTTTAAATTTTATTAGATGATGTTTGCACTAATTATTTATTTGTTCTGTTCGCAGTAACCGAATTTTCACCGTATTTTAGAACACCCTTTGACTGAAAAGCTAATATCATTCTCGTACACAATTTTACGACAACCTTACAGTTTTGGATATAGTCGAATTTTTGACATAATTCATTCCACATAGAATATGTTTTTTACAAAGAAATGCATGTTTAAAAATTACAAAATGATAGGTTATATTTTTATGTAAACAAATTTACAAATTAACTCATTCCAGATTAATTGATCGATTTTAGAGATTTGTGACATGGCAAATCTTTAGATGAGTGTGGATAGCAAGTTTTTACAACATCTTTCAGTCTTGGACGATTTCATTAAACTCAGGGTTTTTCAAAATGAGATGGATATTTTATATCGGAAACGACATGTTTCACGGAACCTTAGTATAATAAATTCTCTATTGTAGGAGTCTTATGATAATTTATTGAGTCATAAGTCATAACACACCATAGCAACAGCCCCGTTGTAAAATTAAACAATAAACAAGTAGTGTAAGCTCGCCGTTTATTTTTCATTGTACAAGTTCATTGTTTAGTTATGTTTTTTCGCCATTGTGAATTTTTCAAAATACTACTATGCCGTCATAAGTAAGAAGGCAGTAAGTCAATTTTTTTCGAAATTGAGTTTTTTATATTTTTGAAATCAGCGTAAAAAACCGCATCTATATCTATATAAAACTCAATTTCGAAAAAAATTGACTTACTGCCTTCTTACTTATGACGGCAGTACTAAGGTAAGTATTTTTAAATTGAAATGTAACTGTGCTTTAAGCTTTTGTAATTAAATGAAAATAGTTCACCCTTCAATCTTGTTTAAATAGTAAAAACTTTGTTAAATTAAATTTTGTAAGGCTTTTCACTCATGTGAATTCAAATGTTTTTAATGTTAAGAAAAATATGACAATATATACGGAATAGACTTTCAAAAAAGCACCCCAGGCCATCCTTGGGAGTAAATACCAATGGAGAAGAGCTCTGCATAAAATATGTGGATGATCTCTTACTCGGTCAATTGAAGGTGAAGATCTTCAATTGTTAATAGACGAAATGACTGACGTATGTAATGAATAAGGATTTAATATCAATATAGTCCAATTTACAATAAATTTATATATTAGGTCAGTTTCCAGGTTGGAAACGCCATGAATCGCTGTAGTTCGAGTTTCTATAAGTGTGATTCATTTTGCTTCAAAAAATTAACGCAGGCCAAAAAGTTATTTACATTGTTAGAAACAGAAAACGCGACACTGTTTGTTTTTTCGCAAATATCTCAAAAACTAAGTGAGATAAAGTAATAAACTATACTAACCTTTCTATGGAGCATAAAATTATCGTATATAACAGACCAAGAGCAAAGAAAATACTCAAGATGAGCCGAGTATCCGTTTTAACCTGTACAAGGCGAAATCAGAAGTATTTTCTTTGCACGCGTTGCTGTTTAGATGATAATTCCCCGAAGAAAAAATTGACCATATCGCACCACAATCATTGCAAAAATCCGTAAGTACCGAAATAAATGGAAGCATAATCGCACTAAATTTGTAATATAAAATTCGTTTAGAAGTACATTGCTTTAAGTCAACTCGGGTGGGAACGAATGCGTTGATGCCAGTATACGTATAACCGGTTTCCTACATTGGGTGAGAGTGCGTTCGTCTCGTAACGGTCTAGTATGAATTCTTTTACGCTCCACTACAAATATCCGATATTCACCATGCACCTAGGGTATGTTGCATATTTACCAATATATAACTATATATTATTTTATTTTCGGGTATTATTCGACTGTGCATGCGTCGTATCCATATAATGTACAATGTAAAATAGCGCACGCTGATAGGTCGGAACCATCATAATATGACCCTGAATGGAATTATCTACAGTATTGCTTCAATTAACATTTAACATACATAAATCAGTTCTTTAGCTTGCACGCCCCGTCAAACTGCTCGGGTTTTTTACGGGGACTAAACATTTCAGTTAACAAGACATCCGATGAAAAATTAAGGTAAGTATTGAATCACATAAATTCATTTCCTGCATACGAAAGTCACTACACACGCAAAACAAATGACAAAAAATATTTGCCTGGACATTTAAATTTACGAATTTTGTATAATTTGTATAAAGAAGCAGAAGAAGACCCCGTCTCAAGAACCATTTATGAAAGAGAATTTTGGAATGCAAATCTAAAATTTAAGAAACCATCGATCGACACATGCCATAAATGTGATACGTTACACATGGAAATTAAAGTAGAGGAACAAAACAAAAATCATGAAGAAAAACAAGAAGCAGAAACGCGGCTTCAATGCTACCAGGAAAAAGAAGATTTGGCTTATATGTGCAAAACGCAAAACAAAATAGAAGCCACAATGGATCCAACAAAAAAATGTTATTCATTTGATTTACAGCAATGTTTGTCCACACCACTTCTTGTTTCATCAGTGGCATTCTATAAAAGGCAACTATGGACATTCAATTTGACTGTCCACGACAATAGTACTGGAGCATCTAAAAATTTCATGTGGCACGAAGCATTAGCTGGACGTGGAGCTAATGAAATTGGTTCTTGTGTCTATAATCATTTAAAAAATAATTTACCTTCTGCAATAAAAGAAATTACGTTTTATTCAGCTACTTGCCAGGGGCAAAACAAGAACAGCCATATCTGTGCCATATTTTTGGCATTTATGGCAGAATCAAAACACATTACAACGATCAACCATAAATTTTTGGAACCTGGGCACACGCATATGAAATGTGATGTGGATCATTCATTAATTGAAAAACAGAAAAAAAAGCAGGCGCCTCTATTTTCCATCCACATGACTGGTATCAGTTAGTTCGAACCACTGGAACCAAAAATAAGTTCGAAGTCATTGAGATGAACCAAGACAATTTTTTTAATTTTGCCCATGTTTTAAGCAATACTTTAGTATTTCGGAAGAAAACTGAAGCAGGTGAGCTGTTTAAACTGTCTAAACAAAGCTGTTGGTTCCAATATAGGACCAACGAAATTGGATCTGTTTATTATAAAACAGATTTAAAGCCTGAATCAGAATTCAAAAACATTAGTTTTTTGCTTAGGAAAAATCGCACAACAATAAAACTTGAAAAACGCTACCGCTCTCCAGTTGTGATATCTGATGAAAAAAAGAAAGATCTTATGGACCTTCTGCACTTGATACCACCGGTCTTTCACCCTTTTTACAAAAATTTAACTACGGCCGATATCCCAGAAAATGATCCGGATTTGCAAGAATTCGAAGAGGATTAATTTTTTTAATTATTTTTTGTTTAGCCTTTACGAAATTAGAATAAATTTATTTGACTTAATATAATATTATCTATAGAAATTTGTGATTTATTTTCTATCCTGAAACCATAACTTGACTTAACTTTATAGTACCAAAGAATTTATTTATAACTGCGTATCCTAAAAAGTTAAGTCATAAAAAAACCACTAAGGGCCTTATATTTTTGGACGTAGGTCAGCTCGGCAAATGGTCAGATATTTAATCCTGGTCCAAATTTTCTACCTGAAATACATAGCCCAACTCGGCAAAGTACCTTTAGATTACCTGCTGCATATTATGCTAATTTTAAAATCAGTTGAAGAACTTGAAGGCTATGGAAGTTATTCAAAGTCAACGTGGCCGTGATTTGGTAGTAGTAAACAAAGTAATAAATTTTGGCTTGGCCAGAACTGTGAGCATCAAAAAACCTACCCTCCGATGCTCCGCATCTCCGGGCGGTTTTTCGTGCTCCGTGCCGCTACGCGGCGGGCGCTAAACATACGAGAGGCGCGACAGATCAAGGAAACCGGGATAAATGCAACCGGGATGTGAGAGACCCTCGAAATAGCATTATTCAGCGCGTTTGCCGAGCTGACCCATAATTAAAACGGCCTCTGGTTTTCATTTGCCCAGTTGACCGGTAGGATTAACCTATCCCTTGTACCTTTTGCCGAGTTGACCTACTCCGATATTTTTAGCCGGGCAAAAAGGAGATAAATACAGCTTAGTTAGATAGCGCAGTACCCAATACAAACTTTTTTTTTAAAGGAAATGTGGATATAAATCAATCAAGACGTTATTTGCTTCTCCTGTAAAGTTGACATTTTTGACTTAACTTCCTTTTACCAAACCGCAAAGAAATTAATGTCGTTATAAAATTGTACTTTCGATTTGAATTTTAAAATTTTGCACAGTAGTGTTTTGCTAATATTAAAGAAAAGTAAAGAACAAAAGAAGAATATTAAATGAATTAATAAATATGTGCTTCGTAGTGTCCATATGAAACTTAAAATTATACGGACTTACGAGGGCTATTTTTTTATCAACTTCTATTAGGTTGGCAATGGATTGTTAGTTATCATATTGACATGGCGCTTGCGTGATAGTGTTAAGTCATCTATCTGTCAAAACTTCCTAACCGGGTAAGCCATTGCGCAGCGTAGTTTTTATGTGAGTGTTGTTTTATCATGGCCACTATACTCGAAGCTCCCGCCAAATGCGAGATTCGATCTGTGATCCGTTTTCTCCAAGCTGAAGGCAGTCCTGCGGCTGAAATTCATCGAAGATTGTCTGTAGTGTATGGGGAAAAGATTATGAGTGCAAGTGCAGTGCAAAACTGGACGAACTGACGTTCATGAAGATGGGGGTCAGGGACGGAAATCCGTAGCAACAAATGAGATTATCGAAAATGTGAACAAAGCGGTTAAAGAGCGCCGCCGGTTTACAATCTCTGAGCTGTCTACTGATTTTCCTCAAATCTCTCGATCAGCACTTTATAACATTATTACAGTACAATTAGGCTACCATAAATTTTGTGCACGATGGGTCCCCAAACAGCTCACAGACGTTCACAAAATCCAGCGAATGAGTTCTGCGTTAACATTTTTGCAACGCTACAGTGACGAAGGAGAAAGGTTTTTAAGAAGCCTTACAGCCCGGACTTGGCACCAAGCGATTTCCATTTGTTCAACAAGATGAAAGTATGGTTGGGACAGCAGAGGTTCAACAATAACGAGGAGCTAAAAACCTGTGTGAAAAATTGGCTGAAAATCCAGGCGGCAACATTTTATGAGGAGGGTATACAAAAGCTGGTGTCCCGTTACGACAAATGCCTCAATCTCGGTGGCGACTATGTTGAAAAATAGCTGACATGTATGAGCAACTATTGTATATATTAAAATTTTTCCTATTTGCCTTATTTGCTTTTACTAGCTTAATGGAAGTTGATTAAAAAATAGCCCTCGTATATTCAAAAATTTGCGTTTTTTGCGCAAAAAAATTTGGTGACAATAGCACATTAAAATTACGAAAATAAGATATTGGTTTTTGAATCATTATTAACCCTTCAGTGGTGGCGCTATGAGCAAATCGCTCACGTTTTAATTTAAAATGCTGGTAATTTTTAATCACTCAGAGAGGAACCGCCTATTACCCGGGTCTAGCTGAGTTTTAGACCTTATCTTACAATATTTGAACCCCGTTGTAAAAATTGAGGCGTATCTTTTCCGTCTTTGACTTTCGTGTTAAGTGGTGTATTAAAGTATGAGCGATTCCCTCACTGCGCAGCCGCTCGAGGTGCATAAAATTTTCATTAAAAATTAATTTAAACAAATTTTTTTTAAATGAATCTAAATTTTATAGATCAGTGCATAAAATTTATAACAAAAAAATATCCTCGTAAGAACCAAAAACGTAAAAAAACTATGCGTACAATAAGGTAAATATTAATTTATGCAATGAACATATAACTGTATTTTTTGTTTTTCGAAAACATCTTAGGTAATAAAATTAAATATTTAAATGGTTTGAAAATAGGAAATTAATTCTTTACCAATTAACAAATTAAAAGTATCGATAGTTTTTGGTTTATTTATTCTAAGTAGGTACCACAGCTATAAATTACAAAAATATATTAAGCATATCCGGATTGCTACAATAACCAATATACAACACATTTTTGTAATTTGCCACGAAAATGCTTTAGTATACTGAAAGTGATCGACACATACGAGTAGTTCATTTCTTTTAGCAAGTAAATACCTGTTAACAATCTTTTTTTTTAATATATTCCTATCTTACCGTTAATCTGCGTTTCCTGTACCCTTCTTCATGCTACAGTGAGATATCTTGCAAAAATACGATTTTCAGTTAGGTAGGTATTGAATTAAATTGCTATCGTCCATTTTATTTAATGCAACATTGAAATATTTCAATATAATATTCCTTTATTTGTATAGAACAAAAAAAATGCAAAATAAATATTCACACTTCAAATTCTAATTGCAATTTAAATCTTTAACATGAATTATCTTAAATTGACTATTTCGTTTATCTCACAATAGCTTTCAGGTAACGATATACATATAATAAATTAAAATTTTCATATTGTCAGATTCGAAGGACATAAACTTTAAAAAATATCCAAATGTAACGAAACATTTTGGGTATTATTCTATTTACAGTTAAAATGCTACCATCAACATCAGACAGAGCTTGTGGAATTTATTGAACTATTAGACGGTTTAATTTGCTATAATGCGAAAAATACTATAAATATCGATATGAGATTTTCACACACTAATTATAAGATGTTGAACTATTTATTAAAACAAAAATTTTTTTTTCGATTTTCAAATAACTTGTCAGTTTACAGAAGTTTAAATTTATTCATTAGTATTATATTATTGTTAATAATAAAAATCCTACATATTATTCTAATTACGTGTAAAGTGAAAACCCTAAATAATCTGTTTCTAAACTTATTTTACTTAAAATTGCGATGTATTGATTATAAAAATGGACATTTCCTGCAGTGAGCGAATCGCTCACCCGCGTCCACTGGAGGAATGAAATGCATCGCTACCACTGACGGATTAAATCATTTACTTATTGTCTCTAGACAGATTGTAAATTTACTGGACAGTTAATAAATAAAATAAAAAGATACGCAGGATACGAGAGCCGAAAGTGAAAACTGGCAAGAACAAGGACTCCTAACGATGGATCCGTACTAGACGGACGTATGATAATTTTTGACCCGCGCCGTCGGCGTAGGTACATGGAGAACAGCGAATAAGTTTGACGGAACAAGTCGTAAAACTTATTAACGTTCTTTTGAAAAATTTAAAAATTTTAAAATTGATAAGGCTGTTGAGTTTATTAAGAAATAGAATTAGTGCTTCATGATCGAGAAATATAAAATATCGATTATTATAAAAAATTACATTTAATGTGTCGAGAAACACATTTCTATTATCAATTTGTTTTAAAAATTTGTAAAACAATTTCAGCCAAGAAGAATAAAAATTTTATATTTCAAATTAATGGCTAGTTTCAATTTAAAGTAATTTTAAAAGATTCAATTTACTAAATTTTAATTATTTTAAAAACTGTATAAGATAACACGGCGTCTTAAATTGTCGGCCCAACATGATGGAACATTTCAATAAATTTAACAATTTTTTAAAATATTATAGCAATATACATAAAGTGAGGTATGAAAGCCTACGACTGTAATTAGAACGCATGATTTGAAACGGGGGGGGGGGGGATATGGGGGATATGGAATACCCCCAGGTACAGGAATTGATTCTGTCACAAGCTTCTTTTTGCATTGTTTTAACAATATCATTTTTTGATATTTTTACCTAGAACGCATGATTGGAAACCGGGCGGTTTGGGGGTATGGAATAATTATCCCCTAGTGCAGGAATTGATTCTGACGCAACTTTCTTTTTGCATCGTTTTAAAAATATTTTATACTGAGGGGCTGAAGGTTATAAATTTATCTTGTGAAATTTATATGTATTTTATGCGTGTGTCAATTTAAAAAGACCGGATTTGGCCGCCATATTGGAGGATCGCACGAAAAAGAAACATTTTTATGAATAAACAATAATTAAAAACGTCTTTTAGAATTTTTAAAAAATTGGTGAATATCTCGCTGTAGGTTATTTTTAAAGCAAAATATTAAATAATTTAAATTAAATAAAACTAAATTGTCTGTAGAAAAGACGTTATACTTTTTTCTTGTTAATTGGTTGGTTGAAGAGTTACAGCCTTCACAGCGTGCGACGTGGAAGTTTTTTATTTCGTTATTAAAAACAATAATAATAATAGGATCACCAATTATCAGTAACGGTCGTGATAATTGAAGAAGAAGAAAATCATTAAAAAAACCTCATTTTGTGCCAAATCCTGTAAAAATAGCTCTGATGTGTCTGCTTGCAAAGAACGTACGATCATCGCTTTCGTTTTCTTTGACGATATATTTCTTTAACGGTAGACTAAATACAACCGATAGAGCAGCTTTATTCCGATAACAATCAAGTTTAATGCGATTACCGCGCTGTTGTTTAAATCTTTATCGTTGAGGCTAACAACCGCTCCGAGTTTATTCTATATAACTGCCGTTAAGTTGTCTCAAACTGCACTTTTAGTACTTAGTTTCTTCGTTAAAATTTAACAAAAGCACTCATACAAACTTTCCGCTAGGTACCATAAACTTATTTAATAAAGAAAGCACCCGGTCTATTACATTCGTGCATACAACATTTCATCAAGTAGAAATCTAGTTATTAACAATTGCTTTTTGTGTAAATAAATTATTGACGATATAATCAGCCAATATAAAAGCTAATTAACAATTCCTGCGTAAATCGGAAAACCTGATACGGGAAATAACTTCAAATCCTTCCATATATCATTACATTTCTAATTGAATACATTAAATTGTATCAACAATAACAAAGTTTTAATTAATATACCGCACACGCTATGCTGAAAAGCAGTGGTATACGGTGATGGATTATTATCATAAAAGAAATAATAGAAACTGAATTTAATAATTAATTGACCAATTAAATAAAACAATTAAATTTTGTAACAGTTTTGTAAATTCGTAGGCTTATGGTAATGTCCTCCGCGAAAGAAAGTAAGCACGAAACAAGGAAAGTTTGAACGGTAAGCTGGTAAGTAAGCATACGGTAGTTTATTGAACTTGATGATAACAACGTGTAATATTTATTACACAATCGACCAAAACACTTCAATATTTAATTTTTTGGTGAAAGTCGTCCAACTTAAATGGATCAACAAAATTAATCACTACGTTCAATTTGAATTCCTAATCAAGTAGAAAAGAACTGTAACAAATGGAAGATTACATCGAGTATTTACCCGGATTTAATTTTTCAACTTTACATTTATTACTATCGTTTTAAGTTTATATTTACGTCACGTTCACTGTTAAGGAATTTTTATACAAGCCTAATTAACTCGAAACAGTCCTAAGGCTAATTTCTCAAAGTTTCGGGTAGAGTCTACGATGTTTCCAATTTGGTAAGATTAAAAGATACGCATTAATTATTTCAAGTAAAATTAGCAAAAGAACAACGAGAAAATGTGCGAAGTTTTATCGCTACCCCGAGGAAATTACATAGTGAGAATAACATTTGACTTTGTTTGGTTCTTAAGGGAAAAGAACAATGAAGTATTAGGGTTTGATCGTGTCTGCGCTAGACAATACTTGATG
The DNA here is from genome assembly GCA_932274525.1 of Podabrus alpinus. NCBI lineage: Eukaryota > Metazoa > Arthropoda > Insecta > Coleoptera > Cantharidae > Podabrus > Podabrus alpinus. Next base: position 43,517,789 of record OW026456.1, on the reverse strand, counting down.
AAATTCCTAAAAATTTAAAGAAGTACGTCGACTAACGGTCGACATTCAACATATTATTGTATTAAGTGTCGTTACGTTATGGTGACATAATTTTTTAATTGCGTTCGTTACAAAACGAATTACACGGTGACTGGAAATATATGAGCTAGGTGCAATGGAATCATAAATCTACGCTGCCTTAAATTAAGACAACATCAATTCCATTATACAATTTAGCATTAATTTGCTTAATATTTTGCAGTCTGTTTTGTTAGCTGCACATGAACTCATAACATAAATTGTTAGTTTATTAATTTTCAGTAGGTATAACATGTAAATAATTTTAACCACATAAACACATGCAGAATTAAACTTATGTTACGATTATACGATTATGTTATTTTAACGCGTGTTTATTAATTCTAAATCTCCTTTATAAACATCACCTACTGACATTCGTGTTCAACAAAATTATTAAAGGTTTCTTAAATAATGAAACTAAGAAATTTTCCAACTGTGGATGCTCCGTTTGGAATTGGACGTGTTGAGAACGATCTCATTTTACATTACACATCGATAACCCTATTTGATATCAACTATTGTGGCTCCGCGGAGGAAATTTTTTGGCAGAATAATAACAAGCCCCAGGACTCCATCTCGGTTCAACATCATAGGTCGTTTCCAAAACGCTAGAAACGATTTGACACTTATGGTTCAAAATTTGGCGCATCGGGATCAACTGGAGCATGAGTTCCACAATCATGTTCAGAAAACGCTGAAAGCGAATGCCTGGATATTCGACAAACAAATTTCTTGGACAGCCTCAGTTAAATAACCAGGGGCCCTATTCTCGAACTCACTCGAATTGATTCGCATACGAAACTTCGTCGAAACACATACGCGTACGTATGCGTATGTGTTTCTGTTGATAAAAAGATACCGATCAAGTCATTATTTACAAATAAAGGGCTGTATGAATTCTCATCTTCTAAAGATCTATTTTCAGTTGACGATCCTTCCGGTTGTGACAAATCGAAAGCCACTGTAGATTCCTGCGTATCTGCATGGCCACCTATGACAATTGGATTTATTAACTTTAAAATGTTCTCATCGAGGTTGCTCAATCTTTCACTTGTTGGTTTTCCACCACCAGTTCCGCCAGTGTAGGCTTTTATGGAGCTGCTATTTCTTTTTCCCCTCCCAACAAAGGCCCGGGTCTCGATAGAGTGCCTGCAATTGTAGTAAAAAAGCTGACCGAAGTGATTCCGCCACTTCTACTCAACCATTTCGACGAATACTTACGAAGAGGCGAGTATCCGAAAAGCTGGAAGATAGCATGGTTAGTTTTATACTGCAGAGGGGAAATTAACCACCAAAAGACCCCAGTTCTTATAGGCCGATTTGCCTCCTCGACTATGTAGCAAAGTTTTTCGAAAGGCAGTTCATAAAATAGCGGAACAGGTCGAGACGGCGAACAGTGGAAAATGGTTAACAAGCAAATCTGGGTTCTAGTCACTCTGGGCGTAAAAACCGTCTTTAATTCAGCCATTAGGAAGAAATAGTGTTAAAACTGATTATAAGAAAAATCTCACTTTATCTTCTTAGAATGTTACATAATTACTTTGACCACAGAAGACTGGTGGCACAGAAGAAAACTAGTCTATGTTGTTTTCAAGTGGTCGAACTTAGGGGAAACCTAAACTACCCATGTCTTCAAGGGCATAATAGTGGTTGCCAAAACAGAGGAGTAACCAGAAACAATTTCCAATGGCTCGATAGAAATAGTGTTAAAATGGATGAAGAGTAAGAGGCTAACGACAGTTCCCAAAAAAACATAAAACTTAAGTGTTTCCTAATAAAACCTAAGCCAAAAACTCCATCGCGGAATCCATCATGCTTGACGGAGCCCCAATATGGTCAGAAGCGATGAAGAAAAAATAAATTAGTAAAGGTCCAACGACAAGCACCGAAAGAACTCCTGCATGATCTTAACATCAACCGTGCCAATAAACCTAATCGCAGAAGAGCGATGCATCAAGTACTTACTAAACTTCTACCGCCGTAAAAGTGCTCCAAACCAACAACCACGAAAAGTAGCAAGCCTTCTGGAAAGCATCCCTTGTAACGAATTTTTTATTCGTTACAATTGGTTTTTAATTGGTACTACCCACGCCATCTAGGATTGGTCGGTCGAACCGAGGAATTAGGGTTGGCATCTCTGTAACGGCGCACGAATAGTCAGTTTTGGGTTGGCTTTTGAAAGTGATAGAGTGAGTTGTGACTTTTGTGAAGTGTGGACGAGATTTTTGGCGAGATTTTCGGTTGCTTTCATTTTGGAACAACTTCTTCTGAAAGATTTTATTCGTTTGGCTTGGTGAGTAATTGGAATCTTTTGTTAATTGCTCCATAGGTAGCATTCGTCCATCGACTCGCAGCTTGCACTCTGATAACGCCAGGAGGTTGTTAACGATATCAATTGAAACAAATTTTGTTCAACTTTCGATAAATATATTTCTAATTTCACATTTGTTTAAATTTGCCCTTGGCTGTATATTTTTTTATGTTTTGATATTTCAGGGTTGTTCCTTGCCTTATAATTATATTGTTTGATTGGGAAGTTTTCCCAAGAAAGTATTGTTGCAGATGTTGTGATTTCTGTATAAAATTGATTAAGGCATTGTTATCTCTCTTTTACGATCGCACGCGTGAATATCGAATTAACATCTCTATGGTAAATTTATTCAAAAGATTAAAAGTTAAACAACTTATAATTAACAGGGGTGGCCTAGTCACTAGGCATAGAAATTGTAAAGTGGTCGGCATAGTTTCGAATCCCGTATTTGAAATTTAATGCTCGATATTTTTTTGTGTTAATTTTTATCTTTTTTTATTTGAAAAGGATCATTTATCTGGTTGCTACTCTATTGTCGCTCGTCGTAGTTGACCCATTATTTTGGTTTTTGTTTTGCCAGCGAAGGTGCCATCTTTTATAGATAGGGCATTCATCTCGAGAGAATCCACGGCTCTAGCTTGCCGCTATAACGAGCTAGTTTACCAAAACATCAAGGCTGCTCACGCATATAAATAAGTAGAAATTAATTTTCTGTGTGAGCGTAGTTTGGCCAGGTCTGTCCTCTCATCAGAGACGGGGTGGTTAAAATACGTTCTCACCCTAAGAGGAAGATGAACCCACAAATTAGACCATGGTACAATATTAGACATGAATAAGTCACACAAACAGAGCATGGCTGCTTTTCCCCATGTCTCCATAGATTTACAAAATTCAATAGGCATGCTTCTACTATGACAACGCTGAACAAACCATATTACATTGCACAATATAGGTAGAAATGTGAAACAACATCCAAGCGAAGCTAAGTGAACTTCCACTTCTACAATAGTTAACATAACGCTAGAAACCGCTGGAAAGTGGAATCTAACCAACGCCATAATATTCGAAAAAATAAATTCGAAAGAGGAAATCAAAGATGAAAAGGCTAATTAATACGAAGGCAAAAGTCTCAATAAGGCGAAGAATCCGGGAAGAGGCGTTACGACCTAATTTTGAGATGAACGTGTGGCACCGGTGTGAATGCTTATAACGGCCCCAATATTAATTGATTAATAATAATTTACTAATGAATTATAATTATTAACTAATATTTTTATATAATTAAGTAATTAATTATAATTAACCAATTAATATTACTGACGTTTTTTAATTAAAGTAAATAAAACCACAATAAAAATGTAAATTAGGAACTTTTATTTTGATACAAAATCTGCAGGATTTGAAGTTATAAATTCACCATTTAAATAAATATATTAAAAATTGTTTTTATTTATTTATTTTATTTAAAAATAAATTTAGGCTTCTAAAAACAATTTTTGGAAATAAGTTTAACGGTTCGACGTGTGTTACGGTCCTGTTTTCACACGGATAGATTTTTCGAAAGATTGAAGATTTTTCCAATTAGTTTTATGAGAATCTCATATGCGGCATTAGAATGCAAGTTTTATATTTAATTCGAACAAATTTTACTATCACGGGCGATTGTGATAAATAGGCAGATGGTTAATTTTCCGATTTCGAAAAGTGCGTTGTGTTCAAGTTTTGGAACAAAAATCTAATTTTTTGGACGTTCCGGTGGCTAAATTATTTATTGAACTTGAGTTTATTTCAATCCAATTATTTGGGATATATTTTGGTCATCTGGTTTTGGACGATTTTCCGTACCGGCTTCATTTTGTAAGCATTTGGGAGAATTTTCCGTACTTCATTTGAAGGATTCATTTCGTCCGAACTTATAACATCTTGAAGGAAATCGATTACCATCTGAAACTGTTAAAACCCTCCAACAACACCTGTGATCAGTATTTGTTTGGGTTTTGGAAATCCAACGAAGCCATCTGGAAAGCATTCTGCGATTCACCATTCCGATCCACTCCGACTACCATTTCTGCTTGGAACCAACATCGTTATCTCGATTCTAACTGCTCCATCCCTCCAACACCGAAGACTTCATCAACTTCAACATCGAAGACTCCATCAACTACTCAGATAAGATCTTTGTTTTATTTTGTCAGATTTGATTGTTATATTTTTGGCTATCTAACATTATGCGCGGGTTACATTTGTTGGGCCGTTCTTTAGGAACGCATTTACGTTTTGTAAACGAAATTTATTAAACTCTTTATTTTTATCTCTGTGACCCAGTCACAGAAGCGCGTAGTTATCTGTAAACTGAGTATATGTATACGCGGTAGCTACATTACAAACGCTAATAACTCACATTATTAATTATTCATTATTTTCGAGTTTAAAAGATTGACCCAATATTGCGCTTAACTGTATATATTTTAGTTATCAATTAAATCTGAAGTTAGAACTGATCAGCGCTATTTTTGATCTTGAAGCATCAGACCCCCTTTACCTTTTTTTTTGCAGAGACACTTATTCCGCAGCTTCGCTAGTGTTTGCTACATTTGTTTACAGGGTGATTTTAAGCTGTGTGGCGCCCGAACTACATCTTTCTCGCTTGCTCTTTGGAGCTCATCTTTTAGCGCACCCTGTACAACCCCCCCCCTACATCTAGAGGAAGTATCGGCTCTGTATGCATCATTATTTTTTTTTGTAAGCGTCTCCTGCCCTGCTGGTATGAGCTAGCATTAGGGGCAAGCCTTACCTTTTTTGCCCAGCCGCCCCTGAGATAAGCGGCTGCACGAATTTAATCCACTACGGTTTAAATTTCGTCACACGTGTCTTCAATTTAACTACGCGATCCCCTCGACGTGTCACGTAGAAAACAATTTTATTAAGTTTCGAATTAATTTTATGGCAAGTTAAGTGTTTGTTGCTCTTGTAGTCTTAAAGAATGTGCCGAAGAAAGCGAAATTCAAAATCGATTCACAGCAATCAATTATTACAACTTGAGGCAAGTATTTTTATAGTTTTTATTTTTTATCGTCCGACGTGTCTGTACTTTAAAATGCGCGACACGTCCGACGTGTATGGAGTCACTCTTTAGAGATTATACTCGTAATATTAGAGGTTATATTTGGCGTAAGTTCTAAAAAACCTGATTTTGATCAATGTGCGATCTGTCCCCAACCATTTCTAGATTGGCAAATAAAAAATTAACTAATCAGAATTAGAATTTAGAATCCTGGTTATTCTTCTTCTTCCAGTGCCGTGCCTGATTTCAGGCGTAGGCGACCTCTCTCCTATGTATGAGTTGTGCGTTTGAAGTATTATCACACACATAGGGGACCTACTGCTTAACGCGGGCTCCGAACCGCGGGAAGTGTATACACTTCATCTCCAGAGAGGCTGTACCAGGCAGATTACACCTCGGTGGTTTGCCATTGCCTTCCGAGGGGAGACGGTCAGAATAGAGTTTTACTGAGCCCGGAGTTGAACCAGGTATTTAGCATTAGCAGCAACGCACTTAACCGCTAAGCCGGCGACCGTCTCCTGCGACCTGGTTATTAAAAGAAGAAATATATTATATCGCGAGTGGAGTGCCACAGGTATCAGTTTCGGTGCCGACCGTATAGACCTGATGGGCTTCGAGGACGACGTGACCTTGATCGTGACTGCGAAAGAAGAAAGTGACCTGACGCTGGCTGCAAACGAGGCACTGCGAAAAATATTGAGCTGGATCAATGCAAGAGGGCTAAATTTGGTTCCCGAGAAGACCGGTTCACCATTGGCAATTGGTAAAAAAAAATTGGTGTCAAAGATCCTATGAAAAGTTTGAGCACAATAAATTGTTAATTCTGCGCGTAAAATGTACATAGCTTTAACAAACTCCTAGCAATATTAATATTCGTTGCAATTAAATTTACTTTCAGAGAAACAAGATCACAAAATTTGTGTAATAGTTTAACTCTCAGCGAACTTGTGTTTTAGCATTACTTTGAAATCAGCATCATCGAGTACTCTTTTAGGTACTTGTGTGGACTCAGGACATCTGGGTTGATAAAAGCCATATCATCTTTATTATCACCATATATAATGACCTAAATGTATCTGTCTGTCTGTTACGTTAAATGGAGCCGGTGATCCGTTCCCTCCGTGCGGCCTTCAGGCCGCACTACCTGGGAAATCACTAATCAGTACGACCTTAAAACACCCAAGATTTATATTTTGGTTACTAACTTAAAGAGGTTTCAGTGCGGCCTTTAGACCGAACAACCATTACAATTATGCACGAGTAAAACATTAATGCATCAGAAGATAATTCATATCAAAATAATTAAAGCGATATTAATTCCGTCAAATGCATTCTAATAGTTTGATTTGGAAGCTTTTCACGCTTTCAAAAGATTTATCTGCGCTCATTTCAAAACTTCGTGTATTTTATGTTTCCGAAATGGACAAAAATATATCGTTTGCAACTGTGGAACAGTTCCAAATCGAACTATCAGGATGTGTTCGACAAAGCTCCAAAGTAAAAAAATACTAAAATTTCTCGTAACTACTATTATATGACTTTTCAACAAATATCGTCAAATTTGATATTATTAAATGATAGTAGATAAATTAATAAAGGTTACCTTTGTAACATTTTTACATAGAAGTTATATTTTTAATATTTTTGATATCAGTAAATAAAGGCTAAACTATTATGTTTTAATATTTGAAAATATAATCGAAAGAATAAATAAACGCAGAAATGCTATCAGATCTCTAACTTCAGTGCTATGGGACAAAGTTATAAAAATTGAAACAAAACGAAGATCATAACTATAATGGTATCATCCAAAGCTTAACATTGTATGTAGCAGAAGTTTAGGATGTAAGTAGTAATTAGAAAACGCTGCTAGCCATGAAGATGAATTTTTTTAGAAGAAGCTGCAGAAGATCGCGTTTGGAGAGAATAAGAAATGAAGTAATTAATGATGCGGTGAAAGTAGAAAAAAATATAGCTCACGAAATCGAGAGGATAAAATTAATGTGGTTTGGACACACGAAAAGAATGGACGAGGGTAGATGGCCTAGAAAGATTTTGGAATGGATTCCACCTGAGAAGAGAAAGAGATGACGACCGAGAAGATGTTGGAGAGATGACATAAATGAGGGGATGGAAGCTAGAAATCTCGAAGAAGGTGCATGTTACAACGGAGAGAAATTTAAACTGGAGCGAAGAAATGGTACTAACTGTAAATGAATCCGTTGTATTATTATTATTTTGTTTTAATAATTAACTTCTAAACTGAATGGAATATGGAATTAAAATTTCAATTTGAATTTGGGGATGGGAGGTAAGAAACAATTTAATTTCGCGAATCTATTACTTTGCATAGGGGTTGTTTAACTAACTGCTCATCTATGAACGCTCGTGATTTGTTTAAATGGCGGGGGGCACGACTATAAATAAAACTTTTTAGTAAAGTGTATTAAATCTGTGCCACCGTTTATGGTCCATATAACGTCGGATTGTCCACTATTTTCTTCCGGTCTAGTATTCATGTTAAAAAAAATTATGGGAAGGCGACACGGCGGGAAGGCAAATTATGGGAAGACAGCCAATCAGCGTACCTTTGTTTGCTACATGGGTATATGGGTAAGTATTAAAACAGTTCTACATTTAATCAGGTTACGAAGTAAATTTCTTTTGCACTATTTTACCATTTAAAACGTCAACTACATTGAACATCTAAGACAAGGAAATCTTAATTATTGTTTACTTAATCTGCCTTCAGCAGACTCACAATAATAAGAGTGAAAGTATCGCTACAGGGTGTATAAATTGTATCATTTAACTACAAATGCAGAAATATACTTTGAAACGTAACGATGTAATTAATAATATTATATTAAAAAATAAGTTCAAAATTTATTCCAGAGCACCGATTTGTTCGTTCCGTACGAAGTAAACCATTTAAGAACGCCAAATTTTCAATGTTTTCTTAATTAAAACAATTAAAATTTAATTAAAAATCTTACCTCTTGTCAAAAATCCTACGAGAGCACAGGTGTACATAAACATAGAAAAATAAGACAGCATGATTTAATTTTCAGCACAAACATTTGTACTTCTTTTAATTTCACTTCATAATACCAAGCAAATTAACACTTTAGCACTAGAAAAGTTTATAATTTTAATTACTTAAATTATAGCACCTCAAAGCACCGCTCCCGTTTACAGCATTAGGTGCTTTTCCGTTTGATGATTTTTTGCTTCTAATCCTGCAACAAAAAACAACTTTAATACAGTGGTATTGCAAATTTTTAATGACGCAATGCGAGCTATATTAGCTTAAGTATTTAATGGACAATTTTGTTATTTACACTTTCATTGGATGTAATGACTACCGACAAATTGTTTAACCTGAAGGTGAACGGACTTAATAAATTTCAATAATTATTGTTTGTTCAAAAAATTTCAATTAAAGTTTTCTCCATGAAGATTCGAAGTCACATCGGTAACTTAACAAAAAAACCATTGCAATTTTCTTTCCTTTCTTGCACAATTAGATGCCCAACTTTAAACTCATTCATTAGCTAAGTAAACTGCAAACCCAACTATTAACCAACATTCGTTTAGTTTAAACAAGTAAAATTATTTAAACGGATGTGGGCTTACAATTAGCTTGAAATAACATTACAATTTAAGAGTGAAAGTTTAGTTTTCTGATTTCTAGTGCATACTTCTATATTAAATTTAAATGATATCAATTTTTCCATCAATACGGGTCAATCAATCGCTGACCCAAAATGCGAATTAATCTGTAAAGTTTACCTATTAACGCGATCATCAATCGTGAAAATGAAATTTGAAATCTTTCAAAATTAAAAAAATTCCCATCGGCAAAAAACCATTCAAGTAACAAATCTGGCAATTATTTATTCCATAATTTTTAAATATCAAATAATTTAAATAATTTGCATAATTTTTCTAAATTGTCCATTAAGCATCACCAGCAAGTGTGACGGCAAATTACAGGTAACGGCTTTTTTAAATTTTTAAACCTTTGATTACACAACTTTCATTACCTGCAACAAAGAATGCTGAGTAATTCATTCTCGTTGCGCGCAATTAACATTTTATTTTTTTCGCGACCTTCACTAAAAACAATGGTGAATTTTAACCACACATTCCATTCTTAAGAAGTAAATTATTAAGTTAATTTTACAAAATATTCATTATATTAATGACAATGAAAGCGAAAACTAGCCCGCTGTGTTATTAATCAAATCTGTGCATCTCATACTTTTATTTATATCAAATTTATGCATAACGCGATTGCATAACAAGAATTATGAAATAGGTGGAAGGTGACTTATTGCATGATTAATTCGCATGAAATATTCATGATTTTATGTAACTTTTTGCTTTTTTCTAACTTCATTGATGAATCGAAAATATTATTGTAGAACGGAGTTCGTTGTAACGATTAATTGCTATTTAATTTCACCTGCCTGTGGCATTACTGGCCTTTCACGATCATATATGAAATTTACTTATACGTGATAGAATCGCCGGTAAACTTTAAAATATACATCGACGAATATTGAACTAGAGCTTGATGAGATTTTTTGTATGCGTTTCATCAAAGACCCAAAAACATATTAACCTTAAGGTGTTAAGGTGTTAAGTTCGAAAAACATTAGAAGTAAAATGTGTCTGTACCACATAGTAGGAACGAATTCAGCATCATGTTCCCCAAAGAAAACTCATTGAAATCACTAAATGCATTGGATATTCCTTAGTGATTAGCATTTTGCACTCTGAAGGTCAAATCACATCAACCAGGCAAAAATTGGTGTGATGTTGAACGTTTGATTTTAGCTTCTCCAGGGAATTTAAAACAAAATTATTCTGGCCGAGCAGCGGCTAAATCAATATGAAGTGCTTCAAGACACCCTTCTATCGTCTAACCTTATTGATATGTTTTACAAGGATAACATAACCTATAATGGGCGTTACACGATTGCGTTTTCATTGACCTAGAACAGAGTGGTTACATACTTAACCAATGAGGGTCACCTTGGTCAAAAACAGAGCAGCCTACTTTATGAAACTTTGTTATTTATTATCTGCTTCGATACAAGCAATCTATCTATAAGATAATAAGCTCTTGTTTTAACAAACTAGCAATGACAAGCAGAGTATTGCTTCAGAATTTACTATTATATGCAATTTTTTTATGTACATAATACAAGTAATTTAAATCAATCAATAACTATTATTGTCTTTAAGATTTTAATCTTTTACATTAAGATTAACTGTGAGTCTTTCACAATATTTAAGACTGTATATCTTTCAATCTCTTCCCTGAAGGAATGCAGCTTTACTACTACTACTAAGTCGTATTGATCGTTTCAGAACATCATGACTCAAGTGTTTAACACGTACATAGAGGACCTACTTGTTTAACGTGAGCTCCGAACCACGGAAAGTATAATACACTTCATTTCAAGGTGGACGCTCATGGCAGATCACCTCGGTCGTTTGTCATTCCCTTCCGAGGAGAGACGGCCAGAATAAAGTTCATACCCTTCCCGGATTCCATCTTTGCAATATTTCTAAGTTGAGCTGGTTGCCGAGCTCTAGAGTTGGATGCCATAAGTCCAGACAGCAACACCTTATTTTCAATGGAAAGCCGATTATCTGACTTTGTCGAAAGCCTGGGATTTGTCTTCCAGATCTCGATTGATTTGTTTCACTATCCGGTGCTCCTGCTCAATTGTTCCATGTTGGATAGGCAAAAGAAAAGAGACAGGCATATACAAAGTATAGAAGCTGCTTAATGTCGCGGAATAAAGTAAATCCAAGAATTAAAAAGAAAACATTGGGAGCGCGATTATACGGTGGACAGAAACAGAAAGAAACCAATCAACGAATACATACAGATATCAACAATAACTCCAAAATAATGGAAACTGTATTTTGAAAATATTCACAATGACACGCCGAACCATGCCCAAGATACCGACGAAACAAATGAGGAAAAACCGATATCAATTGATGACATCCAATAGGCAGTAACAAAATTGGAGAACAGGAAATCCCCTGGAATTGACAATATCACTAATTAGATGATAAAATACGGCGCAAGTGCTCTAACAAATGAAATTCAAACCTTATTTAAAATACCAAAACAATGGAAGGAAAGCATAACCACCCCTATATTCAAAAAGGGGGAGAAGACGAACCTGGGAAACTATCTTGAAATATGACTATTGAGTTCTTTATAAAAACTACTGAACGTATGGAGGATGGAAGACTGGTAATGATTTGTAAAGATGGACTGCCGAGGGGCAAAAGACTACCGGGACGACCGCCTAAGGGATGGGCCCAAAGCTGGTTTTCATCGTCTATAGAATGAGGCAAGATAAACAGGATAAATCCTAGTCAATAGAAGAAGAAGAAGAAGAAGACTGACAAGAATTGTAAGATGCTAACGGCATCGGCGAAGAGCAACAAGGGTTTTGACAGAATAGATCCAATATGGATGCAATATTTGTACTCTGGCAGATAACAAGGAAGTCTGTAAAATTTAACAAATGTGTTTTGTCGACCTTTCCTAGGCTTTTGGCCATGGTAAACTGACAGATGTAGTTAAAATCCTAAAGCAGAAGGATATGGACCCAAGAATTATAACCATATTCAAAGAATTGAACACGGGCAATAGTACGAAAATTAGAATTAATAATAAACTGTCTGAAAGTGTCCCCATTGCAACAGGAAATATACAAAAAGATAGCCATATCAAATCAACCAACGTATTTTCATGTCTTCTTCTTCCTGCCCTTTGTCCCAACTTATTTGTTGTCGGGCCTCCTTGTACTTCTTCGCCAGGATATTCTATCGATTCCATGTCAAAACGTCGAAAACAAAAACGTCGAAAACAAAAAAGTCGAAGTCAAAACGTCGAAAACAAAAACGTCGAAAGTCAAAAACGTCGAAAACAATAACGTCGAAAAGCAATAATGTCGAAAAACAAAAACGTCGAAATCAAAAACGTCGAATTCAAAACGTCGAAAACAAAAACTATTTAAAATAATATTAATAATAATAATGTTTATTAAGCAATATATTATATAGATACATACACAAGTGATAAAGATTGCTTAAAATGCAAAAGTTCAAAATAATTTTATCAACTGTCTTGGAATTGAAAGTTATAGGCGATACCAGTCAGATAGTCATCCAGGTTACGCTCACCATACGACAGTACTATGATATGGACTTCATTCTGGCCGCAACGTCGCGATACTTTTTTCGTCTTCGAGGTGGTTGTTGACCGCTGATATACTGTTCTATTTTGAACTCGTTCATACCCTGTTATTTCTTCAAAACATCGATAAACTTCCAAATTGAAGGGTGCATGGTTGCAGCTCAAGAGAGAATTGAAAGCTCGATGCCATCCGGAGTGGCGCTATCAGGAGTTAGCCCAGGCATGAGGTTCTTGAGAACATCAAGGACTTTACCGTATGTCTCCTGACGTTTATTTGGCAAAAGAGCAAACACGGCCGGAATCACGCTATTGTACTGAACAGCGTGAATGGTGAACAACTGTTCGAACAATGGGGGTGCAGACTTGAATGTTCCATCCGCGTACCAGTGGTTACAGTCCTTCATTAAATCTAAATTCTTTTGGGTACTAAAGAAGAGGATACGGTCAACGGAAGGGCCACTATTAAAGAGGAGAAACGGTTCGTTTCGTTTCCCGGTACTTTCCAACGATAGTCAAGTCTATAAGATTTGTAGGGTTGGGGAGTGGAGCTGTAGCCGCTCTTCTTGCGCGTTGGACAGTTCTCGTCATAAGAGAAACTGAAGGAAGTGCCACAGCTACAGCTGAGGGCAGATTATCGACAGACGTGGAGATAATCTGAGCCGGAGTATCAATCATAGTTTCACTATTGTGCTTGATTTCTTCAAGAAATTTCTTTGCTTCGATTTGTGCCACGTTGACCACATGGTTATGGGATCCTGACACACGAACTACTTCTTCTCCTTCAGTGATGACACGTCCTTTGCACTTGAATTTCGAGTATTCCACGCACTTGTAGTAGGTCCTGTCTTGATTACTTCTTTCTCGTTTGTAGAGAAAACCTTCATGAAGAAGTTGGTTTTCGTTTTTTTGGCTTTTAATAAATTCCATATTCACTAGTAAGTTTAAATGTTTGACTTTTAGGGATAGTATTTGGTGTGTTAGAATGTGTGTATCTAATACATGTATTTTAAAAATTCGGCCCTAAAATGTAGGTACCTTTTTTTGCCCACCCTTGTATATAATTCAATTTAAAAAAAATGTAATAAAACTTTTTATCCAATTACGTAATAGATAGCGCTAAATATATTAGCCAATCATATACTTTAATTTTAAAACCAGACTTATTATTTAATAATTATTGTTCTTCGACGTTGTTGTTTTCGACGTTTTTGTTTTTCGACATTATTGCTTTTCGACGTTATTGTTTTCGACGTTTTTGACTTTCGACGTTTTTGTTTTCGACGTTTTGACTTCGACGTTTTTGTGTTCGGCGTGTTTGTTTTCGACGTTTTGACGTGCTACCATTCTATCCTGGATTGTCACTGATTTCAAATCCCGTACTTTCAGGTCCTTTTCGACACTGGTCCACCATGTAGCCGGAGGTCTTCCTCTACCTCGCGATTGCGTAGGGATGTTTAGTACAGTTTTCACGGAGTAGCTGTCGTCTCTTCTCATAATGTGACCATACCACCGGAGCTTGCTTTCCTTGAGCTTTTCGGTTATCGGAGCTACTTTAAAAGATCCCCTGACGTACTCGTTGCGGATCCTGTCCAGTCGCGTGACCCCACCTGCCCAGCGCAACATCTTCATTTCGGCTGTGTGAAGCTGCTGTTCATGCTTTTTGAGTGTTGTCCAGCATTCTGCACCGTACAGCATTGCCGGTCTGACAGCAGTCTTATAGACTTTGCCCTTGGTCTTGAGTGGCATTCTTGTGTCACACAGCACACCAGACAGAGATCGCCATTTCAGCCAGGCGGTGTTTATGCGATGGCTCACATCTTGGTCAACGCAGGCATCGGTTGTTACCATGGAACCGAGGTATTTAAAGTGCAACACTTTGGGTAGATTGACGTTGTCGATAGTTATGTGGCAGTCTGTGTCTTCTGTGCCGCCGAAATCGCATTCCATATATTCAGTTTTTGTACAGCTAACTCTCAGGCCGTGACGCTCAAGCTCGCGCAGCCACACATTCAGGTTATCCTACAGCTCCGAGGCTTTATTGGCTGTCAAGACTATGTCATCGGCGTACAGCAGGCACCAGGGGATCTGGGCCTGGATGCCTCTGGTGACGTAGTCCATCACCAGGTTAAACAGTAGAGGACTTAAGGTGGATCCCTGGTGTATTCCTACTTTTACTTGGAATGGGTCGCTTATTCCTGCAGGACCTTTTATTTGGGTGTAGGCATCTTTATACATATCCTTGACTTGGGTGATATACAATTCTGGGATTTTCTGAGCTCTTAGTGCCCGCCATACCAGCCTTCTTGGGACTCTGTCAAAGGCCTTTTCCAGATCAATGAAAACCATGTACAGGTTATTCTTATTATGCCTATATTTTTCCAGTAGTATTCGGATGGTTTTTATTGCTTCTGTTGTTGATCTGCCAGCGGTGAAACCAAACTGATTTTCCGTGGTTTTGGATATAGCTGATAGTCTGGCCCCAATAACTCTTTCCCATAGTTTGAGAGTATGGGACGTTAATTTTATTCCTCTGTAGTTGTTGCAATGCGCAATATCCCCCTTGTTTTTGTATATGGAACATAAGAAGCTATTTCTCCAGGAAGTTGGCATGGTTTGGCAAGATAGAATATTGTTGAATAATTTGGTGAGCCAGGGCAAAGCATCGTCTTTCATCAGTTTGAATATGTCTGCGGGTATACCATCAGGGCCTAAGGCCTTGTGGTATTCCATCTTGCTTAGTTCTCGTTTTATTTCTTCTGGGTGTATACAGTTTATTGGTCCTTCTGTTGGTGGGATATTAACTAGCTCTTCGCTGTGGAACTCTTCATTCAATAGCTGTTCGTAGTATACCTTCCATCTGTTATTTATGGACTCGTTGCTTGTGAGTAGCTTGCCCTGCTCGTCTTTAATATATTTATTGAATTTAGTGTCTAGGGTTGATCTGTGTCGCTGTTTAGCTATTCTGTCCCTCCCTATTTTCATGTCCCTCTTAGATTTTTTCAAATTTGATATACTTCTAAGTTATGCCAAATAAGCGGACCCGTATTTTTTGTTTTGCCTTAAAATGGCCCATTTGCATTGTACAGTCCTCCAAAATATTTCAAATTTGGCTTATAGAGCGTCGGTAAATTATTTCTACTGACCGAACCGTACCTAGAAACACGATTTTTCGTCTCAATCGACGAACAAGTCTGTCGAACAAGTACGTTTACCCCACACACTGACTGACTTTTCGTCGAACAAAGGCGTCGAACAAATCCGTCGTTCTTGTTGGCGAACAAGTACGACGGAGTTACTGCCACACACCCACAGACTTGCTCGTCGAACAAAGCAGTCGAACAAGTACGTCGAACAAAGCCGATAGTCTGTGGCTGCCTTAAGACTTCTATCTCAGTGCAACTTTCTATTGCTTCCGTTTCTTTAGCTTCTTTTATCTTCTTTTTAATAAATTTATTGATGCTGTTATATTCTTTTGAGTTTCCTTTGACTTGTTTCCTTTCTTCTATTATTTGGAGGACTTTGAGTGTTTCTTCTGCATACGATCTTATTAACGGTTCCTTCAGTTTTGGCAGATCGCATAGTTTTACATATTTTTTCTTCTTTACATTACATTATTTCTTCTTAACGTTAAACACTTCTTAAATTACTGGCAGAGCAGAAAGAGGGAACAGAGATTCTGGTAATGAAATATTATACTGATTCCCTATTTTTGACCTTCTATCTTGCGGGGATTTCATCTGTCGGAATTTTCGCTGGCGGGATTTTCGCCGGCGCCGGCGGGATTGTAGTTTTCTGAATTTTGTCACTAAACTGGTTACATTACTTTAGGTTAATTTAAATATTTTTTTATTATATCGCAAAATAGAAAGCGACGAAAGGCCGCATTAATAGTTTTTCTTCGTCCATAATTTATAATTTGATCTTCAAGTTTGAAAAACAAACAAGCAAGGTTAATCCGAACTTTATGGATTCGAGGAGTTAATACATCCAAAATGAATTCTACATAATAATTACTCAAAAATTCTAGAGAATTCATTAGAAGGTTTGGGAATTTCTAACAATTCTAGGAATCGCCAAAGAATTCCTAAGACCTAAGAATTCTAAATAATTCCTCAAGAATTCTCAAGAACTGCTAAAGTTTATTTAACATTTTTCTTTGAAGTCCTGACGTATATTGGCAACAACTTATAAAATGATAGGTATAATAAAACAAGAATTTCTTACAAAAATTGTAATTTATTTACAGAAAACTGTAAATTAAATGATTTTTTAAATCTCTATCAAGGTTATCATAATTATTCCTTTGGTTTCCTCCGAATTCAAAGGTTTCAAACTCATCATTTTAATATGATGATAATAAAGAATTTAGTGCATTTTATTTCTTGAAGAAACTAAATTTAAATTTGACAAAATTAAATAACCGAATTACACCACAAAACAAGGCAGTGTCGAGGGTAAAGTATCGAATTGTTATTTTTCTCCCCCAAAATTTATATAAATATTAATATTAAAATATTAATTAATTGATTTGTGATGGGCAATTGAATTTGCAGCCTTCAGTTTGAAGGAAGATAAGATGAGTGTGGTTGGAAGATAATGAGAAAAATGTGTGTTGGGTCTGTGCGAGGCAGACAGCAAGATTATTTTTGTGCGTTGGGTACGTTGTGGAAAAATAAAAATGTAGTTAAAAAAATTAAATCTTGCATTATTGGAATTAGTGTAATGAATAAAGTTTTTTTGTTAGTTTGTAAAGGTCGTATAGAAACACGATAGTAGAAAGAAATTCCCTAGAGAATTCCTGAGATTTCCTCAAACTTCCTAAAGAATCGTAAAAATACGTAATTAAGGAATTGATCTTCTTAATGTGCCAGTAGCTAAATTTCTATATAATCTACATCGAAAAGAACATCCGCTTTCAGAATCAACATTATATATATAAAGAACAAGGAAGAAAAATTATAACAAGGTACTACTAGGATGACCCCAGTTCTTAGGCTTCTATACAGCTACCCTTCTGGATTGCTATAGATAAGTATCACGTAATCACGAGGAATTTGAATTATTCGGATGGACAGGCGGACGGACTGAAACGGAGGCATATCATAAGGCTTCTTTAAACAATGAAAGACTAGCATGCAAAATCATCACAAAAGTATCACAAATTATAAAACTTTTATCAATTTTCCTGAAAGTTCTTGGAAATTCCTAGAGGATTCAAAGAATACCCAAAATCATTCTCAAAGAAGTTCTAAAGAATTCCGAGTGAATTCCCTATCAATTAGCCCCAATGAGTTAATTATCAATTAGCGTCCAACTCTTGATGTCCTAAAATTTAAAACTTCGTTGTGCTATAAAATGCTTTAAGGAGTTCCAAAATTTCTGAAAATGCTGTTAAACATTTTGTATAAACGCAATATGCATATTTTTGTTTAGAAGTTAAAATTTTCGATGAAACGTTAGGTTTTTGACACTGATGAGTTTGACAGGAAACTAAACTCTCTTGCAAATCGGAATCCATAATCCTGTCCATAAAATTGAATATAATTTATTATCGTGGCGACTTCACTACCCATTTAAATCTGGATATGCCGTGATAGCTTGAGACCAACAAAATATTTCAATTTGTATGTCGATTCTGATCATTACTTTATCTCTTAAAGGACTTTAAAACTCAAAAAGGGGGCTAAAATAAAATAGTTGATTTTAATTGGCTAGTTTAGTCAAGCTTATAGTTTAAAGAGATTTCCAGTTATTACAAATTTGTATTATGTATGGACCACAAAACCTTCCCGTTGCAGTAAAATTACCGTATTTTTCGGCTTATGGGGGTTTGGATGAATTTAGTAGCACACTAAAACGTTTTCGTTACCTTCCAAAAGAAAAACACTTTCTGAAACTGAGAGATTTGAAAATCTCCTACTTTTATTGGAATTTTTAAGGAATAATTAATTTGAAAACTAACTGTAAAACCGCGGAAGTAAGGGAGGTGAAGATCGTCGTTTTGAAGTTATCCTGTGATCGACCAAAAATTTGTGTTTAAATATTTAAACACTTGTGTTTAAGCCATACCCTGCGAAATAAAAGTTGGTAGAGCAAAATTGACGTGCTGAGCCGTGTTCTCAAAACGGTCACCCATCTAAGTGTAAACCACGAGTTAGATTTCTTGCCTAACAAACTGTAATCTTGTAAACTCGATGCCTGCAATATAACGCAAATGGATATTTTCCACGCGTTACGTTGCTGTTCAATATTTACATCATTAAATGTGAAATATACAATTTAGTAAAGAAATGAATTTCTGACGAATAAAAAATTAGAGTTCTAGAAATTATTTTGATTGACCATAGGTACAAGTTTTTTACAAACTTGAGTAAGAAAGTGTTAAAAACAATAAAATTGCATTTCTTAAATCTTGAAACTGTTTGAGTAATCAGAACTTAAACCACACTTGACCTCTTTAACTATAAATTTTAAAATTGTCGACTGGTAAATTCCACTAAAATCGCTCCAATCTCGTGATAAAAAAATCCCTCACGTAATTTTATTGCTCCACTGGGGCTTCCACAGCGCAGGAACTTATTAAAATAGCAAAAATTTACAGCTACAATTAAAAATAATGGGCGCCAAATAAATAATATGTCGGTAACCTTTAAAAAATGAAAAAAAAATCATCAATAATTGTTTTATTCGCCTGAAAGCTGTAACAGTAATACTTAAAAAACAACGTTTTCCCTTACACCATCAATCAAACTAAAATATTGTTTGATTGATTTGTCAATATTTACAATAACCGCCTAATATTTTAAGAAACTCATAAATTAAAAACAAATAAAATGGTACGTGTCATTTTGAGGTCAACTTTCTCTATCACAATAGAACGAATACACAAATTGCCAGTGGTACCAAAATTTGTTAGTTTAATTAAGAAGCCGTGTTACTAATTTGCAGTTATTAGCACTTAAATAAAATACAATCAGATTGACAAATTGGTTACTTTCTTTCATTAATGTATTCATGACAGCGTGTCATTCGTTGTATAACGGAAAGTGCTGAAAATTCCAACAGAAATTAAGTACCTACCCTTTAAATTGTTATTTCAAAGAGTGCCGTCTGATTTTCCGATATTTTACTTGTGTTTCTTAAAATGAAACCATACAAAAATTAGTTACAAAATGAAAAAGTTCTTGCTTATAATGAAAAGCACATGAGTATGAATAATGTGGAAATTTGAACTTGTGAACTTGTTTAAAGTTAAAAAGCTTATTACATTTTTAAATGCATTTTTCAACAACATCAAAAACTAATTTATAAAATTTGAAAACTTCATTCCGAACTTCTTACAAACATTTTAAAAGTAGAAGAATAAAATGCAATATAAATTTCACGGTGCTTTATAAGACATTTATTTATTCTAAAAGTAAATCAAAGTCTATAAACCACTTAAAATTTCATGAAATATGGCGATATAAAAAAATGGGATTACTTGCAAAAGTTTAGTTTGCTTTTCAATACAAAAATTGAATCACAGATTTTTCTAATTTTAAAATAAAATGGAATAATAGCCCGTAGGTTGTCCTGCGGTGGGTGAATAATGAATATTGAGTTTAGAATTCCAGATTACCAAAATTTCTATCCACATTTAATGTTTACATTTAAATTTTATTTTCAAGCCGGAGAAAAATTCGGTGTCAATTATAAATCAAACTTCGAAAACAAGCTTTATGTCTGAAGCTCTTAAGCTTAAACCGAGCTCAGCTCTTCAATCTATGCGTCATATTATAAAATAAAAAAACCTCCCTGCTTTTTAATAATTTTTCTGCGCCTATAGTAAGTTGTACACACGAATAAACTTTTTGTTCTGACAACTGCTATATTATAAAAAAAATTTAAATAGCTAATTCAACTTTTCAGGAAAGAAATTATTTAAATTAGAAAATGTGTGTTTCCAGCTAAAAAATTATGTAGGAACGACGTCTCAAATTTAGTAATTTTACTCTTCCCAAATATATAATTGATGCACAACTTGATAATGTAAACCGAATAACTTTTAATAAGTTAATAAGTTTTAATGAGTTTTTTTAAATTATATCTAAGCGTCATCGTCAACAACGAGGAAATTTCGATCAAATATGAATGCAATTCCAGCCCGATTAATAATTTTAATATAGTAAGTGCAATCATTTAAAATTTTAGTTTCAATTTTTCTTGATAATTGACACCTTTTAATTTGAGTTTGAATCTTCACTGGTGCTAAATTTTGCCTTAGGGATGTATTTAAAATTTTGTACATCTTTACCACACTTTATTTTGCTTCATTCAGTATATTTTTCACAATTGATTTAATTTGGTTACTTTGATTTCAATTCAAAGGAGGTCAATTTTATGCATATATAATTTATTTGAAACAAAGCTGAGAACGAAAAGATCGACTTTTACATTTAATTCGATTCTGTAATAAACCCCAATTCATAGTTTATCAGGAGGGGGGAATCGGAAATATGTCCACAAAAAATTATAACCCACTTAGAGATTGCCACTTACGTCAACCTCAATTTTTTGCAATTTAATTTTGAGCAGGATTTAATTTTGTCGGGACAAATTCCAGGCCCCTAACCCCCCTCTCCACCCTGTGGTTACGTGTGGTTACGGATTTTATTACACCGTTTTTTATTTCGTTATAGTTTTTGTATAATCTGATAAATCTTAAACGTCTTTGTTAATGCAGCTTTTGAGCATCCATCCCTTTTTTTAAACGTCATGCTTGATGCCTATAAACCTGTCATTATTATTGATCGGAATTGTATCCGCGGATTTCTACATTTTCATTAACTCTTACCTTTTATTTTAAAGAAGCTGGCATATGAGACATCTGACTGCCTTTGCCGCTTAGAATATGATTTCAATGGTTAAAGCCGTATTTAGTAGAATTACGACCATATTTGTAGGTCATAGTTACTCGGCCCTCGGACGTACTCAATGGTAATACTCTTATAAGCGACAATGCTCAAATTTAATGTCATCGTGATCGGCCTAAATGATTACAAAAGTTGTGCGGCCTAAAGACCGCACTTAGGAGAACTATTACCATAAGTATAGGTCGCAATTATTGTTCTGATTTTCCTTGACTTGTCCCGGGGGAAACTTTGCAAAGTTTTAAAAGTTTTCGAACGAGCGTCCCCGATTGGAATTCGTCCAGATTCTATGTGTAATAAATTGGGGATGTTCCTGGATCATTTTGAGATGTTAATCTTGGCAATGCCTTATTTTGGTTATTAAACTCTATGATTGATTTCTCGTCATTAAACTCCATTGTAAGTCAATTACTGATTTCTTGAAAGGAACTGACACGATTATGCATGGTATTCGCAGGGCCTTGGTAAGCTCATTATTGGAGCCCTGGATCAGGTCGTATGTATGTGATTCTACCCTATCCCTTCCATACGTACTAAAAACCCGTGGATATAAAATTCATATTGGCATTTCTTGCAATGACAAATTGACGAAAGTAAATAGAGAGACAAAAAATAAACACACTTTGAGACTTAGATAAATTAGTATAAGTCAGATGCTAGTCATAAATGCGTCGAGATGGATACAATAAAGAATAATGCGCTCTTTTCCGCTAATAGACCAGTGCCGATAATTTTTGAAACTGAAAAAAATAGCAGTAGGATGAAACCCATTGGAAAAGGAAGAGAATATAACAAAAATGAAAGGAAAAATAATTTACGGGCGATCTGAGGTCGGGAAGTGGAAGGGGGTGAGTTTTAAGGGTAGAAAACTGTTTTTCTCGATTTCCGGCAAAACCACAAGTCCTATGGAAAAAAGTTAAATGGCAAAGTTGTAGATAATAAAAAAATCTACAACTTTTGTATTTACACTTTTTTCACATAACCTCAAAATTTATGTGAAAAATTCAAATAACCAAGTTTTTGGTTTTTAATTTTTCTTTTACAAAAAAAAATTTTTTTTCACGAAATTTGGTGAAAACTTACCTTTTTATGTCCCAAACACACTGTAATTTTTTTGATTTAAAATATTTATTTTTTCACCTTATTTTGACTTAATATCGAAAAAGCACCCTAATTTTCAATCGAAAATTCTCGCGTCAAAATATCTGCTTTTTTAAAAAACTCGGTGGGCTTTTTGTTCGTTGAAATCTCTACTTTTCGATGGTGTAAAAAAAACATACATTACTATGGTAAATATTCTCAAAAATGCAAAGAAACGAAAAAACTCGAATCCGAAAATTTTAAGCTTTGTCACAATTCTCTTAAAGTAACTCAGCCTGCACGTGTATTTTCATGAAAGATGTTGTTTATTTCGACTTGCAATTTTTTGTTTATCAATGTAACACGGAATCTTACGTTTTTCGAGTAATTAAAGTATAAATTTTAATAAATAGCTCAAAATTGTACATGATGATTTAAGAAAAAAAAAATTTCTGATTCGAGTTGTTTTTGTTTCTTTGCATTTTTTGAGAATATTTACCATGGTAATGTATATTTTTTTACACCATCGAAAAGTAGAGATTTCAACAAACAAAAAGCCCACCGAGTTTTTTAAAAAAGCAGATATTTTGACGCGAGAATTTTCGATTGAAAATTAGGGTGCTTTTTCGATATTAAGTCAAAATAAGGTGAAAAAATAAATATTTTAAATCAAAAAAATTACAGTGTGTTTGGGACATAAAAAGGTAAGTTTTCACCAAATTTCGTGAAAAAAATTTTTTTTTGTAAAAGATAAAAATTAAAAACCAAAAACTTGGTTATTTGAATTTTTCACGTAAATTTTGAGGTTATGTGAAAAAAGTGTAAATACAAAAGTTGTAGATCTTTTTATTACCTACACTTTTTTCCATAGGACTTGTGGTTTTGCCGGAAATCGAGAAAAACAGTTTTCTACCCTTAAAACTCACCCCCTTCCACTTCCCGACCTCAGATCGCCCGTAAATTATTTTTCCTTTCATTTTTGTTATATTCTCTTCCTTTTCCAATGGGTTTCATCCTACTGCTATTTTTGTTCACTTTTTATCATTTTCCAATGCTTCTTTCTGCACTGGTCTATAAGTTGTTAGTCTTTTATTCTTCTTCCTTCTTCTTAAAATAGGTCTATAACCTGTTCTTCAACTAATGTATTTTATTAGTTCTTTGAGCAGTTGGTTTTTACATTTTAGGTAGCTTGCTAGGCTTGACTTCGATGTGCTAGCACCCTGTTTCTTTATTGTTATGATAGCAAATTTAACACACTGAGACTAACGGCTTTACGTGCCCTGCGAAGTACGGAAGGCGGTCAAAAAATTTTAAACTGTACCCGGAGTCGAACCGGGGAGCCTTGCATTACCAGTTGACCTCGCTAACATTCAGGCCATGACTGTCATCTAAATTATCTGCTAGGTTATGAGTGTTAAACCGATTTATGTAGTGAGCCGAGCTACGGTTAGCCTCCATTGCAATGTGGGTTGTCAAACTCCAAACTCTAACTGTCTAAATAAAGTTCTAGTTTTATTATTATAATTTACGGAAACTTGGCTATATTTTGAAGTGCTACAATATTTTTTAACAAGAGTTTTTCTCCTTCCCCCTTTCAGACCAGGCCGCACGACCTATGCAATCATGTACTCGATGGGTGAAGGCTGCGCAATTAACGAAATTTTCTATGTTGAACTTAAATTTTACATATTTCCGCTAAAATAAAATTCTAACTCAAAATAATATCTATAAAATATTTTCAAATAACCAAGAATACCTCACTTTAGTACTATGATAATACGATAATAATTCATCGAATCGAAGCAGGATAACGTCAGTGTCTAGTGAAAACCTCGTAAGTACTAAAAGTAACATTTTACAGGAGACTTAAAAAACTTTCTAATTTCACTAGTACCCTTCAGAGTGAATTTTTTTTTTAATTCAACGTTTATTAAGACTAATATACTTAATGAGAAACACATTTTTTGAAAAAATTACTATCCAACTTTGTATTATAAGACTTACGAGGTTTTCGGTAGCAATATCAGTGGAGATACGAGTTTTTCATTCATTCATAGTAAAAAATTTAATTAATGGAAATAAACAAATTGTTGAAATTTTTATTAAAAAAGAAATTTATTTACAAAATTAGTTTAATAATATAATATATTTAGTGCGGCAGGGAATCATAAAATGAATGAAAATCCTTCGGAATTACCGACTTCATTTTCTGTAGATGTTTGAATTTTGTGATCTTAATTTTCAAGCGTTGATTGTATAATAGTGGCAGTTTTTCGTCTTGAAATTTTTGTATTCTACGTGGAAGTTGTTCAAAACACGCTGAATGGTAAAACAATTTCACTTTAATTTTCCCGTCAGGAGAATATTGGATTACCCTAATGCCAGTAACTGTTGGGTCTCCAGTTGCGGTACCAGGTCTCAAAGAAGTGATAGCTTTCAGTGAACTAAATTTTTTAAAGTAAGTGTGGTCTAACTCGTTTACTTCAAACGGCTTGGGAGTTATTCTTGCTGTTTTGCAAACTTCATAATAGCCTGATGGCGCGTAAATTTCTCTGTGTCGTAGTTTTCGCTCTATTGTTGAATGCATTGAGTCACACTCCATTTGAGTGTGACCCTTCTCCAGATATTTTTGAGTGATAATTACACCAGTTTCCACCGACGCGAGTAAAAGAGCATTGGCGATGGTACAGCCATCGCTATATAAAATTATTTCTTTCTTACCTGGGGCTTTGGTTTTTACGAAGTTGTACATGATTGTTGCAAATTCATCAGCATTGAGACCTCCCTCCCAATTTGACCGGCCACGTACACTTTCCCCTCTTGCCATGATGACAGGTTCCAAAACTGTTGATAAATTTCTTCTCGACGTTCTTCCGAAAACTGTGCACAAAAATAAGTCGGTTTTATGCCTTTACTCGATTTACATTGACAAGAAGGTTTCAATTCTCTTGATTTTCTTTTTGGTTCGATATTGAACTTCTTCTTACCTAAATACGCTTTTCCAGCCAATCTTCTTTTCTTGTTCTCTTGAGCAACATTAATTCCTTTTACACTAGGTTGTCGTTTCCTGGTGTTACTGTTTGTAGACTGAGAGTCTAAGTTCACGACAACGCAGTCTTGGGTGTCGATATTATCATTGTTAGAATTCGATGCACCAGTAGAGCCATCACTATTATTACCGAGATTATTATTACCATCTGGCAGAAAGCTAGGATC
This sequence comes from Podabrus alpinus, assembly GCA_932274525.1. Taxonomy (NCBI): domain Eukaryota; kingdom Metazoa; phylum Arthropoda; class Insecta; order Coleoptera; family Cantharidae; genus Podabrus; species Podabrus alpinus. The sequence goes on along the minus strand of OW026456.1, from coordinate 43,491,912 downwards.
ATCAATAGAGCCCGAAGAAAAGTCCTGTAAATTTTCACCGTTTTCTACATCACTATGAGATAGATTATCTGATAGTATAATATCAGATAACACAGCTTCTACTTCAGACGACAGTATTGGGGCAGAGCTTTCAATTGTCTCTAAACATTGATCAACTATAATAAATTAACAAACATTATGGTTTAATGTTACTTACGTGAGCTTCGCGGAACGTTAATTAGATAATTAACGTTCAACTTATTGTTTTACACGTACACTTAGACTTACGAGGTTTTCATCTCACTGTAAAATATACGAGGTTTTCATTTTAATATCCTATAAATTACGACTTACGAGTTTTTCATCTCACTGTAAAATATACGAGGTTTTCATTTTATCCTATAAATATATTACTCCATCTATTTTTTAATGGTTTTAACGCATAATCTTTTGAGATACAAGGTTTTAAACGATATTTTTGAATAAAACAATTTTTGACAAATTTGGACTTACGAGGTTTTCGCTAGACACTGACGATAAGAACTTTCTTCTAAGCATTTCTTCTTGGCAGGCAATGACAAACCACCGAAATTACTGCCATAAAGGTGCATCTCAAAATGAAGCGCGTTACACTTCCCTTGGTTTGTATTACATACTCTGGTTTGTAGGAGACTGAAGAAAAGGGGATAGATTGCGGACGCTTCTAGGTAATAGCAATTTGAGCTCTTTGATTAGTTAATCACTGATTTTTAATAATTTAGTAAGGGATGGCGCTTTATAAATTTGTTTAAATCTTGTCTTTTGAAGATCAAGTCCCCACGTAACTAAACTTTGTTCATTGCGTATTCATAGTAAATCTTAATTGTGAAGTAATGCTGATCGAGGAATCTCAAATATTCCTGAGAGAATGTAATACCATTCACTGAACCAAAACATCTGTGATAAATATAATGAAGAAAATGTTCAAGGAATCAATGAAATTCAAACAATGAACAAAAATTCACTGTAATTATTAACATATCCCAGTACGAATAAAAAAAATACACAATTCTAAAATGCAAGATAAATATTTAATATTGGGACAAAAGGTATCTCCTTACCAAATAATACAAACAATCTTGATTGATAAGATTATTAGTTTTATTTAGTAAGGAGATACCAATATTACTGGAATAAAAAGCTTAATTGAATTTATGAATTTGTTCGTTGTATGTATGAAAGTTTTATAAAATTAACCATTTTCAATCAATGAAAATTTTATTTATCTTATGTTGTGACGGATTTTAGAATCCATCACTTACATTCCACCTTGTATATTATACTAATTTTTTTAAAGCGCATTATAACCGCGCCGGCGTGAAGTATGTCGGCTGCGCGCGAGGAGTTCAATTCTGGAGAGCAACGAGAACGGTCCACCTTTTGACGACCATTTTTTTGATTAGTTTAATCATTTTGATTTTCGTTTGTTTTCGGCCTTCAATTAGTTAATTGTGAGTGTGGGTCATAGTTTTTAAATCTCCAGAAACTGCACGTAATTAATACGGATCGAAAGAGCAGTTCAGAACTCAAATCTGATGCTTTTGTGCACCCATCTGGTGAGAATTCTTTATTGCGTATTACAAAATTATTGTTCGAACTGCGTACGCAACTTTACCATCAGGAATTTATAACGTTACAACCAGAAAACTTTCGAAATTTGAATTCAACAAAAATTGCATCGATGCGTTCAATTTTTTTGAACGCATTTCGAGGCATAATTGCAAGCAACACCTGTGTTCATTGTCCACACCTTTCGACGGGTTATTCTTACGCAGTGTAATCCCATCCACATCCAGCTGTAGATCATCAGATAGAGCTGAAGAAGTTTCACCAAGTGCATTCGTTCAACTTAAAGTTCAGAACCAAATTTCGCTTCTTGAAAGAAGTAGCATCTGTCATCATATGAGTTGTAAGACTATCAGATCTGGTGAGTTAAATTTAATTACTTCTTTTCAAAAAAGCGAAACCTTCAGTGGTAATTGGTGTATTATCAAATTTTATTGTGTAACTTGGTTCAACGTGTCTTCTATAACAGCTGACTTCATTTTTTATTTCAAACGAACAGCTGGTTGAGAATTCAATACTCTGTGACCACCTTTATAGTGGAATTTTTCAAGCGTTTTATTAAAGTTATTGTTAACCAATATTTTGTTTTATTTGAAATAAGCATTGCCCTAAAAATACTCCAACTTATTCACTACCCTGCTTCCACAGAAGATCAAAGGCTTAACGAATAAATCAAGATAAGCTATTTTTCAAGTAGTTTATCGTTACCCAATTAAGATTTGGTTCTGCAGATCAAAATTCGGTTTAATGTTATACATAATATTATACAATATCGTCAACAGTATTGGTGCTACTTAATTTGACGTTGTGCGGCCTGAAAGCCGCACTGATTCATGATTATTCTTTCTTCAAATATCTTGCGAGATTATCCGATTATCCGATCCGCCTTGGTTTGTTTCATGCTGAAAATGTACACTGCTCAGATAACTTATGGCTAAAAATGGATTCCGAACCACAAAAATTAGGAATGTTTACAGTTAATTCCGGTCAGGGAAGAATTATAATATTTATTAATAGTTTATGCAGTGCAAACAATTTAAGTATAACGTTCAAAATAAAACATTCCTTAATCATATGCTTCCAAATTTATGTATTTTTTAATGTAGGTACATCTTTTCTGAAATTTTTTACAATCTTCTTAATGACGTCTTCTTCACTTTTCTAAATGACATCCACCTCTCCTTTACGGATTCTGATTTTCGTAACGTAACTGAATCGTAACTAAGAAATCGAAAATCGGTTGGTAAGTAATAGATGCGTGTTTTCGCTTTTTCCCCACAACTACATGCTAGTCCTGAATTTTGAAGACCTGAACCGCCCATCTGACTACCCAACAACCCGCCTCCCAAATTAATTACAATTCATAATTTAGAAAGAAGTCACGAGACCGAAATTCAAAATTTCGTATTTATGAATATGATAATATTTAGTTTAGATTTTGCAAGTGATTCCCACTTTTCAGCATTTTTGGTCCACCCCGTCCGAACTGTATTAATTTTTTTCTATTTTCTGAAAGTTCTGATTTGATTAGACCGTGTCCCTTAATAATAGTTCAAATCAAGTAGCGTGACCTAAATTTTAAACGAAAATGTTATGGAAATGAGAATCGCTTGAATTAAGTAACCAATTTTCGCCTTTAATGGTTTTTGGCCCACCCCAGTCAAAGCATTAAACTTTTTTCTGGTTTCTGGATTGCTTTGGGCGTTGTCCGATTATTTAAAACCTTAAGTACTCAACTTGCACCATGGGAACCTTGGTATGATTCTAGGAATTTTGTTCGCCAGCATTTGTTCGACAAACACTTAATCGACAGCATTTGTTCGACACGGAATTTTATTCGACATGCATTTGTTCGACTACACATTTATGCGAATAAGCATTTGCTCGACATGGAATTTTATTCGACATGCATTTGTTCGACATGCCGACATGACATGACACGAAAGACGTAGGTAACCTTTTTTAGATATAATTAGAGAGCGAATTTATAAGCACAACAGGCCAATTCCCGACGGGAAATCTAATTTCCGGAAATGTACAAAACAACTGAAAACAATGAACCGTTCTTGTTGTTCGATTCTGGTAATGTAGAAGATAGGAGCGTTATATTTTCCACCAGAAAAAATCAGCAACTTCTAGCGAACTCTAATAATTTGTATGCAGATGGAACTTTCAAAACGGTTCCGTCTCTGTTCCAGCAAATGTACACCATCCATGGCTTACTGGATCAAGATCTTTGCGGCAGATCCACCTCTTTACGGCAGATTTAACTTTACGCGGAGATTTGTTTGTTTTTAATTTGTTTTCTAAAGAAATATCAAAAACTAACACTAACCTAACGGTAGATCCACCTCTTCGCGGCAGATCCACCTCTTTGCAGCAGATTTAACTTTACGCGGAGATTTACTTGTTTTTAATTACTTTTTTAAAGAAATATCAAAAAATAACACTAACCTAACGGCAGATCCACCTCTTCGCGGCAGATCCACCTATCTTAGCGGCAGATTTAACTTTACGCGGAGATTTGTTGTTTTTAATGTCGAACAAATGCATGTCGAATAAAATTCCATGTCGAGCAAATGCTAATTCGTATAAATGTTGAGTCGAACAAATGCATGTCGAATAAAATTCCATGTCTAACAAATGCTTATTCGCATAAATGTTGAGTCGAACAAATGCATGTCGAATAAAATTCCGTGTCGAACAAATGCTGTCGATTAAGTGCTTGCCGAACAAATGCTGGCGAACAAAATTCCGGATACGCCTTGGTATAATAGGTATTATAGATTTCACATAACCCGATTTACATGTAAAGATATTTCAATATAATTTCTTATAAAGTGATTAAACTTTCAATCTTAAATTTAAATGTATTGATTTTTGTGTTTAAAATTTTAAGTTCAGATTTTTGAAATTTGAATTTAAAATCGAAATTTTTATAATTTTGTATTGTGTTGGCATGGTTGTGTTAGATGAAGTTGAGTTGATCCAGTGGTTATGCTAGAGACTATAAAGCAGTCGGCATAGTTTCGAATCTCGTAGATGAAATTAAATATTTGAAAAATATAAAATAAATTTATAAAAAAATTAGAAAACAGACTTAAAAGATTGCTCATCAAGTAAAGTTGTTTGTATAATCGATGGTAATTAAAATTGAATTATAAAATTTTTATGAATTATTTGAAGTATTGTTATGATTTATGAATTATGAAGTATGGATTATTGGTATGATAATCGCAACACGGCAATATCCTGCCTTGCTTAGGGCTCAAAATTGAATAAATCGAAATACCACATCGAACCGCATTTGAGAAACAAAAACACAACCATTTCAACCTAACCTAACCAGCATCCACCTGGTTCAAACCAGTAAAAAAATTTTTTATATTTTATCAAATAATTTAAGATCTTTTACTAGTGTTTTTATAGAAGTTAAATCATTCTGACGAGAATTTAAAAAATTCCAAACATATTTGTCAATGTTTACTAATCTATACACGAATTAGTATTTTGAATATTATTTATTCAATTAGGTAAGTGTTTAATAAGTTGATAACAATTTTTGAAAGAATAATTTTACTATTACAAAACTTTTATAAAAATTTAAATATTGTTAGAGTAAGAAGAAGAAGCAGCAGATTTAAAGATAATTCATCAGAAAACCAAAATTTAAAAATATTACTGATTATTGATGATACATTCTACCAGATAAGGAAGCCTAAAATATTTGTTAGAGCTTTTAAGAAATTCGAACACGCTGAAATATGGTATACAGTGTATTTGGATGTCGTACTGAACCGCTGAAAAGTTCCCTCCAATTCCCACCCGGCTTCTGTCCCAATTGAAGATTTTAGACCCACAACTTGATTTTTCGCCTGTAACTCGCTTAATTTCAGTTTTACGAAAAATTACCATCCGACCGAAATTGAAGAGCAGCAAATTCTCTACCAAATAGTTTTATATCTTAATTAATTAAAATGTTGACCAAAGTTCAAAATAATTTTTTTTACTAATATATTCATCTTTTTGAAAAATCTAATTTGCGAATTTTGTGGAATTCAACTTTACTGTGATAGTAATTTTCCAAAAAAAAAAAAATTAAGTGAGTTACGCGAAAAACCGATTTGGGGGACTGAAATTCCCACTTGCATGAAAAACCGCGAGGGTATTTGAGGGGTGTTTATTCGGACATATAAATACAAATGCTTGCGAAATTTTAGCTGGCTCTAAATGTCCAAACCCATAATGTAACTTGCCTTAATTTTTCTTGAAATAATGTATGTTATTTGTATGTTATAACCTTCTAAAGAGCTTAAATAAGGTCGAAACACATTTAAACAAGTTTCTTTGTTTACAATTTATTGCAAGTTTAAAATAATTCTTTTAATTAAGTTAATAATTTTAAAATAAAAGTAAAAATAAAATAATATAGTTTAAAGTAATCGAAATCGATTAAAATATTGTAATTCCTGAACTAGTAATAACTAAAGCGCCCCCCAGCTTTTAACGCACTGGTTGAAATTATCCATGGCAAAATATTTCCCTGGTAAATCATCTTGCCTTTCGGCTAAGTTGATAGTCAACGTTCAGTGAGCGGACACGTCAATTTAAATAAGAAGGGTTAAGGTCACAGGTAATTAACCTTGGTGGGTGTGCACGTAATTAATTTTGTATTATTACCTGTAGGTATTGCATACATTGAATATTACAGTGGTAAATCTTTCCGGTGTGTTTAAATTCTGTATATAAAATAAGTTGTTCTTTGCATAATATTTCTTTGAGAAGTTTCAGTGCAGGCTTAGCCTTAAATTGTTAATTTGATGTAGATACTGTAATTTAATAATACTGCTTTCTTCCCTTTCTAGTTAGTTGTATTGAATTATCTGGCTCCCAACAATTTCTTTACATGGTTGGCTGCAATACAATTACCTGATTCAAAGGACACGTGATTCCGATTGCATTTTTTCAGATTTTTGCATAGAATTTTTCACATTTGTAAGACTTTTATTATAAATTATGTTTATATCCTTAAGTAATATAATTATAGCTTTTCTTCAGCTTCTAAATCTATATCGTTAATATTTCAAGTTGTTAGGTGCAAGGAGCTGGCCCTGACTTAATTGTGGGGGGGGGGGGGTGCATTTTTATTCTATTTTCCGTTCATTTTTAATTTTTGGGTGATAGAACTTCGTTTCAATTTCAATGATCTTCTTTCATAATCACTTTATTCGGACTTATTTACTTTTCATTATTTATATTAGTATTTAATATTTTTTGTTATATTTTGGAGAATATTAATTATCCATAAAGAATCAGATAGAAGAAATTTTCAAATATAAATATCTACATTTAAACTTGCTAACCCACACTTTGCATTCGCACAATTATTTTAAGATAATATATAATAATACGCGGAGGGGGGAGTGAAAACATGTTAATTTTTAATCGAAGATAATGTAAGCATACCGTTTGTACTTTTTTGTACCCCCCTTACTATGCTAAATACAGTCGAGCCTCGATAACATGAACTGAATAAAGACACTTTTTGTTTATGTACATATTTGCAAAATCACGCCACTGAATTATATTGAATATGGTTGTGTTTGGATAGATTATGGAGGATTATTTCGAAATGGTGAATAAATCCGTCATTAATCAGTTACCATTATCGCGACCTTATAGGAATTTTCAGATTCTGAATTTAAGCGAAACAAGCATGATAATAATTAGGAATTTTTAATACAACTATTTTATAAAATAAATTAAAACAAAAAATATGTTTTAGAGGCATTCTGGTTGATTTGAAACAGCTTTTAGCTTTTACCAATGCGTATCTGACGAGCTGAATCCCATATACAGGGTAACAGAGAAACTGCAGTCACACGATAAGATGATGGTGATATATTTTTGGATTTTTGAATGGATTTTCGTCTGTGCTTCCGCTAAACACTTCGTTTGTTTATGCAACAGTCATGTATTCAGCTAAAAGCTGTTTCAAATCAACCAGAACGCCTCTAAAACATATTTTATGTTTTAATTTATTTTATACTATTCTGGTTATTAAAATTTAATCTTTGTTGACATTTGTTTTTCAAGTTCAACATAGAAATTTGTTATTGTCTATTTTGTTTTGTAGCTCTGTTTGTATTGTATGTAGTACCTCTATGATGTATGAATATATTTGTATGAGTTTTGTACCTCTGAAAATGAAAATCTCTTTAGTCCATCACGCGTCAGTGATGTTTTTCTTGAATATTTTGAAAATTAAGGAGATACAAATGACAATAAATGAGGTACAAACTATTAGGAATTAAAAAGATATAAAATTCTGTCTGATACATAATAATTCTTAATTATCGTATCTTCACTAATCGCCCCCCCCCCCATCAATGGAGTTATGAAGTTAAACATATATCTTCAAATAATCGAAGAATGCTAAGTATGGTTGTCAAAAAATTATCTTACTGATCTAAATATAGGAACCGAGTAGGTTATGTCATCGATATCGCAAATCCATGTTTTCTTTAATATTTGTGGCAATTGTTTAAAACTCAATGTGCATCCATATCTATCCCTTGAGCTTAAAGCGCACAAAATAAGCAAAAATTGGATTAAATTTGAACCTGGAAAATAAATCAAAAATGTAAAAGTCTGAAAAGAAATTCACTCCGCGACCTTTCATTCAAAAAGCTGCTACAACGGGGAGGAATACCAAAATTTGTATAATAACAATTTAGCTTTGATAGTTTCAACGTGAGAATCATCCAAAGTTCCAGATTTTGGAAATAATTTCGTCGGACTTCACAGTCGTCGGACTTTACAGTTGTAAAATTGAATATTGGTACTTTTATGTTGTACAAAATCAACAACATAACAAGTCAATGTTAAAAAAATTAATAGCAGTTCTATTATTTCATATCACTGTATTAGCAAAAAGTACAAGTTATGGGTAATTTGAATTTTCAAAAACTCCGAGCAAGTTACGTAGTAATACCGAACATTAACTTTTTACAGTATAAGGTATAATAAAAAAGATTAAATATAATAAAAAGTACATAAGTCCGAATAAAGTGATTACTGCTATAGAAGCTCATTGAAATTGAAGCAAAGTTCTATCACATAAAAATTCAAGATAAACGGAAAATTGAATAACCCCCCCCCATTAGGTTAAGTCCAGCTACTTGCACCTAACTGATAACTTGAAACAACGATAATATACGACATTATTATAGTAAATTTGTCTTAAGAGAACAACAAAATACTTGAATCAATTTGGATGATATTCAGTACGCCACTCCTACAGGTATGCCATCATTTGAGATGATATCGGTTATTATTAAAGGATTACCACTGGATGACATGTAACGACACAGATCAAAGAGGAACGACAGATTTGTAATATTTGATATCTATTATGATTTAGTTAAAAATATAATATAAGTATTAACGTTAAACAACCGTATATGAAGTTTGCTCAGAACAAGGGAGGTACAAACTATTGAGATGATTTTGGATCCAAAATTCGAAATGGGGGTGCTAACATTTCGCGACCCTAACCCCAACATTTTTTAAAATATCTCCGAACGCAAAGAGGTACAAACTAAAATAAAAGAGGTAAAAACAGGTACAAACGAAGTACAAACTAAGTATTGAGACTATTTTGAATCTAAAATACGAAATGGGGGGCTAGCATGTCGTCACCCCCTTCCCCAATTAATTTTTGTGAATATCTCAAAAACGAAATAGGTACAAACGAAAATAGAAGAGGCACAAATGATTTAGACTATTTTGAATCCAAAATTCGAAATGGATGGGGGGCTGTCAAAATGTACCTAAACTGATTATAAACGGGAGCCGCTCTCTCATCCAGGATCTTCGAGGCAAAAAAGTTTTAGCGTGCTTGCTTTTTAGATGCATATAATTTTTTAAGTTTCGATTACTGAAAATCTAAACATGCAAATTTTCAAAGTAATTATTTTAACCAGAAATTGAAGTTTACATGAATATTAATCAAAACTATTTTTAAAGAATTTAAAAAAAAAAGATGTAGAAATCTTTAATTATGAACATCAGGAATTTTTAAAAAATTATAATTTATTATGAACAGATAAATTTATTACAGTTAAATTTCGATAAAATAAAAAATTTAATGGTACCACACAATTTTATCATGAATATTTACTACTTATACTAACTTATTATTATAAAAATATTTTTCAGTACAGAACCAAAATTTTGTACAGCTTAACTCAACCAGCAATCACACCAAGCCAGTGCTGCGGTCATTTCTTATAATATTATATCTATAGTTAATCAAGAACCACCATTATGTTATTATATTATTATTTCTTTTCTAGTATATAAAATGCATCCAAGCTTTACGTTTATTATTTAATTACAAAGCAGCACTCCTCCACAACTTTCTATAATAGGTATGATTTTTCGTTTTATAACCTCAAAATTGGAAAATTTATTAATATTACTTTTTTAACTTTTCATGCTTAATTTTCACACCCCGAACCCTGCTTAACCCGTATTCTACAAATTAGTTCATTAGAAATGTAAATTTAACAATTTGTTGTGATTCTTTTTTTGTTTGACTTACAACTCATTTGAACATTCGGATGTTACTTTAGGTGAATTTTAATTCTAACTATTCTTGTTTCAAAGAATAGAATTGTCGTTTTCACGCCGACAGGTTAAAACCAGGTTACTGAAAATAGGTTAAACTGAAAAGGGTTACAATTAATTTTCAACTTTTAACATTTGATGGAAATATTATAATAATTTGTAAGTAAAGTATTAACGTAAAAAGCATTTTAAATTCCAAGTTATAGAGCGTAAAATTCTTCATTTTATAAAATATAATTAAAGCAATGGAAGATTACTTGCAGAATATGTTAGTACATTTAAAAACATAAATGCAAATCAAAGCTTGAAATCGGTGCTAGTTACAACCATAAGAACTTTATGATCTGACTCGGTTTATTTTATAGCTAAGCTATTGTTTGAAAAAATCTGGGTGGTTTCCTGATTCCAACGTTTGGTCTTCACTAACTGCGCCTGGGCTCTAAGCTTTTATTTGCTTGTACTGAAGAAATTGAAGAAGATTAAAACATAAGAAGGCTACGCAGCTCAAGTCCAATATCGATCTATTGATCACTAACGCGCTTCCTCGAAGGAGCAAGCACTTAAAGACGAATAGTATTAAATTTATTTTATATTGCTATAACATGAGCTCATTCTTTATAAGAGGTTGTAACGCCTCTGGGTTGCTAATAGAACTAAACTATTAATTAGAAAACTCATTAAATCATCTTCACAAATTTATTTCCAAGAAAATTTCAAGTTTCTTAAATTCTTTAAACACAACGTAAAGTGGAAAATATTATGGCAATATATTTTTTGTCAGAACCAAGTTTCAGACTTACAGTAGTTAGTCTAACCTGAAGGCAGAAAAAGTTGTTTCAACATAAATTAACAATAATTAAATCGGGTCCAGACAATGTGCTTGTAAGTAAAGCACGCGGCGACCTTTCACTCGAAACGCTGCAACAACCGTAAAAATTACGAAAAAATTATATAGAATAATTTTATAGGGAATTAAATTGCCTATAGGATGATCTAGGTTGGAATGTGCTTATCTTTACTAGTTTAGACGTGGGAACTGTATGATTTAAAAAGTACTTTTAACGACTTTTCCCATTGACTAATTAACCTTATTGGCCACGAAAGGCATAATAAAAATTGAAATAATTTTAAAAACATAAATTTTGTTACTTTACATGATTAAGTATATTAGATCCAACAGTGAAAACATCTAACTAATGAATGTCTGAATGTAGTTATTACCTGTACATTTACATATAAATAACAATATTATCTTATAGAAAAACTTCTTTATGCTTCCTTATTAATTGTATTTTCTAAAGCCAGAAGTATCAAGTTACACATTTTACAAATTGCCGAGAAAAGTTGATGCTATTTCTTAGTACAAAGAAGAATAATATACAATGCACTCGTTAAATATTTATGATAAAATTATTCGACTGTAAAATTTCGTACCAGCTACTTAAGTAAATTTAAAAAAAACTTACTTTTTAACTTATATTTTCTCCATTAAATAATTCATTCGATAATATAGCGGTGAGATGTGGGCTAATGCGTGGGTTTGCTAGGTGCCTTTCTCAACCACTCTGTGTATATAATTTACTAAAATCTAATTTTTTTCTTTTAATTAACGTCTACAACTATTTAAACTAGTTTCATTTTTGTTTTCATAAATATCATTCGGTGATGTAAATTTTAAAAATTTCCCACAAAAAAATTATTAACATGTTATTTAGTATAATATCAAATTGTAGCAACGAATTGTCTATATTACAAAGTATATACCTAACAAAAATTTTTTTTTTACAAAATTGCTTCAGGTAAGTAATCTCGTATACATTTTGGGCTTTTCATACCATCATGCATCAGTTTAAATAAAGCAGATGATACTCAACCTCATTTTTTAGAACGGTTTATTAGATAAGTTACTTTTTTTAAATAATTAATCTCCTAAGTATTACAAACGTTAACCTATTAACACGGACTCGAAATTTTGTGATTTTGTACTTTTCGATGAATAAAGTACTTGAGTAATTTTTCGAGTATGTAGGGTAGATGATGGTTCAAGATTTCTCAATGAATGCGTATTTGTAGGAACTGCAATTTCTAAAATAAAGTAAAAATTCATGTCAAGTGAGTATTAAACAGAGAAAGAATACGAAAACCAATGCAATCTGGACTACTTCTATGTCTTGATTATATTATGCGTTTCACTTCTATATTTTATTTCTACTGAATTACAAATTTTTTGTTTGAATTCGCCGGTTAAAATTTGTTTAAATGTTACAACATGCGACAATACCGTTAAAAATATCCAAGTGTATATTTTGTAACGTTCTATAAATACGCGTTTGTAATTTTAATCGAAGCTGTGAAGTGAAATTCAAATTAATATTTTGCGCGGGACAAATTATGTCATAACCACACCTTTTCGACTTACCATGCGGCAGTATTTAGACACGTGACTAACTACTGTTTCCATGGTAATGTTTATAAAAAAACAAAATCGGAATTATGACATAACCATCGTGGCGTAACTGAACTTTGATTGGCAATTTATAAAATGGGGTGTGTTTACATTTTTGTTTTCAAAGTTCTGATTACTTCTACGGATTTTGTTAATCTGCAAGGCAAAAACTTTGGGTTAGAATCTGAAATTTTTTGGCTCGGCATTCATCCTTTCGGTCCATATAGCAATAGCTTGTGGATTACATAAATCTGGCCAATTTCCGAAAACGCTAGGTCAATTGTTTAACAATCCGTTAGTTTTATTGTGCCCCACTCTGTTTGACATGCAATCTTGAGCGTACTTGTACAACAAAATATGTTGAAAGAAATTATGTTTTTATCTGATAAAAACGGGGTAATGGCTTTTTGACAGTATCGAAAGACAATGGAACGAATCTGGGATCTTTCCCCTAAGATCTCCCTTAGGCTCTACACAGCCGTTGTCAGACCTGTAACCAGGCAAGTAACGGCAGCATCCTGCTTGCACTAGATTCAGAGATTACTACTTAATCTTCATGTGCAGGAGATAGCGGTAAAGACTGCTCTTAGGCTGCGCATCTGGCGGCTGTGGAATGATGGGCGAAGAACTGTGGGTCATATGAGGATACTGGTGGACTACTCCGCAAGGATCTGCTCCTGCATTTTGCATCTGACAGAATTCCCCCTAAGTACATATTCAACAGGAAATATAAATCCTCTTAAACCTACCGGAAACCCGCGATTATGACATTCTCCGACGGTTCCAAAAATAAATTTGGATCTAGGGCAGAAATATTTTCTGCCGAATTTGGCCTAAAAACTGCGCAAAAACGGTCCAGGTCAAATGTATCCATGACAAAAACATTCAGATATCAGCAGACAGTAGGATAGTCAGTGTGTCACTCGAGAGCCACAAGATCACCTCTGGTCTGGTGCTTGAATGCATCCAGACCTGGAACGAGATATTAAACTAAAATGTCCTTTCTAACTGTCTTCCCTGTGGCCCTGATCCGATGATCGTGCCTGCCGTCAAAACCCTAGATACCCTTCTCAAACAACTTACCCTGAAGCTACATTCCAGCAAATGGGCAAATGAAACTGAATGCAGACAAGCAAAGGCAGCAATAAAAGCACCCTTAAATAAAAATTCAAAATACTACTTGAAGTTGTCCAGAGTCAATCTACGGACAATTGCAAAGATTCTAACTGGATACTGCCAACTTAACGAACAGCTTAACATACTAGGAATCATCATGTCGGGGTTGTAATGAGTCAGATCTAACAGCAGAGCATGTGATCTCTCGCGCCCTGCTTTGGCATCAAAAAGATGTGCCGTATTGGAATATTTCTAGCCTGATATGGCCAGAATTAGCGGCACCTCGCCTGCCAAGGTCTTGGAGTTTATCTTTCAGTTAAGATGGCTTGGGAAATGACGGGAAGAGGGCCACTATGTTTTTGGAGGCAGTACAATGGGTTCAGTCTAGTGGCCTAAGTGCGTGTCAGATCTTTGACTTTGTCCTCCCACTCATAATCCAGAAAAATAAAAATTTGATGTTCTTGATTCATTCGCTTTTATAATGAACTCTATCTCGTAATTTACAGGTATTTCATTGCATTTCATTCACAAGATTTGCCTTTTCAAAACAATTCTTTCACTTATTTACTACTCCATCTTTGTGCAGTTATCAATTTTATGGTTTGATTTTGAAAATTCATTCAAATTTTTCAAATATGGTAAAAGCCATAAAACTCAAAAACCGTGATAAAATCAGAGATTCGAATCGTAATTATTTCGCTCCGGTTACATTTTAGCTCCAAAACCGAATTGTAGCCGTTTTTAAAACGAATTTTCACACTAAACTTCTTGTTTCAATTGTAGTCAGCGCATGCGTCCAACACCCTTTCAAAATGCTACAGAAGAAAACTTAATATTATGTAAATTTTTTTCATCACCGCCGAGTTTAAACCGAAACGAACAAAAACGATATTAACCGATATAACATAATAGCGCCGGTTACGGTTATCTAAAGAAAAACATCTTAAAAAAGCTGTTAAATTCGGATTTCGGTTCAGGTTCGCTTCTCTGGTTAAAATGAAAATAGAAGAATTTACATAACGTTGTTAAAACTTCTTAGTTTTCGTCAATTGTGCCAGTTTTAGACCATAATCCCGATGGACAGCTTCGGGACGCTTCATTGTCGCGGTTTAAGGTTTTTGTTATGAATTAAAAAAATTTCTGAAAACAAATTGACCGCTACTACTACTGGATATATTTTTACCACAAAGTGTTGAGACAATTTTATGACAAAATAAAAAATGTGGAACAAAAAAAGAATAAATTGATTAAAATGAAACTGGAAACATTTTGTGAAAATTTTAAAGTTCAAGTCAGAGTGCAGCCCCGGACTGGTAATAATTTTGTTATAGGCAACTACCGTGAGAAAGAAAACTATTAATGAAAGTATTACAAAACATACGAATTTTTGCTATTCCTTATCCGCCAGCGTCGCTGACGCGCATGAATAGATTAACAATGGATTAAGATTCGCACGGTATATTAGAACCCTGTTTATCTAAGTGGGGAGGAAGAATACAAGGATAATCGAAAATTCAAATTACGCAGAATTTTCCTACAAATATCTAAAAATAAAGATATGCCAATGCCTCTAAGTGTCTATTATGTATCTTAAATTGACTGACGAATGACGTCATGATCTCATTTGGTTGATCAAAAAATGCAGACAAATCGGCATGGCTCAGATAAAGTAGATTTTACAATTGTACCTCAAATGTCACGGAAGATTGTTTTCACAGGTTCAAATTGTAATTAATAATAGTGCTAAAAGTGCCAACCCGTAGACCCACAGATTTCTAATATATACCTAGATGTGCGGCTTGCATTTTAAAGTGAAGCATGTGGAGTGGGGGAGCCGCCATTTGTAAGAAGGTCACAACAGTCGAAATTGTACATTAAGGCTAATGTGTTTGGTGTGTTTTATTGAACAATTTTGTACTTTTAATTATATATAACGTATTATTTAAAAGTATTTCGCATTCTACCAACTTGAAAGAGTCACGGTAAGTGTTTTAAGCCTTTAATATAAAGAGATTTCAATCAAATAATTGAACTACGTAATCAACGTATTTTGTTAGGTTAAACAATTTCAATTTTATTTAATTATTAAAATTTAACTAGATTATCATGCCAGTAGCATGTTCTGCTTATGGTTGTACCAAACGCCGTCGTCCAGGAGAACAACTACAGTTTTTTGGGTAAGTATTAAATCAAAAAATTAATTTTTTGAAACTTGTCAACTTTTATGAGTTTATTTGTATATATGTAATCATTTCAGATTTCCTATTAAAAATCCTGATTTAAATCGACGTTGGATTAACGCAGTAAGAAGAGACAAATTTATACCAACCTCGTTCTCAAAGTTATGTGGAGATCACTTTATTGAGAGTGATTATTTGGATAGACCTGGCACATATGTTAAACACTTAAAGGCAGATGCTGTCCCATCAGTGTTCCCTGCTTTTCCATCATATTATCAAACCAAAGAGAAAAAAATCAGAAATCCCTGTAAGAAAATTAAATTACTTAATGAGGAGAGCATAATATCTACTTCTAGTCGAGCTGCTCCTACTTCTAGTCGAGCTGCTAGTACATATCTGCCACCAAATGTTGACGAGGAATGTACTATTTCATCTGTAGAAAAGTCGAAGAAAATTGATCAATCAGTGCAGACCGAAGAATCTGCTTTGCCTACGACTGTAAGAACCTTACGGAAAAAAATTATAATTTTACAACAAAAGCTTAGAAGGAAAACTGCAACAATTAAAAATCTTCGCGATTTACTAACAACTTTAAAGGAAAGAGGACTTCTAGAAAATGCTACAAGTGATTTATTGGAGAATCAATTTGAAGGTATGGCACTGCAAATTTTTAAAAACCAAATCAAAAATAATAAACGGGTTGCATGCGGTTCTAGATATAATAAAGAATTTAAAGAGTTTGCATTAACATTACATTACCACTCCCCGAAGGCGTATAATTTTTGTAGGTAAGTTTCAAACAATTTTGTCGTATTGCCTTAAATTTTCATAACCACGTAGGTACATATTATGTATGAATAATTAGCCTTAAGCTTAGCCTTCAGAACAACTTGAGTACTTATTTTTATTATTTTATTTCAGAAGTTTTTTGAGATTACCTCATTCGCGTTCAATATCAAATTGGATATCATCTGTTGACGCTGATCCCGGATTCTTTACAAACGTTTTTGCTGCATTAAAAAATTTCCCACCAGAAGATCGCGACTGTAACTTAGTTCTTGATGCTATGTCCATAAGGAAACAAATTATTTGGGATTCAAACAAGCAGACATTTGTTGGATATTGCGATTATGGTACCTATTTACTACTGGAATCTTCGGAAACACCAGCCACTGAAGCCCTTGTATTTATGCTCGTAAGTTTAAATGGAAAGTGGAAATGGCCTGTAGGGTATTTTTTTCAAACAAAAATTAGTGCCACAACTCAAGCTGAGTTGATAAGAACAGCAGTAACTTTGGCAAATGATGCTGGATTAAAAGTTTGGGGGGTAACTTGTGATGGAACTTTTACAAATTTCTCGTCTCTTTCTTATTTAGGTTGTAAAACGGACGGTACTCTTCAAAAAATAATACCTTATTTTAATTATAGTAATGATCAAAAAATATATTTTATCCCAGATGCCTGTCACATGCTAAAGTTAGCCCGTAATGCTTTAGGTACAAATAAGTGTTTTATTAGTAAGAATGGGCCGATTGAATGGAAATACATTGAGTGTTTACACAAGCTGCAAAACGATATTGGTCTTAAATTTGGAAATAGATTAGGAAAGTCCCACGTTGAATGGGAAAATAAAAAAATGAATGTAAAAATAACCGCTCAAACTTTCAGTTCGTCAACAGCTGATGCTTTGGAGTTTTTACAAAAGGAAGGTTTGGAGGAGTTTGCAAGTTGTGGAGAGACCATTACTTTTATCCGAACTATAGACAGACTATTTGATTTTTTAAATAGCAGGAATCCCTTTGGCAAAGGATACAAAAAACCGATATTTGCAAATAATATACAATTCCTTGAAAGTAACATATTACCTTTAGTTGAATATTTATTTACACTTTCTGACACAAATAACAAACCGTTGTATCTTGGTAAAAGAAAAACTTTTGTGATTGGATTTAGTATCGCAGTATTGTCAGTATTATCAATAGCCAAAGGATTATTTGCAAATAACAATAATTTTAAATACCTCTTAACATATAAGTTATCGCAGGACCATATAGAGCTGTTGTTTTCGCGAATTAGGAAGCGATTTGGATGGAATAATAATCCAAATGTAGTGCAGTTTAAAACTGCTATGAAACAAATTATCTTAAAAAATAAAATTACAGCTTCTCCTGCAGCAAACGCCGTAGCATTAGACAATGACTCTGCAGGAAATATTTTTGATATTACTTGGTCACGAAAAAAAAATTTTGTAGATACTAGTGAGCTTTTTTCTGAGAGTGAGGCTATTGTTTATGATAGTGAAGTGTTTAACATAGATTTTGAAGATATAGATTCTTGTGTACATGAACTAAAAGATAATGTATTGTATTATATAGCAGGCTTTGTTGTACGAAAAATATTCAGGAAGGTTGATTGTAAATCGTGCCAAGACCAATTAGTGTTCAATAAAACTGAACATAGTTACTCGCACACATCAATTTATGCAAAACTGGTGGATCTGAAAAATAGAGGGGGATTAGTTTCTGCATCAGATGATGTATTTAAAATTATTAAAGAAACTAATCGTCAAATTCGAATATTTACAAATAATTTTAAGGATCTGCGAAACAATAATTTGTGTAGCAAGGTAATTATTTCGCTAAAAAATATTATGGCACTGGATTCTAAAGTTTTTAAAGGGTTGCGATGTGACAATGAGAGCCTTGAAAGACACCATAAACTCGAGCTAATTAAGTTAATAAGCAAGAATTATATTGATATTCGTTTACATGCATATGCTAAAACTTTTTCAGCTGATTTACATCCTGTCAGCAAAAGACAGAAATTAAACAAATTAATTTTATTTTCTAACCAGTAATTAATTACATAGGTACCCAAATAATTTATTCTTTGTTTAATGGTTTTTTTGTAATATACTATGTTTGTTATAAAGTACGTATGTTATGTAGTAGGTGTTTCATTTTATCATTGAGTAATCGACGATTTTATATCAATAATAAAAATTTAATATACTCTATATTGGTTTTATTTACTTTGTAAATTTTCATTGTTATCTCCAGCGGTCAAAAACTCCAAAAAAAACAATAAATTAGAATTTTGTCGTATATAAACCTACAAAAACCATGATTTCCTATACCTTTTCTTAAGTTTCTTGACCTTCTGACAAATGGCCGCCGCCAAATGTGCTCGCTTCAATTCTTACAATGAGCAGGTATAGGCAGTCGCCCATCTAGGTATATATTAGAAATCTGTGCGTAGACCACAGTTACAGGGGTTGGGGGGGTTGTGAAGGGAGGTATGTAATACCCTCCAGTTACCCAAAAAATGTATAACCTATAACTCCTCACGTCTCACTGACAGGTGTTTAAATCTTGATAAGAATAACTAATACTGAAAATTACATCTCCATTTGGGGGGGGGGGTTATGGGATACGCTTACTAAATCATTACTATGGTAAAACAACATTTGAAGAATAATTGGTAAATTAACGTTGGTGGCGCTGCAATTATAAACAAATATGGTCGCTATCAACAAGTAGATGTGAAAGGGTCCAGATAATACCACAATTACTTTAAATATCACTCGAAACTACTATGAAAATATGCACAAGTAAATAGCTGGTGGCGTTTTCTTGCTTAGAATTACCAATGGATGGCTTTCCCACCAAAAAACACGAAAACCTGAATTTCAAATTTACATTGAGTGATCACCTTCTGCTTTTGTAGCAGAAATTACGTACTAGTAGTAGTCTAAATTAAAATTAACATATTTATATTTTGAAAGTAAACAAATTAATATTGTAATTAAGTATAAGTTAAATTCATTTAACTCCGGAGCTGCCTCAACTATGCCATCAAGAATATTGGAATATTTCAATATTGTTTTCTCTGTAGACATTAACTTACATCCTACGGGTTTTCCCCATGGACGCTTATGTTACGGGAAAGAATAGGAAGATGGAGAAAAATTACATCAGGCAAAAGGACAGGCTTGACTTATTATTTTTTAAACTTAAGCAAGGGAATCCCCGAAGTACACTGGCCTATCGGGCTTCTGCTTGGTTAAAAATATATTGACCTGTTATTTTCCTTCCCCGGGTATATTTTTATATTTATTGAATTTAACGATAAACATTTAAAAATTTGCGTTCACGAGTTGAACGAAGATAAAACGAGTGTTCAAAGGAGATTAGAAAGAAAAATGTGGCATCAGTAAGTCGGGTCCGCGCGTTGCGGCTAGCGATTGAATTTTGTATTTTTGGAAAAAGTTGAAAATAAATTTGAAGTTGATTAAGAAGTAATGGTGTTTGATTAAATTTCGTGAAATTTTAGGAGCAAATGACACGACATCATTGAATTGTTCGCCCAGGGTGGCGTTATTTTTTTTAAACACCACAATATAGACATAATTTCTGAAGGAAGCAAATTCTTGCCGCAAATATAATATTCCATTTTGTTATTGATTTTTAATTTTTTCCGTGACTTCGTTTTTAGAAGGTTTATAATAATTATGAAGTGAAAAATTTTTTTAATCCAATTTGTCGTGTAAACAATCTAACAACCCTAATTTACATTAAAATTATGAGAGCTTTATATAACTTTCAAGATTTTCTGATAATTTGGACAAGCGATAACTCAAAAATTATGCTTCTACAGAAAAAAATGTTGGAAACAATTTTATACCTTATAGAATTGCGTTTCTACTATAAACAAATTATAGTTGTGTTTATTTAATTGAAGTTATTAAGATTTGAATTATTAAAATTTCTGCGTCACACCCAAAAGCTTCTCAAAAATTAACCTTTCGAAAAGGTTACCGTTATGCTCGATGTAACAGAACCTTGCAATATAAAATTAGCTAGTTAAATTCGCCGCACCCTGTATATACCAGAAACTTGTATACAACTGAAAGCTATAACTTATCGATAAATTAATAAAATTTCGAACGCTTAATGTGTTTATATTACAAGTGTTATTGTATGCCTACTCCGCATTCTTCTGGCTATTTAAAATGTTCTAACTGTTAAACAAGGCCATTAAAATTACTTCATTATTTTGAAACAAGTTTTACCTTATTGTTAAAAATTTAAAAAACGATAATTTTGAAAATCAGACTTATTTAACTAAAAATTAATTGAGCGTGAGTATCATTGTTTTGGTTATTATCCGAAGTCGGATGGTTTTGGTGTACCTATTCAAAGATTTGGACAAGAAAATTGAGCATTTTGAAATATTTTGTTGAATAATAGAATCACAGGAAATTGTCAAAAGACGACAAACGCGTGATTTAATGTATATAATAAAATTTGGGTACATTTTGACACGATAATTGTGGGTGACTTTAATGCTCGACCAAGGGAGAAACCCATTAAATTTGCTCAACACTTTTCGTTTTAATGATACAATATCAAAATTGGGCACTATTAGAAATAATTTTACTAAAATTTTGCGAGATATGAAATATTAATTTACTGCCGCTCTGTGCGGAATATGCGGCAAGCCTAAGCAATTATTCAAAATTATAGGCTTCGTTCGGCTTCTGAATTACTTTCTTTATGTTGTGACAAAGAAAATATTGAAATTAAAACAAAAAGTATATTGAAGGTCAATAACATTACAATTTTTGCAACAGTAAAGTCGCTTAAAAACCGAAATTACATGTAGTTGTGGCTAATTACAAAATAATTGCATAAGAATATGTCAACTTATAATAACAAGAAGTAAAGTACTAAGTAGTGATTTTATATAATGACGCTAATTGAAAAACTTGGAACGAAATTTAAATTAGAAATAAACGAGTGGTTAAACTTTTAAGATAATCCGTTTTTAATTTGAAGTGCATTTTGACAAATTTGCACCCTAATTGGAGTATTTTAAATAATTACTCTTTAACTTAAACTTGAAATACCTAACGTAAAAAAATTTTTATTACTTTTCGTGACTCGACTGTGATGCATGATTTGCAAATCATTCATTTTTTTATCGCGTAACGGGTAATTTTTTATTTTTAATGGTTGATTCAAAAAATAAAACAAATTAAAAACATAATTAAACGCCCCAATAAATAGCGTGGACGATCTGATAATAGCAGAGATAATAATATCAGTTACCTGTTTGATTGTTTGCGGATCTATCACCTTGTGCTATGTAGATAAGATCGCAGCACTTACAGTTTAATTATAGTTCGCTATATTTCAAATCAATCTTAATTCTGTTGTTTCGGTTTATGTTATATTATTGATATCATAAAACGATAAAATTTTCATTATGTCGATTTCACTATTTACATTAATATTTTATTGTTTCGATACTATTAAGTATTACTTTCACAAATAAATTGAACATTGCTTAGTGACATCGGCAAAATTGATGCTTTCTTCCTATATTACAAATGGACTAAAAGGTTTTGAAAATTATATTATTGGGTATTTAATTTACTTTTTCCAGTTTGACCTACATATTTACTTTCTGCACAACAAAATTCACATAATATCAATTTGCCAAATTACAAGACTTTTATTTTTATGAACTGCAATTGAAAGATATCGATTTATAATTATTGTGTAAGTTACTTTCCCTTTATTATATCGACAGTAAAATTCAAACAATATTTTGAACCGAATTGTGTACTAAACAAACAAACCATTAATATAGAATTCTAAGCTCTAATGCCCATAAAATTGTTAATAATCTTCTTTAACAAATACATAAATTAAAAAGTTATTCATATTTAAGAGAAATGCGGAAATTGTTTTCGACTTTTTCATCAACTTGTAGTTATAGCATAATCTTATTATTTTTGAATATCAAAAGTTAAAAAAAAAATTCAGAAAGAATGTGAAAAATCTACATTTTGCCCGCACCGAATCGAGATTTTTCACTAATATATTCCATGAACAAAAAACCGGGGAAAATTAATGGGTAAAAAAATTTGAACATACCTTTTTGGATGTTTGTTGATGTATCGTGATATCCACTGAATATTGAAGAAACACGCGAGTTCCTTTTGACACTGTCTGTAACAAACTGAGAAAGAAACTGAACACCATACGATATTAAAGAGAGTTGAAGAGTGGACATGGTATGACCTACTAAGATTAGTACCTGATTCAATTCTTTTAGTACTTGTAGAGCAGCTTGACCTCATTGAGTACCGCTCGCTTTTTATTCTCAACATAAGAAAGAATGATTCGAAAAATTACAATAATAAACAATATTTTGGATGAAATGGCTCTATGTATTCTTTCAATAAATTTTGATAATCCACATCTAATTTTGAAATAATCTCGATTTGAATTTATTTATGAACCTTCAAATTCCAAAATTTTGGGAACATAATTTCAAGATTTCCATTAATTGCTGTCTAATTTGTTTATGGTTTGGAGATGCTACGTAATTTCATTCAACCAGTTTATCCTTTTACTTATTTATTTTTTTAAAATTTTTTTTTATCGGCGAATACAAAAAACAGTTAACGAAGCAAATCACTCTCTCTTTACATTTACTTTTTCTACAGTTTATAATATGACAATAATTTTAACTACAGAAAATTTTAGTAATCGGTACTAGGTACTAATAATAATTAATTAGTAACATACCACATGCAACCCACATGGGAGAATAAAATTAAAAAATAAAATAAAAATATTAAATGAAGTAGTTCCACATAATACAAACAATTTTTAATTAACATTGAAGTTATTTTCATTCATTAAATGAACATTTTTAATGTAACCTAAGAAAAATATTTTAAATATGTACCTACAATAGAAAATTATTATAAAACGGTAATGAAAATGCGGAATTTATTGTTTTTGAAAGTCAACATTAAAAATATGATTATTTGTAAAACAGTTAACAATACCTCAAATATTTGTAAGTAAATGTAGTAAACTAATTAATTTATAAAGTGGTTTAGCACAAATGAATATGAACATAACGACATACATTAGTGTCCAAACACAGCAGAAAATATTGAACAACTACCGCAATTGAACAATAATTGAACTTGAGAGCAACTTAAAATGGTACTTGATCCGTAATATTAATTTATTAGAAATTATACAAATATAATTCAAATTCAGTATGGACAGATGCTTCAGAATTATGTAGCATCAGGTCACCGAACGTATTTCCGTGTCGATTGCTCAACTTGAAAATTAATAAGCAGGTAAAACTTAACAATTACATAAATTGCTTTTGTCACAACGGATGATTTTTTAGCCCTTCAGCTTAATCATAAATTACTTTTCACTAAAAAATCCGCTAAGCCTGACATAGTGTGAACTCATCAAGTTCGAAACAAATTCGATAAAAAAGTTTCAAAGGATGTTCTCCGAAAATTATCGGACATCAACCTTATTTTCTTAAATGTCTCTTTTTTCTGCCATTGACATATTTTTATCGTGAAATGTTTTTGAGCTGTGACGTCAATCGTAAATTTTTTTAAATGGCAACTTTCCCATCCATTTGGAAAGAACACAATTTTCTGAGTACGAAAATGTAAAGAACCTGACCTTGAAGATCTCAAAGTTGCAAAAAAACATTTAATCAATTACTTCAATAAATTTAATGGAAACAATATTATTATAGTTTCTGCACGAATGATGCAAATGAGAAAATCCAATTAAATAACTTCCGCTCACTTCTTGACAATATCCTATCCGCCACTGAAACTCCTGTAAAATATTTTTAATCGTATCGGGTTGAATTGCCCGAATTTAATTGCGAATTGCATCGTTTAGTTCGTCAACGGTAGTTGGTCTATTGATTTTGCTCTTGAAATAGCCCCAAAAAAAGTAATCAAGCGGACTGAGATCTGGAGATTAAGGTGGACATTCGATCGTTCCCATAGACCAATCCATTGGTTGGTAAACACTTGGTTTATATATTCATCAACGATTACTGCAAAATGGGGTGGAGCTCCGTCTGTTGGCACCATATCGTGTTGTTGGACAGATCTGGATCTCTTATCATTTTTGGATATAGCACCGCAAGTGCAGGAACTAATTCATATCTTAAAAAGTCAAGATATAGTATTTCACCTGTTAAAGTAGTTCTTTATTGTACAAAATTCTTAGGAAAGTATTTAAATTTTCGCTACTTATTGTTCCATGCATACGAAAATATTTTTCTCAAAATTTTTGACCGTTTAGAAAATGAGATAATCGTCTTCAAAATTAGGTCCTCTGACTGCAAAGCAAGAATGCAGATTTTCTTGTTAAGGTAGTTTTATCGTTTTACAAAATATTGGGAAGGTATTTAAATTATCACTACCTATTATTTATTGTTCCATGCCTGCGAAAATATTTTTTTCAAAATTTTTGGCCGTTTAGAAAATGAGATAATCGTCTTCAAAATTAGGTTCTTTTACATTGTATAGCTTATAAAAAGTACTAATTATCTCACACTTTTCACCATAACATAGAAACGCATTTTACCAATTTCATAAAAAAAAAACTAAATTAAGCAAGAAATATGCTCTAACAGTCTTCTCAGAAAATTTGAAGATAATTCATCGTCTAACTTCCTAGATAAAGCACGTAAAAGATTCAATAATTGCAATGTGTCGCTGGATTTTGAGAGGTTATTTCCTATGAAACAAAAATTTCAATTTTCATTCAACCAATATTGTATCAGATACGGACGCGCATAAACGGACTAACGAGATTGAAATGCAATTAATTGATTTTTAAGTTGGAAATCTTTTTTCAGAGCTGTTATGGTAAGTTCATGGGAAATATTTAACGTAATTTAATTTATTTTAATTTAAAAAAGTTCAATGTGCATAACCTCCTATAGGCGTTCATACTAATGTACTGTAACTTTATTTAAGAAAAATATCGGTCAACTCTTCTTTCTCTCTTCTTTCCATCTGCGATGTTGCTCCATCTTTGTTAAAACCAGTTCTTGCAGTAGATTTTTAAGAATTCTTTAAACTAAGAATTCTTAGCTTAAAGAACCAAGAACGCACCATTAGTAGTATTGAAAAATTTTGAAAATAGATTCTGGAACATGTTGTTATTAAAAAAAAATCGGATCTTTTCTTTCAGATTCTGGCGCGCATGAATGGACTACCGAGATTTAAATACAATTAATTGATTTTTAAATTGGATCTCTTTTAATTTATATTAATTTCAAAAAGTTTAATGTACAAAACCTCCTATAGACGTTCATGCTACATTTACTATAACTTTAATTTAAGAAATATCCTTGATCAAAGTCCAAAGAAACTTGAGAAATTGGCGAAAAACTGATTTTTGTCCGTTTCTCGCTATAATTAATTTATTTTTACTAACCGAACCCATGCTCATCCCAAGATCAAGTTTTGTACTCATGCTCAGCAAAATTGTGCAAAACAACCGTGAAAAAATGAACAAAATAAAAGTACCCTTTTAGAAATAAGGGTTGAAATAGGGTTAATATTAGAAAATTAATCCAGTTAGGGGTTGAAAAAATAAAACGTGGTTAAATATTTGAATAGCGTGTTCATTTACTTTTCTAGAACATGTTTTATTTTTAAATTTAGACCACTGTGGATGAAGTTATAATCGTTTTCCTACAAGTCTACACACCAACTTTTTGACTTTTTGAAGAACCAAAACAAGGAAACAAATGCCTTTTTGGACAAATCCTTAAATTTGTATTTTATATTTCTTACAAAGATAGTGTGTACTAAGTTTCGTCAAATTTGGTGGGGGTCGAGTAAATTCTTCAGTTGATTTGAGATGGAATGACCCCAGAGTCTTGAATACGTTTTAATTAAAAAAATTGGATCTTTACCATCAAACACTGGCGCGCATGGATGGACTAACCAGATTTAAATACAATTAATTGATTTTTAAGTTGGTTATCTCTTTTCAGGGCTATTAGTAATATTGTAAAGATTCATAGATAGATTCTTGAATATTTTTTCGAATCTTTTCCATCAGATGCAGACGCATCTGATGTCCACTAGATGAATGGATTAACGAGATTCGAATACGCTTACCCATTGGATCACCCTGTATGAACTGCTTCCGAAAATAAAAAAATTGTATCTAGTGAAGCATAGACGAAAAGTGCATAATTTTTTTAATTTAATTAGTTTTCTTATACATAGATAATTCAATACCCATTATAAAAATAACAAAGCTTATTCTGCTTTGGACATAACCAAAAAGCCCAAAAACTAATTAAACTTCAGATTTCAACAATAACGTTCCATACCGTAGTTTTATAAATTACCTGCGCTTTAATACAAGTTTAGAATTGAAAGGCCTAGTGGAAAAAGTAGTTAAGTCACTTTTTTTTCAATTTGTTAGTTGAGCACATTTTCACATTGCGGCATTTATTCTCTACAAATTAGTATAAAAATCAACAAATTGAATAAAAAGTGACTTAACTACTTTTTCCACTAGGCCCTTCAATTACTAAATTGTCGCAATATACTTAAATTTGAAAGTTTCAAGCTAAATATTTCAATTCTTAAAAATGCTTCCTGTGGAGAAAAATCGCGCTAATTCGGATCACAGAGAGGCCACCGAAAATTTAATAGTATTCTACTATGCGTGGGAAGCAGCGTTATGGAGAGGAATCTCTCTAGAACGATCTCTCGTATGACCAACTAACAAACATTTTTGCTCTATTTTGCTGAGGGTTGCACGCGTAATTGGTTCCTAGTTAGGATATTTGTTATTGAGTAAATTATAAACTTCTAATTAAGTGCGAGTTCTGTCCCTGTAACCGATAATCATCAGAATTTTAAATCTTTCCCTATCAGATAAGCGACGAACCATTTTAAAACAGTTAGAAAATAATAATGAATTATAAATACAATTTAGGCAACGTTTATTCGATTAATTACAAAATTATAAATACAGTCCAATTCATGTTAATTTTTCCAGCGCCTTCTTGATTAATAATTGGTTGACTCTAATAATTTTATCATGCATATCTGAAACTTTGGAACTGATTATTTCCAAAAGATTTCGGTTCAAACTTTTGTTACATTTTTATACTCACAGAATTGTGCTCCATCCAAATCCGGTAAAAAGAGTAAGAGTTGCAATTTAAAAAAATTTACGATAGCTCAAAAATGTCAATGGCAGGAAAGAAATGCTTAGAAAAGTAAGATTGACGTGTCCGAGTATTTTCTGAGAAAATCCCTTTAAAATATTTTATAGAATTTGTTCCAAACTTTCTAAGATCTATTACAATCTCAAACGATCGAACGACACCCTCTGCATGTATTTTAAATTTCCAGCTAAACTTAGTCGCGAAGGGGTGGTTCACTTCAGTCAGAGTTTGTTGTCAATAATAAAAAGGGCGCCACTGTTATTTGTTGATAACGGCAGAAAACAGACTACAAAGACCTACATACCTTGATGGTAAATTTATCTTCGATTCAAACTGAGAGGAGCGAATAACTCAGCTTCACAATTGAAACTTCTGATAACACAAACCAATAAAAACACACAATTAAAGTTAATAACTTGAATATAATAAACAAAAATAATAAAGGCTATTAACATAGAATCGACAAAATATATGTACAATGATTTGCATAAAATCAGTAGAAATGGTTAACTTATTTACATGAATTAAAATACTTCTTAATAGTTTGAATGCATCCGCATGTTACAAAACGTGAAATCTGACTTTACTATCAGTAAAATTAAATGTTTAACTTAAAAAAACAATTGTTCATTTACAAAAATTATTTGAAGTTCCCCAGTCGAGCTGTATGTTCCTTCAGCAGAA
This sequence comes from Podabrus alpinus, assembly GCA_932274525.1. Lineage (NCBI taxonomy): Eukaryota > Metazoa > Arthropoda > Insecta > Coleoptera > Cantharidae > Podabrus > Podabrus alpinus. The sequence goes on along the minus strand of OW026456.1, from coordinate 43,463,214 downwards.
TCTTTGGATTGAAACTTGAATGCTAGCGTTGTAAATCGGTTATCATTTGGTGTTGTCGTAAATTCCTTCCGCCGGAAAATTTTGGAAATACTGCTCCAGGTAAAAATACACGTTGACTTCTATATGGGCCTTTTTTATTATGATAGATATCCTCAAAATTGAGTTTTCATAAATTGCAAAATTGTGCAGGACACGAACTTCATCAACGAAATAAGGACCAGCTACGTTATTTTTATGGACATATTTAGACTGAGTCGATGGTCAGAAATGAATCCTTTTTTTTTTGGAGTAGAAACCATGGGCAACATGTAGATTGCGCTGATGGTGATTAAGAGTAACATACAAATTGCGCCGATGGTGTTCCTAACAGATTCCATCCGAACATCCATTATCCAGGTTGGTAATGGTAGCTGTTCTTTTCACCTTACATCATGGATACCTTTAGAGATCATCTCAACATCACGGCTATCAATATCTACCCTAGAAACTTTCGCTTTAGAGACGGCGCCCAAAAGAATGTCGGAAGGAATGTCGAAGTATCTTCAATTGCTTTTCGTTTGGCTTCACCACTAACTATTTGCCGCTACTTATTTTTGCTCATCCATTTCGTGATTATGTTCCAAATTTTCTTTTGTTACTTTCCTATGATTTTTTCTCCCACGGTGTACATAGTATTTGCTGAACATTTTCGATTGCAGCACCTCCATTAATTTCCCCATTCTTTAATTCAATGTATTGGTAAAATTTGTACCCATCGCGCACCAACAACGTTTTTCCGCGCCCACTTTACATTTCTGTAATCTTTACCTTTGCTAATAAATAATAATAATATGTCCTTGAATTTTTACCTCCACAGTCAATTTTTGTGAGTCGAAACTGCAGTTACAGTCATACACATTGTAAGTAATAAACAGTTTTCAGGCTACATTGTGCTCATTTGTTCAAAGAGTATTAGAAGTTGTTATTTTGTTATTCGTCGTTATTAGTGTTGTGTTTTATTAATAAAATTTATTGTTATGAGCGATCCAAAAGACGTTTAATTGATTAAGGCCAAGAAGCTAGCAACAGGTGGTTTCACTAAAAGATTACGAAATAAAAATAAAGATCATAAACAAAAAGTAATTAAAACTTAATAATAATATTGAATAATTAAAAGTTTAGTTGAGTATAGGTTTAATTAATGAAGTTATTAAATTTAACTTACATGAAAACGGTTGTTTTAAATAAGGTCAACTAAAACTCTATCAATACGATAATATTTAATATTATCACAAACAAAATCAATTCATTTGGACTCAATTAAAATAATTAAATTAAAGAAAAATACCGAATTCAAAGTTAAGACAAAAAATACTTTAAATTAAAATCATGGCATTTCGCGCTCAGAATGATTAAATTCAGAATCTTTGCATAAAACAAAAACAATGGAAAAGTTTTTCTTTAATTTGTAGTTGAAGAATTTTCACACGTATTTTCGCCCAGAAAACTGTCCTGTTGCAGTAGCATAAAAAATTGGTTTGAAACCACCACTAAATAATCGGTAAAGTAATAGGGCTGCTTTATAAATATCCAGTTAAACTTAGTAAAAGCCAGATAAATCTCTCATGCGATGTCGATTAGTCCAATTAAGAGACGTCAAACTTCTCCATAGTCGTAACGACTTCAAGTCGCGTATGGCTAATATTTGGATGCAATGACAATTTCTTCTTCTTCTTCTTCTTCTAGTGCCCTATCCACTGTGGACGTTGGCGATCATCATAGCCCATTTTACTTTATCAGCCGTTGCTCTAAACAACGCTGAAGACGTCATTCCGGTCCATTGCCTTAAGTTTCGTAGCCAGGAAATTCTTCGTCGTCCGGGTCCTCTTCTACCTTCAAACTTTCCTTGCAGAATCATTTGGAGTATGCGGTACTTTTACCCGGGTAAAGATAGCACCCCCACCTTTTAAAAACAAAAAAATAATTATGCCATAATTTTTTGCTAATTATTCGCAAATTAGTTGCAGCATTCGCGAATTTTTTGCTTCTACGGTTTCGCGGTAAAACGCATATCTTTGGTGGGGGTGCTGAGTTGACGTAAAGCTAGCACGCCCACCTCGAAAAAATCTTTTTTTTTTCAAAATTTAATAGACTATAATTTTTTGCTAATTATTCGCAAATTAGTTGCAGCATTCGCGAATTTTTTGCTTCTACGGTTTCGCAGTAAAACGCATATCTTTGGTGGGGGTGCTGAGTTGACGTAAAGCTAGCACCAGGTGCATTTCGCCAGCCCCCCCCATTTTGAATTTTGTATCCAAAATAGTCTAAATCGTTTGTACCTCGTTTGTACCTATTTGTACCTCTTTTATTTTCGTTTGTACCTCCTTCGTTTTTGAGATATTTCAAAAATTCGTTAGGGGGGGCTGACGAAATGCTAGCCCCCCCCCATTTCGAATTTTGGATCCAAAATGGTCTCAATCGTTTGTACCTCGTTTGTACCTGTTTGTACCTCCTTTATTTTCGTTTGTACCTCTTTGGGTTTGGAGATATTTAAAAAAATTTTGGATTTCGAATTTCGAATTTTTTTTCGGATTCGGATTTCGGATTCAAAATAATCTCAATCGTTTGTACCTCGTTTGTACCTGTTTGTACCTCTTTTATTTTCGTTTGTACCTCCTTAGTTTTCGAAATATTAAGGAAAATCACCATGACGCGCATGTTGGATTAACGAGATTCTTCGCTCGCTTGTTCTCAATAAATTTAATACACCGTTGTTTAATGTTAATACTAATAACTTTCTTTCAACTAAATCATAACAGATAGTCATAACAAAAAGTTTACGGTTGAATGTCCATCAGAAAACAAGAGAGTTATCTGACGTTCCTGTCTGATCTGCGTCGCGGGACCCATGTTTCGTATAGTAGTAATCCACTAATAATAACCGATATCATTCCAAATGCACTAATAGAGGTAAATATGAACATTTAATTTAAAAATAATATTTATTTGCAAAAATTAAAAAAAGGGAATAATTTATTATTTACAAAGTCAAGAAGATATTTATAATGTACTAGCTGACCCGGCAGACGTTGTCCTGCCCAAATTTCAATATTTGCCTACATGTATTTTTTAGATCCAATCCGCATAATGACCTTGCGACTTATTTGGTCATCGCAAACACAAAACGTATTAAAAAAGGATTAAATAAATAAATAAATTAATAACAAATACAAATCAAGGTTTAATAAAAAAAACTTTAACAAAACTGTTAAGTATTCACAAAAACCACAAGAATTTCTAATTTTACTTTATTTTATTTTTGCCAATTACTCTTGTTCTTTGTGTTCTTCCATTTCCTCCTCCCCTTCGTCTTCTAATAAGGAATTTTCGAAAGCACGCAGCGATATTGCCAATTCCTGTTCTTCTTACATACATACATACATAGTACATACATTGAATTTTATATATATTGCTGTGTACCCTCGGAGCTTTACTAGGGCTGCACGTTTTATATTGATGTTGTGTACGAGTGTACGTAAATGTACCTCGTCAATAAAAATGATTGTAAAATTACTTGATAAATTGCAATAAAATAAACTTTCACCTCGGCTTTGACTATTTCGGAGAGCACTGACTTACCTAATCTCAAGTTGGGTCCTTTCCTTGACCAAATCGGAATGTTGAAATCTAAAATATTGTGGTCTTCGGAAAATAAGGTTACAACAACAAATTATGCTCCTTTTTCAATGAAATCTTAATTTTATTATAAATTGTGCAAATAAAAATAAACTTGAATAAAAATTCTTAAATTTACTGACAAAATCTTATTATTATCTATAATAACTTTAAACGAACTAACGCACGCGTATTTAAGTTTCCAAAAATTTTCACTAATTTTTATGTAATAACTTTTAATGTGTTATAAAAATAACTTAATAAATGTAGGGAATTTCTTATTCCTAGTTGTTAACAGCATACAATAGGATGGTTTTGCCTGGCCGATGACCTTCAGTTACTAATAATAATCCAGATAAGTTTTCTTGTGTAGTGTTGAACCACGTTTTTATGCAGCACCAAATTTTCAAAAATTTACTAACTGTTTATAAAATTCAAATTATCCTAATTAATTAACCTAACTAACTAATCTGACCAAGATTGATTTTTTTACTTTTTTTTTATAATTGCTCTTTTTACTAGCATGTTTATACTATTCGTTGTTTCATATTTTGATTTATTTCAAATTTTAACTACCTACTTGATTAATTTTATTACTTGGTTGTTAACCATGTAAACTTTATTTATTCAATTCTGATTCCCTTTGTTTAAGTAATTGTTTTATTTCAATTTTCATTTAATCATATTTTGTGACCTAAATTATCTTTTCTTTTAATTATATTTGGTATCCCCTAATAAATTATTTATCATCATATTCTTATTATCATATTCATTTGTTTTTTTTCCCCCATAATATTTCATAATATTTATTCATATTTCCACATAATCATCATCATATTCAATCATATTTTTCCCCTAATATTTATAATCCTTCATATTTCAATATTAAACATATTCTTGGATACCATTTATTTTAAAACTCCTATTCTTACGATCTGTTATTTGTCATTTTATTTCTTTCATTTCTGGTCACCTAATAATTTCATTTTAAAAAAAACTGATCTATTTAAATAATTTTACTTTCGCGCATTTTATAACTGAACCTCATTAAATAAATTAAAATTTTCAATAATTATTTTGTTCTCTTACATTTATTGTTATTTTCAAGCGTAGCATTTTCAAAATTTCATCTTGGTCAAATTATTTTCAGACAAAATCATATTTACAATTGTTTGGTCCTATTTTACTATTTTCCCAGCGGTTTTTTTATAGATGTTGTTATTATTAATTTCAAATTAAGTTTCGCCATTTCAATTCTTGCTATTCTCCTGAGCGGTCATTTTTAAAAGTTGTTAATTATTTAATTTTCCTTTTTAAGTTTAAGTTTCGCCGTTGGGATTACGTAGTCATTCTTTTATATTGAAACGATCAATATTTAATTGATTTAATTTCTTTAAATATGCTCTTCCATTTTCCAAAATTTTGTTTAGCTTTTCTTCTTCTTTCTTCCTTTGTTCGGGTGTCTTTAACATTTCTTCCTCTCTCTCTCGTTCCATTAATAATAACATCTTTTCGGTTTTATCTTGCTCCTCTGCTAATCTTCTTCGATTTTCTCTTTTAATTTTCCTATCTTCTCCTTTCTTTCGATTTTTCTCTTGAATTTCCTTTTTATATACCTCGTACAATCTATCATTTTCTTTGTATCTCTCTTTTCTTTCTCTTTCTTCTTCTAATTCGTCTTGGTTTGGCGTAACAGAATTTATTTTATTTAAATTTGCCTCTCCTAAATTTTCTATTAAATTTTCATCGTATATTACCCCTTTTTCTATTAATAAATTTTCATCCCCAGCTTCAACTAAATATTTATCTGGAACGTAAATGTACCCTACCATTTTATCTGTGAACGAAACGATTGTGCTGTTGTCATCTACATCCCCCATATCGTCTATGTTGATAAACTCTCTCGGATGTTCATACGAGCTTATCTTCACCTCCCTGGTTACGCCGTTTATTGAAAATCCTGTGGAGAAGATGCTTCTTCTTCCACCGCAGGTGTCCTATTAACCGTCACACTGTTTATTGGTCGATTACTTCCGTTTGCTGTTCTGTTCTGGTTACGATCGTCATCCCCTTGTTGATTGTCTCTATCATTGTGATCATTGTCGTGGTTGCGCCAGTTTGTTTCATATCGACCCCCTCGTTGAAATCTTCCGCGATAACCCTGATTATAATATCTGTCGTTTCCGTAGTAATTACCTCGACCAAAATTATTTCCGTTCGAATTGTACCCCCTGTTACGATCATCTCGGCTATCCCGATTATTTGAATTAAAATTATTGTAGTTGCCCCTGCGATTTTCAAAATTATTGTTTCTATTATAATTAGTATTTTGGTTATAATTTCCTGATCTTTCATTTCGATTATATCTATTATCTTGAGTGTAACGATTATCGTTCCAGTTATTGCCAGTGCGCTGGTTATTTAAATTGTTTTGCCCCCCTGAATAATTATTTTGATTTCGATCTGTATTGTTGTAATTTGGCCTATTGGTTCGCTCATCCATGTTCACCGCATCCGTTCTCCTTAGTAACTTTGATAATTCGGATATGGTGTTAATATTTTCAAGCGCTACCCGGTTAATTATGTCTTGGCAAAAATGATTGGCTAGGTATTCAACAATATCTTCTTCCAACACTTCCGGCTCGAGTTGGGTTACTTCATTAATGATGTTTTCCGCGTAATCATTGCGGCGACCGTACCCCTTAAATTTACCGTTCATTAGTTCGTTACGAATTCGCCCCTGGACTTGTTTATCCCAATACCTGTCTAGGAATAATCTTTCGAATCCTTCGAAGTCCTCGAATCTATCTTGTACGCAACCGAACCATTTCTTCGCGTTACCCCCCATCATCGAACAGATACAATTTTTAAATTTATTGGTGTCGTGGATATGACTTGTGCTGCGCTTCGCGTATTTTATAAATTGTTTGGGGTTGAAGTCCCCTTTTTCGTAAAACTTTATAGCTTGCCCGTTATTTGTAGGCCACGTAATATCTTGTAGAGCCGATAAGTTTATTACACCGTTCGCACTTTCACTTTTCGTCTTTGCCATTTGTTCCACTAAATTTAATTTTTCCCCCTGTTTCATTATCATCTCATTTACCTGACTCATTAATGTATACACTTGTTGATTTATACCCGTTTTTGATTTTTCAATCTTTATTTCGATTTGTTGTTCTAAATTTTCACAAGTTCTCAAAATTTTCTTGTCAATTACTTGTTCCTTGATTTGCCCCTCAATTTCCGATACCTTTTCATTTATCACTTCTATATCTTCGTTTACCATTCTTACCTTATCATTAATTTTGTTTACTTCGTGAGAAAAGTCACTTTCAATCTGTAATTTTACCTCCTTCATTCTGTTCTTCAATTCCTCCGTGTATTTATTAATTAATTCATCCTGTTTTCTTCCTGCATCACACATCATACCTACTACTGCCTTCTTTAACCCCTCTTGATTCTCTTCATTTATTTTAAATTTTTCTTCTGTGTTGTTAATGACTAAGTCTATTTTTCTGTTCAATTCACACTTGATGTCTTCTGTGTGTTTAATTATTAATTTTGTGTTTTCTTCTGTCTTCTTTTCTTGTCTTAAACTTCTTTCTTCCGTTGTCATCACCTTTTCGCACATTGCAGTTAGCATCTTCCTGTCTTCATGTGTATTTTTGCACAGCGTATCTATATTCTTTTCTTGTCTTGAGCTTCTTTCTTCTGCTTTCTTTTCATTTATGCTTAACGTAGCTAGTATATTTCGATTTTCTTTCATGAATTCCATCATCATATCCCATCGCTGTTCATCTGTTTTCTTTTCTACTTTGGGTGTCTCGTCCACCTCTAATTGTATTAACGGTTCACTTTCCGTTTGATCTCCATCCTCGGTTATTATTGCAATTTCTTCTAATACGTCTTCTTCTAATTTTGTTGCTTCTTCTAATTTGTCTTTTTCTGTTTCAGTGTCAACCACTTCAGGATTCTTCCTTTCATACCGTTGCGTTCTTTCGGATTTTTCTGCCATCGTGTTGCTGTTTTTTATACGTTTGATCAATTTACCGTAGGAAGTAGTTATTAATTTATAAATTTTGTTTACCTTTCTTTTAATTTTAAGAAGAATTTTGCTTGTTCTTGTTAACCGTAATGAAAATAATTTGTAAAAATATTGTTCTATTTAAGCTAACTAACTTTATTAATTGCCGCTTTGTTGTACCCCCTATTATTTTAATCGTTACGTTTCAATGACCTAATTTTAATATTTTTAATTTCGATAACCTAACTGTATTCGTGATTCGAGGTTACTCGTGGTGACTCGAGCCTCACGTTGTGACGCCAAAATTTGCTATGTACTGACGTAGCCTCACGTTGGGCTAGCCAAAATTGCTGTGAAAACCTTTGCCTCCCCGGAGCTAAACGTTTTAATGTTAATACCTTTTACGAGTGTACAAAAATTACCTCGTCAATAGAAAAGTAATCGTAAATTTTATTAACAAAAACAAACAAAATAAATTGATGCCTTGGCTTGACAGTTATAGTGTGCACAGACTTACTTTCTCTCAGGTTGGGTCCTTTCCTTGACCAAATCGGAATGTTGAAATCTAAAATATTGTGGTCTTCGGAAAATAAGGTTACAACAACAAATTATGCTCCTTTTTCAATGAAATCTTAATTTTATTATAAATTGTGCAAATAAAAATAAACTTGAATAAAAATTCTTAAATTTACTGACAAAATCTTATTATTATCTATAATAACTTTAAACGAACTAACGCACGCGTATTTAAGTTTCCAAAAATTTTCACTAATTTTTATGTAATAACTTTTAATGTGCATTTACCTTAATAAATGTAGGGAATTTCTTATTCCTAGTTGTTAACAGCATACAATAGGATGGTTTTGCCTGGCCGATGACCTTCAGTTACTAATAATAATCCAGATAAGTTTTCTTGTGTAGTGTTGAACCACGTTTTTATGCAGCACCAAATTTTCAAAAATAAACACAATCACTTTATAAATTCAACGAAATTGACTTTTTTAACACGTAAGTAATTTTGCTTTAATGATCTCTTAACTTTTCATACGGTTTTAAAACAATTTTCTCACTATTTATTTAATTTTAGGAGACGCAAATAAATTTTACCCATTAAATTCAAGAATCAACTTATTATTATTTTCATCAATTGTTTTTCCATAGTTACTTGTATTTTCAAAGCATTCCTGATTTCGTTCCCTTTGGTCGATATAAAAATCAATATATTTGACGTAAAATTTCCAGGTTCGTACTTGGCCCAAAATAATTTGTAAAATTTTTAATAAAATTTTTATGTTTCAGATTTATTTGAAGTACCAGCCTCTTCTGTGATCATCCAGTAAAGTTTTAAAAAGAAAATGTTTTTCTCGTTCGTGGTACATTGAGTTACGAAGCACTTTTAACACATGTAAAATTTTGTTATTTTAAAAGTTTTACGTTTTAACACATTTTTATAACTAATGTTTTGAACAATTATTTTGATTTCAAATTACATTTCTTATAATTACTTAAATTAATTTACAATTTTAACAAACATTTTTATAACAGAATCAAAACGTTGCATTTGAATTTATTTTGTCCTCTCGTTCCGCGACCTTATGTTTACATAAATTATGACGTTAAAGCAGATTCTTGGTGTCAGATGAAACCTTTACTTTCGAACAAATAAGTCATGTGCTATCTTTATTAATAAATAAAACCTTGAATCAAAACGTGATCATTTCTATTGACGTGGCCGTGGTACATAGCAATATACATTGATCCGCACTAACGTTGGTCAAGCTAATACAGCGCTTGACCAAAGTTCGCGGCAAGATTCTAAAGTAGCCTATGTTTTTCGTAGCATTGTAAATAGCTTCTACACCAAATTTGGTAGAGATTGGTCAAACGGTGTAGAATTGTATAGAAAACATACATACTGCTATGATGTTTCTCATGTAAAATTGCACACCTCGGTTTTATATTTGAAAGTGAAAGAAAAATTTTATAATTGAAAATTGAAATTTTCAAGGGTGCAAATTTATTAAGAAACTCACCACTCTTGTCCCTCTAGTTTAGCTCAGCAGTTGAGATTCCCTCAAGGTATTGTAGATTCAGTTGAATTCTGGGATGCTTATTGAAGTTCAGATAAAATCTCTTTAAGATTGAAATTTGTTGACAAAATAATAGTTTGGAGATAAACTAATTCACCTTTGTTTTTGATGATCTCAAATATTGAAATACTTAGCTGTCGTGGTTGAATCAATAAAAGTTGCATTTAAATCAAAAACAATTTTATATTGACCAAAATAATTAATTCGCATGCGCTGAACATTAATAAACAATTTTCAGATAAATTTTTATCTGTGGTAAATTACAATCATTAAACATCAAATAAAATCGAAATGCGTAGATCCAGAAACTTCTTTCTTCCTCTTGTTGGTTTGAATTAAATTCAAAACCTCCGCTGTCCATTAACGGGTTTAAATGTTTTTAAGTAAAATTTTGTTCGTCGAAAAATAAATAATGGAAAAATGTTTATTGAAATTTTTGATGAGGATGGTGCTATTATTTAGTCACGTCCTATTTTAATATGCTGAGGGCCAAATTTAAATAAAATAATAAATTTTTCATATACCTGATTCAAATATCCTGCCTGTTTAAAAAGGCGTGCGCACTGAACACTATTACGATGCGCGCTCACTTCGTTGCTTTTCACTCAACTACGTCGCACTTGTGGATGTTGATATGAAGTTGCTCCTGGTTTAAGTGATTGTGCGGCGTTGATTAATCGATTGACACTTGTTGATCAGTAGTTTTAAATTTCCGGAGTACTCGTGAGTTGTTTGTAGATATTCGCTTCCAGGATATACGAAAGGTGAGTCGTAATTCAACACGTTGTTGGTAGTGAGATGTTTCAACTAATAGGTAGCCATTTTAGATAATACACATAATCTAACTTTCAACAAATATTCGGCATCGTTGAACATCTGGCTGATTTTAATTTGGGTTGTTCACTTTGGAACCACACACGTCCTGTACTTTCAAGCGTTAAAAGAAGACTTTTATTTTTATGGAGTCACACATCTTGTCATTTCAAGCGTTCGAGTAAGACTGATAATTTCTGCGCAAAATTCGAAGAATCGGTCGAATTTTGGTTTTGTGTAAGTCATTTAAATACTTCATAAAATTTTTTGTTATCTAAATAATTTCAAATTTTCAGGATGGCTTCTATATTTCAGTGGATGAATTTTCCAATGGTTTCCAGACGTTTTCCTGCACAGTAGCCGATTTGTACGCACTTTTTTGGACAGATATTTGAACATTTTATTATCACAAAATTTGTTATCACCTTTTCAAACGAATTTGAGCATTATTGACCTTTTTATGGATTCACAGAACCAAATTATCATCATTACAAAGAGCAGATTATGTAACACATTTTGATATAATCAGTTTTACACATAATAAGTTATTCACAGAATAAATTCAATTTTTATGTTACCAAATTATTGGTTATGTTTCTGTTGATAACAATATTCAACGAAACTACTATTTTTGACCTAAATATCCTTTTTTACAAAATTTTGATGTGGCAATATCTTTAATGAATTTATCTCACAGCTTTATATCAAGTGTTCCAATCTTTAGAGATCTTTATATCCTCATAATATTGAAAAATAGTGCAAATAGTTTATCTTTTGAATCTGTGTAGTTTTAAGTAGGTCAAACTTTTAATGTTGCATTAAATTGAGTTAGAAATTTTATGTTTTGTGTCGGCTCGGTAGCTTGGATCACAGCAATACATACATTGAATTATATATATATATAGATTTTACGCATTCCATTGCTGCTAAACTCACGAAGTGCCTCCTTTAACGAATTAATAGTAGCTCGTTTGAATTCTTCTCTGACTTCAAAATCTTCGTATTTTCCGAAAGATAAGGCCCTCTTTAGCGCCTGTTCCACATCCTTTATTAATTCACCTGAAAACATTTTTCGTTGACGTTCAACACTTATTATTTCGATATAATGTAATACTGCTTATATAGTAATTTTGAGTAGGATAATCGGATTAACTGATCCGATGATACGTTGATACGTTGATACGATGATACGTTCATCCGATGATACGTTGATCCGATGATACGTTGATGTTCGGTTTGCTTCGGGTATTTCCGTGGGACAGACAGAAGGACTTGGCCTTTTATAATAAGAGATTCCCATTCCCATTTGATAATAAATATATGATATATTTACTTACCAGCCATTGAACTTCAGTATTTATTGTAGAATGGGAAACCATACAGAAATTATGATGTTCTGACAGTTTTAAGTGACATCTAATGATTCCCGCCAAGAGAGGGTGATGTAAACTACCATCTGACGTGCAGGTTTCGGAGTGTAACCACTCGATGTTTTTAAATAAATTTTTTGAATGGTGGTTTTGTAGTGTATGATAACCTTAGTGTCACTAAGTTTATCCCTCTTCTAACAAATATATACCCTTGTTTTGGATTTTTAGGTTGGCAACAACACAAAAGTAAAACCAAATGTAATTTTCTTTTGCAGGACGAAATGCAGGGGTCGCAACCATTTCTTTATGTAATTTTTAGATTGTAGCGCCATCTATTGACGATATAATTGTGGTAAATTCTATAATCGCCTACAGGGTTAATCCAAAATTTAGTTGAATTTTCGCTGTTTGACCCTCATTCCTATACCGTTCTTCCGATCGCGATGAAACTTTACAGAAACCTTCACGGACGTACCCGCAAGAACTCCCCAAAGTTTCGTCGCAATCGGTCACGCGGTCTAGGAGCCTATAACATACGATCAGACAAACATTCATTTTTATATAATAGATATACAAGATATTGACAATTAACTGTCTGAGATAATCGCATGCTTCTTGTTGAGGAAGTTAAATCATCATATTTCTCCCATCTGTTTTCTTGACTTCTCCAGCAAAACGCTACATAGTGACCTATTGCGGATAATTGTTTTGATACCGGAGGAATAAAACTAATTACCCCTTGCAAGTTAAATTTCTGATCAAGAAATTGTAATTGTAAGGGTATGTTTGATAAGGGCACTTTAAATTCATCTTGACTGGAATTTTCTAAAATAGTTTCAATAAACAAATGAGTTCCCAAAGTAAAAGATCATTGTACAGTACCAGCTCCACAATATTCGCATTTCAGGCAATCTTCTACTTTGAAATTTAATTCCTTCTGCAAAAATTGCAAAGTTTGCCTTGACGAATTTAAAGTTATTGTTTTATACGTGCGATCGCCTATTTTTTCACAATAACTACATTTACGAACTTCTTTATACGACGGATATTCTTTTAATAATTCGCTAATCAAATAATGAGCAGTGCAATTCGTATCTATAATAGTGCATTCTCCTAATTCCCGCGTTTGGCTTTTAAATAAATTTGAAAGAATGACGGCCCTCTTTCGATAACATTGCGCTGTAATGCCATCTCTCGCAGCGTTCTTCACCATTTCGAAAAAATTGGTAACTTCTGAATGACGATCAACAAAATTCTTATATTCTTTACTCTCAATATAACTGGAATACAAAATTTGAAATATTGTATCGAACGTGCAGGTGTTTGTGATTGAGTAATTCTTGTTTTTAATTTTGACAGATTTCAGACTTGAATTATTACCGTTTAACAATAATCCTATCACCGGACATTTACTTTTGCTGTTCGAATTATAAATAGCAACTTTTGGATCCACATCTAGGTAATAAGAGTTTTTAATTTTTTTGCGGTGTTCTTCTGACAATATTTTTCTACTTCTCCATGCCAATTTTCCTCTGATTGTTCTACGACATTATCAAAAACTTGCAACTGTTGTTCTTTTTTACATTCCACATCTTCTAGCTCTTCCTTTCCAATTGTTTTTGAAACTTCAAATTCTCCATCGGTGTTATAATCGATATCTTCTTTCTTGAATTTAGATCCAATCATATTGGTTGAACCAATAATACTTTCGATATGAGTAGCTAGAAAAACGTCAAGTCGTGCTGGTAACTTTTCATGCTGAAAGACTATATTTTTAATATCATTAAACATGCTTTCAGAGGACGCCGAAGTTTCAGTTATACCGCCATATCCAAATATAGGGATCATAACCGCAGACCATAGTGGGAGCAATTTGATCAAACTTATAAGGTTTTTGGCAATATCCAGACTATAATGAATATTATCATGGTTTCCACAATTTTCAGGACGTTTAGCATTTTCGACGTAGTTATTATAAATTATATTTATTTCCTCAAATATATCGGTAGAAATTTCATCGGCTTCTAAATCTAAATCCTTAATATCTTCATCTTCCCTTTGTAGACGATCTTCATTATCACCTTCCATATTCGCTATTACATCAATTCGCTCAAGTTGATGTGGATCGTGCAACAAAAATCTATTAATAAGATAATTTTTCGACTCCTCGCAAGATGTCAAATATCCCATTTCGTTATAACCATCGTCTTCATTGAGAACAACTGAAAATATATGCTTCAGTAAAATTTTTATATCATTGAAGTCAGTACTTGCAATGACTAAACATATTGCTTTCATATAAAATATTTTTATACGTGGGCGAGCTGCTTTAATATCTTTCCATGTGCTAATTAAATGCATAGTGTGATTAAAATCTAACCTAATCATACAATCGGGAACTTCGTATCTGGATTCTTTCCTGATCAGTGCCGAACAAACTTTTACATACATATTTAATGTCGAATACTGCGTGAAGGTTTTAATCACCGCCATCATTAACGCTTTTGATTGATCAGTGACAACAATTTTCGGTAAAGGAAAATCATTACTTGCCCATTCGCTAAGCCACCCAGCTATAGCACGGTTGCTATGCTGTTCGGATAACATATGTCCTACCGAGAATTGACTGCGACTATGTTCCCTATCCATAACGGTAATTTCATATAGAAATATTGGTCCAGATTCTCTTCCAGAAAGCAAACTAATCCGTTTCACCACACCTCCGGTTGCGTCTATTGAAATGGTCGGTACTTTCGTTTTCCTGGCATAAATTCGATAAGCGTCCAATTCTGATGCTGTCCAATAATGCACTTTAAAGCGATCATACGCGATATCTCTAATGATATTATTATACGGGGACCATTTCTTCATCTCAATAATAGCCAAAACAGGATCCGAATCTAAACGTGTTTTTTTAAGAGCATTACATTTCATTACTCTTAGAGTGTTTGCTGATGGTATATGGCTTGGTTCAAGTTCTCCAAAATCCTTAATTTTTGCTGTTTCCTTCCGTTGGACGAATGCAGCCGACATTTTTTCATTCAACATCTTCGATTCATATTCAGTACGTTTCTCACCAACAAATCGTCGTTTTCTTCCACCGCTACACATATTAAAATTTCCACTGTATGTGCAATCGACAATTACTCGTGAATCAGGTAATGGGAAATTTTCAATTATACCCTCAAATTTGCTGTCACATACTTTGCATTCCCCTATTATTTTAAGAAATATAACTCCACTTGGTGTAATCTTATTTCTTTTGTACGATAAACAGCACGGTCTTCTTGTTAATTCAAAGAAATGTTCATGCAATATTGGAGTCCATTCCATTGGTGTCAACACTGAAAAATTCCTTGACGAAGTTGGGCGATCCGATCTTTTGTATGATGTTTGATCCGTATCACTATACATCTTCTTCCATTCTTCCACCGAAAGCGTAATTTTAAACTTGATTGTATTTTCGTTCAAATGTTGGCCGTTACCATCTTCTTCGGAACTAATATCCATATCATCGCGTATTTTAAATTGAATACTTGCATTTGGTTCAGAATTATCATTTTCCATCGGTATACCCAATATAGATCTTGCATTGTGTCGATTTTGTTTTAATATTGAATATATATATATTTTGGACTGATTTCAGAATTAATGCTGTTCGCAATTTTCTGCCACACTGGTGCCGTGCATTTGATTATTTTCTTTTCAACTTCGTCATAAATTTCTTTTTTAAATTCGGCAAGAATTTTAAATAAACTTTCAAAATCAATTTTTGATGATTGGGGCATTTCTTAAATAGATGTAGGTTCGATAATAATAACAATAATACTATAATAATTGTTGGGATTACGATTTAGATTTTGAAAGTTGTGTTTATTAAAATAAAACGATCTGCTTATATAAAGAAAATCTGTTACCAACAAAAATAAATCCGCTTAATGTTAATAACTTCTCGGCGCTTGCGGCTCAAAGGACAGGTATGAATGTAATTGAAATTTTCAAAAACTCCGAGCTAGTTACGTAGCAGAAATACCGAACATATTAATATTCTGCAGAAGGTAACAAATATTAAATGTAATAAAAAGTCAATAAGTCCGAATAAAGTGATTATGACAGAAGCTTGCTAAAATTGAAACGAAGTTCTATCACACAAAAATTCAAAATGAACGGAAAATACAACAAGAGAACAAAAGAATGCTAGAATCGATTTGTATGACATTCGATATGGCACTCCTTATAGGTACTATGTCATCATTTGAGATGATATCGGTTATTATTGGTGGATTGCCACTGGATGACACATGAATGTCACGACACAGATCAGGCAGGTAATACGACTTATTTTCTGATAGAAATGTTTGCACCTTTTTAATATTTGATATCTATTATGATTTAGTTAAAAAAAACTTATAAGTATTAACGTTAAACAACGGTATATGAAATTAATTTATCAAGAACAAGCGAGCGAAGAATCTCGTTAATCCAACATGCGCGTCATGGTGATTTTCTTAATATTTCGAAAACTAAGGAGGTACAAACGAAAATAAAAGAGGTACAAACAGGTACAAACGAGGTACAAACGATTGAGACTATTTTGAATCCGAAATTCGAAATGGGGGGGCTAGCATTTCGCCAGCCCCCCCTAAAATTTTTTAAAATATCTCCAAACCCAAAGTGGTACAAACGAAAATAAAGGAGGTACAAACAGGTACAAACGAAAATAAAGGAGGTACAAACAGGTACAAACGAGGTACAAACGATTGAGACCATTTTGGATCCAAAATTCGAAATGGGGGGGGGGGCTAGCATTTCGTCAGCCCCCCCCCCCAACGAATTTTTGAAATATCTCAAAAATGAAGGAGGTACAAACGAAAATAAAAGAGGTACAAATAGGTACAAACGAGGTACAAACGATTTAGACTATTTTGGATACAAAATTCAAAATGGGGGGGGCTGGCGAAATGCACCTGCTAGCACCCCCACCTCGAAAAAATCACTTTTTTTCAAAATTTAATAGACTATAATTTTTTGCTAATTATTCGCAAATTAGTTGCAGCATTCGCGAATTCTGCATCTTCTGCAGCTTCTTCTGCATCAGTGGAGAGCGAGTTCAACATTATTAAAAACCACATTTTCCAAGGAGAACATTTACCAATGAGAGCTGATAATTTTGTATCGCACCACGTAAATTATTTAAATGGCCGAATGAAAATTGCGACTGCTAAAACTCTACAAACGGCAAAGGCAAAAGAAGAAGAACGGAGTTATTCTGAAGGTGAACATGTTAAATGTTCGGCTTGCCAAAAGTTTAAAGAAAGTATTGTACGTAACTGTGCTGTGTGCAATAAATGCGTACATGCTGTTGAAGGCTGTTCGCTGAGTGCTAATCCCGATTATGAACAGTGCACAGAACGAAGGATTTGCATGCAATGTAGCAAAATTAACTGCTTTCCTGATATGCTAGCATGTAAAGAGGTGGAAAATTGGAGAGGTTTAGGAGTAGAACAAACAAGAGGCAAATATTTAAGAGAAGAAATCGAAGGAGTTGAATTACATTTACATAGTAAGTTGTCGACAGTACCAATTTTAAAAAACGGTGGGAACATCAATTTGAAAAGTATAAAAATAGGTAAGTTTCTTTTAATTTGCATTTTTTCAATTTAATAATTTAATTTTAATAGGAAAAACATTTATAACCTTGATAAATACATGCGCATTCGACAGCATATTTCAAATATTATTGACACTATGCTTCGATGAAGAAACCACGAAGGAAATGATATTTAAAAATAGTAGCAACTCATTTTTTAATATTTTATCGCGAGTATATGAAAAAGGTATAATGAAAAATACCTATAAGCTAAGAGCCGAAATATTAATGGAATATTTTCCTTCCATTACGAAATATAAAAAGGGTGGCTCTCTGATCGATTGTCAAACAACGGTAGCTTACTTATACAAACTACTCTTGAAAGAATATCCCAGTTTTAAACAACAACACCAATGCAATAAAGGATGCGCTCCAAAAATAATTGACTTCCCTGTGAAATAAATTAGCATAAATGCAATTTTAAATTCAAATTATAATGAATTCATGGAAAATGAAATACTAATCAGAACGCAGTGTCCTTGTCGAAGGAAATGCTCTGGTATTGAAAACATAACAGTTTCAGAAATTGGTAAGCGATTAATCTATTCGGATTTTAATTTTAATTTATTTGTTTTTTAGGATACTTTATAGCTTTCGAGATATACGATTCGAAGAATCCTTCTAACATTCCAAGTATAACTCTAAAAGACGTCCCTCTAAAAATAAAATATTCCTTTATGAAGAAAGAATATAAACTAAAGGGGTTAGTTCATTTTGAACCACCAGTGTCAAATAATGACCTTACATCCGTTGGACATTACTATGCGATTTGTTTACGAAACTAAACGGTGTGGGTGCAGTTAGATGACTGCATGGAGAATCAACTCTCTATAAAACAAAACAAACAAGTTTACCCAGCTTTATTGTTGTATTCTGAATAAATAAATACATTTAAAAATAAATTTTTTATCTATATATATTGTCATGTTCTGGTTATCAGAGATTAGGGGTGTGACGTGTTTTGTCGATTTATTGAAACACTCATAATTTAATTAATTCAATAAGACCATAACAGGCAATCACTAGATTGTATCTGAATCTTCTTTGATTGAAAGATTGTTTGACTGCTTCTGCCTCACATATCCGGAAGATGCAAACGCTGTTAAATCTGAAAAATATAATAAAATTGAGAAGGACAAAATATTGGTGGTTGTTTGATTTAATGAAAATAAGAGAAAACAAATTAAATTAATTGGGTTTATTTGTTAAAGTAGGATTTTCGTTTAAATAAAATAAGTGACGATTTGTGAGATTCGTGAATGCGCGAGTTGAGAATTGAGTGGGGTTTGAAAAATGATAAGGGAGCGAAGAATTCGGAAGTGAGCCGTCGAAGTGTGAAGACGGGTCGTTAGAATTGGAGAAAATTAGTTTTTGGATATTAAGTTGGAATTTTTCGAGTCAGTCGTCAGCAAGAAAAGACGTATTTATTATTTTTGATGATAGAAAATAATTGGAAGTGATAGTATTTGGATTTGGATATAATTTTAATATTGTCTGAAAGAGTAAAATTAAGTTCAATTGAAAGTTGATATTGTGTTTAATGAAGAAATTTATGGAAAGTTTTGGAACCACTGACGCTAACTTTCATGGTTATGTTTTATGGTTGTGTAAATGGGAATTTATTGGAGAAAAATCATTCAAATTGCTTACCTGTTATTGATTGTATGATTCGGAGGAAGATAATTATTCACTGGTCGTTCCTACCTGCTTTTGTTTGGTCCAAGATCAGAAGCTGTTTTTCAACTGTAATCTTCACGCTTTGATGCTCCACATCATACCGGCCGCAACGGTAAACTCCGGAAAAACATTACACTTCGGTAAGAGTTTTTGTGACGGACTAATTATTTGATAAATAGACAAATCGTTTTAAAATTCTGGCGCGTATAAACTTTGGGGGATTTTGTTACGAATGTTTGATTTTGTACAATTTAATTTGTTTAGGTATAAGAAAACTAATATTTTGTCTAAAGTTTCTATTGTGTTAAATAAATTCCATTATTTTCGTTTTGATAACGTTTGCGTTTAATTTCATTTATTCATAGCAGTAGTAGATCGAAGAATAAACAGATACAATTTTCCATTTATTTGAGTCGTCTTTATAAGAAAGTTCACTGATTAAGGTGACGTATATGAGTGTTTTGATTGATCTAGATGAAACCAAGTTTCGACCCAAATTATCGAGTTTGTCATGCATAGCTGGTCGGAGCATTATTGACTTAAGTGCCATTACATTTCCCGCTATATACGTAAAAAAAATTTTAATCTGTACAGTAGCGAAACATGGCAATATATATCGTTATTTTTGTGATTATGTGTAAAAAGTGATTTTTTCGAGGTGGGGGTGCTAGCTTTACGTCAACTCAGCACCCCCACCAAAGATATGCGTTTTACCGCGAAACCGTAGAAGCAAAAAATTCGCGAATGCTGCAACTAATTTGCGAATAATTAGCAAAAAATTATGGCATAATTATTTTTTTGTTTTTAAAGGTGGGGGTGCTGGCTTTACCCGGGTGGTACTTTTCATTTCTCATCACGTGACCAAAGTATCGGAGTTTTCTTTCTCTCACTGTTTTTACTATTTCCTTGCCCTTATCCATACGTTGCAGCACAGTATCGTTGGTAACCATATGTGTCCATGATATTCGGAGCATACGCCTGTAACACCAGAACTCAAATGCTTCCAGACGTTTAGCTGAGTCCTCTGTCAGGGTCCATGCCTCCGCGCCGTATAGGAGTACAGAGAATATATAGCATCGTAGCACTCTTACCCTGAGATGTAAATTTAGGGTCATATTATTAAGTACCTTCTTCATCTTCATAAATGTGCTTCTTGCTCTCTCTATTCTGATCCTTATTTCTTGGGCATGATCCCAGTTTGCGTTAAGCTAGCTGCCCAGGTATGTAAAAGATGTAACATTCTGCAATGGTTCTCCATACGCATAGCATTGTGCATCAAGATTCGACGTTTTGCTGATTATCATGACCTTTGTCTTTTTTATGTTCAATCGCATACCGTATTTCTCACTCGCCGCGATGACTCTGTCTATCAAGCTCTGTAGTCCCTCGGGGCTGTCCGACAGAAGGACTGTGTCATCTGCATATCTTAAGTTGTTTATTATTTCACCATTTACTATTATGCCCTCTGTGGTCTCTTCTAGGGCTTCTCTGAAAATATATTCTGCATATATGTTAAAGAGTATAGGTGACAGTACACAGCCCTGTCGGACTCCCCTATGAACTCGAAAATCCTCCGAAATATCATCTTCCACGCGAACATTTCCCGTCTGTCTCCAGTAGAGATTAACAATAATGCGTTTGTCCTTTTCATCTATGGTTGTTTTGTTCAGGCACTCAATTAGGTGTTCGTGCTGAACCATATCAAAAGCCTTCTCAAAATCAATAAAGCAAGCGTACACGTCACAGTCGACATCTCTAGCCCTTTGAACCAATACCTGCATACAGAACAGAGCCTCTCTCGTGCCCATTCCATTCCTGAAGCCAAACTGAGTCTCACTTAGATGTTCTTCAATTTTTAGAAAGATTCTCTCATGTATCACGTTTAGAAAGATCTTAAGTATGTGGCTCATGAGACTAATGGTTCTATGCTCCTCGTATCTCTTCGCATTAGGTTTCTTCTGTATGGGTACAAATACTGAAGTTAGCCAATCTTGACGAATATCTCCCGTGTCATATATTTTATTAAAAAACCTTATTAGGAAGTCAGTTTGACCCTCTTCTAGTAGTTTTAAGGTATAATAATATTTGGTTATCTTTGTCATACTACAAAAAGTAACTATTAGAAAGAGACAAAATATAAAAAGTACTTCGGGGTAGTCTTGCAATGTAAATTAAATAAACGTATTCCCGTTTTCACATCGATTTTAAGTTATCCTAACCTTACTGTTGTTGAACGAAGTGTAGACATACGTTTTGTAAATTGTCATTCAAATTTTATTATGCGTCATACACAAGTGAAGATTGTTAGGACTATACCTGAATGATAAATGTAACTGAAATTTTACCTGAGGATTAATAAATAAATTAAAAATTTTAGTGAAATCAAAATTAATTACTCGAAATATGATTTCGGCTATAAACTCGTGGGCTGTTCCAGTCTTATCATATTCTTTTGAAGTTTTAAAATGGTCGGATGTAGATCTGAATACCATCGACAACTTAACTAAAATATGTTATATAAGTACATATATATATTTACACCCAAAATCGGCAGTACAAAGGCTATACATTAAAAGAAACATATGAGAACGAGGTATAATAAATTTGTTTAACTCGTATAAATCCAGTACTAAATTCTTGCGTGATTATTATTATTATATTTTATGCAATCCTAGCGTGCTTATCAAGGATTTATTACTACTTCTGCAGTTCGTAATGACCTTCTTCAGCCCCACGTGTTGTTTATTAGTAAATTTACTACCATGGGATCATTTGATTCCAAGGGATCATAGTATGACCTCATAATTATTGATTCAACAAAAGTCTACATGCTATATTTTATCTTACGTTAGAATTATTTATCGCAGGAATGGGTTATCACATTGCAATGAGATATTCTTTCGACGTGTAGGCGTTGTATGCCGCCAAAGCTTTATATAATTATGCGCTCTTTTTTTTAATCATACAACCACTGTTATCATTAATTTGTATTGGGATACATTAATAGACAATTTTATAAATTGCATAATTACAAAGTATTTTTACATATACTGTTATCTTTTGCAATTGGTTTTTTAACAGCCACTTCAATTTATATACTTTAATTTGTACCTGTTTATTTCAATTTTTCTGTTCGACTATTTTTTTGTCGGTAGTTATTAGGATTGCATAAAATAGTATACACAACTGGTGGCTAAAGCGCCATTAAATCTCTAGTGCTAATTGGTAGCTACCGCTACCCCCACTACCGCAGAATCCCAATTCGCAAGTGAGATTAAATGGCCTCCTTTAGCCACTTGGTGTGTAATATACTATATAGTATTTAATTAATACTCATTTAATTCAAGAAATTGTGAGCCTTGCCAAAACTTTTAGTGGCCTAAATTTGATAAACAGTAATTTAGATTGTGAACCCAAGTTACATTAATTTAGATAATAATTGGAAAAATAAGGTGCTCCATGGTAAATATCCGACAATTTTAGACTCCAATGGAATAGATAAGGATAAGTCAGTAGTATGGTTGAAGCAGGAATTATTGCATTTCGAAACTGATGGATTCGTGTGTGCTATACAAGATGGTGTAATTGCCACAGAAAATTACAAGAAGCAAGTCATGAATCTGGAAGTTTCAGATCTCTTTCGAAAATGCAATGTCCCCGATGAAACTATAGAGCATATGCTCTTATTCGCCTCCTACTGACAATCTACAAAGACATAACCTGGTTTGTAAAATATTACACCAGCAAATTGGTAAGAAATTCATTTTGTTGGACAATGATAGACCATATTATAATTATACCTATATATCGTATATAGAAGATAGATAGAAGATAGATAGATTATTTCATATTAATATTTTGTTGGCCCCCCTTTTGATTTTATAACAGCTTTAATATGATCAGGCATGGATTTGATTAAATTTTGCAAGTCAGCCAAACTTAGGTCTTCTTTTCACACTTTATGTAGGGGGTCTATTAGTTCTTTCTTATTTTTAGGTTTATTTATTCATTATTTCACAGTTAGAAACAGAATAAACAAATTTTAAAATTCTGATTATAAGGTGAAAAGGTCATAAACCAATGTAGGTATAAATATTTCAAAAGGCATTAACAAAATGCCTTTGAAAACTGGGGACGGAGAGACGGCGCCAGCTGTAGAAATGATCCGTTATATATTGCGGTGTACCAAAACCACGTCAATAGAAATGATCACGTTTTGAGTCAATGTTTTTAATTTATTAACAAAGGTAGCACGAGACTTATTTGTTCAAACGAAAGGGTTTTATCCGACACCAAAGGTTTGTTTTAACGTCATAAATTTAATGAAGATAAGGTCACGGAATGAGAAAACAATGTAAATCCAAATGCAACGTTTAATTCAGTTTTTAAAATAAAGGTTTGTTAACATTGTAAATTAATTTAAGTAGTGATATATAAAAATGTAATTTGAAATCAAAAACAATTTGTTAAAAGTATTAGTTATAAAAATGTGTTGAAACGTAGAACTTTTAAAATAACAAAATTTACGTGTCAAAGTGCGCCGTAAACTCAATGTACCACGAATGCGAAAAACATATTCTTCAAAAGGTTTACTGGAAGACCACAGGAGATGTTACTACTTCAAAATAAATCTGAAACATAAAAATTTCATTAAAATTTTACAAATCATTTTGAGCTAAGTACGGACCTGGAAATTTTACGTCAAAATAAATCGATTTTATTTTCGATAAATGGAAAATCAGAAGTGCCTTGAAAATACCAGTAACTAGGGTAAAAACAATGGATTGTTGATTAATGTTTGTTGATTGCTTAATAAAAGTAAATGTGTGGCAAATTTTTGTGTCCAGCTAAAAGGTGAAAAATATAATAAAATTTGATTAAGAAAGTGATTAAAAAGTTAGTAATTGAGAGAATACTATACTTACGTATTTCAAAAAGTGAAAATCTGTGCAAAATTGAGAAGATTCGCTATTATTTCGAACGAAAACTTTGGTCACGATACAAAAACTACCACGAGGGAATTCAATCCAGTTAGATCACGCACCCTTGAAGGCCATCGAACGAATACCACCGTATAACTTCATGGTATATGAACCCAACGAAAAGAATTACACCAAATAAAGGTACCGTTACATTAAAAATTATTAAAAACATAAATTTTGTGCAAATTAACGATTAACTTTACACGTGCGGGAAAACGTTAGTTTTATTATAGAATTAAGATTTTGTAATTAGAAATAAGAATTTTATTAACTTTAAATATTTACATTTGGAAATTAATAATAATAATAATAAAAAAAAAACGATTTGCTATAAGACGGAGCATCATTTATGTATTATCATTCCAAAAGCCACTAGATTGCATTTCAGATTTAAGATTTGGCTAAGGAAGGAACTCAGCCTGGGAAAAGGTAAGTCTGTGCTATCCGAAATAGTCAAGCCGAGGTATCAATTTACTTTATTTATATTTGTCGAGAATAATTTGCTCATATTTCTATTGACGAGGTACTTTTACGTACACTCGTACAAGTCATTAACAGTTCAGAGTGCAAGCCTAACAAAGCTCCGAGGCTACACAGCACTTTTTGGCGCAACAACGTGAGGCTCGAGTCACCTCGAATAACCTCGTACCACGAGTAAAATTAGGTTAATATAATTAAATTAATAGATAGGTTAATTACAACGAGAAAATTCATTAAAATTAGTCATAACGTTGATATTAAAACTAACAATTTTCTTAAAACTAAAATTAAAAATATTCTTATTACTAAAATTAAAATTACGTCATAATTCACTTAATAACTATTTCCTTAAAATTAAATTGAACAAAAATTTAAAACATAAATCAAAAATGGCAGAAAAATCTGAAAGGACAATAAGGTATGAAAAGAAAAATCCGGAAGTAGAGGAAGAAGAAACGTCAGAAGAAGGTGTGTCGATAACCGAGGAAGGTATAAGAGGTGAAATGTTAATCCAGTTAGATGTTGACGAGACACCGAAGGTCGTAATAACAGAAGAGCAGCAACGATGGGATATAATGATGGAGTACATGAAAGATGCTCAAATGAAAGCAGCAGAAGACAGAAAGAAGGCAGACTTAATTTTAAAAAGTACAGAGGACTCCAGAAAGGAGTTGAAAGAAACCAAAAATGAATTGAACGATAAAATAGAAGTAGTTATTAAAAATACAGAAGACACGAAGAGGGAACTCAGGGAGAATTTACAAAAATGTAAAGAGGAAATTGAAACTAAATTTGCTCAGGCAATAAACGACACAAATTCAAGTGTACAAAAGGTAAAAGAAAATGTGTATGAATTAAGTGAAGAGGTAGCAGAAATTAAAAGTCAAATAGTGCCGAAAATTGATATTAATAATAAAATGATACAAACACAACAAATTTTGGAAGAACAAATTGTGAAGTCAAAAACGGATATGAGTCAAGAGGTGTGTAAATTAGAAAATCGGGTAGACCTGAAATTAAATGATCAGGGCGAAAAACTAAAATTACTCGAAGAAAACGTAAAAATAAAAGGTGAAAGCACGAACGGTTCTATAACTTTATCGGCTCTACAAGACATCACGTGGCCGACAAACAACGGGCAAGCAATAAAGTTCTACGAAAAAGGGGACTTTAACCCTAAACAATTTATCAAATACGCGAACCGCAGCACAAGTCACATCCGCGATGTGAACAAATTTAAAAATTGCATCTGCTCAATGATGGGTGGCAATGCTAAAAAATGGTTCGGGTGTGTGCAAGATAAATTTGAAGATTTTGTCGGTTTCGAAAGACTATTTCTATATCGTTACTGGGACAAGCAAGCTCAGGGGCGAATACGCAACGAGTTAATGAACGGTAGATTTAAAGGGTACGGTCGCCGCAATGATTACGCGGAGAACATCATTAACGAGGTAACGCAACTTGAACCGGAAGTCTCCGAGGAAGAAATCGTTGAACACTTATCTAATCATTTCTGCCAAGATATAATTAATCGGGTAGCTCTGGAAAATATAAACACGATATCCGAATTATCGAAATTGTTAAGGAGAACAGATGCGGTTAACATGGACGAAAGAGCCAATAGGTCAAGCTACAATAACGCGACTAGAACTTTTAACAATTATTCAGGGGGGCAACGCGAATCAAATAACCAGCGCACTTATCACAATAATGGGAACGACAATCGCAATAATCAGGACAATAGATACAACCGTTACGAACGATCTGGAAATTATAACCAGAACAATAATAATTACGGTAGAAATGAAAATAATTTTGAAAATCGTAGGGGTGGTTATAATAATTTTAATACTAACAATCGGGATAGTCAGGACGATCGTAACGCAGGGTACAACCCAAATCGAAATAATTTTGGTAGAGGTAACTATTACGGAAATAATAGAAATTATAATCAGGGTTATCGTGGACGTTTTCAGAGAGGAGGTAGATTTGAGTCAAATTGGCGTAGTTATGACAATCGCACAAACGACCAAAACAATCAACAAGGGGGCGACGAACGTTTCCCAAACCGAACGTCAGTCAATACAGAAAACAGACCGATTAATAGTGTTACGATAAATAGGACACCTGCTGTGGAAGAAGCATCTTCTCCACAGGATTTTCAATAAACGGCGTGCCAATGAATATGCAGATAAGCTCTTATCAGCATCCCAAAGAGTTTATCAGTATCGAAAATACGGGGGGATTAAATAATGAAAATAAATTTGATTTGTTGCCATACATTATGGTAAATATTAATAACGTTCAGGTAAATTGTTTAATAGATACAGGGGCAGAAATTTCATTAATAAATCAGGGGGTAATTTCGAAAAATCAAGAAAATTTTAAAAATACAATTTTAAAAACAAAGATAGTAAATTTGGTAACGCCAAACCAGAAAAAGTTCTCGTCTGCAAACGAAAGCGTACTCGCGACAATTAAAATAGGGGATGTAATCATAAAAGAATCGATTTTAATTATTAAAAATTTATCCATGCAATGCATACTCGGAATCGACTTAATAAATAGATTTAATATGATCATTGATGCAGAACGGAAAGTAGTAAAAATATTAAACAAAGAGATCACTTGGACAAACAATTTAGGTAATCAAATCACTACTGGGAATGAACCGGAAATGTTAGTAGAAAATTTAATAGAAGGGGAATACAATGTTAATTATGTTAATTATGACAGGGAAGAAGGTTTAAGAAATGTTAATTGGGATACACAGTTAATAAATAAAAACAAAGGGGATTTGAAAAACATAAAATTAGATTGTCCAAATGATTACACCCAAGAAGTTATAAAATTATTCACGAAATACGATGCATTGATAAATCAGGAGTCGGGTACCGCGAAAAATTACGTGCACAAGTTACAAATTATCAAAGACAAGCTATTCCGCTGTAAGACTTACCCTATTCCGCAATGTTACAAACACCAGGTGCAATTAGAAATTCAAAAGATGCTAAATGATGGCATCATAATAAAATCTCCGACAGCTTATTTAAACCCACTCGTTATTGTTAAAAAGAAAGACGGTAGTTTAAGATTATGTTTAGACGCAAGGGGGCTAAACGCAGTCACAAAACCCCAGTTCGAGAGTCCGGAAACTATGGAGTCATTGTTATCAAAATTGGGATCATCAAAAACTTTCAGTAAACTCGACTTAAGAAATTCGTTTTGGCTAATTAAATTACATGAAGACTCACAACAATACACAGGTTTTAGCGTGGATGGTAACACGTATATCTTTCGAGTTGTTCCATTTGGATTATCCACTAGCAGCGCGGCACTCATCGGTGCATTACAAGTCATTCTCAACCAATTTAGTCATTTTTGCGCACACTATGTTGATGACATAATAATCTTCAGCGAAAATGAAGAAATTCATAAAATTCATTTAGATAAAATTTTAAAAGCATTAAATGATGCAGACTTGAAGCTCAACATAGAAAAATGCGAGTTCTACAAGACGCGAGTTCAATATTTGGGTTACATAATTTCAAACGAGGGTATTAAGATAGACGATGGGAAAATAATAGAAATCAAAAACTACCGTCGACCATTTAACTTAAAGTCATTAAGATCATTTTTAGGGTTAATGAATTATTATAAAAGGTTCGTACCTAACTATTCTAATTTAACAGTTCCGTTACTTGAGCTACTGAAGAAATCGGTAAGGTGGAAATGGGACGATGACAAACAAAAAGCTTTTGATCAAATGAAAAATGCATTATATGAGAACGTCAAACTACTTCATCCCGATTTTAAAGAAAAGTTTATATTAAAGACAGACGCAAGTCATTTTGCGGTCGGAGGTGCCCTAATACAAATGCGTAATGGGGAAGAAGAACCGATAAGTTTTGTCTCGCGAACTCTTAAGAAATCGGAGCTTAATTATTCCACATCCGAGAAAGAAATGTTAGCTATCGTGTTTGCGCTTACAAAATTAAAATTTTACCTAATTGGCAACCGTTTTGAAATTCACACAGACCATTCCGCGTTAACGTTTCTAATGCGTACAAAATTCACGAATAATAGAATTTATCGGTGGAGTTTGCTCATTATGGAGTACTCATTCGACATCGTGTATATTAAAGGCAAAAATAATATTGTTGCAGACGCGCTTAGTAGAAAAGATAACCCGGAAAATAAGCCTAAAGAAATTTTAATCGCATTAAACCAACTGGTTGATGACGAAATTCCGTTTACACGTCAGGATGTTTTGTTAGCTCAGGAAAATGAATGTTTTGATAGCTTAAAAATTAAATTAGATAATAACGATCAAGAAAATACAAAGTCATTTAAATATAAAGATAACGTAATCATAAAAACTGTGAGAAATTTAGAATTATATGTGGTAGATGAACATACCACAATAAATATTACAAACGCGTTACATTCAAAATTTGGGCATGCCGGCATCAAGAGAACGTGGCTTATGTTCAGGGAAAATTATTTCTGCCATAAAGATTTAAAAATTATAAAGCGTACCATTAACCAATGTACATTATGCCAAATGGGGAAATTTAAAAATTTTCATAACCAAAATATCGTGCAGAGCTTAAAACTAGAACAACCTGGGGAGTTAGTTGCAGTTGATTATATCGGTAATTTAATAGCCAGTAGTGAGTTTCATAACATCTTCGTCGTAGTTGATGCTTTCACAAAATTCGTCCAATTATATCCAACGGTAGCATGTACAACGGACATTTCGCTGGAACTTCTGGATCGTTTCTGCAACGAAATTATTAAGCCAAAAAGAATTTTAGTTGATAATGCAACTTACTTCGATAACCAACGTTTTAGACAGCATTGGGAAGAACGTGGTGTGAAAGTCACGTATTGTTCCATACGACATCCACAAGGAAACATCTGTGAGAGGTATGTCCAGGAAACGATTAAATTCCTCAGACTCCTGGTACACGATGATCAAACTTCATGGTATAGTAAACTCGAAACAGTAGAAAACTTCATTAATCATACCCCAAGCATAGCGACGGAAAGAACGCCACATTTCCTCATGTTGAACCAACAGCCGGAAAGACCATGGATATATAATCAATCTGAAAAAGAACATGATGAAATACTTGAAGAAGTTAGGAAAAGACTCAAGAAAAGAAGTCACAAATATACCCGAAAAATGAACAAGAAAATTAAAAAAAAATGCAATTTTGAAACTGGAGAGTGGGTAATTGTTAAAAAGTTACGATTAGGCCGAAGAGAGCACAATGAATGCCAAAAACTTCAACTTCCCTACGAAGGACCTTTCATTATAGATGAGAAAGTAGGTGAATGTACTTACCAAATACGACATCCCGATTCGGATATAATAAGAGGTCGGTTCCACATTGATATGATTTTTCGATGGGACGATGGGACCATTATGGTGGACAACGCTCCACAGCGAAACTTAAGTCACTAAATGTTTACAACTTCATAATTGACCGCTGATAAAAATAGCAGGAGGTATTATGGTTAATAAAACCATAGCGAAACTTAAAAAGAAAAAACAAATAAAATTTTAACAACTTCTAAATAAACCGCTAGAGAAATAGTAAGAATTAAAGACAATTGTAAATATAATTTTAAGGCATGAATAAGACAAGTACCGAATATGACAATTACAATATGATGTGAACATGATATAGCAATGTAAATTTGATTGAAGCTATTAGAACATGAAGACTTTAGAAGAATTTGACCAAGATAAGATTATTAAAGATGATACGTTTTATGACAGTCAAAAATTTATAAAGGAAAAGGTTATTAAGAATTTATTTAATTAAAAGAATTTTCAATTTAAAAATAATTTAATAAAATAATTTCATTGATTAAAAGGAAAAAGTTTGAAATTTAGAATTTGGGTGAAACATAAACTTAGGTAAATAATTATGAATTTAATTTGAACAGATCGGGAAGTTTTCAATAAAATTGGTATTCAATTGAATACAATAAGAGATACAAGGGGGGAAAATTAGATAAATAATGGTTAACTCAAACGGAGTAACTAGATAAATAATGTGGAATTTAATGAAATAATTATGAGATTATATGAAGTTATATGAATTGAAATGGGACCGAGAATAGGTTACCAAAATAATAATGGGGAATTATATAGGAAAATATTGATTAAAGTAAGATAAAGAATACCAAATAATAATATGAAGCTAGGAATTAAAGTTTAATGATTGAAAATTATAAAAACTAAAGGTAGAAATCACCCAAATATAAATAAATAGGTCAAAGATTGGAAAATTAATAAAAATAAAGAATCAAGTTTTAAGAACAGCAAAGTACAAAGTTAATAAAAATTTTAGAATTTAAATAATATAAAATCATAATAGAAACCTTGGTCAAATTTATTCGTCAAAATAAATAGGTTAGTTTGAATTTTTTTATAATTAGTTAGTTGTGTTAACATGATTAGTTAGGAAGTTTTTCAAATATGTTTATAATTTAAATAGTTAATTTTGAATAGGATTAGTTAGTATTGAATTCATTTAGTTAATAAATTTCTACATTTGATATAATTTAATGATTTAATTTTGAATATTAGTGATAATCATTACTAAACGTTACATTAAAAATTTAGTTTGTTGTGTTCATGAGTTAATGCACGTGTATGTTAATTAAGAAATTTATCACAAAAATTAGGTATTTTCGGATAAATTTTAATTAACAGGAGGTAAATGCGGTGTACCAAAACCACGTCAATAGAAACGATCACGTTTTGAGTCAATGTTTTTAATTTATTAACAAAGGTAGCACGAGACTTATTTGTTCAAACGAAAGGGTTTTATCCGACACCAAAGGTTTGTTTTAACGTCATAAATTTAATGAAGATAAGGTCACGGAATGAGAAAACAATGTAAATCCAAATGCAACGTTTAATTCAGTTTTTAAAATAAAGGTTTGTTAACATTGTAAATTAATTTAAGTAGTGATATATAAAAATTTAATTTGAAATCAAAAACAATTTGTTAAAAGTATTAGTTATAAAAATGTGTTGAAACGTAGAACTTTTAAAATAACAAAATTTACGTGTCAAAGTGCGCCGTAAACTCAATGTACCACGAATGCGAAAAACATATTCTTCAAAAGGTTTACTGGAAGACCACAGGAGATGTTACTACTTCAAAATAAATCTGAAACATAAAAATTTCATTAAAATTTTACAAATCATTTTGAGCTAAGTACGGACCTGGAAATTTTACGTCAAAATAAATCGATTTTATTTTCGATAAATGGAAAATCAGAAGTGCCTTGAAAATACCAGTAACTAGGGTAAAAACAATGGATTGTTGATTAATGTTTGTTGATTGCTTAATAAAAGTAAATGTGTGGCAAATTTTTGTGTCCAGCTAAAAGGTGAAAAATATAATAAAATTTGATTAAGAAAGTGATTAAAAAGTTAGTAATTGAGAGAAAACTATACTTACTGCTATGTCCTCCTGCCTATAAGTGCTGGGCACAGGAAGGTACACACATTACTGCCCCTTCTTACTGAACTCCCGGTAATGAGTCATTCAAGGTGTGGGTCCCTAGTGAATCAAGATTAGAGTCGATGTAAAAGATGTTAATTGGCTCTCTCGGGATGTTTAACTTTGCTTTCCTTTTTTGAATAAAAAAGAAATAAAAAACCTTCATCAACTCCCATACAAATTTTATTATAGTTTAAAAAGAAAAATTAATACAAATAATTGTTCGAAACAAAGAGGTTTCCTCTCTTCGTCCCAAGTTGCTTGATTTTTAAGCCAATCAAGACTTTCGCTTTACATTAGCGGGCTTAAATGTTTATAAATTTAAATTTGTTGCTTATTTTTAAAGCTTAAAATATTTTTGACGAAAATTATAAAACTTTTGATTATTTTTAACTTATCACTTAGGGTATCAAAGAATACACTCTGTTAGAAGTCTTTTCCCCAAATCCTATTATTAACACGCTGAAGGCAAAATTTTAACAAATTATAGAAATCATAAATTCACTGTACCTGGCTCCTGAATATATCGCAGTTTTCATTTGTTTAAAAAGGATATCATTTATTCGCTGTGTGCGCCCTGCTTTAATCTTTACTTGCAACGATTGAACTTCACTCCACCTGTCATGACTTTGTTGGATGTCATTTGAAACGGTACTTTACTTTGACTAGTGCTGAATTTTGTGCTCGTATTTGCATCCTTCCTATTGAAAATCTCCAAAAATATTGAGGTAAGTTGTTCCATTAATTTGCAATGATTTTCTTGTTATCCAGAAAATTTTTATATGAATAAATTTTTGTAAATTACAACATCTCCATTGCATTTGTTTATGTCCTTGACATCTATTTTTAGAATCGACGTTGAATAAACGAACTTTCTAACCTCTCCGAAGTCAAATGAATTTGATTAACCTCCAAATTCTGGTAAATAATATTTCCCGGAGAGCATCGAAAAATGCGTGCACACAGCGGAGTTACTAGAGGTGAACTGATTTTTGATCGAAAATCGATACAATTGGTATTCTTGTTTGAATTTTGTGAGTCAAATCCATGTATTTTCGAATTTATTTTACTCTAATAAATTATTTTTATTGTAGATTTTTCTTCTGTATCAACCTCGATTTCGTTTGGAACATCTTCCCGAGCAGTTTGATTGGTACATTCCATTTTTATCAATTTTATGGATTGTTGATTGATTCATTTTCGTCTTTCTTGGTTGTTTACAGGGGCGTTACACAAATATGACCCTTATTAACTAAATTGTTGATTTATCCGTTGAAAATATACACATTAAATGCATGAAACAATTACATAATTTTTGATATGCTTACATTTTTACAGAGAATGTTATTTGTAGAGTAAATTGGTTTACAAATTCTTAAATTTTTCTAGGTTATCATAATTAATACATTTTTACAAATTTTGAGCTAATTAAGTTTTTTGTTTCATTTCTGATGTGACAATCATCAGTTTATTTAGATTTAGCAATCTTTGTCATGTTTCATTCATCCTGAGAGACTCAAATAAATTTAGAAAATTGAAATTTTGAAAAATAAAAATTTCTCGTAGAGTAAATTTTTAAAGTGTCTTTCGACTTAGAATTTTGTGCTTATTTCGAATATATGATTCATTTTAGCATCGGGAGCCTTTCTTATTCATTTTAACACACAGCATAATCCATTTCAAATTGCATCAAAAGATAAATTTAATTTTAGATTGAAGATTCAATTTCAAAAATTTTTGTGTTCAAATGTTATAAAATTTTCCCCTTTTTTTTTTAAGTACCTCTCTGATTTTTGATATTTGTGACTGATTGATTTTGATTCCATTTGTCTAAATGTATTTTTCAAGATTGTATGCGTTAATCTCCTCCATTTCAAGTTTTACTTGTCTTTTTGTTTGTGCGAATGGCTTTTCACTCTTGTGATGTCCCTCAATGACTTATTTAAAATGTTGCAAACTTTATGTCTTTTGAAATTGAAATTTTTAAATTATGAATTAACTTGATTGTAAAATAAACTTAAAATTTTTTTTTGTCATTAAATTTCCCCTTTAAATTAAATTGTTTGTAAAACTAAAATCGTAACTAATTAAATTATCTAAATTTTTAAATTGACATAACATTTTATTCATCAGAATCATCAAATTCGTCAGCTTCTTCAAGTGTCTCAGCCTCAATGTTGTCATTGTTATCCTTATCACAAGCATACAACATTTCTATGTGAAATTTACCACGAATGTTGCCGGTATTAGGATGCGTTAATAGATAAGTGGATTCGCCAACTTTTCTGTTTATCAAGTAAGGTCCTTCAAATGGAAGTTGAAGCTTCATGCATTGATCTAGATTTCTTCTACTTGTTCTGGAACTCTTTACAATAACAAAGTCACCAGGATCAAAATTGGTGCGTTTAGCAATTTTGGCATTCATCTTGGTCGTGTAAGTATCACTCCTTCTTCGTAATCTTTCTCTGACCTGTTCAATTATTTCTGCATATTTTATTGCAGGTTGGTTCACTATCCAAGGTCTAGGTGAATGTGTTCCAGTCATCAAGAAATGTGGCGTTTGTTCGGTCGTCGTGCTGGGTGTGTGATTGATGTAGTTTTCTACCATCTCAAGCTTATTGTGCCAAGATCGATGATTTTGGTGAACCAGTATCCTTAGAAATTTTATTGTTTCTTGTATGTAGCGCTCACACATGTTTCCTTGTGGATGCCTGATAGAGCAGTATGTAACTTTAATGCCTTGTTGTTGAAAATGTTGTTTGAACCGATCGTTTACAAAATATGTGGCATTGTCAGCTAATATGCGTGATGGTTTTATTACTTGATTGCTAAATAATTCTAGTTTGTTTATCGAAATGTCAGTAGTGTACGCATAGGTGGGATATAATTTCACATATTTCGTGAATGCATCTACGATGACGAAGATATTTTTAAATTTGTTGCTCGGTATGAGATTTCCTATGTAGTCTATTGATATTAATTCACCCGGGTATTGTAGTTTAACACTCATCTTAATGATATTTTCGTTGTGATAGTTTTTATATTTTGCTAGGAGACATAATTTACACTTATTAATGGTTCTTTTTATGATTTTTAAGTCTTTCGCACTAAAGTAATTTTCGCGAAATAACATCCATGATTTGCGTATTCCAAGATGCCCGTATTGATTGTGTAGAGCTTCACATATCAGTATCGTAGTTGGTTCATCTATGACATATAATTCTATGCCTCGAATGATTTTTATGATTACCCCATTTTTGTATTTGAATGACTGCATTGTACGTGGATCTCTATGATTGAGTTTTAGTTTTAAAATTTCGAAACATGGATTTTGTTGTGCCATCCTAACTTCTTGTTCTGTGAATGGTTTTTCATCAGTGTGCAGTCTGTTCAATGCTATTAAAAATTCTTTTGTGTCTGATTTTGGGTTATCTTTTCTGCTCAGAGCATCAGCTATGACATTGTCTTTGCCTTTTATGTATATCACGTCAAATGAGAATTCTTGTATCAACAAAGCCCATCTGTATATTCGGTTATTGGAAAATTTCGTGCCCATTAGAAATGTAAGTGCTGAGTGATCTGTGTGTATCTCAAATCGACTTCCTATTAAATAAAATTTTAGTTTGGTCAACGCATAAACTATTGCAAGCATTTCTTTTTCTGACGTGGAGTAATTAATCTCTGATTTTCTCAAAGTTCTTGAGATGAAATTGATTGGTACCTCTATATCGTCATGCATTTGGACTAATGCTCCTGCAATCGCAAAATTACTGGCGTCTGTCTTTAAGATGAACTTCTTACTAAAATCCGGATGTATTAATCTTACATTGTCGTATAGAGCTTCTTTCATTTGGATGAAAGCGTTTTCTTTATCCGTCGACCATTCCCATTTCGTGTTCTTCTTTAATAATTGAAGCAATACTATTGTTAGATAAGAATAGTTTGGTACAAATCTCTTGTAATAATTCATAAGACCTAGATATGCTCTTAAAGTTTTTATGTTGTGAGGCCTTGGATAATTTTTAATTTGTAAAAGTTTTTCTTGATCAACTCTTATTCCTTGATCAGAAATTACATAGCCTAAATAATTGATTGATTTTTGAAAAAATTCACACTTGTCAAGATTCAATTTCAATCCTGCTTCATCTAGAGCTTCTATGATTGTTTTTAAGTGTAGATAGTGTTGTTCTTCGGAATGACTAAAAATGATTATGTCGTCTACATAATGTCCTGAGAAATTATTGTATTTGTTCAATATTGCTTGAATTGCGTGCACCAAAGCTGATGTTGATGTTGACAGACCAAAAGGTACAACTAAAAATGTATACGTGTTTCCATCAATGGAGAAACCAGTGTATTTTTGAGAGTTCGGATGCAATTTGATTAACCAAAAAGAGTTTTTGAGATCTAACTTCGTGAAAATTCTCGCGTTACCAATTCTTGATAAGAGCGATTCTATGTTTTCAGGCATCTCAAATTGTGGTTTGGTTATTGCGTTAAGTGATCTTGCATCTAAACAAAGGCGTAGACTATTGTCTTTCTTTTTGACTATTACCAATGGGTTGAGATAGGAAGTGGGTGATTTCTTTATGATACCATCCTGGATCATTTTTTCTATTTCTTGATTAACTTGCTTTTTGTATGCAAACGGAATAGGATAATTTTTACATTTAAATAGCTTGTTTTCCATTATGTGGAGTTCATGCACATAATTTTTAGCGAAGCTGGCTTGATCGTTTGTCAAATTTAAATGTTGACTTAAAATTTCTAGAACTTCATTTCTGTTTTTGATCGGACAAATAATTTCATTTATTTCAAAATTTTTATTCAACTCATAATTATCGTTTGAATCTTCTTGAAACTTTTCAATATAATTTATGTTGTTAACGCGTTCATCGCCAATTAACAAATTTATATCTTCAACATACTCCTCCCTTCCTCCTGTATTTGTCCATGGGATCACTTCTTCAGAAATTTTTATTGTTCTATTTTTAGCATTTATTATCATTTTAAATTTTTCTATGAGATCAAAACCTATTATGCATTGCATCGTTATGTCTTTCAAGATTAAAATCGTATCACTTATGATTGTTTTTCCTATCTTTATTTCAGTAAAAATGCTTTGGTTAGCCATCGAGAATTTCTTTTTGTTTGCTGCTACTAAATTAACGCTTTTGGTTTTTATTATCTTGCCTTCAAATATTTTTTTATTCTTCTCAATTACTTCCTGATTCAATATTGATACCTCTGCTCCAGTATCGATTAAACTTATGATTTTTACATCATTTATTGTCATCTCAATATACGGTAAATCATGCTCATTTGTTGTATCCATTTTTGTGTTGTCTTCTGCCAGGATGAATTCCTTTGGATGCTGATAAGAATTCACCTGTAGATCAATTTGGCTGTCTTTTACTGAAAATTTTCTACATTGGGTTGAATTGTTGATTCTTCTTCCAATGTTGTAGTTGATGCAATATTGTTGATCTGCTGTGCTGATCTGTTGTTTGGAGAATTGCTTCGGCTACGCGTTCTTCTTTCTCTACGATCATCATGGTTGAGACGATTGTTTTCACGGTTCACCCCATTGTATTGCGGTCTCGCATCATAATCACTATATTGCCTTCTCGAATTGTTGAAATGGTAGCTGCGATGATTGTTGTTTCTGTTTTGATGTGTGTGCGAATAATTCCTATCATTGCTACGATTTATATTATTTATACGCCTAGTATTATTGTTGGTAAAATTGTCTCTTGTATTATTATTATTTGTGAAATGGTTTCTTTGATTATTATTATCGGTGAAATTGTCTCTATTTGTATCACGATTATTATTAAAATTGTTTCTGAAGTGTACACTGCGATTTTGATTGTAATGGTTTTCACGATTTTCACTGTTTTCGTAGAAGTTTTGCGAGAGATTGTTGAAGTGGTTGTTGAGATTACCGTTGTACGTTTTGGATGTCACATAATAACTGTCAAAACGTCGTAAGAGATTCGAAAATTCTGTAATTTTCGTGATGTTTTCCACCGTTACACGATTTCTGATGTCAACGTTGAAATGATTTGCTAAGTAACGAATGATGTCCGATTCAACGATTGGCGGTTCAAGTTGGGAAACTTTGTTTATAATTTTCTCAGCATATTCATTTCTATTTTCGGAACCATTAAATTTTCCCGTCATGAGTTGTCTTCTCACTTTTTCTTGGGCTTGTTGATCCCAAAATCTTCTTAAAAATAGCTCTTCAAATTGATCAAAGTTTTTGAATGCATCTTGAATAATGCCAAACCATTCTCTTGTGTTTCCACCCATTAAATTGCAAATAAAATTTTTTAACTTATCAGAATCTCTTATGTGTGTGGTTGCTCTTCTCGCGTACTTAATGAACTGCTTGGGGTTTATACTGCTGTCTGAAAAGAATTTTATCGGTTTTTCACCTGTAGATTGCCATGTGATTTCATTTAAACTTAGTGGGAAACCAGTGCTGTTGAGTAAACTTTCATTATTTAATTTTATATCTTCCATACTGCTTTGTATGTCAACTACTTTCGTGTCCACTTCATTGATTTTTCTGTCACAAGCATAAATTTCTCTTTGGATGTTATCTTCCATGGTTTTTATTTTTTCTTTATTGCATTCAATTTTTTCCAGTGTTGCAGTGTAGTGTTGCCCAATTTTTTGATCAGTTTTGTGTTTTAATCGACCCATGCTAGATTTTAAGTCTTCTACATCAGTTTCCGTGACAGTAATTCTTCCATCGTGTTCATTTATCTTGTCATTCAGCTCCTTGTGTACCTTTTCAATTTTTAAGTCAATTCTTGTATTGATAGCTGCAATTTCTTCTATTTTGTTGTTTAATTCTTGATTTCCAGTTTCTATTTTGTTGTTTAACTTTTCAAATTGTTCGCTTGATTCTTTTGCTTGGGCTTGATTTCCAGCTGTTATAAATTTCATCAATTCTTGCATGTCAAATTGGCTTTGTTGAACGTTTTGTTGCGAGTCAAGTTTAGCTTCTTCACTCGTTTCTGGGATATCTTCTTGTGCAGATTCAATTTCCAGGGATTCTTTTAGTTTTGAAGTTAAAGAATCTTCAATAGTTGTTTTTATTTCTGCTTCTCTTTCTTCAACAATTGGTTTCTCTTGCTTTTTATGTGACATGATGAATTTTGTTTATAAAATGTTATTATTGCAAATAAGAATCAAAGAAATTAGTAAATAGAAAATGTTTAAATACAAAACCTGTCAATAAAGAACTAATTATTATAATAATCAAAATGTTGTTTTATTTTCACAAACAAAAATAATTTTTTAAGTTTTTACCCTTAAATTTTTATCAAAACTACCCCTATCATGATTTCGATGCCCCACGTTGCCAGGCTGCCAAAAGATGCTATGTCCTCCTGCCTATAAGTGCTGGGCACAGGAAGGTACACACATTACTGCCCCTTCTTACTGAACTCCCGGTAATGAGTCATTCAAGGTGTGGGTCCCTAGTGAATCAAGATTAGAGTCGATGTAAAAGATGTTAATTGGCTCTCTCGGGATGTTTAACTTTGCTTTCCTTTTTTGAATAAAAAAGAAATAAAAAACCTTCATCAACTCCCATACAAATTTTATTATAGTTTAAAAAGAAAAATTAATACAAATAATTGTTCGAAACAAAGAGGTTTCCTCTCTTCGTCCCAAGTTGCTTGATTTTTAAGCCAATCAAGACTTTCGCTTTACATTAGCGGGCTTAAATGTTTATAAATTTAAATTTGTTGCTTATTTTTAAAGCTTAAAATATTTTTGACGAAAATTATAAAACTTTTGATTATTTTTAACTTATCACTTAGGGTATCAAAGAATACACTCTGTTAGAAGTCTTTTCCCCAAATCCTATTATTAACACGCTGAAGGCAAAATTTTAACAAATTATAGAAATCATAAATTCACTGTACCTGGCTCCTGAATATATCGCAGTTTTCATTTGTTTAAAAAGGATATCATTTATTCGCTGTGTGCGCCCTGCTTTAATCTTTACTTGCAACGATTGAACTTCACTCCACCTGTCATGACTTTGTTGGATGTCATTTGAAACGGTACTTTACTTTGACTAGTGCTGAATTTTGTGCTCGTATTTGCATCCTTCCTATTGAAAATCTCCAAAAATATTGAGGTAAGTTGTTCCATTAATTTGCAATGATTTTCTTGTTATCCAGAAAATTTTTATATGAATAAATTTTTGTAAATTACAACATCTCCATTGCATTTGTTTATGTCCTTGACATCTATTTTTAGAATCGACGTTGAATAAACGAACTTTCTAACCTCTCCGAAGTCAAATGAATTTGATTAACCTCCAAATTCTGGTAAATAATATTTCTCGGAGAGCATCGAAAAATGCGTGCACACAGCGGAGTTACTAGAGGTGAACTGATTTTTGATCGAAAATCGATACAATTGGTATTCTTGTTTGAATTTTGTGAGTCAAATCCATGTATTTTCGAATTTATTTTACTCTAATAAATTATTTTTATTGTAGATTTTTCTTCTGTATCAACCTCGATTTCGTTTGGAACATCTTCCCGAGCAGTTTGATTGGTACATTCCATTTTTATCAATTTTATGGATTGTTGATTGATTCATTTTCGTCTTTCTTGGTTGTTTACAGGGGCGTTACACAAATATGACCCTTATTAACTAAATTGTTGATTTATCCGTTGAAAATATACACATTAAATGCATGAAACAATTACATAATTTTTGATATGCTTACATTTTTACAGAGAATGTTATTTGTAGAGTAAATTGGTTTACAAATTCTTAAATTTTTCTAGGTTATCATAATTAATACATTTTTACAAATTTTGAGCTAATTAAGTTTTTTGTTTCATTTCTGATGTGACAATCATCAGTTTATTTAGATTTAGCAATCTTTGTCATGTTTCATTCATCCTGAGAGACTCAAATAAATTTAGAAAATTGAAATTTTGAAAAATAAAAATTTCTCGTAGAGTAAATTTTTAAAGTGTCTTTCGACTTAGAATTTTGTGCTTATTTCGAATATATGATTCATTTTAGCATCGGGAGCCTTTCTTATTCATTTTAACACACAGCATTACGTATTTCAAAAAGTGAAAATCTGTGCAAAATTGAGAAGATTCGCTATTATTTCGAACGAAAACTTTGGTCACGATACAAAAACTACCACGAGGGAATTCAATCCAGTTAGATCACGCACCCTTGAAGGCCATCGAACGAATACCACCGTATAACTTCATGGTATATGAACCCAACGAAAAGAATTACACCAAATAAAGGTACCGTTACATTAAAAATTATTAAAAACATAAATTTTGTGCAAATTAACGATTAACTTTACACGTGCGGGAAAACGTTAGTTTTATTATAGAATTAAGATTTTGTAATTAGAAATAAGAATTTTATTAACTTTAAATATTTACATTTGGAAATTAATAATAATAATAATAAAAAAAAAAACGATTTGCTATAAGACGGAGCATCATTTATGTATTATCATTCCAAAAGCCACTAGATTGCATTTCAGATTTAAGATTTGGCTAAGGAAGGAACTCAGCCTGGGAAAAGGTAAGTCTGTGCTATCCGAAATAGTCAAGCCGAGGTATCAATTTACTTTATTTATATTTGTCGAGAATAATTTGCTCATATTTCTATTGACGAGGTACTTTTACGTACACTCGTACAAGTCATTAACAGTTCAGAGTGCAAGCCTAACAAAGCTCCGAGGCTACACAGCAATATATATATTGTTGCGTTAAGCGCACTTGCCACACGTTGTGCTGACAATTTTTGTTGCGTTAACTCTTTTCTATGCAAAGTCGTAGAACAACAAAACTCTTCTCTCACCTTACTGTTCCAGCAAGCTCTTATATCTCAGGTTATTTATCGGGCTTATCTCGGCTTAGCATTAACATAAAAGAAAACTACAAACTGGTTCAGCTAACATCAAAATTTAATAATCAAACAAGAATTATAAAATAACAAATAACAAATAACCAATCAACAATAACGAATCAGAAACAGAACTTAAAATTATCAAAAAACTCTCTAACCTTGGGTATTAACCGTCGCACTACACTTTCTGCACCGTTGCACCTGGTCCAAATTGATTAATCCAATCCAAATGCTGACCTCAGCTTTTCTTTCTGCCTTGAGGCTTCTCGGGTTATTTACTGGTCACGTCTTAACTCAGTCGTACGGTTTTGTGACTCGGTGAACCTTCACCGTACCTATCGGTGTTCTAATTTTCTTCGTTTCTAATTTTCTAATAATTAATTTTCATCGGAACGCAGTCCGGCGCGTATATCTCACTCGTCAGATCTAAAGCGAATCAATCTCTGACTAAATTTTCTCGGAGCTCAGTCCGGCAGTTCTATCTTAGACGTCAGATCTAAACTGAATGCAATCTCTGACTAAATTTCCTCGGAGCTCAGTCCGGCACGTCTATCTTAGACGTCAGATATAAAACGACTCAATCTCTGACTAAATTTTCTCGGAGCTCAGTCCGGCAGTTCTATCTTAGACGTCAGATCTAAACTGAAAGAATTCTTCCCCGTTGTTTTGCTTGGAAACCGTATTCATTTTTTTTTGATTTTGTTTCCTGTCTGTTCCTGCGGGTATATCCGCCTACGTTATTTGCTTGGTGCTGGTAACTAACTACATGAACAAACTTAAATCTAACAACAATGAACAAACTTAAATCTAACAACAATAAAAAACAACTTGCACCTCTCCAGATTGCGTTTTCTTTTATCCTAGTGCATATCGATTTCCTAATTGGAATGATGCGAAACACAACAATATATTAACAAAATGGACGATTGTAATCTCCACCGATGGTCAAGGGTTCCTATAATCCTATATGTAAGTTCCACCGCCGCGCCGGTTCGTGTGGGTAAAAGATATAAAAATATAATCTCTTAATTGCTAAGCCTATAAGTACTTCTTTTAATTAGATAGGATTCCGATTAAATTATTAGGTCCTTTAATTTAATATTGTCGTTATATTTTGTCCATATTTTTATTTTTATAAATATTACATCATTATGTTTCCACAGTTCAAGTTATAATTGAACTTGAAATTGAAGCGGTTATAAATTGGGTTTGTTATCTGGCGGGGTTTTTTCTTGGCTTTAAGATATTTTTCTTTCTTCCACTTCATTTTTTTTTTAATTTAACACGATTCTATTTTGGTGCATCGGGTTTTTAACAAATTTTTATTGGTTTCATTTTTCCAGGAAATTATTTCACCATTTGAAGTTTTTGATTAGCCATCTTTTTTACGGTTGGTACATTACATACGCAATGGTTACTTTCTTCTAAAAAATATTCTTTTGGTAATATTACACATAATGGTAGCGGTTCAAGAAATTTTCGGTGTTCGTGAAAATAAATTATTGGCGCGCGACGGGTATGGGGCCGTTCGTGTATTACGTAAGACGTTTTTTCTTACTTTTAGAACCCCCTGCCTCCCAATAAGAAAAAATAAGATAGTATATACCCCCCTCCCCCTCCCAATGAGAAGCAAGATCGAATCGGGTCAAAAGAATTTTCGGTATCTATTAAACGCTAAAAGTGAAATTAATGAAGATATTATGTTTATTTTATATTTAAAAATAAGTTATTCAAACAATTTACTTTAATATACAACCAATATAACAATTTGTAACCTATGGTTGAACTCTGTAAAAAATCCTATTTTTAATCAACTTCAAGGGCTATTT
Organism: Podabrus alpinus; assembly: GCA_932274525.1. Classification (NCBI taxonomy): domain Eukaryota; kingdom Metazoa; phylum Arthropoda; class Insecta; order Coleoptera; family Cantharidae; genus Podabrus; species Podabrus alpinus. The sequence continues at coordinate 43,419,198 of OW026456.1, read as the reverse complement.
TAGACTAGTAAATGTTAATCTTCCGCAAATTTTCTTTTTCAATTGTACTATAATGTTGTGATTTTTGTGGTGCAACTACTGTATCGCCCAAATATGCAAAAAGCCCCACGTTGGGTAATCACTAAAGATGTTGTGATATAAAGCGTACTTTGGGCTTTCGCTGCTTTGACGATCACAACGTCCACTACCACGACCAGCTCTAGAGCATTAACTTTATTTTGAAACTCTTTTATACTTATGCTTATGAAATGTTGAACTATGATAGATCGCTTCAATAAATATAACGCTTGCTTCAAATTATTTAACTTAACCAACCTGTAACTCCAGATATAAATGCTAATATGTGGGTGTACCCAGATTAGTTTACTATAAGTTTCTAGTACCTCTCTATCAATGTAGCCCCCTTGGTTGAGATTAAAAAAATAAATCAATCCGTCGTAAACAGTAAATTTGGTTTTATTAACAGTACCAAAAGAACGAAGATTATGGCTATTTAAAATTGGTAAATTCAAACTTATTAATAAATGTAGCAAATACACAGTTTTAACAAAATACAAATATTGTTCGCCAACAAATAAAATAAAAATGATTTTATAAAAAGGTAATACAGTTCTAAAAATAATTTTATAAATTCGCTCACCTAAAAGTTCGCCACTGATTTTTATTAGGTTTGTTCCCGGTACAAATGATGACGCATCGATCACAACCTCGGAGATATGTTTCGTAACTACGACTGCACGGAAAGCCTTATTTTCATCTGCTGCTGATCCAGGTACGTACAATATTATTTCCAATTTGTAGATTAGTACATCAACGGAATTAACCAAATTTATCTTTCCAGGTTTATCAAACTTTGGACATCAATTACCATAAAAGGATACGACATAACCTAGCCGTGTTATTAATATCAACAATAGTACTATTTTCAACAACGATTTTCCAAAATATAACTTGAATCCAATATCAATAATCTTAATCGAAATAATTAACCAAAAATTTTTCATAGACGTCAAAAATATCCAAACAGGTTGTCCAACCATCCAGTTCTTCAAAAAATTACCAACCATTAAATTCGAAAATATCCAAACCAATAAAATTTCCCCGATGTTCACTCTGGCAATTATCAAAAACGAATGAGAGAGAATGATAAATTTCACCCCCTTTTATAGCTTTTCGGCCAAGTACCGGAAATGACGTCTTCCAAATTCAAAATATTCAAATTCGTAGGCGAAAATGCTGATCATCTGGTTACGAAACATATCAGGTAAATCTTCTTTTTAATAATGTATTTTGATGGCACTTGTTATTTAGTTGAAACGCACTAATATTTAAATTTTCAATTCAAAGGTTATAAACATAAAATTCACTCTAGCGAAACTGACCCTTATGTACAAAAATTAATTGTTGGCGGAAAAACATTGCAAAACACAAAATAACACAAGGCATGCCATTATACAAGTAAGTCTGAATCTCCTTTATACTGAAATATAAAATTTTTTGAAGTTTTTAACCATAAACTTTGTTACAGGTCAATGACCCTGAGTTACAATTTTGGGTCTTATTACTGTCCACGAGAGATGATTATCAGATCCCATGGATCTGGACTGACAAATAAAACAAGGCTACTCAATGATCAAGAGAGATGTACCAGAAATTAAAAATTTTTGTTCCCATCCGAACAATCAACCCTGCGTCCTGCGACAGAGAAAGAGTTATACTCACAAAAAGCGAATATCCAGTTCAATATAAACCTTCAGCATTCCGGAACTCTATAGGAAATTTGTCGATTTCACATGACTAAATTCATGCTACTCCAGAAAAAGTGCTTTTATTAATTTAAAACGTAAATAATTAATAGTATCGTGTTTTACATTAACATTACCAACAGCACACTAAATTTGATTAAATAATTTTCAAATTTTGAAATAATTCAATTAAAAAAATCTTACATAAGAAATTGTATTGACCCCCCTAGCCCCAAACAAGGAAAAAATAAGATGTCAGCTACCCTCCCTCCCCCTAAACGTCTTATGTATTATGTATTCGGCCTACGGCTGTAATCCAAAACATCACATCCGACACAGTCTAGATGACTAAAGGCGGCCGGTAGGCCAGTTTGGTTGCGATTTCCCTGAGTGAGGCCGAAGGCCGAACAACCATATCCGACACGGTCTAGATTTCTAAAGGCGGCCGGTTGGTCTCCTGTGCCAGCTAGTTATTGTAGTGTATGGAGCCGTCCCTGCATGGCGGGTATTACCATTTAAATATTCAGTAGGTTAAGTACCTTAGGCTAGCCAGCTACCAACCTAAGGAATCCTAAATAATGAAATATACCCATGACCATGTTGGGAGATTAGGTGTGAACCTAGTGTGTGATAGTTATTTGTATTGTAAAGACAGTGTATATTTTTGTAAGTAATAAAGTAGTTAACAGTTAGTGTTTCTTGTCGAATACTTAATAGTTATTAATAGTGTTGTTACTGTGGTGTTAGTATTGTTCAAAAAAACAAAAGTGAAATAGTGCAGTGCATCGTCAGAAATTTTCGGAATAAGTAAATACTTTATTTAATAGAATGGGAAGGGTAAGAGTTAAAGATCACAAAATGCGCACAAAGCTTGCGAAAATGAGGAAGCAGAACGCAATGCAACAGAGCGATACAAAATTTATCAAGTCTATTGTTGAAAAAATAGTGGATAATATTAAAATATATATACAATTCAACGGCGATGATTGTGTAACAACACGACAACACAATTTGTTAGAAGAAAATATTGGTGTAGGCATTGCGGATGTTTTAATGGATCCTCAAAGCAATGAACTTAATGAAGAAAATTGTTGGAATTCTCCAGATGATGATGCTGTAATGGAAGAAATACTACACATTGAAACTGAAAAAACTGAAACCTTGGGAGGATGTCGCATAGTTGATATTCATTTTTTAATGAATCAGTCCATTAGGTTACAATCAGATCATTCAAAACAATGCACGACTGGATTGCTACAATTTAAAAAAGAAATACCTAACGGTTTATCAAGTACATCTAAATATATAAAAGAGAAGATCTGTTTGCGTGTTTGCGTGCGTGCGTATTTGTTTGTTCATTATACGTTCCAAGACCCGTGGACCGATCTCAACCAAATTTTGCACAGTTATTTTGTAGCTCCAGGCGCAGTTTTTTTTTATAAAATGGAGAAGAAATTCGCTCGGGGAAAAAAGTTATTCGCTTTTTTCGAAAATCAAATCACAAGTTTGACAAAAAATTTAATTTGTCAAATAATTAATCTGACGTACAGTCAGTGGCGGGGAAAAAAGTTATTCGCTTTTTTCGAAAATCAAATTCGAAAAATGCAAACCACTAACAAAAAACTACTAACAAAAAACTACTAACAAAAAACTACTAACAAAAAACCACTAACAAATTAATCTGAAAATACTGTCAACAGATGGCGGGGATGGCGGCTTTAATTCGAAAAATGCAAACCACTAACAAAAAACCACTAACAAATTAATCTGAATGCCGCGAATAAGACCGGAGCACTTTATATAGGTCGCAGAACGTGGAAGATCCACCTCTTTGCGGAAGATTTAACTTTACATGAAGATGTAACTTTACGTGAAGATTATGTATGTATTGCAATGTCCGACACTGACCACCACGTCAATAGAAATGATAACGTCACGATTTAAAGTTTTGTTTATTAATAAAGAGAGCACATGACTTATTTGTTCGAACGTAAAAGTTTTATCTGAAACCAAAAATTTAGTTTAACGTCATAAATTTATATGAAGAAAGGGTCACGGAACGAGATAACAAAATAAATTCAAAAAAATGCAACGTTTTAATTCTGTTAATAATAAAAAAATGTTTGTTAAAAATTATAAATTAAATTAATTAATAATAAGAAATGTAATTTGACATCAAAATAATTGTTCAATGTTAGTTTATAAAAATGTGTTAAAACGTAAAACTTAAATAAGAATAATCTTTACACGTATCGGAGTGTCTCGCAATTCAATGTATCACAAATGGGAAAGACATTTTCTTCAAAAGTTTACTGGAAGATCACAGGAGATGCAAGTACTTTAATTTAATCTGAAACATAAAAACTTTATTAAAATTTTACAAATCACATTGGGCTTGAGCCGAACCTGCAAATTATAACGTCAATAAAATTGATTTATATCGGCCAATAGAGCAAAATCACATTTGCCTTGAAAATACACAGGTTGCGATGGTGAAACAATTGAGAAAAGGTTGTTGTTGATTGAATTTTATGAATGGTGGTGAAAATTTAGCGTCTATCCTAAAAATTAAATAAATAGTGAGAAAATTGATTTAAAATCGTACAAAAAGTGAAAATATCATTAAAGCAAATATACTTACGCATCCTAAAGGTAAAATTGATTGAATTTATACAGTGATTGGAATTATTTTCGTAAAATTGATAATCGACACCACGAGGTAAACGAACTCACAAGAAGGATTGCATCTTGAAGTATCTTACACACCGAAGGTCATCCATAAAGTGCAAGTGAACAGTTTAATGGTACATGAACCCAGTAAAAAGAAATACCCCAGATCATTAAAGGTACCGTCCCATTAAGAATTATTCTAAACTTAAAAATTAGTGAAAATTTTGCGATTAACTTTACACGTGCATTAATACGTTCCGACTTTATTAAAATAAGATATTTGTCATTTAGCATAAGAATTTTATTACATTTAAATCATTTACTATTTGAAATTATAATAAATTACAATTTGCATTCTAAAACGGAGCATAATTTTTGTGATATCATTCCGAAGACCATACTATTCTATTTCAGCTTCACGATTTGGTCAAGGAAGGAACCCAACTTGAGAAAAGGTAGGTCTGTGCTCACCGAAATTGTTAAGCCGAGGTATAAATTTCTTTTATTTGTATTTATCAATAAAATTTTTGCATACGTACATTTCTATTGACGGGGTACATTTACGTACACCTGTACAAGACATTAATATTAAAACGTGCAGCCCTAGTAAAGCTCCGAGGGTGCATAGCACTTTTTGGCTAGCCCAACAGGAGGCTACGAAATCACATAGCAGTATGTATTGTTGTGATACGCGCTATCCATGTGAAGGATAGAGTCGTACCAACAAGGAGAGAAGTACAGTTGGAGACCGGAGGTTCAAACACATTTGTTTACATGTGTTTGTTTTGTTGTGTCGTTTGAATTTAATTTTAAGTTTGTTCGAATTATATGTTGTGTGTAAACGGGATATACAACATGTGGAAATTAATCAAACGTGCAGAGAACCGTCGGCCATGTACAAACAAACCGATATATAAGAAGCTCCGGTTTGAAAAAACAAAATATATAGTAACGAACGTTACATAAAAAGTAAATAACAGTTCGATCAAGATCACGAAGCGTGACGGTCGCATATTAGTTACTGCGATATGCAGTTGTGCGAATAATTGCAATTCAATTAAAGATAATTGAAATAAATTATATTCGCGAAGTTCCATCGAGATCACGAGAGGTGACGGTCGTGTATTTTGTACTGCGAGTTATATTCGCGAATTCAAGTAAGATTCAAATAAAATATACTGAAATAAATTATATTCGTGAACGATATACGGTGGTACTACCCAAGAAGATTAATTCCTTGGAGAATTTAAGATTCCGCAAGATAGCGGGATACAGAAGGTGTTGGCAACGCAGGTTGTGATCGAGATCGTGTCTTATAGATACGTTGGGGAGATACGGATACCAAGTTATCCGATATATGAGAAGCAGATTGGAGATTGGAGATTGGAAAGTGGAATATTTGAAGAAAGAAAATAGTGCGCACGATACAAATCACAGGTTAGCTACCTTTTAATAATCAGTGCGTAGAATAGTAGTTTACATAAAGATTGTTTGATTGTTTGGGTTCTTGTTATATGTTGAAATTTGTTGATTTGATTAAAAACTTGTTAACGGAATTCCAACTGTAGTTTTATCTTTGTTGGAATCCAGAATTCGTTCAATCAAGAATAAGCTCGTATAAGAAGTGTTGGTTGATTCAGATCCCGACGCATTAATACCCTGAGAAGTAAGAGTCGATTTAAGGTAGGTGTCATAAACCGATTGTGTGCGTACTCGTGCATTCTTCAAAGCATCAGACGCTACATAAAAGTGGCACCCAACTAGAGGGCGAGAATTCAATCGTTTAAAGCCACATAAAAAGTGGCACCTCAACGATAAGGGGCAAGAATTCAAATCAGAAATATACGACAGCTTAAGATCCAACAAAGATTAAACATGAATACGCGCAGTAGAAATGCAAGGGGGCGAGTAAATGTGGGGAATGAAAGCGACGAAGATAGTGTAAATGTTGGATATGAAAGTGACGGCGATAGGGGAGATACGGGAGATGTACCGGAAGCTTCAACCGTGATAGAAGTTCCGATGGCGCCAGTACCCGATGTGAACCCGGTGATGGAAATGTTGAGAATGATGAGTGAAAAAATTGATGCTGGAAACGCCAGTATGAAGGAAGAGAGTGAAAAGGGAGATAAGAGGGATGCAAAGATGGATGAGATAAACGCCAGTATGAATGCAAGCATGGGGGAGATGAATGCAAGTTTGAGGAAAGAGATTGGGGATATAAACACAAGTATGAATGAAAAGGGAGATAAGAGGGATGCAAAAATGGATGAGATGAATGTAAATTTAAGGGAGCAAATTGAGGCTGGAAACGCCAGTATAAATGAACGATTTGATAGACAGGAGGTGAAATTGACAGGGATGAATGAACGATTTGATAGGCAGGAGGTCAAATTGACAAGTATGAATGATAATTTAGAGAGAATGCAAGGGAAAATTGAAAGAATCAATAGCAAAGTTGATACAAAAATCACCGAGGTGGTAAATACGATGGACAAGAGGCTCAAAGAATGCCGGCAGGAAAATGAGAAGGGGGTTATTAGTTCAGAGAAAGGGGTGAATAAAAGATTCGAGACGGTGAATGTGAAAATCACGGAAATCGAGACAAAGGTAACAGACGTGTTTGTGGCAAATGAGAATGCGATCGGCTCCATGCGAGAGGAGGTAAAAAATATGAACCGTACGCAAAATGACAAATCGTTGGGGGACCTGGTGGAAGAATTAAAAGGTCATAGTTACCGGGACGGCGACATGGACAAGTACCCAAAATTCTATAATGACGGAAAAATTAATCCAAAAATTTTCATCAAAAATTTAGGAAATAATTTAATCCGCATTCGGGACGAAGTCCGGCAGAAGAATATTATCCGCGCCACGATGAAGGGGGATACAGAAATTTGGTTTAGTATGGTAGAGGAGAAAATCAAAAATTTCGAGGATTTTAAGATACTCTTCTTAAAAAAATACTGGGGCGATATGGACCAAAATAAGGTAAAAGAAAAGGTTAATGGGGGTAAATACCGAGGAGGACATGGGGGCACTCGGGAGAATTATGCAGTAAGTTTGATTAATCAAGCACAACAGGTCGAGCCACGATATGAGGAAGTGCTGTTAGTCAGGGCAATCGGGGGGCATTTTGAGAAAGATGTCAAAGCCCGGATTGGGATAGAAAAGGTCGAGACGATTGAAGGATTCCTCGAGCTGTTAAAAAGATTCGACGAAAGTGTCGACTTTAAGTACGAGGAAACGCGACAATCAGCGGTCCCATATGTGCGATGGGAAGAACGCGACTGGCGGGCGTCACCGCAGGAGTCACAAGACCCGCGAGTAAAGGGGAACGAACCAGCGAGGAATGGTTTCGAGAATACGCGAAGGGGGGGATACCAGAATCACCGCGGGATGAATCGGAGAAACTGGCCACCACGCAACCAGGAAGACGCGCCGCGAAAAGACATCAACAGGGATGTCTATCGGATGGCGATCGACACCACGAACCGACCGACGGCTAACACGCGAGCCGCGGTGCATGTATGTTCGGGGTCGTACTTTCCATAAGCGGAAAGGAAGCGAAGGGGGGTTAATACGTATGTACCCCGGGAAGAGTACATAGAGGCGTGTGCAGAATTGTGAATAAAACAATCAAGTTTAGGTACGCGTTAGAATTCAATAAAAGATCATATTTAGATCAACATTAGAATTCACCAATAATAAATGGATCAAGTTTAGATCACCATTAGAATTCACAAAGAAACGGAGAGTCATATTTAGGCTCCCATTAGAAAATAACAAAGGATCAAGTTTAGATCACCATTAGAATTCACAAAGAAACGGAGAGTCATATTTAGGCTCCCATTAGAAAATAACAAAGGATCAATTTTAGATCCAAATTTGAATTCAAATATAAACCAACCAATTTTAGGCCAACCTTTGAAATCAATCATTAACAATTCCATTGTCGGTAAAACATTGGAAAATAATCAAACCGTCAATAAAATGGAAAAGTCAAATGAACAACCCGATTTAGGCAAAAGTTTGAAATTATGTAATAAATTAGATGTCACTGTCAACGGAGATAGAAAATGCAATTAAATCTATTAACGATAAGACAGGAGTAATTTGGATAAGTACTCAAAAGGCACGAAGACTATCTTGTCCACTATGTTGATGACATGTTGGTATTTTCGGACAATGAGGAAGATCATTTACGACAGTTGGAAGAGGTATTAAGCACGTTGGAACAAACAGGGCTTAGACTGAATTTATCAAAATGTCAATTCATGTTGAATCAAGTAAAATTTTTAGGGTTCACGGTAGACCGAGTAGGAATCTCAGTCGACAATGATAGATTGGAGGAGGTTAAAATTTAGCCGCGAATACGGAATTTACATACATTGCGAAGTTTTCTCGGAGTGGCGAAAAACGTTAGGTTTCTGAACGTCATTGGAAAAAGGTACATGTAGGAATTGAGGACGGGTACATGAAGATATCTTCAATAGTTTCAAGGAAATGTTAGCAATTGTGTGCGCATTGAACCAGTTAAAATAGTTTAAGGGAAATAGATTTTTGATTGAGACGGATTACTCCGTGTTAATTCTCATGATGAGAAAGATAATTTGATCGCGGATGCCTTCAGCAGGGAAGATGAGGGATGAATAAGAGTCGACAAGAAGTCTTCAAGAATCTACAAGAAAATCTACAGGGGTGTTATTGTAAGCTATGCGCTACAATAATAATTAAGGTATCAGTAGATACTCGACAAGTGAATGCACTGCGAGTGTCAGAAGATATATGTGAAAGATTATATGAAATAGTAAGAAGAAGTTGAAGGACATTTTAGACGCGCAAACAAATTTAAATCAGGGACACGGGGTTTATTCATAGAAAATATTTACAGGAGTCAAGGGAGTCCGGAATTCAGTCCAATCAGGGATAAATGGCTTCTTAAAAGCATAGCGGCAAATGAGCTGTACATAGCGAATAAAGCTACCACCATTCACGGCCGAGAAAATTTCGCAAACGACGAAATCAAACCCGAGCGCATATTAGTAGACAATGCGACTTATTTTTCTAACAACAATCGTTTTGTTGATCAAGAGAAAACGCGCATCGAAGTTCGAGGAAGTATGAAGAACGGATGAATAGAAGAATCCGAAAGCGACTGTCATTCAATATAGGGGACAGGGTAGTCGTTAAGAGTTTGAGAACCTCAAACAGGGCGCAGAACATCTGTGCAAAGTTATCGTCGCCATACGAAGGACCTTTTAGGATCCATGAGGTGGTTAACGATAACGTTTATATTTAGGCACAAGTTAGAAATATTAAAATTTAGGACAGATTCAAAGAATAATTTTGATGAACGAGATCAGGGGGGAGAAATTCGGGGAAAATTTCATATTAACCTGCTATACCCATACGTTGCGGACCCGCAAGAAGAAGATTCACCATAAGAATAAATTGACTGACTAACAGTACCTCCTACATCGAAGTAAAATAATTGTACACGGGTAATCTCGTGCGCAGTCTCAAGTTTATGTTTACAAACCACTGACGCTACAAAGGGAAGGGAAGGGATAAATGTAAGTGACTACTGCAGGATATGCAGGTCCATTAAGAGGGAGGTGTACGCACCAACATAGCCCGAGGGTATGTTAGGGTAAGACTGCACAGTACAGGGAGAACGTAAGAGGCTTGGCTAAAGCCAGTCCAGTTGGGAATAAGACATCGCTGAGTTTGAGGACCCTAAGTCGATGCAAAAGAATAAAAGCGTTAGGAACAGGTGGTGATTGGAGCAAGAGAGAGAATGAATGAAGATGTTAGAGGGAAGTCAGGGTCAATTGAATGGTATGAAAGGGGGTCATGTATGGAAGAAGGGTGTGAAGAATGAATGAAGATGTTGAATGAATGCGAAGATTTACCAAGTTAGTTGCATCGCACTACTGTGGGTAAACTTAGCAGGGGGCATTTGTTCTGATACGCGCTATCCATGTGAAGGATAGAGTCGTACCAACAAGGAGAGAAGTACAGTTGGAGACCGGAGGTTCAAACACATTTGTTTACATGTGTTTGTTTTGTTGTGTCGTTTGAATTTAATTTTAAGTTTGTTCGAATTATATGTTGTGTGTAAACGGGATATACAACATGTGGAAATTAATCAAACGTGCAGAGAACCGTCGGCCATGTACAAACAAACCGATATATAAGAAGCTCCGGTTTGAAAAAACAAAATATATAGTAACGAACGTTACATAAAAAGTAAATAACAGTTCGATCAAGATCACGAAGCGTGACGGTCGCATATTAGTTACTGCGATATGCAGTTGTGCGAATAATTGCAATTCAATTAAAGATAATTGAAATAAATTATATTCGCGAAGTTCCATCGAGATCACGAGAGGTGACGGTCGTGTATTTTGTACTGCGAGTTATATTCGCGAATTCAAGTAAGATTCAAATAAAATATACTGAAATAAATTATATTCGTGAACGATATACGGTGGTACTACCCAAGAAGATTAATTCCTTGGAGAATTTAAGATTCCGCAAGATAGCGGGATACAGAAGGTGTTGGCAACGCAGGTTGTGATCGAGATCGTGTCTTATAGATACGTTGGGGAGATACGGATACCAAGTTATCCGATATATGAGAAGCAGATTGGAGATTGGAGATTGGAAAGTGGAATATTTGAAGAAAGAAAATAGTGCGCACGATACAAATCACAGGTTAGCTACCTTTTAATAATCAGTGCGTAGAATAGTAGTTTACATAAAGATTGTTTGATTGTTTGGGTTCTTGTTATATGTTGAAATTTGTTGATTTGATTAAAAACTTGTTAACGGAATTCCAACTGTAGTTTTATCTTTGTTGGAATCCAGAATTCGTTCAATCAAGAATAAGCTCGTATAAGAAGTGTTGGTTGATTCAGATCCCGACGCATTAATACCCTGAGAAGTAAGAGTCGATTTAAGGTAGGTGTCATAAACCGATTGTGTGCGTACTCGTGCATTCTTCAAAGCATCAGACGCTACAGTATGTATGTATGACAGATGACAGATGACAGATGACATATGACAGATGACAGATGACAGATGACAGATGACAGATGACAGATGACAGATAACAGATGACAGATGACAACTATGGCTTTCACGGATCTATTATGGTTCGGTCTGTGAGGCCGAAGGCCGAACAACTATGGCCTTCACGGATCTATTATGGTCCGGTCTGTGAGGCCGAAGGCCGAACAACTATGGCCTTCACGGATCTATTATGATCCGGTCTGTGAGGCCGAAGGCCGAACAACTTTGACCTTCACGGATCTATTATGGTCCGGTCTGTGAGGCCGAAGGCCGAACAACTATGGCCTTCACGGATCTATTATGGTCCGGTCTGTGAGGCCGAAGGCCGAACAACTATGGCCTTCACGGATCTATTATGGTCCGGGCTGTGAGGCCGAAGGCCGAACAACTATGGCCTTCACGGATCTATTATGGTTCGGTCTGTGAGGCCGAAGGCCGAACAACTTTGACCTTCACGGATCTATTATGGTCCGGTCTGTGAGGCCGAAGGCCGAACAACTATGGCCTTCACGGATCTATTATGGTCCGGTCTGTGAGGCCGAAGACCGAACAACTATGGCCTTCACGGATCTATTATGGTCCGGTCTGTGAGGCCGAAGGCCGAACAACTATAGCCTTCACGGATCTATTATGGTCCGGTCTGTGAGGCCGAAGGCCGAACAACTATGGCCTTCACGGATCTATTATGGTCCGGTCTGTGAGGCCGAAGGCCGAACAACTATGGCCTTCACGGATCTATTATGGTCCAGTCTGTGTGGCCGAAGGCCGAACAACTATGGCCTTCACGGATCTATTATTGTCCGCCCTGTGAGGCCGAAGGCCGAGCAACTTTGGCCTTCACGGATCTATTATGGTCCGGTCTGTGAGGCCGAAGGCCGAACAACTATGGCCTTCACGGATCTATTATGGTCCTCCCCCTGTGAGGCCGAAGGCCGAACAACTATGGCCTACTCGGATCTATTCTGGGTCTAGATGGCTAAGGGCGGCGGATGCCGCCCGTGCCAGCTAGTTGATATATAAATGTAATATGTGCGACAAATAGCTATCTATTTGTACTGAAAATCCAAAAAATAAAGTGTTAAACCGTGCTTCTGTATTGGGGACTCTAGCCACAGGCAGTACATTTGAACATACGGCTGAATTATTGAGTATATTGGATATACCAAATTTTAACAAGAACACATTTTTTGAAACTCAACGGAATTTGGGAACTATATTGCATGATTCCTTATTGAAATGAATGAGAGCTACAGCAATAGAAGAGTACAATATAGCTCTTGCGAAGGATTTTAAATACTTGGATATTTGTAAATATGTTTAGATTTACATTACCGCGATAATTAATTTTTATATCGCTCCTGAATAAGAAGCTTTCCCATTCTGAAATTTGTATAATATAATAAATTTTTTTGAGAATTTTAAATTACATATTTTTTCTGAGGGGGGGGGAAATTACTTAAGTCAAAATTTGGTCAAGGCCTCTATTTCTTTAACTAAATTATTTGCGCGGTTGCGCAACAAAGAGGCGTAATCAATACACTGTTTTTTACTCCATCGTACATCACCAACTGGGTAACCGTACTCAGGTTTCTTAGCTTGAGCTTGGATGGGACCGCCAAGTTCGGGGCGTAATCCATTCCATGCAGCAGTGGTTTCAAGTGCTTTTTCAGCCACGAGAGTGACATGTGGACCGAATGCTAAGGAGAGATTTCTTCTATCTTGCAGGTAGCTAGAGACGATGTTGTAGATGTGGGGCATATCCCTCTTCGCTCAAGTTCTACCAAAATATGATTTCGGTCGGCCGAGTTGAATACATTTTTCACATCAAATGCTATCACGAGTCCGTATTTCCTTGCCTTTCGAGTGCCACTTTTGGCTTTAATTACTATTTTGTAAATTCCTTCAAACCCATGTATCGAGGAGCTCTTCTTCATATTAGTGTTCTATCAGCTCTTCAGTGGGGTCTAATTGCGCCTGAAATCTTGTAAAGAGCAATCTTCGCGCATCTCTTGCTAATATGCTTGAGAGGGGGTCGATATGATGATGGATTGTCCAAGGGTTGTCACCTTATTACGCGCATTGGGCGCACCCTTAGATTTTGTTTTTACAATCCATGGAACTCATATTTTAAATTTCAAATCGATCCGGTGAAAATTATTCTTTTAGAAGACATTTTTAGGTCGGGTTGTAAATTAAAAGATTGAAACATTCGCTCAACCAACAAAATTTACGTTTTGCAAATGTATAATAGTCTTAAGAACTGTAGAGGTAGGAAAGTATGTTCATAATATTTTTATTCGCGTCCCATGAACCATGCGGTAGTTAATACAATCTTTATAGAGTTGACGTAGCATACATCGTAGATTCACGCCATCAGCAAGAAAACCATCATTCTATAACGTTGCGAACTAAACGTCAATACATGCAAATGCATTACTATAAATTTTAGGTAGGATCGAGAGACACTTTTATACGATCCATAATCACGAGCCAGTCGTCAATACAAGGACACACACGTGCATGTTTGAAAATCGTGAGAATCAATGCCTTTTGTTTTGCTATCTCGACCATGTGCAGATAAGCAACCAAATGTGCTCGGGTTTAACATGGCAAGGATAGCGATTTCGCAATTGCAGACTTCGATAAAAACAAGTAAAAAGTGCAAAAGTTAGACCCTTTTCGTCCAACCAGACGAGCAAAAAATTGTTTTGCTCGCACGTGTCGTACCAAATTTCTCGATACACTTTACATGGAGAAAGAAGAAAGCGTGTTCTCACACTCTCGGCATTGTCCAATTAAATCGCGTCTCCCTTCTTTCTGAATTGATAGGACCCAATTACAAGGACCCAAATCAATCAGTAAGTGGGAAAAATCCCAAATTAGAGTAGGGAAAATGCATAAATTGAGCTACAAATTGCATATTAGAGGAGATTCACTTAGAATCTGATACTACCTTTTTCGTATCATAGCGCTTCCAAAAGCGGAATTAAATATCGAGGTCTCACATTTATTAGAGATCCTTAAATAAATACAAGTCATTTGTGATAAAAATTAGTGTGTGTCAACTGCAGGTACTATCGAACATCAATATCGTCAATTGTTATTAAACAATTAATATTTTATCGAACCTTAATATCGTCAATTGCCATTAAACAATTAATAGTTTATCGAACATCAATATCGTCAATTGTCATTAAACCATTAATATTTTATCGAACAATAATATCGTCAATTGTGACTAAACAATTAATATACTATCGAACATTAATATCGTCAATTGTCATTAAACAATTAATATTTTATCGAACACTATTATCGTCAATTGTTACTAAACAATTAATATTTTATCGAACATTAATATCGTCAATTGTGACTAAACAATTAATATTGTATCGGACATTAATATCGTCAATTGTTGCTAATATTTAATGAGTTATCGAACATCAATATCGTCAATTGTTGCTAAACCTTCAATATTTTATCGAACATTAATATCGTCAATTGTTGCTAATATTTAATAAGTGATCGAACAATTAATATCGTCAATTGTTACTAAACCTTGAATCAATTATCGGACTTTTTATACCATCTGTTTATCACGTTTAATCACGTCGAGTTATTGCTTGCCGCTCATAAGGCAATTACGTAGCATTGCTTTTATCGAATGGTACAAAACAGGTGTTGCACTTCCAACCCATGTGTGCATTCCAATCGTTCTTTTTTATCGGACACCACATTAACATTTCTTACTTAGACAGTGCCGGCTTGAATCATTTGTCACTTCGCGAATAACTAACTTAGTGAATTATTTCGTACGGAGACCCCTATCTTATCGCGAAATACAGTGCGTGAATCACCCTGTTATTTCACCACCTTCCGATTTGAAGAGTTTTTGGGAAGCTGGTTATTACGCTGCCCTTCTGATATGGTTTGAGACATCACATTCAGCTTCATTCTACGTTCTGAAGACGAAATCTCACTCCCGAGGGACCCGTCATCGACTTTACCTAGAGGTCGAACATCAACCACCCAAATTAAGTAAGAAACCTGTTTATATTTTTAAGATTGTGATGTTAATTGGTCATTTTGACCACTAATTGTGTTTATGAACGTTCAGTTCAACCCTGGAAGACGATATCGCAACCATTTTGTACACCTTTTATTTAACTTAATATTATTATCTATTATTAACGTAACTTTTACCACGCCATTCGAGCGTTCAGAGTGTAACCAAACAATTTAACGTAACATTTTAAGTTTTGTGCTGCAACTAAAGTCCATAAGAATTGATCGATCATTTTGATTGGTTTTCATTATCAATTTTATGAGTCACAGTTTTAGATGTCATCGAGTTGCACTTAAGTAACTAGTATTTTTGGGTGTGGAGTGCTGTATTCAATACGCCCCCCCCCTTTTTTGTACGTAGGAACCTTCGGAATCATACTTTGCAAATTAACCTTTTGTATTTTTGTAAGAGTAATTGTTTTACGAATATTAGTTTCGCAACGGAAACCACACTGAAAGGTTCCGTCAACTGTACATATTTATTTTTATACAAGACTTGTAAATTTGATAGTATCTTGTGTAAATTTTGTCAACTCCCCCCTGATATTATTTTATTTAATACATTTTTATTATTTCCCAACTTTGTGTGTTATTATTATTGCTGTGTTACTGTTTATTTAGCTATTTTCACCCACGGAAAGTTCGCCTCCTGTAAAGGTAAGGTCATTGAGCGAGGTTTTTCCGGAGTGAGAGTTCGCCGTAAGATCATCAAGTTGTCGCGTACCAGCTTGGAAGGTGTGATAACCAGTCCCCTTCAAAAAGATTCATTTCTTCGTATGCGTGGCGCCCATTTAAACTCCCGCGTGTATATTAACCCCACCGATTTTGACTTAACTCCCCCCCCGTGTAAATTATTCACACCGATTTTGACAATTTTTAGAATCGCGATCGAGGATTGCCCGGTCGTCGATAGGAAACACACGCTTTGCGACGCGCCGTCACACGACCCTTTCATTCCTTTCACCAACCCACCCCTTCGCGACTTTGAGCTAGCCAACCTTTTATTACCTGTTGGAAAGGTGTCGTGGATGCAGATCGTGGTGTAACAGGATAATAATTTGGCGCGGCCAACGTGGGGCTGTCGAGAAAGCCTTTTTGGCATCTCGTATCGAATTTTTGTAGTAAATCAAGTAAACGCCAAATTAATTTTTGTAGGTTTAAAAAATAATTTGACGCCGCCAACGTAGTGGCTATCGAGAAACCCCTGCCTATCGAAAAGCCCTTTTGGCACATTACGTCAAATATTGTAAATCACGAAGTTTCGATTTTAAAAGTAATACCGACGCGCATGAATGGACTAACGAGATTCCATAACGCCCCCCCATTTAAATTTAAAGTAAAAATTATCGCGATTTTAAGATCAAATATTGTATTTCCGTTCACCATCAATTGTTTAAAGAACCAAGTAGAGTCGTGTTTCGCGAATTTCATTTGTATTCAATTAAATTAATATATTTCACTTTATAATGGCGTTCAGGATTGTACCGGACAGATTACGCAAGGACGAAGTCCAATACGAGTTAAAGATTAGAGGTTTACCTGTTCACGGTTCGGTAAAAGAATTACGTGTTGAACTAGTATCAGCCCTTATGAAAGAAGAACAGGGTGAAAGATACATTTTATTATGGTACCCATTTACTTTCACGGAAGATTTGGCAGCGTTAAAAACGGGCGTGTTAATCATTAATAAATTACTCGGTCGTTTAGAAATTTTTAGTGAAAATGAAACCGACATAAGAATTCAGGTAGAAACGAAATTGGCGCACTACTTTAATAGATTATTTAAATCGAGACCCTTGCTAAATAAAGACAAGGACTCTCATCTCGCAATTTTAGACAAATTGGAAGATTGTAGGTCAACATACGGGTTATTGTTAGCGAACTCTCGGACGAATTTTGCAACAGCGATCGTGGAAAAAATTATCCAAGAATCTGTTGATTGCGTAAGCGAAACTGAAACTTCACTATCGAGCATGACCTCGGCAGTTTCAAACGAAATAATAACCGATGAAAATTTAATAATTAAGGAAAGACAATTTCCGGACGAAATTTGTCAATGTAGAGATTTCGAAATATCGACTCCGGTCGTGAAATTACACCTGCGAATTTCCGGTCAAGTCGAAGCCGTTTCGATACTGACAAATGAACACATGTCAGTAAAAGAAATCGACAATTTATCTCGAGTCGAGTCCGACAGTTTTAGCGGACCGCAAAATGATGAGCAAATTAATCACGAGTTTGTTTTTAGAAACCGTGGTAATAATAATAATATTAAAACGAATAATAACGCCTTTTTGTGTTGGAACTGTGATGGTATAGGCCATTCCGCATCGCGTTGCCCAGTCCCACAAATACGGGTTTATTGTTATCGATGTGGTCGAACGAGTGAAACCACAAAGACTTGTCCTAATTGTAATTTAAGACAGAATAGGACTCAGGGGAGAACGTTTGCAGGGCACAATGCCCCAAAAAGAAATTAAAGCCCCGATTTTAATATTAAGATTTTTGTGTTTGTTTGTTTTTTCGTGTGAATGTATGAATGAATTTTTGGTGCGTGTGTCTCGTTGCGAATGTATTTAGTTCTTAGTAATTGTTGTTAAATTTTTCTCGTTGTATTGTAAAATGTCATCATAACATTTTACCTTGCTTTTTGTACTTTTAAGGAAATGTCGCCATAACATTTCGCTTTGTTTTTATTGCGTGTTTGTTAGGTTGAATCGAAGAGGTCAGGTCTGGTGCGGACCACCGCTGACTGTAGACCGAGACAACCTACATTTTTTTTTATCGGTTCATAATGCCGTTTTGGCGTGTACAACCCTTTTTGTCCCGTGCATGACGTAAAACTGCGAACACCCTTACCGCCCTAGCGTGGCGATGAATACCGCAACCCTTATATTTTGTTGAAAACTCTCACTTGTCACTCAACTTAGTTTAAAGTTTTTTTTCGTTTCACCATTTTTTTTGTGTGAACCCTTACCGTCTATATCGGACGTTGAAAGTCTACCCTGTATTTCGCAACCCCTTCTGTAGAACGAAAACCACCCTAACGCACAACCCCTTAGCAATGCAACCCTCCCTCACATCGGAAATTTTAGTAACAAATTTTTATTAGCCTTCAGCAATTAACGATAAAAGATTTTAATCTGCGTCTTCTACGCACCCTTACGCATTATCATTGCGTACCATTTATAGCGAACCTTGTTTTTTATTTCCATCTTTAGCAAATAGCGATAGAAAGTTTTTTTTTGTTGTGCCTAGCACACATGTTCACATCTAGATCAAGTATGTTTAAGTACGCATGTTATATACGCACTCGTTTCCATACGTATTTTATGCTAGTAACACCGTACACTCATTACGCATTTTTTTTGTTTGCATGTGTCTCGAACAAGACACAAAGCGTTTCGTACGCATTCTTACGCTTTACTACGGGTCACGCACTTACGCACCTCATTAGGTTACGCATTTATTTTTTTTACTTTTTTGAATTTAGTTTCAAGGTTCAATCTTCGAAGTTAGTTTTGTGGGTGTAGTCTTGGAAATTTTACGCAGACATTTTAGTGGATTAGTAAAAGTTTTTTTTGACTTTCATTTGCAGACGTATTTCCGAATTTTGAGTTTGATCTAGAGCAGTTTGAGTTATTGTTAACTTTAAGTTTTTTTAAAGTAAACATTTCGAATTTCATGTTACCATTTAAATTAAAGTTTTTTTTTGAATTTAACGTCAAGGTTTTGTTAATTAACGTAAACATTTTAAATTTAATAGTGATACTTAAATTAAAATTTTTTTAGTTTAACGTCAAGTTTTTTTGAATTAAGAGGGACGTCTTGAATTTAATATCGGCCTTTGGAGCCAAGTTTTTTTTCAGTTTAACGAAAAGTTTTTTCGAATTGAGGGGAATTTTTTTTTTGAAATTAATGGAATGTTGTTTTGAATTTAATCAAAAGTTTTTCAAACTTGATTAAAAGTTTTTCAAACTTGATTAAAAGTTTTTCAAATTAGATTGAAAGTTTTCAAATTCAGTTGAAAGTTTTTTTTGAATTTAAGTTAAAGTTTTTTAAAGTTTTTTTTGAAGTTTGACGTCAGTTAAAGTTTATTTTTGAGTTTTTTTTGAATTTAAAGTTTAACGTAAAGTTTTCTTTGGTGAATCAAATCAATCAAAGAGTTTTTGAATCCCAGTCCATTGAGACATTTTTCTTTAAGTTAGTGGTAGGGTAACATCTAGTTATCATTTCGGGTTGAGGTCAAGGTGTCACTGTCGCTTCATACACACTGACCATGTCTTTTTGTCAATCGCACGACGTTAACTTGCCCCCACCATCCCTCACCGTTCTTTCTTGGTACCGAGTACCGTTTAAAATAGATTTTTTTTAGTTTTTTTTCGTTTTCGTTTTCGAAATTGAAATTAAGATCAGGGCTGAGAATGCAATTGCATTAGACATTGCCTCATGCCGTGTTGTATTGTTTGGACTTGTGTCCAATTTCGGACAAATCATTTGTCGCAACACACCCTTTAGGGGAAGTTTTTTTTGTAACATACCCCTTAGGAAAATTTTACCGAATTTTATTTTTTGTAGTAAGGTTGTCATAGTTAATAGTTGTTTAGAGTGACCCACTTCTCATCGAGCTATCGAATTATCATGCTGGACATGGTTCCACTGCTAGATAAACATTTTTTTTGGACGTCGATCCACATATGGACGACGATCCAAACCCCAGGGTTATAAAGTAATTTCGTGGGCTTAGTCCATTCCCCGGTGAATTATCGTCCCATTTATTTTTTTTGGCGGATGACAATCTGCCCCAAAGGAACCTTCTTAGTAAGGGAATTTCGTACAGAAGTAAGGGGTTATAACTCGAAGCAACACTCTGGGAAATTTACCTTTTTGTTAGGGAATAATAGATTGACTACAACTATGCTACACGGTCATAACACCTGCCGGTCTAGGAAGAACAAACCCATTAGGGGTGAACTTGTAAATTTGATCCGTTCATCCCAGAGGCATATATTTTGACGCCTCCCAACTTTTACCACGTACTCGGGTCCAACCCAAGCTAGAGTTCAGCGTCTCTGTTTGTGATTGTGGGTCTTACGGCAAGCGAACGATCCCGTGACTTCGCGAACCGCCCTCTCTTGCAGCGGTCACAGCGGCTTTAGATTTGTTTAAGACTTGGGACGTGGAACATTTTTTTTTCTGTGTAATTTTTTTGTTTCGCGCTTTTAGTATGTAAGGATTAGTTTAGATTTCGATTTAGGTAGCATTAAGTTCAGTTTAGATTTCGGTTTAGTTAATTTTAGGTATCGATTTAGTTAGCGTTAAGTTTGGGTATTTTTAAGCTAGTTTTAAGTCATTAAGGTTAAGGGAGATAATTGTTATGTCCCTATCGTACGACAGAAAACTACGTGCCCCAAAGTATAAACGGGTCATTTTTTTTCTCGCTTCATTGTTTATCTCGCGTGTCATTTTTGTAATCTCGAGTTTTTCTTTGTTTTTTTTGAATTTTTAGTCATGTCATTTGGTAATCTCGAATTTTTTTTGGATTTTCCGTCAACCATTTAAGAAATTATTTTACATGAAGTTATAGGGTACGCTTAGCGATCCAAAGGATTAGCTACCCCGCAAATCGTTTAGTAAGCCAAGTATCGACTGGTGTTGAGTTAGATTAGCTACCTAGTGTCAACATTCGTCATGCGTTAATTTCGTAGTCACTTTAGGCCTTTTGGAGAAATATTATTTCTCACATTCGTCAGTTTCATATAGTAGAGTCACTTCATATATTTTTCAGCAAACATTTAGGTGCAACCCGGACGGTTGTCACCATTTCGAAGTTTAATCAGTTAGTATATTTTTTTTGTTGTTAAATTTTTTTTCGTGTATAACGATCACGTTAGTCCCGTTTAAATTAATCAACCCCCCGCCTACCGAATTAGATAGAACCGGCGTTGTAAATATGATCCAGCCGTCGTTCAACTTCTAACCCCCCCCTTATGTTACATGTTATGATCTTTTGTGGCCTTGTACCCTAGTGGATACGTTCCACTGGTACAACGTCCCCGTCTTGCACTAACACTACCTGTGTAAGACAACATTTAGAGTGAAGTTTTCTCCGGTGCCGATCACCGCAGGACTTCTCAATAAATGGTCGATGTATTTTGCGCATCAAGACTCACCACTAGCGTTGGTAGAGTCAACCAAGCTTTGATAGCTTCATTTTTTTGTGGCAATAGATTGTGTAGGTCCACGGTTAGGCCCCACGTAATATTTTTTTTTGTATTCAATGAAAGCTCCCGTTTACATCAGTGTGGTTCAAGGACGTTCCCTTCGACTACACTGATGAAAGCAAACCATCCCGACTCGTACCGTCAACTATGCCCCACGAATAATTTTTTTATTCAGTGAAAACCCGATTCAGGGCTAGGCCCCATGTTTCTTTTCATTTTTGTGTATACAGCCATGTTCAACCCGGACGGATCAAGGGTTTGTTCCCTCGACTGTCCCTCATAGGTTGTCACCCCATCTCAATTTTTTTTTTCTCGCCCCCCCCCATCATTACCTCTTCTCTCTCTTCCGATCATCTCGTCCGGATCGAAGTCATGAGGAAGGTTAGTGATCTCTCAAACGGCTTTGTAAATTTGATCAAGCCAAGCGCAAGTTTTTTTCTCTGTTTCACCAACGATAACTGATAAAACAGACAGTCCCCATCTACTGAAGTGCATCAAACGGCTTTTGTAAATATGATCCAGCCAAGCACACGTCTTTTTTTACTCTGCTTTTTCAACGATATTGAAAAAGGCAGACAGTCCCCATCGACTGAACATTTAAGAGAAGGCTTTGTAAATATGATACGCCGATGAAGTGTTACCTCAGCTCAGGTCTACCTCGATCTAGAGTCCGGTGTCTTCACAGACATTTGTGGGTCACACGGCCAGCGAATGATCGCGTGATTTCGCGAACCGCCCTCTCATGTAGGAGTCACTACGACGCACGGATTGACTAAGCCTAGGGTTAGGTGAACCTTCTCTCTTTTTTTTCCCGGCATATACGTATAGTCTAGTCACTAGTTTGAGTAGCTATTTCAATACTACAAGTGTTGATGGTTTATTGTAGGACAATTTTTGTTTCGGTTGAGGTTGCGCGCGTCCCAGTTGAAGAGTAGTTAGGGATAACAACTCTTGACGTAAGGGGAGTGTCACCTTATTACGCGCATTGGGCGCACCCTTAGATTTTGTTTTTACAATCCATGGAACTCATATTTTAAATTTCAAATCGATCCGGTGAAAATTATTCTTTTAGAAGACATTTTTAGGTCGGGTTGTAAATTAAAAGATTGAAACATTCGCTCAACCAACAAAATTTACGTTTTGCAAATGTATAATAGTCTTAAGAACTGTAGAGGTAGGAAAGTATGTTCATAATATTTTTATTCGCGTCCCATGAACCATGCGGTAGTTAATACAATCTTTATAGAGTTGACGTAGCATACATCGTAGATTCACGCCATCAGCAAGAAAACCATCATTCTATAACGTTGCGAACTAAACGTCAATACATGCAAATGCATTACTATAAATTTTAGGTAGGATCGAGAGACACTTTTATACGATCCATAATCACGAGCCAGTCGTCAATACAAGGACACACACGTGCATGTTTGAAAATCGTGAGAATCAATGCCTTTTGTTTTGCTATCTCGACCATGTGCAGATAAGCAACCAAATGTGCTCGGGTTTAACATGGCAAGGATAGCGATTTCGCAATTGCAGACTTCGATAAAAACAAGTAAAAAGTGCAAAAGTTAGACCCTTTTCGTCCAACCAGACGAGCAAAAAATTGTTTTGCTCGCACGTGTCGTACCAAATTTCTCGATACACTTTACATGGAGAAAGAAGAAAGCGTGTTCTCACACTCTCGGCATTGTCCAATTAAATCGCGTCTCCCTTCTTTCTGAATTGATAGGACCCAATTACAAGGACCCAAATCAATCAGTAAGTGGGAAAAATCCCAAATTAGAGTAGGGAAAATGCATAAATTGAGCTACAAATTGCATATTAGAGGAGATTCACTTAGAATCTGATACTACCTTTTTCGTATCATAGCGCTTCCAAAAGCGGAATTAAATATCGAGGTCTCACATTTATTAGAGATCCTTAAATAAATACAAGTCATTTGTGATAAAAATTAGTGTGTGTCAACTGCAGGTACTATCGAACATCAATATCGTCAATTGTTATTAAACAATTAATATTTTATCGAACCTTAATATCGTCAATTGCCATTAAACAATTAATAGTTTATCGAACATCAATATCGTCAATTGTCATTAAACCATTAATATTTTATCGAACAATAATATCGTCAATTGTGACTAAACAATTAATATACTATCGAACATTAATATCGTCAATTGTCATTAAACAATTAATATTTTATCGAACACTATTATCGTCAATTGTTACTAAACAATTAATATTTTATCGAACATTAATATCGTCAATTGTGACTAAACAATTAATATTGTATCGGACATTAATATCGTCAATTGTTGCTAATATTTAATGAGTTATCGAACATCAATATCGTCAATTGTTGCTAAACCTTCAATATTTTATCGAACATTAATATCGTCAATTGTTGCTAATATTTAATAAGTGATCGAACAATTAATATCGTCAATTGTTACTAAACCTTGAATCAATTATCGGACTTTTTATACCATCTGTTTATCACGTTTAATCACGTCGAGTTATTGCTTGCCGCTCATAAGGCAATTACGTAGCATTGCTTTTATCGAATGGTACAAAACAGGTGTTGCACTTCCAACCCATGTGTGCATTCCAATCGTTCTTTTTTATCGGACACCACATTAACATTTCTTACTTAGACAGTGCCGGCTTGAATCATTTGTCACTTCGCGAATAACTAACTTAGTGAATTATTTCGTACGGAGACCCCTATCTTATCGCGAAATACAGTGCGTGAATCACCCTGTTATTTCACCACCTTCCGATTTGAAGAGTTTTTGGGAAGCTGGTTATTACGCTGCCCTTCTGATATGGTTTGAGACATCACATTCAGCTTCATTCTACGTTCTGAAGACGAAATCTCACTCCCGAGGGACCCGTCATCGACTTTACCTAGAGGTCGAACATCAACCACCCAAATTAAGTAAGAAACCTGTTTATATTTTTAAGATTGTGATGTTAATTGGTCATTTTGACCACTAATTGTGTTTATGAACGTTCAGTTCAACCCTGGAAGACGATATCGCAACCATTTTGTACACCTTTTATTTAACTTAATATTATTATCTATTATTAACGTAACTTTTACCACGCCATTCGAGCGTTCAGAGTGTAACCAAACAATTTAACGTAACATTTTAAGTTTTGTGCTGCAACTAAAGTCCATAAGAATTGATCGATCATTTTGATTGGTTTTCATTATCAATTTTATGAGTCACAGTTTTAGATGTCATCGAGTTGCACTTAAGTAACTAGTATTTTTGGGTGTGGAGTGCTGTATTCAATACGCCCCCCCCCTTTTTTGTACGTAGGAACCTTCGGAATCATACTTTGCAAATTAACCTTTTGTATTTTTGTAAGAGTAATTGTTTTACGAATATTAGTTTCGCAACGGAAACCACACTGAAAGGTTCCGTCAACTGTACATATTTATTTTTATACAAGACTTGTAAATTTGATAGTATCTTGTGTAAATTTTGTCAACTCCCCCCTGATATTATTTTATTTAATACATTTTTATTATTTCCCAACTTTGTGTGTTATTATTATTGCTGTGTTACTGTTTATTTAGCTATTTTCACCCACGGAAAGTTCGCCTCCTGTAAAGGTAAGGTCATTGAGCGAGGTTTTTCCGGAGTGAGAGTTCGCCGTAAGATCATCAAGTTGTCGCGTACCAGCTTGGAAGGTGTGATAACCAGTCCCCTTCAAAAAGATTCATTTCTTCGTATGCGTGGCGCCCATTTAAACTCCCGCGTGTATATTAACCCCACCGATTTTGACTTAACTCCCCCCCCGTGTAAATTATTCACACCGATTTTGACAATTTTTAGAATCGCGATCGAGGATTGCCCGGTCGTCGATAGGAAACACACGCTTTGCGACGCGCCGTCACACGACCCTTTCATTCCTTTCACCAACCCACCCCTTCGCGACTTTGAGCTAGCCAACCTTTTATTACCTGTTGGAAAGGTGTCGTGGATGCAGATCGTGGTGTAACAGGGTTTATTTTCTTTCCATATAACGACCAAGTATTCCTCCTTCGTATAATCGTTTAATGATGTTAAACAGTTTTAGCATGATCAAAGGTTTCTTGGCATAATTTATAATGATGGGCTGGGCCTGTTCGTGCCGGACGCCTTGTTGTTTGCCAGTATTATCGTGGCTGCTTTCAGCTCTTGCTCCAAGAAAGGAAGGATTGGCTCCGTAGCCATCTTCCTGTTGTACAAAATTGTTGAGTGACTTCAGAACAACGTCTTTCTTACTTCATCTGGTTGTATTTTCATTAAGACCCGAAGTTTTTTTCTTCCAAATCTGCTTGTATCTACCTGGTAGGCTTTTCCTCAACGGTCGCAATTGAAATTTTTGACGAGATTAACCGGAATTTTCTTTTGCTGTCGCTGATTACATACATCAGTCGCTTCTTGGCGAACCAAAGTTCCATTTTCTGGTGTTCTGCTTTTTGTCGATTTGTTTGCAAGGTTCTGTAGTAAGCTCTTCTCGCTTTGATTCTCTGGTATTCAACACAGCTACATTTAAAAAAAATCGTATCTATAAAGTAACGTTCCATCAACGCAAATAATTTATTAAAGCACTCCAACCCAAATTTGAATTATTTTGGAGGGCTAATGACTAGCTGAGACGATTTCGCATAATCTAAGGATTACAAATCTATCGGTTGTACAAAATTCATTTGGTACTGAGGAAGGGTGGAGGTAATTTCGTGATTTTGAAAAACGAAAGTTTTCTTCTCGTAACATCTGGATCAGACCGTCACAAAATTTTAGAAGCGACTCAGAAGTACCATAAAATTATTTTTATCAACTGAAAACTACGCGTATCTCACGCGACATCTCGAAAATCAGTTGCTTAATCAAAAATATCCTTAATAAACGTGATAGACTTCAGTCTTCCAAGAGTAACAGTTTTATAATTTTTTTATTTTGAATAACGGTTATTCTGAAAATGACGTTTTAATGATGCGATGTGTCGTATCCAAGGCTCGCCGGCACTAATATATTTTTATATTACGTGATTGAAAATTTGTGAGTAACTTTTTCAGTGTCCGAACTGGATAGGTCTTCAACCTGCAACTTATTTTATTTTTAAAATTTTTAAATTCACAATGAAGCTACCATATTAAAACAATAGTAGTATGTGCTTATTCACTCATCTTCTAATTAGATATATAGGTTGTTTGGTAATGACTTGCCGCTTTTTCGCTAGAGGGAGTTTCAACCGTTGTGGGGTGCGCAAATGAAGTTGCATCTGGCAACTCTGTATCGTGTTTGAATTATTATGAAATTAGCTACAAAACGACGCCTCATTTATTTAATTTTGACGTTTCGTTCACAAGTGACAGTCACTCAAACATGGAGTTTACTAATGCGGTTTGGCCACCGTTTGGGCCGCTTCGCCAGCCCTCGCCCACGATCGTTTGCGAACAACATTATCGTAAGTAACCCATTTCTCATCGCCAGTCACCATCCTCTTCAAAAACGGCTCTTTGTCGTTGCGATTTAGCAATAATTCGCTGATGGAAATGCGGTCATTTAGGTTTTTTTGGACAATTCGTGGGGCACCCAAACATCCAGCTTTTTCGTGAATCCGCTTGCTTTCAAATGCCTGTAAACAGTTTCAGTGCTTAGCTGGAGCTCTCCCGCGATACTTCTGATGGTCACATGTCGGTCTTCGTGGATTTTTTCGATGATTTTATCGAAATCAGTGGTTATTGGTCGTCCACTGGGTACAGGATTTCTTGTATCGTTTCGACCGGCTCTAAAACGCCGAAACCATTCTTCGGCTGTTCGAATCGACACAGTACCATCTCCTACAACACTATTAATCTGACGATGCGATTCGCGTGCGGTTTCGCCTTGCACGAAAAAGCGGCAAGTCATTAGTACCAAACAACCTTGAAAAAGATCTAAAAATGTGAAAAAGTTCAAAAAGGAGGTTCGTTCATTGGTATATGATAAATAAATTATAATATTATGTGATATACATATTGTACTACTATAACAGACAAACTTATTTTTTATAGTAAAAGTTGAGAAATGATTCCAAAAGCTTAATTAGTCAACCATTCTCACGGTAATTTCACTAATGCACAATTCACACAAACACTTAGTTAATATGAAATTATTATAGCACTGCAATAATACTAACAAAATTAATAATATTAAAAATAACAATATTATTTTATGAATTTTAATTCTAAAAAGTGTTTAAAAAATTAAACATTAAAAAATCTTATAATTCAATGTTTAATTAATTATTTATTTTTAAAGCTTAATTTATTATAGTTTTCAATAGTTAAAAATCGTATAATATTTAAAAAGTGTTTAATAATGCATCTTTTATGGATATAGTTAATAATATCAATTTTCACTACATGTACTACATAAATTGATTAAATTAAAATTAAATGCATCATTAATTTATTTTAATTTAAGATATTTCAAAAAAATATTAATTAGAATTAATTAATAAACAAATAAATAATTATTGATATATTATAAATAATAATTAAAAATTGAGAAAAAAATTTTGCTTAATGTCAATCTTCTTGATTTGGCTTGCAGGTTTTAATTTAAATTTAGTTATTTAAACTAAAAAAGTTTCTTTAAATTGATGTTAATGAGTTCAATTTTATTGTAAGTATGAGATATTGTTGTCCAATGATGGCAGTTTCATGTTAAAACTCAAGAATATTTTCATCATTTAGATTTTTTGATTTTATTGTAATGTAGTACCGTGAGAACGATCCAGCTTCAGTTGTTATTTTTCATGAGTAGTTTTTTTTTATTAGATTTCATTGGTAAATTATTTGGATAATGTGGAAACCCCTTTTGACGTATAGCCAAGGGGATACAACTCTATTCTTCTTGTTCTTCTCATCTGTTTTCCGCCCACTACTGCACATAAACGCTTCTCCTATGCAGAGGGTTAAGGCCATAACCTATTGGTTTTTTAGCAACTCAATTGATTTTTATTAACAAAAATAGTTATAAAGGGTGTTTTGGTTAGAGCGGCAGAACTTTACATTAAAATACAACCACATTAATGGAGATATCTCTTATCTGTTTATTCTATATGAAAGAACATTCGATGAATTTAACATTTGAAAACAATTTCAGGCAAATGTCCGCCGCGGCTACCTTTAACTTGATTGTTAGATTGTTAAGTTTGTCTAGTTATGTTGGCTTCCAATGTTAGAATCGTCGCTGGTTTATCGGCGTAGACCAAGGATTTAACTTAGCCCCAAAGAAAATAGTCCAAAGGCCTTAAATCACATGATCTTGGTGGCCAGTTGACAGATCCATTTCTCTAAATAATTGTATTACCTAAGTGTTCCTTTAATAAATTAATTGTTGCGGTAGCTGTATGACACGTGACAGCCTCCTGTTGGAACCATATCTGATCCAGATCAATATCATGTAAATTGGGAAATGCTTGAAAACGTGGTCAAAATTGGATTGAGAGAATGCACTATGTTAGAGGTAGCCGCGGCGGACATTTGCCTGAAATTGTTTTCAAATATTAAATGTCATCGTACGTTCTTTCATATGAAATAAACAGATAAGAGATATCTCCATTTATTAAGGTTTTATTTGAATTTCAAGTTCTGACGCTCTAAAAAAAAGACCCTTTGCATTATAGAATACAATATAGTACTACATTTTTTTCAAGGCAAAAAGATCAAATTTAAACCATTTTTCAATTTATTAAATCTTTCACCAAAGCTTAATATTAAATCTTTCACCAAAGCTTAAACCATCATTCTTCGTCGTCAATATTTTTTCCCACTTATGTGTATTATATCGTCGCTATCAAAACGACGTTATCAAAATGAGTTATATATGCCATTACTTGCTGGATAATGATCTCCGTGATGTAACGAAAAGACACATCTCGATTATGCACCGTTTACATTTTATAGCCAAAATAAGTTCCAGGCCGATCTCAAATAAACGCTAAAAAGTAACATTAATAATAAAGCCAATCGCAGTTTGAAATATTAGAAATGATTATCAATATTGTTAGCAATAACTGTGTAAAAAGAAATACGACATATTCAATAGTATTTTAGTTATGAAGAAAATAAGAACGGTAATACTTTTCTTTATTTCGCTCTCCTTCGTCCATCATTAAATCACACATCTTCCGTCACCAAAGATGTAATGATTCTTAATGGAATAACGCACACTGCAGGAATCATGAATAAGAATTTAGGGTAGAGCCATACCTAATACACACTAACGATTGGGGAGTTTGAATTTCGAAATATTAAAAAATTGCGAAACGCATTGTCTTCTTGAAGGAAAGTACAGGTTAAAATGAAACATTCATCTAAAATTGTAAAAACACAAAATATCCGAGTGAATATAGTCAATTAATAATTTTATTTCTCTAATATGAGAACCAAGATTTAAGCGTGGTTCTCATGATACGGAATTCCGCAAAATATGATCAAACAACTACTTAAATTTAATTGAAGAGGTGAATAATTTATTATCTTATGTTAGTATAGGTATTATATTAATAATTAGAATCATTTAATTAGTTCATACAATTTTCGGAACTGAAACTGCTCTTTTAGTCCCTTTTTGCGATTACTAAAATGTAGCTTTAAATTTTACGGGATTTAAGACGAATTTAAATACCAAGGGACTTACGTAGATATAAATAGGTTATTTCCATGCAACTTTGTAATTAAAAAACTTCAAACTTACATTTATTTTTGGAGAGTTATGCTGAAATTACAGCATGAAATAACTTACTATATATAATTGTACCTCAGGATTGAAGTGGATTAATAGTGCACTTGAGTCCCTTATATAAAATATACTATTAATTCCAATTATTTGACAGTTTGCTCTAAAGTGAATCCAAACCGAGATATTATAATATATTATTATATTTTATTTACAAAAATGTCTGCTTTCACGCGGTTCTTTTTTTTAAGAAGACTTAGGAGTCCAGGTCTCCCAAACATAACTAAATTATTAAAAAGAAAAATTTACAACTTTAAACCCCTCGATATTGAAAGATATTTTAAGGAATTTTTAAAACAGTGCAAAAAGAAGATTGCGACAGAATAATCGAACAATAAATAAGTGGAAAAATCCGTAGTTTTTAGACCTTGAAAAATCTGTAGATCTTATTAAAATAACCGGGGGATCTGGGGGTTCTCAAACACACCTAAATTATATTAGAAAAATTCATAACCTTAAGTCCGTCAGTATCAATAGATCAACAAAAGATATTTTTAAACTATCCAAAATGATTACGACTGAATCAACTTGTGTACCTGAGGGGTATTCCATAACCCCCCCCCCGGTTTCAAGGTTTTAAATACAGTCGCCTCCCTGGTATATTTCGCTTTATGTGCAGAATGAAAAAATCTTTATAGGAAATAATATAGGTATACAAAGTGTCTACCTTCACCACTTTGAATGTAATATGTAACGGTTTGAATTTTTCTGCTACGATTTTTAAACGTTTTGAAAAACGGTATCAAAATTATCATGTCATGTACACTACAGCTCAAAAAGATAAGTACACTTATATTTTTTAAGAGTTTTCAAAATTTTAAACATTAAACCCTTTATAAATCAATTATTTTAAATGAAATCAAGTAATATAATTTATTTACAACAAATTTAACAAAAAAAACTGAAAAAATGTTATTATGTTGGCTAAATTTTGGTTTCTTACAAAAATCCACATTTTGCTTTTATAACAGCTCGGCACAAACGAGGCATTCTTTGGGTGAGTTTATGCAAAGTTTCAAATTGAATTGCATTCCAAGCATTTTGCAAGACTTGCCATAAATGGGTTTGTGATTTTGGGCACTTTAGTTGAACGTTCCTATCCAGTTCCTCGCACAATAGCTCTATAGGATTCAAATCCGGGAACGGATGGCCAATCCATATAATTTAGCACTCTCCGTTTTTCATTTGCTCTCAAATAGTCTCTGGACACCTTCGATGAGTGCTTGGGATCATTTTCTTCTTGAAAAATAAAACCTCTCCCAATTAAACGTCGACCGGATGGCAGCAAATTGTTTTCCAATATTGGTTTATATAACCTTCTTTTTCAAAATTCCTTCTATTTTAATAATATCTCCGAGGCAATTGTTGCCAAAAACTTCAAAAACGTAAAGATAAATTAATTGTAAGGCATAGCATTCGAAATTGGAGAATGACGGTACCTCAACTTACCGCTGAAATCTACGAAACTCGTACAAATAATGTCAGTTTGTCGACGGTAAAAAGAAAGCTGCAAACAGCTGGCCAATTGAAGAATTGCTATGCGGAAACTTTTGTTAAGACCTCAAAACATAGTGAAAAGACTAGATTGTGCTAAAAAAACATTAAATGAAGTCAATTAGTCAATGGAAAAAGGTTGTTTGGTCAGATGGGTCGAAGTTTCAAATCTTCGGTCCTCATCGACGAGTTTTTGCGAGAAAGCGCAAGAGAGAACGGGCTTT
Source organism: Podabrus alpinus (assembly GCA_932274525.1). NCBI lineage: Eukaryota > Metazoa > Arthropoda > Insecta > Coleoptera > Cantharidae > Podabrus > Podabrus alpinus. The sequence goes on along the minus strand of OW026456.1, from coordinate 43,386,904 downwards.
TGATGAATGTATTGTCCCAGCGGTGAAACACGGCGAAGGGTCCGTTATGATTTGGAGATGTTTTGGCAAGAATTGTGTCGGAGATATTATTAAAATAGAAAGAATTTTGAAAAAAGGAGGTTATAAACAAATATTGGAAAACAATGTTCTGCCATCCGGTCGAAGTTTAATTGGGAGAGGTTTTATTTTTCAAGAAGAAAATGATCCCAAGCACTCATCGAAGTTGTCCAGAGACTATTTGATAGAAAATGAAAAACGGAGAGTGCTAAATTATATTGATTGGCCACCCGTTCCCGGATTTCAATCCTATAGAGCTATTGTGGGAGGAAATGGATCGGAAGGTTTGACTAAAGGGCCAAAATTCACAAACCCATTTATGGCAAGTCTTGCAAGATGCTTGGAATGCAATTCAATCTGAAACTTTGCATAAACTCACCCAAAGAATGCCTCGTTTGTGCCGAGCTGTTATAAAAGCAAAAGGTAGATTTTTGTAAGAAACCAGAATTTAGCCAACACAATAACATTTCTTCGGTTTTTTTTGTTAAACTTGATGCAAATAAATTATATTACTTGATTTCTTTTAAAATAATCAATTTAAAAAGAGTTTAATAATTAAAATTTTGAAAACTCTAAAATAATATAAGTGTACTTATCTTTTTGAGCTGAACTGTAAGTCATTTTAAGTTTATCCAAATTAATCGCCTCTGCACTGTATGGTGTTGACACCCAGAAAACATTATCAACGGTTCGCAGTCTGTGTTAATCAGTAGGTTCCCATTGTAAGTGATAATACTTCCAACGTATTGCTATGATATAATGCTACCCTTTCTTGCCTCGGCTATTCAGCGTAGAGTTTTCCCTTTTCTCCGGGCTAAAGGCAGGTTCCAAGAAACATTCAAAATACTTCACTTAAATCAGTGATCTTTCTTATAAAAGCTACGTAAATAAATGTAAAAATTGTATCTATTCTTTCCTCGATCGACGACTGCTATAATTGAAATCAAACTCATACGCTATTAAAACGAAACAATGAAAATTTATTTAACATAATAAAAATCTTTGGAGACAAATTATTGGTTTCTCAAAATTAAACAAATTAAATTTTACAAAAAAAATTTTATTCGCAATTAAATTCACCAAAGTTTATGCGCAACCGAATTTTTTTAACGTAACCGATTTGTCTATTTCCCAAATAGAAAGAAAGTGCGTCACAAAAGAAAAACTCTTACCGACGTTTGCCGTGCTTCCGTAATTCTCTGTTGCGGCCGTCGTCATGTGCGGAGCGTTGAATCGTGAATGTTATCGTAGACCCAAAATAGCTTCTAATCTCGAACCAAACAAACAAGGAAGGAATAACCAGTGAAATAATATCTTTCCATATAATTATCATCAATTACTAACACCTTCCAATTATTACTTTCTTCGAAAATTTTAACTATGCCTTCCGTTACTGAAGACTGACTTGACAAACAATAAAGTAATTCTCAAACTATTTTTCATAATTTAACATCTTTTCTCTCCAATGTCTCTAGAGAGTCCAAAACTTATTTTCAAAAATACTCTCGACCCGACTTTACGTTTCGACGGTCGGCTTCCGAATCCCCTTTTCACTTCGCTCCCTTATCATTCTTTTTCGCGCATTCGCACATTCTCAAACCGTCACTTTACTGCGCAAAAATCCTAAATTCACAAATAAATAAAGTAAATCTAATTTGTTTCCATTATTTTATTGAACCATACAAATATCAATATTTTGTCCCTTACAAACTTTCTCATCTCTTTCCGATCTTAATAGCGTCTGCATCTTCCGGAAGTGAGGCAAAGCAGTCTTCAATCTTCCAATCAAGGAAAACTCAGATACAACTAAGTGATTACCCATTATGGTCTAATATTGAGTTAATAAAATCATGAGTGTTTCTATCAAATGACTTAATGACATCATACTCTTAACAAAATATCACAGCAGTATGTACTAATTATATCCAACTATATTCAATTGTATTCTGATGGTTATAGTTTTTTATAAAAATAATTAATAATAAATCACTTTGCATTAAACTTAGGTTATTTATATTTTTTAAGTGGGCATTACCATAATTATGTGTGAAAGGTTTATATCAGAATTTAACATAATCTACTACCTCTGCCAATAATTGGCTTTGACGATAATTAGTCTCTACGACTATTGGTTTAAATAAAATTGATTTTTGCGGCCATTGACCTAACGGCTAATCCTCTGACATCTTTTGGCCAATATTTGTTAATAAAACATTAAAAATGAAATTAATTGCACGAACTTTAAGCATTAATATTACCATTATTGGGTATAAAAACAGCACCAGCGTTTGAAACAGCAGAGTTAGAAACTCTACGCGACACAATGCAACAGTTGTCAAAGGTTCAGCCACACACAAAGTAGCTGCAGGTCATATGAAAAATGCGTCAAATGTGCAGGTAACCACCTCTCGGCTTAACCACCTGTTACATGCCGGTAACAGACCTCAGTCTAACCCTGTCGAAATGTCAGTACACCCTCCCCCTCCGACAAACCAAAACACAAATACCAAAACAGCCCAAAAGTCGAACAAGGACGCGGTCACCATTACAAACAAGCTCATGCAGAAGGCGATGGCCCTGCTCAATCCTACATGAGCAAAACCGTCCAAAAAGAAGGAAAAATTCTACGAGAAGGAAAGGAGGTACCCCCTCCTAAGAAAATCGCAAGTCTGCAGATGAATAGGCATCCATAAAAAACTAGACCATCTTCGCTTCAGATCGTTTACTGAAATGCCAAGAGTCTGCGATGACAGCGATACCAGTTACTGGTATCTTCACGACCTGGACTTCATCATGGTAAGCGTAACGCATCTTATACTCTTTATATAGAGCAGACAGAGACACGGGCCAAGGGGGAAAGCATCGTGATCTAGAAGTCCTCGATAGTGCACTACGAGCAGCCTATCCTAGTTTTACTAGAAAATGTCGAAGCAACATCCATAAAAATCCACACGGCCAAAAATGGATGGCTGTTCTTAGCATCGATATATAATCATCCAGATAAAACCATACTCTCTTTTGACATCATCTCCCTATATTAGTAGGGAAATGCGATAAACAAGTAAATAAAATATACGAACGCCAAGCACCCTGCATGGAACAGTCGCCCTACTAAATCTCTCCACCAATAAAACTTTGTAGTAGACAACTGACTCATTGCATATGTACAACCCCAATGTAACGTTAAGCTCCAAAACGACCGCTTCTCTCCCGACCATCGCTGATTTTTGAGTAATCTTGTATGATGTATTGAGTAGACTGATTCCTCTGTAATTTTCGCACATCGCCCTATTTCCTTTTTGAAGATCGGTAAGATTTTTGCTGTTTCCATTCTTGGGGTGTTTTTATTTTCCTCCAATATAGATTTATAAATATTGAGATGAAAACTCCTCTCCTGCGGATGCAGGATCGAGACTTCTCCTCCCACGCGAAGTGGAAACCACCTCACTTTATTTTACGTGGGGAACCCTAGATGTTAAAAAACTAGCTCTTCTGATGGAAACGTCGGTCTGCGAGGGACGTGGGTCCCGATCTCCAACTCTCACCAAAAAGGTTAAATGTATCCCCTCTTCCAGGGAAATAAAAATCGGTATGGTAATTAACAATTTAATGATCACAATAATCAATAATACACAAAAATAACAAATGGACAAATGGCAACAACCTTTCGGTGGTGAATACAATAATTGCTGACTTCTGAAGGAAGCCAGCCAAAAATGCAATTGCGTGAATCAAGCCTCCTGTGGGGAGGTCCGGCGAACAAAAAAAACTGAGGTGTCAAAATAAGACACCTCTTTGTGACGTTAATTAAAATACTCGTAATATAAATATGGCAATCACAACCCAAACAAAATCAGAAGTAAAATTGTCTTACCTAAGTACTCGGTAAGCTCACACAATCGAAGACGACAGGTACCCCAACCTGCTTGGATGGATTGCCCACGAGAATGGAAGTTGAGTTGTCGTCCGCTAAACCTCGGTCCACCAGGAAGAATTGCATGCCTCGAATGATTATGATTCCAACAGCGACCCCACGACTCGGCGGCAGAACAATGGCTGGACTGCTGGGTTCCAAAAATTAATTCCAAATCCACTATCACGGATGACGCAGGCTCGCTCGATTAATCGGCAGGAAGTGTCACAACAAATAATGCAGTACGACGACAACAAATGGCAACGGACACAACGATAAAGACTTATTGCACAGACTTGCAAAAGCGGGTGGATGGTAAATAAAATAATTCGGTGGAGCTCTTGTTGACAAAAATTGTCACTATCAAAATCCCCTAGAAATCGCTCAAGCATGCGCAGAGTGCAGTCGGACTCAAGATAATCAAGCACAAAATATGGGGATTGCCGACCAGATGTAGAAGCGAAATTTTATACGGTAGCTTCCGTATTCGAAAAAATATATGTCAGTCTCACCCCTGTGCACTCGAATTAGATATAATATGACTCGATGTACTAATATTCACTTGCAATCGCAATAAAATTAACTAGACTGCAGCACTGCACACACTCTCGAACTATCCACTTCAGCGGTCGGCATAAAAGTGAAGCTAATTACCCAACATGGCCGTCGTCATGCGCTCTCACGAAAGAAACGAAAAAATGGGAGTGCTCAATAAATTTGAATGAAAATGGCAGTGGCCAACAAATTATTGTTGAAGGTTGATCAATGACGGATGTAGAATCTAAAATCCGTTATAATATTAATAGTCTTCTTTTAAAATTTTCGGAACTAATTTAAGCGTTTCGCTATTTATTCCGTCAGTTTCCGTTGATTTACGGTTTGTGACTTCTTTCAGTGTTTCTTGTAGTTCTGTCAGCTCTATCTTGTCTACCTCGTCACCTTCCTCTTCTATTTTTACTGGTTTCTCTTTTTCATTATACCAGAGCTCTTTATAATACTTAAGTCATTCTTCGTTGTCGATAGTTATAGTAGATGTCGTGTCTTTTTCTTTGCTGTTTAAATGTTTCATGATTTTGTAAGCCACATTCTGTCCCCCGTGTACGTCCTTCTCAATTCCACTTATTTCGTTTTAATTTTCTAACTATTCTCTTGACTTCTCTATTATTTTGATCATATTCTTCTTTGTTTTCTCTTGTTCTATTTGTGAGTAGTTTAAGATATGTTGCCTGTTTATGTTTAATTGCTTCTTTAAGTTATTCGCTCCATATCCTTATTCCTTTTTTATAGTTTTTTTGCGACGTCCAAGGGCTTCAAATGCAGCTTTTTTGATGATGGTTTTGATATTATTTCATTCTTCTTCTATAATATCTGTAACTGGTTTCAGCTTCCTAATATGTTCATCTAATCTTTTTTGATAAAGGCCTCTCACGGATTCTTCTTGTGTAGATAGACTTTAAATAGCTCTTTGTTGTTAGACTTTTTTGTTTTTTTAGCCATCTTGCTTTGATGTTTATTGTGGTGCGTAATAGGTAGTGGGTCGGTTCCGATATCGGCACTTCTGTAAACTCGTGTATCTCTTACACACTCAGAAGTTTTTTCGTTATCTAACATATAATCAATATTTTTGTTCCATTGTAGCGTGCGAAGTCCCTCAATGCTCTGCCATTTCCGTTTAGTATGTCTTCGTTGTGTTACCAATTACGTTATCTATTGGTACTCTTCCAATTCGAGCGTTGAAGTCTCCTCCTATAACAAGATAGTCAGTTATTCTGGTGTTATGTACTACTTTTTGTAGATATTCATAAAATTCTTCCGTGTTTTCTTTTTAACCATCATCTGGTGCATACACTCCTATTATCGTCATGTTACCTCTATCTATATTGCATCTTAATGTAACTATTTTCTTCTTTATGAAGTTGTACCAACTCTAGTTCTTCAATCTTATTCACTACACCACGAACATTCCAACAGCAAACATTCATATAATCATTTACATTCCGTTTTCGTTTGCGTTCCGTCATCGTTAGATCAGATCCATTATCCGAGGCAAAATTTGAGTGAACGAGAATCAATTTATTTCCCTGTATAGGAGACTATCCTATAGCAGGTAAGATCGGTAAGGGGGATGCCCTCTCTGATTTTCCAATCCAGCTCCCAGTTCTTCGTCTCCAGATCCGGTGGGAGTATTTTATCTACAATTTCCTGTAGATAGGTTATTATGGTTATACCGCCAAAATTCGGTCGTCAGTGCCTCGTTAGTAGAGCAGGGTGTACCACTTGAAGGTGAGGTTGACATTTGAGTGTTCGCTTGCAACACTCCGTTAACACCCCCTAGGAATAATTTCCTATTATTATTTTTGTGTCTTTCTAACTTTTAGGCTTCTATACAAAGTATAACAAGAAGCCTCATATGATCTGGCTCCGTGTTTACATTAAACTTGGAAAAAATATCCTTGAGCGCGGCAGATCCAAGAAACAACAGAACTTTAAAAAACGGATCTAGATTTTTCGGATAAAGTTGTAAAAATTTAATTTCATTTGAAATTTAATATAATACGCGTAAAATGAACGATGAACTTCAAAGGTGAAATGCGCCTAAGGACCAGTTGTATGTATAAAGAGGTTCAACCTCGAGTAAGGGTTAACCCGGGGTGTTAAAAATAAATGAAACCATACGTACCGTCAACAGAATGCGGAGGTTGATCCACACCAAATCAAATGCGAGCTTCTAATTGGTTGAGCTGGCGAAAAAACCGATTTTCAATATCGATTATTGCGAAAATTACAGGGATTATAGAATTCATCCTTAGCTTGTTCGCTTAATTTAAATATAGAAAGTAAATCTTTAGAGCAAAAAAATTGAAAGTACTACTAAATTTATGTTCCTCGATCTGAATTCATATTGACGTAAAGCTCTGGCGCTAACCATCTAAAATTGCGTGAATCTGATATAGGAGCGCCACTGTAGCCCTTAGCGCTTTCCAACAAACATGCATTTTTGCCACCAACACAGCTGTAGAATAAAATTATAAAAAATTAATAAATGTTTACTAAAGTAGCAATTAATTATTCATCAAAATTAATTTGTAATTATGCGTTTAATTGAATATAATTTATATATTATTATAAATGTGGTACAAAGTAAGTACTCTTTAATATTAAAAAGCCCTACTTTCTATTAAAAAGTGTCAACAATTAAAGGAAAAAACGTTAACAAATCAATAAATAAAGTAAAATAATTTAATTAACAATAATTGCTTTAAATGTGCAAAGAATTAAAATAAAACTTCTATAGCTACAGGGGGACATGCATGAGGAAAATTGCAAAAAATATTTAATATTATTTAACTGCAAGCTTTTGTGGATTTAATTAACAAAACTTGTTTACTAATTTAGTAAACGGTAAATATAAATTACAATATTATAATATCAACAAACCATAGCATAGTTTGTTCTTTCAGTGGGTCGTAGGTTAATTTAACATTATTTTATTATTTCTACTACTTGAAGCGTTTAAATTTGATTTTATTAGGTGGCTCAATTAAAAATTTGTAAATCAAATTTAAATTAATTTCTAATTTGCAATGCAAACTAAACTATAAATTTGTTGCAATTAAAATATTATATCTGCGTTATTAACTTGTCAAAATTAATACGAGTATTTATAAAAATTAAAAAACTCTGAAGACAGTAGTAACCTAGTGCTGAAAGCTTATGAAGTAATATAAATTCTATTGTTATTTCCTGAACTTGTTTTATTTAATAATGTTAATTTGTTACGTTTAAATTAGCAATAATAATCGATACCTACAAATTACAAAAATAAATAATTAATGGACCGTTAAATCAATATGGATTAAATGTTTATCTTAAGGTAAAACGTTCAAAAGCTTTCATGTTGACAAAAATACTAATTAGTTTTATTCATTTTCATATCTTAGCTATTACAACTTTTTAATATTAACGAATTCATTTGCTTCTTCTAATTGGAAAAATAAAAAGGAATTACTGCTTATTATTATTATTTTACTAGATTTTCTCTTTAATTCTCTGTATTACATTAATTGTAATTGCTATGATTTAAATAAATGAAAACCGTAAAGTTGAAACGATTAAATACCTGTGGCTGAGATTCACTAGCTTCCGGAATTTCGGCAAGTTAATTACTTTCTTTTTTATGTTTAAATATGCGTTAAATTGTGAACGATTGAAATTTTGTAATTTATGACGAAATAGAAAACATGGTTTAGTGGATTCAAGTTTTTCCTGATATAACTGAAATACTGGTATCAAAATTCTTCTGTCACCTCAAGCATACGAGTATGATACATTATTTAATACCTTTATTGCTGAAAGGTTTCATTGAGAACCCATATGGGTCAATTAATTTTAAAAACTTTGAAGAAAGTTTACTACTCCTTTACGCAGTGAACGCACGTGGCGATTTAAATATTAAAATTTAGGAACAAAAGTTTTAAAAATCGCATTTTCTATTGAGGCAGTAGATGAACTTTTAACTGTAAAATAAAATAATCAAAGTAAATTAACAATTAAAATACTCATTAGAACCTAAATACATTATAAAGAATCCGATTACACAAAGTTTAAGAGGTCAACAAAGTATGTTGCGTAAGATAATAAAAATACAATATTTGAACAATGTACACACTCGGTAAGTACATAATAATTAAATGTATAAAAATTTTATTACGTACACTAATAAAAATTATTATTATCTCAGGGCAACAAAATTCTTCTTTAAATGTTTGGTTAAAATTTGCCAAGTATTAATAAAGCAATTTTATTTATTACTATAAATTTAACCTATTCAAAAGGTCAAATATTATTAAATAAATTTGCTACAATAAAAAGGTCTATAAAATTGGCACTTGGGAGAGTTAGGAGAAAATTTGGGTCATTTTTTGTGTGCCTCTTCAGGCAAGTGCATGGATGTCAGGTACTATCTTGCAAAACGGTGTTACAGCAACGTAAAATATCAACTGTGTTAAGTGCAGATTTGTAATATTATATTCACATCATTATTTTTAAAAATCAAATATTTAAATCTGCGAATAAAATTGCTTCACTACATCGTAGATTTAAAAGATTTTTCAGAAAACCTACAGAAACTATTGCAGGCACTCAAACTGTAAACTAACCCAGATAGCACGGTTTAATCTCTGATTATTCCTTTTATAATTATGTCGAATATCTAAATATTCCTTATTCTTCCATAGATTTATATCTGCAGAAATATTTATAGAACAATTTTTTTGAATATTACTGTATTGATTTTTAAAGATTATTCTAGTCATATTCGGAATAGAAAAAGAATATTTATCTAACCTTACTATTAAATATTCCTGTATTGTTCCATAGAAAATGGAATTCTTCTTAATATAGGCGCAGGACCTATTTTTTTACTAATTTTATTTAATTAGTTCTCTGTAGGCTTGTTCATGGCGTGTTTCATGGTCTTCTTCTACTTTTATTAACGAGTCTTCTTCTTAATATAGGTTCAGGACCTATTCTTTACTAATTTGTGTAATTAGTTCCATGAGCATTTTTTGTTTTAGCATCTTAGGTAGCTTGCTAGTCTTGCCTTTCGATGTGCCTGAACCCTGGTTTTTGTTATGATAACAAATCATAACGAAGGGGGTCTGACGTCTTTACGTAAGTTTACGTAGTAAGAAGACGGTCAAGAAAGTTTAGACTGTTCCCGGAATCGAACTGGGGACCCTTGCATTATCAGCTGATCTCGCTAATATTCAGGCCATGACCGTCGTTTTTTACTAAACTATAGATAACTAAAGATAACTAAACCTGTTCATTTGTACACGTTTTGTACATTTGTACAAATGTACATGCAACCTAAGTTACGCAAGATCAACACCCTGTGTGTCTTATAGTAACTTGGTATAATTGACCTGCATACAAATTCACCTTAACAAGAGAACCCAATCATGTCTTAATACATCAACTAAAATACAGATATTTTAGATCTATACGCAATTCGTTAGATTTAACAGAACAATTTAGGAATCTACAAGTCCCCCCCCCCACATGCAAGGTTGATCTTCTTCGATACCGTTAGTCTCTAGCCCAACGTTCCTGTCGTAGAAACTTTGGACCTGGAAAAATCATACATAAATTTCACGTGGATGAACCCACATGATATGAACTCAACAAAATTCTTTTGCATAAACACACCAACCATTATTACCAAATGAAAGATGAGTACTCCCAATGGGATCACCACTATCATCTACCATGGGCAAAACCTTCATCGATTCAATTGAAACCAGATTCCATAGTCTTCCTGTTTCTAATTTATGTCTTACACTGCACCGATACATCGATGATATCTTGTGGTTATGGCTAAGAATTTAATAGTCACTTTCACGTGATCAACTTCTTAGATTTACTCTTAGATTTACTCTTTTCTTTGCATAAATTTGCATCATTAAAAACTATGAATTTTTTAGTAGCACCTGACGATGTGTACTTATTCACACGAAACTTAGAATCACAGTTTTATTCAAAAACCCCACATGACAAAGTACAAACCATATAATTAATTATATGTATTGGACTTTGTAACCTGAGTTTTTCGCTCGCACACCACGCGAGATTTTCACGAAAAAGTGATTTCAATAACAGCCAAGATCAGTAATCAAACATTTATAAATTGTAAAAATTAAATTTAAGTAAAATATTTTTCGGTCGGTTAATACAATCTTATATTTAAAAATTAAACCAGGAGATACCGATATTTTTAATTCGAATAATATTGTGAGAATTTGAAATGAAGAAGTTAGGTAGAATAATTTTTCTATACGTAAATTGTAAATCAGTGAAAAAGGAATAGTAAATTCAAACACACGTAGCTGGTATCGTTATGATATAAATTCATCAAGTCATCATTTTTTCCTCGATCTCAATGCATTTTTATTTTCACGTAGGTAAATCAAATATAGTCGTATGGAGAAACAATCGCACATAACGACACTTTTAGTATGATATAGCGATCCCCTTTCGAGTTGGTGTTGGCATAAACACGTGCAACTACCAGACCCGTGAGAATCGCGGTTATTTTAACTTCTTATCTCGCCAAATGTCAATTTGAATGCAATTATCGAAAGATTTCAACACTTTCAAGCGATAAAAAGGACAAAAAAATTATTAAAAGCAACCTTTTTGAAATGTGCAAACTTAGATAAAGTTATATTGAAGCCACAAAAAATTACATATTGACCAGATGTAACTTCAAATTTTGCGGCTCGTTATGCATAAACAAAGATCGATGTGAGGCTTCTTCACTCTTAGCCCTCAGCCTATCAAGGTGCGAAATAATTTAGTATCTCTTATTTTCCGATATCAGGTCATAAATGGAAGCCAATTAAATATCGTATTGACAGCTCCAGGAGTAGGATGAATGCCCCCACATATGCACTTTTTCGGGACAAAATCATATAAAAGGCGATGCAGTTCGCTGCAGAAGCCAAGATTCGATAGAATTTTCAGTACCGAATCCTTGTCAGTTAGTCTGACGAACTCGCCTTCTGCGGAATTAACATAAATCTTACAAAAGTAAGGTTTTAAATTGATAAACAGTCATTTGTGTAATAAATTTAGTGTCGCCTAAACAGGTATAAATAATATAGTATCGAACATTTGTTTAATTCAACATTTAAATATTTTATCGGGATTTACATCGAATCCGCTCTCGTTGAATTATATCGAACTTTTGTTTAAATTAAACAGTTCCGCTCACGTTGAGTTATATCGAACATTGAAATCAACCTTTATGTAATTTATTCATCGGTTAATTTATTTAATTTAATCATCAATAAATAATATCGTTCCGCTAACGTGAACTATTATCGAACATTTCTTTTAAATAGTATCGAACATTTCTTTAAAAGTAACTACGTTCCGCTATATTTAAATATAATAGACATTGTTTTAAATAGTAAATATTGCGATGATCCGGTTCGCTCATGAACGGGACACATGCAATTTTATGATGATTGAAAATGAAATTAAAAATAAACATTGGAATTCTATTATTCCCTTTGCTAGCTCTCTTCTTTCTTATTAATTTTGTTAATTAGCACGAATACAAATCTTACCCCAGAAGTCGGTCCTTCGAGAAGTACTCTTTTTTCTTTCTGAAATTTTAAATTGTATGGGAAAAAGATTATTCCCCAATGATACGCTCATGGATTTTTGAAAAAATGTAAATTTATTATTAATCATGAACACAAACAAAGATAAATCCAAACTTATACTAAAATTGAAATCGAACATGTAACAAATAAATATTTTTAAAAAATACGCAGATTAAAGTTTTATTTCCGTTTTTACGTGTCGTTGTTAGTTAAATTTTTCTATTAAACCGTTCACTGTTATCCCGCAAAAGTTAAATAAGTTTATCTTACCGACCACAGGTGTCGCCGTTATTTTCTTTAAGTTCCTTATGTAAATCAAGTCGGCAACGCTTGATGTCGGATTTCTAATTTTCTTAATTATCACCTGGTGTAACTCGTGTTGGTGTTCCAAAATTCTTTTATTGCTAAACGTGGTTCCAATCGCTTGTTATCACTTCACAACTTATTTAAGGTAAGTACCTTTTCACTCGTTATCAAAACTAATCTCGCGAAACTTGATGCAATTCTTACAATTTTATGTAAATCTTTTTCTGTTTCAGTTTATCACACATTGAGTTGGATTTTAATCCAATTTAACACTTTTTTATAAAGAGAGGACCAAAACACGTCCGTCTCGCAACGCACTAGCGCATCGACCTTTTTTTATTTATTATTATTCGTTACCAGGGTTTTCACCAATTTCTTTACCATCTTACTTGGATAATTTCTTTTTAAAATGTAAGTTTCTCGCACCTCTGATAATGTTTATCATTTTTAAATGTCATTTAATTATATTTAATTTTGATTCCAGAGTTGTCATACCAACCCGCTGTGGACTTTTTTCACGTAACCCGTTTCAGCCTCGGATGAACTAACGCTGCATTTCGTCACCACTCCGATCTAACAACAACTACGTAATCTCATTGTTTATCTACCTCACTTACTTAAAACTAACCTATTTTTAACAATTCTAAATTATTACTATGTACATTAAACAAATTTTCTGTGAATATTATTAATTTGTGGTATCCATAATTTTGTTCATATCATTGGTGAACAATTTCATTCCTCACCTATTTTGGGATTATCTGACTTCATCAGAGTCTTTTGATTTACCTGCCGGAACCTCCTTCTGTTGTTAAGAAGTCCTCATGCAATTAACGATAAAACGAGAGCTTATTTAAATTTATTTTTTTGTTATTGATATTTACATCACCGTAATATATTTATTTAAACACTAGCTGACCCGGCAGACGTTGTCCTGCCCAAATTTCAATATTTACCTACATGTATTTTTTAGATCCAATCCCCATAATAACCTTGCGACTTATTTGGTCATCGCAAATACCAAACGTATTAAAAAAGGATTAAATAAATAAATTAATAAAAAATACAAATCAAGGTTTAATAAAAAAAAGTTTAACAAAACTGTTAAGTATTCACAAAAACCACAATAATTTCTAATTTTACTTTATTTTTGCCAATTACTCTTGTTCTTTTGTGTTCTTCCTTTTCCTCCTCCCCTTCGTCTTCTAATAAGGGATTTTCAAAATCGGACAGCAATATTGGCAATATCTCTTCTTCTTTCTGTTCTTCTATTTCCTTCTCCCCTTCGTCTTCTAATAAGAAATTTCCAAATCACGCAGCGATATTGCCAATTCCTGTTCTTCTTTCTGTTTCTTCTTCATATAGGCAGCAGCCAATTCTTCCTCTCTTTTTCTTCGATGCAGAGCGCGCTCCATGTATAATAGCGTGGCATTTCCGAATACAGTAAAGTCCTTGCGAGCGGATCGCTTTCGAATGTCGAAAAGAAATTTGTCAATGTTGTCGCTGGTGGTCGTTCTGCTCTTTGCGCTGCATTTGCGTCCGTAAAGTAGACACGCTGGCCGTTCTCCAAGTGAACTGCCAAATGTACGACAGTCGGGTGACGTTCGTGAATCGGAAATGAAAACAGCCGCCAAATTGCCTCGTTATAACTCACGTAACGCCCAAGTTGAAATTTTGTCACCTCGTCGTTTGCATTCGGATCGGCAATGCCAAACACCGCCATGTCGCTCCCTTTGTTCACATATTTGCAATCGTATTTGATGGAGTTGCAGTACTCAACATTGCAGTGGGTCGAGAAAGTTTTCGATAAAAGCGGACAATATGGAACGATCCAGCGGTTATCGACGACGACATCGTTTCCTTTCACTTTCATCACGATTGATCTGCCGTTGTCATCTGGAGAACGACGCCGATACAATGGATATCCGTCGATTCCACTGATTGTGTTAGCCACCAACGGACGGAGAAAACGCTTTGTGTAATTTCCGTTTTCTATGCACGCTGAGTGTGGGTTGTGGACTCCGCAAGGGCCATGGATCATGTTCGTTGTCACAACGGAATGCAGCTCCGGATCAGTTTCAGAATCTGGTATTTCGGCAGAAATGATCGAATCAATATGATCTGGTCGGATCTTGTCGAACATCCAAAGCAGAATGTGTGCATGTGGTAAACCACGCTTCTGCCGTTCAACCGAGTACATCCAACAACGGAGCACGCCAAAAACCTTCTGCTTAACGATGTAATCCATGAGCACTCTGATCTTTTGTTTGAATACTCGTGCAGTGATGTCATGTCGATCGCTGGATGTTTGTCCTGTCAGCAACAGATTCGTAATTTCAGGCCATTTCGGATTGCAAGTGAACGTGATGAATAAATCAGGGCGTCCGTAATTCCGCACGTACGTCATCACATCTTGAGCGTACTCATGCATGTGGCGCGGGCTTCCAACATAAGTAGCTGGGAGAATGGTCAAACGACCGATGTTGGCCGCGTCTCCTTCAGTAGCGATGGCGTCACGCAAGTGGATGTACTCGTCTGATCGTAACTTCGACTGATTGAAACGAATGATATTGAGACGCTCCGTTTCGACTTTGACGTACATGTCGACGCAGTACTGTTGAAACAACCGGCGATATCTCAACAGATGATTGTCAATATCTTGCCGAATCATCAATCGATACGCATAAAAATTCATTGAGCTGACCTTCTTATTCGTTTCTTCTCCTGAAATATGAATTCGAACTTAGTTGTAGAATGAAAAAGAAATGATGACTTGTAAACAAACCTGTCGTTGGATTGACCATCTTTATATTCAAGCGATAGCCATTCTCTCCACGACAGAACATCAACGGGTATTGAAGTACATCATATGACCGATGAGTCTCGTACACGCGCTGCAATTGTCAACCATCCCGACGCTTGAGAACAATATCCCGTTATTCCACATTCTCGCCAACAATCACCACTGCGACTTCATTGATAGTGGGAGCATTGAATTGTCTCGCATGGCCTCCAGCGGGTCTTTTGTCTGCTCTGATAATGATTTTGTGGTCGTCAGAATGCATTGCATCCAATATGGTTTTGAACAATCTGACCAATTCATTATGCTCATGCAGAAGATTTTGCAATTGTTCGATCATTTGACGTTTGGTCGCAGTAAAAATGGCAGAACGGTGATCTAGTTCAATTGCCGAATCACCAACGAAGTAGATCTGAAGGAACTTATGATCTTCGTTTGGTGGCGGTATCAAAGCGCCCGCTCGATGGTGAATTTGCCCTTGAATCTGAAAGTTTGAAAGCAATTTAGAAAAAAAATGAGAAAAACTGTTCATTTTGATAACAATGAGACGCCATTACCTTATAACTCGGATTGTAACCGGGTTGGTCAACAACTTCGGCTCCAAACGACGTCATTTGAAAGCACCCGTTATATTTTTGTGTATTCGCCAGGAAATGTTTAGATTGGATTGTATCTCCATAGAGAAACGAATACAATGGCTCTGGCGGATGAGTCTAAACGGGCAATTTCACCTTGCCACCAGCGCAGCATAAGCCGGGGGTTCCGATTGAAACTTCAATGCATTGCAATGCTGGCATACGACAGACAATGAACCGATATCAACGCAGCGAAGATCTTTGTAGGCGATTGCGGAATCGTATTCGAAAGCAGCGCGATTCAAGTCTACATTTACGACTGGTCTTCTTCTAGTAACATTTTGTCGAATTTGAGGCGGTGATTGTGCAGCGCGAACCTGTGCAATATGGGCACGTCTCCGTTCATTTTTTTCTGCACGTTCCTCTTGCGTTTCATTATTACAGACATTCTGAATAATTATTGCATGACGTGTGCGTCGTCCAAGGTTTGATCGTCTAATAGGAGGCATTAGTCAAGCAAATAACTGTCCATAAAAAAAAATTTTAAAGAAAATTCTCTTAAAAAAAAAACTTACGGAATGAATGTTTCGCAATGAATTCCCGCAATCCAATTAGACATCCTCACTGAATATCGCACTGAATTTCAATCACTAAATTTTACTTACTCTCCAAAATTATTTTCATAAATAAATTGTTGACTTTGTTTATTTTCTCTGTTATCTTCATCTTACTCCTCGCTTGGGTTAGTAGACTTATTAATGTATCAGAGAGCTACCAACCTTTGTTTGTTTATTACCCTTTATTACTGGGTAGAGTGTGTGTCTTATGTTATTCTAGCAGGTCTGTACCTAAGGTATGTTTCTTTCTATTGGGCAGAAGTATCTTTCTTGACTACTATTGTCATTGGTCCAAATTTTAGGCCAATAAAAAATAAATAAAATTATCGCGCCACCTGCCGACCACGCAATTTTGTTAAACGATAGGTCCGCCATGAACGCCATCTATTGAAAGTAAAAAATTGCTAACGAATATTTCCCGAATTTTTTAATTTTCCGGGCAACTTTTCTAATTTTTTCTTTCGTAAAAACCTTCTCATGGCAATTACGAACAACTTAAAAAAAATTGAGCCAAATCGGCCCAGCCGTTCTCAATTGATGAATAAGTATACATTTTTCACACCATTTTTATTTTTATATATATAGATTATGAATAGATAGCGCTACTAAATAAATTGACAGGCGTAATATATTAATTTATTCGTGGTTTTCATTTGGTTTTAAAGTAATATTTTTATGACTTCCAAATTAGAGCCGCCATCTGTTGATCACTTATTTAACTAAAATGAACTTTCAGTTTTACCCGAATTTTCCAATTTCCGAACAACTTTTCCAGCATTTCATTACCTAACAACCTTATTCGGAGTATATATTACGAACATTAAAAAAAAATAACAAAATCGGTCCAAGTCGCCACTGTAGATAAAAAATCATAGTACCTATAGATGAAAAATAGTATTGTTCATTGGCGCAATAACGATGGACCATTTTTGAACCAACGGATAATTGATTCACTTTGTGGTACAAAGTGAACAAAAGCTACGATTCACAATCTATTCTGTGCAGCTTATCACTATAGAAATAAAGTAGGTACTTTAATTACCTACCTACTTCTGTAGGTACTTAAGGTACTTAAGGTCGCGCCACATATTGACGGTATAAAAAGCACTTTCAATTTTTCCCGAATTTTCCAACTTCCCGGGCAACTTTTCCAATTTTTTTTTACGTAAGAACCATTTACGGATTATTACAAACACTTTTTAAAAAAAATTAACAAAATCGGTCCAGCCGTTATCATGTGATGCCGTGACAAAGGTTTTCACATTCATTTTTATTTATATAGATTAAATCTGTGTCGCTACTTATAAATCTTTATCGCACTCGTATTTAGATAAAATAGACATTTATTTAAACATTAAATTTGTGCCGCTACTTATAAACTTTATCGAACTCTTAATTAAATGAAATAGACATTTATTTAAACATTAAATACGTTCTGCTATTAGTTGAATATCATAGACACTTCCTTAAGATATTTAAATTAGTCGCTAATAACTCAACCCGTTATAAATATTTCACCATGCGTACCGCGATCCAGCGACACGGCCGGTTCATATGTTAGTTTATCGGACTGCAGTTGCAATCAAGTGCACAACTGCACGTGTAAAGGTTTATACCGTCTTATTTCGTGACGGATGTGTTTAATTATTAAAACACATTTTTTTTGTTAAGACGCATTTAAAATAACGTGCGTATATCCAGTGACGGCTCCAGATAAAAGTCAAAACCGAGAATAATTGTCAAGTGCATTCGTTCGAGCGTTGATTTTCCATTTGTCGAAAAAGCGGGGAAAATAAATCACCCCCTTAATATCGGCGAGTTTCCATTCGCATTACCACCTCATAACTGGAGGGACTTTAGACGAGAAATTACACCAACCTCGATGGAATGGTTCATAGTATCGTGATCAATTCACTTCCGCATTGGGAGGATTCCATTTTCGACATCTACCGACATTCTCACTTTGGAAGTCCATGTCCAAAGGCTTTTTCCTGAAGGCCAGAACTGTTTATGAAGGAATACGTAAGCAATCTTTTATTATTTATAAGTTTTATTGTATGAAGTGGCTCCATTGGTCACTATTTATATTTACGGAGTAATCTACTCCACCTTGCAGACGATCGCAAACCCCATGTAATTCTTTTGCTTATTTTATAGTATTTGTTTAAAAGTAACATAACTTTTAATACGCCGATAGTGCGTTACCGTTCATTTGTTGGTTTAACGTAAGATTTTGCGCTCTACAATATTGCATTTAATTTTACATTGAATTTTGTAACTAGATATTTCAGAATTTGTATGTGTTACATTGGTGTAACGGTTAACGTGGAAATTAGTATTAAATCCACACCCCCACTTACGGGGTTTTGTATTCAATTTTCGCAAAGTAGTAGTTCAAGATTTTCATCGTTGTATACTACTATTATTCAAATTGTGTTGATAACTTTCATGAAAAGTCAAGTCAATTGTAAATATTTGTCAAGATACTCCAGTACTTGTAAATTTGAGTGTACTCTGTATGTATTTTGTCACCACCCTCTGTTGATATTATTTTTATTATATCTATGTTATTACTTATTTTTGTGTTTTATTGTTCTCGTGTATGTATTTTGTTTAGTTATTTTCACCAAAGGAGAGTCTGCCTATTGTAAAGGTAAGGTCGTTGGACAGGATTTTTCCAAGGTGAGAATCATCAAGAGAGATCAACAAGTTGTCGCGTACCAGCTTGGAAGGTGTGATATTTCGTCCCCTTCGAATAAATTCACATTTAAGAACGCGTGGCGCCCATTTCACTACCCCTCGTGTAAATTTATCCCCACCGATTTTGACAATTTTCCGAATCACGATTGAGGATTGCCCAATCGTCGATAAGAGACCTGCAAATCGCGACATCACGTCACAGGACCCTTTGGCTCATTTAAACCACCCACCCCCTTCTCGACTTGAGCTAGTCACCCTTGTTTATACCTGTTCAAAAGGTGTCTTGTTTGCCAATTGTAAGGTAACAACTTCACTTAACAATCATTACATTATTACCGTTTTGATTTTTTTAATTTTATACCAGTTATATTCAGAATATAGTAGAAGCAATACTTCTCTAAATTACCTTTCAACTTTCCTGTATTGTTCCACAGAAGTATCCCTGGAATGACTTTTTCAATATTACCTTATTGATGATTTTATAAAAATTACCAAAGGAATATTTTTCCAATCTTTCTATTCAACATTCCTATATTGTTCTACAGAAGTATTCCCTAAATGAACTGGTTGAATGGGAGGTTGTAGACTGCGCCTGATGGTTGAAGGGTCTCATAATCTAGCATGCAGATTGCGCCGGGTTCGGTTAGGGTAAGTATGTAGATTGCGCCGATGGTCAATTAATAGGTAATCTTTTTGGGTAACGACGGAGTGAATATCCCATTAGAGGATTAAGGTACTTCATTTATTACAGGCGTACTATACATTTTATGTGCGATTTTTAATTAGGTTAGTAATTTGAGAAGATTTTTTGGGGGTGATACGTAAAAGTTTACTACCACATACCGCAACTATACTTTTAAAAGCTATATCCAGAATTTCTAGGATCCCGCTGTTCTAAAATCCCGGCTGTGTTGGATTAATATTCCTCTAGTATGTTTAGCCCAAGTAACCATTGTAAAAACCGCCCAGAGGGCCTAATGGAGCGTAGCGGAAGGCCCGTAGGTAGTTTTGACAATGGAACAATCTTCAAATCGAAAGCACACCTAAAGAAATCGAAAATTACACCAAATATATGGTGGGCGTGACCGACACTTTTCCGTTAATAAACGGGTAGTTTACGATTTTTTGCTAACATTTATTACTAAATCTACTAATCACACCCCCAGCTTTCCGAATTTCAAAGAAAATATCAATTTCCGGGTGAAAAATTTTCACTCATTCGGATCGGGTACGGCTAATGCAGTAGGCGAGCTTTCTGCTATGTGACTTGGGCGTCTGTGCAGTTACTCTGACTAGCCGAAAAAAAATTTCTTCAGCTACACACTAAAGAACAGGATTATATTTGTCTAATAAAACAATAAATAGGGTGAACGGAGTAAAAACAACCCCAAAATCGACTTTTGAAAAGTACGGGAAAGTAGCATGTTTTATGCGGCAGACACCGGCCGGTGTGCATCAGTCGGCCGTGCTTCGATGAAAATGCGTAAAATTTTTTCGCTCCGATTTCAATTTTTCTTTGAAATTCGGATAGATGGGGGTGTGATTAGTGGATATTAGTAATAAATAAAATCAAAAAAATGGAAAATAACCCGTGTATTGCCGAAAAAGTGAAAAAATTTAATTTTTAATTTTGGGGTAAATAAACATAATAAACGTTGGCTTGGCCAGAACTGCGAGCAACAAAAAACCTACCCTACGCCCCTCCGGTGCTCCGGGCGGTTTTTCATGCTCAGAGCCGCTACGCGGCAGGGCTAAAGAAACGAGAAGGCGCCACCGATCAAGAACACCGGGATTAAGGCAATCGGGATTCGAGAGACCCTCAAAATAGCATTAAAAAGTATAGTTGCGGTATGGGGCAGTATACTATTACGTTTCACCCCCTAAAAACCGCCTAAAAACAAAAAATTATCGATGTTGCATGTACGACGGCCGAGCTGCATCTGCCGGTGCGAAATTTTCTAAGTGTTCGAGTATATCACAGTGCGCGGACCGACGATAGAATGGCTGATGCGCCCGGAATCTCACTAATTAACATGTAAAATTAACGATTTTCAAAATCGATTATTTCAGTAATTTGGACCCGGTTCATATGTTTTACTTTTACAATATGCTAAAATAAGTGTGTTCTTTAGTGTGTAGCAGAAGAAATTTTGTTTCGAGCTGTCAGAACAACTGCACAGCAACCGTGACTTGTATCCCCTGGTATGAATGTTGCTGATTTTCGCACTTTTTTCGGATTTTTTCGATTCTTTGTTAATGTTTTACGCTGGCAACGGCGTCAGAGTCATATTCGGACCGAAAAAGCCCGAAAATAACGTCAATTTCTGTTACATTTTATGGGGGGGGGGCCTAATTTTAACAATCGAAATATCGCCAAAAAAACCGTGTGAAATTCCATGTATCGTAAAATTTTATTTGCTTAATCAACTATTCAGACCTTCAGTGTACAGCATCTCTATAAGAAAATTTCAATTTTCGGTTGGATACCTGCCCTCGCCTATTTAATAATCTGATTTACAATAATAACCCCATTATGCCTTAGTAATACTTTTAAATCCCTCAGGTACACCATCGGCGCAATCTGTATGCTACCCTTAATGACCATCGGCGCAATCTGTATGCTACCCTTAATGACCATCGGCGCAATCTACAGGTTGCCCATGGTCCTTAACCAAAAAAAAAGGATTAATTTCTGACCATCGGCGCAGTCTACATACAGTAGTACTGTGTAAAAGTTTTAGCACACCTAATTAATTTTTAATTACTGTTTAATTTTAATTTTTTTAAACACAAAATATTGAAATGCGTATATAATTTCGATAAAGGGATACAATTTGGTTGAACCACTTGAATGTTGACAAGAAATTTAACGCAAACAAAATTTTTACCTCGTTTAAACCCCTAACTCAACTCATAAAAACACCCAAGTCCTAAATTAGTCCTAGGTATCATAAAGAATAATTTTTTTCGTATTTTTGGATATTATTATACAATATTGATATAACAATAATATTACTGTTGTAAAAGTTACAAATCATTGCGTGTGTTTACACGCAATGAATTTTACTAAATTCTTTTGAACTTAATACGTATTTACTAAAGTTATTCCAAAAGTGCTTTATTTAATATTTGCGATAACATTTTTTACGTATTTCCTGATATATTATAATATTTTGGTTCGTTCAAATTTTTATCAAATAGTTGGCATATTTGCCGCGTCCTTTCTAAGCTTGGTGGAGCTGTAAAAAACTTAAAATGAAACAAACGATTACATATCAATAATGGAAAATCTATAAGAAATTTCAATAATTATTCATACTTTTATAAATACAACTTGTTATTTTTAATGAGCATTTTTGTAAACAGAATATTTTCTAAAATGATAATTGAACATAAAATTAAAAATTACTTGTAGGAAGAGGAAAATTTGAAATAAAAATTTTAAATAAAAGATTAGATAAAGAAAAAATAAAATAACAGAATATCGAAGAAAGCTTAAAAAAAAGCGGCTATAGAAATGCTTTTTTAAGATGTGATTTTTTTAAATAAAATAAATACTAAGCGATCGAGAATCGTTTAAGCTCTAATGAGCTTTAATTTCCATCGTGTGTACGTACCCTAAAGATAAAAAAGTTAGAGCATTTTATAGATTGTACATCGCCCCGAGCAAGTAGCGCGCAGAATTTTAATGTTGCCGAAAATAATTAAAATATATTTTATTCTAGCTAAATGTTAAAAATAAGATTGGTTCAAAGATTATGATGATTATAGGCGAGTGTTTTACGGACACAACCGTATCTAGCATCTTGCTCTCCACTCTTCTCTATAGGGGAGAAATATTACCGGTGGCGCGCTGAAAGCAACAACAAACGTGACGTCACATTAAGGTTATAACCTCGCTTGACCTCGCTCATAGTGAGGTTAACTTTTGAATATGGTTACGTACAATATAAAAACACATTTAAAAATTTGTAATACTTACATATTAATATTATTTCACCAGGATGAACAATAATCACTACCGTATAAAACCCATATGAAAACAATAAAAGTTTTATTTTCCCTTCTAGTGACGTTAAATATTTAGTTGATATTACAGCCACCAGGGTGCGTACAATTAATATTTTTCCCCTATCTATCCACTCTAACTTTCATCGTATCTACCACCTCCTGCGTCCACGTTCTAGCTGGTCTTCCGCGCTTTCTCCTAAAGTTTAGTGTCCAGATCCATCCATTTTTATCTTCCGATCCTGTGCTTTTTTTTGGTTTTGGTAAGGATGGCGATGCCGATTATATATGATTTTATCTCTGTCAGTACTACTTCGAATTTGTTACTTATACTTCGTGTATTCTACGTAGTAAAATTCATTATCCTTTTTCGTTTGCGTTGTCGTTTTAGAATTTTGCGATATGACTTTTTTCTTCGTGGGATGAGGTGCAGGCCCTTCGCCATAATCCCCAACATGGAGAACCAGGGAGATTTCTGTTAGGGCTTCCTACCCTTAGGCAAGTAATTTACTGAATTAATTACACTGCTAAATTTTTGAAGTCCATTCTAAATTTATTGATTTTAGTATTAAATGTCAAAACGTCCGAATCGATTTTAAATCAATTTTCGTCAAAAATTTCTAAATTAACGTCCAAATTATACATTTTAATGCTCGCCGATCAACCAGGAGTATTTTTCATTATTAATAAAATTGTGACATTTCCATAAACAATTATTATGAAAGCTCATTAGATCTCAAACAAAGCTCAATTGTTTGATACTAATTTAATTAAAAAAATTCGCGATGGGGGGGCCGGTGAAAGGTAACTTTAATATTCAACAAACTTACCTTTTTATTTTTATTTGATTCTTTAATTTCTATGTTATTTTACTACTTGTAATTTTTTCTAGTTCATCTGTAGTTTGTTTTGTTGAATTTTACCTTTCTTCAATTTTCTGTGATATTTCATGTCTTCTTTATTTCATTCTTTATTTAAGATTTTCATTTCAAATTTTCCATTTCTTTCAATTTATTAATTTTTGGTTTTACATTTCCTAACAAATTGTTTTCTAATTTTATTTTTAATTGTCTTCTCTTCTTTGATTAAGCATGCCCAATGATGATAATATAATGATACCGAAACATCGATCCCGTATGTTATCGTTTTTCTAATTTTACAATTCAATCCCCTCCTTTTTGGAATTCTAAATATTTCATTCTTTCTGGATTTGATTAAAATTTTGGTTTTGGATGTTGGAATCTATTTCAAAACTACAAATAATTCTAGTTAAAGCCCAATTGTCCATTTGCATTTATTTATTGCTCTAAAAATCATCAAATATGCTTTATAGAAAAGAAATTCAACAAAAGTTATGAAAATTATTAATTAAAACTGCAGGTGTTTGAAATTTTTTCTACTTTAAGATAATGAAGAAATTTTACATATTAATAAACAATTAATTCAGTATGCAATAATTCTTAATTATGTTGTCTTCTTTAGTTCTAACCAGGGCCCCCGCTACCATATGTGCAAAGTGTGCAATGCACACGGGCGCCATCATTTAGGGGCGCCAAAACCCTTGCAAAAAAATTTGCAAAAAAAACAAAAATTAATTTTAAAATAAAAGTTGAGAAATTAAATAGGATTAGGCATAAATACACACGAAATTTTATTAGTATATCATCCAGTTACTGCCGATTCCAATGTTGCGAGAACATGTCAGGCGGTAGTTTCTTGATTTTTCCTGTTCAGACATGAATAATGCCTGGACCGCTATAAAAGCGATGCATCGCCAGAGGCGTTTTTAAACCGGTTAGTTCACTCTCGAAATTGAAGAAGACTTTCCACCGTTACTAACGGTCAGGAGGAAATTCAAACCAAAACTGTTTGACTATGAACACCGAGATGAGACCCCTCATGATCCAAAAACCGCCTTTAAAATTAGTTTTTTCTTAAAAATTATAGATCAAACTTTAAGCTCTCTAAAAAACCGATTTGACTTATTAAATGAGTATGATAATATTTTCGGATTTTTTAGCGACATATTCAAATTAAGTGACAGCGATCTTTTAAAACGTTGTTCTGTTCTTGAAGAACGACTGACAGATCAGGATAATAAGGATATAGACTCCAATGATTTGTTTAATGAAATTAAAGCGTTAAAGTTGTTTTCATTACCTGATGATACTGACCCCTTATGTATTTTACAATATATATTTGAAAACAATTTAATCTCCACCCTACCAAACGTAAGCATTTCACTAAGAATTCTTCTGACATTGCCTGTATCTGTAGCTTCTGGCGAGCGATCTTTTTCAAAGTTAAAAATCATTAAAAATTATTTAAGATCGACAATGCTTCAAGAAAGATTGTCTGGGCTAGCAATATTAGCAATTGAACAAGAAATTTTTGATGGTATAAATTTTAGCGATGTAATTAATGAATTTGCAACAGCAAAGTCTCGGAAAATATCTCTACTACAATAGCTATTTTTTATTTTTCTATTGTACCTAGCTATCATTTTTGATTTTATAACGAAGTTACCTAGGTATTTGTTATCAGAAGTATCTGCATATTTTTTAAAATATCTAAGTATAAGTAGAAAGTAGTACTTATATATTATATGTAGACATTAGGCAATATTTCTGTTATTTGTTCGTAAGATGCAACTTTTGAATTTGAACTTCGCGCCAACATCCTCTCCAGAAAGCGCCATCTATTGAGAACTAACAAAGTTCAAATCTAAAATCACACTTCTTCGACGACACGGAAAATACCCTGGACCACCACGTTGTGAAAATACCTACGATCGCCATCTAGTAACCAAACTCTTTCTTCCGGTGTACAAAACATAATGTCAAAAACAACTGTAACAAGACAAATGATTGCTCCGAAAGAGAGACAACCTTTAACTTCCAACACAAAATAAAACAACCAAATTTGGGCAATGTCAATTCTTTTATTATCGTTAATATTCTTGTTTGAGGAATTTAACCTGAAGCAATGATTTACCTAACTCGTGATCTAATAAAGCTGTAGATTTAATTACCCTGAAAGTCGATTTGTTTTAAATCGCTTTAATGATTTCGATAACTTTTAAATTACTTGTTTAGATTCAATCCTTTGGATTGTTTATAATCTTTTCTTCATGTACTTAGTACATTCTTTGAAGATTGAGGGAAGCTATGTGTTTTAATTTTAAACACTAACTGTTAATGGAAAAATACCTTTATTAATCTACCTTTAAATAACCACCCTTGAATTATAATTTACTACCTAATTCAAACAAGTTCAAACATCCTGTATTTGAATACTAACGATACCTAATTTACCAATATTAAAACCCCAATCTCAGTAACCTGTCTTCCTTTAAGGAATCTCGTTAATCCATTCATGCGCGTCACTGTAAGTTATGATAACTTAATTAACAACAAATCTTTGGGAACAGTTCAATGTAATTTGCTTTATGGTTTGCATTTAAGCAGTATTAGTCTTGAGTAATTTATTTTCCAAGCTAATAAGGGGTTGTTTAGAATCTTTTACCCAAATTCGGCGAAGCTAAATGTACATGTAACGAAACCAAAATCATTGTTTTAAATAAGTCAATTATTTACCAAGATAGAAAGATTTGCGGACATATTTTTCATCACATTTTAAGCTGTTGTGTCAACTTAAACTATGACTGAATTCCTCCAATCAAGTCTTTGGACTTGCAAATAATTTGTAATAACTTTGACTAACACCCTGTATATTAATATATAATTTAATAACAGATTACCTATTTAAATAATGAAACCTCTTTATTTATAAATCTAAACCCCTTTGCAATAAAAACATCCTGTATATAAGTATTGTTATCATACTTTGTATTAATAAAACAAGTTACTGTTAGAAATTTAACCCTATTCCGTTATGAATTTACCCCAACACGTGGCGACGGTCTAGTTTTAACCTTGAATTCTAACACCCTGGTTTTAGGTAGATTTCCCGCTTACATTCAACTCCCAAGAATGCACGTGGTCTTTATAACCTTGTAACAAATATTTTACATAAGTGAAGCATTTCTAACTTTGATAATAAAACTTTAAAATTGCATTTAGAAAACCAAATTTAAATATAATGTAAAATCTTTTAAAAGCACCTGTTAAGATTCTATTAATATTTTGAAAACAATGAAAAACACGTGACACCACGAAACAATTGAATAAACATATTATTCTTGCCCAGATTTGTAAAGAAATTTAACTTATTAAAATATAATGCATAAATATTATACCTGTTAATTAAATGCCAACACACTAGAATAAATTTAACACTCTGAAATTAACTGTATTCAAAATAATGGAAAATCGCACAACCGGTCTATTGAATCTCTCAAAACCAAGTGACGCTTGTTTTTACGGAAACGACTGGACACGTGTACTCTGCAAAATTTTACCCTTAAGAAACCCAGAACCAATAGATGTCGCTTACATTGTGAATATACAGGACGTTTAAAATTTATATTAAACAAAACAAGCGGTAACTTTAAAATATAAATTAATTTCAAAAGTCAATATTACATGTTCCTAAAAAAAATGTGATTTTTAGTTTTGGGTTATTTTCTAGTATTTATAAACAACGTGTCTGTACCCCATTAGTTAAGTAAATGCTTTAAAATGGGTGTGAACAAGAATTTATTTTAATTTATTTTGTTATGATTTTATTCTGTTTGTTTCATTTTGATATTTTAAGTAGTCTACAAATAAATATGACTTCTAAAGTTCAGTTTTTTGCTTTATTTCAAGCACCTACCTACCTACCTACCTTCAAAAAAATAAATAAAAAAAACATGATCCAAAATGCATTAAAGGGCGCCAAAATCCTTTTTTGCACACAGGCGCCAGTAGCCCTTACGGGGGCCCTGGTTCTAACACTTTGATATGCAATTAGTTCAACGATTTTGAACATTTAGGAATATTTAAACTTTCCCTCTCTGACCAAATGCAATAAGTAAAAACATATTATCATCACTGTTGAGTTCCAAGTGACATGTTCTTGTAACACTTTTACAACGCGAAAGAAACAGCCAAGAAGGTTCTGATGAGTCACTTTTATTTACCTACGATATGTTGCACAAACATAAATAATGTACATAACACAGTCCACTAACTTTCGCCCCAACAACGCGTTTGTTATGATAAATAATTTATTAAAATAATATAAATTAATAGCTCGTGAAAATTAAAAATAAATATATTAAAAATTATATTACCAAATTTAATTAGTTTTTATTATTATTAACTTAGTTTGATAATTTTTAGTATAATATCTTGTTTAGTAATCAATTTGAAAAGATAATGAAATCCATTCTTCTAAATTAAATCACAGACATAATTAAAAATAATTCACAGCATAAATTACTATGAGATAATAATTATTACAGTCCATTCATTTCGCATCAAAACCTTCAGGTCATTTGTAATACCATTATTAATATATCATTGCTTTATAATTATAATTTCAACAAATTAACTTTTACAATACCTAATGTCTATAATTTTTGTATCAAATTAAAATTTGCAATGTAACTTTAAATTTAATTTTACAAAATTGTCACCTAAACCGATTGAAATAATGAAATAAGATTTAAATTTGTAAAGAAATCTTTTTTATCATATTACATATAACGTGTTGTTACTTTTTATTAACATACAAGTAACATCCAATTTAGTCAAGTGGCGCTTAAGTTTTGCAACCGCAAAATATAACAATGTGAGCTCATAAGGCTGAACCATTCAATGGAACAGTTCTGAACTTGTAATTAACATAATTGGACTTTTTCTAAATACATATTATTATTATTATAATTGAGTGTACTGCTGTACGTAATGAGGTCTACAATTTAAATAATTATTACTAAATCATATAAACGAAACTTTAGAAACATTGTGAAAAAGAATATGAGAACTTCCGTTTTTTTATAAATTTCTTCCCTTTTGAGTAAATATTTTTTATTACTAATAATCGAAGATCTCTTAGAACAATTTCGATAACAGCAAAACTATCTTAATTAAAGACTTGCCATAATAACCCAGCAAAATACATAGTCATTTAGATACATTTTACACATTGTTCTATTGATAGTTGGATCTTCTGCTCAATTCTGTCCATTTACTGTTGATTATACATCTACTGATCCTGTCACTACTATAAACAGATTGGATGACCAATGAAACATTAGCACAGATGGAAGACAGAAGAAAGTAAAAGAACACATCAAAGTACTACAATATCGTAAGAACAAGATAGTGGGAAAAATGATAAAAGAAGCGAAGGAGGCGTTGTTCAAGAACAAATGCGAAGAAGTTGAACACGTCGAAAGTAAACTTCAACATACACAAAATAATAAAAGAAATGGCGTGCACTGGCAGACAGCGAATTGCAGCCCAACTAATAGTTGAAAACAACAAAGTCGTAATGGAAGAAGAACATCAAGTGGATATCTGGAAGAAATATATAAAGATACTTTTTAATGAAAATAAACAACATCCCCCGCCCCTAACGCACAATTACAAGGATATTAAATGATGAATAGCGGAAGACAATCGATCAGTCAAAAAATGCTAAGACAGTAGGTCGAAATAATACAGGTGTAGAGCTTAGAAAATAATGGGCTTAGACTCGGGCGACGCATTATTAAATCTCTTCAATCAAATATATAACGGAAACTAACCAAAGAACTGGCCCCGATCAACCTTCATCACTGTACCAAAAAAAGCTTAATGCAAAACGTTGCCGCCATTATAGACTTAAATATATGCCTAATAAGCCACACTTTAAAACTGTTCCTAAAAATATTACATAACCGCTTGTGGAGAAAAATTGACGAGGACATAAGTGATATTCAGTTCTGATTCAGAAATGGAATGAGAACTAGAGAAGCACTGTTTTCCATAGGAGTTCTTGTGCAAAAATGTCTGGATCAGCAGAAAACAGTCCATATTTGCTTTAATGAATTTCAGAAGGTTGATAACGTAAAACATGACATACTTATAAAACTTTTCAAGCAGAAGGGAATCGCTAGCAAAGACCTTCACATCATCGAGAATTTATGCTGGAATCAAATGGCGCACTTGAGGGTGGGTCATCGAATTATTGACAAAATTGAAATTCAAAAAGGCATGGGATAAGATTGCTTTGTGTCACTTTTGCTATTTAACTTCTACTCCATGAAATGGGGATTACACTATCGTTATGGCAACCCGTCGGATTTCCAATATCTCCTGATGGATAAAGTTAACATCCATAAATAAGGACTCAAATAAAACATATAAATAAAACAAGGATATGGTCATCAGAACTAAAACTTGAGATACTCCGATCAATATAATATATAGTCCAATATAGTCCAATGGAAAGAGTAACAAGTTTCAAATACCTGGGGTGTTTACTAACAGAAAACTGGGACCTTGATAAATAAATTCGCGGAAGAATTGAAAAGGTGGGCGAATGGCTGAGCGGTTAGCGTGTTAATTTCTCACGCCGAGATTCATAGGTTCAAATCCTGTGAGATGCTCTCTATAAAAGGATTTTTCGCTCACCAAATATCTATCTGATGGCCACAGGTAACATTATATTATATGGCTCAAAGACTTCTCTGATCGGAGTAGACTATGTAAAAATCGTCTATTCCCGTGGTTCGGAATCCACGTTAAGCTTTAGGTCCTCTGTGCTCGTCACACAGTTTCAACACGCAACGAGCACAGACAGGGAAATCGGAAGACGGCGTAGAACGTCATAAATCGATGTATGAATGAATTGAAATGGTACAGGGCGCTTCCCTAAAACTGAAACACATCCTATGCAGTCGCAATTTATCAGTGGAAACGCGTTGCCGTACAGTGAACTATTACACATATACTTAATACTGGCTTTGTTGTATGGAGGCGTAGACAGTGAAAGTGTCCTCAGTTAACAAGTTCCAGGCATTTGAAATGTTGCAGTACCGCAGGATGCTTTGAATCTCATGGGTGGAAAGGGTTTCCAACAAGGAGGTGCTTCACCGCATGCAAAAAGACCGGCAATTATTTACCATGATTAAAAAGAGGAAAGCTACATATTTTGGCTATATATTCAAAGGCAAAAAATAACTATGCCCTGACAATGGAGAGCAAGATTGAAGAAAAAAAAGGCCTAAAATGGAAGCGATACTCATGGTTGCGGAACTTACTGCAGTGGTTTGATGTACGTGGTGCCGCTGAACTGATACGCATGGCGCAGGACAGAGGGTAGTTTCAGATGTTGATCGCCAACCTCCGATAGGAGATGGCATCTTAAGAAGAAGAATACTACAAGTAATACCATGTAATAACTCGATTACCTTTAATGACAATATGTGCTAATTTATTATGCCTTTTTTATTTTTTAGTTTTGCGAAGGGAGGAGGAAATCTTACGTAAGACACCGCTCAGCACAAACTGAGCGGTAGTGTGAGGTTTTCCCCACTAAAGCCTCCTCACTGTTACATGGTATTACTACGTATTGCTGCTGATATTGCGCTGGTAAATGACATCTTAATCTCTAAGGACTGCTTGCTCTTCGGGTTTCATCAGCTTTTTGTCTTTCTTGTTCTTAAGGGCTCGCCACATAGCCTGTGCTGTGCTATGCTATGCTCTGTGTTATGTCAACACAAACGTTGAACAATGTCATGGTCATGCGCAAAATAGCATAGCAACTCATAACTATGAGAACGTCACTATTGAAACCCTATGTTTCTACTTCAATGTTTGACATTGGCATAGCACAGCACAGGCTATGTGGCGAGCCCTTAAGTCTCCGATTATATCTTTGGCCATTTTATCTACAGCATCCCATCGGACCTCCAGACACTCTAACATAATTCCAACTATTGTGTCCGGGTTGAAAAGACATTCCATTTCGGCTTCCGTGGCACTTCTCTGCTCCTCCCACCTCGCGAAATGGAAGACGGTATGTTCGACATCGTCTATCTGTCCGCAGTAAACGCAAGTGTCGCTTTCCTGCTTTCTCCATTGCTGCAGGCAAGAGGCGAAGCAGCCATGGCCAGATAATATTTGGGCGAGGCAGTAGTTGACCTCGCCGTGGCCTCTATTGCACCACGGTGCGATCTCTGGGATAAGTTTGAACGTCCATCTACCCTTTTCTTACTCATCCCAGGATGACTGCCATTTAAGAATGGTTTCTTGTCTCAGTTGTTTGTACTTTGCGCCGGTGTGAAATTTCGTACTTCTTTCTTCTATTATCAGGTGGATCGGTATGGTTAACGATATGACCCTCATATGGGGGTCCCATAGAGCATTTAGGACTCCGCCACCGAACTCAACAGACTGCGCTTGCCTTCTCTGGGACCCTTTTGAGAGCATCCTATAGCTAGTGCCTGGGTAAGCTTCGTGGCTTTGGCCGCTACCCTGGAGAGGTGCCGTCCGAAATCGATGTGTTTGTCGATATCGATGCCCAGCACTTTCACGCTCTCACTAGACACGACAGTTTTCTCCATCGAGTTGACAGTGATTGGCGGCACTTTCTTCTACCAGTCAGCATTACCATTTCCGTCTTCTGCGGGACCAGAGTCAACCCGATTCCTGCGATCCAATCCGCTATGGTTTTTATGGCAGAGTTGGCACGTTCTTCGACCTGGTCTTCGGTTTTCGCGCTCACTATAGATGACAGGTCGTCTGCGAACCCTACCGGCACTACTCCGGGTGGAAGTGGCAGCCTGAGGACCCCATCGTAGAGGATATTCCAAAGCAGGGGCCGAGTACCGAACCCTGCGGCACCCCACTCGTGATAGGGATGGTTTCTTGCAAAAGTTGCTCCTCCACTTGAAGTATCCTGCCGTCGAAGTAGCTGTCCATGATCGCAATGAGGTATAGACCTACTTCTCTCCTTCGCAACTCTCTCATTATTTCCTTCCAGTTCTGGACCGCCTGTGTGGTGGACCACGTTTTCCTGAAGCCGAATTGTCTGTCCGACAGCCAACCGGTATTTTTGATTTCTTCATGGAGCCTTCCGTACAGAAGCCTCTGATACACTTTCCCAACGTGGTCGAGCAAACAGATCGGCCTGTATGCGCTGGGATCTTTGCTTTTCTGAGCAGGACAAGCCTTGCTTTCTTCAGCTTCCCGGGTACTCTCCCCTTCTGAGATGGTAATTGAAAAGGTCCGGCCATATCGTATCGTCTATTTCGAACACAGCTTCTTTAGGATTATTGCCGGAACTTGGTCGGGACCAGGGGGCCTTTTTGTTCTGCATCTTAATCAGGACCTGCTGCATTTCGCTGATATCGAAGGGAGGAATTTCGGCCTCAGGGATTGTGATTTGAAGCCTCGGCGGTCTTGACTTGTGCGTTGGGAAAAGGGTGGCTACAATGTTGTTAATTTTCGTCAATTTTTGCTCCAGTTTCTGCGTGGCAATTTTGTACGCCGTTTCCCACGTGTCATTTTTAGCCTCTTCAATCAGCTCGTTCCAGCATCTTCTTTGGCTTCGATTTATATCTAAGCGCAGTTTTTTCTTGTTTTCTTCGTACATCTTTCGTAGTTCTTCGACTGGCTGCCTAGGACAGTGTCTTCTCGTGAGCCTCTGGTAGGCTCTTCTGGATACTTGGCACTCCTTTCGGATGACCGTTGTCTTATCACTCCAAAATTACTCCTCTTTTTCCTATAGATTTCGGCGGCATGCAGGCATTGCACGTCCCTTGCAGGAATTCTGCGGCTCGATCGTGTTCGCCTTAAAGAGAATTCTCTTCCACAAATGTGCGTAGTTTATCATCATCCAGGTTCTTCCGCAACCACCCTCGCCTCGGTTCCCAACTAGAGACCCTGCATCTCTCACCGTGAAACCGATGTTGTAGTGGTGGTCGCTTCCTGATTCTTCATCGAGGACGCCCCAGTCGGTGACTTTCACTGACAGCCCAGAAGTCGCCAGGTTGAGGTCGAGTATTGAGCTCGACGCTCTCCTCTCGAACGTCGGTTTGTCGTCAACGTTTCAGACAATTAACTCAAGCTCCGCCAGCCATTCTTCTACTATTTCTCCTCGTTGGTCTGAGCGGGGAGATTTCACTTGCCCGTATTAGTTTGATTTCTCGCCATCGTGATTCAAGGTATCCCGTATATATACAGCTAATAAAATGCTCAGCTAAAGGGTTCCTCGGCTACGGGGACTCTTCAGCCATGCGGGCTCTGCCTAGCGCCTACCGCAACTATTTTCATATTTAAATATGCACATGATCACCCGATAATTTATACTGATTCTTGTCATGTCCAGATTCAACGTATTAATAAGTGTTGGATGTATTTTATCAGGGACCGAATGGGGTGGTGACGCGCCTTTATAGCCTCTCCCACTCAATTCCTACTCGCACCTCCAAGTTGGTGGTCCCTGGTAACCTGCGGAGGACTCCCAGAGATCGGGTATCCAACCCCGGTGGATGGGGAGAATCTACAGGGCTAACGCGAGAGGGAGACTTCCTTCGGGTTGGGCGTGAGGCCAGCACCCTCACAGCTTAAAAATAAAAATTTGCTAAAAATCTTACTACCGAGCTTCGGAATATGGACGGCCAAAACGGAAAACGAAAACGGAAACGGACTATGAATTTCAGTACATGGAATGTTCAAGGTATAAATATAAAAACAGCAGAGGTACTTAAATAAATGGAAACATACGACATATCGATATTGCCTCCCTCACCGAAACTAAGAAAAAGAAATCGGAACAGAAGAGATTCAAAGCTGCGTTCACATATTTAGCGGAGTTCCTAAACAGGAAAGAGCAAAATGCGGCGTGCCCATCATAATAAAAAAGAACCTACGAAGATTCATAACTAGTTGGAATCAGATAAACGAAAGAATTGTAAAGGTAGAGATGACTGTTAAGGGACACGACTGGACAATATTTGGTATTTATGCTCCTAACTAAGATGCTGCAGGAACAATAAAGGAAACAAAACAAAAAAGGATGGATGATGTAAGCAACCGAAGGGAAATTAGAGTACTAGGAGACTTCAATAGTAGAACAGGATTTCAAATGAATGATCCGATTGTAGGTCGATATGGAGAAGATATCAGAAACAGCAATGGAGATAAGGTCTTATTATTCTGCCAACAACAAAATCTAAAAATCACAAACAGGTTCTGGAAGCATAAAGATATTCATAAATATACATGGAGACAACCCACCCGTCAACTCAAATCTATAATTAAAGGGCCTAGTGGAAAAAGCAGTTAAGTCACTTTTTTTTCAATTTGTAGTTGAGCACATTTTCACATTGCGGCATTTATTCTCTACAAATTAGTATAAAAATCAACAAATTGAAAAAAAAGTGACTTAACTACTTTTTCCACTAGGCCCTTCAATTGATTATGTTATTGTGCGGCAAAGAAGTCGAATTAAGATTAACGATGTGAGAGTTAAGAGGGGCGCTGAATGTGGATCGGACCACCATTTGCTACTGGCCTCGATTTGCCTCCCATTCGTTCACTTTGATAAACCACAAGCTGAGGATATATCGTCTAATGAAATAAAAAATATTAAATATAACTTGCTGGGCCTAGAACAAGATTCAACAAAGTTTCTATACCAACTTAGACTTGCTAATAATATTCAAAAATATTCAAACTCTTACAGCCGAAGAAACATATCGCCAAATCAAAGAATGCATACACCAAGCCGTAAAAGAAGCATTGGGGGAGGTGACAATAAGCAAAGTAAAAGAAAGAAAGGTTCCATGGTGGAACAAGGATATCGAAAATCTAGTGATACAAAAGAAGAGAGCTTACATCATATGGTTAACAACTAATAGTATTGAAGATAGAGAAAAGTACAAAAAGCTTAGACGCGAAGTTAAAGTAGTCACAGCAGAGGCAGAAAATAAATGTTGGCAAGAGAGATGTACAAAAATATACAACTGTAGGGGAAATACTAAGGAAATACCAAGCATTGAAAATGCTAAAAAATATAAGAACAAATGTCAAGGACAATGGCAAGATTTCACCTATAAGTATGGAAGAGTGGAAGAAATATTACAAAAAACTGCTTACAGAAGATAGAAAAGAATTCGAAGATTATAAGATGGAAAGATTATCATCGGACCCAGAAGAAGAGCCTGAAAATATAGAAGTACAGAAAGTCAAGAAAGCTCTAAAAGACATGAAAAATGGTAAGTCAGCAGGACCTGGAAATATATCAATGGAATTAATAGAAGCAGCCCCAGATATTCTTTTAGAAATTTTGACAAACATCTTTAACAAATGTCTACAAGGAGAACCGCCCTAAAGAGTGGAAAACAGCACACATAACATCCATATTTAAAAATGGAAGTAGAATGGATTGCACCAACTACCGAGGTATAAGCGTGATCTCCTCTATAGCTCGCCTATATGGCCGAGTTATGAAATTAAGATTAAAGTGCTTAACGGAACCAGAGGAACAATGCTGATTTAGAGCAGGCAGATCGTGCATTGATAATATATTCACACTGAGACAACTTATTGAAAAGTACACTGCCCGGGGAGGTCGACTCATCTAGTATTTGTAGATTTACATGAAGCCTATGACACCGTTCCATTAAATAAGGTATGGAACTGTTTGAGTGAAAATGGTGTCAATAATACTTACATAAAGGCTATACGAAACTTGTATTCAGGCTGTACCAGTAAAATCAAGATGGGAAATAAGTTATCAGAAGAATTTGAAATAACAAAAGGATTACGACAAGGATGCTGTTTAGCACCCGCACTTTTTAAAATATATTTATACGACTCTCTAAAAGAGTGGACAAAAAAATGTAGTAATATGGGCATACAAGTAGACAACAAAACATTGTTTACTTTGGTTTTTGCTGTTGACCAGGTTCTGATGGCGGCAGACGAGTATGATGTTAATTATATGCTAAGAAAACTGGCAGAAGAGTACAAAAATGGGGACTAGTGATTAATTTGAATAAAACGGAGTAAATACTTGGTAGTTGGCGAAGAAGGACAAAACCTAAATATTGGAACGAACATTGTGAAACATACAGGTTGAGGAGGCAATGAAGGATAGAGAACTTCACCTCAATGATTTGATCGACAGACAGGCTTGGAGAGTGGGATGCGAGAAACGGATACGTCTGTAAAACACTCGCTTATATATATTGCTGTGGTCTGTAATGACTCGATTATAGATCGTAAGACTCCTTAAAGAAGGAATTACAAGGTTTCGGAAAGCATAAATTTCAAATATTACAAATCCACCTCTGATATCAGAATTGGTGAAATTAATAAAGTTGTCGAAGGCTGAAAGACCATTTTAAAACTTGCAAGCATTATTCATGTTGAGATTTGTAATCTCAGAAATCTCCAAAATCATTTAGTTAATCTAAAATTAGTAAAATTATGATGTGTTTACACATCATAACATAACCTATAAAAATTTGTATTTTCAATGTCTAATTACTACCTATGTAAAATACATGTTTTGAGTAAATTGAGTTATGTCTAAAATTCGGGCATGTGTTTCTCTACAAGATGGTTATAAATTTGTACATCGAAAGTGTCTAAAAACATAAGGAATAATATCCAATCCCACATAAGATTTCTGGATAGATTGGAAGACAATAGTCAAGACAATTCCAATTTATAAAACAAATTAAATTATTTTGGAAATAATTCATTTTTGACTCCATAGTCGCTAATTTTTGAAATATTCGTCGGCCGCGCATCGAGGATCAGTTGAATTTGGTCATTTGAACACGACGTGAAGTGAATTGGTGAAGAAACATCCTTGTGCGCAAACAAGGAACTTTTGCGTTGAAAGGAGAAGGGGGCAGTCCACGCCGAGGAGTCGAGCGGATAGGACGCTATTGAGCGAGTCAATAATTATAAAATTTATGTACTGTAAAATTGTTGTATAGTAAATGTTGTTAAAATTAAATAAAAGCGAAATTTTAGTTTAAATTTGAAAGAGTGTGTTATTATTAAAGTGAAAAAAAAAAAATTTGGAAAGAAAATAAAGTTAAAAAAAAATTTTTAACCACGGAGTTCAAAACAATAAATGGTTGGTCCGTGGACAAAAAGAACACGTCAATATATATTTTTTATTTGTTTTATTGCGAATTTTTGGAAAGGAAGACAATTCTATAAAAATATTGCAACCGATTGTAACAACGAAACTGCGGTGAGGGCTTTATTGAAGATTCTCGATAATAAAAAATATTTGAAAGGGGTCCATCGTTAAAAAATATTAAGAACAACTGTTATAATATCACATCTAGGGAATTTCTTCCGTATACCACTTCCATTGGTGTTCTTCTGCCTTCATTAATGTTCACTCTTTCGGGACTCTTTTTTCTTCGTGGGTTTGTCGTATTCTGTTTTGAAGTCTTCCTTTCTGCGCATAATTATTTTAACCATGTTGTGGATGAGGTCTGAGTTTTAATTTAAAACCATGGAGACTTAACAGTCGCAACAGCCCGGCGCGACGGTCGTTTGACGGCATCTCTGAGTTCACAAGCTTAAAACCATATGCACTCGCCGGTAAAGAGGTCGATTTGCGGTTCCACAAACTTTCCATGTTCTGGGAACAGGACCCCCGCCATTTTCCGGGCCTTGGATGGCGGGGATCCGGCGAGTTTACCCCTTCCTCTGAGCTTGCTCTTCCTCAAGGCTTGCAGAAAATACTCTTGCAGCCATAGGAGATAGACTTGAACTATCTTAAGTGATATAGTAGCTGGTTTATTCCAATGACTACGTATATAACCCGGTCCAATAGTGCTTTCATTATTTTGACCTTGTCGGAGAGCCATTTGTATATCAAGGTTCCAACTCCTTCTTTACCTTTGTGGTACCACATATATCTTGATTTCAGCCTGATTCAGGTTGTGCCTTTCATTCCGGTCCCGCTCAGTCCTACCACGTCCCATTTTGTATTGTTCAGCTCACTTCCAATACTTATATTTGATCAGTTATAGCCAAAATTGCTACTCGAACGATTGAAACCCGTTATAGAACATCTAATGCCCGTATGCACCAACTACAAAT
Organism: Podabrus alpinus; assembly: GCA_932274525.1. Lineage (NCBI taxonomy): Eukaryota > Metazoa > Arthropoda > Insecta > Coleoptera > Cantharidae > Podabrus > Podabrus alpinus. The sequence continues at coordinate 43,347,741 of OW026456.1, read as the reverse complement.
AAATCTGCAAATAACTATTGGATGAATAAAGTTTATTCAATGAATAACTAATGTTGGTATTCACCAACCACTTGTCAAGTATAAATAACTATTTGTAGAATAAATTTAAAGTAGATCAAAAGTAGTAGGTTAAATTAAAGTAGGTCATAAAATTACTAGGTAAATTTAAAATCTTAACCTATAAAAGTTGAAACATACTTCCTTGTGTTGTATTTTGGGATGAACTCTGTGTTAATCCGGGGAATTGGTAATGGTTTAAGCTAATAGATTTCTATATAAGTTGTAAACAAACATGCTTTTGTGTACATCATAATCATAATATTCATAATTAGAAAGAGAAATGGACGATTTAAATTTAATGTAAGTACATAATATTATTGTAATTTATTGTATAATAAAATTTACTTTGTTTTTAGCTACAATTTATTGCCGCCTCTACATTTTATTCCAATTGAAAATGAAAATAGAAATTGCCGACGTTCCCGAAATGTTCGTCCCAGAACTAATTTTATAGAAAATTTTGATGATATAGATTTTAAGATGCGATTTCGTTTCTCGAAAGCATCTGTGGAAAATATTTTAAATTTAATTGGAGTGAATTTAAAAGCTAAAAGTTTGAGAAATGATCCCATATCGCCAATTAATCAAGTGCTGATAACCTTACGATTTTATGCTACCGGGTCATTTCAACTGTGTACGGGTGATAATTTTTTAGTATCACAAAGTAGTGTGAGCAGAATTATTACCAAAGTATCGCACTATATTGCATTAAAAGGTCATATTTATATAAAAATGCCACAAACTCGATTTGCAATAGATAAAATTAACAGTGACTATTATCAAATTGCAAACTTTCCCAGAGTAGTAGGTACGATTGATGGGACGCATATAAAAATTCAATCACCCGGAGGAGATACTGCTGAATTATACCGGAATAGAAAAGGATGGTTTTCCATAAATGTTCAAATGGTGGCAAATGCAAACCTTACAGTTATGGATATAGTAACCTCCTGTCCCGGTAGTGCTCACGATTCAACAATTTTTAACGAATCTATATTAAGAAGTCGGTTAGAAGAAAATGCTTTTGGGGATTCCTATTTGCTAGGCGACAGTGCTTATGCTTGTAAGAAGTATTTATTAACACCGTTACATAATCCAACAACTCGTGCAGAAATGCGATACAACAGAAGCCATATTCATACTAGAAACACAGTGGAAAGAACTTTCGGTGTTCTCAAAAGAAGATTTCCATGTCTTTCTCTTGGACTTCGTGTTGCTCTTGATCGAGTGGACTCGATAATTGTAGCCACAACAGTGTTGCATAACATTGCCATAGATAGAAGAGATGAAATGCCACCTGATGAAAACATCGTTCACAATGAAATACAAGAAATTTTTAACATTGGAAATGAAAATATTGTTAATCAGAATTTTGCAATAAGAAATGCTGTAATCAATACCTTTTTTAATAGATAGTTTTATTTAAAAAATAAAATACAAAATATTTAAATTACTGTTTTTTTATTTTTAAGTTAAATTCTGCCAGTTCCTTCTCAATTTCAGCCTTTTCCTTTAAAACTTGAAGAAGTTGTAACTGAATGGCATTTTCAGATTTTATTTTGTCAGTTTCTGCAATATTTTAAGGTTATAAATCGACAAATAAGGACTTTATTCGACCAATTATTGCGAATAACTTATTGGAAGTTTATTCGATGAATAAACCTTATTTTATGTTGGTGAATACCAAATAGTGACTTTATTCTATGAATAGTGTTATTTGTTGTTGGTGAATACGGGCATAAGAGTGATACTTAACCATCAATTTGGATTCCGTACATGCATGAAACAGTGCATTAGGTTCATCGTGTGAATAAAAAATTTAAAGAAGACTTTAAGACAGCGGCTTTCCTATATGAACGCCAGGCATTCGACAAGATGTGGTACTACTGACTGCTCTACTGAAGTAGATCTTGCCGGACTAGTTTTACTTAATCAAACACTTTTTGGTTAAGCATGGAAGTGAGTATATCGACTTGCTCACCATCAATGCAGAAGTGCCACAGAGAAGCGTCTTAGGCCCAGTCTTATGCCCAATAAATTCGTATGATCTGCCAAAGATAGGATCCACAACTAGGTTAGGTTCTATCCCTATTCTGTTGACATAAATCGGTTGGCAATTCAAATTTGAAGTTGCAACAAATGTTCTCTTTGAATGCCTTCGTGGGTGGAAGTTATGCTATTAGAGAAGTTTTTTGTTTTGTTGCTGTAGCAATACATTTAAATCTTGATTCGGTGAGCCATTGTACAAAGCAATTACGATATTTTCTCCTGATTTAACAATTTCTTTTTCAGTAAAATTTTGGTTGTAAAAGTTTGGAATGTTTGCTCGGAGGTATCGCTTTGTATCAATGTTTTTAATATATGCTTACCTATGATAATAATTGAAATAGATTATTGGTTACAAAATTATAGGTTTTATATTTAGTATAACAATTACAGTTACGGTCATGTGAAAAGCGCATGGTTAATTTCCAACAAATATGGTATCTTAGAGAGTAGATGTAAATTATAGGTAATGTAGTGTTCACTTCGTGTCGGCAAATGGTAGGTTTCATTTTTAAATATGAAAATAATCAACAAAATTTTATTAAAGGAAGTAATTCGCAGTTTTTGCATAATGATTATAGCTCAATGGTAATAAAAATTTATACATAATTAAATAGTAAAAATGTTATTAAAATAAAAATAAATGTACATTATGTGTTTTTATGTATTTTGACGTATTTTTATTTTTAATATTTGGTATGGGCACCATTAGCCTTTATGACATCTTTTAACCGACGTGGCATTGAGTCCGTTAAGCTTTTTCAAGTATTCATCACTTAAATTATTGTCCCATACAAATTATGAAGCACGTTCTGGGACACTTTTAGGTTTCTAATTGCCCAAATATTTTCAATAGGATTTAGGTCAGGGTTGTTTCCGGCCAAACAATATTAAAAATCCCATTATTTAAACAATATTGTGATACCTGAAACAAAAAAAAAGGGCGAATTATTTTATATTTCTCAATAATTTATTTTAAAAATGTATAAAGAATGTGATGTGATCAATCATTTTCAAAAAAAAAATTATTTATAAAAATATTGCATACCTTCTTGGCCGTGTAGCATGGCGCATTGTCTTGTTGAAAGTACCACTCTTCATTTTCAGCAAATAATTCCATTACCGATCGGGTCAAACTTTCTTTTAATATTTGAATGTAAGCATTAGCACTCACGGTACCTGTGACGATGTTCAGGTACCCCAAACCACGTTGAGAGAAACAACCCCCACACCTTTAATCCCATTTTATTGTTAGTCGTTTTTGTGGTGCATTGTTGAGGTACTCCTTCAGTTATAAATCGCCGCACGTATCGTTTTCCATTCGAACCGTGTAACAAACATTTCGATTTATCGGAGAAGATAACTCGACTCCAATCTTCTTCTGACCAATTGGCATGTTTTTTGCAAATTTCAGACGCTCTTTCATAATGCCTTTAATAGTTAACATCCGCTTCTTAACATCCATTCAACCATTTAATCCGAGTTTACGGAGCCTCCAACCAATGGTCTCTACACTTATTTCTACTCTAACTTTTTCCTTTAATTCGGCCTTAATTGTCTGCGAGATTTAAATCGGTTTTTGAGGGACATTCGACGAAGAATTTGATCAACGGCTGTGGTCGTCTGTCATGGCGGTCTTCCCTTTGGTAGCATCTTTCTACTGCCATTTTCATCAAATTTTTGTAAAAATCGACTTACCGTTCCTCTAGGGCAGGGATGAGCAACCCGCGGCTCGCCACACTCTCTCGTGCGGCCCTTCAAAGATTTTACAATTTGTCTTTTAAGGTTAGGTTTACTTTGTTAATAAAGAGATAATTTGAGTTCCTCATTCAGTGTTTGTATAGGGTGTTTTTTAGCTGCATGAGATCTTTCAATAGGGATAACTTTTGAATGAAGTTTGTTAAAGTGACAGTTCTTTGACATTTGTGTTCAGAAAGGTTTGCCATTTAATAATGAATAAATTTAATTAACACTTGAACAAAGTTACCAAATTGTGGAAATTTATTTTCAAAGTCAGAATTCCGTTAGCGAAACTTATAGAGCTCTTCGCCCATTTTATGGTCGACATAATCGACCTTCTGAGCAGGCTATTGGTGCGGTGATGGATAAATTTCGTACCACTTCTTCATTGCATGATGTAAGACCATCAACAAGACAAAGAAATGTGCGTACCGAAGAAACTATCGCTTCTGTGAGTGAAAGTGTGCAAAAGAACCCAAAAATTTAAATTCGCCATCGTGCTCAACAACTTGGGCTTTGTCCATCCACTACATGGAAAATTTTACATCAAGATCTGGGTTTGCATCCTTACAAGATCTAGTTGGTTCAAGAATTGAAGCCTAATGATCATCGATTGCGTCGTGCGTTCGCAGATTTGGCTCACAATCAATTGGAAGTGGATCCAGTTTTTTACCGCCGAATTTTGTTCAGTGACGGGGCACATTTCTGATTGGATGGGTTGTGAACAAGCAAAATTGCCGTATATGGACTGATACCAATCCGGAATATAATCTTGAGACTTCCTTGCATTCATTAAAATTGTCTTTTAGGTGTGGAATACACGCCAAAAGCATCGTCGGTTCATATTTCTTTCGAAATGAGGAAGGAGCTACCGTTACGGTGAATGGTGTGAGATATCGATACACGCTCAATACATTTTTGTTTCCAAAAATCCAAGAGTTAAATATCGACAACTTATGGTTCCAACAGGATAGTGCTGCGTGCCACAGAGCCACCGATTTATTGAAAGGACAATTTGATGACCACATTATTTCAAGAAATGGTCCTATCAATCATTGACCTCCAAGATCGTGTGATTGGGCGCCTCCAGATTATTTTCTTTGGGAGTATGTCAAATCCATGGTTTATGCTAACAAACCAACAACTCTGGAAGAATTGTAGGTCAATATTCGGCAAGCCATTTATGAAATAAGGCCAGAAATACTGGAAGAAGTGGTCAAAAATTGGACTCATTAGATGCGCTTCGTAACGATTAGTCGAGGTGGTCACATGCCGGAAATCATTTTCAAATCATAAATGGCATTAAATTTACTTTCATAAAAAATAATTAAAGAAACATTCCATCAATTTTTAATGTTTCATTTCAATTTAAAGTTCTCATGCATCTAAAAAAACACCCTATATAAGTTTCTTACATGCGGTCCGCACAACATTTTTAAATTTGTAGCTGGCCCGTTGTAATAAAAGGTTGCTCATCCCTGCTCTAGGGCAACTCACTTTTCTACTAATATAATTCTGAAATATTTTTCGTCGCGCAGAAATAAAATAGTTTGTTTCTCCAATTCTGTTAAATATGCACTTCTTGGCATTTTGGGACAATTATGTTAATTTTTAAATGAACTGAACACTCTAAGGACGCCAAAATAGCCATACCCCTAAAATTGGGCGGAGGTAAATGTGCCACCAAATGTACCTGACCAGAAAAGGGTACCGGTAAATGTGCCACGGACCAAAAGGGTTCTTTAAATAAACACAGGTATTTGTGCCACTAACAGTGAAAAAATTAAATTTTTTTTGCCTTCGAATTTTGGGGTGTGCATTCGATAAGGATCCACGTCTTTACGCCTAAAACTTTTACGCCTAACACACTTACGCCTAAGTCAATACGCCTAATCCTTTACGCCTAAAGGAATTTATGCCTAATGGTTTTAATGCCTAAAACCGACTACGCCTAAAACTTGAACGCCTAACGCAATTACGCCTAATCCTTTACGCCTAAAACATTTACGCCTAATGCTTAAAATTTTCTAAAAATCGTACAAACATAAAAAAAATTTAAAAGCCGAGATAATATGAGATTTATAGTAAAAGTTTATTAATAGTACAAGCCCTTACTTCTAAAAAATTTATGATTAATCAATTTTTTTATGTTTACCAGTTGATACTTATTTTCACAGTTTATTATTTTTTCAATAATTCACAATAATTAATAAATCGTAATAATAATTTATTTACAAACAAAATTAATACAAATGTTAAACAGCTTGAAGCTCAAAGTTGTGAGCGATGCCTCGAAGGTAAACGTCGATTTCGAAGTTCAATGGACCTAGACCATCCCCATAGGACTCCACGATTCTCTTGATGTTGGCAGCGGTTGTTCGGTAGCGCACACGACCTGTTGGAGGTTCCAATCCTGCCACGTACTGCTCAATTTTCAATTCGTTTGCACTCTGTTCCATTTTTAACACCTCTATAAATTTCCAAATAGAGGGATGGCATGCACTCAATAAAGAATGAAAACTCCGGTTCCACACTTCAACCGAGTTGTTTGTCTTGGGGAGGTCATTCAAACTGGCCTTGTAACAGTTCCAGATTTGGATGGAACCAATCTTGGTGTTTTTTCGGGTTCCGTTGTTACGAAGCCGGCCAATACAGTTATCCTCAAAATATTCAAGAGAAGGATCGAGAATATCTCCATTATCAACATAAAATGGAGATTCAGTTAATTGTACGAATGCCATAACTACATCATCGGGAGGGACGAAAGCAAGTGCAGCCAACTTTCTTACATGAAGAGAAAAATCTGGGTTCTCCACATCGGCATATTTTTCTCTGAGATCAGGTATTGACGCAATTTTTCGCCACAAACTTTGACTAAAGTGGAAGAAACAACCCCTGTTCTGTGAATTAGGAAACACGTGTTGAAAAGCGTTAATCTGAGCCTTCTCGAAATCTGTCATGATGGAAGTTAGAGCAAGGTTTGGTTTTATATTCTTTAGTGCCTCAAGAACTCGGACGTAGGTCTGCTGTCGCTTATTTGGCAAGAGACAGAACACAGAAGGAATCACATTGTGGTACTTGACACCATGAATTGTGAAAAGTTGCTCAAATAATGGCGGCACAGTCTTGAAAGTACCATCAGCTTACCAATGGCTACAACTTGCCATCAAATCTAAACCCAATTGAGTACCGTATATTAAAATGCGATCTTCTTCAGGTCCACTGTCAAAAATAAGGAACTGCTGAATGGTTCCATTCGAATTAAATTCTGTGACATAATCTGGAATTTCAAGTTCCGTAAGGTTCGAAGGTGTTGGAAGTGCAGCCCCAGCCACTTTACGCGCTCTTTGAATGTTGCGCTTCAACCGATCTTTCGAAGGAAGTGCGGCTTTTACCGCAGCTGGAAGTCCAATACTGGTTGCGGCAATAATCTGGTGAGGTGTGTCTTGACTGTCCCGAGCTTTATCCTTGATTTCTGCCAGGACTTGCCGGGTTTTGACCTCCGCTGCCCGTGGTTGTGCTCTTCAGCACTCTCATAAACGATTAATTCACCTTTTGTGTGAACAACGGCTAGACATTTACTTTTGTTGTATTCTACACATTTCCAAAAAATGTTATCGTTAACATTCCTGTTTTTGGTATACTATACACGAAGCTTTTGTGTAGTAATTGATCATTCCCTTTTCGACTTTTGATAAACGTAAGAACCATTTTTTTAAATTTAATCAGGGCTAGGAATGAGTTACTTTTATTACTAAAAGTTATGTAGGTCTTATATAGTAACCAAGTACTAAATTAATTTCTTACCAACACAAAAAAATTTAAAAAAAATTAAATTTTCAAATTTGATTTTTTAATTTCAGTGAAAAACAAAAACATTTGCGATTATTTAAAAAAAAAGTAACAAGAAGTAACCGTTTTGAACATAATAAAAATAATAGCCAAAATTCCATCAAAATCGGAGCAGTGGTTTTATGTTTGTACGATTTTTAGAAAATTTTAAGCATTAGGCGTAAATGTTTTAGGCGTAATTGCGTTAGGCGTTCAAGTTTTAGGCGTAGTCGGTTTTAGGCATTAAAACCATTAGGCATAAATTCCTTTAGGCGTAAAGGATTAGGCGTATTGACTTAGGCGTAAATGTGTTAGGCGTAAAAGTTTTAGGCGTAAGTACGTGATACCATTCGATAAGGAGGGTAATCCATCATCAAAACCTACCCTTACGGGGCGCCGCTGCGCTCCGCTCCGCGTTGCACCCCTCCAGGGCGGTTTTGACTCTGGTTACTAGGCTAAACATACGAGAAGGCGCCACACATCAAGAAAACCGGGATAAATGAAACCGGGATGTGAGAGACCCTCGAAATAGCATTAAAAAGTATAGTTGCGGTATGGGGCAGTAAACTATTACGTTTCACCCCCAAAAAATCGTATAAAATCAAAAAATAATCGATGTTACATGTAGGAGATGCATCAGGTAGATGCCGTTTTCTCCGGTGGCACAAATACCTGTGTACTTTTAATATCCTAAATTCGTAACAGGTAGAATAACATTACTGGTGGCACATTTACCTCCGCCCCTAAAATTAATACCTGTAAAGCTCGACATTCTTTGAAAATTAACCATGCGCTTGTACCTTTATTTATAAAAGAGCAAAAGGGCTTTTGGGGGGTTCATTAGAACACTCCAATCTACATCTCTGCCATATTTCAGCTCTCCCGGATTTTTTGCAAACTGAAAATGTTATATGCCTGGATTACAATTAAAAAACCTACAATTTAAAAAGAGATCGAAAATATTAGTATGAAATACCACGAAAGACTTTCCAATCACCCTATCGCATTTTATATCAGAACTAGTTACCGAAAACGAGAGTACTAAAGTGCGTAGGTTGCGTAGATTCATACCTAAATACTTATCCAAAAGATAAATTAATATAAGGTATATGATATAAATGATATATTTTATATAAATAAAATATGGAGGTTACCTACTGAAGTAATACTACTTGATATTATCTTTGTGTTCAAAACAAAAACTTTATATATTTATAAAGATTTCTTGTAATTCAAAGGAGTTTAATAAAACAAAAACTAAATTTTAACTTGTTAATTTTTAAATTTAAATTTTATATTGTTTTTACAAGCTATAAAAATCCCGCTTTAGAACCCTGAGGGATCCTACTAATCTGTTAAAGGTGCTGGAAAATATATCCCAGTAATAATGTATTCGTATCAAGTAAGATGTTGAAAACTCTCTAGTTTTACTAGAAAAACTAAAAGAAAACGACTTGCTGATGAGCATAGCGTGATCCATCTTATGAAGAGGCCTTCCAAAAGTCAATGTTCATAACATTCACCTGACCCCTAACAAAGTCATTTAAAATAAATTAGTTAGTAGGATGAAATTAGATTACTTTCTTGAAATTAACAGAATAGCGTTGGATATTTCTCGTTCTTTTTTATGTCAATTCGAATTTTATGTTTTTTTTAACAAAAATAAAAAAATGAATCTGTACAATTTTCAAATACCCTCTTTATGTGAAATGTTTGCCTCCTTACATCGTTCAAAGGCGAAAATAAGCCGATAGATAAATCTTTTCTTTGCGTAAAAATAAACAGTACACCTTTAATAAATTTTTGCTTTTATTTATTATTATATTTTATTTTAAAATGAAATTTTATATTTCTTGCTTTAAAAAGACAATAAATTTCAAGATTTCATTTGCGACTTGATGAGATTTCCGGTTATACCGGAAAATACTCCAACTTTGTTGGCTTAAAAAGTTTACACTGTAGTGTTATCCGATTCAATTGATTAAGTCCGAATTTAATTTATTTTCTGAATTTCCGTTTATACTAAATTAAATTACTCAAGGCTATAATATTTAAACTTGATTTTTAAATAAAAAAATATATATTTTTATCTTTAATTAGAACTACTACATTAGAGAAAGGCCACTTTCTTATATGTGTGATCACATTACTTTTCATGTTTTCAAGTCACTTATGCCCTATGGCGTCGCTTTTAAAATTAAACCTTGGTTTGTTTACTACTTACATTGAAAACTTAATTGCTAATAAATATGTACAAAACCTTATTTACACTTTGCTTTTGTTGGCATCCTTAATTTTCTAATATTACCTATATTAATAATTGTAAATAAATTATTACCCATGTGGATTACTAACTTGAAGATTAAGTAGAAGGTAAACAAATAATATTGTACCAAGGGCAGACCACAATATTGCGTTTGAATAACCAATCAATTTAGATTTATTTTCTGTATAATCCCTCAACTTACCCCAACATCGTGGTAAATTTTTACTAGAAAAAGGTTGAAATGTTTTTGCAAAATTTAAAATTTATATAATATTATCTCAACTTATGATGAATGTGACAGCGCAACTTCCTCTTCATAATTTAACATGAGAGCTTCTCATCTCACAGTAATTAAAAATGCAATCTCGAAAGACTTATTTCAAATGTTGCGGTTTAACTTTTCCAACATGTAAAGATTATTCTGCTGCATCATTTCTTTTACGTTATTAAGTCCAAGGATCGAACTGTCCATACAAATATGAAAGATTGCCCCATCTTGCTACAATCAATAATGGTGTTCATCCTCTTCCGACAATGCAATATACTGATTTATTAAATCTTGATGTTCCACTTCACCCAATTGTATTTTTCCTAAAAATAAATTTATATCAAAATTTCAGAATAGAAAACTTCATTTTTTGTGGATGTGAGAGTAAAAATTATTTTATAATTATTGGGTTACGTGCATTCGTAATGATCAGATACCAACATTTTCATTAATTTCACATTAAGAGTCGGTAAATATTTATTATTATTATTGCAGGAAGGTAGTAAAATTTTTATAAACGAAAAGTAATTAAAAAAAGTATGAAAAGAAATTTACTCTCACTTTCAATAAGTAGTAGTATTAGGTGTGTCGTATATTGTACGCATCGTTTGACAACAAGCGGTAGATTAAATAACTTACATGATATTTAGGTGACTTGTGAAAATTTTGGATTAGTGTCTTGAACTTGACGGAGTTTCTTTTATCAGTATTCCGGTGAACACCGGAAATTCCGGTTGATTAAAAAACTGGTACTGGAGAAAAAGTCAAGGTCAAGAGTTTGAAGAGAAGAAAGTTTGATTACGAAGGTTAGCAATTATAGTTTTGGTAATTATGATAAACAAAATGCATGCAGGAAAACACAACAGAAAATCTGTCCTGACTGAAGTCACACCCACTTGCCTCCTCTTATTGAGATTTTGTTCTTGAGGTGGATATAATACCCCTTATAAGTGCTGAGGTTGGATTTAGGGGACTTACTGTTTAACATCGATTTTAAAATTCCGGGACTTTGGATGTCTGCCAATCCTAAACTGTTGAAGATATATTTATAATGTGAAAAACTTTCTGTAGAAAATATAATTCCCTACAAAATTGTTTTAATATGCATTTTCTATTTCTTACGGTCATTGCAGCGCTTGGAGTGAAATATTGCGAGCATGTTTTAATAGTTGTTATATTACTTTACACAATTAAAACAAAAATACAATTATGTATAAATAAATGCGATAATGAAATTACAAAAATTTGGAAAATAGTTTAAATAAGATTTCGTTATACTAAAATCAACCACAACTCGGTGTGTAACCTGAACGTTCAATCTGAGAAAAATTAATAAACCTAAATATTGCTCCCCTGTAAAATTAATGTTTTCTTTTCTATTTTCCTCGGTAATACAGAAATTAATACTGACCAAGTAAACGGAATAAGTGTGCTTATCTCCCTATCCGTAGAATATTACAGAAATATACCACTTATTTCTTACTATTAGTTTTTAATAAGCTACTCTTGATTATTTACTACTTTTTTTTAATAATCTTTGTAAAATTTAAACTGAAAAACCAATTATTAAAATTAAAAAAAAATAGACTTCCACTGAACCAATAATTATCACAATTACAATAAAAATGTTCGTTGAATTTTAATGAAGAAATAACATTCATTGTATTTATGAAAATTTCATAGTTTTAATGAGAACGTTCTGTGGGTTAATGAATTTCTTCATTATATTTACGAAAGTTTTATAAAATCAGTGAATTTCACCTAATGAACCAGAGTTCATCGATATTATTAGTAAACTGAAAGCATATTGTTAAACATTAGAAACCCTAATTCCAATTCAGGCGCGTATAAAGGACTTCATTACTGTCTCTGTAATAAACTGTATTGAACCTTAATCATAACCCAATACTGGGTTCGGTGAATGCAAATTAACCTTTTGTGAGGAAATTTAACAATTTAAAGTTGTATATAAGGAAAAAACTTTGGTTGTGACAATGATTTGCTTTTGTTTATTGTTTTTGCTACTTTTTTTGTTTTTGCCACTGATAAGACCTAAGAACAGCGACGTAGCGCAATACAAATGTCCGTAAGCGGTATGTGCGAGCGGTGTACATTTGAGGGGGTGACCGCGTAGGGACCAATTTAAAAATCACGTCGCTGGTCTTTGCTCCCCTATCAACATGCACTTGGCCAGCGTGGTAGCGTATGGCCATACCCTCCCCCTTGATGGGGAGACGCTTACATCTAGCAGTGTATAAATAACAGTTGGGAAGAAGAAATCTAATAAGATCAAAACATGGATGTCGTCGTTGGATTGCTTTGATTGTGACTTCTTTAAATTGTGATATTATTAATATTATTTTGGCTCAACACACTTCTGCGCTACACCGTAACCCACCTTTCTACATTTACATTAAGAATTTAAATAAAAGGTTTTCTTGCGCGTATCGGACATATTTGCAGCTTTCCATCCACTTCAGCACTTTGATATTCAAACAGAAATAGTATTTTCAGAATTTCCTCGCTGTATTATTATTCTAACGGGTTGTGGTTTATGACGCCCACTGCACTGAAGCTTAAGCTTATTGTGCCCCTCGTTCAAGTTTTTCACTCCATCAGCCGCGTCTCCTCAACGAAGTCGAGCATGCAGCCGAAGGGTGCTTGTGCTATCTCTCCAGTTCCTGGATATGGAAGCAAGCCCAAAGTGACGTAGTCTACCTCCTGCCAAGGCAGGACATTCACATAATATGTGGCGTGGGGTTTCAGCCTCCTCTCCACACATCCTACAAGTAAGATCGTCAGCCAACCTCATATTACTAAGGTGTTTATTGAGACAGCAGTGTCTTGTGAAAAGTCCTACTATTCTTCTCAATTATTTTCTGCTCAACTTGAGAATTTTCTTACACCTGGACTCACTCGAGGGCCCCCGGATAAACATCCGCGATTGCCTCAGTCCCGGGAGGCCCTCTCAGTAAGTAAGGTGTTTTTTACGTAGTATTTCCCTGATCCCTTCCTTAGCGGTCGCGTATGCGATCCCGCAAGAAGGTTCAGGACCCATTAGGGGGGTATTTGCAGCTTTCTTAGCCAAAATGTCTGCCTTTTCGTTTCCCTTTATGCCCCGGTGTCCCGGCACCCACCTCAGCGTAAGACTTGCGGTCCGCAAGACACACCAGCGCATCAAGGCATTGTTTCATTACCTTGGATTTTATTTCTTCACTTTCCAAAGCCTCTAGTACTGCCTGGCTGTCAGTCATGATACAGATCCGTTTATTTTCATAGACCCTCCTTATCATTTCCTCAGCACAGGCTAGTATTGCAATTAGTTCTGCCTGAAAGACACTTGCGATGCAGCCCAGGTTAATGCTGAAAGCATCACCGGTTCTCCTCCCGCATGTACCTGCTCCAGTACTGGTCTCCGATTTGGATCCATCTGTATACCAGATGGTATCAAATCGATTTCCCAGCTCTTGTGAGATCGCTCGCTTCCTCCCCCTCGCTCCCCCTCTCAGGTATAATAATCCTGAAAGGTTTACGGAAGTCCCTCACAATGCTGGTTCTATCTGATTGCATGCAGAGCATGTTATTGCTCTTTATTGAGTCGAAGATCATGGTGTGATACTCCTTTCTTGGAGTAGTTTTGCCATGTCCATTAATTGTCAACCTGTATGCTACTTGAAGGGCTTCTGCCTCCACCACTAAATGTAGTGGGTGCAACCCCAGAAGAGCCTCCATGGGTGCGGTAGGCGTCGAACGCATTGCCCCCGTAATACTTAGACAAGCAAGCCTTTGCAGCTTGCTTAGCCTGTTTAAGCTTTCCCTTTTACTGGATATATGCCACCAGTTTAGGGCTGAGTATGTTACCGTGGATATCACTACTTTGGTATATAGCCAAAGTACCATTTTAGGTCTTAGTCCCCACGTTTTTGCAACCATGCTTCTACGGGACCATGGGGCCCGTATCGCTTTGTTTGTTATATTTTGGACATAAGTTGTGTAGGTCAGCCTGTTGTCTAAAGTTAGTCCCAGACTTGACCTCCTTCACCGCCTGAAGTTTTTTCCACACATTTCTAGTGTTCTCACGTCTTGCAGGTTTCTGTGCCGCGTGAAGGAAGCTACCGAGGTTTTGTTCGGATTCACCGACAACCCCTCTCGTTTGAACCATCTCTCGACAGTTTTCAGGGGTCTTTGCAACAATGAAGATACAGTTCCCATCATCTGGTATACAGATGGTATCAAATCGATTTCCCAGCTCTTGTGAGATCGCTCGCTTCCTCCCCCTCGCTCCCCCTCTCAGGTATAATAATCCTGAAAGGTTTACGGAAGTCCCTCACAATGCTGGTTCTATCTGATTGCATGCAGAGCATGTTATTGCTCTTTATTGAGTCGAAGATCATGGTGTGATACTCCTTTCTTGGAGTAGTTTTGCCATGTCCATTAATTGTCAACCTGTATGCTACTTGAAGGGCTTCTGCCTCCACCACTAAATGTAGTGGGTGCAACCCCAGAAGAGCCTCCATGGGTGCGGTAGGCGTCGAACGCATTGCCCCCGTAATACTTAGACAAGCAAGCCTTGCGCGTATGCTCCAGTCTGTTCGATCTCTCGCAGAAGACCGTCCACCACAAGGCACCACAGCAGTGGTGAAAGTACACCCCCCTGCGGACACACACGCACGGCAGAGACCTCCGCATTCATCCGTCCCAGACTGGAGCTGATTTTTCTGTCTCTTACGGTGGAGCTTATCCAACCAGCTATGACTGGGTTCACTCCGCGGTTTTTGACAGCTCTCTCTATGGAGTCAAAGGACGTAATTATCAAACGCCCCTCAATGTCAAGGAAGGTTCCCAGAGCAATTTCTTGATTGCCGAGCGCCCCCTCTATCCTTTGAGTTAATTCGTGTATACTTAGTTCACACGACTTTCCTGATTGTTACGCATACTGGTGTCGATGTAGTGGTGCGATAGTCGGTACATCGTCCCTGATATGCCTATCTATCAGTTTCTCAAGAGTCTTCAGGAGAAATGACATCAAACTGATTGTACGAAAGGACTTTGCTTGGGCATATGTAGCACGCCCGCTTGGATATAAATACCACTTTCACCTTTCGCCAACTTTGTGGCACATAATTCAGGGCTAAGCTACATCCTCGCTGTAGCCAGCCTATTTATCGTTCAAACTCTGTTTTTACATCCAGGAAAATTACGATACTGCCAATACCTCATCAGTATTGATAATTATACCCGTGTATAAAATTAAATTTTTTTTTTCTTCGATTTTTGGGGTGTGCATTCGATAAGGAGGGTAATACATCGTCAAACCCTACCCTTACGGGGCGCCGCTCCGCTCCGCTCCGCGTTGCACCCTTCCAGGGCGGTTTTGACTCTGGTTACTAGGCTAAACATACGAGAAGCGCCTACGATCAAGAAAACCGGGATCTAAAAAACCGGGAGCTTAGAGACCCTTGAAATAGCATTAAAAAGTATAGTTGTGGTAAGGGGCAGTAAACTATTACGTTTCACCCCCTTTATGTTTATGTTATTTATAGCAGAACTAGTGCTGGTCATTCAGAAACATACAAAACTAGTTTTGTACAATTCAAAATGCGCAAAACTAGTTCTGCTTATTTTGTAACGCTCAATAGCCGTTTAAAAGTAAAATTTCGGGTTTGGGAAATCTTCGTTGCTCAAAACTAGTTTTGCGCATTTTTTTCGGGCATTGCCCGAAATCGGGTATTGAGTGTAACACATATAACAAAGTGATACCAGGCGGCTTGGATCCTTATTGAGGTTTAAAAATGGCAATTAAAAATATGGTATATTTTTAATGCTCATAAAAAAGGGTAAAATTGCATAACAAACAGGGGGGTTCACCTTTGAAGAAAAATGTGTTAGTCAAAATTACAAAGAACCCTAAATGTGTAGGAGATTCCAAAAGGGAAGTTCCTACTGGGCCTAGGAACGTCTTTTAAAGTGTCTTTGACTAAAAGGTTTCTTGTTATGTATTGATCTGTTATTTTCCTCTCTAAGAAATTATCAGTAGTTGAGATCCAAACTGGTATCAACCTATATTTTAATTTACAGCCACACTTTTTCGGAATCCTTTTACTCGTATAATTTTCGTGCTTATAATGACCTACATAAAGGAGTCAGGCGCAATGGTGGTCCATATTTCACTCGCGACAACCTGTGCGATGCGTAAAGATCGACCATCCTTTTTCCAAAGAGCGAATCTGCTATTGATAAATTTTAATTTGCCGCCATTATTCCATTGAGGCTTATGTAAGTAGATTTTGTTGTTTCATATGTGCGGAAATAATTGAGTCCATTAAAATTTACTAAAAGTGCAAATTACAAATTTAAAAGTGTGTGTTACGGGTCAACGTGAAGAATATCTTACCTACATGGAAATTTCAATGGTGTTTTGCTTCGAAGTTAGAGGAAAAATTTTCGAGCGTTCATCACATGGACAGTAGTACGAAAGCTTCACTATTGGGCGCTTGAATCACGATTGATTGCGATCAGGCTATGTTGAGTTTTAGCTATTAGTTTAGTGGCGGAATGTGTAAACGGGTTCGATTATTTTGAAATTAATTAAATATTTTTTGGAAATTCTATTTATTTCTTTAATAAATTTTATAAATTTATAGTTGTTATTAAAATTGCGTGGGATTTCTAACATAATTGAATGGGTGGTTGAGTACAGCCAAATCAATTTTAAGCCTCGGTCGAGCACGGTCGGGCACCTTAAGTTTGTAAGTGCGTCGAGAGTGGTCAATTAGCCCGAGAACTTTCTGTTCTCCAAGTAAGATGCCATTAGCCCATTAATATTTGATCGTAGTTGATGAGCTTCCAGCATTTTATACGGTATTTTATACTTTATCAAATGTTTTGGTCTCATCTAAGAGCACTGTTCTTGTCAGTCGACTGTTTCTTGTTCCCATGAAGCAACAATGAAGGAGGGTAAATTCAGAGTGGCTTGGAAAAGCTACCGGGTGCGGAATCACATCGGAATTGTCCGATGTTATAAATGCCAACGTTTTGGCCACACAGCCAAATTTTGCAAAGGAAATGAAACATGCGCCTTTTGCACCTCAACAGAACACGCTTCAAGTGACTGTGTAGTGCAAAAGGAACTTGCTAAGCATGTATGCGTCAACTGTGTCAGAGCGAAGCTCAGTGACAACAAGCACTCCACAGGATCAATCCTGTGTAAAGTGTATAAGGCCCGTCTTATGGCCCTTGCACAATCCATAGCAACCACTATTGACAACGAGAGAAATAACCGTGACCAATGAGAACTAATCTTAAAAAACTAATAACCCTGATAAGAAATAAGGTTTGAGTGTACCCAAAAAGCCAAATAACGATCGAAAATGAAAAATAGACTCTAAAATCAAGATATGAAAACCAATACTTACCAACATTGATGAAATAAAAACGCCCACGCAATCCAGTATGGAAGCCTGAAACATAAAACAAATCAGAAAACAACATATCAAAAATAGGCAGATTATATGTATGTAACAATATACCAAATGACATGCGGTTTGAAACCCGATAAAAAAATTCATAAAAACGACCAGAACTTGATAAAAAACTCTAAGAATGATTTTATAATTGTGATGAAAACATGAACTCCCCGCCAATCTGCAGGGTCCATTTTCTGATGAGGTTGGCAACAACCTCAAAATGTTTTTTTATTTTTATAAATAAATTAACTTCAATTGTTTCTTGTTCCAATTCAGCGTGACGTGCTCAATGAGTCTCACGATTTGGTAGACCGTTGAGTGCCCTGCCCGAAAACCAAATTTAGCGGTAGGATTAATTTAATTTTTAAACGTGGCTTTGTCTAATTTGTTCGCGTTGACTCTTCGCGGATTTACCAAGGTACAGAAGCAGGCTAATTGGTCTGTAAAACTTCGAGTTTTTTGGGTTTAGGTTTGGCTTTGGAAATATAATGACGTCAGCAATCTGGATTCCATCCTTCCATCTGGATGGAAAATGGCTAAGTCTTAGTGACGCATTTATGATTTCCAAAGTTGTCGCCAACCGTTGTTTCAAAATGCCGATATTATTCTGTTTGTGATTCCGCATGGACTTGGCGCTTTCCGAGGTTTGAGCCTCCATTTGAACCAAGTTGGCGTACTTGTTAGCACGGCTGAAGTTCTCATCTGGCGAAAAAGGATCGCTAGAAAAAGCGACTCCTCTTCCTGTTTGGACGACCATTACTTTTTACTGGGGACGAAAACCATCGACAAAATTTTCCGCTGTGGAGGCCACTTTTGTTCTTCCAGGAAGACGACACTGTCGGTGTGGAATAGCTCAACGAAGTCAGCCACTAGTTTTTGGCGGTCTTCTGCCACTTCCGCTCTAAGGGTTTCCAATTTGTGGAGCTGCTCCCTCACGCCCTTGCGCCTTACGCCCACATCTACTTTGTGCTGGCTTTCAGGTTTACCTTCCACTTCAGCAATAGTTCCTAGTGATTTTCCCGTTTTCTTTTCGGGGACAGAATTTTATCGCCAGAAATGGTGTTGGGAGGTGGTTTATGCGTTGATAGTAATCGATGTATAATGTTCAATGTCCAGTTCGGTTGGGGTTGCTGTCAGTTTTTTGTTTCTACTAGGTTGGTTTATGATTTAGATGTGAGACTCAACGGCAAGAAAATAAAGGTGGCAAGGGAATATAAGTACCTTGGGGTCCTTATTGACGAAAACCTATCGATGCAACCACATGTAAACTACGTTTGTGGCAAAGCCAGTAAACTAGTCCATGCGCTGCATCGAATGGCAAAAAGAGGTTGGAACCTGGACACCTCGAACTCTATGCGAAGGATCTACCAGGGGGCGGTAGTCCCCATCTTGGCTTACGGAAGCGAGATCTGGATACATAGAATAGGGGATAAACACACGTTGGCCCGGCTGATATCGTGCTATGGATTTTGCTGTCGCGTGATAGCAAAATGTTATAGGACTGTGTCGGCCATAGCCGCGGGTGGTTTGGCAGGTATCCACCCGATCGATTTAGAACTCTTGCGATTACTGTCATGGCGTGAAGTCAGAAACAAGAAAGCAACCACCTTTCTGGGGGTAAGGATCGACCCAAACAACTACAAATACAGAGTGGAGATAAAAAAGAAAATGGACGACATGATAAAAGAAGAATGGCAACGCAGATGGGACAATGGATTGGTGGGTAGAATTACCTACCAATTCATCCCCAAGGTAAGCACCGAAATAACGAATCATTCTTTCCAGATATCACAAATGCTAACCGGGCATGGCGAGTTCGGCCGACACACCTCAAGAGATTGGGGAAGTCGGAAGACGGACTATGTCCGGCCTGCAAGATTCTCGACGAACCTACACATCGGATACGGGAGTGCGATTTGTACATGCAAGAACAGTTGGAGTTGGCGGCCTACCATGACATCCATCTCCCTGCACAACTGGACGAGCTGTACGAAGAAACACCACCCGACCTGATTTGTAAGTTCCTCGAGAACAAGACCGTCAATATAACCAAAAACGAGACCTAATCGTAAAAATTAATAACCCGACAAGAAACAAGGTCTGGGTGTAACCGAACCGATATAATTATAACTGAGAAGATAGATAGACTCCAAACATAGAAATGAACACTCATACTTACCCACAGTCACGAAAGAAAACGCCCACGCAATCACGGTGTAAACCTGAAACAAAAGAGAAATTAGAAACATTTTACCAAATTATGCAGATTACATGTACGATACAATACATTAAATGATGGCGGTTTGAAACCCGATCAAAATTCACAAAAAAAACTACCGGAACCAGAAATAATGTTTAGAAAATTTTATTTTTTTTTATGAAAAATTGAATGTCCTGCCAATTTGCAGGATTAACTTTAGATTGGTAATACTAATCTGTTTTTTATTGTATATAATAAATAAACTTCAATTGTAGCGACGGTTGCGAACGGTGAAGCGAACGATGAACTACATGGCTATTACGAAGTACCAGCGCTACTTCGTCTGGTCTTTGGAAGCTGGCTGCAGGATTTTGCAGCCCTATTGGCCTCGAGGTGTTGGCGCAGGGTTGACTGGCTCGGCTGAACCTGGTTTGGGCTGCAGAAAAGACAAAATATAGAAAGAAGGGCCAATAGTGAAACTTAAATTTTGAATATTATGTGCAATTTTATATTACTAAGGTAACGATTTATATCATCTGCGCCATCTCACGATTGTGAATTAACACAACTTGTGGTCGTGTACCCTTACTTATAATTTTACTATAATTATTATAATTATCGCCATTCCGCCCACGAAGCAATTAAAAATTGCATTTTTAGATAAACCAGTCTGATTTTTTAAGATAATCAACTTGTGATTATTACTTTCATTTAATCGGGACCAAAAAAATTATCTATTAGGCAGGTAATTTTTAAAATATCACACCTGAAATTACTCTCAGATGATGGCACACCCTAGTTCTGATTCCTTTCTTCGATTTAAGTAGATTTGTACTTTCATAAGGTGTGCTTTCACTTATTTTTTAAATTTATTGTTTCGATGAAATTAAAGATGTGGTAGTAAAATTAATTAGACCTTCATCGTTCAAGTGGTGACAATCGCGAGGTTGAAATTAATGATGGAGAAGTAACAATAACTAACACCGAGCCTATGTAGGTAAGTGCACACTGAAAAGAAAAAGTTTTTCAATGGTCTCAAAGTCACGTTTTGGCATTCAGATGATCAAGAGATTTGAAATGAAAATTGATTAGTTTAAGCCAAAAGATTTGACCAATCCTGATAAGATTTTCTCGCATTAAAGCTGAATGTGGCTAATATACAAATAAGCTTTAGAGCGCTGAAATCCTTTCTGTGAGTAATGAAGTAAAGCCAAGAAGATTTTTTATGATCAGCTTCTGCTAAATTAAACATAAACGGAACAAATGTTATAAATGCATTTGTAATTGAATTAGCATTAATCAACACTAAAAGCATTTATGGTGCCATCAACAAATTAACGAGTCAAGAAATTTCAATGTCTAGCACTTTCTTCAACCTACTTCCTTTTCCGCATTATCACGTCCTTGGTATCTTTTTTTGTTTTATTGCGACAATAACTAACGAGTACATCTACCAGCTAATAATAAATTACCATTTAATATCTTAAAAATGGTTAAGTAAAAGCGTAACCATTTTATTCGATGCAACGCAGTTTTCTTATTTTCTGTAGCGAGCAATAAATTTCTTATACGCATACTCACCTTTATTTCTTAATAATTAAATTATCTAACATCTATAATTATTTTAATTAATGTACTAAATTATAAATTGATTCAACAAAATGCGTTCAGGTTTACTTATTAAAAATAAAGAAGATGACGCTGTGATATTTTATTAATTAAGTAATAATAAACAATGGAATTAGAGAGAAGATTAATCTTTTCGAAATCTTCGCTTTGCAGAAAATTTACAATTTGGTACTCAATTAAAATTTGACAAAAATAAATAATACCCAATTAGTTTACAAAGAAATTTTCT
This sequence comes from Podabrus alpinus, assembly GCA_932274525.1. Classification (NCBI taxonomy): domain Eukaryota; kingdom Metazoa; phylum Arthropoda; class Insecta; order Coleoptera; family Cantharidae; genus Podabrus; species Podabrus alpinus. The sequence goes on along the minus strand of OW026456.1, from coordinate 43,326,006 downwards.
AGCTTTACGATATTTGAGCCTTTCTTTTCTATTTAACAATTTACAAAAAAAATTGCCATAAGTTATTTAAAAATGTAGTAGTAGGTACGTAATTCCAGTAGCATTCTTAGATATTTTACCCGAGGGGTATTTTCAAAAATAGGCACCGGAACTTCGCTAATTAAAATCGCTGCAAGCTTGGTATTTAAAAAAAATCAGGTCACGGATGAGTGTAATAGATTATGTTTGGTGATAAATTTACAAGCTCAAATTTTCCACAAATAAACGGATCCGGTCCAGTCGGCGTCGTTCCAGTGCTCTCCTGAAGGAACTTGTCGATTCCAACCAAGATTTTTGTCTAGAAAGCTCTAAGTTTTTACTGTAATAACATTATCAAAATTATTTATTTAATTGTATCTAAAATAAAATTATACATCGCAATTACTATCAAAATTATAAGAGCAGAAAAATTAGTGAAACTCTGAAAGTTATTGATTCTGATGTGAATGGTCTTCAATATCCTGAGTACTGAATAAAGAGCCACAAAAATTGTTGTTTTCTTCATTAGTAATTCAGAGGAAATTGCCATATGAACAGAGGTAGCGTAGAGAACAGCGTTTTTGGCGAAAAGATTAGATTTTATTTATTCAAAAAATATTTCAACCTTAATTATTATTGTTATTGACCACTTCCTCTCTTCCTCTAGCCCACACAACTAAGGCAATCACGTACTATATGGCTAGTGTCCGGATAGATAAAGGAGGCCGGACGGCCGCCAGCATCAGTTGGTTATTATTAATATAATAAAATATATCCTAATAAGGATTGGATTAATTTAACACTTTTGATTTATAGGCATTAAAAATGGTTTGAAGGGGGGGTGAAAGGCAGCGACCCGACGTAGCGCAATACTAATGTCTGTGGTCGTGAGATTACGGAATGTCAAGCAAGTTTGCTAACCATAATTACATCACTTTTAAATTGGCCAAACCTTCAAGAAACCCTCCAGTGCCAGTTAGGGACTACAGTTAGAAGCGAATAGACCGCCGGATGCTGGAAGACTACCTGGAAAATTACCGCAGGTGGTCAACGATCTTAACAACCTGGAGTTGAAGGGCCTTCTGGAGAAGACATGCGACCTATCAATGCCAAGAAGAAGGCCAGTTTACTGCTAGTCAAAAACAATAATCGAGGCCCACAGACAATGCCTGGCGGTCAGAAGAAAGTACACGAGATTGCGCAGGGCCCAAAACGCCAATACAGGAACCCAGATAGCAGCAGCTTACAACTGGATTCAGAAGTCATGACTCAAGCTCAAACAAGCCATAAACGACATCCACAGGAACGTTTACCACATCGCCACTAAGAGACTGGGGAGAATAGCCAGAACTTAAGGAAGACCGACTCAAGTCTATCATCGAGTCTCTGTTTCCGATGCAACCCTCCTTCGAATACGCACGGAGAAACGTTACATCTATATTAAAACTAATCTACTACCCAAGCTAGAAGTGGCAAACAAGAAGATCCCTACCGATAAGACCCCGGGCCCAGACGGTATTCCGGCGGGCATACTCAAGAATCCACCCAGATCTCTTACTTGAAGAGTTCAACAGGTACTTAGCTGAGGGGAGGTACCCAGAGAACCGAAAAAGAGCTAAGCTGGACCATTTTAGTAAAAGAAACAAGCACCTGGGAGCACCCAGCTCGTATAGACCAATCTGCCTTCTGGATATCATGCGGAAAAAATCTTCAAACGCCTGCTATCCTCCAGGATGTAGGAAGAGATTGATATCGCCGGGGGCTTGGTGGAAAATCAATATGGATTCTGCAAGGGAAGATCCACAGCATCCGCAGTGGAAGGTATGATCCAACAGATCCGGAGAGAAAGAGGGCACTTGTAAACGAGGAATTTGTTGCTCTATTAACACTCGTCGTCAGGAACGCCTTCAACTCGGCCAGATGGAGTTGCATTCTGGAAGAGTTGGAGAGAAAGCAGATATCCCCATACCTCCGTAACCTGATGTCGGAATAATTCAACGAAAGGTCACTGCTTATGGGGAAAGAGAAAGTAGGGGAAAGTACCCCGGGAAAAATGAATGTGGATCTATCGGAAGAAGAAGATTCCTTTTATGGTGCTAATATTTTTCAAAGTACGTTAAATCCTGAAGTTGGGCAAGAAATGATAAAATTATTAACATAAACAATACAAGAGAGCGCAAACAAAACAAGTAAAAAAATAGATACAATTATTAATCAAGAAATGCAAGATAACATGAAACAGATGATAAATAAATCCCAGATTGAGTTCCAAAAGAAGATGGAAAATTTTGGTACAGCTATTAGAGACGTACAGAAAAAATCTATCACGGAAGAAATACTAAACATAGGCGTACAAGAAATAAAAACAAATTTTGGTAAAAAAAATTAAAATGCGAGGAACCAATAAATATTATTTTGAAAAAGTGAAGTAGACTTTCCAAACCGGGGAATAAATGTCCAGGGGGAGAAGATAAAATGGATGGACCAGGAAAAGACGTTAGATGTTAATGAGGAAGATCAAATAATTGTTAATGAAATTACAAATAAAGGAGACCAGAATGTGGAATATGGTAATAGAAATGAACGAACAATTTGTACGAAAAATGAGAAAACTTGGAAGAATGTAGAATTAGCGTATAAAGTACATGTATGGAACGAGCTAAGGAAAATGATACAGGACAACGTAGTTGAAGAAGCCGCAACTTCCTATTTGAATTCATTAATGGTTGTTGAAAAGAAGGTTGGAAATGATATGAAAATAATTGGGTCTGATTGGGTGAAATTTAACAGGATGGTCGGCACAACACCTAAAATATGGAGGCCTTTAACAGGAGTCATCTCGTGGAAGCATGTGATTTTAATTTGGTGTATTCAAAAGGGATAATGTTTTAATTTAATTTCTGTTATAATTTCTAAACTTCAAGTTAATGTAAATTTATTTTTGACTCATACCGGTGAAAAACCATTTATTTAGCATCAAATGTATTTTTTTAAATAATTGTATTTCGCAACGATTATTTCAACAAATTTTTTCTCAGTCCAAAGGGAGAAGTTGAACTGTTATTTTTCCTTCCTAAAACATTTTGTGTCTTTCATATTTGCAAAATGAATTACAATGTGAATAAATTCGAAATAAACATTTAAGTGTTATGGAGATAAGCGGAAAATGTGGGGTCGTGCAGTCGGGCCCGCGCGAAGCGGATAGCAAATTGCACCTTTGTATTTTCCAAAGTTAAAAATTAAATTAAATACATATAATTGAAAAAGTAAAAGTGTTTTAAGTTTCTTGGTGAAATTTTAGGGGCGTAGAGAACACGAACACGACGATATATGGATTCGCAGACATCATCCTAGTGGCGGAAGCCAAGACCGAAGCCGAGCTCCGAGATAATGTCAATTTAGCCATAACGGATATCTGCACCTGGATGAATACCAAGGGACTCCAGCCATAAAAACCCGAAACGGTGGCTGTCATCGGTAGAAGAAACCCATTACCTTTACGATGAACATAAAATTAATCATCCCGATCGCCCAGGCTGGGGTACTTGGTATCGACGTGGATAAGAGCCACTCCTACGGACCCCACCTGTCGAGAGTGTCTAAGAAAGCGGCAACACTTACCACTATGTTACACAAATTGATGCCAAACATCAAGGGTTCATGCGAACCAAAGAGGAGACTGTTTAGAGGAGTCACAGACTCCATTATGCTTTACGCCACCACAATTTGGATGGGTGCAATGGACATGCTGAATATCGGCTGAAACTGCAAGCTTTCCAGAGAAAAAATATATTGTGAATCTGCAGAGCATACAGGACCGTATCCACCGAGGTGGCCTTGGTACTGTCATCACAAATGCCCATCCATTTGGAGACAAGTGCCATGTCTCCAAGTAAGAGCCCCTAGACCACTTCGAGGAGGAAATTCGGAGCTTATGGCAGAGCCTGTAGGAAGCCTCGGATAAGGAGAGATGGACGGCAAGACTGATACCCAACATCCACTCCTGGGTATCAAGGAAACACGACAGCTTACTATACGAAACCACACCGTTCCTTACTGGTCACGGATGAAAAAAATAACAAGATCACAGTCTGTAATGAACAATACACTCGAAGGCAAAAAATAAAGTATAACAATGGAGCGAGTGCTGTGAGCGGTTGAAGAGATGAGAACTGAGATGAGAGAGGGTTTCAAAGAAAATCGAGATGAAATACGGAAGATGAAAGAGGAAATGGGATCAATGCAGCAAGAGATGAAAGTCAGGGAAGAAGGATGGGCTCACGAGAGGCAACACCCAGCACAAAGAGTCAAAGCCCTAAAAAATACAATTGAAAATCAAGAAAAGGCAAGAAAAGAAATAACATAGTGAAAAGGGGAATTGATATGGAAAATGAGACAAATCTAAATGAGAAAGTGGAGAGTTTGTTGAAAGAAGAACAGGCGTGAATGTTAAGCTGAGCGAAACTTTTGAAATAGGAAAGACCAGAGAAAAATAAGCAATTTTGGTTAAGGTTTAAAGTTGGGAAGTGAAAATTCAGATAATGAGAAATAAGAACAAGTTAAGGCTAGAAAGGAAACGGAAACAGGAAATAGGGTAGGAGTAGGTATCCTACTTTTACCAAAAGCTAATGGTAAATTATAAGATCTACATATATAGCTGGAATCAGATTGAAGAAACTCTGGAACTTCAAAAAAAAGATAATGAACTAGAAAATGCAAAAAACTAACGAAAACTAATCCGGACTTCCATACTGTGCCAACTCTCCTAATGATAACGGAACTTGAGACGATCAGAAAAAGTACAAACAAAATAATAAACAAGAAAAATAGAACAATTGCAACATGGAATGTTAGAACGATGATCATTCCGGAAACAATGAACGAAGTAGTGAATGAAGTTAGAAGATACAATCATCTGCATCTGCAGCGTTGCAGGAAGTGAGATGGAAGCAAAACGGTGAGCTAAAAGAAAAATCAAAAACAAGACAGAAACGGAATCGCTTTTGCAATACGACAAGATATTAAGTAAAACGTAATTAAATTCGAACCAATTGGGAGGAACACTTGCATATTTAAGAATGAAGTATGGAAGATTAAATCTATCCATTGTAAATTTCTATGCCCTCACAGAAGATGCAGATGAAGTATAAAAAGAAGATTTATACGAAAAAATAGAATCGATATACGAACGAATACCAAAGAAGGGTGCAATAATAATCATGGGAAACTTTAACGCAAAAGTGGGAAAAGAAGTGTATTTGAGAGACACAGCTGGTAAACCTGCATGAAATCACAAATGACAACGGTGGAAAGCTGTGCAACTTGGCGGCAGCGTGTAATATGAGAATTAACAATACTGATTTCAAACACAAAAGAATACATAATGAAACCTGGTAATGGCAAAGGTAATCAGATCGATTACATAATGGTGGCAACAAAAAATCTTTCATAGTATGCCATCTTAGATCGTACAGAGGAAAAGTGTGGATTGCCTAGGACAAAAAGAAAAAAATAACAAAAAACCGGCATGATCTAGAATGTGAAAATATGGAGGAGGCAAAACAATAGAATCTCAAATAATGGAAGATGAAGAACAATAGAAGAAAAGGAAAACGGTGAGAATATGCAGGATGAAGAAAAAACATTAACATTATTAACAACCAGATTGAAGAATCCCAGAGAGGTTTTCAGGCAAATACAAAAATAAATAAAAGAGATGTGGAAGGAATATTTCCAAAAGCTACTAATCGATTAGTCAGAAATATACACATAAAACGAAAGAATGATCGACAAACCAAGTTTTGAAGAATTTAGAGAGCTAAATAGGAGAGGACAAATTGAATTATGAAAAGTCAACTTATGAATCTGGGAGATTATGAATTGATGCTGAAAGTGTGGAGGAAAGAAAAAATGCCATGGGAATGGAGCATAGTCAGAGTAATATCGATCCACAAGAAAGGTAGCACGACGGAATGTAAAAACTACAAAGGCATATCCCTACTGAATAATGCATACAAACTAATGTCCAATCTGATACATACAGGTCTGCAATAATACATTGAGAGACTACTAGGTGATTACCAGCAAGACTTTAGGCCAGGAAAATTGGCGAATGACACCCTCTTTGCAGTTACACAGATTCTAGAAAGAAATTACAAATTCGACATGCAACAAGAGACGCTCTTTATAGACTTTAAACGGAGACGAGCTACTGAAGATCCCTAACAAATCAATAAGTCTAGTACACTTGACGCTAGAGAAATCTACAACAGAGATGATAATGAAAAAAGGAAAGACAAAGGAATTCGTAATAAACTCAGGAGTACGACAGGGGGAGATAAGATCTTAAACAAAGAGTCATAGATACGCCGAAGATGTGATAATTATCGTTAGATCACATAACGCACTAAATGAAACCTTCAAGAAATTAGAAAAAGAAGCAAAGAAGGTTGGACTGCTTATAAATGAAAATAAGACAAAATTCATGAAATGCTGCAGAAACAAAGCAAGCTGGAAGAACAAAGTAAAGGACGACCTCGAAACCATGGTAGTGCATGGGTCGAGGAAGAGAGGATAAAATAGACTCCTTTGGGGAAGGTGGTAGAATAAGCGAAAACACATGCAAAATTATAGAAGAAAAGTAAGAAGCAAATATGAAGACTAATCTACTCAGCAAGAAGAATTTGTAAGCATCAAACAATGCTGCTATATTCAGCATGGAATGAAAAGGGAAAATACAATGAGTGGCTGAAATCAGAGTTTATCACATTACCGAAGAAACCAAATGACAAGAAGTGTAGAGTATACAGAACTATCAGCCTGATGGGCGACTTTCTAAAAAAAATTTTTTAATCATACACAGACAAATACAAGAATATAAACTCTGCGAAGAACAAAAATGTCGCCTATACAACAACAAGGAAGGCTATGTTTGAATCCAGGTGTTGGCGCAAAGATGCAGAGACATGAACTGCTATGTAAACGCTTACTTTGTCGACTATCTGAAGGCGTTTAATAGAGTTCGGCATGATTTCTAATTTAAAATGAAATAAATTAGGTAATCAAATAGAAATAACTTTATTCAAACCAATAAAGATACGTCAACATGATCTCATTGTCACGAAACCATCTTAACACAAAAAATAATAATTCCCAAAAATTTAATTTACACTAAGCTTATTCTCATGACTTCGGTAATACACACCACTGGTCACAGAAGTGCACTCTACAAATGTATACTTGCACTATTTATTATTGTAAACATGGATTCGATAGTAGACCACATAATCGAGCTGCTGCTGCTCCTGCTCGTCGCAAAAATTAACCGCTATTTGAACAGTAGCTGATCCAAATGATTCATACAGTACGATGCATTCCGCTTCTACAAAACAAACGTCTACTAACGATAATGATAATTAGTTTGTTATAAGTATGGAAATTCCATGCAACGTAAAATTAATCGTTATAATGTCGCAGTAGTTAGAGCAACATTTCCTCAAAGCATACCTAATTTTGTCAAATTACTGATCCAAATAAGACTTCGTTCGAGAAAATTTAATTTCTTGAAAATATCACGCTCAACTCAACGTCATCCCATCAACAAAGACCAATTAAGTCACACTAGCTACTACTAGCAACCCACGTGATCCCTAGAGGGAGGTTATGTAGCGGTTCTAGAATTATTTGCAAATATAGAAATTCCATGCAACGTTAGAACGCGTTTTCACGACCAGTACGCTTAGGTTTGAATTTAAATTAAGAAACATCTTTTCAACCCATCATCATCATGCTAAAAAGTTAGCTAAACAACGTCAGCTATCATCAGGTAGTGATCGATGCTCCAAAATCAAATGATCGCGATATAAAGCTAAAATGTATCGACTAGTAAGTATCCCCTTACGAATTCCTCTTCAAGAACCAATAATTATACGACTTAATCCAACAAACTTTATTTTTATGAAACGTCGCGTTTTCTGAATATCGATACCTTACTTTGAAAACCTCGTAAGTACCTAAAAGCTGTTTTTACAGGAGCAACAAAAAACTGTTTTTTTTAACTACGAGTAATATTTCTTGGTTCAATTAGGTTCTAATGCAATATTAATATTCAATATCATAGTTTTTTAAGCTAAAATGTAATAAACATCAACCCACTTAGATTTTTTTCAAAGAATTACGAGTTTTTCTAATTAATAGTAGGAATATTGTACAAGTTACGAGTAATACCCATAATATTATAATGAAAACCTCGTAAGTTTCAAAACATTTTCAAAAATTGATAAATGAAAACCTCGTAACTTGTTCATTAAGAGGTTTTCAGTTAGTGAATATGCCTACAGATGGTACAATTGTGAAAATTAATTTACGAAGTTTTCATAGAACATGCAGTACATGACCCTTATTGCAATGCACAATAAATCTCAATTTTGTCTAAAATGAAGTTACGAGGTTTTCAAAGTAAGGTATCGATATGTTATCTTATCTTATACTAAGAAAACTCAAGCCAATTATAATGTCATTGAAAATTACGTTCGAGCGTCGCTGGTCCCATAAACATGGAACATGCACAGATTATAAATTTCAAATGCAAACGCTACGAACTCCGTATAATTAGTTCATTTATTGCTGTTTTTCATAATCTAATTATTATTAATGTACAAATTTGGTTTATCTAAATTTGGAAACACATCCAAGATATTATCATATCTATAAAAGAAAAGGACAACTTTTTGGCGCATATTGTAGGCTATATGCGAGACCGAAGGCAGAGCCAAGTATGACGATTACATAATCACGGAATGTTAGGGTATAGCTATGGTGACCATATGTACTTATTTTAGTAGGACAGTACTCTTTTTTAGAACGATGTTCTATGTAAAAATAAACTTCTCCAAGTATATCCAAATGTACTTCATGATAAACAAGTGCTACCCCAAAAAAAAAAGTCATCAATCGTAATTTTAGGTACGCCGTTGACCTATTTTAGGTATTTATCTTGTTTCGCCGAAATGTACTTTTTTTTCATAAAAATAATATGGTCACCATAATAGGTATAGCAATTGTCCCATTTTGACTTTCATTTCAAGGATATTACTTGTTGGTATTAGATATTTGGAATTTTTTCGTTGGTTCGATTTTTTCCGTTTCCAAAGTGGATCCATTGTCCAAACATCTTTTGAAGGATTTTTTCCGTCCAATTGGTAAGTACATATCTGTTGTTAATTAGTTCACAAATTACATTTATCAACCAACTTAGTAATTTATACCCAACAACATCTGGAGGTTTTAATTTGTATATATGATTATTGCTTACCGTTAAAACCATGATGTAAAAACCGAGGGAGACTTCTTAATAAAAGTACATAGATATAAGACTTTTAACTATTGAAAACTATAATATAATTAAAACTTTTAAATTAAATAGTTAATTTAATAGTTTTAACTTAATAAAAGTAGAAGAAGAAGAAGACCATCTGACATCGCAATCCTTATCACCTTCGAGCATCGACCATCTGATTGCTCACCTATTTGCTTATCATTATTTGCAATCTGGTCAGAGACGAGTCCATACTCTTTTGGTTATTTTTGGTAATTGTCCAATGCTTTAGTTTATTGCAATTGGGAACCACATTTTCGTAGTTTAATCGGTGGTTTCTGGTTCTACGGTGATCAGAGTGGTAATTTTAAACTACGTGACGCTCACTCTACTACGTACTTCGCTTTGCTCTTCAGAGCATCTCTTTAGCGCCCCCTGTATTACCCTGATGACATCTAGCCAAAAGTTGTGGCTCATTTATTTTTTCTTTTGACCTCTGGAGCTAATCGAAAGGGCATCTATCGCTTCATATAGCCGCCCTGAGTTTGGACCATATATGTACCTGAGAGGTAAACTGTCGTAAGTCACATTCTGTAAAATGTTCAGGAGAACATTTCGTATGTCATTTACACGAGTTTACCTTTATCATACCAAGGCAGATACGATTGATTCTCATAGATTATCTCAGTATCTTTGAGATTTACAGATACGACGATTTACCACTCAAATATATACACCACGACAATGCAGTTTCATTAATAATCCGAAAATCGAAAAATTTATAGTTACGGCAGTTTACTTCTCGGGTACAGATATTACACTTTACAACTAAATGAGCTGTGTAGATTTTTATTTGTTATAATATGAAAATTAATCATTTTAATTATGTCTGTTTGACATAATTCAAACTTGTAATAATTGTTGTAAACTTGTAATAAATCTATCCTACCGCCAGCGTAGAGTTATATACTATTAAGCAACTCTCCAATCTCGACCAACAGGAAGCGTAATGTAGGTAGACCTAAAAAAACTAGAAAAAGATGAACCGATCAAGGGTGACGTAACGGATAAATTGAACCTAAAACGTGCTGAACAAAAGGAAGAAATATTTTTATGTGAACTGTGAAGGCAAATCTAGATTCGAAATGAACACAATAAAATCAAATAATATCCGTCTAGAAATAATGGCATTATAGGTAACCGATTGTAAAATATTTGGGCCTCCCTAAAACGTAAAAACGCTTTTTTTTATTTGTATCCCTTTATAGAATATTGAACCTTCGGCCGTGAAAAATTTCAAATTTTTCTTTTTTACAGCTTTGCAGATACGCTGCTTGTAAGTTGATCTTATCCCCACTTTATTGTTAGTTATCACCAAAGTAATTTAATCCGCTTGTTCTTTCTCTATAGTTTTCGACAAAGCACATGTCTCAAAGAACATAACAAAGGACACAGGAGTATAACGTACCACTCCACCTCGGATTCGTTGACTTTAAGAAGCTGGAAGAACAAAGTAAAGGACGACCTCGAAACCATGGTAGTGCATGGGTCGAGGAAGAGAGGATAAAATAGACTCCTTTGGGGAAGGTGGTAGAATAAGCGAAAACACATGCAAAATTATAGAAGAAAAGTAAGAAGCAAATATGAAGACTAATCTACTCAGCAAGAAGAATTTGTAAGCATCAAACAATGCTGCTATATTCAGCATGGAATGAAAAGGGAAAATACAATGAGTGGCTTTGCAGATACGCTGCTTGTAAGTTGATCTTATCCCCACTTTATTGTTAGTTATCACCAAAGTAATTTAATCCGCTTGTTCTTTCTCTATAGTTTTCGACAAAGCACATGTCTCAAAGAACATAACAAAGGACACAGGAGTATAACGTACCACTCCACCTCGGATTCGTTGACTTTAAGAAGGCATTTGACACAGTGGAGTTGTGGGCGGTATTCCAAGCTCTGAATGACGCTCGGGTGGACTCGTGATATACGACTCTATTAAAGGATATTTACAGAAATGCCACAATGCACGTTAAGATAGATGAGGACACAATAACAAAACAGATCCCCATACATAGAGGCGTTAGACAGGGAGATACAATATCCCCAAAATTATTCACAATATCCCCTAGAAAACATATTCAAGGAATTGGAATGGGATGAAAAGGGAGTGAATGTCAACGGCAAGCTGCTAAACCATCTTAGATTTGCGGACGACATCGTTATTATTAGTACAAGTGACGAAGAACTGGAACAAATGCTAAACGAGCTCGATAGGGCATCTCTCTTCCTGATCACGATTGGGTTGTAGCCGCCCGACATAAACTAATACCTTCTGTTTACGCTGACATTGATATTAAATCAAACGGTCTTGGAAAGAAAAGAAGCTGTTGGCTATTCTGGTTCAAATTAGATTTTAATCAGATCGGGATAACATTCATCTTCTACAGCATTCACCCATGCTCTAGATTTCGAAAGGTTGTTGGATTTAAAAGAGTTTAATGGGAATGAATACAAGAAATGGAATTGCCAATTGTCGTGTTCACTGTTGATGGTGGTCCTAATGAAAATCCACGTTACCAAAAAGGGTCATTCCATCTGAAATAAACTGAAGAATTTACTCGACCCCCCGCCAAATTTGACGAAACTTGGTACACAACATCTTAGTAAGAAATAACAAGGTGGAACTCGCTTTAGCGGCAGTTCTTAGGCTTCTATACAGCTACCTTTCTGGTGTGGAAAGTTGTTATTATCTGGTTATTTTTGATCACCATATAATGTAACATCACATAATCAGATAATCTGCACCAATTAAATTTTTTGCGATTGGTAATTATCATTTACTATATAAGTAATACCAATCAAACTTTTCCATTCTATTAGAAATTTTACTTCTCTGTAATGTATGGTCCTTTTTGTGAGGTGGACCAATCCTCTCTATTCTCTTTTATTTATAACTTAACTTCACTAACCACATCAATAAAAAATTATTTTTTCACATCAAAGTAAAACAAGTAGTTTATATAGGGAGACCTCTTCGAAAATATCTTTAACTTAGTAAATTTCTTTCGAACATTTGCGTATTTATAAATTGCATTAGCGAATCGAAGCAACGGATTAACAGATTAACGCAATACTATATAGACGAAGTATTTAAAATATAACAACGTATCAGTTGATCAACGTTATGATTGGCTCTGAAACATGCGGACGAACACGAAGCCAGACCATAAGGCTTCTTTCTATACCTTGAATAGAAGCCTAAAAGTGGCGCACTGGCTACCCAGTTCTTAGACCTCTATACACACAGAGTATTTCCAACACGTTTTGAAACGCTCTGTATGATTTTGAATTATGCGGACGGACGGACGGACAGACGGACACGGAGCCAGATCATAAGGCTTCTTGCTATACTTTGTATAGAAGCCTAAAATCGGGTCTCGATTTGACGGCCGAATGGAAGGAATCCGACGGAAAGGTTCCACAAGAAAAAAAGTATTTGTTGGCGGAAGAAGTGCTGCATATCTTTAGACAAATTAGCGACGCAGATTGCAGCGCGCTGGGAATGGATCCGAAATACTCACGACCCGAGTGGATGATCGTGACGGTTTTACCGGTTGTTCCTCCTTCCGCGAGACCCGCAGCTTTCATGGGCGATTCGCCGAAGAAACGTCAAGACGATTTGACAAATAAATTGGCCCTAATCATAAATATACCTTGTATAGAAGCCTAAAAGTAGCGCACTGGCTACCCAGTTCTTAGACCTCTATACACACAGAGTATTTTCAACACGATTTGAAACGCTCTGTATGATTTTGAATTATGCGGACGGACAGACGGACGGACAGACGGACAGACACCGAGCCAGATCATAAGGCTTCTTGGTATACTTTGTATAGAAGCCTAAAAAGTTGTTATTATCTGGTTATTTTTGATCGCCATATAATGTAACATCATATAATCAGATAATCTGCACCCATTAAATTTTTTGCGATTGGTAATTATCATTTACTATATAATTAATAACAATCAAACTTTTCCATTCTATTGGAAATTTTACTTCTCTGTAATGTATGGTCCTTTTTTTGAGGTGGACCAATCCTCTCCTTTCTCTTTTATTTATAACTTAACTTCACTAACCACATCAATAAAAAATTATTTTTTCACATCAAAGTAAAACACGATTTGAAACGCTCTGTATGATTTTAAATTATGCGGACGGACAGACAGACGGACAGACGGACAGACACGGAGCCAGATCATAAGGGTTCTTGCTATACTTTGTATAGAAGCCTAAAAGTACACAGCAGTATCAACAGATCAACTTATTAACAGATCAACGTATCAACGTATTTAAATTTCCTATATAGCTGAAAAATTATGAAAATAAAATATAACTTATACTAGCTGGCACGGGCGGCATTCGCCGCCCTTAGCCATCTAGACCCAGAATAGATCCGAGAAGGCCATAGTTGTTCGGCCTTCGGCCTCACAGGGGGAGGACCATAATAGATCGGCGAAGGCCATAGTTGTTCGGCCTTCGGCCTCACAGGGCGGGCCATCTTAGATCTGTGAAGGCCATAGTTGTTCGGCCGTCGGCCTCACAAGGCGGACCATAATAGATGCGTGAAGGCCGTAGTTGTTCGGCCTTCGGCCTCACAGGGCGGACCATAATAGATCCGTGAAGGCCATAGTTGTTCGGCCTTCGGCCTCACAAGGCGGACCATAATAGATTCGTGAAGGCCATAGTTGTTCGGCCTTCGGCCTCACAGAGCAAACCATAATAGATCCGTGAAGGCCATAGTTGTTCGGCCTTCGGCCTAACAGGGCGGACCATCTTAGATCTGTGAAGGCCATAGTTGTTCGGTCGTCGGCCTCACAAGGCGGACCATAATAGATGCGTGAAGGCCATAGTTGTTCGGCCTTCGGCCTCACAGGGCGGACCATAATAGATCCGTGAAGGCCATAGTTGTTCGGCCTTCGGCCTCACAGGGCGGACCATAATAGATCCGTGAAGGCCATAGTTGTTCGGCCTTCGGCCTCACAGAGCGAACCATAATAGATCCGTGAAGGCCATAGTTGTTCGGCCTTCGGCCTCACAGGGCGGACCATAATAGATCCGTGAAAGCCATTGTTGTTCGGCTTTCGGCCTCACAGGGCGGACCATAATAGATCTGTGAAGGCCATGGTTGTTCGGCCTCACAGGGCGGACCATAATAAATCCGCGAAGGCCATAGTTGTTCGGCCTTCGGCCTCACAGGGCGGACCATAATAGATCCGTGAAGGCCATAGTTGTTCGGCCTTCGGCCTCACAGGGCGGACCATAGTAGATCCGTGAAGGCCATAGTTGTGCGGCCTTCGGCCTCACAGGACGGACCATAATAATAACTGCAAAATTCGGTTGAGATCGGTCCAAGGGTGTAGGAACGTTCGGCCAGCCCGGCCCTGTAAGTAAGTAAGGGTTTGTTAACTGGGTTAAGTACCCAGGTAACTGGGTACTTAACCTAAGGGTAAAGTATACAGCGTATCAATAAAAAATCGAAAAACGCGAATAACTTTGCTCCCCACGGGAATTTCTTCTCCATTTATGCACGAATAGTTGCGCCTGGACCTACAGAATAACTGTGCAAAATTTGGTTGAGATCGGTCAAAGGGTGTAGGAACGTATAGCGAACAAACAAACAAACAGACAAGCTCTTTTATATATATAGATTTGGTGTGCATTGAAAATAGATAATCTGCACTAAATATATTTTTGCGGTTGGTATTTATCATTTACTATATAATCAATAATAAGCAAACTTTTCCATTCCATCCGGAACTTTACTTCTCTGTAATGTACGATCCATTTCTTAAGGTCGATCAATCCTAATCTTTCTCTTTTGTTTACAACTTAACTTCACCAATCACATCAAGCCACTGCTGTGGTTACAATAAAACCGGATCAACGTATCAACAGATCAACGTATCAACGGATCAACGTATCAACGTATCAACGTATCATCGTATCAACGTATCAACGTATCATCGTATCAACGTATCAACGTATCATCGTATCAACGTATCAACGTATTTAAATTTCCTATATAGGTGAAAAATTATGTAAATAAAATATAACTTATATTTGGTCTGCATTGAAAAAAAAGTTGTTATTTTTGATCGCCATATTATTATAATGTAATATCAGATAATCTGCACTAATTAAATTTTTGCGGTCACAATCACGATTTCGAAGGTTCTGATTAGATTTGAATTATGCGGACAGACAGACGGACAGACGCGGAGCCAGATCATAAGGGTTCTTGCTATACTTTGTATAGCAGCCTAACAAGTAGTTTATATAGGGAGACCTCTTTGAAAATATCTTTAACTTAGTAAATTTCTTTCGAACATTTGCGTATTTGTAAATTGCATTAGCGAATCGAAACAACGGATTAACAGATTAACGCAATACTATATAGACGAAGTATTTACAATATAACAACGTATCAGTTGATCAACTTTATGATTGGCTCTGAAACATGCGGACGGACACGAAGCCAGACCATAAGGTTTCTTTCTATACCTTGTATAGCAGCCTAAATAAGGCTTCTTGTTATATCGTACTTTGTATAGAAGCCTAAAAGTAGCGCACTGGCTACCCAGTTCTTAGACCTCTATACACACAGAGTATTTCCAACACGATTTGAAACGCTCTGTATGATTTTGAATTATGCGGACAGACGGACGGACAGACAGACAGACGGACACGGAGCTAGATCATAAGGCTTCTTGTTATACTTTGTATAGAAGCCTAAAAAATACAAATTTAAGGATTTGTCCAAAAAGGCATTTGTTTCCTTGTTTTGGTTCTTTAAAAACTCGAAAAGTTAGTGTGTGTAGAAAAACGACTGTAACGTCATCTAAAGTAGTCCAAATTTAAAAATAAAAAATGTTCTGGAAATGTAAATGAACGATCTATTCAAACATCCAACCACATTTTATTTTTTCAACCCCTAACTGGATTAATTTTCTAATATTAACCCTATTCAACCCCTATTTCTAAAAGGGTTTTTTTATTTTGTTCATTTTTTCACTGTTGTTTTGTACAATTGTGCTGAGCATGCGTACAAAATTTGATCATGGGATGAGCATGGGTTCGGTTAGTTAAAATAAATTAATTATAGCGAGAATCGGAAAAAAATCAGTTTTTCGCCGATTTCTCAAGTTTCTTTCTACTTTATGGCAAAATAGTTTAATATAAAATTAGAGCTAATTAAATTCTCTGCAAAAAAACTTCTATACATATTTTTCGTCAGATTCGTATTGACATAGTAATAACCGTTCAAAGTGGAGCTAAGTTGCGCAACCATGGTTATATTTATTTAAAATGGTCGGAATCGATGTTCAATTAATTGTATAGATTTTCCTCATAAATATTTATTTTCTAAATATAGATTACCACACCATCCATAACTTTGATAAAAATTTTAGGATACATCCACAATGCAGTTAAACCAAAAATACATTATTTGATTTGTTTGTAAACTTAATTTGTTTGCATGAGGGCCAGATAAATGTGACACTTTTCAGTTTATACCCTCAAACATCAGGGTGTATAACTTTGGAACTAATGAACATCGTGGGCTGATTAATTTTCAACAAACTTATTGCTGAAATAATTTTTTTAAACTTATCAAATGATAAGTTATATATTATTTTTTTTTCTCAATCTGCAATTGTGGGCCCAAAATAGAATTTGGTGCACATGTTGACTATGTTAGTCCTAATAATATATATTAATTTTTAGGGGGGGGAAAGAGACCCGTTTGGGGAGCGGGTGCAAAACTGACAATTAAAATAATATTTGTTCCAGCAATCTAAATTAATAAGTTTGTTGAAAATAAATCAGCCCACTATGTTCATTAGTTCCAAAGTTATACACCCTGATGTTTGAGGGTATAAACTGAAAAGTGTCACATTTATCAGACCTTAACATGCGAACAAATTAAGTACACAAAAAAAATCAAATAATTTATTTTTGGTTTAACTGCTGTGTTGTATTATGCTAAACTTTTTATCAAAATTATAGATGATGTAGTAAACTTACATTCAGATAATAAATATTTGTGATGAAAATCTATACAATTAATTGAAAATCGATCCCGAACTTTTTAAATAAATATAATGGTGGTCGCTCAACTTAGCTCTACTTTGCACGGTTATGTGAATACAAATCTGATAAAAAATATACATAGAAATTTTTTTGTAGAGAATTTAATTAGCTTTAATTTTATATTAAACTATTTTGTCATAAAGTTCAAAGGAACTTGAGAAATCGACGAAAAACTGATTTTTGTCCGTTTCTCGCTATACTTAATTTATTTTTAGTAACCGAACCCATGCTCATCCCATGATCAAATTTAGTATGCATGCTCAGTACAATTGCACAAAACAATAGTAAAAAGATGAACAAAATAAAAATACCCTTTTAGAAGTAGGGGTTGAAATAGGGTTAAAATTAGAAAATTAATCCAATCAGGGGTTGAAAATATAAATTGTGGTCGAATATTTCAATAGAGCGTTCATTTACCTTTACAAAACATTTTTTATTTTTAAATTTAGACCACTGTGGATGAAGTTACAGTCGTTTTCCTACAATTCTACATACCAACTTTTTGACTTTTTGAAGGACCAAAACAAGGAAACAAATGCCTTTTTGGACAAATCCTAAAATTTGTATTTTTTATTTCTTACTAAGATGGTGTGTACCAAGTTTCGTCAAATTTGGTAGGAGTCGAGTTAATTTTGCCTATTTTTCAGTTGATTTGAGATGGAATGACCCAAAAGTGAAAAATTGCTACGTCTGGGTTCCTCAGGGTTCTCATTTGGGCCCTTTGCTATTTAAGATCTTCATAAATGACATAGTTCACTGTTTCTGGTATGCACGCGTCTTGCTTTTTGCGGATGATATGAAAATTTATATCAGAGTTTCTGACAACATCTCTGTTCTTAATATGCAATCGGATCTTGATAGGCTGAGTGTATGGTGCAAGGTAAATAGACTCAGTTTAAATATTGCAAAATGCAAGCACATTCGTTTCCGCCGCCATCGTTGCGGCGCCCCGAGTATCTATTCGTTAAGTGGCATTTCGTTGGAGTCGGTTCCCAGTATCCGAGATTTGGGTGTCACGATGGACACTAAATTGTGCTTTACTGAGCATACAGCAAATGTTTGCAACGGTGCATTGAAAGTACTGGGCTTTATAAAGAGAAATACAAGCGACTTTGACGACCTTTTTGTACTGAAATGTTTGTATACTTCACTTGTTAGGTCCCGTCTGGACTACGCTTCTTGTGTCTGGTCTCCTTACTACCAATCTGATATCGATAGATTAGAGAGGGTACAGAAGAGATTTCTTAGATACATTGCCTTTAAGCTGGGTATTTCGCACCGCGATGTCGGCTATGAGAGCTTATTGCATAGACTCAGTCTTACCACGCTTGCGGAGAGAAAGAAGGTGACTGATGTTCGGTTCATGGTTGGCCTTGTGAGTGGTTCTGTGGACAGTCCGGAGCTTTTGTCGAGAATTAACTTTTATGTTCCTCAAAGATCACTGAGGAATTCAGTCACTTTTTATATAGAGCCTTTCTCAAGGTTATACTTAATGTTCTCGGCGGTCAGCAGAATGGCTCGCAATGCGAATGAATGCCAACATATGTTTTTTTTACGTTAATTCGTGTGTAAAAAGTTTTGTTGTCAGTTTAATTCAAGTTTGTAATTGTTTTTGTTTGCACTATTAGTATGGCGAAGCTTTTTCTCCGATGTAAATAGAAGGAGTTTTTTCAGCTCGCCCATGCTGGCAGTAATATGTTTGTATTTTTAACGACACATCATGTAATTGACTCTTTTGTCGTTTGATGTAGAAATAAATAAATAAATAAATAAATAAAGTTGCAATTATTCATCATTTTTGTCGGCACAATCTTGACGCATTATTTCTTGCAACAAACGCTCCTGGAAGCAGCGCTTTTAACAAGTTTGAATGAAGAATGGCATGCTTAAGTAAAGAGCTGAGGGGATTAATTCTACCTCACGATAACTGCGGTAGTCATTTAAATGAAAAAAGAGAAAGAACCAATCTTGAACTAGAGAACTGGAAAAAAATTTTGGGTTTACTGAAAAAACACTAGCTGAAATTTGGTCGCAGGGTACCGTGGATAAATTTCCAATTGTTGCAGAAATACATCCAACCAGATAATTCTGAGCTATTAGAAGAAGAACTTCTATCTAAGGACCAAAGATGATACGATGTGCATGTATGAACAAGCCAATATTTCACTCACATAGTAAAATGTTGCAGCAAACCAAGAAGCTCATATTTCAATGTCATCACTGACAAATTTCTTTCTCCTCCAATACCTTTGGTTCAAACAAGCGAAGGTCTTAAAGCTCCTGAGAGATCCATAAAAGAAGGCTCTCAACATTTTCCATCACTTTTTCTGGCAAAAACTTTGAAAATGGATTATGTTCTTCCCAGATCTTGTAATCCATTTAAAATAATTTCATATGACTTGTATTGTCCATCACTACAATCTATTCTTAATGACAGAATTTGCAAAGTATGGAATTTATACTTTGTTTCACTGAGTATGTTGCATAAACACTCTAGCCAACACAAAGAAAAATTAATACCGTTGAAGCGAGTAAGACCAACAAGAATAGCTGCCATCAGCCGTAGCAAGGGTGAGGCGACTGAGGCTTTTGCCTCAGGCGCCATCGCAATAGGGGGGTTAAACCTTGACAAAACCCAATAAATCGTGGTGGCGATCGATGCTGGAAGGTCCAAAATTGTGGACAAATTAGTTGGAATTTCTTTGAAATGAAAACGTCCTCCACAGTGAAGCCTCAACAATGAAGATCGTTTAACGAGAAAATTGTTGTGGAAATGGTTCTGGTATGTAAACCGGCAGTGGGATTTTAGGCGACGATATCTTAAAATGTCGGCGCCGAATAATTCTATGCGATTCCGGCGGAAAACTTGCGCAATTAGATCTTGTTGTCATAGTTTTACGATATTCTATAAAATATACCTACTAATAACTTTTGTGAATAAAAGCAACAAAAATGATGGTGACGTCGTTTCTACGGTAGCTGTGAGCCATGAAGCTCTCATCGGTTGTAGCCCTTTCAGCCAACACGATTTTATAGTCTATGAGTTTTTCCTATTACGGAGATTTGCAATGAGAGGCAAAGTTCTACTACCATTTCATTGAAAGCACGCAAGCCTACCCACCAGCAAACCGAGAAACAACGACCATCACGAATAATACTTGCTCATCTTTTGTATATATCGTAACCGGGGACTCTACCACTAACTCAGCCACTCGAAAAAATTTTTCGAGTGCTACACACTAAAGAACATGCTTATATATTATGTCTATTAAAACAATAAAATATGTGAACATGGTCAAAACAACCCCAATATCGACTTTTGAAAAGTACGGGAAAGTCGCATCGAGTATGCGGTAGACCCCGGCCTATGTGCATCGATCGCCCGTGGTCCCTTGAAAATGCGTAAAATTTTTTCGCTCTGATTTGAATTTTTCTTTGAAATTCGGATAGATGGGGGTGTGATTAGTGGATATTAGTAATAAATATAATCAAAAAATGGAAAATAACCCGTGTATTGCCGAAAAAGTGAAAAAATTAAAAAAAAATTGCCTTCGAATTTTGGGGTGTGCATTCGATAAGGAGGGTAATCCATCGTCAAAACCTACCCTTACGGGGCGCCGCTGCGCTCCGCTCCGCGTTGCACCCCTCCAGGGCGGTTTTGACTCTGGTTACTAGGCTAAACATACGAGAAGCGCCACCCATCAAGAAAACCGGGATAAATGAAACCGGGATGTGAGAGACCCTCGAAATAGCATTAAAAAGTATAGTTGCGGTATGGGGCAGTAAACTATTACGTTTCACCCCCAAAAAGTCGCCTAAAAACAAAAAATAATCAATGTTACATGTACGACAGTCGAGCTGCATCTGCCGGTTCGAAATACTCTAAGTGTTAGGGTCATTCATAGCGCACGGACTGTCAACAGAATGAGCGACGCGCCCCGAATCTCGTTAATCCACCACTGAATTTCATGAAAATTAGCTAAGTTCAAATTCGATTTTTTAAAAAGTTTGGACCATATTCACATTTTAGGCTTCTATACAAAGTATAGCAAGAAGCCTTATGATCTGGCTCCGTGTCCGTCTGTCTGTCCGTCCGCATAATTCAAAATCATACAGAGCGTTTCAAATCGTGTTGGAAATACTCTGTGTGTATAGAGGTCTAAGAACTGGGTACACAGTGCGCTACTTTTAGGCTTCTATACAAAGTATAGCAAGAAGCCTTATGATCTGGCTCCGTGTCTGTCCGTCCGTCCGCATAATTCAAATCTAATTTATATATTAAGATAGGTTACAAAAATATTCTGTGCTTTAAGATTGTAATTTTCAACCTATATAGTAGACTTGATCCGCTGATCTGACCGATCAAGGTATCAACGGATCAACGGATTAAGTTATCAGATCACGGATCAGCGGAATATGTTATCAAATTAACGGATAAAATTTATTGTCATATTTTATCTACTATATTTTTCTGAAAAAAACTTTAAAACAAGGCTTCCATAGACAAAGTATAGCAAGAAGCCTTACGATCTGGCTCCGTGTTTACAATGGGGTTGTCCCGTGTTGTCAAAAATATAATTTTTACCTATAAAAATCGATGGCCCATAGCAAAATACTATATATAATTACAAATATATAATTTTAAACTATACTAATTAAATAAAGTGCCTTTTTTAAACGTATACGTTTGAAAAGTCGCCATTCTGTGACGTACCAAAAGGTAGTCCAATCACAATTTGCAATTAAAATTGCATTTACCACGATGCCACGTTTATATGTATGCGAAAATGACATCCTTGAGTCTACCCATGTGATGTGTTTAAAAATTGTTAAAAATCCGTAAATTCAAATACTTATTATAACTTGGCAACCATGCATACATAATACGCCATCTACATTCACTATGAAAATATGCAATTTGTAAATAACTTTTAAGGTTATAGTATACCAAGTGACATTTAAAAATAATTAACCTTCAATAGTGGGAGTGTATTGGGTTCTTATTGGCTTACCTTTTGATACGTCATTATTTACCGCGTTTTAATTATTTAAAAATATTTCAATTTTTGAACTTCAATACGATCGTTAAAATTGCTAAAAAAAAAATTTTTTTACGCAAGAGGGGTTTAAAATCACTTAAATTTTCGATTTTAATGAAAAGAAAAATTTGAGGGATTAGCCCATTGTCACGCCATTGGTTTTTCACCTTTTCCCTTGTTTTATTATTACAATTTGCTAAAATAAGTGTGTTCTTTAGTGTGTAGCAGAAGAAATTTAGTTTCGAGTGGCTGAGTTGCTGGTAGAGTAACCAATATTTTTATTGATATAAAAGGTTATCTCATTAATTTTCGATTTATATTGTAGAAGGATAAATAAAAAAAAAACTTCATGTATTTTAACGAGTTTCGTTCCTAGCGTAAACATGATTGTAAACATTCATGAAAAGGACGTATGTAAGTTGGGCCAGCGGTCAATGTATTTTAAAATTATTTTGGTGGGTAGTTTAAGAAAACCTGTAATTTGGGCCAGCGGTCAGCGTGGGCAGCTTAAAGGTAAAGCCATTAAATAATATTCAATTGTATATATTAAGTATCGCAAAACGCAAGTAAGAAAAAAATTTTTGTGTGCTACACACTAAAGAACATGGTTAATATAGTCTATAGAAAAAATATTTTTCGAGAAATCCTTAAAAACAACCCCAAAATTGGGTTTTGAAAGTACGTAAATTTAGGTGTTTTTTTTTCGACTTTTGAGGTGTGCATTCGATTAGGAGGGTTATCCATCGTCAAAACCTACTCTTCCGGGGCGCCGCTCCGCGTTGCACCCCTCCAGAGCGGTTTTGACTGTGGTTTACTGGGCTAAACATACTAGAAGCGCCTTCCATCAAGAAAACCGGGATAAAAGAAACCGGGAACTTAGAGAACCTTGAAATAGCATTAAAAAGTATAGTAGCGGTATGGGGCAGTAAACATTTACGTTTCACCCCGAAAATATCGAATAAAAAAAAATTAGCCATGGCAGTTTCCTCAGTGTGCGAGAGCCTTTCAGAACTGCGACCAGTATTAATCTTTTGTTCTTTAATTAATTTATTATATCGTCGGCATACAATCAAAAGTGACCAACTGCAAAACCCTAGTTTTACAGTAGAGCAGTTTTTAAGTTATACTTCGCCTATAAAATCAGATATACAATTCTAAAATTCAATAATTTTAGACATAAAACAATTAACAAAGTTTAATAATAAAGATGGGCATTTTTCCTTGTAACTGTACTGGTTATTCAATCCCATTTAGTCAATTTTCTCATTTTCAGCATTTTTGTAGTTGGTCACTTTTGCTTGTATGCCGACATGGAATATAAATAATAATTTCAATAGTCCGGCATTAATTAAAAACATTTAATAAAAATGTAATTTACAAAGTTGAATCAAAAAAATAATAAGTATCAATAAGTATCAAAATATAATAAAAAATACACGGACAAAACGCAAAGGATTAAAATAATTACAGAACCTTTTCTGGCCCAATTTACATGGGACCCTTATAATCTTTTGGCCCAATTTACGGGTAGGCTTAAAAAGAACCTGACCGCCTGGCCCAACCTACAAGCGCCGTGATGTGATGGAAAATAAAGACAACTCCATCTAGTTCTATCGTCATGAGGTCCCGTTTCCAGACGTTTGTTTGTAATTTGAATTTATAGAATTTATTATGAAAACTATAATTTTAATGCGGTTCGATAGTTTGAGTGAGAAATTTATTTTATTATAATAATTTTATGTAATTGAAATATATTATTAATCAATGTTTTAATGAAATTTTTAAATCTAATAGTATGATCACATCGACACCCCCAAGGAACAAAGCCGTAACTCATTTTTACCTATTTTGCAGGAGAGCCAATTGAAAGTTTCAAAAAGTTAAAAAAAAGCGATAAAAACGCTGAGTTACAACTTTGTTCCACTGATTATCTCTGTAAATATTTGTCGTAAATTAAAATTTTTTTACCAAAAGAAAGATATTTTTGTCAGGATTACAGTGGTAGTCATAACTCAAATTTGTGGTAACTGGAGTTACGGCTTTGTTCCTTGGGGGTGTCGACATGAGAATCCTTCAAAAAGGAGTAAATAATACCACACTCAGAGCCGGCGTAGCAAGGGTGAGGCTACATAAACTATAGTTTAAAATTTTCAAAAAGATAAAAATCTTTTGGGGGCTGCGCATATATTCAAATTTGACTGAATTCGAAAATTTGACCACGATTTTATGTGCAACATCGCCTAAAATTCCCTGTCGGCCTTTTTTTACCGCAGGTGGGGATTTTAATCCTCTACAGTAGTTTTTCGTCAATAACTCGCTTACTTTAATTTTTAGTGAAAATTATCATCAATCAAAATTGAAGAGTACAAAATTCTCTAGTAAATCCAGGGAAAACAATTGAAAAAGGTTTTGAATAATAATTCTTATTTTAAATAAAAATTTCGTACATTTAAACTTCACCATCGATGGTAAACGAAACAAGATTTTAGAATTTACTTCAGATCTAAAGGAAATCCTGAAATTTTGATTTGTAGGGAATTTTCTCCTCTTCAATTTTGGTCCAATGATAACACAGGGGATTTTAGGAAAGTTGATTCCATCCCCCGCGTTCTTTTTCATTTCCCTTTAACTGACTGGGTAACTGGTAAAAATATCACGTTATCATCGCGACAGTTATTTAAATATATTTAAATTGAAAAGAAAAATTCCTACCGATAAAAATAATCTCCATATTCAGGGGGGGGTATTGCGTTACGTTACCATGGAAGCGGTGAATCTGACATACTATGCGTATTTTATATAAGATCTTCAGAAGTTCCCAATGATAATCGATATTACATGACCGGAGGGTCTGGGGGGTATGGAATAACCCACAGGTACACTTGCCATTATTCAGAACTTCTGAACCATCAAAATTTATTATTTTTGTTGAATCTTTTGCGATTTTCGTTTGAAATCCGGGAGGGAGGCAGCAGGTGATATATTTCATAACTATCCCAGTACCGTTCTTCTTAATACCAAAGGACGTAAAAGTGAAAGTTTTTCTTTCGCAATAAATTAATTTTTGCCCTGCCCTGTAATGCCCTTGTTCCGGCAGCCCAAATGAGTTCCTGATAAGCATTCATTTGTTTTCTTTACTCTAAGCCGGCACCGGAGCAAGGATGATTGCAATGGGGGCGCTAAACCTCGACAAAACCCAATAAATAATAGTTTAAAATTTCTAAAATGATAAGAATCTTTTGGAAGAGAGGGGGGCGCGTATATTCAAATTTGCCTCGGGCGCCAGAAGAGCTTGCTACGGTGCTGGCTGCCATTAGTCAAAGAGAAATAATGGTCGTTATTGCAAATCAAGAAAACGGCGAAAGCGTGGACTGGCTATACGAAACCCAGTTTGACCCGATACCCAATACATTTCTTCAAAACAAAAAAGAAGAAAGTTAAAGAACAAAAAAAACAAAGAAGATTAAATTTAATTTTTTGGTGTCCATAAAATTGGTGTCAATAATTTGAGCTCTAATGAGTTTCTATTCGCGTCGTTTGAGCTTCAGAGGTTTCTAATAAAAATTCATTACTTTAGAACAATTTATTTTGGGAGGGGCTGTAGAAAAACATATTGCCATTGATCGAAAATCGTTTGAACGAAAATAAAATAGTTGGAGCATTTTACATTTGTAAATTTTACCAACATCGCTCCGAGCAAGTATCGCGCAGAGAGAATCGTGCTCTTTCCAAATTCGTAGAGTAAAATAACATGGGACACCAGTTAAAAAAAATACGATGACATCACAGCTCAAAAGCAAATCACGTTGACATGTCTGAAGATTATCTAAGAAAATTCTTCTAAACGTTTTTTACGAGCGTCTGGAGATACTAAAGGGGCAACGCAACGAATACAGCTGTCATTGCACGCGCAAGCGCGGTAATTTCAAATTGCATCTTTAAAGTGGATCGGCTTATGAACCGAATTTCGTGTATCAAGATAGATATTATTAGATCCACGAAAATTTATTCCAAGATGAAGTGCTCACTCGTTACATCGGCGGATTCTCGAAAACGCTAAAAGCACTTTGATTGATAAGAAAAACTTTAAATAAAATTGCATTTACGTCAAGGTATTAATGTACAATGTCAAAAATCATTGTATTTTCGAAATTAAATTAAAGCTTATGCTTCTTGCTATACTTTGTATAGAAGCCTAAAAAAGGACTTTGAAGAAAAAGACGAATTTTCATTTATAATTTAATATACAATGTGTTGTATTTATAAATTTATTAAATAAAAAATGGTGGGCGACTGGCTGAGCGGTTAGCGTTTTAACTTCTCATGCCGAGATTCATAGGTTCAAATCCTGTGAGGTGCTAAAGGATTTTTCGCTTGTAGCGTTCAAATTGTTCTTTGCGACATTTTTTGGAGCTACAGAAACTTTTCTTTATATTTGTTCGACCTAAAATTTACAATTTTAAACTAGTATTTCAGTTTTTAATTATTTACCTCTTAGACCATCCTGTATATTGTTTGCATTTCAAAATTTGTTAAATTTTGATAACTTGGCAAGGGCGACGATTATCAAGGAACAAGTTGATAGCCAGAGCGAGAGTGCACATTTTTGCGAAAAAGTAGTTTTTGAATTTTCGAGTAGTTAATTGAGTTTTAAAATCAACCGAGGCATCTATTCACTATTTTTTTGGAGATATAAATTATTGTTTTAATTTATCAAAAGTCGGTTAGCCGGTATCAAGTGATAGAAGCTGCTTATTTTGTGATTTGGAAATAACGTGTGTTGTTGCAACGTATCCGATTACGATTTTTTTCCGAAGGGAACCTAAAAAGCGGTTAAAGATTTTTTTTAATCAATAATTATTCGATTTGGAAAAACACCTTACTGCGAGTTTTATCAAGTAGATCGTTACATTTTGGATATTTATTATCAACCTGGTTTACCGCTACCGTTTATTAGAACACCTGTATAATTCAATCAACGAGGTTCGAATTCTAATCCGTCAGCTCGAGGTATAGATTTTACATCAGTTTTACATACCCATCGAATTGCCTGTCAACAAACCAGGAGCGTACTAATAACAAGATTGGTAGGGTGAGCGATTTTTTTATATTTATCATTGTTTAACGGGGTTTGTGATACCGCCGCTAGTATTCGTTATTTTCGTGGTGTGCAGTGCGCTGACGATATTATTTCGGCTTCTGAAGAAGCGAAGATTGCAACCTAACTATAACTGTTTGTTAGATAGAGGAGTAAATCTCCCATGTTAATTTGGGGATTAGATTAAGTATTTTTGATATCAAATTATTTTGTTTTAAAAATAGATTTGATTGGTTTTTGCTGCATTATATTTTTATGATAATTTTGGTTATCCGCAACATTAAGGTAACCACTTGTACAGTTTGCAGCCAGTGCTTAATAATATTACCTCTTGGCGAAGAAGTTAACAATGCTGGAATATGCCTCAATTGCGAACGCCAGGAGAACATTACTACTGAGCGTAAAAGATGTCGAGAATCATTGGAAAAACAAGCCTCTAAAATGCTCAAGTTATCTAACGAAAATTTTCCAGATGTTCAAATTGGAAGTACGGTTCGTATTCCTATACCAGACGTAGATAGAGCTCGCGTGAATAATATCAAACAATTCTTCATTTGTTGTATAATACAAAACTTTCGATGGATCAGTTTCAGCAACAGGTTTAATTAGGCGCTCTTTTTCATTTATGGTAATTACATCATACTTACTCATTAAATCGCCTACACATTTCATTGAGATCCATGGTATCCATTTATCTTCTATTCGTTATGTCTTTGTAATCTTTAGAAATTACTTAATCTTATATAATACTAGCTGGCACAGTCGGCCTACCGGCCGCCTTTAGCCATCTAGACCGCGTTGGATGTGGTTGTTCGGCCTTTGGCCTCACTCCAAGGTTCTAAAGTAGCCTATGTTTTTCGTAGCGTTGTAAATAACTTCTACACCAAATTTGGTTAAGATTGGTCAAATAGAAACGTAAAGCACATGCACGCGTATTTGCATTGTCGATCGGTTGACAGCATTCATTATTGTTTTTTAAGTTGATTTTGAGTAGCCTGCCTTCCTTTAAGGAATCTCGATAATCCATTCATGCGCGTCCCATGACGGCAGGCTACTCAAAATCAACTTTCCTTTCCTTTGCGAATGTTTGCACTATTTCAATACAAAAGCATGTGCAGGAACCTACATAATAACTGTGCCAAATTTGGTTCCGAATGGTCAAACGGTTTAGGAGTCTATAGGGAACATACATAATGACGTCAATGCCCGAATTGTCATCGTTCACCGTAACATATACATACATACACAAGTAATAAAGATTGCTTAAAATGCAAAAGTTCAAAATAATTTTATCAACTGTCTTGGAATTGAAAGTTATAGGCGATACCAGTCAGATAGTCATCCAGGTTACGCTCACCATACGCCAGTACTATGGACTTAATTCTGGCCGCAACGTCGCGATACTTATTTCGTCTTCGAGGTTGGTTGTTGACCGCTGATATACTGTTCTATTTTGAACTCGTTCATACCCTGTTCTTTCTTCAAAACATCGATAAACTTCCAAATTGAGGGGTGGTTGCAGCTCAAGAGAGAACTGAAAGCTCGATGCCATCCTTCCACAAAATTGTTTGTTTTGGGCAGGTCGTTGAGGACAACTTCATAACAATTCCAAAGTGCAATTGAAAACTTTGGGGGACGTCTAGTTAACCCATGCTGGCGGCCGATCCGAGGATCGTCGAAATAATCGACCAAAGGTTCAAGTATCTCATCGTTAGTAGTGAAGAACTCGGTTTGAATGAGTTCCTCAAAAGATTGAACCACTTCGTCGACGGGGACAAAACTCAAAGCAGCCAACTTTCGAATATTAACTGAGAACTGAATGTTCTCACGGTTCTCGCACTGGACTCGAATTTCATGGTTTCTTTGAATAACTCTCCATATACATTGACTGAAATGGAAAAAACATCCTCTGTTATTAATGCCTTCGAATGCCTGTCTGAAAGCATTAATCTGAGCGACTTCAAAATCTGTCATGACGCTATCCGGAGTTAGCCCAGGCATGAGGTTCTTGAGAACATCAAGGACTTTACCGTATGTCTCCTGACGTTTATTTGGCAAAAGAGCAAACACGGTCGGAATCACGCTATTGTACTGAACAGCGTGAATGGTGAACAACTGTTCGAACAATGGGGGAGCAGACTTGAATGTTCCATCCGCGTACCAGTGGTTACAGTCCTTCATTAAATCTAAATTCTTTTGGGTACTAAAGAAGTGGATACGGTCATCGGAAGGGCCACTATCAAATAGGAGAAACGGTTCGTTTCGTTTCGTTTCCCTGTACTTTCCAACGATAGTCAAGTCTATAAGATTTGTAGGGTTGGGGAGTGGAGCTCTTTTTGCGCGTTGAACAGTTCTCGTTATAAGAGAAACTGAAGGAAGTGCCGCAGCTACAGCTGAGGGCAGATTATCGACAGACGTGGAGATAATCTGAGCCGGAGTATCAATCATAGTTTCACTATTCTGCCGTCCAACGCTAAAACGCAGTATCTCCAAAATCGTTTTTTCGAGAAAACGCTCATTTAGGTATTTATGGTTGGGCCACCAAGAAATAATTTATTAATTTTGAAATTAGCTAGCCTAGCTAATTTCAAAATTAATAAATTATTTCTTGGTGGCCCAACCATAAATTCCTAAATGAGCGTTTTCTCGAAACAACGATTTTGGAGATACTGCGTTTTAGCGTTGGACGGCAGTATTGTGCTTGATTTCTTCAAGAATTTTCTTTGCTTCGATTTGTGCCACGTTGACCACATGGTTATGAGATCCTGACACACGAACTACTTCTTCTCCTTCAGTGATGACACGTCCTTTGCACTTGAATTTAGAGTATTCCACGCACTTGTAGTAGGTCCTGTCTTGATTACTTCTTTCTCGTTTGTAGAGAAAACCTTCATGAAGAAGTTGGTTTTCGTTTTTTTGGCTTCTAATAAATTCCATATTCACTAGTAAGTTTAAATGTTTGACTTTTAGGGATAGTATATGGTGTGTTATTAGAATGTGAAACATTTTGTTTATATATAGTATACAAGCTCTTTTATATATTGAACTGTATTTCAATGCCTAGCCAAATTTCGATAAATTTCAAAAATTTTAAATAAAAAAATTAACGTGTTAAAATTGAGAAAGATTATAAAAAAATTGTAAATCAATTATTGTAAACCAAAATAAATTAGAAGAAGGGGGAATTTGGATTTGGATAAATGTCTTTGTGCGCAGACGAGAAACTTTTGAGTTGGAAGAAGGAAGGGACAGTCCACGCCGAGCAGTCGAGTATGTAGGACGCTTGAGCGAGAAGTTTGTAAAATTATTGTATAGAATTTGTTATAAATAAAAGAAAGGAAAGTTTTAGTTAAAAATTTGTAAGAGTTGTGTTTTATTGAAGTGAATTAAAGTGTTTTGCAAAAGAAAAATAAAGTTAAAGAAAAATTTTGAATTCACAAAATTCAAAAAAATAAATAGTTGATCGCTGGTCATAAAAGAACACGTCAACAATAAATTTGGCTCCCAACTCGAGGCTCGAAACCACGATAACCCTGACATTAGGAGTAACTCATGCTCTCAACTAGAAAATTGGAAAACCAAAGTGGAGATTCGAGACACCACGACCTGAGATTAACTACTCTGAGGTAAGAGATTATTTACATTAATAAAGTGAATAAAACGTGCATAAATTAAAAACAACATTTGGTGTAAAAATTTAAGGCCGTTATGATAAATAACCACATTTAACATTTGAGAACGATAATTTATAAAACTGTGGCGTTGAATATTTGAAGGCATGCAGATGTCTAAACATGCGAACAAAAATTTGCACAACTGTTCGACATTCGAAAATTGAGATGCACGTGCATACATAAATGTGCAGAATAAATGACCATATTAAATTTAAGTTGTAATAAATTGATTATTAATATAACAAAACAAAATGAATTACAAAGAAGATCAAAGTTCGATGATAGAAAAGATGTTCCACATGCTTGAAAGCTTAAAAGAAAAACAAGAAGAGGATACCAAAGAAATAATAAATGCAATAAGAAAACAGACAAAAGAAATTGTAAAAGTTGAACAGAAAGTAATTAACCAGACGCTACCAGAAGCAGAATGGAAAATTGAAGAAAAATTAGAAGAAACATGTAACGTTGATGTATCAATGGAAATAATTAACGAAAAAATTGAAAAAGAGAAGCCAATGGAAGTAAAAGAAAATTATAAATTCAATGTGGAGCATGCAAGAAAAAGTTTCAAGCGGATATATTTAAAGATTAGAAAATTATATGCAAAACGAAAACATAAAACTAGAGGCATAAGAACAAAGAAGAACAGAAAAATTTTAAGAGTTTCCAGATTACGAAAATTCTACAATAATAACAGAAACAAAAAGAAACATAAAAATTTGAATAAGGGTGTAAACAAATTTAAAATAAAAACAATTAACGCTAACAAAACATTAAAAGATAACAAAGTGCAAATTAAAACTACGCAATCACATTTCAATGGACAAAATAATTTAATATTACAAAAACTTCTAGTTAAGAAAATAATATTGAAAAACTTTAAATTAAAAAAACGACAAAGTTGGAAGAAGCTACAATCTGATTGGGTAAAGGTGAAAAATTTGAAAGCGAATGAATGGACAGAAAAGAATTATGAAATTGTAAAATAATTGACGACTAATTACGACAGTTGATATTAAAAAAATTAATAATGAATGAATTAAAATAAATGGGGAATTAATAATGATAAATAATGAAGTTGAATAGATGAGATCAATGGAGAATTGATGAAGAATGCCATTAATAATAAATTAATGAAGAAAATGTGGGGGGGGGGGAAATTAAAAGTTATAAATGAAGAAAAATTGAAATTATTGTCAAAGAATTAGTTAAAAATTAAAGATACGATGAAATAGTTACGAAAATACGTTCATAAACGAAAGAAGAAATACATAGAAGCCCGATGAGAAAGAAGAATAATCCAATAAAAAATTTATCCAGCAAAAATATTAATCCAAAATTTAAATAAAAGTCAAAGAAAAGATAATACGCCTGAAATAGTCAATTAGAAACATTCGGATTAAAATGCAGTGTGCATAAAAATTTTAGAAAAGTTAATTTATTTTCGATATTATCATTTGCTATTTATCATTCATAAATAAAAACATTTAGTTAAGTTAAAAATTTGTAAAAAATAAATAGATAATACTTTTGTTAAAAATAATATTTTAGTTAAGATAAAAATGTAAATTTGATAAAAATGTCCAAAAAGGTCACAAATTCGTATCAGTGTAAAGTCATTGAAATCCAATTAGAAAGATTTCCAGCAAAATTACTAAAATTAGCAATGTTTCTTAAAAATCTAGAGGGCGTTGAACTGTATTTCAATGCCTAGCCAAATTTCGATAAATTTCAAAAATTTTAAATAAAAAAATTAACGTGTTAAAATTGAGAAAGATTATAAAAAAATTGTAAATCAATTATTGTAAACCAAAATAAATTAGAAGAAGGGGGAATTTGGATTTGGATAAATGTCTTTGTGCGCAGACGAGAAACTTTTGAGTTGGAAAAAGGAAGGGACAGTCCACGCCGAGCAGTCGAGTATGTAGGACGCTTGAGCGAGAAGTTTGTAAAATTATTGTATAGAATTTGTTATAAATAAAAGAAAGGAAAGTTTTAGTTAAAAATTTGTAAGAGTTGTGTTTTATTGAAGTGAATTAAAGTGTTTTGCAAAAGAAAAATAAAGTTAAAGAAAAATTTTGAATTCACAAAATTCAAAAAAATAATTAGTTGGTCCGTGGACAAAAAAGAACACGACAATATACATATAATAGTTATAATTTTCTGGTGGTATCTAATACATGTATTTTAAAAATTCGGTCCAAAAATGTACCTTTTTTTGCCCACCCTTGTATATAATTCAAGTTAAAAAAAATGTAATAAAGCTTTTTATCCAATTACGTAATACGAGTAGATAGCGCTAAATATATTAGCCAATCATATACTTTAATTTTAAAACCAGACTTATTATTTAATAAGTCTGCAAAACTAAGGAAGACCGTTTTTGTTTGTTATGTCGTCAAGGTGATACAAATTCATTACTACTTGATTATTTAACCATAATTTCTGTAGGTGAGTGGACTCCATCTTTTTAATAGCGCAAAATTTAAAATTGTTTTTAATTTATTTTTCTATGTTTTTAGGTTAACCGTTGACTTGAAGCACATAATTTCTGGTTATCACTTGAATTGTCCACCGATGGTTTCTCGGATGACCTATCACTCTGTTTTTAATTAATTTTATCGACGCACACGTAATGTTTAAATTTTTATACATACCGGGTGACCGGCCGAAAACTGAACATAGGGAAATAACATGGGAAATTGATTTTTTCTAAATTCCTGCTTCCCATTATAACTGATATGAATAACAAAAATACCAAATTAAAGAGATTTTTTTCCGCGCCTAAAGATACCAAACACTTAATATTTTGTTTTTTAATTATTGTTAAAAAGTCGATAGTAAAATTAAGAAATAGCGCTTCTTAAAAAAATATTAGCGGGGTGGGTCGTTGCATTACGTCTAATGTGCCGCATTGCTATTGTTTTTAAACTTTTTAAATTTGTTTTTATTTTAAAAATAATAAGAACGCAATTTGAATATTATTTTATTATAACAAGTTGACCAATATTAAAAGTAGTTTTATTTAGTCAACAAAACCCAAGAATAAGAAAAATATCAATTGGATTATTAAATACTGAACGAAAGTAACCAAATAATAATAATAATATTATAACAAGTATTCGAATAACCCTCCATTCTGCACTAAACAGTAACCCAATCTATTGTAAAATGATTCTCTTACATTTGCTAGCTGTCTAGCAGTAATTTGATTGCATTCTGCAAAGATCGCGTTCCTCAAAGAATCAATATTTGGGTAACGAGTTTTATAAATTTTGCTTTTAATATGACCCCACAAAAAGAAGTCACACGGTGCCAGATCAGGAGATCGGGCTGGCCAGTTTATAGCACCACCACGACCAATCCATCGATTTGGATATGCTTGGTTTAAATAATCTCTAACGTTTACCCCAAAATGTGCTGGACAACCGTCTTGCTGAAACCAGACCTCATGGTGTTCAGAAGCTATTTCGTCTAACGCAGGACCAATATTATTTATAAGAAGATCTAAATACATATCTGAATTTAAATTTCCAAGGTACCCAAACTTATATGGCCTAGCTAAGCTTTGAAGGGCTCTATAATTTTTTTTAATGGAAGCAACTCATTTTAAAAATAAACAGATGGAAGGACAATTTGTTAGGGATTCAGAACACAAATTTCAAGTGAATTTAACGATTGTGGGACTGACAAAAAAAGTTGAACAAAAATAAACATTTAGGCCATATTCGGACCATATATACCCATTATGGCCTACAACCTTAAATCAAAAAATGTTTGTAAACAGAAACGTAATTATTTATTCAGAAATATTGTCACATTTTGGACATACAAAATGAACCTTATCGCCCTTTACCAAACCAACACATTCTTCATGAACATAAGTCTTACATACCATACAGAGACGCATGTCCTTCTGCACATCTTCCTTGTAGATGTCACAATACCAAGATTCATCTTTTCCACTTTTTTGAAGAGATTTTGTAGCTCTTGACGATTTTGAGGGAGGTTTTTGAGCTTTAACTTTTTGGACCTTAGTCTTAGATGTAACGCCTTTGGTTAGCCGTTCCTTAGAAAACAATGATGTTTTAAGTACAACCGCTCTACTATTGATAGCTTTTTGTCTATTAGAAGTAACCTTGGCAGTTTTCTTTATCGGAGTTGGGAGTAACTCATGAAAAGAGCTGTTAAAATTTATTAAATCATTTTCTTCATCAGAATTGATCAAGGCAGCTTCGACAGGATCAATTTTGTCCACAGACAGAATACGTGCTCTTAAATGCTTGCGAATTAATGAACCTGAAGTACCAGGCTGTGGAGAAGTTTGTTCTGGTGGTAAAATTTTTGAAGTTGATGTTGCTTGCAGCTGTCCTTGTGGTTCTTCCGAAGTTTCTCTTGATAGTGATGGAGTAATTATTTGCCGATCTTCTTGTTCAAGAGCAGGTAAATTAGACGCCGTACTTGGTTTGAAGGCATCCTCAGGAATTGCATTTGGATCGAAGGGGCATATCCCGGTTGCTCTAAATCCTGATTTTATATTTGATGGTGTCATAGATTAATCCCACGCTGTGCTGAAGATTTTCCCAAAACGTTGTTTAGTTACTGTTCTCTCACTATGATTGTGCCAGTACAACATTACTTGTTGATCCCAATTATACTCGAATGACCGAAATACTGCTTTGTCAAGAGGTTGGAGCTCATGAGTAGTATTGGAAGGAAGGCAATACAACACAGTATCGTACAGTTCGGCAGTTTCCACAATTTCATAGTCCAGGTGGCATTTTGCACCATCAAAAATCAGCACGCAACGACCTGGAGGTTTAAAATTCCCAAAATGGTGCAACCAATCAACAAAACATTTTGAAGTCATGGAACCTTTCTCAGTCATTCGACAAACTGAAGCAGCTGGTAAATCATCCCCATATTCAGGCTTCATTCGTTTGCCCTTGAACAAGATCATCGGAGGAATTGCCGAGCCTATTGCTCTTGCACAGGCAACAATCGTTACATTTTCTCCATGTTCATTTCCTATGATATGAACTCTGCGAGAAACTTTTTTGGCTAAAACTTTTGGTTCTTTGTGCAAATTAAGCCTACATCCCTTTTCGTCCATATTGAAAATTCTTTCAGGCTTCCCAACAATATTATTATCTTCAAAAATCTTTTGCAGTTTTCTGAAGTGGTCGTCAACAATAAATTTGTTTAATTTTTGGGCTCGAGCTGGATTTAAATTTTGTGCTTTTCTAACAGAAATTGTGGGGTGCGCTTTCAAGAATTGTCTTGCCCATTTGTAGCTTGCAATTTGCTTAATATCAGAAAATCGATGTTTAATTTTATTGTCTTTACAATATTTGTAAACACATAATCGTAATATTTTTACAGATACTGGTGGTACATCAAATATCACTGCTGCTTTGTAAGTAGACATTTTTTTGCGGTAACTGCCTCCACAGCTTCCTCTAGGGCTTCCTGGGTCCACGTGCCTCTCTTTTTACATAATGCACTCATGACTGCAAATAAGACAAGATATTGCTATTAAAAGTCAATACAAATTACATGTATACCATATACGGCCTACGCAGGCCGTATAAGGTCGATTGCACTTTTGAACACATTACATTATATAGATTTGGCAGAAACGCAACAGGAAATTAAAACGATAATGTCTTTACAAAGTACACCTAATAAGTTATCTACATGCATAATATCAATTTTTTCACTTACCTTTACTTAATTACTGAACGCGTTTCTTCCTTTGACAAAATAAGTAATGGCTACCTAACTTGAACGCAATGACATAAATAATTCGCTACTGCTACATCTACGCATTATAACTTGCAGTAAATTTGCACGATACATTAAAAATATGATTGGAACATACTATTACTGCCATCTTTAGAATTTTTCCCGTATTA
The DNA here is from genome assembly GCA_932274525.1 of Podabrus alpinus. NCBI lineage: Eukaryota > Metazoa > Arthropoda > Insecta > Coleoptera > Cantharidae > Podabrus > Podabrus alpinus. The sequence continues at coordinate 43,288,791 of OW026456.1, read as the reverse complement.
CCAGAAATAATCCCATTAGGCCATATAAGGTTCTAGGCCATATGAGGTTCAGGTACCTTATTTCAAATGGACCAAGAACACGGTTATTATAAATGCCAGCCCAAATATTAATTTTTTGAGGATATTGTGAGCCGGTCATTAAATTTAGTCTCGGATTTTGTATAGCCCAATAGCGATGGTTTTGTACATTTGGCTCATTGTTTAATGTAAATTTACATTCGTCTGTAAAACATATTTGTTTCAGAAAGTTTCGGTTTCTGTTAGCACGTTCTTGCATTTTCTCACAAAATACAAGCCTGGATTCTTCGTCAAACAAAAATATTTCTTAATGACATTGATATTTAAAAGGATGGTACTTGTGCTTTTTTAAAATTGTTCGAACATTTTCTCTACCAACATTACACTCAGCTGCAATGGATCTAATGCTTGCATTTGGATTCGCAGAAATTAAACCTAATATAGTTTCTTCCAATTCATGGTTGTTTCTCTGATATCCTATTTAAAAAATAATGATAAGACAACTTCAATTAATAATTTTGGTTAATACCTTTATTTAAATTTGTCGAAGTATTATCAGTGTCTTCAAATTTCTTAATTATATTCTGTATGGCCGATATTGATGGAATTTTGCTATTATTAAATTTAACAGAAAAAATAAGTCACGTATTTGGCGTCAACTATTACCGCTGTAATAATATTTTACCATGAAAACTTTTTCTTCAACAGACCACTTCATTGTTAACAAAATTAATTTTAATCTGTCAAAGTAACTTTTGTTTGTAATATTTGGCTTTCATACAATAGCAATGCGGCACATTAGACGTAATGCAAAGACCCAGCCTGCTAATATTTTTTTAAGAAGCGCTATTTCTTAATTTTACTATCGACTTTTTAACAATAATTAAAAACCAAAATATTAAGTGTTTGGTATCTTTACAAGTGATTTTCGAATTAGCTTCAAAATTAGCACTAAATTTAAAAGTGACTTCTTAAGGAATGTCCTCTGTGAGTTTGACAAAAAACTATTGAGTGTTATTTGTAAACTTAGACACCCTGGATGTAACAACTGGTGGAATTAATTGTAACTAATTTTGAAAAGCTGAACTTCTCACAAACTTGCGTGATTATTTACATTTGGTAATGTTTTGTTTTCATTTTTTTTTTCTATAATAATCAATAACTTTCATTGAGGGAGTTTTTGTTGATTTTTAGATTGCGCATCTTCCTCAAATTTTTAATCAATCCGCCCGCATACCGAGACGCCACTGAACTTGTATAAAATAAATATTTTCAGGAACGCGTATTTTAAGTGTTAAATTTATTTATTTTATTATATTCATGTTTAATTATTTAACACGAACATTAGTTCTATTCAAAAAACCGCAAAAATTTTTAATTAAAAATTGGTTTTTAAAATTTATTTTGTCGAGGTTGGTACCGGTGTATTCAACCTTGTTTTTATAACCTCATTTCTTACATTTCAAGACGCGTGTTAGAGCTTTGTTTGTTATAACGGAATCACATGGTGCAAGTGAAATTTTATTATTCGGCGTAAATTGTGCAAGATGGTATTTAAAATAATTGTAATTATTACTGCATGTCACTAATTAACTTTATTAATTTGTAGGCCAGTTTATACGTGTTGTTCGAACACGCAGCAGGTTATGGCGTCTTCAAAGTACGCGAATTTGAAGAAGTCGGCATGCTGTTACCACAAGTTGAAGCTTCGGTAACCGATTTGAGTAGATTTAACGGTGTGGTCAAAATTGTCGGTTTTATTCCATTTAAAACTGGGGTAACTGCACTCGAAAACATGAACGCAATTTCTGAAGGAATCCTGCCTGACCTTTTACAACAGTTTCTGGACACGACCGTTCCTAAAAGTACCAAGAAGGAGAAGGTTACTCTCGGTGTGAGCGATCCAAAATTGGGAGTCGCAATAACCGAAGCTTTGGGTATTAATTGTATCTACAAGGCCGCAGTTCCAGAAATTTTACGAGGTGAGTCGAAATGTTCATTTTAACCAAGCTTACCTATTTACGTTCTTATTTTGAATAGGAATTAGGGTTCATTTTCCTGACCTGGTGAAAGGTTTTTCCCAGAAAACCTCTGGAATTGCACAGCTCGGTTTAGGTCACTCGTATTCGAGAGCTAAAGTTAAGTTTAATGTAAATCGTGTGGACAATATGATCATACAGTCGATTGCTTTGGTAGATCAACTCGACAAAGATATAAATTTGTACTCGATGCGATTGCGTGAGTGGTACTCTTACCATTTCCCAGAGCTCGTCAAAATTGTTCCTGAAAATTCCACTTATGCACGTTTAGTGAAAGCTATTAAAAACAGAAAAGAACTCACCGAGGAATCCGTACCCGAATTAGAAGAAATTGTGATGGATTCGGCTAAAGCGAACGCAATTTTGAGTGCATCGAAGTCGAGTATGGGTATGGATATAAACCCGATCGATTTGATAAATGTAGAAATGTTAGCAGAGCGCATCATAGGTTTGTCTACTTATCGTAAAAGTTTATACACATACTTGACCAACAAAATGAATGTCATTGCACCCAATTTGGGAGAATTAGTTGGTCAACAAGTTGGTGCACGTTTGATATCTCATGCAGGTTCTCTGACGAACTTGGCCAAATATCCAGCATCGACTGTTCAAATCTTAGGTGCCGAAAAAGCTTTGTTTAGGGCATTGAAAACGAAAGGAAATACACCAAAATATGGTTTGTTGTTCCATTCCACGTTTATCGGTCGTGCCGGTACGAAAAATAAAGGTAGGATTTCGCGGTACCTTGCAAATAAATGTTCTATTGCTTCGAGAATCGACTGCTTCCGTGACGATCTTTCAAATGTGTTTGGTAAGAAATTGAAAGAACAAGTAGAAGATAGGTTGAAATTCTATGAAATGGGTGATATTCCGAAAAAGAACTTGGACGTAATGAGAGAAGCATTGGAAGAAGATGAAGTCTTAATTAAGAGCCTGAAGGACAAGACTTTCAATGAAATAGATGAAGTAGAAGTTCCCAAGAAGAAAAAAAAGAAGAAGAAGAACGGTGGCTTGAATGAAACCGCTGAAGAAATTGTCGTTGATACTCCTCAATCTGAAAAGAAAAAGAAGAAGAAGCGTTCATCCGAAGTAAATGGGGAAGTTGAGGTTGAACTCAATGGTTCTCAGGAGATTGAGGAACCAGCAAAAAAGAAAAAGAAGAAGCGTCAATCGGAGGTGAGTGAGTTTGAAACTACGGGTGGTGATATGGAAGATGAAGAGGAAGCACTGCCCAAAAAAAAGAAGAAGAAGAAGAATCGTGATGAATAGAATTTTGTTTCCAGTTTGTTTGTTTTTCTACTTCTTGTATAGTTAAATTAATTAAGAACAAAACTATTAACACAAATTATTTTTAATGTAATTTGTTACGTTTAATGGTTTATTAAAATAAAAATAATTTTTTTTATAGAAGCTGACAGTAAGTTTTAATTCAACAATTTTATGTAGCAGTTCAGGAACTGCTCTGTCACGTGTAAAATAATGTTGGTGTTAATTTTTTAAAGCTTAAATTTATAGTTTGTATAATTATTGGTGCATATTTTATCAATATATACTTATTTCTAGATTCTTATTTTATTATTCTCTTGTAACAGGGCTCCCACTCTTCTGGAAATTTATGAAATTTTGGCTGAGATTTAAATTAAAACTTCTTGATAAAAGTTGCATTTTTCATTTATTCAAATTTATGAACAATAGTTTTTAGAAATAAATGAAAAATGCCACTTTTAACAAGAAGTTTTAATTTAATATTTTTTATTATGTTTTTAAATTTGTATTAAATTCTTTTTTATATTGGGTCATTCCATCTCAAATCTACTGAAAAATAGGCAAAATTAACTCGACCCCCACCAAACTTGACGAAACTTGGTACACACCATCTTGGTGAGAAATAAAAAATACAAATTTCAGGATTTATCCAAAAAGGCATTCGTTTCCTTGTTTTAGTCCTTCAAAAAGTCAAAAACTTGGTATGTAGACTTGTAGGAAAGCGACTGTAACTTGATCCACAGTGATCTAAATTAAAAAAATTAATAATGTTCTGGAAAGGTAAATGAACGCCCTATTCAAATATTCAACAATATTTTATTTTTTCAACCCCCAACTGGATTAATTTTCTAATATTTAACCCTATTTCTAAAACGGTTTTTTTATTTTGTTCATTTTTTAACTAGTACTTTTTTGTGCAATTGTGCTGAGCATGCATACCAAATTTGATCATGGGATCAGCATGGGTTCGGTCACTAAAAATAAATTAAGTATAGCGAGAAACAGACAAAAATCAGTTTTGCGCCGATTTCTCAAGTTTCTTTGAACTTTATGACAAAATAGTTTAATATAAAATTAAAGATAATAAAATTCTCTACAAAAAAAACTTCTATACATATTTTTCGTCAGATTCGTATTAACAGCAATAACCACCATTGCGCGACCACCGTTTTAGTTATTTAAGATGATCGGAATCGATTTTCAATTAATTGAATAGATTTTCATCATAACTATTTATTATCTGAATGTAAGTTTACACCCTCAAATATCAGGGTGTATAACTTTGGAACTAATAAACATCTAAACAAACGTTTAGATTGCCGGAACAAATATTTTTTTAATTGTTAGTTTTGCACCCCCTCCCCAAACGGGTCTATTTTTTCCCCTAAAAATTAATATATATTATTAGGCCTAACATAGTCAACATGTGTACCAAATTCTATTTTGGGGCGACAATTGCAGATTGAGAAAAAATATATAGTATATCACCTATCATTTATATTATATCATTTACTTATTATTTGATAACTTATAGTATATATTATATTTTTTTCTGAATCTGCAATTGTCGGCCCAAAATGAAATTTGGTGCTTAGGTTCACTATATTAGTCCTAACAATATACAGGGTGTCCCCGTGACCGTGGAAAACCTTTGAGGTGGTGATAAAGGACACTTTTCTAAGACAAATTTTCAAATAAAATTTTTGCCCAAGTCCAAACCCTTGGGGGGTACCTCCCTTTAAAGCAATTTTTTGAATTTCTGATTTCAAACGGCCATAGCTCCGATATTATTGATTTTTGAAGGTTAATGGATTAGAACTTTCTTAAAGATCAGATAAACTAATGCGCTTTATAACAATGTCGCTCAAACGTCAAAATACGTTTTAACAACGTTTTAACATTAAAACAAATGCTATAAATCAAATTGAGATTTTTAGTAATTATGTGAATTTATATTTTTTACCTACACCTTGTTCATTATTTTCAGAGTTTCTGTGAAAACGGTTGGTTGCTCAAAAAAATTTATTTGACGAAAGTTGTAACCGATTTAGAAATAGGGGTTGAAATAGGGTTAATATTAGAAACTTAATGCAGTTAGGGGTTGTAAAAATAAAATATTGTTGAATATTTGAATAGGGCGTTCATTTACCTTTCCAGAACATTATTAATTTTTTTAATTTAGACCACTGTGGCTAAAGTTACAGTCGTCTTCCTACAAGTCTACATACCAAGTTTTTGACTTTTTGAAGGACTGAAACAAGGAAACGAATGCCTTTTTGGATAAATCCTGAAATTTGTATTTTTTATTTCTTACTAAGATGGTGTGTACCAAGTTTCGTCAAATTTGGTGGGGGTCGAGTAAATTCTTTAGTTGATTTGAGATGGAATGACCCTATTGGATATTTCTTTTAGGGGTCGTCCATTAATTACGTCACGCAATTTTTAACCCCCCCCCCATCGTCACCTAAACCTAGACCCCCTCCAAATAATAAGTCTCATATTCTTGACCCCTCCCCCCAAATGTTTCAAATTTCTGTAATAAAAAGAAACATAAAAAAGTTAATAAATGAACATTATTGACTTCTTAATAGTTTACAATCTGTTTAATTTTGACTTATAACAATTTATTAATAGATTTATGACGGCTTCTGTATATTTATACTTCGATATACACGTACAAAATATCAACTACAATTATTATTTTTAATCTTTCTAAAAATAAAAAAAAAATTGAAAGCTCAAAAACTATTAGGCTTCTATACAAAGTATAGCAAGAAGCCTTATGATCTGGCTCCGTGTCTGTCCGTCCGACTGTCCGTCCGTCCGTCTGTCTGTCCGTCCGTCCGCATAATTCAAAATCATACAGAGCGTTTCAAATCGTGTTGAATATACTCAGTGTGTATAGAGGTCTAAGAACTGGGTACCCAGTGCGCTATTATTTTGGAAATAGCTGTCTTATATAGACTTATATCTGTTTTAGGCTTCTATACAAAGTATAGCAAGAAGCCTTATGATCTGGCTCCGTGTCTGTCCGTCCGTCCGTCTGTCTGTCCGTCCGCATAATTCAAAATCATACAGAGCGTTTCAAATCGTGTTGGAAATACTCTGTGTGTATAGAGGTCTAAGAACTGGGTAGCCAGTGCGCTCCAAATTGTGTTGGGAAACACTCTGAAAATGAGTAGATATGTGAAGAAGGTTGCTGAAATATACATAACTGAGTGGTTTACCTATATATTGTTGATCTCTTTATTTGATCCGTTGATCTATTGATCCATTGAGTTTTTTAACATGGAACATGTTTTCACGGTCGTTACCTCGCAAAAATCGACACCAAAAAACCGACACCAAAAACCGACAGCAAAAACCGACACCAAAAATCGATACCAAAAATTGGCACCACATGTATAATTCAAATTTATAGTTTATAATTTGAATAGAGTAGATTATCGAATAACATCTTCCCATTCACAATAATGAATTTTCAATAACAAAATTTTCATTACCAAAAATTTAAATCCGAAACCGATCGCAAAAAGCAAATTTGCTTATATAGTAAACTAGCTGACCCGGCAGACGTTGTCCTGCCCGAAATTAATTTTTATGCCACTCAAAGAATTGTTTATCCAAATATAAATTATTCGAAATTATTAAACAAATTATGAAAACAACAAAAAATTTACATTAAAAGTAGTAATATCGAATCCTGACAGTTTCGGATGTATTTACTGAAGTTGCTTGCAAGGGTACCTCTGGATCTAATTCAAACGATGGTTTGAAAAACAATTAGAAAAAAATTAAGTCGGAATTTCATGTCAACCAACGTCAACTCCAAAATAAATTTCAGTTCATATAGGGTTATATGATACATTAAGAGCACCATCTAGCGAATGCGGAGTGTGCAAGCATTATAAAGGGGATAGCACGGCAGATCCCACCCGGCTTTGAAAAATTTCCTATTCATAAATGGGCCCAAAAATTAGGTTTTTGGGCTGGCATTTTTTCCAAAGAAATAAACCTTAAATTGCCAATATTTCCGGATCGGGTTTTCTATATACTCTACTGATGGAAACTTAATTAATTACAGGTTAAGGCGGCGCCACCTGTTGACTACTACTACTACTTTTACTACTTCTCTTCAACTCTTCGTATACTCTTCCGCTTATATACTAAACTTAGGATCATCGGCATTACCAATCGCAACAATATCGTTATCTTTACAGATGATCTTCCTAATACAGAGTTGACACAAAATACAAAAATGATGATGCATAGTATATATTTGGCAATTCATTTTTATATATATAGATAGAGGGTACAGGTACTTTGTCGGCAACAACTCAACAAAAAATCAACCAAATTCGTCGTGCCGTTCTCACGTGATGATGATGCATACATATTTGGCAATTCATTTTTAATATGGCGGCGCCACCTATTGACGACATTAAACGCACTTTCAGTTTTTTCCCGAATTTTTCAAATTCCCGGGCAACTTTTCAAATTTTTTTTCACACAAACCTTGTCGAAGATATAGGCAACTACTCACCAAAAAATCAGCCAAATTCGTCGAGCCGTTCTCACGTGATGATGATGCATACATATTTGGCAATTCATTTTTATATATATAGATTGGCAATTCATTTTTAATATGGCGGCGCCACCTGTTGACGACATTAAACGCACTTTCAGTTTTTTCCCGAATTTTTCAACTTCCCGGGCAACTTTTCCAATTTTTTTTTCACACAAACCTTGTCGAAGATATATGCAACAACTCACCAAAAAATCAGCCAAATTCGTCGAGCCGTTCTCACGTGATGATGATGCATACATATTTGGCAATTCATTTTTATATATATAGATTGGCAATTCATTTTTAATATGGCGGCGCCACCTGTTGACGACATTAAACGCACTTTCAGTTTTTTCCCGAATTTTTCAACTTCCCGGGCAACTTTTCCAATTTTTTTTCACACAAACCTTGTCGAAGATATAGGCAACAACTCACCAAAAAATCAGCCAAATTCGTCGAGCCGTTCTCACGTGATGATGATGCATACATATTTGGCAATTCATTTTTATATATATAGATTTTTTATTACCAACACAAAAATTAAGGGATTATCCCCCGTGTAACACAACTACGTGTAATACACGGTTACACAACTACGCAGCACTTCGGAAAACGGTAAAAAGAAGAAGAAACGAGATAGGCGCCACTCCCGCGGCACCCCTAAATCTCGAGGAAAACTATGATAAATGGTTTGGTACCGAAAAACAGGTTCCATGTTAAATCTTCATATTTAGCGAACGATAAAGCCCTGTTTAGCGCCCCTTCCACAACCTTATTTAATTCTCGCAAAGCCATTTTTTGTAAAGACATTTTTAGTTCACGTTCAACACATTTAAGTCATAATAAATCATTTGGATTATATAGTATTTTTATTAAATATTAACGGATTAACGTTAATCCGTTAATCCGTTAATCCGGATTTAAGTTAATCATTAATAACCGTTATTTTCTATCTCCTCGATTTTTGTTTCTTCTTTTCGTTCCGTTCAGATCCTTCCCCTTCCATAACTTCGATTAGTGCTTATGTTGGTATCAAATTTGGACCAATGAGATTAGGTTTTGACACGCCGCAGGAGAGAGCTGGCATTTTATATATTAAGATATTGTAATATGAACTATTATTCGTCTTCTAATAAGGAATTTTCGAAAGCACGCAGCGATATTGCCAATTCCTGTTCTTCTTTCTGTTTCTTCTTCATATAGGCAGCAGCCAATTTTTCCTCCCTTTTAGGCTTCTATACAAAGTATAGCAAGAAGCCTTATGATCTGGCTCCGTGTCCGTCTGTCTGTCTGTCTGTCCGTCCGCATAATTCAAAATCATACAGAGCGTTTCAAATCGTATTGGAAATACTCTGTGTGTATAGAGGTCTATGAACTGGGTAGCCAGTGCGCTACTTTTAGGCTTCTATACAAGGTATAGAAAGAAGCCTTACGGTCTGGCTTCGTGTCCGTCCGCATGTTTTTTCAATGCAGACCAAATATAAGTTATACGTATTTTATTTACATAATTTTTCACCTATATAGGAAATTTAAATACGTTGATCCGTTGATATGTTGATCTGTTTTTTTCAATGCATACCAAATCTCTTATTATAAAAGGCCAAGTCCTTCTGTCTGTCCCACGGAAATACCCGAAGCAAACCGAACATCAACGTATCATCGGATCAACGTATCATCGGATCAACGTATCATCGGATGAACGTATCATCTTATCAACGTATCATCGTATCAACGCATCATCGGATCAACGTATCATCGGATAAGTTAATCCGATTATCCTACTCAAAATTACTATATAACAGAATTACATTATAACGAAATAATAAGTGTTGAACGTCAACGAAAAATGTTTTCAGGTGAATTAATAAAGGATGTGGAACAGGCGCTAAAGAGGGACTTATCGTTCGGAAAATACGAAGATTTTGAAGTCAGAGAAGAATTCAAACGAGCTACTATTAATTCGTTAAAGGAGGCACTTCGTGAGTTTAGCAGCAATGGAATGCGTAAAATTGATTTAAATATTGCGAAAAAAAAAGTGGCGGCAAAAAGTATAAGAAACAGAAAAAGAGTGGAGAAACTGATTGCTGCCGAACAGAAAAAGAAACAAGTTGGAACTTGCTTTAGCAGCGGTTCCTAGGCTTCTATACAACAGATTTAAGAAATGAAATATTCTGAGATTTATATTTGAACTTAAAATGCTATTCTTTTGCTTTTATGTGAAAAAATAATTTTTTATCCGATAATAAAGATACTAATCTGATAATCGAAATCTCTTATTGTCACTAAATTTTACTTATACTATACTAGAATATTTTTTAGCTTGGTAGGTATTAAAAATTCAGATTATCAGAATTACCACAGATATAAACAAGGTGGAACTCGCTTTAGCGGCAGTTCTTAGGCTTCTATACAGCTACCTTTCTGGTGTGGAAAGTTGTTATTATCTGGTTAGTTTTGATCGCCATATAATGTAACATCACATAATCAGATAATCTGCACCAATTAAATTTTTTGCGGTTGGTAATTATCATTTACTATATAAGTAATAACAATCAAACTTTTCCATTCTATTCGAAACTTTACTTCTCTGTAATGTTTGGTCCTTTTTTGAGGTGGACCAATCCTCTCCTTTCTCTTTTATTTACAACTTAACTTCACTAACCACATCATTAAAAAATTATTTTTTCACATCAAAGTAACATAAAATACAACTACTTTTCTGGTAGTTGTGGTAGTGTACTTTTCTGGTAGTGTAAAACTACCGTTATGAACGTCGACATTTGGTTCTACAACGTTACCTACTTCAAGAACAGCTGCGTTTTTACTTCGTGGATTTTGTCGGCGAATTGCATGACTACGTGAACGATGTAATATTTGCGAAGGGGTCATGTTGGCAATTTGCTTTCGCTTTCGAAATTCGCGTAATTTCCGGTCCATTTTTTGAGGTGGATCCATCCTCTTCCTTCTCTTTTATTTACAACTTAACTTCACTATCCACATCAAGCCACTGCTGTTGTTAAAATAAAATAATAAATAATTAGTGCAGATTATCTGATTATGTGATGTTACATTTTATGGCGACCAAAAATAACCAGATAATAACAACTTTCCACACCAGAAAGGTAGCTGTATAGAAGCCTAAGAACTGCCGCTAAAGCGAGTTCCACCTTGTTTTGAAATACAGTAGAACTCCAATTATCTGAACTCCGACTATCCGAATCGCTTTCAGAAAAAAAATTAAGACGGAAACGTACTGAGATTCGCAAAATAATGATTTTGCGTCAGCCTGAGTGTAACCACATGCAACTTCTCACTGTCAAGCGGATACGTGACTTGGTTGCCTGAAAACGGACAGTCAAACAGCTTACTTTGACTGAGATGTTCAGCAAGCAATGACTTTCATTTACAATACATATACTAATGTACAGCACTTTTAAGTACGCTATATTGACAATTTTAACATTTTTTGTTGGTAAAAGGAATAAGAAGTTTTTAATTATAGAAATTCCAAGTTTCTCATAACCCCCCCCCCCCCCCGTCTATTCCTTTAGAAATATTTTTAGTTCTACACTGAAAAAAATTTTGCAACCAAATGTAAGTAACATAGGCTGACATAAGTAGTTTAATATTAAAATTGTTACCCAAAATTTGAACCCCGACGTAAACAAATCTTGAATTTTAACTCTCTGTAGCAACTTGACGCCACCTTAAATTATAAATAAGATGTAGCCAATTTGGTTTTTGTTAACTTGTTAAAGCTGGTTCACACTATGCAACTTCTCACGTGACAAGTCATATGACTACGATTTTTTCGTTCAGACTATATGATTTTATGTATTATTGAAGTCATAGCTAAAGTCATAAGCAAATAATAGCAAAATAATAAGTGATTTTCAGAATAGAACCGTGTCTATTTTGCTATGACTTCTTGTATGATATTTTTGAATAAACCGCTTTTTTTTAAGATTTTAACATTATATGGTTGGTATTTTTAATATTATGGTTAGTAATTCAGATTTGTTTATTCCGTTTATTCTATTTATTAAAATTAATTTGATAATTAAAATTTATTTTTTAAATTTTAATTTTTGAAAATTTCAAATTCTTTGAAAATTTATTATTATGGTAAAACGGGTCTTAGTATTATTTAATTGTTATTTTATTTAATTTCTGTTAATCAAAAAATTAGTTTTATAAAAATATTACAATTGATTTTTTAGTATGAATGGACTAAAGAAAGCTTACAACAGCTGATAAGTTGTTATGAGCAGTATCCCTGTTTGTATGACCCAAAAAACAAATTTTATAGCAATAAGCATGCTAGAAACGATGATCAACCACACACTACAGACTACAAACTGCTATAAACTTAGGTTAATTACAACATTTTTGACAGTAGACAGTATTGTGACATTTTAAATCATACGAAAAGTCATAAGCAATATTGTATAGTGTGAACTTAAAAGTTGTTGGTCATGATGTGATATTAGCGTTTCTTATGATTTTAGATATGATTTTTCTTATGATCAAGTCACATGAGAAGTTGCATAGTGTGAACCAGCTTTTAGAAAGTCTGTGTAAATAACTTACGAATATGATTTTGAAATTTAGCATTAGTAATAGTGAAAGCGTTATCTGTACAGAATTGAATAAGAACACTCCCCTTTGAAAATAATAATAATGAAATCGTCCACATCCAAGTTCAACCATATGGGCAAAAATTCTTGTTCGAGAACTATGCTGTGTATTACCCGTAAACATACGCACATTTTTCCTGGTTGAGCTAGATCCACAAACCTACTGGTAACTAATATTAAAGCTGGGAAAACTAAGGTTTAAAGACACAACTAAATGGCTCTCATAAAACTCAATCTTCTTGCTCAAAACCCAGAATAGAATCGACCTGCGCGTGCTTTACCTGTCGCGTGGAAAACTTTCGTGGTATATATAGGATGCGTCAGAAGTTTCGTTACAAATGCAAAATTTGTCACAAATTGTGAAATATTTTTTAATTTTTTTAACGATCGGTCAACAATAATAATTAATAAATTTCTTTTTTCAAACATTCTAAATTTAAAATACTTGATATTTTCATAACCTAACCTTGACTGAGGCTATAGCGAAAGACTGAAATGGAAGAAATGGTTTGATAAAGAGTGTGAAGAGAAGATGGGTGAAAAAAGAATTGCAAGACTTAAATGGATAGAAACAAGCGAAGAAGATGACTACACGAATTACAGTAAAAAGAGAAAGGAAGCGAATAAGTTATATAGACAAAAGAAGAACAGATATGAAAAAGTTTTATCAACACATTAAGAACAAAAGTAGTACAAGGGCAGTAAAGACAAGGGGAGTAAGAAACAACGAGGGGAGATTGGAAGACGAACCGTAGGTGAAGAAGATTTGGACAGAGCATTTCCAGAAGATTTTGCATACACAAAGCAATGACGAACTTGAACAAATTGAACTAGCTAACAATAACAAAATTTTTACAAATTCTCGCTCAAGCGTCCTACACACTTCACACTGCTTGGTGTTCACTCTTCGAGCGTCCTCTACGGTCGACTGCCTAGAGTAGACTTTTTAAACGTCCTCTCCGGTCGACTGCCTGGAGTAGACTTTTTAAGCGTCCTCTCCGCTTCACTGCTCGGAGTAGACTTTTTAAACGTCCTCTCCGCTTCACTGCTCGGAGTAGACTGACCCCCTTCTCCTTTCAACGCAAAAGTTCCTTTGTTTACGCACAAGGATATCCATTTTACAAATCCCCTCCTTTCCAATTTTTGTTACATTTTCAATTTTAGATGTTAATTTTTAATTTTAATTTTTGAATATTTTCCGAAATTTGGCTAGGCATTGAAATACAGTTCAATATAGATGAGGACTAATCTCCCTTCCAAAAAGGATTTTGTAAGTCCCGTAAAGCCCGCATTTCATTTAGGCTTGTAGAAGCCAGCTTCTAGAAGCCCAAAATTTGTAATGCATTGACTCTTATGGAACCAAACTCACTTGGGCTGGTACAAGCAGGTCATAAAATGTATCGAATTTCACCAGCCAAGTATCGAATTTCAGCAGCCCAGCTTGTAAAGTAGTCCACGTGGAGTAAGTGTACGTAATTGGTTAATATTTAGAATAAGGACTTATTATTGGATAATATAAAATGCTCGACATGGAGTACTGTAGTTGTAATTGGTTAATATTTAGAATGAGGACTTATTATTGGATAATATTTGTATTACGAAAATTCTCTTAGCAGGTCTACGTCAGGTCCACGTGGACCCTGATGAACGATGCATTTCTATACCAGGCCGGCTTGTGACGCGGAGAGTTGTAAATTTTTACAAGTGAAGCTGCAGAAGCCCGGTAATTAGATACTTCTAAATATTAGATAATAATATGTGTTGTAAAGTTATTACTAATAATAATTTATTTATGTAATTGATAAGCAATATGAAAAAAATGGAATATTGATGTCGAAATTTTTTCGATGCTGTTCTGTAGCGATTTTTAAATTTTTTGTATATTCCGGGATTTTACGCATTCTTCAATCGGAAAATAACATTTATCATAATATTATCCCAAATTACTAATAATTTTGTTACCTTTCCAATAATAACATCCAGTAGCTTCATTCGACGCCTACTATTTATTTTATACATTCTTGTTGTAGGTGTCAATCATCGTAACAAAATTTTTGTTATTCGATGTCATCGTTAATTTTGATTTTGACAACAAGTAAACAATTTTAAAATTAAAAAGTGTTCCGAGAACACATGTTAGATACAAAATAATATTATATATTATTTTGAATATAAAATTTAGAAACAGAAAATTCTGTTGTTCGAAAAAGAATATTAAAATTTGATAACGTAACAAATTAACGATGACATCGAATAACCAAAATTAAAATAAAAAATTTCGACATCAATATTCCATTTTTTTCATATTGCTTATCAATTACATAAATAAATTATTATTAGTAATAACTTTACAACACATATTATTATGTAATATTTAGAAGTATCTAATTACCGCCGGCTTCTGCAGCTTCACTTGTAAAAATTTACAACTCTCGCGTTGACAAGCCGGCCTGGTATAGAAATGCATCTGACATCAGGGTCCACGTGGACCTGACGTAGACCTGCTAAGAGAATTTTCGTAATACAAATATTATCCAATAATAAGTCCTCATTCTAAATATTAACCAATTACAACTACAGTACTCCATGTCGAGCATTTTATATTATCCAATAATAAGTCCTTATTCTAAATATTAACCAATTACGTACACTTACTCCACGTGGACTACTTTAAAAGCTGTGCTGCTGAAATTCGATACTTGGCTGGTGAAATTCGATACATTTTATGACCTGCTTGTACCAGCCCAAGTGAGTTTGGTTCCATAAGAGTCAATGCATTACAAATTTTGGGCTTCTAGAAGCTGGCTTCTACAAGCCTAAATGAAATGCGGGCTTAAAAGGGATAGCTCGGTTCTGCATAGAATGTAATGCTGTTTAATAATAATAATAACCTTGACTGAAATTTCCTTTTATAAATTAAATTTCCACTATTTTAGGTTACTACATAACATCATTTATTAATATAATACTGAAGATTCCTAAAATTTTAGTATATAAATTCATAACTAAAATCTTCCAAATTTGTTGTGAAAGGCCTGCTCCTGGTTCCTAGTTTTGATTATGTAGTTTCAGATAGACAAACCTTATGGAAATTTTGGAAACACCCGCTGGAGTTCAAAGGATTATCAACAGATATGGTTACTAAATTAGGTTCCAGTATTGGCTCCAATACAAACGAGGAATTACAATAATAAAGCAATTTATGGCGACTTTAAATTAAGTAGCCACATCCGTTGATTACCTTTTCAACTACAACAGGTGTTTTCAAAATTCCCATAAGGTTTGCCAATCTGATAAACTTTTTGTATATTTCTTTCTTTTATTTCATACTAAGAATTTTCATTATTTTTATTACTTTTTTTAATTTATTTCCTGAACAAAATAAACTTGATGTTAAAATTTAATTTTATTATCTACTATTTTAAAGAGTTACTATTGCAAATTTAATATACCTAATAATTATAAATAAACATCTAATAATAATATTACATGTAATTTGCGAACAATTGAAATGATTTGGAAAAATATAAAAACAAATCAATTTAAAAACTGAAAAAATTATTAAAATAATTGACAGTGCCCCCCCCCCCATGACCTTCACCTTAAATATTAAATTTGCAAAAGTAGCTTTCTGAAACAGTAAAATAATTAAATTTTAACATTAAGTTTATTTATGTTCAGGAAACAAATTTAAAAAAATTAATAAAAATGCAGAAAAAATTAATGATATATGATCACCAGCACCGTAGCAAGCTCTTCTGGTTCCTGAGGCAAATTTGAATATATGCGCCCCCCTCCCAAAAGATTCTTATCATTTTGAAAATTTTAAACTATTATTTATTGGGTTTTGTCGAGGTTTAGCGCCCCCATTGCGATTACCCTTGCTACGGCGCTGGCTTAGAGTAATGAAAACAAATGGATGCTTATATCAGGAACCCATTTAGGCTGCCGGGACACCAGGGGGTATGGAACACCCCCCCCCCACCCCCAGGTACACTTAATGTATTGCGAAAGAAAAACTTTCACTTTAGTGAAATTAACTTTAGTTAATTACTAAATTACTAAATTAAAACTAAATTCTTCGTTGGGACTTTCTTTTTTAACATTATCTTTTTGCATATTCTATGGTGAATGTGATATTCGGGTCTATTTTATTTACTGTCTAGAAATTCATGCGCTTCCTCTACGTTACCCTTCCATAGGCATAATACGTCGTCTACATATCTCATCCATCCCCCAATCTTCTTGTTCGTGTCCATAGCATGTATTTCCCTTTCTACGCTTTCCATGTAGATATCTGCCAAGAAGATAATCACCACAAACATCGGGAAGATAAGATGAAGAGACGCAAACTGCTGGAACAGCTAGAGATTAACAACAAAAAGATATCATATAGGTTGGAACAAATGCCGAAGGTGCTACTGAATCAACAGTCAGAACTGCGTACTCAATGCCACTTACTGATTTGCTCGTGGAAAGAACGAGATTAGATTAGAGCGGCATATCTTTTAACCTCGCTATAAACTAAATATTTTAATGTGTTGTTTTAATTCGTAAATTGTAAATGTTGCAAAGATTTTTAATTCTATTCGATATTTTGCGCTGTGATTGATTTATTTTGTTTCATTCTGAGTGTAAATGATCTTAATGGTGATTCTCTATGAAAATATCTGATCCAATGTATACTTGACACGTATGTATTTTGTTCAATGATAAATCATATTATGTAAACTTATACTCTTGTAGGAAAGCCCGAAGACGATCTAAATAAATCGAAACGCGTCGCTTTTAAGTATTTTTATTTCTTCGAGTAAGTGCAAAGACACACATAATAGCATTTAATTAGTTCTACGTTAAATATTGGCGGGCTTTATATCAGGTTATGTTTTGTTTGTGTAAATGAATGTTGACTTTTGTCATCCGTAATTTGTAATAGTTCTAATTATTTATGTCGCAAAATGTGTAGCAACCAAACAAATTCGCCGTATTCCAGTAATTTATGGAACGACGATAGCGATCGTAACTCGCTTGATATATTAACAGCACGAATTAGTCAACTCGAGAAAAAATCCCAAGATGTAACACATCCCAATCCAAAACAAGAAGAAGTTCCCGTATAACTAAAATTAGCGATAAAAAAAGCGATCGTAAATCCAGTGGCGTACCTAGACCACTTGGGGCCCGGGGCGGATTTATTTTGGAGGCCCCCCTCACCCTCAAAAAAAACTTTTTAATGTGGCTAGCCTTTTTTTGCCTTAATCTAACCGTCTTCCATAAGCTATTGCCCTGTGCAGAGAAATAATAGATAGAATAAGGGAACAAACTCGTGCAGTTCGAGGTCATCAATTATCATTACTGTTAAAAATGTTAAACTGATAAAAGTTTTATCGTAAGAGCCCGAATTCGAACAATTGAATCTACGACGTTCAGCACGACGCAACGCAGCTCCGAAACCGACGCTCTCTGAACGACCGAGCCACGAACGAGCTCGCTCACTTGAGAAACATGGAATTATTTATTTTTGGGTGGGGCCCCCTTATTAAAGGGGCCCGGGGCGGACCGCCCCCCCGCCCCCCTAGGTACGCCACTGCGTAAATCGCTTGATATATTAACAGCACGAATTAGACAACTCGAGAAAAAATCCCAAGATGTAACACATCCCAATCCAACAAGAAGAAGTTCCCGTATAACTAAAATTAAAAGTGTTCAAGCAAATGGCATTGGTAGATCGAAGTCAGGCGCCAGTTGCAGTAAAATTTCAAGTGGGAAAGTTAAAGCAACGTTACACGACAACGGTGTTACGATCACCGACAAATCAAAATTGATTAAAAAATCTCCAGAGAAGCACAGCACCAAACCGAGTAAAGAAGAAAAGAAGGTAAAAACTGCGAGAACTTTAACCAATTCGTTTGAAAAGTACAATGTTAAAATCCCGTCACATGAGGAGATCATGGCTTACCGAAAGCAATCGGAACAGGAAAAAGAAGCTTTAGAAAAACTACGTAAAGAAATGGATGATTCGCTCGAATCAGATATAAATTTTAATATTGATGAGCCTGTTGTTCGTGAAGACGTGGAGGTTTTGGATTGTAAACATCTTACCGATGATGAGGTGAAGGAATATTTTAACAAAAATTTACAGCATATGCATGAAATTCATAACGGTGTTAGTTCGACAGCTAGGAGCGAAAAATTTAAAAAAGGTGGTAATACTTGTGAGCTGAGATATAATACCAGTTCTTGTACGTTTACATACGAACAAAAACAATTATTGTATTCATTGTTGCACGATAAATTTGGCAACGAAAATTTTATGTGTACAAACGATCAGTATTTTTTTCAGGTTTTAATACCCGAGGTGTGCTTGAGAATTTTTATGGATGTACATAATATGACCTTAAAAGAAGCCACGAATTATTTGGATAATGCTCCGGTAAAATTAAGGATTTAAATGTAAAATTGTATTGTTTAGTAATGCCCGTCTTACACCATCACTTATGGTCATAATGTGGGCAGAACGCTATGTGCAAATTTCTGAACTCGTCTCTGCGCAATATATGCCCATAATTACGATCGTAATTATTGATGGTGTAAGATGGCTTTCATAACTACTCATGTTTTCCAAAGAATATTTTGTTAATAACCTTAAATTTATTGCGTTAATTGTAACATGTCTTGTTGGATTTTCGTTAAGTGGAAATTCTATTTTTGAAGATTATCATATTTTTACATATATTTTTACAATAAAAAAAACTTGTTCCTAAATTATTTTTTTTGTACAACATATGTACAATGTTGTACATTTGTACAACATAAGTTCGGAAACCAAAGTTCTGATATGAGGCGTCTACTTGCAATACCGGCTGCATCCATTTAAAGTAAATTTACAGAACGGTCTATTATTGTTATTGTATCTCTTATATAGCAAAGCAGAATTTTTTCAACAATCTGTATATTTAAAAGCTTATTTGAATGGGATCTAGACGTTTTTGAAAGAATTTGAGTTTAACACAAGAAAGATCAGATATTATATTATAGTTTTTCACTGTTGGATAAATATTCATGATGGATGTAGCCGGTATTGCAAGTAGACGCCTCATATTATAATGGCTTATAAAGTTTGACACAAATTTTCAAATAAGTAATTTTATAGGATAACATTCACTAAATTTCTGCCACTCTTGCATAATGATAAAATACTTAATTTATTAATAGTCCAGGCAAGGAAGGTTTTTAGTTTGCCAATAATCCGGGCAAGCTGAATTTTGGCAGAGATGTACATTAGAGTGTTCTAATGAACCCCCCAAAAGTCCCATAAAATCCCATGCGGGCGTCCCCCACAATCGGGGGTTTTAGCTCCCCCAACGCGATTTTTTGCCAATAACTCGCTTATTTATGCTTGTATGAAAAATTACGATCACACCATAATTGAAGAGCATAAAATTCTCTATAAAATAGTTTTTTTTCATATTTTTCCATGGCACACTAATACCACAGATAACTTACTACAGATAGCTCACGCTTATGGAGAAATGGGTGTCCCTATTCAGTTATATTTGGAAGCGAATGAAAATTAGTTTGGAAGCCAATGGTTAAAAGTAAGAGAGGCGCTGCATATATTTGCTTCCAGCCCTCAGGCAAAAATAACCCCAGGCGGCTCAGGTATTACCTACCTACCTCAGGTTGTAAAAACTGTTGGGTTTTTACAAACATTTTGTGTTTCTGTTTATTGATTTGAATTTTGAAATGAAAATTATATTTATTTTTTTCTTCTAACGGATAAAAATGAAAAGGTATCATTTGAAAGACTTTTTTTGGCTTTTAAAGATACCCAAAACTGGATATTTTGTTCTTTAATTATTGTTTTTTTAATTTAATTTTTAATTAACATAAACTTCAGGGGCGTATCAGCGTTACATGAAACACTAGTCAATAAAAATAAAATTTTCTGTAAACGTCTTGTATGAATATTATAAAAATACCTCAAGTCAAATGGAAAAAGGGAAATCAATTTGGAATATCTAAAAGTTCGAAATGTTTTTAACAACAAAGTAATAATAGTAGAATAATTTTATCACTTTTATAGTTGAGAAATCACAGTATCTTAATTAGACCCCACTATGTCAAGAGGGGGGGGGAGTTTCGAATACAAGTCAAGTCAAATAACCTACCTTTTTAAACATTGAAAAAAATTGCATTAGCAGCCGACTGCTGTTGCACGATTCCGGTGTATGTCTGTAAAAATAGAGGTTTTTTTTTCATTGGCAAAATTTTGTTGTTGTTGTTTATGATATCAGAAATACCAACCTCACAATATTACAATACAATAAAAAATTTTAACTTTAAAATTGCGTGGAACATAAATAGAATTATTATTGCCCCCCCCCCCTGTAATGCGTCCTTGATTCCATTTGGAAACTTAGTGACTTTTCTTTCCTTATTAGAAAAAGTTCAAATGTAGACTGAAATACCGCCCCTTAATGATATCACAGTACCTTAATTAGTAATAATTTTAACTTTAAAATTGCGTGGAACGTAAATAGAATTATTATTTCCCCCCCCCCCCCCTGTGAATTATTTGTTAATGAATTATTTATTTTGAAAAAATTATATACAAACAAGCAAGAGTTTTTGACAGGTTTGAGAAATCCAAACAAAAATATTATAGAATACTCAAGAAGCATTATAAAATGTTTTCATAAAGTTTTTGATGTAGATAAGTCCAGCATAAGAATTAAATTAAACATGAAAGAACTCTTTGAAAGAAAAAATATTAAAAATGTAATTTGTTCTATAGACGAACATGAAAACTATTTTATAGACTTATTATTAAATGTTAAATTATTTAAGTATTGTAAGTGGGCAATAAGCACAGCCAATAGTAAATCAAATTGCTCAAATAATCAAAAATAAAAAATTTTAAAAAATGTATAAATATCTTTCCTTCATTTTTTGTTTGGTTTTTAATAATGACCTTGTATAATAAACTTATAATGTACAATAAAATTTATTTTGATACAGATAAAATGTTAAAAAATTTATTTATTTTTGGAAATCTTAAATCTACAAATAAATGTTTAATAATTAATACCGTAATAACTGTACATGCAAAACTAACCCTTGACAGGTACAAGTATTAATCTTGATAAGTACTTTTTACCGTGATTTTACCTGTCCTGTTACTGTGGGTTACCTTTTTTATTAAAAGATAACTAAAAATCCCTGCTGCATAGGCAACCTGCACAATTTGAGGAAATTGTATAGCGTGAGCTATCTGTAGTAAGTTATCTGTGGTTATATGGTAATAAAAAAAACTCGGCGCCCCGCGCTTTGCAAAGGGGCTCCGCCCGAAATACGTCCAACAACGCCACTCCTACACTTCTCATTGCTCTTTACTAAATATTTCACCATACATCATTTCAGAAATTATCGTTAATAAATCCATAACCAAAATTTTTATTACCTTTTGTAAGTCAATTATCAACACCCTAAAACAATTTAACACCCCCCCTTAGTCTGTCTAAAATGGATTTATGCCACACCAATATTTATCAATAAATCTGTTAAACTTCATTCAATTCATTCCAATTATAATTTTGTTATTACTTACCCGCTGTTCATTTGTCTAATTTTTTATAAGTTTCAAACAATTTTCCCTGGCCCAAATTTTAATTTCCCCGACTTACTGTTGAAAATACCCTGACTTTCTATTATCAAGTTGTACATTTTATAAATTCCCTGATTTCCAGAAGAGTGGGAAACTCTGTTATGTAATTATTTTAAAATAAGGGTAATGCTTAAATAAACGTCGTAATGAATCTGCAAAAGCCTAAAACAAGGTATTCTGAAAAATGTTGATTACGATATAATAATAAAATAAAATAATTCCTGATACAGAGGGAATATTTTTTTAAATTTATTTTAGTTTTTTAAATCAGTTTCTCGCTGCTTTATTGCGTTCTTTTTCAAGGTTCTTTGTACAAAAAAAAATTTTATTTAAAAATAAATAAGCCAGTAGGCAAAGGTTTTTGTGGAAATAATTGGGACCAAGCTTGAGTAAATTTTATTATACGATGTTTATATGGATCTCTCAATTTAGAAAATTGTATTTTGCACATAAAATTTTTACTGGCCCAATGGGGTACCGACAAATAAAAGTTAGTGATGCTTTTTTTTCATGTAAATACGATCCTTAGGATGTCCTTTGCCATAAAATATAATGCATTTGATGCATTTTTTCAGAATTTTTCTAAAAGCCACTCATTTCGATGAAATTCAAATAAATTTGAATCATTTATTCAATCTGTGACGTCATCTCACACATTAGTTAGTAAATTTTCCGTGCAAAGCGCCATTTTACCGATGTAAAATTCCTTCTAAAATAAATTTCCCTGATTTTTAGTAGAAAATCTAAAATTCCCCGACTTTCCATTAGCAAATTTCTTGAGATTTCCAGGTTTTCCAGAAGAGTGGGAACCCTATTGAACAATAACCTAATGGATTTCTATTAAGGGGTCGTCCACGCCTAGGAGAGGTTTTTTTTACAAAATGTGAGCAAGTGTGACCAGGGGGGGGGGAAGTTGAAAAAATGTGACGCCCGCATAAACAATTAAATTTTTGGGATTTCTAAGAAAATTGTGTTTCAATATATTTGTATGAAATTTTTTTAGAAAAAATGTGTTTACTCCTTAAATTTCAAATGTTAAGTTCGATTTTAGGTAAATGAAGGGGGAGGAATTGTGATCATATGACGTTCCTAGATGAAGAGGGGTCCGAATTTATACAGTTTAAAATATTTAATTCTTATATTTTATAATACTTAGCTATTCTATTGACCGACTTATTTATTTTGGTCAATAGAATTGAAGAATGTGTATTTATTTTTTATAATATTTATTATATAGAGTATAGAGGATGGTCTAAAATTCTAAATATTAAATTTAAATATATTTAATTTGAAATTAAACATATAATAGCCTAAATCTGTGTCTGTTACGTTAAATGGGGCCGAAGAAACCTGGGCATGAATCACTGCGGTCTTAAAACACCACTTCTGTCTGTCTATTTGCTAATGACGCATCCTCATTATTTTATTTTTTAATTACTAACTTAAAAAGATTTCAGTGCGGAATTTAGGCCGCACAACTACAACAATCCTGCAAAAGTAAGAGTAGTTGATGTGGATTGTGAAAAACGAAAATTTAAAAAAAAACACAAAAACGTGATTGCCTTGGTTATGCGGCCTATGGGCCGCACTGGTGGTGGCATTCACGGATCAATTTAGCGTTATGGATATACAAATAGTTACATAAATTAATTAAAGGGTAACTTTAGATACTTCTTTGCAAAATTTTTATATAGAAGTTGCACATATTTTTATATATTTGGACTTCAATAAATTAAGGAGAAATTATATTACATATTAAATTAAAATTTGAATTTGGGAGGTAAAAAATAGTTTAATTTCGCAAATTTATTACCTTATAGGACGGGGTTGTTTAACTAACCTGCTCTTAGGTGGAGGATCGTGGTTTAATATAATGGGGGGGGGGGGCTATAAATGAAATTTTTAACTTTTTAGTAAAGTGTTTTAAATCTGTGCCATCGTTTATGGTCCAAGCGATGTCGGATTGTCCAATATTCCTAACAATGACCAAAAAAATATTATTCTGTATTGACCCTCCCCGTACCAGCCTCCACTGTTGATAGGGCTCTTGTGGAAATAAATTAGAGGCAAACCAGAATAAATTTTATTATCTTTATTTGGGTCGGTATTTTGGAAAAACCGCACGAAATTTTGTATTTTTATGAATATCCCGATTTGGGTTGATTTTAGAGCAAAATATTAAGTAAATGAAAATAAAGCAGACTAAATTGTATATGAAAAAACCTTATACTACATTTTTCTTGTTAATTGATCGGTTGCAGAGTTACAGCCTTCAGAGCGCCTATTATGCCACTTGGTTATACATTTTTTTTTCATTTTATATTTATTAATTTCATCATGTTGTGATATTCTGCGCATCAACGTCATTTAGATTTTAGACAGCTTATACATAAATACGATGAACAAATTCATAAATACAATTAACTTTTTCATTAATACAATAAACATTTTCATTGCAAAAATTGGAAATACATACATAATTATATTATTTTGACAGAAATGTATAACTTTTTTGAAAACACTACCATGCAGTTTTCCTTACGTCTCCCCCCTCATCAAAACGGGGCTTTATCTCCGTCACTGCAATACATCCACTAAGTCAGAGGTCCCCAAACTTTTTGAGTACCAATTTTTTGTACTTTTTCAAATTGCAGTTTTTTAAAAGAAATATTTAAATAGCATTTTTTATTTATATCTAACCCATATCATCTACCATTAATTATCCCCAAAGTAATACTTACCTTGAAATGATGATCAGAATTTAAAATTTGTGACTTCAGGTTCCCAAGGTGATAATTAGGAACTATGAACTTGAAATTATGAATATCTAAATTTAATGTTATTAACTTGAGATTCCCAAGGTAATACTTATTTCTTGAAACTCAAGAAAGTACAAACGAATTTCCTATTGTCCACTTATTAGCACATGATGCGGTTTCCCACTACACTGGACGAATTTTTTAAGTTTCCTGCTGGACTATTTCGAGATGAATTTTTAGTAAATGAAAAAAAAAGGAAAAAACTTAAAAATTTACAACAGATTTATTTATTGTTATTTCTACACGAGACGTGATCTTTTTCACAATGGAATGTTTTATTAACTAAACACAGGAGAGTTTAGTACAACTAGTGTATTTTATTTAGGTTCGTACTTAATAAATTCATCTCAAAAGACAAACATTAAATTTTATTAAACATTTTTGGGACCAATACTTCAAATTTATTTGAAAGGAAGAAGTTTTCGTAATTCACATGTTTTTATTAAATCAATCAACAGAAGCATGAAATATTGGTCGTTATCTCTACGTTATTCTATAATAAGGCACGAGAAGTTTGTTAAAACATTAGTTGTTTCTTTAGCTTTTGGTACGTTTTTGTTTTGGAAAAAAACAGTTTCAATAAAATAAATTAAAAAAAATAAACAATAAAATGATTTAAATATTGCTCTTCTAGTATACAATCAATGTACAAACGATAAAATAAAAAATATAATACAACACCCAAAAAGCCATCCGCTGTACACCTTATATTTTATAAATAAGATTACAATTTTTAATAATTAATATTAACATTTTTGTAATTGTAGAAATATGTTAATACCCAGCACCGATAAGTGAGCATTTTTGTCCAATTTACAATGTGCACTTAAAACAAAAACTAATCAAATTAGACAAATCTTTTACATTATCTTTGGAAATTAAGTATACACAGTTTCGAAGGAAGTCGAAACACGTTGATGGACAGAACGGTTATAATTTGATCACAGCTTACTTTGTCTGGTTTGTTACACGTTAGCAAAAGTTCGATAAGGTTAATTTAAAATTTTCCCCAGACATTGTGATGACTAGATGGAAAAGAGACGGTTTCAACGGGAAAACTGTGTACACTTTTAAACAATAAAAATTTACTTATTAATAAAAAAATTACAAAATTATTTAAAAGCTGCAAAAAATTGTTGATTAGCTGTACTTAATGGTTGATTATTAAAATTAAGTTGTTGACCAAAACCGGGCGACATAATACTATTTTGCGGGATAGTCCGTGGTCGATGCGTAGGCGAGGTTGGATTACTAGCTAATTGATTCATACTAGGAGCACCACCGTTCTTATCTTGTTTATTACCTAATAAATTATCTAAGTCGATGTTTAAGTTGCCAGAATTACTCCAAGTCGCTCCAACTGGTTGTTTATTGCTGTTGAAACTTGCTTGGTTATCTGGAACTTGCGTTTGTTGTGCGGAAGACAGGGGTTGAAGAATTTGAGCGGTTGCGACAGGTGGCAGCACTTGGCCTAAAGGACACAATTAGAAAAACAACATTACATAATGATAACATCAATATTAAGCATTTAAAAAATTTATTCTTTAGCTTTTCTCATACATTTTGCTTTACAAATTGTGTATAATCGGTGCGATTTTGATTTAACATAACAATCTTGCTATGATAATCATTTGGTTATTTTGTAACAATATGGTTATTTGAGCCGATTTGCTATTCTGATTTTGCAGGCATAAGCATGGGGGCGTGGTTTGTGAGCAATTATTGTTATATGTATTTCATGGTTATCATAGCAATAGCATTTTAGTGCTTATTACGATCATTTTGACCATTGTTACGTTCGTGAAAGACAGTTGTTATATAAATATTTGAATTATTTATAGTTAGTAAATGTTGTATATTGAACTGTAATTCAATGTATTTAAAAATTTCAAATTTCTTTTAAAAAAAATAATTTCAATTTTAAATATTTAAAAATGTCAAAACAAATAAAAAATTGTAACCCGCAATTCGTTATATTATTATTATGAAACAAAAGTTTAAATGCTCATTGCGTCATAAAAAGTGTAAAGGATAAAAAAAATATTCCATATTCTTCAATTTGATAAACAGATTTAATGGGCGATTGATGGAGGTGAATTTGTTCCTTCACGACCATATTAAAAAAAAATGTAACAATATTGTACGCAAATTCTTTTTGTACACAAAAAATTAGTTAAATTAAAAATAAAAAACACAAACAAAAGTGTATAAACTGTAAATTAATTAATTTAACTTAAAACAATTTTGAATAAAAATTTATTTTGATATACTTATATAGGTATTACAAAACAAAATTAAAGTTTTTAAATCACAACTGATGGAACGATGTGTCATCTTTGTAGTATTTTTACGGTACATTTGAACTAAATATTTATAACAAGGTTTGGTTATGCTTAAATTATAACAATCATGATTATGCGTGTTTAAACAGAATAGCAATTTTCGGTAATATTGTTACGGAGATGGTTATAACTTAGGATAGCAATCTAGTCAAAACAATATGATTGATTATATAACAATGTGCAAATCAGAATCGCACAGATTATCTAATATAATGTACGCTACACCAGTTTGGTGCAACGAATAGAGATGGACAACCATTTTTGACCAAAGGCTAAATTGCATATTTTAATATTTATGAGGGCCGGTTATCTTTCGCAAATTCTAGAACATCCAAAAACTGTTCTTTATTTGTAAGATTCCGTATTTTATAAATAACTTATTTTGGATAAAAATTAATGAATAAAGCAAAATACTGTCGCGAGCCGAACAAATTTATTGGGGGGTCGATTTTTTCCCCACCCCTGTCTTACAACATACTCGAAGTCATGACTTAGTGAAATCATGAAACTTAAGAAATGGTATGATAATAATGTTGTGGACTAACTTAATATAAACATTTAAAGAACATAAAAGTAATGAATAAATGAGCTGCCTTCGCGATTTACATTACCCTTGGTGCGCCACCAGCACGAGCTTGGCTGTTTGAACGTATATCTCAAAATTCAAAGTCATTATATAGTGAAAGTTTAGCGCGTAATAAAATTTATTGCAATATGGTTTGTTAATTAGTTCACTTTGCTGTCTTCTTGAGCATGAAGAACGTATTTTTATTTTCATTTAGTACGTCACTTACTAATTTGAAACTATTCCGCACGGTGGCGTTTTCTTAATGTAAATCACTAATAGGATGCTAATCAAAAGAGAAGTCACTTTGGGTACACGAAATGTGAGAGGCCTTTTGCCTTCTTCCTCATTATATACAATTTTATAAAAAAAAATTCCAATTTTCTTCTAAATGCATATTTTTGAGATTCTTAGGGAAGGGATTAACCCCTGTTGATAGATGAATTTTGGGGGCGCAAATGCATATTTTCTAGCACATCCAAATAAAAAATGACATTTTGCTTACTGGGACGCTAGGGCGGTAATATTGGACAGGATGTCGGAGGCTTTCGCCCTTTCTAGCTTCCGAGGCACGCCACTGTCCTGGTCATTTTTTATCGTTACAAAAATAAAAGCGACTTCCACTTGCAGATCTGAGTAACTACATAATATAGATTCTGGTAATACAAGTCAGTTTGGAGAATCCCCTACAGTCGCGCTGTCATCTGGAAATAACCCTTAATTGTGTGGGTTGCGGAAATAAATTTTACTTCTGAAGAACCATTTATAAGGGATTTTTTAAATTAGCTGGCCAGAAATCATATGCCCTAATGAGTATTGCAATCGTTTTTGCGGCGCGGCGTCATGTTGAGCCGACTGGGAAAGAGTTTTTAACCAGCTGAGGGTGCCCTGGCTATGTCCTAATTTTTTTCTTTTAGGCTTCTACACAAAGTATAGCAAGAAGCCTTATGATCTGGCTCCGTGTCTGTCCGTCCGTCCGTATAATTCAAATCTAATCAGAACCCTCGAAATTGTGATTGTAAACACATCGTATGTATAATAAAATAAAATATACAAAGTATAGCAAGAAGCCTTATGATCTGGCTCCGTGTCCGTCCGTCTGCATAATTCAAACCTAATAATCATAACCCTCGAAATTGTCATTGTAAACACATCGTATGTATAATAAAGTTAGAATTTGTTTTAAATTTAAAATGGACTTTCTAGTTTTAGGCTTCTATACAAAGTATAGCAAGAAGCCTTATGATCTGGCTCCGTGTATGTCTGTCCGTCTGTGCCCGTCCGCATAATTCAAATCTAATCAGAACCCTCGAAAGTTCTCTATTGTTGGCGTTTGTTCTATCACTTGTTTACCAGAGAGGTAGCTGTATAGAAGCCTAGGATCTGCCTCAAAAAGCGAGATCCACCTTGTTTTTTAAAGGTTTCGTTTACAAGATACCGTAAGAAAAACAATAAAATAAAACTTCGAATTTCTTGACTACCCATTTTACTCAATAACTTGAAACCCCTTGATTTTAGATAATAAAGTGTTATACCTTAATCTATAGTTTGTAGATTCACACTCTTTATGTTTATGTATATTAATAACGGAACCATTAATAAAAAAATCAATAATATCAATACTATGGCCATTTGCAGATAGAAATTAAAAAGTGGGGATAAAAAAAATTTCTTAGAAAAGTGATAAAAATATTCTTTTAGTGTATAGATATAAATTTGGAAAATTGCAGCCTGCCTTGAAATATTACGCACCTACGCTGATTAACAATTTTTTTTTTATTATACTATATAAACCGTCAGCTTTCCGAATCTCTATAGGAAATTTAAAATTCCGGGTTGGCAAATCCGTACTCTACCCAATAATAAATACTGTTAATCTCAGCATTGCGTATACGCATCATTATTTTGTAAAAATACTACAAAGGTATAATTTTTTTTTAACTTTATAAATTTCTATTTGAGTATATGGTAAGTAGTAAAATGCAGTAAAAACAAAAAATTAGTTTTATTTTCGACCTTTGGGAACTAATGAGTTTTAAAGTCAGGTTATAGCCCTGGATTCATCATCACGTCGTCAGGTTCTAGATCTTCGACCAGTTTTTTTAGTTTTTTAAATAGTCTATTGTATACGTTTTGAGTCTTGTCGGGAAACAAAGCAAAGATTCGTGAACACTGATGTTTTTTGAAGAACAAACCCCAATGCCTCATACAAACTAACGAGCGGATTGGCAAGCCGCTCGCTGAAAAGATATGAGCTTTTCAATGACTATCGATAAATGGTAGCAGTAAGAACCGGTCGCATAACGGCTCGTGATTTTATTGCAAATTCGCAGAAATGTTTGCCATTTCGCTTGCGGAAAGGTTCGGCTCGCAATTGCGTTTGTTAGTTCGTATGAGCCATAATAAAATAAAATATAGCATATTTTATGCAGTTAGCCCCGCCTTTTAGAATGAATAAAAAATTAGTAATGGGCTAAATTGTGCTCTGTACATGCTACATAAAGCTCCAGCAAAAATTTATTTTTGAGCAAAACATCATTGTATATTAATAAAAGATCCCGTCTTTTCAATAATTTAAAAAATTAACATTGTGCTTCTTTGTAGAGATGGGCGCGTGACGTGATTTTCGTCGTGTCACGATGTGTCACGGTTTTTTCACGAGAGTGTCTATAATAGAGAATCACGATAAAAACCGCGATTGTGCGTGAGTAAAATTAAACAAACGTGATCGTGCGTGAGTCGTTAAAAGCCGTGATTAGCCGTGAATAGTCGTGAGTAGCCGTGAGTGGTCGTGAGCAGCCATGAGTGATCGTGAGCAGCCGTGAGTAGTTGTGCATTTTTGCAATCCCTAACTTTATACAAGAAATTTCATAGGGAATGTACGAATTGCGAGAATTTTTTTGTAATTAAATTTAATATACTTACGTTCTTTATAGTAATTAGTTTTATTTTATACATACAGTAGAACCTCCATTATCCGGGCCAGCCGGGACCGAGCCTTCGCCGGAT
Organism: Podabrus alpinus; assembly: GCA_932274525.1. Lineage (NCBI taxonomy): Eukaryota > Metazoa > Arthropoda > Insecta > Coleoptera > Cantharidae > Podabrus > Podabrus alpinus. The sequence goes on along the minus strand of OW026456.1, from coordinate 43,257,862 downwards.
AATCGAAAACACGGATAATCCAAAGACCTCATTTTTATTTTTTTAATAATCCATTCAGACAAATACATGTGTCAAACGAAGAAAAGAAACGCGATACTACATTCATGTAACACAAAATAACAGTTAAAACATTGCGTTTACGCTTTTCATTAGCACCGGTACGCTGCATTTTGTGCGTCTGTTTACGTTTAACTAACGGGTCGGTCGGCAGTTGGCGAAAATAATAAGTAAACACATAAACGGGGGATTTCCCGAGCCGAACGCCTGCACGGTGCAATCAGCGTTCATGCGCCAACCTCTGGCCGTCAGCCACGGATAATCCGCGCACGGATGAAATTTTAAAATACCGCACGGAAAATCCGCCGCCAGGATTATCCTGCATGCGCATAATGCGCGCATTAGCGCACGGATAATCGGGGTTCTACTGTACTTAATTATTACTATATCGATTCAATAATAAAATTTGTTACATTTTAAGCAAATAAAAAAGTGCGCATGTGTGTAAAAATATAATACTGATCTGGTATCTACTAAAAATGGACGTGTAACGTGATTTTAGACGTGCACGGTGTGAGTGAATGATCATTAGCTTTACTCACTAATCACTACCTACTAGATATGTAGTTTTCGTATTAGCGAGTAACACGGAAAACACCGTGAGTGTGCGGGGTGGGTAATATGGAAAACATCGCGGGTAGTGTTCGTGTTCAGTTCATCAGTATATGGAAAATATCGTGAGTATGCGTGAGTGTGCGTGAACGTGCGTGAGTAATATAAAAAACATCGTGAGTGTGCGTGAGTGAAAAGTGACTCACGCGCCCATCTCTAGTACTTTGTGCCGTATATTAACACAATTTATTTTTTAATACTCAAAAGTTACCACTGTTTTTATTTTATTAAGATAACACGATCAGTTTATTCTTAAGGGCTCGCCACATAGCCTGTGCTGTGCTATGCCAACACAAACGTTGAATGATTTCATGGTCATGCGCAAAATAGCATAGCAACTCATAACTATGTGAACGTCACTATTGAAACCCTATGTTTCTACTTCAATGTTTGACATTGGCATAGCACAACACAGGCTATGTGGAGCCCTTTACAAACCTTACTTTTCCCCTTTCTCTCTAATCACACCCAATATTGGATACAAAAATTGAGACATCTGTCTCAGATTTGAGGCTAAGTCAGGCTAATTAGATGAAACACTTACTACAACACACAAGCTCTTGACTTCCAGGTTAGAATTTATTCTATCTCATTTCGAATGAATATTTTTTCAATTTATTACCAACTTTGAAATTCGAAATACAAAAACAAAATATTTGTAAAATTTCTTTTATATAGTAAAAGTACACATAGAAATTTTTCACATAGCACTTGATTTAACAAATTACACAATAATTTAATCAATAAAACTCAATCATTACAATTTTGTACTTACGAAACTAAACCTATAAATTTTAAGACGCGAAAAACATTTAAAAAAAAATGTTAAGAGAAATTCATTTCCGGATCGATTTTCAAAATATTCTCAACCAAACAAAAAACATTTTCTGCCAAAAATCTGCATTCCGAATTTGGTTCACCCATGGGAGACAATAAATCAGCCAGCCATAAACGTATTTGGATCAAATCGTCCAAAAATTGCTCCATCAGCGCACTTCTCGAGACATTTATAACTATGGCTGCAATCATGTTCAAGGTGGCCATTCTGATTTTCACGTCCTTGTGAAATCTTTGCGTCCAAATCAGCCAAATAAGCTCCCGCGCCATTTTGGGCGCTATTGAACAATTTTGCGACGCGCACATGAAAATCGATAGCGTATTTAGGTAATTGATTATTAAAACATTATCGTTGTCGTCGGCCAACAAAAACGGCAATTTGAAGTGCGTATTGCCCAAGCCTTGTAAAAGAGGCAGGAAAAAAGAAGAAGCGACGTTCGAAAACTTATTAACGTTTACTTTAATGACAGGCTTATGCCGAACATATCGTTTAGTTTTACTTTCCAAACGCTCCCGTATTATTTCCTGAGCTGTTTTGACGGTCAACTTGGAATCTTTCTTTTGCAATTTTTTTGTTTCTGGTTTTGCATTGGAGAATTTAAGATTCGACAAAATTTTTGCGCTTTCTTGTAAAACTTCCAACAAGAAAAGACGTTGACTGATCGAATAAGCTCCAACTTCAGTATTGAATTGCCTGCCCAAATATTCCGCATACATTTTTGGGTATACGCAGGTTAAGGTAACGCAACTTTCAAACACCAGAACCTCAAAATTTTCGACATAAAATTGAGGATTTAAAGAAACGAGGATCTCCAATATTTCTAACCCTATTGAGGCGTCGTCGTCTGGAAGTTGGGTGGCAATTATATCTTGGCAGCGTTCTAAACTTTGAGTGAACACTTCGATATTTGATACTTCTAGCAAACCGTCGCGTAAGTCGCGCAAATACGCCGGAGGTGGACTTTTGTAATACTTGGTATCATTGGACATATCATAAGGTTCCAAATCGTCGTCCGAATCCAGGACCAAACTTTCGTCGAGTAACGTAACGAAATTATTTTTATTTTTAATCGTTTCTGCCATAACCTGATTTTTCGGTTCTTGTGTTATGAATTTATTTCTGATTTTCCTCTGTGGCGGAATGTATTTCGTCTCGACTTTCGTTTTCACATTAACTTTTTCTGTCAAATGTGCCACGATTTCCTCAAAAGTTGTCTCTTTTAATTCGTTAGTTGGTATAACAACATTTTGCAATTGTTGCAAATTTTCAAGCATAGCTTTGCATTCTTGAGAAAAATTTTTGTAATCGAATTTTAATTTTATATCCTTTCGATCTTCTTCATCCTTGTATATGAATTCGAGTACGGTTTCGCCTACGACCATACCGATGGCACGAATGTCTTCGAGAGACGATTCTAGATGCGCGGGAATCCCCGACGATATGATCTCGTTTAATTTAACTTGACGCGTTTCTACAATTTGTTTGTTCCGCAAACTTTTAGTTAATAAAATAACGAACTTGGTGAGATATAAATGTTGCTCCAAGCTTGTACGCTTTACGGCTGATTTACTAGACCAAGTAGTCAATAGACTTGTCAGGAAATCGTATGACTGTTCTGTTGACGTGGTGCTGATAAATGTGGTCAAATTAAATATCAAAGTCAAATCGTTATGATTATAATAAGACAGTAAAGGAATTTTGGTACACAAAATGTATTTCCAGTTGGAATTCGATAATAACGTGTCGTGCAAACCAACGACGCCATTTTTGTTTTGTAAAATTGTGACTGCCATTATTTCAACGGCCGAACGATTTAAATTTTCGCATATTTTCAAAACCAAATTTTTATAAAAACTGTCGCCAGCTTTACTGCATCTACAAATGATATATTCCATCAAAGTGCCAATCGATTTCGTGCTCGCACCTTTATTGAAGGTCAAAAGTAACTTGCTTATAAAAAAACTTAACATGTGCACTCTAATTTCTTCAAACTGCCCGTAGCGTTCGCAAAAATCGTGTAAAAACTCCACAAGTTTAATAATATTAAGCACTAAAAGAGCACAATAATTGTGCGTTTTAAAAATATCCGGAAAGTCGCCGTTTAGACAGTTTGCCACGCGATTCGGTAAAGAAACCAAAATTTGCACCAAGTTTTCCCACTTACAATTTTTGTCTTCGTACGCTATGCTATTGACCACGTGTTCGTTTAGCACAAAATCCAAAAACGCACCAAAAATTCCGTCACTAACAATTAACAGTTCAATCAAAGACACCGCACTATTTAGTTGATCCTCTTCGGCTATCTTCAAATGTTGAACCAGGCGGTTAAGCGCGGTACAAAAAAAGTACGAATTTTCATTTACAAACAACTTTTTCACATTTTCGGAAACCTTTCCGTGAACAAACGGAAATTTATGATCGAATTTTTTTATCAATAAATCGAGGATTCGGCTATAGTCGCGGTCCACATAAAGTTCCCAATCGTGCGTTGGTCGATCGAAACCCATAATTTTTTGAACAGTCACAGGACCGGGATAAAATTCGACAAGGCTATCGAGTTGCGCCAAAATAAACTCAATGTCCGCGTTTGAATTTATTTTTGGCATTTTTTCTAGTGCGTCTATTAGAAAGTCGGTTGCGAAATTTAATGAATTTTCGTTTGTTTTGCTTGAATTTGATGAGATTTTCGTAATTTTGGCTTGGCTGATACTCTCGTTCGGGTTTTCTGAAACGGGAAATCTCAAATGAGTTTCCCGGTTCTTAAATATTTCACCTAAGGGTTGTATTGTTCAAATATGTGATAGTTTCAGCCACCAACTAAATAATATTAACAGACACCGCGGAGGCCAAAGCGCCATAATAATAACTAACAGTTATACACGCGGCGGCCTAATGTAAATGTGACCCAATTGAAAACTGACGATATCTACAAGAAACAAATCACACTGATATACCACAAGGGGACTCCCCTACAATATCATGAGAAACTGAAAATGTCCGAGATATCTACAAGAAACAAAAAACTTCCTTTTAGCTTAAACTACGCACAAACCAACTTAATACAACCCTTAAGTTTCAAGTTTAAGTTTCAAATATGTATTTGCCCAATTTTTTAAACGGTAAAAAAATTGTGATACGACAAAACAGTTCAAGATACGAAAAAAAAATTACTAACCTGTGCCAAATCCATCCATAATATTCGACGTCAACAGCGAATTCTGATTATTATTAGGCGTTGTATCCAGCACTCCTTGAGTTTGTAAACCAAGCGAAGTGAATCCTGACAAATCCCCCAATAAGTCGCCCCCACCAGATGGCGCCTTTTGTGGTACTACAGCTGCAGGTGGAGGTTGAATTGGGGCAAATAAATTTGCTTGATTATGATGATTAGGCGAGGTGACCATATTTAACGGCGCCGTTACATTTTGAGACGATCCAGGCAGGTTCCAAGTCGGTGGACCCGAAAAGGCAGAATTAAAATCGGCAAAAGTGTCTGCAGATTTTGGTGGCGCAAGAGCGTCGCTAAACGCGGCTTCGAAATTACCAAATTCAGACAAATTCGTAACGACTTCTTCTGCGCGTGGATTAAAATCGTCGTTTAGAAAATCGACGCCTTGTTGCTGCCGTGGAGTGCCGTTATTTTTAACGTCATCCTTGCCGAAGTTAGCGGCGGCACCGAGGTCAACTTTCTTCAGCGGTTTCGAAACTTTTGTTGGACTTTTTACACTCGTATTAATATTGATACTAACTTTCTTTTCCGGCGATGTCGGACTTCCTATAGTTTCTGTGTCTTTATATTTTTTAGTAGGAGGATTTGTATTATTTTGGTTCGATTCCGTATCGCTATCTTCCCTCTCAATTTCGTAATCCTCGTCGTAAGATCTGTCTCTATAATTATTTGCATTTGATTTATACGATTTATCATCCCATTCTTTATTTTGCATAGACGATTCTCTGTTCCACGACTTGTCGTCCCAACGATCATCTAATAATAAAATTATTCAATTTAAAAAATGACCCTTGTATTATCAATTTGTTTGAGACAATTCAGTGTAACCTACATTGATAGCAATAGACATTTCAAGCTTTCATCATTATTTTATCAACTAATTGCTGAATAAATAAGTTTGTGTTTTACAAAGAAATCAATCTCTATTTTGGAATAACTATCTGAACAAATATGTCTTATTGAATGATGAGTTGCTGAGTCATGACTTGGTCGATTGCCAAAACTGCGTTATTATTCACTATTGTGAATTTTTTTCAATTTTTATATTATAAAGATAATAAAAATTTGATTGCAGTTGTAAAAGTAAAATGATATAAAGTCTTATCATAAAGTTAACTGTGTATCTAAAAATTATGCAATCAACTCATTTAAATTGTAACAATTGAATAATAGATAACAAAAGACAGTAAAACACGAACGAAATTCAAAATCTAATCACTCATGTGTGGCAACAGGAAGTTGCCTTTGTTGAAGTGATTAATCAACTAAGCTCCATTTAAATGCAAATAAAATAAGGAAAACTTACTGAATTTTCCACCCATCATGTCTGAACTCATGCCTATATATTTGTCTTTATTTTTCTTGGCCTTCTTGCGTTCTTCTCGAAGTTTATCATCATCTTGTATAAAGTCTATAAGTTCACGTACTTTATGTCTTATATTGATGCCTTGATCTTTGCCAACATCATCCACAAAGGAATAATTTTCTAATGAACGTAAATCGTAAATGTGCTCTCGTGCCGACGTTACTACACGCTCCGAACCATTTTTGACCAAATAGCTCAGCAGTAACAGTGACTGAAAAAAAGAAGAAATTTAAAAATCTAAGAAAACATAAAATTATGGTTAAGGAAAAGCCCAAATTCGTCCTAATTATTATGTCAGGGTTTAATTATAAAGATGGAAAATATTACGAAGTATTCCATATATGTACGTCCATATTTTCACTTCTATAGAAGGAAATTTATTGATCGAAATTAAAATTTAAGATGAAAGAATTTAAAGAAAAATCGAATGAAAACCTTCATAGTTTATTCAAGTTCAAAAACTACGATTCTATTTCTTTACAATTTCTTAATCTTTATACAGTTGGGCACTCTTTCTACAAAGCTATTTGATGATATTCATTAAATTAATAAGGAAGTTATTAGACAATTAAAGGACAATATACCAATCACTAACACAGCAGTGGCTTGGTGTGATCGCTGGTTGAGTTATAGCGCGGAAATTGTGGGTTCGAATTGCGGACTTGACTGAATTTCTTAGCGCCGCCCTCCGGTGAACATCAACACTCTGTGGATAAATTACACGGAAAAAAAAAGTAATACAATCTGCTGCAAATACTGAATTAAATACTACAATTTGCAGTACTATATGCCCCAAGCGCAATTTCTAACATAAATTGCTACAGGATTTTAGCGAGTGTTTTGTAGTAAAATGTTTTGTAAATTGTAGCTAGAAACTCGCTACAAATTTGTAGCAGTTAGTGCAGAACCTTTTTAAAGAACATTGCTACCATAAGTTGCAACAAGTAATATTAATCGTGTATGATTTTCGACTATTAAACGTAGCAATAGGCCCATAAAAATAAAAAAATATAGGTTAATTACTTTTTTTAGACTGCGCCTTTGTATGTTTTATCTGTAATTATCAAGTCCTACATTTATTATAATTTTAAATTTATATTTAAGAATACTTAACTTTTTTGGTTTCCTCTGGGGTTCGAACCTATTACCTCTAGATCTGTAGCTGGACGCTCTTACCATTTCGCCAACTAGTCCTATGTTAAATACCCACATTACATAAACTATAAGTAGTATTATTAGAAGTACCATATTAAAACGATATTAATCTAAATTACTTTTAAATATTTTATAAAGTCAACCATATAGTTAATTCATTTTGTAAGTTTTTTATTTAATTTTTTTTAAATAAAAATTTAAAAATAACGTATAAATATGGCTATTTTAGTTATTCGTATATAAACAGTGTATGATAGACGTCTAACTTATAAACGAAACTTAGACCTATACTAAAAATACACCAATTATCCCAAAAATTAACGTGCAATTTACCGCCAGTTTTTCCTACAAATTGTAGGAATACTTACAAAATTGTTTAAGAAAATTTATTATATTGATGCAATTACTACAATTTTGTAGCATTAGGTGATTTTTAAAGTAAGAATATATTTTAAATAACTTCAGCAATTTGGTTCATCACAACCTACTAAAATTTATACCACATTTTCTTACAAAATATATGAAAATTTAAAGAAGTAAGTTGCTACAAACCTGAGGAACAAAATGCACATGACTTCAAAAGAATGTACTACAAAATTTTTAATTATTCGTAATTAATGTAACATTTTTTGAATTAACCAGTTTACTACAAAAATTCATTATATTTTCTCAAACCATTTTTTTCCGTGTAGTTTGAAGTAAAAGAGAAATTAGAGGATTGATCCACCTCAATGAATGGATCGTAAAGACTTGGCAGAAAAAGCGGAGTAGCAATATTCCGAAATGGAATGGAAAAGCTTTATGATGATGATACCAATCACTAAACTTTACATGCATTTCTCTCGAAACAACAGTTTGCAACTTTATTCCAGATTTTTCTCAGAAACTACTGAATTGATTGATTTGTTCTTTTATACACTTAATCTTTTCAATTTATTATTAGATAATTCATGCCCATCATACAATTTTCTGCATAAATCAACGGTTGAATTCATGACACTTCATTTAATCGACGATTACAAAATCACGATAAAATGTATAACCGTAGTAAAGTGGTATTCATGAAACGAAATTTGGCGCCCATAATATTAAGTGTTTAGCTTAAAGGTTAATATGAAGCTTTGAAAATAATAGTGAAGCATTTTGGTCTCGCGATCCACAGTCAGGCGCTAATATTGCATAATTATGTGTAATATATTTGCGACATATACATAAATGTATTATTTACATATCACGAAATTAAAATACATTTGAAAGATTATCGTTTATATTTTTTATGTACATATTTATGTTCTTTTCGTGCAACTTTCCAGTAATACAGCGATTATTACATTGCCGAAAACATTCGTCACTGACCATACTTTTACTGATTCACAAAATTCCAAAGCTAAAGTGTACAAATTATGAGCAATCACTAAACGACTAAACAATACAAAATGTTTACAATAATATTTTTAATAACAAAATAGTCAACATCAACACAACCGCAAGTGAATCAGATCAAAAAGGTCTAAAACTTTTTAACGTAAACATGCCATTGATGTTAAAACTAGCAAATTGAGACCCCCGTCAAAAATTAAGTACTTAACTCGGAACCCTTAAAAGACTCAATCTTTTCTCTATTATTGTCCAAAGTAACGTCGATTTCACATTTTGATCTGAACGATAATTCCATGGGTTTCAACCAATCAGCGTGCGATATTTTACATTATACAGATGCACGTCATGCATCGGCGACCTAATCTGCTAATACAGAGAGCCCTCGGGCAATATCCGCTGATACAGAGAGAACCCTTGGGAAATATCCAGTTATATTGAAAAGACCACAGTCAATATTCGATATTTGAAGGGACCGTTAAAGAATTCATACGCGGTGATATAGTATGTGATATAGATTATAGTATGTAGGAACGTTACATAATTCATATGCGTTTTCGATATCACTCTCTCACCCAAGATCGCTTTAAGTAACCTACTTGTAAAGACATGTGTGTAATAACATTTTTATGTAACGAATTTTTGCGATTGTGATTCCGTTTTCTTCGGTAATTACCGATTTTTGCAATGATAATGGTGTAATATTGTCAATTTTGCCTCGGGGAATTTACATAAAACAGAAACTCGTGTTCAGAAAATACTTTACAGATTTATCTTGTACAGGTTTAGACGGATATATCGCTCTCGCAATATTTATCTTAAACCTGAACGCGGCAAATCTTCGAGTATTTTCCTCACCTCGTGCAGTTACATACGAATATAAATGTCATCTGACGCAAAAGTGAGTGAAGTTCAACTCAATTCATTTATATTAATTTCAAATTTTTTACCCCCTGCTCCCATTGTCAATCCGTTGGTATGGTTCTGATCCGCAAATATTACATATGGCTGATCACCATTCCTAACCTCTAAAAACAGGGGTGCTAAATCCGGATGTATTATACTTATACAGTGCCGCATCACCGGGCAGGCGCATGAGGCGCGCGGCCTCGGGCCTCGCTTGAAAAAGAACGCAAGAGGTTTTCTTTTACTTTATGAGGCCTCCATACGAAAGTGGTTTTTTTAGAGGGCCTCCTAATTAGATTGCGCCTGGGGCCTCGCAAAGTCATGATCCGCCGTTGTTCTTATACAAAGTAGAAGAACAATGAAATAATTATGGAAATTTACGAACAATTTTTAAATTAAAAAATTCTTATGATATGAGTTTACCAACTTAAAAGCAAACGTTGGTATGTATTTTAGAATGGGTTATCAAATTTTGTTCTCCCTTTTGTATTTTTAATTTTTATCTATAATTTTTTCACTTTTCATTTGTTTTTTGTAACCATCTTATTTTAACCTTGAAAATGGGTAAATAAATTTCCGATACGCTGGATAATCTAATTAATAGTCAGTCTCTCATTGATCCCTCCTCTCAACGATTTATTACATACTCTTAATATTGAAGGTTAACAAACAAATAACTACATTTAAAAAAAAATTAATTTCAAATTTAAAACAACAATGAAAACGCATCCAATCATTTTAAGAATGTAGTACTTGCACGAATTTTAAGATAAATTCAGAAATTCAGGGAACATTTTAAAACTTGAGGAATTTTCAGGATTTTCTGAATAGCAGCAAACAACAAAACAGAAAGGTAAATAAGGGGGTTTTCAAATTTTTTGTTAATTTCATTTTTATAATTTTCAATATTTGATTTATTGTATTTTTTGAGTCTTAACTTTTTGCTTCTTCAATATTTTTCTTTATATTTTACTATTCGTAATTTTATTATATTGCCTTTATTTCAGTTTTCACTTCAAACTTGCAGTTTCTTATTTACAACAATTAATTAATATCTTTTAATTTTTTGATAAGCTTGCCTGATGATGGTATTAATATTGAAACGTCGATATCGTGACCTACAGTTTTTACTAATTTTTCAATTCAACTTTCAGCCCCCCCCCCCTCTCTTTTTTAAATTCCTAATTATTCATTAATTCTTGTTTTTATGAATGTATAATTAAAACTTACAAGGGGAAGCTCAAGGTAGAATATCGGCAATCAAGATTTCCAATTTTTTTGGGGGGATTCTAAAGCCAAAAACATTGACGGTCTTGGATTTTGTCCAATGACGCTTGGTTTTTAAGTTTTGAATTTTTGAAAATAGAATAATTCCATCTCGAATCAACTGAAGAATTTACTCGACCCTCACCAAATTTAACGAAACTTGGTCCACACAATTTAAGGATTTGTCCAAAAGGACGTTTGTTTCTTTGTATTGGTCCTTCAGTTAGAATGTAGACTTGTAGGAGAACGTCTGTAACTTCATCCACAGCGGTCTAAATTTAAAAATAAAAAATGTTCCGTCAAGGTAAATGAACATTCTATTCAAATATTTAACCACATTTCACTTTTTCTACCCCTAATTGGATTAAATTTCTAATATTAACCCTGCTTCAACCTATATTTCTAAAAGGGTCTTTTTTTGTTCATTTTTTTACTTTGCTGAGCATGCATTCCAAATTTGATCATGGAATGAGCATGGGTTCGGTTATTAAAAATAAATTAAGTATAGCGAGAGACGGCCAAAAACAAGGAAACAAATTGGAAAATTTTCCCTTTTGAAAAAAATCCTTACATTTGAATTTTTTTATTTCTTACTAACAATAAGATGGTGTATACCAAGTTTCGTCAAATTTAGTGGGGGTCGAGTAAATTCTTCAGTTAATATGAGATGGAATTACCCTATTTTCAAAAATTCATAACTCAAAAACCAAGCGTCATTAAACAAAATCCAAAGACCGTCATAATTTTTTTGGCTTTTAGAATCAAACCGCCCCGTTTGTATTGCAATGCCCTACATGATGTAACATGGATTTAAAAATTATAATGTGAAAGAAAAGGGTGGAAAAAAATAGTAATTGTTAAATTTGTACCCGTTGAATCCGCTTCACCTTTAGAGGTACGCGTACCCCCAGTTGAATACCGCTACTTAGAAGACTATCTCGGCAACGAAATATAAAGGCCAGAACAATATTTTTTAGAATTTTGCCCAAAATTTTGTTTAATTTAAGAGGAATTGCAATCAAATCGCTTGAAAATTCAAGATTTTTTGAGAATTAATTGCAAAGAAATCAAAGAATGTCTTTTCTTTTTACTGAATGTTTATTACTATCACAACAAAATAAAAAATTTTGTTTTTAGATATTTATGTTTAAAAAATGACGTCATACACGCTTGAATATCGTGGGCTATATTTTACGTTTTGCAGCGATAACTATAATTTCAAAAATAAGATACTATGTATTAAAATTTTCTCGAGTTATTTCTGTTCCAAAGACCTCTGGTTTCGGACCAAACCTAAAAATGACGAAATCAAAACAAAAATGGTGAAATGGCAGCTAGAAAACAATACGAGTTTTGCAAAAAAAACTTGAATTATTTAAGAAGTTTTACTTTTTTTCAAAAACAAAAACTTTAAGGGCTTAAATGTAGGTTTGGGCGAAAATCACACATATTTTGAACATACTGTATTTTTTTCAAATTGTTCTAGACCTGCGTTTTGTTCTAATCGTTGCAAAAACAAGATAAAATGAAATTTCTAGAAAAACGCGTTTGAAGTTTTCAGGTTCAATAATTACTAATGCTCGTCTTGACTTGCTTATGTAATGCAATTTATTGTATACAAGAAATGGTACAATTTATATGTTAAATACAGCATAATTTATACCTTTTACATACAAGACATAAATAAGTCAATTTTTCGAATTTTGACATAATTGAAACGGCATTTTTCATAACGCTTTCGAAAAGATGTAAAACAATTTAGTGTTTGACAGTGGACTCCCATTAAGTTTGTTAGTTTTGGGTAAATGCTTTAACCAAGTTGCCCCTATTCTGGTTAAAGCTTGATGCCTAAATGAACACTCATATGAGGTGTTATTTGTTAAGATTAAACATATTTTGACTTTTAAGATTAGAAATATCATATTTTTTGATTTAAAAATTCTCAGAAAGCAAACATATCTATTTTCTACCCTAAAAAAACATATATTAGAGACGCTATTTTTCTACCAGTCCTGTAAATTCTCCTCCTGTCCTGTCAACATCTCTGAAATATGCACTTTTCTTTCACAACTACTTTTTAATAATTTTAAAATGAAACAATATTTTTGGCAATCTACCAAATTAAAATATGTCTTATTTTACCAAGTGACACCTCATTTATGAAATCCCATTGCGTAAACTTTAAAATGAGCTTTCAACAAGTGTATAAATCTTGGTTTTTGTAACCTCATTTTACCAGTTTCGTAATTCAATTCAATTAAATTTTTAATATGTACTTGGTAGATTGGAATATAACCAATATAAATATCATAGATAAAGTTACCAAGTACCAAAAATCGACCGTTGCCTTAGTAGCTGATATTTGAAATTCACCAATATCTATCTTGTCTTTTTAGTTCGCGGAATACAATAGAAGGAAAAACGTAAGGGCACAAATAAAAAATTGTTTTTTAAATAGAATATTGTCTAAAAAATCATCTGCGTGAATGTGAATGAATATTGTAGAATTTAAAATTATATTGGAGAAAATTTTGAATTCTTCACTTCAAATAGTTTGCATACCATCGGTACATAGAAAGACACTTTATTATAAATGCCATAAAAATGATAGCCGTCGTAAAATTGCATACCGAAAAGATATTTTGCATCAATTTACAATAATAAAATTTTAACGAGTGAATATCCCCCAAATTCAACTTTATAGTATAATTTGGTGACCATTATTTATTTATTAATGCAACTTGATAATTTTTTTATGAAACATCAATAAAAACCATATAATTATCATTTCTCACTATTATTAACGACGATAATAACGTATTTATCAATTTTATACAGTTATAATTAATTTCTCTAGAAAACAATCGTGCAATTTTACAGAAAATTTCCCATTTAAAAATAAAAACTATGTGTGCACACAAACAGTTTGGTTTATTTGTACAATATTTTTTTATACTATTTTGTTCGATAATAAGAACATGTTGTGTAAGATTACAATCGCGTTACTATTTAATGGATTAGTGCAGTGCTTCCCAAACTGCGACCTGAGGCTCCCCACCGGACCGTGAAGCCCTTTCTAGGGCGCCGCCAAATATTTACACATTTGAAAAAAAAATGTTCCTATTATATTAGGATCAATAAAATTTATTGATTGTCCTCTAAAAACTAAAATATCTCCAATAATAAAAGCTAAGCTTGACACTCATTCGTTCATTATTTATTAAGAAAACGCCACTACGCGAAATTTTATAGAACGATTACAAATTAAGGGAGGGAGCGAAGTGGGGGCCCGCAGCGGCTATCAAATTTAATAATTCTTTTTTGGAGAGTTGGAATTTTGCAGTAAAAGCTAAACGAGAGGACGAACTAATTTTTTTCGAAAATTTTTACGGAGTTCCGTGAAATTCCCCCGAGCGGTTTCCCTACTCTACTCCTTCCAGGTTTTTTGCCCGATCAACGTAAAACTTGGAGGAAGGGTAGAGCACGGGGAACCGGACGATTTGCTTTAACAGATTTTCAAATTTGTGCCCCGTTTTCGTTTAAATGGGGCCCAAAGATTTAATCTTCTTTCGCGTCTGGTTCCCTTATTTATGAATAAAATTTTGATCCCTTTAGGCGCATTTTGATCCTCTCGTATTTAATTTGCATTTCTGGAAAAAAAATACATGGGGCGTAGATCGTTTTCGACCGGTAAGTACGCCGTCGCTTCTTAATTACATTTTTGTTACAGTTTTGTGTATGTTATCGTATTATGTTAGGCCGAATGCCGACTGTGTAAGCTGAAGGTCGACCCGTGTTCCATAGTCATTTTAATCAAATCAACTACTTACTTTAGCAGTGAATATTTTTTTTCGTAAAATATTACAAAAACTTTGGAAGTTTTGTAAAAATTATTACTTTTTGCCAAATTTTTGATAAAGCCTAATTTTTACGTAGAGTACTGCATTTTCTTCTAAGGGTACGTTTATGTTGGAGCTGCGATAAACGATAAGAGCGACGATGAGAGCAGCGACAAGAGCAGCGCAAAATTCATTTCTATGATATGCTGTTTATAGTGGAGCTTCGACAATAGCGACGATCTCTGCTTTGTAGGTGACGTTTCATTTATTATCTAAATCAAACCAATTAATTAAAAATATTTTGTTTAAAAATGAGTGATTCTGAAGAAGAAATACTTTTAACTTCAAATGCCGTAAAGTATTATATTGTTGAAAGTGCTAATAAAAAGCGCAAATCCCATAATTTGTCGAGAACAAATCTGTTATGATGATTTTTATCTTTTTGGTCCCACAAGGGGGATCTAACAAGTATTTCACTAATTAAGCTGTCGATATCCATGCCGACCACACCTGATAAAAGCGTTGATAAAAGCAAAGAAAATAGGCAGTACAATTAGCGCCGCTCTTATCGTTGCTCTACTGCCAAGCGTTGCTCAACGCATCGCTCCAATATAAACACCTGCATATAAAATAATGACATCATTTTCTTTGCTTCGCTAGTATCGTCGCTCTTATCGTTTATCGCAGCTCCAACATAAACGTACCCTAAGAAAATACAAATTCGGAAAGAGAATTATTTATAGAGGGACAGTTCTTACCGAACTGCTTGTCAAAAGTTTGTTGTATATTTTCAGTTCGATAGATGGATTTTTCACGCCACCTGATGGACAGGATTATCACTAAGTTATTTACAAATTTACATTATAGCTGATAATCACATAAATATAACAATAACTTAGCAATAACCCTGTCCACCAGGTGGCGTGCAAAAGCCATCTATCGAACTGAAAAGTGTGCGCAAGATTTATTTTCAATTTTTAACATGTAGATTTAGGGAGACATTCAGAACAATCTATCGCATCAAAAAAAAACAAATTGTTTTTTTTTGATTTTCCAGAAATCCGTTCACAGTTTGATTAAAGTAAATTTAAACTTTGGCACAATGGTCAGAACAACTGGCACAATACATTAAAACAAAAAGCAATTGATTATGTTAAAAATGGGGGGGGGGGGGGGGGGGGGGGGCTAGAGTGAAAATCAGTTTTGTTTTAAAAACGGAAAATTTATTTTAAAACCGGCACAACTTTGGAAAAATCTTGACTGTGGAGGATATTGGCTGATAGGCCACTTTTTAATATGCATTTTGGCAATAGAATATGCCAATAAATCATTTTGGGCCTCTTACTATTATTAAAACAAATGTTAATTAGATAGTAGGGGGTCGTCCATAAATTGCGTCACGCAATTTTAAGCAATTTTTAACCCCCCCCCCCCATCGTCACACAAACCTAGACCCCCCTCCAAGTATTACGTCACATATTCTTGAACCCCCCTGCAAATTTTTCAAATTTCTTTTTTTTTAGGGGTAGCACCCCAGAGGAAACATCTATGCAGGGCGATTCGCCCCCCCCTAGTTACACCACTGGCTTCAGTGGCGTAGCCACTCAAAAAATAGTCTTTTTTATTAAATACTTATAATAAAATATTTAATCTATTATATATTTTGTGACGTCACAATTTTTGAAATCCCCCGCCCCCCAACGTCACAAGGGTCGGAACCCCACCCCCCTAAGAGCGTGACGTAATTTATGGACGGCCCCTAGGTATAATGTAAAAAAATCATGAATCATTTTAATAACACAGAAGTACCAATGCACTTTATTGACGATTTTTTTATAATTTTATTAAAATCAAAAGGCAAAGTTGGCCCCTTAGGCTTCGTCTACATTTACTGCACGGTATCTACGCCCCTGGTATTGGAAAACCTTAAAAAATATTTCCAGATTTAAAAGGCCGCTATATGAAAGTTGCAGAAGCACTGATTTAACAAATTGATTTTGATTTTCCATTTAAATATTAGAAAACATAGCTAATGTTTAATTCCCTGTATACAATAAGAAATAAATTCATAGAAAGCAAGCATGTAAATTTAGCTCGACAAGAAAAATAATTATAGAAAATGAAAAAGAGGAAAGTATACCATAAAAGTAATAAATTCATACCAAAAAAATTAATGTTGTAAGCAGCAAATTAAAAGTAGGCCTGTGGAATCTACCAACAGGTCCAAATTTGTATTCGGTTACTTTCTCTGAAATCCTTGTAGGACATTTAAATCGCATAAGATAAAAAATTTTAATTTTAGCAAAACAAGTTTTGAGTTCTACTTTACTGAGCTAATTAATTTGGAAGTATTCACAAATTATATTTTGTCACTTATTTTAAAAACATTGCAGGTTTTCTCTGACAAAAGTAATTTGTTGCCAATTACTCATCGAGTGAAACGGCAATGATTAGAACGACTTGATTAGAAAATTAATGTAAGCCCCGAAAGACATAAATGTAATAAAAATTAACCTTGTAAGATCGTCTCCAATGCTGTTTATTGTCTTGTAGCATGCGTTTCCACAACATCGACATAACTTCTGGAAAATGTTCGTAAGTGAATGTGGAGTGAGCGAGTTCTTGCATTAGCTGTCCGGTGGGTCCCCAGGCTTCATCATTGGTAGCCTCGCGAACTTTGGCTTCAACTTCCGTGTAATTCATAACCACGTTAGTTCTAAAAGATAGCGATCAAGTAAGAAGTTCTTAATTACAAAAAACATCTGTTAAATATTGGGTTATTATTTTACTTACACTTTATCCGCGATTTCGCGCACTTTCCACATACTAAATAAATTTTCCATTTTGATCGCTTGATTTTTGTATTTAAAAATTGACGGAAAAACTTAAAAACAACAAATCTTTTTGTTAAATCGCTCTATGACAGCGTTGCTGATTTGGCCGCAGCCATCTTAATTGTCATGGAAGTGTCGTCATCAGTTATCATCTTCGCGTAAAAATCCCTAAAAGTGACGTTTCGTTGGTTTAAGTGCATGTGAACTTAAAACTTTTTATCGTTCGTTTAATAATTATGGAAAACTAAAGAATAAACGCACGAATTTGGTTTAAAAATTTAATTATTTAAATTAGTATTGTAATTAATTATTTACAATAATTAGAAACGAAGTCAGTACTTTGTGAAAACTTTTGAGAAGCACTATTTTAAACAGATCCGTACCTACGACTTGTGAATGATTGTGAGGATAACAAAACTGCTCTTAAGCCTGCCTTACACGGTCAATATTATTGAAGCAATATCGGATATTGATCAATATATTGAATGTGTAAGGAGTATATTGAAGCAATAATATTGATTATACAGGGTGTTAGGTAAACATGCGGCAAAAATTCAAGGGGTTATTCCTTGGCCTATTATAAGAATATTTTGTCCTATGATGATTTCTAAAAAACCCCTTTGTTTCGAAGATACAGGGTGAACAAAATTTTTCGACAGTAACAACATTTTATTATCAAAAAGTACATGTAAATTTGCTCAATCTACAATAAATGTTCGAAATGACTTCCTCCAGCCTGGATACAAGCATTCAATCTTCTCGTCATTGAGTGCCGAACTCTTTCAAACACACAAGGGTTGTTTCTGATTGCAATTATCCGATTTCGCAATTCGTCCAAATTCTCCACTGGAGTAGCGTAAACTAATTAGTAATTACTTCAGAGACCCCCATAAGAAATAATCCAGGGGGTTTAAGTCTGGGGATCGAGCAGGCCATGCGTGTGGCCCACCTCGACCAATCCAGCAATCTCCGTATGTTGCTGTTAAAAAATCACGAGCAACCAAACTGCAATGGTTGTCGCAAATTTTGTGCACCCTGTATCTTCGAAACAAAGGGGTTTTTCAGAAATCATCTTCTTCTTCTTCTGCCTTTCCAGGTTTAGGCGCATTTGCCTGTTCCGGCTTCACCATCGTTTCCTCGGTCTACCAACGCCTCTCCTTCCTCCAGGGCTGTAATCAAGTGCTTGTTTTGGGATTCTGCTGTTTTTCATTCGTGTTAAGTGCTTCTTCCAGTTTTCTTTATATTCCTGGGTCTTTTCCACAATTGAGTACATGTTCAGTTCTTCTCTTATATCATCATTTCTGATTCTGTCTTCTCTTGTAGATCCCTTAACTGCCCTAAGAAATTTCATTTCTGCTGTTTGGATTTTTTGGAGGTCTCTTTTTTTTATTTGGGTTTTTAATTTTAATTGGGTTTCTTTCCTTGTTTTTCTTCCCAATGTTCTTCTAATTGTGCCACATATTCTTTGGTATTTGCTGATTTTATTGCCTATATCTTTATTTTCTTCATATGTGACATCGCAACCAAGGAACTGGAAATGTGACACCTGTTCTAGAATGTTTTTGTCAATTACTATTTTTGTTCTTATTGGATCTGGTCCTAGGAAGGCCATAGTCTTGGTTTTTTGGGTTGATATACGAAGATTGTATTTGGAACTTAATTTATGGAGCCGGTAAATTGCTTTTTGTAATTTATCTTCGTTATCTTGTATGATAACTTGGTCATCGGCAAACAGGACAGAATTTAAATACACTCGTTGGTTCAGTTTGATACCTGGGTCCACTTCTTTTTTCCATTTTCTCATTAGATCGTCTATGTATATATTAAAAAGAGTAGGTGATAGACTGCATCCTTGCCTTAGCCCTTGATTAGTTCTCATTGATGTAGTTATTTCTTTTCCTGTATCAATAGAGATTTTCGTATCTTTATAAAGGGTTTGTATTGTTTTTATTAGATGTTTTGGATATCCTCTCTTTTTCATTATTTTCCATAGTTTCGATCTATTTATTCGGTCGAATGCCTTTTCATAATCTATGAAAGCTAGATGAGTCTCTAAATTAAATTCTCGTCCTTTTTGTATTATTTGATTTACAGTGAAGACGTTGTCAGCGCAGGATCTGCCTTTTCTGAATCCTGTTTGTTCTTCTAATAAAAGAGCATCCGAGATAGTTTGAAGCCGTTCATTTATGATCTTACTATATAATTTGTATGTGGAGTTCAGCAGACTTATTCCTCTATAGTTATTTGCGTTGTGTCTTTCTCCTTTTTTGAATATGGATATTACTCTTGCTTCGTACCATTCGTCTGGTATGGTATATCTCTTCCAACACATATTGAAAAGGTGTAATATCCGAAATTTAAGGAGCAGGCCACCGTATTTAATTAATTCGGAATTGATGTTATCTATTCCTGTTGCTTTTCTGTTCTTGGTGTTTTTTAAAGCTTTCTCTAGTTCGTTAATATCTATAGGATCTATTTCTGGTGTGTATGTTGTCTCTGATTCTTCTACATTTTCTGTTATTGGATTATACCACATCTCCTGGTAATGTTTTATCCAAGCTTCCTTCGTTATTGTATTTATGTTTGCTACGTCTTTCTCTGTTCCATTTAGGTGTTTCATTAATTTATATGCAATTGTTTGACGGCCATGTAAGTCGTTTTCTATTTTACTTATAAAAGTATCCCACGAATCTTCATGTGCTTTCCTGACGATATTCTTTGTTCTATTTCTTATAGTGTGGTAATTTTGCTTTGTTGTTTCTGAAGGGTTTTGTAGATATTCTTTGTAGGCTTTATTTTTTCTTTCAATTGCCTCTTTAATCTCTTCGTTCCATATTTGTAATCCTCTTTTTCTTGCTTTCCTTTTGTTTTTCGTCCCCAGCGTTTCATAGGCTATTTGTTTTATGTAATTTTTAGTGGTTTCCCATTCGACGTTGACGTTTTCCGTTGTTGGTGTTTGTTGTAGTAAATGTGTCATTCTTTCTCGATATAGTGTTCTAACACTTTCTTCCTGTAACAAATGCACCTTGTATACTTGATCTTTTCAGTTTGAGTCTTCTGTTTATTTTGTTGTTTCTTCCATCTTTCCCACATTTGGATCTTGGATATGACTAGAAAATGGTCTGTATATAAATCACATCCTCTGTATGCTTGAGTATCTATTACTCTTGGTGCCATTTTTTTGTTTACAATTATATAATCTATTAGAGATCGATGGCCTCTTGCTGTCGAAGTGTACTTGTGGATATCTTTCTTTTTGTAGAATGTGTTTGTTATTTTTAGTTCATTAAATGTAACCAATTCTCTTAATCGTTCTCCATTGTGATTGATATGGGCTTCTCCATGTATTCCTATTAATTTTTCCACTGGTATATTTCCTACTCTGGCATTTAGATCTCCAGCCAATATAATGTGGTCGGTATTGTTTATTTTGGATATCACTTTTTGTACTTCTTCGTAAAATAATTCTGACTCTTCCTGTTTTCCTTCATCAGGTGCATACACTCCAACAATCGTAATGTGTCCTCTATCAAACTGAAGTCTTACTGTCATTATCCTTTCATTGACAAATGTGTAGTTTCTTATCATGTTCTGCCATTCTCTGTTTATACATATAGCGACTCCACAGCATGCTCTTCTAGTTTGTTCAACTCCGCTGTATATCATTACGTAGTCTTTAAGTTCTTTTGTTCCTCTCATTTTTTTTTCGTTTTTTCCCAGTCCTGCAACATTCCAGGTGGCTACATTTATTACTTCCGCTATTCCTATTCTTCTGTCCTTGTCCTTGCGTGGTTGTTTATCTTGTAATCCGTCCGTTTTCCGAGGCTCGTTTTGAAGCTTGTGAGTAAGTTTTGTTTTAAATGAGTGGGATACCACCCCACTGCATAACCCCCTGACTAGGAGGGCCAGGAAACTTTCTGTTAGGGTTATCTACCCTTAGTCGATATGTACTGGTTTTAAGGCGCCAGAAACTCGCCTTTCACCCTCTTCCGTTTGCTACATAACATCATTAGATGTCATGCATTGCCCAGGGGTCACGTGACTTATGTCTTCGTGGACGTGGAAGTAGGATTTGTTGACAGAGCTTTTGAAGCAGTGAGCATTTCTCAGAGTTTTATTGCTTTACGGGCATCGACTTCCTATAAAGCCTCCAAGACTCTTTGTCAACCTTTGACCCCCTCCATCATCATAGGACAAAATATTCTTAGAATAGGCCGAGGAATAACTCCTTGAATTTTTGCCGCATGTTTACTTAACACCCTGTATAATATTAATAATATTGCGGTCAATAATATTGCTTCAATAATATTGACCGTGTAAGGCAGGCTTTAAACTTCCGTATTTTACTGTTTTGCTCAAACTACGTTTAAAGCCAGTTTAATACTTAAACTGAGACTGAACTACGTCAAATAATAGCTAAACCTAGTTATAAGTTAAAAGCCTATTTGCATTAGGGGACGTCCATAAATCACGTGAGGTGTATTTTTAAAAAATTTGACCCCCCCTCGCCCTTGGTGAGATTTAATGAGATATCGTGGGACTCCCCCCCCCTATCTAAATCTCACGTGAGATTTTCCTTATAATTTTTCAATAATTAAATTTACTTGATATGTTATTGTATTTTGCTTTATTATACCACTAATAACTTCCTATGCGTTAAGCGTCATTCACATCCACGTAACGTACGTACCGGACATACAATACGTAACGTAGAAAACGTAGTTTTTTATTTGCCATTCACATCCACTTAGTTTACTATGTTTATACTATGTTTACATAGAAACGAAAAGCACGCGCACCTGTGTATTTGCATTGGCTATCAGTTGATAATTTGACAGCATTCATTTTTGTGACTTAACCTTAAAATTGAAAATACAGTAAAAGGGGTGTTGCCTAATAAAATGAAAGCATCTCCATTGGTCAAACATAGAAAACATAACGTACAAGTTGAAGTTGAACGAACTTTTTGTTACGTTACGTTACGTCTGCCATGTTTTTTCGAATGTGAATGGTGCCATTTGAAACAATGCATTTCAACTTTCCTTACGTTACGTATTGTATGTCCGGAACGTACGTTACGTGGATGTGAATGACCCTTTAATACTGATATCTTCTATGTAGGTACTACATTTTTTCTGTGAAATAAGCGGAGAAAAATGATACTACGTTTAAGGTGAACTATATATTTACGTATTTACAAATACGTCTAATGACTGTCTTCCTATATTACTACCAAAAGATGAATGAGTGAGATCACTCACTCCGCGGGAATTCATGTGCTACCTCTGTAGTAATGATTGGACACAAAAATATGAAATACAATTTGAAAGAGTAAAGTACCCGGTAATTAATTTTGATCAATCCTATGCATCCCCATCCGAGACTTGTAAAAGATTTGTTAAAACTGTTGAATACAATGGTTTCTGCACAGTGGCGTAACTATGTCTCCATGGGCCCGTGTGCAATTATTCAATATGGGCCCCCTTTACTTACTCACATTTTTCAATGCAATTGCATTTTCATAACCCAAACTAGGGATTTCGGTCAGCGCTCATACACGTAGGATGAGAAACAGAAATTTCGAATACACAGGCAAACCACGTCTCGAAAGAAATGTTTGAATTTTCAGAGCAGCGGTCACGGGCGGCGAATTAAGTAGCTAATTATGTTGACCCAACTGAACAATCGTTTTATGCGAACACGTTGCTGTTGATTCAAAGAAATATTTAATTTACCTACCAGATATTTAGTTGCATCAACTAAATCAGTTATTTCACCACCCGCGACCACCACTCCGCAAATTCAAACATTCCTTTTTCTCGGTGTATGAAGATCAATCAATCAAAGCAATCAATGCTATTGATTTAATCTATCTCACCATTTTCTCACTGAAAGTGATCATTCTTCTGTATTTATCCTTCATTAATTTGTAGGCGAATATCAAATGTATTAAATGGCGAATAAATAACTTTATATGTTACATTGTTTCATCATGCAACATCTATTGAGCAGTCAGACACTCAGACACGTTTGTCTCTGCAGTCTGCCGGACTCTGCATGTTCATTTTCTTGCATTGACTTATCCGAGACTGCGGACGTACGTAGTACGTATACCCGGCAGCCGCGTTGCTGTTTCGGCTTTTCAGTCAGTTTGTTCTCGTCGTCAGGTGATATACAGATTATTTAGAGAGCTACTAGCGGGTCAGGTGTTACAGAAATTGAAAGTGAGTGAGAACTGAGAACATCTAACTACACAGATATTTAGTTATGTAAAATTCTGACGATCATACTTTGTATTCATAATTTATATAGAACTAGCGCCTGCGGCGCTAGACATACGTAGAGTAAACAGAACCAACACATTATGAACAATTTTTTTATTATTTCAACTTTAAAATGACTGTGGGCATGTAACCGACGTTGGAGAAAATGTTTGTTGCTCCGAATGAAGTCATTTGAAAGCATGAGTTGTACTTGTGAATGTTTAGCAGGAAGTGTTTTGAAATTGCAGTGGTGCCAGTAAGATAACTTAGAAGCGGCTCAGGTGGATCAATCAGCGCAGCGGTGGCAAAACAACTTTGCCGTTCGAACAACACATTCCTGGTGATTCCTTAGCGAATTTCGAAACACGACAATGCAAGCAAAGTTTGTTCATAACACCTATTGCTACATCCTCGTGATTCATGTAATCGTAGTTTTTGTCGTAATTAAATGCTTCCAATGTTAAATTCAATTTTTGTCTTGATGGAACTAATCCCAAAAACGGTTTGCCCGTCCATTTCTGGCGTAAATAAGAGCGCTACATACGTCCAAAGTTTTTACACAATTTTCACTTTTCAATTAATCTTCAGGTAAAGTTAAATCTTCCGCAAAGAGGTGGATCTTCCACGAAGAGGTGGGTCTGCGTCTTCTTGCACAATTCCGGCGAGTTTTTCTTTAGAAAACCAATTAAAAACAAATTAATCTTCAGGTAAAGTTAAATCTTCCGCAAAGAGGTGGATCTTCCACGAAGAGGTGGATTTGCGTCTTCTTGCACAATTCCGGCGAGTTCTGCGACCTATATAAAGTCTTCCTCACAGGGGGAAGACCATAATAGATCGGTGAAGGCCATAGTTGTTCGGCCTTCGGCCTCACAGGGTGAAACCATAATAGATCCGTGAAGGCCATAGTTGTTCGGCCTTCGGCCTCACAGACCGAACCATAATAGATCCGTGAAGGCCACAGTTGTTCGGCCTTCGGCCTCACAGACCGGACCATAATAGATCCGTGAAGGCCATAGTTGTTCGGCCTTCGGCCTCACAGACCGGACCATAATAGATCCGTGAAGGCCAAAGTTGTTCGGCCTTCGGCCTCACAGGGCGGACAATAATAGATCCGTGAAGGCCAAAGTTGTTCGGCCTTCATCTGTCATCTGTCATCCGTCATCTGTCATCTCATCTGTCATCTGTCATCTCATCGGTCATCTGTCATCCGTCATCTCATCTGTCATATGTCATCCGTCATCTGTCATCCGTCATCTGTCATCTGTCATCCGTCATCTGTCATCTCATCTGTCAGCTGTCATCTGTCATCCGTCATCTGTCATCCGTCATCTGTCATCTCATCTGTCAGCTGTCATCCGTCATCTGTCATCTGTCATCCGTCATCTGTCATCTCATCTGTCAGCTGTCATCTGTCATCCGTCATCTGTCATCCGTCATCTGTCATACATACATACATACAGACACACATACATACACACATACATACATAATCTTCACGTAAAGTTACATCTTCATGTAAAGTTAAATCTGTATGTGCAAAATGATTTTTAGGTTATGTAGTTAATGCCGTCACTTTGACACTATCGGGGGGCCCATGGGGGCTATTCAACACTATCAGGGTCACTCTCTAGGTTATGAAAAGGGTCTTGCTAAAACGCGCACTATTTATGTTTTACCCTGTATATGCAAAATGATTTTTGATAATTTTAAAAATATTGTGCAACGCTACTGACTATAATATGTCAATGTCATTTTTAAGGTTAGTCAAAGTTGTGCCCCCTATTTGTCGAGCCGCTACTGACTTAAAAATATTTGGAACGCCACTGAGTATATGTCATCTGTCATTTTTAAGGTTAACATTCTTATGTCAAAGTTGTGCCCCCTATTTGTCGAGCCGCTACTGACTATAATATGTCAAAGTCATTTAATTTTAAAAATATTTGGAACGCCACTGAGTATATGTCATCTGTCATTTTTAAGGTTAACATTCTTATGTCAAAGTTGTGCCCCCTATTTGTCGAGCCGCTACTGACTATAATATGTCAAAGTCATTTAATTTTAAAAATATTTGGAACGCCACTGAGTATATGTCATCTGTCATTTTTAAGGTTAACATTCTTATGTCAAAGTTGTGCCCCCTATTTGTCGAGCCGCTACTGACTATAATATGTCAAAGTCATTTAATTTTAAAAATATTTGGAACGCCACTGAGTATATGTCATCTGTCATTTTTAAGGTTAAGTCATTTAATTTTAAAAATATTTGGAACGCCACTGAGTATATGTCATCTGTCATTTTTAAGGTTAACATTCTTATGTCAAAGTTGTGCCCCCTATTTGTCGAGCCGCTACTGACTATAATATGTCAATGTCATTGAATTAATCTTTTAGCGTCAAAATCGCATCGTAACTATGACAACTACTGTGACCTGAAGCGTTTAACTGCTGATGACCGTCTTATGGTGGCGAATTAGTAAAATCAAAGACGACGAAAAGTTTCCTATTGAATGTCGCCAGATCTCGCGAAAGTTTCAACGCCCACAGTTACGGGATTTAGGCGTCTATGCGGAACACACACACATACCCACATACCCACATACAAGCATTTTTATATATATAGAATTACGTTTATCACATCGAACACGTTACGTGATATATAAATTTATATTTTTCCGCTAGAAAAATGCCTAAATACCAGAGCGGAGCTGCCAAGAGAAAGAAGAAAGAACTTCTAAATGACAGCATAAACAAACATCCGAAGATTGAGAGTTTCTTCAAGGGTGCCTCTAGCTCTGTGACTAAAATTGATAACACAGATTCCACGGAATCGGGAGAAAATATCATTCAGTTAGAAGATACAGGAGCTGAATCACTGGACGAACGGGATTTACAAGTTGTAAGAGCGATCCCAATTCAAGAGGATGAATCACAAAAGAAGAGTTCGGCAGATTCGTCAAAAAAAAGTGCAGATTCAACTTCTGAGATGACCATCGCAGAATCGAACTTGGAGAGTGAAGATAACCCGACTATAACTGACGATACATTAGTACCCTGTGCAAGTAAAGCATTTTCTACTGACCGAGTGAATTTCGAAGCTCCATTAACCACGAACGATAAATGGTTTATCATTTCGCACGGCCCATGTCAACCAACTGGACCTTTTCCAAAAGATGACAAAAATAAAAGTTTCAACGTGTCGTATTACACAAAATTATCAGAGAACGGAGTCAAGTATCCGCGAACTTGGCTATGTTATTCCCCAAAGTTAAATGTAGCTTACTGTGAGCCTTGTTGGTTATTAGCAGATAAGTCAAAAGTGAATATTTCGAAGAATGTGTGGGTAAACGGGAATAATGATTGGCAGCATCTAACTCAGGGCATTAAAAGACACGAAGACTCCCAAACTCATATCGATGCTTGCCATAACGTGCGCCAATGGAAAAATAGCAAAGTACTCGACAAAGATCTTGAACGTGAAATTATAAACGAGAGCAGTTATTGGTCAAAAGTAATTGAAAGAATCATTAATGTGACTCTAACTTTAGCCACCAGTAATTTACCATTCAGAGGACACAACGAAAGTCTAAAAAATGAGAACGTGAATTCAGGAAATTTCTTGAACATCGTGAAACTTTTAGCAAAATATGATCCAGTTCTCAATGAGCTTTTAGCAGACGACACTAAAAAAATAAAATATTTGAGTCCTAAGATACAAAACGAAATTATAGAACGTCTGGGAAACAAAGTGAAGAATATCTTAATAAGTGAAATTAATGACGCGCCGGGTTTCTCGATCATAATAATTGACAGTACACAAGACATATCTAAAATCGACCAGGTGAGCATAATGGTTCGATTCGTGAAGCTTTCAAAAGAATGTGAAACGATTTCTGAAATTGAAATTAAAGAAGTTTTCTTAGGTTTTGTAACAACAGAGACGATCAAAAAGCAGAAACACTAGAAACTTTAATTTTGAAATTCATGAAAGAAAACGATTTAAGTCTGGATAAACTTCGCGGTCAGGCATACGATGGTGCAGCTAATATGAGTGGTGCGTACAACGGTTTACAAGCACGGATTCTTAAGAGTCAACCGAAAGCTGCGTACGTTCACTGTTCTGCCCACAACCTGAATTTGGTTATTAATGACGCGGTAACTTCAGTTTTGGAAGTAAAAAAGTTTTATGACTTCGTGGAGACAGTTTACGTATTTTTCGGACAAAGCATTAAAAGGTGGGCCTTATTAAAGTCTGTCGTCGAAAGTCAAAATCATACGCTAAAGCGTTTGTGTCCTACCCGATGGTCTTCGCGTAACAATGCGATATTTTCTTTGCGTTTTCATTTCCAAGATATCTTGAAAGCGCTGACTAAAATTATCCTCATTTCGGAAAACGCGCTCAAAGAAATGACGCAGTCAACATAAAAAATAAAATGGAAAATTTTGAAACGGTACTCCATATTGTGATACAATCCGAAATCTTGAATACATTGAACGTCGTATCTCAATTACTGCAAACCCCGAATTACGACTTACAAAATTCATGCGATCGATTGAAAAATGCTTACGATAAAATGGTAGCATTGAGAAGTGATTTTCACTCAGTTAGAACGGCTGCTGCAGAGCTGGCAGAGTCATGGAACATAGAAGTTAAATACGAGAATAAAAGAACTCGTAGAATAAAAAAGAGATTTGATGAACTTTGCAGCGATGAACGATTAACAAATGCCGAAGAAAATTTCAAAATTCAAGTATATAACGCCACTTTGGATATCATTATCCGTCAGTTGAATGACCGTTTCACAGGAATAAATAATGTGGTCAGTCTGTTTACTTCAATTTTGCCACAAACTTTACGATCAGCTTCTGACGAAGAACTGATAAAACTCGGCATGCCGTTGGCAATCAAATATCCGTCTGATTTGTCATCAAACTTTTGTCAGCAGCTCATCTCGTTCAGAACGACATTCAAAAATGAATTTAAAAAAATAAACTCGGTATACGAGTTAGCTAGGTTTTTGATTCCCGAGTACCAGCTTTTAAACACATCCTTTACGGATTTGTGTTCAGCGCTCATTTTATTTTTGACTCTGCCGGTTGCAACATCGAGTGCAGAACGGTCATTTTCTAAGCTGAAAATAATAAAAAATTATTTAAGAAGCACGATGGGCCAAACAAGGCTGACAAGCCTGGCTATACTTTCCATCGAATGAATTATTACTACAAATATTCGATATTCTGGTAGGGTATTTGGAATATTTTCGTAGTATTTCATAAAAACTGGATATTTTACAGTATTTGCGGGTATAACCCACGGTGCACGAATTGTATCTGTATAAGTATCATGTAAAATAAACGCACTCTGATTGGTCGAAACGCCTAAATTTGACCCTGAGTGGAATAATCTTTGATACAAGTATAAAATGACGAGAATGTCGAAAAATCGCGCTAACCGGGGTTACAGGTTTCCGGAGATTTAATAGTATTTTATTGTGCGTTGGTTAGTGGTGTATTGAAACGTTATGAAGAAGAATTTCGAAATTTCATATTTGAAAGTTCAAATAAGGAAGTTCCTCTGCTCCACTCTGTATAATATTTTTTTACCAATTCAAAAAATTAAGAAAAAATTACTATATAAATAAAAAATTGTAACAGTTGTAACAAAAAAGAACCATCTTGGAAAAACGTATTAATATCGAAACAAAATGTCTAATAGTTCAGTGGAAAGCAATGATTTCGTCAACGAAGATAAACCTAGTGCAGTCAGATCATCAAAGTACATCGCATTGGATTTAAATATGGTTAGTGAATATTTAAAAAACAGAACATATCCTGAATATATGAAAACAAAAAATGTAAAGTCTAATTTTCGAAGACAATGTAAGCCTTACAAAGTGGAGAACGATACATTATTGTACCAAAAGAAAATTATGAATAAATCTGAACGCACCACCAGCGGTGGTGTAGAACATAGGTGGTTGCCAGTGATAATAAACGTGGAAGAAAGAAAAAAAATTATAACCATGGTTCATCAAGGCGTAGACTCGAGCGTTGAATCGATATCACTGTCATCTCATCGTGGAAGGGACGCTTCAATATCAATAATCGAACGTAGATATTATTGGCAAACTATATACACGGACGTTGCAAATTTCATTAAAGAATGCGATATTTGCCAAAAAATAAATCCAGCTGTTTTGAAAGCTGTTCCTGAACTCCAACCAGTGCCAATACCAATCGCAGTAATGAAACAAATTGGAATAGATCTAGCTACACTTCCCGAAGTAAACGGATTTAAATATGTAATTGTGGCAATTGATTACTTTAGTAAGTGGTCAGAAATCATAGGCCTTCATCTTCATGATGAAGATGAAGGCCTAATATACCTTCGAAACGTCGACAAAGTGACCTAGTTGTTTCATTTGGTGTCCGCATACCCGATAATCCTTCTTGCTACTAACATTACCATCGGACGAGAAATTTCATTTATAACAATATGTATTACTTACAAAAAGTTGGCAATTTTTATTGATTCAGTTCACAACTTGAGGATTGCTCCCCCCTCAAAAAAGTTGGTTGAGCACGTCCCTCTCTGCTACACAAATGAAATCGTATCTTTGATGCGGTAAAATTGTATGGAAATCGTACCATGTGGTTAATGATTCAACATTTGTACCGATATTGTAACAACTCTGAGTCGGTACAACTGTTGTATCGTGTATTTACCGTTTTAGAACACATGTCTACTTTATGCAGTAGCGGCTCGTGACATTTTAACAGGAAGGGCGCATTTAAATAAATTTGAAAATAAAATTATTTTACAAGAAACTTTTTTCTTAAAATTTTTATTATTTGTTTTTTTTATAATATACACTTTCTCATAAGCGGACACCCGCCGTCGTCAAAAATGTGCCCGCTTAATAGAGGTGTCCGTCCAAGAGAAATTTGTCCAATAATTTATATTATCTCTATAGTATTCATGATTACGCCTAAGTACCTTTGGTATACACTGCGCATGACATTACAAATTACAACATTACAATTTAAAACAAGTGAATTTTTTATTTAACATATTTAAATATCGGTTTTCCGACTTTTCAACCCCCCTCTCCCCCTTTCCGCAGTTCGCCAAATATTCGGACCCCCCAAGGCCCTATGGTCACAAACCAAAGACCCCCCCCTCATTCGTCTAAAATCTAACTTTACCTTTTAAACTAAAAATCCTATTCATTATTTTTAAAAGAAATTTATAGCTGTAATAAAAATTGGAATAAAACAAGCAAAGAACGATGCACAAATTAGAAGGTACATCAATTCCATTTAGTACCATTTGCACGCACCAAAACATACGGTATTATTTAGAGAAACTCTTTATCTGTCATTGGAAGTTTAGAAGTTGAAAATACGTTCGTTATAACTCAAGTTACTAATTTTTTAAAGTGACATTGCAAGTGAAAACATGGAATTAACAAGAGAGCTTTTTCGAATCATGATTTATTATGATTTTAAAAAAGATTTAAGCGCTTACGAGTGCAAAGAGAGTTTAGATTCATCTTTTAGTGAACAAGCACCTTCCTTGGCTACAATTTACCGATGGTATAAGGAATTTGAACGCGAAAGGAATTCCGTTCAGCATCAAAAATGAGCAGGACGTCCTTCTACCGCTGTTACCGACAAAAACATTGCTGCTGTTAAAAAAATAATTAAAGAGGACAATAAATCCACTTATGGGGTAATAGAGCATCAACTCAAGATTGGATCCTCAGCTGTTAAAACAATCATGCACGATCACCTGCATTTAAAAAAAGTGGTCCGTCGTTTTGTGCCGCATCACCTTTCTGATTTCCAAAAAGCAGAGCGTGTAAGAATTTGCCATGAAACTCTAAATTTGTTAAATAATGGCGGACACCAAATTTATTCCAAAATCGTGACAGGTGACGAAACTTATATTTCCTTTTTCGACATACCTACTCGTCAAGAGAGTCGTGTATGGATTCACGAAGATGAGGAAACTCCAACAATGATCAAGAAACAGCGAGCTATGAAAAAAGTTATGTATGCGGTATTCTTCAGAAGTACGGGCCTAGTAAATGCCATTAAGCTAGATGGACAAAAGACAGTTACAGCTAAATGGTACACTGAAAAATGTTTACCTGATGTGTTCAGTAGAGTTCCAGCCAAAGGAATTATGCTCCACCATGATAATGCATCATCCCATTCGGCAGCTATAACTCGCCAGTTTTTGGCTGAAAAAAATATAAAAGTCATAGAACATCCGCCGTACTCACCTGATTTAGCAATGTGCGACTTTTGGCGATTTTCTGGGCTTAAAAGAATTTGCGGGGCAGAAGGTTTTCGTCTGAAGAAGAGATTGATACCGCAGTTCACACTTATTTTGAAGGTGTTCCGAAAGAAGATTGGTTGGAAGCTTTTAAGCAGTGGAAAGAAAGAATGGTCAAGTGTATCATTGTTGGAGGGAATTACTTTGAGCATATTTAAAATAAAATCCTAGAAAATATTAACCGTGTTTTTTATTCTCAATAAATTCAGCTCTACTCACCCTCTAGTTTAAAATTTTCAAAAACATAAGAATCTTTGGAGGGGAGAGGGCGCATATATTCAAATTTGACCACGATTTTATTTGCAACATCACCTAAAATTCCCTGTCGGCCTTTTCCGCAAGTGAGGATTTTAATTCTCTACAGTAGTTTTTCGTCTATAACTCGCTTACTTTCATTTTTAGTGAAAATTATCATCAAATCAAAATTGAAAGATACAAAATTCTCTATAAAACAGATTAACAAAATTTGCTTCCATCATTATTCAATAATGATGGAAGATCACCCTCGTATTCAATACCCCGTATATCTCGAAATTGTGCAACACGTCAGGATGCTTGATTTCTTTAAATTAAAAATTATGTGTGCTTGCCGGTTTTAAAAATCGAAATTTTCTTTTAAAAATCGCACTAATAATGAACAACAAAGATAAAAATTAATAAAGCAATTTTTTGAAGTGTAACAAAGTTTTCAAGTTGGCTGCATTGCTTAGTAGTGGAACTTTTGTTTATGGTCGCCATTGGTCTTCGTTATAAGTTTGATTTTGCGCCCATTATCGGCTTGGTCGTTACGTTTTGGTAAAAGCACTATTGTACCTATTTGCTTGATAAGTATGGGTAAATCTAAGAAAGCAGAAAGTGGAAGTGAGTCAGAAGAGGTGTATTCAGTGGAAAACATCATCAATAAGAGGATTGTCAACGGTAAGGTTGAATACTACCTCAAGTGGAAGAATTATAACGAAGAGGATAATACATGGGAGCCCGAGGAGAATCTGGATTGTCCTGAGTTGATAAAGGCGTTCGAGAAGAGTCACAAAGAAAAGAAGAAAGTTTCTTTGAGCTCCAGCTCGAGAAAAAGTAAGAGGAAGAGGAGGAACTCCAATTCTTCCGTTGGATCTGACGCTTCTGAGGCTAGAAGTGACAAAAAGAAGAAGCCAGATACGTCAAAAACACGTCGTTCTTCTGGTACTTCTGACAAGTCGGACGAGGAAGAAGTAAAGAAAAGGGACTCGAAAAAGAGAGACAAGCGGACCCCGTCTGTGGAATCGAACGAATCTGATGCCGCCAGCAGGAAACGTAAAAGTGAGAAAAAGTCAAAAGCTGCAGATTCCGATTCGGAAGCTAAAAAGGATGATAAGAAAAAGGGCTCCGACGATGACGAGACTTCAAAAAAGGAAAAGTCAAAAGGTGACAAAACAAAGACTAAATTGACTAAGGCAGAACTTAAAGTTGGTTTTGATCGCGGATTGGACGCAGAAAAAATTATTGGAGCTTCCGACGCAACCGGCGAACTAATGTTTCTAATAAAGTGGAAAGGAACTGACGACACAGATTTGGTACCTGCCAAGAAAGCGAATGTTATTTGTCCACAAGTAGTGATACAATTTTATGAGGAACGCCTAGCCTGGCATTCCCCAGAAGAGCACTAATTTAATCAACATATTAAAATATTATCTTTTGAATTAAAACTTTGTTATAATGTATTTTGATTTTGGTATTTTGCTGTATCGTATTTGGTTATTTCTGTTAAGCAATTTCTTGCTTATTTACTTTTTATGTTCCAGGATCTTTAGTGTACTGCGTATCACTGCAGTACGCCTTCCATTAAAAGCCGAAATGCCATTATTTAGAAGCGACTGAAAGTTCCATGGCGAGACAAAATGCCGAGTCGGGTCTAAGCGACGCAACGGTCAGTTAATAATAAAAAATACACAGTATAGTCTCGATAGTATGAACTCACCTTATATTTGACTATTAGGAGAGAGTTTATCATTTCTAAAAATGCCTTTTTCATTTAGAAGCTCTCAGCATCGATAATTAACTTTTGTTAGAGAATGCATCTGGGAAGCAAATTTTAAGTTAGATATCTGTATACGGCGCCGTAGCAATCTCTTCTGGCGCCTGAGGCAAGTTTGAAAAAATTCCCGGTCGGGCTTTCCCCAAGTGGGGATTTTAATCCTCTACCGTAATTTTACGCATATAACTCGCTTACCTTCATTTTTAGAGAAAATTATCAAATCAAAATTGAAGAGTACAAAATTCTCTATAAAACAAATTAACAAAATTTGCCTACATCATACTAAGTATTTATGAAATAAAAAGAAAATTCAAAGAAAACAATTGAAAAAGGTTTTGAATAATTCATATTCTGAATAATTATTTCGTACATTTAAATTTTACCATCGATGGTGAACAGAACAAAACAAGGATTCAGGATTTACTTCAGATCTGAAGTAAATCCTAAAACCTCGTTTTGTAGAGAGTTTTCTCTTGTTCAGATTTGGTCCAATGATAAGACTGGGAATTTTAGGAAAGTTGATTTCAACCCCGCGTTCTTTTTCATTTCCCTTTAACTGACTGGGTAACCGGTAAAACTATCGCGTCATCATCGCGACAGTTATTCAAATAAATATATTTAAATTGAAAAGAAAAATCTCCATTTGGAGGGGGGGTATACGTTACCATGGAAACGGTGATTCTGACATACTATGCGTATCTTATATATAAAAATGCTTGTATGTGTGTGTGTATATATGTGTGTATGTTCCGCATAGACGCCTAAACCCCGTAACTGTGGGCGTTGAAACTTTCACGAGATCTGGCGACATTCAAGAGTAAGTTTTTCGTCGTCTTTGATTTTAGTAATTCGCCACCATAAGACGGTCATCAGCAGTTAAACACTTCAGGTCACAGTCGTTGTCATAGTTACGATGCGATTTTGACACTATAAGTTTAATTAAATGACATTGACATATCGTCGGCATACAATCAAAAGTGACCAACTGCAAAACCCTAGTTTTACAGTAGAGCAGTTTTTAAGTTATACTGCGCCTATAAAATCAGATATACAATTCCAAAATTCAATAATTTTAGACATAAAACAATTAACAAAGTTTAATAATAAAGATGGGCATTTTTCCTTGTAACCGTACTGGTTATTCAACCCCATTTAGTCAATTTTCTCATTTTCAGCATTTTTGTAGTTGGTCACTTTTGCTTGTATGCCGACGATATAGTCAGTAGCGGCTCGAGAATAGGGGGCACAACTTTGACATAAGAATGTTAACCTTAAAAATGACATTGACATATACTCAGTGGCGTTGCACAATACTTTTAAAATTAGCAAAAATCAAGTTACAAGGTGACAAATGAATTAAATTATGACATTAATTGTACATTAATTAATTGTATTCATTTCAAATTAATACAAAATCATAATTGTAAATCATAAAAGTGTGCAAAGCGCTCTTAGAAGGGGTAAGAAAACATTTATATTCCTTTATATTTCACATTTGTATGGGGGCATCACTACATGCAAAAAAAACCACATATGTCTGCCGACTCTTGAATTTATTTGTACATCCATACGCAAAACATGATGCTACCATTTTAGGTAAATAGTTAAATTCACAAAACCACACAACTCTAACTTATAGGGATTTTATGTAAGTGATGCCTCCAGTAGTTCTAATATATACCTCTATGGTGTATGTATGTTCCGTATAGACGTCTAAACTGTTTCCCTGGGCCCCCCGATAGTGTCAAAGTGACGGAATTAACTACATAACCTAAAAATCATTTTGCATATACAGGGTAAAATATAAATAGTGCGCGTTTTAACCAAGTGGTAAATTCCTCATATTTGGTATATCAAAAACAATTTTATAAAAATAGCGATAGTGTCAAAGTGACGGACCTAATCACATAACCCTAAAATCATTTTAAAAGTGGAAATTTTTTTTGACATTTACCCCCACTTAAAGAGTTTTTACTAAAGTCTAGAATAAATTCTTCATATTTGGTATATCAATAGGTAACATAAAACAATTTTATAAAAATAAATTTTTCCCCCTCCACCACAAAATTTTGGACTATAGACACTCAGAAATTTAAAAAAATATATATCTGATTCCCACTAATCGTCTAAATGAATAATACGAAAAAAAATTTTAAAAATTATCCGCAAAACAAAATTTTTTTTGGAACTTCATCGATCATCACCAAAATTGATATCTGATTCCCCCTAATCATCTAAATGAATAATACGAAAAAAAATTTTAAAAATTATCCGCAAAACAAAATTTTTTTTGGAACTTCATCGATCATCACCAAAATTGATATCTGATTCCCCCTAATCATCTAAACGAATAATACGAAAAAAATTTTTAAAAATCATCCGCACAAAAAAAGTTTTTTTTCGAATTTCATCGATCATCACCAAAATTGATATCTGATTCCCCCTAATCATCTAAACGAATAATACGAAAAAAATTTTTAAAAATCATCCGCACAAAAAAAGTTTTTTTTCGAATTTCATCGATCATCACCAAAATTGATATCTGATTCCCCCTAATCATCTAAATGAATAATACGAAAGTGGCCCAAACATTTTTACCTACTGCTATTAAGTTCCATTACGATTTCAATTTTCGAGATTTACCTAATTTTTCAGCGCATTCTATTTTCTTTTTCAGAAAGTGAAACTGACATTGATAAAACTACGTTACATTTTGTGTAAAATTAATTTTGCTAAATATATCGTACATACAATGCCACCTAAAAAAGCATACCTGTGTGAAGTTAGCGGCCATTTTCTAGCGGCCAATTTACCGGAAACACCCGAACGAATTAGCAACAAATTTTTATATGATTAAGGTCACCTAACGGGATCGTACTGTTCCTATACATCAATAACCCTAATATCTGCTTACTCTGAAAAAATTATCCCAATCTAATGACATTAAATGGTCATTTTCACGGTTTTCCCGCTTTCTGATCACGGGGAGTGCATCAACACCCCAATTTCATAGGAAGAGTTGGCTTGTTCAGGCTACAATTTTCAACATAGCTCAACAACTCGAATGTACACCAACCCTAAAAAATTGGTAAAGTTCTAATGAGGCTGAAGGGCGATTTTCACGGTTTTTCCGCCAGCGGCCAATCGCGAGGGCACTAAACGTCTCATTTTCATAGGAACAGTTGGCTTGTTCAGGCTACAATTTTCAACATAGCTCAACAACTCGAATGTACACCGACCCTAAAAAATTGGTAAAGTTCTAATGAGGCTGGAGGGCGATTTTCACGGTTTTTCCGCCAGCGGCCAATCGCGAGGGCACTAAACGTCTCATTTTCATAGGAACAGTTGGCTTGTTCAGGCTACAATTTTCAACATAGCTCAACAACTCGAATGTACACCGACCCTAAAAAATTGGTACAGTTCTAATGAGGCTGGAGGGCGATTTTCACGGTTTTTCCGCCAGCGGCCAATCGCGAGGGCACTAAACGTCTCATTTTCATAGGAACAGTTGGCTTGTTCAGGCTACAATTTTCAACATAGCTCAACAACTCGAATGTACACCGACCCTAAAAAATTGGTAAAGTTCTAATGAAGCTGGAGGGCGATTTTCACGGTTTTTCCGCCAGCGGCCAATCGCGAGGGCACTAAACGTCTCATTTTCATAGGAACAGTTGGCTTGTTCAGGCTACAATTTTCAACATAGCTTATATACTTATAGATGTTGCACGCAATGTTAAATTTGGTTATAAGTTGGAGAACTTTGTACGCCAGATGGTGCTTTAAATCACCACATCGCCACGCAGCGTACAAAGTTATTACTAACTAGCCATGTACATCTGTTATAATGGTTTCAAACTTAGATATGTACTTACTTGGTGCTACCCGAACTGCACCACGGCTTATCAGGGGTCATTTCTTGTACCCAGGTAAATGTAATCCCTTGACCGAACTGCACCACGGTCAAATGTCGTTCCGTAATCGCTTTACCGAATTGCACCACGAGCAAACCGAGCAGGTATCACAAGCAAACAGATCCCCCACACAGACTAATGTATGTTCATAGGTTTAACTTACACAAATTCTCTTCGAAAGTGAATTTATTCACTAGATTTGTGTAATTTTTCGATCAATTATCACAAGCTTCGTTAAATAACCCCCCATAGCATCACTATAATCCCAGTAGTCGCCAATTCTGACTAGTTCCAAGTAGAAGCCACTCACTCCGAGGTCATCAATAGAAATTAATTCATAATTTCTTTCTTCGAATTAGGGACTCTACTATATCGGCAAACGTAAAAATTTTCTTTTTCTTCTCATATTACATATTCACAGTCACAGCTCAGGTTTTTACCAGTCAGTCCGCCAAGCGCCAATTCCCAGAGACCCACCGGTCTCTATAAATTACAATGTCACTAATGTATTCTTTCAGATGAAGGAGAAGGCCGGCTGCGCCGGGATGCTCCATCAAATACATATCAGGTAAAGGTAAGCAAACAGATAATATAAAGAAATAAATACACAAATATCTAAATTCTTTGCAATTAAATTTCGAGTTTAATATATTAATTCATATTATATTATACAGGGTCGGAGCAGGTATTAATAAAATAATAATCCAAAACAGTGAAAAAATTAAATTTTTTTTGCCTTCGAATTTTGGGGTGTGCATTCGATAAGGAGGGTAATCCATCGTCAAAACCTACTCTTCCGGGGCGCCCCTCCGCTCCGCTCCGGGTTGCACCCCTCCAGAGCGGTTTTGACTCTGGTTACTAGGCTAAACATACGAGAAGCGCCACCGATCAAGAAAACCGGGATAAATGCAACCGGGATGTGAGAGACCCTCGAAATAGCATTAAAAAGTATAGTCGCGGTATGCGGCAGTTATCTATTACGTTTAACCCCCAAAAAATCGCGTAAAAACAAAAAATAATCGATGTTACATGTAGGAGGCATCAGGTTAAACTCCAGCATTGTGCTTTAACTTTTAACAATAAAACCACCTTACCTAAAATATTACAATAGAGGTGGTGCAATTCGGACGACCGACCCTTGGTGAGGTGTTTACCTGAAATTACGGTGGTGCAATTCGGGTAGGAGATTTGTGAACTAATCTTTTCGTGGTGCAATTCGGATGCACCGAAAGAAATAAATACACAAATATCTAAATTCTTTGCAATTTAAATTTCGAGTTTAATATTATTCATTTTATATGATTATATATAATTCATATTATATTATACAGGGTCGGAGCAGGTATTAATAAAATAATAACCCAAAACAGTGAAAAAATTAAATTTTTTTTGCCTTCGAATTTTGGGGTGTGCATTCAATAAGGAATATTTTGGCATTATGCTGTATGCATCATAACTTCGAAACTAAATTAAATATGTAAAAATATTAAGAACCAAAAATTACCGTTATAGAATATACTACAGCTTTCTCCAAGGAAAGAGTACACAACTTCAAATTGCGAGAACGATGAAGATAAATATCATCATCATCCTCCCTGCAAACAGGCCCGGCCCTGCAAATACGTGTTTTGTTGTTTAAAAATTTATATTTATAGCAAAACCGTGTGGGGACATCCATTAATTATTACGTAAGGGTTTTGGGGGGGGGGAGTGTAATTGGATATCTTACGGACCCTTACGTAGGGTAAAAAATGAAGAAAGAAATGCAAAAAATTTGTCAATAACAATCACATAAATTTTTATATATAAGATATAATTTTTACCAAATTTGGTAAAAATTTTAACTTTAAAATTGCGTGGAACGTAAATAGAATTATTATTGCCCCCCCCCCCTGTGATGCGTCCTTGATTCCATTTGGAAACTTAGCGACTTTACTTTCCTTATTAGAAAGAGTTAAAATGTAGACTGAAATACCGCCCCTTAATGATATCACAGTACCTTAATTAGTAATAATTTTAACTTTAAAATTGCGTGGAACGTAAATAGAATTATTATTGCCCCCCCCCCCCCTGTGATGCGTCCTTGATTCCATTTGGAAACTTAGCGACTAAACAAAATCAACATTTCATTTTTATTTATTTATCTTCATCGTTCTCGCAATTTGAAGTTGTGTACTCTTTCCTTGGAGAAAGCTGTAGTAAATTCTATAACGGTAATTTTTGGTTCTTAATATTTTTACATATTTAATTTAGTTTCGAAGTTATGATGCATACAGCATAATGCCAAAATATTCCTTATCGAATGCACACCCCAAAATTCGAAGGCAAAAAAAATTTAATTTTTTCACTGGTTTGGGTTATTATTTTATTAATACCTGCTCCGACCCTGTATAATATAATATGAATTATATATAATCATATAAAATGAATAATATTAAACTCGAAATTTAAATTGCAAAGAATTTAGATATTTGTGTATTTATTTCTTTATATTATCTGTTTGCTTGTGATACCTGCTCGGTTTGCTCGTGGTGCAATTCGGTAAAGCGATTACGGAACGACATTTGACCGTGGTGCAGTTCGGTCAAGGGATTACATTTACCTGGGTACAAGAAATGACCCCTGATAAGCCGTGGTGCAGTTCGGGTAGCACCCCCCATTCGAACCAAGTAAGCCATCGGGCGACGCACCTAAAAAGGGATAATCTTTATGAATAACTAAACCTGAGGGCACGAATGGTAATTTTTTATCTTTTAAATATTCGGTTCTTGCAGTATCTTCGTATGTTTTACCATGTGACACTGCGGCAGTACTAAGTTCTTTTTCAGAAATTAAAGTTTTTATAATCGCTCATCGAAAAATCAAGATTGATTGATTAAACTCATTGTATACATATAAAACTAAGTGTATTCACTTATGAAAAGCTCAAAATTAATTGCACTAGTTAAAAAAGCAACCAACAAAAATCATCCCTTTTTAAATTTTTAGACAGACTTGTCCCCCCCCCCCCCCCCTATATATGATCGAGACCGCTCTGGGTTGCGAAAGATTCTGTTACTAGCATGTTAAAACCAAACTCTTATTAAATTCTTAAATAATTAGGAAAGCAGGAATTTCCTATGTTCGGCTAAACGCAGGGTGGCCACTTGCCATAAATTCATAAAAAATCATAAATTTTGAAAATTGCCATAAAAATCATAAATTTTTTCGACTTTGCCATAAAATATCATAAATTTTAGTTAAAATTAAAAATTTAAAATACTTACATTATTTTTAGTAACCGAACCCATGCTCATCCCATGATCAAAATTGGTAAAAATTATATCTTATATACAGGGGTG
Source organism: Podabrus alpinus (assembly GCA_932274525.1). Classification (NCBI taxonomy): domain Eukaryota; kingdom Metazoa; phylum Arthropoda; class Insecta; order Coleoptera; family Cantharidae; genus Podabrus; species Podabrus alpinus. The sequence goes on along the minus strand of OW026456.1, from coordinate 43,216,517 downwards.
GGCTGCCAAATTTTGAACAACCGGCTCGCTATTATTTCGAAGCAAAAAAAATGATGTGACAACACATTACTTTCCCATTTAGTAGATTCCACTTTTTATATTAAATATTAATAAAACAGATGTTAACACAAAACAATTTTTAACTCGATAAAATACACAAATTATACTTTGAGATATCAAAGTTACGAAATTTAATTTGTAATTTAGCATGGTAACTCATATTTTTCAAAAGCACTTATTTTATATTTTCATTTTAACAATAATTATATAACATGTTTGCATTGAAAAATTTTTAAAATTGACATTTTCCATAAAAAATTAGAAATTTTCGGAATGCCGTGCCGTCTATATGCAACCAAATTTTAACTATGGGCGTAATGACGTCAGAATTAATTTTTTATAAGTAATTAAAAAATTCGTTTGGTATTAACTACATAATATGTTAATACAAGTAAATTAGTTAAAATATTAAATTATAGTAATGAACAATACAAATCACTTTGACAGATCAAAATTATCCAAGGCAAACCATATATTCATTTAATAGCCCTTATTTTAGTTTTGCATTTTAACAATAATTTAAGAGGGAAATATCAAGTGTGGCGTATCAAAAGATGCGGAAAAATAATCTCTTTCGATTGATATGATTTTCAATCTCATATGTTCCACCGGGAAGCGGCAATGCTCTTTAACAATTTTCATTCCCCTAAAAAAGGGGTTAAAAATGGACGGTTTTCAACCAAAATCTAATCAGCTCTTTAGACAGCTACTTCAAACTAGTGTATAAAATTTCAACTCAATCGGTGCACGCGTTTGTCTGAAAACGTTGACGAGAAAATCACCACACATCACACATCACACATCACACTTCACACATCACACATCACACACACATCCGGACATCATTCCAAAATTGGTCTTAAACAATTCGTATGGGCTCATAGACCATGGGAAAAATGCTAACTCAAAATTTTTTTTTAACTCGATAACAATACTTTCCTTTACTACGTAAATGGGAAAGTAAAAAACGGTATATAGAAGAGTGTAATAAATTTATATTACGTAAATAACATGTTGGCGTCATATTCCGGGGGAAGTACAGACTTAAAAATGTAAATCCCGTGTCACGGGTGACACCACCTTGTGGATCCAGGGTTAAAATGGCTTATTTTTTGGTTTTAGGGGTAATTTAACAAACGGCTCGCCGAGCTTCAAAAATTTTAACAACCGGCTCGCGCGAGCCGGACCGAGCCGGCTCCAGCACACCCCTGCTTATATATAAAAATTTATGTGATTGTTATTGACAAATTTTTTGCATATCTTTCTTCATTTTTTACCCAGAAATCTGTGGGGTTCTGAAAATATTTTCTTCATTTTTTACCCACAAATTTGTGGGTAAACCTGTGAAAGGGTTAAGTATTCATAATTATTATTTTATTTAGGGCCGCGATTATAAAGGACAAATATTTGTCCTAAATGTTGTAAGATTCCTCAAAAATTGCTTTACTACCACACGGTTTTGCTATAAATATAAATTTTTAAACAACAAAACACGTGTTTGCAGGGCCGGGCCGGCCAGAAAATATTGAATATTTTTTTAAATAAAATATCTTTATTTTTTTTTATTTTAATAATTTTTAATAGTGAATTTGGAGAAAGCTGCAGTAAATTCTATAACGGTAATTTTTGGTTCTTAATATTTTTACATATTTAATTTAGTTTCGAAGTTATGATGCATACAGCATTATGCCAAAATAACTTCAGGCACTAGGAGTTCAGAAAGTAAAAATAAATTTTAAGTGGGATCTTAGCAAACAGTATTGTTAAAATCAAAAAGGAATGTTTTTGTTAAAAGAAACCCTTGTTATAATCTACATAAACCCCCAATAAAGGATTTATTACCTGCTCTAAGTAAGTACATATCTAAGTTTGAAACCATTATAACAGATGTATGTACATGGCTAGTTAGTAATAACTTTGTACGCTGCGTGGCGATGTGGTGATTTAAAGCACCATCTGGCGTACAAAGTTCTCCAACTTATAACCAAATTTAACATTGCGTGCAACATCTATAAGTATATAAGCTATGTTGAAAATTGTAGCCTGAACAAGCCAACTGTTCCTATGAAAATGAGACGTTTAGTGCCCTCGCGATTGGCCGCTGGCGGAAAAACCGTGAAAATCGCCCTCCAGCCTCATTAGAACTTCACCAATTTTTTAGGGTCGGTGTACATTCGAGTTGTTGAGCTATGTTGAAAATTGTAGCCTGAACAAGCCAACTGTTCCTAAGCAAATGAGACGTTTAGTGCCCTCGCGATTGGCCGCTGGCGGAAAAACCGTGAAAATCGCCCTCCAGCCTCATTAGAACTTTACCAATTTTAGGGTCGGTGTACATTCGAGTTGTTGAGCTATGTTGAAAATTGTAGCCTGAACAAGCCAACTGTTCCTATGAAAATGAGACGTTTAGTGCCCTCGCGATTGGCCGCTGGCGGAAAAACCGTGAAAATCGCCCTCCAGCCTCATTAGAACTTCACCAATTTTTTAGGGTCGGTGTACATTCGAGTTGTTGAGCTATGTTGAAAATTGTAGCCTGAACAAGCCAACTGTTCCTATGAAAATGAGACGTTTAGTGCCCTCGCGATTGGCCGCTGGCGGAAAAACCGTGAAAATCGCCCTCCAGCCTCATTAGAACTTTACCAATTTTGTAGGGTCGGTGTACATTCGAGTTGTTGAGCTGTGTTGAAAATTGTAGCCTGAACAAGCCAACTGTTCCTATGAAAATGAGACGTTTAGTGCTCTCGCGATTGGCCGCTGGCGGAAAAACCATGAAAATCGCCCTCCAGCCTCATTAGAACTTTACCAATTATTTAGGGTCGGTGTACATTCGAGTTGTTGAGCTATGTTGAAAATTGTAGCCTGAACAAGCCAACTGTTCCTATGAAAATGAGACGTTTAGTGCCCTCGCGATTGGCCGCTGGCGGAAAAACCGTGAAGATCGCCCTCCAGCCTCATTAGAACTTCACCAATTTTTTAGGGTCGGTGTACATTCGAGTTGTTGAGCTATGTTGAAAATTGTAGCCTGAACAAGCCAACTGTTCCTATGAAAATGAGACGTTTAGTGCCCTCGCGATTGGCCGCTGGCGGAAAAACCGTGAAAATCGCCCTCCAGCCTCATTAGAACTTCACCAATTTTTTAGGGTCGGTGTACATTCGAGTTGTTGAGCTATGTTGAAAATTGTAGCCTGAACAAGCCAACTGTTCCTAAGAAAATGAGACGTTTAGTGCCCTCGCGATTGGCCGCTGGCGGAAAAACCGTGAAAATCGCCCTCCAGCCTCATTAGAACTTTACCAATTTTAGGGTCGGTGTACATTCGAGTTGTTGAGCTATGTTGAAAATTGTAGCCTGAACAAGCCAACTGTTCCTACGAAAATGAGACGTTTAGTGCCCTCGCGATTGGCCGCTGGCGGAAAAACCGTGAAAATCGCCCTCCAGCCTCATTAGAACTTTACCAATTTTAGGGTCGGTGTACATTCGAGTTGTTGAGCTATGTTGAAAATTGTAGCCTGAACAAGCCAACTGTTCCTATGAAAATGAGACGTCTAGTGCCCTCGCGATTGGCCGCTGGCGGAAAAACCGTGAAAATCGCCCTCCAGCCTCATTAGAACTTTACCAATTTTAGGGTCGGTGTACATTCGAGTTGTTGAGCTATGTTGAACATTGTAGCCTGAACAAGCCAACTGTTCCTATGAAAATGAGACGTTTAGTGCCCTCGCGAGTGGCCGCTGGCGGAAAAACCGTGAAAATCGCCCTCCAGCCTCATTAGAACTTTACCAATTTTTTAGGGTCGGTGTACATTCGAGTTGTTGAGCTATGTTGAAAATTGTAGCCTGAACAAGCCAACTGTTCCTATGAAAATGAGACGTTTAGTGCCCTCGCGATTGGCCGCTGGCGGAAAAACCGTGAAAATCGCCCTCCAGCCTCATTAGAACTTCACCAATTTTTTGTGGTCGGTGTACATTCGAGTTGTTGAGCTATGTTGAAAATTTTAGCCTGAACAAGCCAACTGTTCCTATGAAAATGAGACGTTTAGTGCCCTCGCGATTGGCCGCTGGCGGAAAAACCGTGAAAATCGCCCTCCAGCCTCATTAGAACTTTACCAATTTTTTAGGGTCGGTGTACATTCGAGTTGTTGAGCTATGTCGAAAATTGTAGCCTGAACAAGCCAACTGTTCCTATGAAAATGAGACGTTTAGTGCCCTCGCGATTGGCCGCTGGCGGAAAAACCGTGAAAATCGCCCTCCAGCCTCATTAGAACTCTACCAATTTTTAGGGTCGGTGTACATTCGAGTTGTTGAGCTATGTTGAAAATTGTAGCCTGAACAAGCCAACTCTTCCTATGAAATTGGGGTGTTGATGCACTCCCCGTGATCAGAAAGCGGGAAAACCGTGAAAATGACCATTTAATGTCATTAGATTGGGATAATTTTTTCAGAGTAAGCAGATATTAGGGTTATTGATGTATAGGAACAGTACGATCCCGTTAGGTGACCTTAATCATATAAAAATTTGTTGCTAATTCGTTCGGGTGTTTCCGGTAAATTGGCCGCTAGAAAATGGCCGCTAACTTCACACAGGTAAAAAGCATTTATAGGAAATAAAACACCAATAACAAGGGCTAAGAAGGTAAGTAAAAAAAGAGCTGCCGAAACTGAGGAAGTACGCGAAATTCGGCTTGAAGCATTACGCGACAGAGCTTTGACGTCAAGAGCTGGCGAAACTGAGGAAGTACGCGAAATTCGGCTTGAAGATAAACGCGACAGAGCTTCGACGTCAAGAGCTGGCGAAACTGAGGAAGTACGCGAAATACGGCTTGAAGAATTACGCGACAGAGCTTCGACGTCAAGAGCTGGCGAAACGGAGGAAGTACGCGAAATCCGGCTTGAAGAATTACGCGACAGAGCTTCGACGTCAAGAGCTGGCGAAACTGAGGAAGTACGCGAAATCCGGCTTGAAGATAAACGCGACAGAGCTTCGACGTCAAGAGCTGGCGAAACTGAGGAAGTACGTTTAGAACGACTTAATGTCAATCGCTTACGATTAGTTCGATCAAGCCAAAAATTGAATTTAACATTGGAAGCATTTAATTACGACAAAAACTACGATTACATGAATCACAAGGATGTAGCAATAAGTGTTATGAACAAACTTTGCTTGCATTGTCGTGTTTCGAAATTCGCTAAGGAATCACCAGGAATGTGTTGTTCGAACGGCAAAGTTGTTTTGCCACCGCTGATTGATCCACCTGAGCCGCTTCTAAGTTATCTTACTGGCACCACTGCAATTTCAAAACACTTCCTGCTAAACATTCGCAAGTACAACTCATGCTTTCAAATGACTTCATTTGGAGCAACAAACATTTTCTCCAACGTCGGTTACATGCCCACATTCAAGGTTCAAGGCCAAATATATCACCAAATCGGTTCTTTGCTTCCATTACCAGAAGAAAATCCGAAGTTTCTCCAGATATATTTCACTGGCAATGAAGAAAGAGAAGTTGACCTGCGCTGCGCAATTAGTACTGCAACCAGACGCGAAATCATTTCAAACTTACAAGCGATGTTTCATGAAAGCAACAATTTAATTCGTTTATTCAAATCAGCTATAGATCAAATGCCATCAGATGACTATACTGTTATTATAAGACCAGATAAAACACCGCCTGGTGAACATGAAAGACGATTTAATGCACCGGTGATAGGTGATGTAGCAGTTGTGATGGTCGGCACCGAATTCAATCGACGTGACATAGTCATCCACCGCCGGAATACAGATTTGCAACGAGTTTTGGAAACACATCGATCGTACGACGCACTCCAATATCCAGTGCTGTTTCCGCGGGGAGAAGATAGCTACCATTTTAACATCATGCAAATCGACCCCATTACGAATGAAGAATTGAGGAAGAAAGTTTCCTGCATGGATTATTACGCATGCCGCATTATGATTCGTTCAAATGAAACCAATCACATATTGAAATGCCGTGAACTATTCCATCAATACATTGTGGACATGTATGCGAAAATTGAAAGCGAACGTCTTCTTTTCATTCGGTTAAATCAACAGAAGCTGCGCGTTGAAGATTACGTTCACTTGCGTGATGCAATTGCCAATGATGGAGACGTTGCTAACATTGGGCAAATGGTGATCTTGCCAGCAACATTTGCCGGAAGTCCACGCCACATGCATGAATACGCGCAAGATGCCATGACGTATGTTCGAAAATATGGACGTCCAGATTTGTTCGTCACTTTTACATGCAATCCAGCGTGGAGAGAAATCACAGATCTGCTTTTCCCCGGTCAAAACTCATCGCACAGACATGATCTTCTCGCTCGAGTTTTCAAGCAAAAACTAATTAGACTTATGGACCTCATCACCAAAAACTACATTTTTGGAGAAACCCGATGCTGGATGTATTCAATTGAATGGCAAAAAAGGGGCCTGCCGCACGTTCATATTTTAATTTGGTTGAAGCAAAAAATTGTGCCAACACAAATTGACAGCGTGATTTCTGCTGAGCTTCCAAATCCAGAAGAAGATCCGATACTTTTTAAACTGGTCAAAAAAATATGATTCATGGGCCATGTGGTGCTTTGAATCCGAAATCACCTTGCATGAAGGATGGCATATGCACAAAACAATATCCACGTAAGCTCATTCCTGAAACGCAAACTGGTGGCGATGGATATCCGCTGTACAGACGTCGAAAACCCGAAGATGGTGGACACACAACCACCATCAATTTGAGACATGTAGAGGTAGACGTCGACAACAGATGGATAGTACCCTACTCGCCATTACTGTCCAAAATGTTTGAGGCTCACATAAATGTCGAGTGCTGCAATTCTGTGAAGTCCATCAAATACATTTGTAAATATGTTAACAAGGGCAGTGATATGGCAGTATTCGGGCTAGCAAATCAAGGCGATGAAATTACACAATTTCAGATGGGACGCTACATCAGCAGCAATGAAGCGGTTTGGCGGATATTATCTTTCAACATTAATGAACGCTATCCAACAGTTCAACATCTCGCCGTACATCTGGAAAATGGTCAGCGAGTGTACTTTACCGCACAAAATGCACAAAATAGAGCTGATGAACCACCAAACACAACACTCACCGCCTTCTTTCAATTGTGTGTATCCGATGATTTTGCTAAAACGTTGCTGTATCACGAAGCACCTAAATACTACACTTGGAATACATCGACAAAGAAGTTCTTGAGAAGAAAGCGGGGTGCAATTGTTGCAGAGTATGCAGGTGTACGTTCGTCGGATGCCTTAGGACGGGTATATACAGTACATCCGAATAACGCTGAATGTTATTTTTTGCGATTATTATTGCATGAAATCAAAGGTCCTACATCATTCCTTTCCTTGAAAACCGTCGATGGGTTGGTATGCCAAACGTACAGAGAAGCATGTTTCAAATTGGGCTTACTTGAAAATGATCAGCATTGGAACACAACACTCACAGAGGCATCGCTTACATGTCATCCAAAGCAAATACGTACTTTGTTTGCGATCATTTTAACAACTTGCGCACCATCAAATCCCATAGACCTGTGGGAAACGCATCGCGAAAGCCTCAGTGAAGACATTTTCAGGCAAGCATGTGCAACCGATCCAAATCAGGAGTATTCGGACGACATTTTTAATGCAGTTCTAATATTGATTGAGGACTTATGCATATCAATCAACAACAAAGTCCTTTGTCAACTTGGTATGCCGGCATCTATACGAGACAGAAATGACGTGCAAGACAGAGACCTTGTGCGAGAACATCAATTCGACGTAGGCCAGCAACAACATTTTGTGGAAACGCAAACAAGACTTTTAGTTGCTGATCAAAGAATTGCCTACGACAAAGTCATGCTACGTGTAGCCAACGCAAATGGTGGAATTGTTTTTCTTGATGCTCCAGGTGGCACAGGAAAAACATTTCTTTTGAATTTGATATTGGCATCGATTCGAATGCAGAATGGGATTGCACTCGCAGTGGCATCATCGGGAATTGCGTCAACGCTACTACATGGCGGACGTACAGCACATTCAGCACTCAAGCTTCCGTTGAATTTGAACCTGACCGAAACGCCAACATGTAACATCAGCAAAAATTCCGGTATGGCCACAATCCTTAAAACGTGCAAAATCATCGTTTGGGACGAATGCACTATGGCCCACAAAAAATCGCTCGAAGCGCTCGACCGGACTCTTCGTGATTTCCGAGGAGAAAACCAAGCGATGGGAGGCGCTCTGATACTTCTTGCGGGTGATTTTCGCCAAATTTTGCCGGTTATACCTCGATCAACGCCCGCAGATGAGCTGAACGCTTGCTTAAAAGCATCATATTTATGGAACCGAGTTGAGAAAATTACGCTCTCAACAAACATGTGTGTGCATTTAATGCAAGATGTGTCTGCCCAAACGTTTTCGAGACAACTTTTGGACGTGGGAAATGGCAAAATTCCAATTGATCGCATAACAAATGAGATTTCGTTTCCGCCCAATTTTTGTCAGATGCAGCCGAATATTCAAGCCTATGCGAACGTGCAATTTTAGCCCCCAAAAATGATGATGTCAACAAGCTAAATGAACAAATTCAATCGAAATTGCCCGGAACATCAGTCAAATATAAATCAATAGACACAGTCATAGAGCAAGAACAGGCAGTCAATTACCCAACCGAATTTCTAAATTCATTGGAGCCACCTGGAATGCCACAACACATATTGACATTGAAAGTTGGGTCACCGGTGATACTCATTCGAAACTTGAACGCGCCAAAACTGTGTAACGGAACCAGATTGGTCATAAAAAAATTGACACCTAATTTGATCGAGGCAACAATCATCAGTGGCAAATTCAAAGGGGAAGATGTGCTGATTCCACGCATACCCATGATTACCAACGATTTACCATTCGAGTTTAAGCGGCTTCAGTTCCCCTTGCGTCTTGCCTTCGCGATTACCATCAACAAAGCACAAGGGCAATCATTAACTGTTGCTGGCTTGAATTTGGAGAATTCGTGTTTTTCACATGGCCAATTGTATGCTGCTTGCTCCCGAGTTGGCACACCAAAAAATTTGTACATTTATACACCGAACGGAACTACCAAAAATATTGTGTATCCTTTGGCATTAAGATAAAATTAAAGGATTTTATTTTAATTAACCGTCATCGTCTTTTCCTGCAAAGGACTCTTCTTAAAGCCTACGGTCCATTCTACTATTTTAACATATGAAACAGGGTAATAAAATCACCTCTTCCGCTCCATCGACTGCATATTGCTCGACTTTGTTGCGATTTCGAGCCGCATAGCATGGTCCAGGGGCTAATCGTCGACTGCAATTCGCACTGGTTTAGAGTACCACAAATCACGTAGACTAAAAAGTCCCTGATTGTACCTCCCTTTGTTGAAATTTTACCAGTCAAACGATAAGGCCGAGAGACCACCTAAATGCTTCAATCATATCTAGCACTGTCGACACTGTGACTCTAAAAATGTCTGTGGGTCTAAAAATGAGCATAAAAAATAAAGTAGTACAATGGACTCGATAGCGGAAGAAGTACCGTAAGGTATCCGGGAGGGGGTTTTTAGTGGGCTGACCCCACACTACCATCCAGTACGGGCTGGTGGTGTCTTTTTTAAGATTTTCCCCCTTCCGACACGCATAAACAAAAGCAAAAAAAAAACTTAAACTTTTTTTGTGCGGATAAATTAAAAAATTATCTGATTGAAATCGTTCTTGGTTTACTATAATATGGGGGCGCAAACAGAAAATATAAAATAATAAAAAAGTACAGAAAACCAATACAACTTTATAATTTATATTTGGATAAACAATTCTTTGAGTGCCAATGTCATTATTTTAAGGTTAATATTCTTATGTCAAAGTCAGTTAATTCCAGGCAGGACATCGTCTGCCGGGTCAGCTAGTTTTATATAAGATCTTCAGAAGTTCCCAACGATAAAAATCGATATTGCATGACCGGGGGGTCTGGGGGGTATGGAATACCCCCCAGGTACACTTGTCATTATTCAGAACCATCAAAATTTATTATTTTTCATTGAATATTTTGCAATTTTTGTTTGTAATCCGGCAGGGGGGTATTTTTCTTCTTCTTCAATTCACGGTATAGGCAGTAATGCCTGTTCCGGCACCCATCTTTTCCTCGGCCGTCCCACACTTCTTTTCCTTGAGGGCTTATATTTTCGTGCAGCTAGTGGTAACCTCTCAGTGCTCATTCTGTTTAGGTGTTGATTCCATCTTTTGTTATATTCGACGATTTTATCTTGCAGGTTGTATATATTTAATTCCTCTCTAATGACTTCGTTTCTTATTCGGTCCTCCCTTGTACATCCCTTAGTTGCCCTCAGAAATCTCATCTCGCTGGCCTGTATTCTACTTTTGTCTTTAGATGTTGTGACCCACGTCTCGCTCCCACATATGTCAGTATCGGGACTGCTATTGTTTTATACAATTTCATGCGTGTATCTGTTTTTGTTTTGTTTTTTAAAAATCTGTGTATTGTACCACAGATATGTCCAAACTTAGCTAGTTTGTCGTCTATGTCGTAGTCTTTATCTACAGATACATCCAATCCCAGATATTTAAAATGTATAACTTGGTCTATACTGCGGTTGTTTATTATAATTTTTGTTCTAACCGGGTGTCCTCCTTTAAAAGCCATGGTTTTTGTTTTGTGAGTCGAGATCTTGACATTGTAGTTTTCGCATAGGTTATTCCGGTGAAATATGGCTCTTTGCAGGTCGTCTTCATTTTTTTGTACAATTACAGTGTCATCCGCGTATAAAATTGAATTTAAAGTTACTCTCTTGTTGAACTGTATGCCGAAGGTTATTGTTTCTTTCCATTCTTTCAGAATTTGGTCAATGTAAATATTAAAGAGTGTAGGCGAGACACAGCGTCCTTGTTTGACACCTTTGTTTGTTGGTATCTCTTGAGACAACTTTTCTCCCAGGTCTAGGACTATACTAGTGTTATTGTATAGGCTTTTAACTGTCTTTTATTAGGTGTTGTGGGTAACATTGGTGTTCCATTATTCCCCAAAGCTGTTCTCGAATTAGATTGTCAAAGGCTTTTTCAAAGTCTATAAAAGTGATATGGGTTTCTTGATTAAATTCCCGTCGCTTTTCTATTATTTGCTTTAAGGTAAAGATCGCATCGGTAGCCGATCTTCCGTTTCTGAAGCCCATCTGTTCTTCACCTAGAATATGTTCGGATATTATTTTTAAGCGTTCATTAATTATTTTAGCGTACAGCTTATATCCGCTGTTCAACAGACTAATTCCTCTGTAGTTTCCACACTCACTGCGACTTCCCTTCTTAAATAGTTGTATAATCTTTAATTTTTTCCAGTTCCGCGGGATTTCCAGTTTCTTCCAACACATATTATATAAGTGTAGCAGCCGCAAATGCAGTAAATATCCGCCATACTTCAATAACTCCATATTAATTCCGTCCAATTCACAAGCTTTTTGTTCTTGCTTCTTTTCAGAGCCTCTTGTAGTTCTTCTATGTGTATGTCGTCCAGACCATATGGGTTTGTTGTCTGTATTTCATGTTGCGGGATTGCTTCGTCGTACCAAAGATCTTTATAGTGTTTTATCCACTCGTTTTCTTCTATACAGTTAAGCCTTACATTATCTTTTTCTGTTTGATTAAGACTTTTCATAGTTTTATAAGCTAGTGTCTGTCTTCCGTGGACAACTTCTTCTATCCTTTCCACAAATCTTTCCCATGCTTCTTGGTGTACTTTCCTACAGATATTTTTTGCGTGGTTTCTAAGGCTTGAATATTTTTGTTTGTTATTTTCTGTAGGATTATTCAAATATATTTTGTACGCTTTGTTTTTATCTTTCACTGCATTTTCAATCTCAGGAGACCATCTTTCAAGACCTCTTCTCTTTCTATATCTTCTTTTAGTTCCAACGGTTTGTAGGGCAGATTCATTAATTATATTTTTGATATTTTGTCTAGTATCTTCGTTTTCCAGTTGGTAGATTTTATATACGCTCTCAGTTTTTGTCTTTGAAGCGGGCTGTTTTTGTTTCTTCCATCTTGTATATAGGTCTATTTTGCCTATTACTAGAAAATGGTCGGAGTATATATCGCTTCCTCTATGGACTCTCACATCTGTTATTTGTTTGGCTATTTTCTTATTAGCTATTACGTGCTATTACGTAGTCAATTATTGATCTAGTTCCCCTAGCCGCCAATGTATATTTATGAATATCTTTTTTACGGAAAAAAGTGTTTACAATTTTTAATTGGTTAAAGAGTGAGAACTGTCGCAGCAGATCGCCATTTGCATTTATAGTTTGTTCGCCATATTGCCATACTACATTCGGAATTGGTAAATTACCTACCCTTGCGTTTAAGTCTTAAGGGTATTTTTGGTGATATTTTTCATAACTACCCCAGTACCGTTCTTCTTAACCACTTCACCCGCGGGTTATTTGTGACTAAATGCATTTTGCACGCACCCGTGCGTACTATCGGGTGAAGTAGTTAATAGCGAGGGACGTAAAAGTCTTTCTTTCGCAATAAATTAACTGTACCTGTGGGGTATGGAATACCCCCAGACCCCCCGGTCCCGGTAGCCTAAATGAGTTCCTGATAAGCATCCATTTGTTTTCATTACTCTAAGCGAACGCCATCGCAATGGGGGCGCTAAACCTCGACAAAACCCAATAAATAATAGATTAAAATTTTCAAAATGATAGGAATCTTTTGGGAGGGGAACGCATATATTCAAATTTGCCTCAGGCGCCAGAAGAGTTCGTTACGGCGCTGTTGCGAATCGCAGTACGTTTCCGTCTTAAATTTTTTTCTGAAAGCAATTCGGATAATCAGCGATTTGGATAATTGGAGTTCTACTGTATATTTGAATAACTATCGCGATGATAACGTGATATTTTTACCGGTTACCCAGTCAGTTAAAGGGAAATGAAGAAGAACGAGGGGTTGGAATCAATTTTCCTAAAATCCCCTCTCTTATCATTGGACCAAAATTGAAGAGGAGAAAATTGTCTACAAAACAAGGCTTGTTTTGTTTGTTCACCATCGATGGTGAAGTTTAAATATACGAAATTTTTATTCAGAATAAGAATTATTCAAAACCTTTTTCAATTGTTTTCACTGGATTTCTTTTTATTTCATAAATACTTAGTATAATCGTATAATGTAGGCAAATTTTGTTAATATTTTTACTTTCCGAACCCCTTAGTAAGGAAAGTATTGTTATCAGGCAAAATTTGACCCCCCAATTTTTTGACAGATGTTCACGTTTTGAGGTACCCTGAATCCATTTTTATCATTTTTGGAAGGATGTCTGTATGTGTGTACGCCTGTGAACACGATAGCGTCTAAACGAAGCAAGCAAATCATTCCAAATTTTGCATATAAGCTTCTTCCTGTCGTAGGACGAAGCTAGATGAAAATAAATTAAATCGTCAAACGGGAAAGGGGGGTTTACCTAGAGCTATTGTGACATTATGCGTCATAACTTCGAAACGAAATTAAATATGTAAAAATATTAATAACAAAAAATTATCGCTATGGAATTTCCTACATTTTTTGTCCTAAAAGTTTTTCTCTAAAATATACAGGGCGTTTCAAAAATTTCGTATCATACATATAAAATGCCAGCTCGCTGCTCCAGCGTGTCATTTTTTTGGTTTGGATCAACGTATCAACGGATCAACGTATCAACTTATCAATGTATTAACGTATCAACGTATCAAAGTATCAACGTATCAGCGGATCAACGTATCAACGTATCAACGGATCAACGTATCACTGTGCGCTATATAGGTACGTGGTGTGAGAGTTACCTTCATTGAAAATAACTTCACAACTTCAGAAACTTCTAAAGCGAAAATGTCCGAAATGGAGGATATTCAAGTAGTTACTCTTTGTTCCCCACATGTTCCTACTGCTGCTCGAAAATGTGTTAAAAGAAAATCTGATGAGGAAGTAGCCGCCCAGCAGGAAACAGTAAAACGACGGAAGGCGGAGCGAGAAAAAACCCGTCGTAAAAATATGAGTGATGTCCAAAAAGAATGTTGTCGGAATCGTAATCGTGTGGAAAATATGACTCCTGGGCAAATTGAACAAAATCGCAAACGTAAGCAAATTGCCAATATGACGTCAGAACAAATTACTCAACATCGCGAAAGAAATCAAATTGCCAACATGACGTCAGAACAAATTGCTCAACATCGCGAACGAAATCAAATTGCCAACATGACCCCTTCGTAAATATTACATCGTTCACGTAGTCATGCAATTCGCCGACAAAATCCACGAAGTAAAAACGCAGTTGTTCTTGAAGTAGGTAACGTTGTAGAACCAAATGTCGACGTTCATAACTGTGGTTTTATGGACAATATTTGCGAATTTTGCCGTGCAAAGCATTTTTCAGCAGAGCGGCCGTCTGACAAACTTTTTACGACATGCTGTCAGAAAGGCAAAGTCACCTTAGAAGCTATAAGATCAGCCCCTGTTATTGAACAGTTATTGAAAGGACTGCATCAATATTCGAAAAATTTCATAGACAATATTAGATCGATAAATAGTGCTTTAGCGTTTGCGTCAATGGGAGCTAACATTATTCCGCCTCCTGGATACGGACCCTATTGTTTCCGAATTAACGGACAAATTTACCATCGAGCAGGAGCTTTGCACCCGGCAGATGGAAACCAACGCAAGTTTGCTCAACTATATATATTGGACCCGGATGAGGCTGCTGATCAAAGGATGACAATTAAGGGAAACGATCGGTGCGATCCAAGTCTGATGCGAGAGTTAAGCACTTTCATGTCTCAGAATAATCCTTTTTCTGCCGCATGCAAAATGCTTTATGAAGTGGAACGAGAAAGCATCAAGGACGCCGCTCTACATGGCGTTGAGCCAGCAACAGTTACCATGGCAATTATCCAAGACCGTAAATCCGATATTAGACGATACAATGCTCCAACAAGAAATGAAGTAGCTGCCATTTTTCAAAATGCCGACGGCGAACTTCCTCTCGAAAGGGACTTACTGATCCATTGTCGTTCAAATCAAAACAACTTGATAAGTTGATCCGTTGATACGTTGATCAGTTGATACGTTGATATGTTGATACGTTGATCCGTTGATAAGCTTGAAGATTTAATATACCGTTAGTATTATCGACGACAACCTATATAAACATTTAATCCGTTGATCCGATGATACGTTGATACGTTGATATAAAACACCAAAGCTTTTGGCGGTAAAGTTTTAATTCTTGGTGGTGATTTCAGACAAATTCTTCCTGTCGTACCTCATGAAATGAGGTCAGCAATTATTCATTCAAGCATTAAATTTAATGATATGTGGAGTAAATTTATAGTATTGAAATTAAGTCAAAATGTCCGGTCCGTTGATTCCGCATTCAGTGATTGGCTGATAAAGTTGGGCAACGGGGAGCTTACAAATGACAAAGGTCTGTCTGAAGAGATAATTGAGATTCCGCATAATTGTATATGCGAAACTTCCCTTGTTACGGCGATGCCGTATATTTTAAGCTATCATAAATTATACAGTTCAATAATATTAAATAATAATCAGAAATGCCATATTTTCAACATAAACATAGAATTTGTTAATGAAAATAAATTCGAGTCAACGGGATCCGACTGTAAATGTTAATATTTGAATATTATGCCAATCGACATTCTTTATTAAAAGATAACTACAAATTGTTACATTGAAGAACAAATGTACATAGTAGCACAGCGCACCTGTGCTGAAATGAAATACGCAGTCCGCTCACCGCGAGAAAATTATTATCAACAAAATTATACTTTCGAGGTGATAAAATCCTCATATGACTAGGTTCTATTGAAACTAAGTTAATTTGTAGAGAGTTACTTTGTAATAATGTCGTATTCAAACGAGTACCGCGCTAAGAAACAAAGGAACTGTTTAATATGCATTTTTGTAAATAAAACTCATATAGAGATAACAAATTAATTCCTACCCAAATGATCTCATCAAGGGAAAGAAATTTGAAAGGAGGGATGAAAAAATGAAGTCAGTCTTTCGAAATCAACGAGCCAAATAACTTCTACCTAAAACTTATCTATTATCTACCAAAGTGTAATATTTTTTTACTTTCCGATCCGGAATAATACAATCATCAAATAATTTATTACGGTCGTATTAAGAAATTATCATCAATCAACCACCTAAACTAGTGACAATAAAAACGTAAACATCCGTTTAACTAAATTTCGAACAATTTTAAATAAAAAATGTCGACACAAGTAACGGAGATTCTACCGAAATAATCATCAAATAATATTAATATCAAATCGGTGAACCAACAAATACATTTTCTTCGGTGTAACGATCGAGTACAATAATTTAACTTAAAACGTACTACGAAAGTGAATCGAATCAAAATTGCCATCAATGATCAATCTGATCATAGTTCAATCTAAGCGAGAAAAGTAATCAAATGCCCAGAATAAAATAAACATTCCGTCGAATTAAAATCATATAAGAAATAATCTATAAACATTTGAGAATTCTATTTCCAACCATACCAAATAGAAATAACGCGAGTGAATCCTAAATTTTGTGCAACACGCGATTAAAAACACGATGTGAAGTTTTTAATTTAATAAAACAAGTTAATCGGCGACGTATTACTACAATCAACAAGAAGGTCAACACAGCGTGAATTCTTTCTAACGGCGAAGTAAATCTTGGAACAACCACATCTTTAAATGTACTTCAATCAACTAATTTGTGGATTACGTCGCATCTCAAGGTAGAAATTTGGTCTAACCAAAATCACTGTATCTATTCTTGAATTTTCTGTAACAAAATTGTCATTTTTCTTCTTTGTACAATATTTTAACTCAAATACTGAGTTAATGGAAATATTCTGTAAGTTCATGCGAGTAATGTGTTTTGCTTCAGTAAAATTTGATTATTAATTATTAAAATCCACATTCGCATAAATTTATTAAAATTTCCTAATTTACATACTAACAACCTTAACAATTAATTTCTTAGACATTAAGTGTCTTTATTTTGTGTATTTATGTGAACTAATGTATATTTGACTGCGATATTTATGAAATAATATATGTATATTCGACAAATTGATTTTTTTTCTTACGAATTTAAAAACATATAAGCAAATTTCTAAATAAGTACCACACCTGAGATGAGAGCAAAAAGTCCGGAAGTTTACCTGTCCAACTGAGCAAAGCCACGGAGCTAATTTCGTCCATAATATAAAATATAGTAATCTATCTGTTATAGGCGTAATACCCTTATCCAAGAAATTTTTGGAGAAAGCTTTAATGCTGCTGATGTAAAAAAATATTCCAAAATGGCAATACTTTGCCCAAAAAATACTGACGTTGACGCTATAAACGAGCAAGTTTTGGACCTTTTAGACGGCAGCATTTTAACTTATCTAAGTAGTGATTCCATTGACGACAGTGATGATAACGATAGGGAAAACTATCCGATGGAATTCTTGAATAAACAAACGCCCTCAGGGTGCCAGTACACAGAATGCACTTGAAGATTGGAAGTGTGATTATGTTGCTCAGGAATTTGAATACTAAACGTGGTCTTTGTAATGGGACGCGCTTAACTGTTCAATCATTAAAGCCCAATCTAATCGTCGCTGAAGTCTTGACAGGAACTGCTAAAAAGGAAACTGTTTTTATTCCCCGCATAGATTTAGTCCCAACAAGTACAGACTTGCCATTTGTTTTAAGACGTCGACAGTTTCCAATTAAACTTGCCGTTTCCATGACGATCAACCGTGATGTTTACCCACGGTCATCTCTATGTAGCAATGTCAAGAGTACGGAGATCTGAAGATAAAAATAGTTGATGGAAAAGAACAAGAGAAATTGATTGAAGGTTCACAGGCAGTGTACACGAAAAATATAGTGTACAAGGAAGTACTAACGCAGTAGGCAGTGCTTAAAATTTTATTTGCTACAATAATTGTTTCTTAATTAACAAACTAAAAAAATTAAAATTAACGTTTCAACGCGAGGATGAACAATTAAAATTGACAATATTAGGAAACAATGTTGTTTTTATTTAGATCATTAAAATAGAGACCCACCAGCACCGTCTAGCTACCCGTCCGTGGACGGGCTTTCCAGCTAGTTTGTAAATAAAATAGTAAAACGTATTCTACTAATGAAAATAAGATGAAAAGTTTCTAATAACATGGGTCCAGAAATGCTTCGTTTGCAAGATATAGGCATTCAAAAGTTTTTTTCTTCCTATTATGGCAAAATATAAAATTTTTCATCGATTTACTGTTGAAATTATGTAACCATTTTATTAAAAAATATAATATAATAATTTACGTCTGTTCGGAAAATTATGCGATGGCCACATCAGATTTTTTATAGAGAATTTTGTACTCTTCAATTTTGATTTGATGATAATTTTCACTATAAATGAAAGTAAGCGAGTTATAGACGAGAAACTACTGTCGAGGATTAAAATCCCCACTTGGAGAAAGGGCGACAGGGAATTTTAGGCAATGTTGCAAATAAAATCGTGGTCAAATTTAAATATATGCGCCCTCTCCCCTCCAAAGATTCTTATGTTTTTGAAAATTTTAAACTAGAGGGTGAGTAGGGGAAGGTGGGGCAGAACGGGGGTCGATGTGGTTGGGACAGTATTTGAAGGTGTAAATAAAGAGGTAAAAATCTATTATAGTGTGAATAAATTTATTTAACATTTGGTTTAACATCTCCGATGTTCAAAATTAAAATAATGAAAATACTTGTATTTATTTTAAACGTTTGAAAAAAAAAAGTTATATCCCGTTCTGCCCCATGCATGGGGCAGAACGGGGTATTCATTAAAAGGTGAAACAAAATCATGTTTTATGGCTGGCAAAGTTCACAGATGAGTTGTGATTCATCATCGTCAGTATCAATGCCGGCACAGGAATTATGGGCCCATTTTTTACACTGTATGCATGATATCCAGCCTTCACTCGATTTTGAATATAAGTCGTTGCAATATAAACAGGTCGCATCGTCTTCTTCATCTGATTCCACGCTTTGTTTCCGTGGTTTTTTGTTAACAATTTTCTGTGTTTTTTTCTTTCCTATTTTGTTAACAATTTTCTGTGTTTTTTTCTTTTCTATTTTGTTAACAGTTTTCTGGGTATTCTCCTTCCTTTTTTCGTTACCGGTGAACAGTTTTTTCTTAAGTCTATTTTCTTTGGCTTCCTTGATCTTCTTAGCATTATTAGCCGCTTCTTCGAGTTCAGTCTTATAAAGGGAAGCTGTCAGGATTGCCCTTTTGCCTCGTTTCCTCGTCACTCGCTTTTGTCCCGGCTTTACTCTGGGTATGGGAAGTATATCGACACTTGATATGAATAACATTGTAACTCTATTTTGCTTATTTTACAGGAGAGCATTTTAAAGACCTCGGAAAGCTGGTAAAAATAGGGCTAGCTATTGTTATATTATAGTGAATAGTTATAGTGAATATATAACAAACACAAAAGAAAAGAAATTAGATCGGTGAAAAATAAAAGTATGGTCGGGGAGGAACGGGGTAGCACCCCGTTCTGCCCTACCCCGTTGTGCCCCAAGTGTTGGTAAACCAAACATCGCAAGGTTAGCGACAGCCATGTTACTTCTCCAAGACATGTTAACACGTGAAAAGACACTTTAAACAACGCTTAATTCGGTAGACTAAATTGGAATAACGAAAAGTAATGTGAAATATATATTACCTTGTTTTCAAATATTCATAAAGTTGTAGTTTTATACAGATTTCAGGGAGGTGTTTAATGAACAAAGGAGACACACTTGGTAATTCACAACGACCGTTCTTATCACTGCACAGATGCATAATGAAGGTGTATAGAGAGTTGCAGCAAACTACAGTGCTACTATCAGCAAATAAACCTGAACCCCCGTTCCGCCCCGACCCCCATTCCGCCCCACCTTCCCCTAGAGCTGAATTTATTGAGAATAAAAAACACGGTTAATATTTTCTAGGATTTTATTTTAAATATGCTCAAAGTAATTCCCTCCAACAATGATACACTTGACCATTCTTTCTTTCCACTGCTTAAAAGCTTCCAACCAATCTTCTTTCGGAACACCTTCAAAATAAGTATGAACTGCGGTATCAATCTCTTCTTCAGACGAAAACCTTCTGCCCCGCAAATTCTTTTACCTGTTTAACCTGTTCTTTTACATGTAAACTCCGGAAGTTTACCTGTCCAACTGAGCAAAGCCACGGAGCTAATTTCGTCCATAATATAAAATATAGTAATCTATCTGTTATAGGCGTAATAAATGGCGCCCAACGTGGGGCTAGAGATTTGGGGACAAATCTGAAAAATTAGAATTTGCTTATAGTTTTTGTAAAATTCTAGAAAAAATTCAGGTGGTAAGAAAAAATTGTGTTAGAATTAAAGGTAAAAATTGTAAAGAAAGAATTCAACGTACGTACATCAAGCGAAAATTACGTGTCTACACAAAATTAGTTTTAAATTATCTAAAAAACGGTCCAAAACAACCAAAAAGAAGATAAATTATCGCGGCCAAAATCGGTTTTAAATTATCTAAGAAACGGTCTATTTTAATAAATAAAGATGAATCCGGAGCATTTAACGGGTAACGAATTGAAATTTGAAATTTTATGTCGAAATGCAGAGCCGAGAATCACGAGGTTGGGGAATATTCAAATATTAACTCAATTGCTTGAACAATATGTTGAACCAAAAACCCTACCATTTACATGGGGCGTGAATTCCGAACAATTAATCGAAACGCTTAGTGATTTGGCGGGAAAAATAGAAAATCAGTTATCTAAAGAAAATATCGACCAAATAAAAACGCGTTTAATGCATGCAGATGAAAGATTAGCTCTGATGAAAATCGATAGTGACTCAATTAATAAAGATGAAATTGATGTGTACGAAACGGACATATCTAATATGGAGAAAGCGGTAATAAATGCAATGATCAATTCGGTTAAACCCGAATTAGAAAAAGTAACAACTGCAAAAGTTAAAATTAAAACGGTCGAAAAAGTTCCTATTTTCAAATGGGGAATTAAATACTCAGGTCATCTTTCGAACGAGGACCCCATGGAATTTTTAGAACGGGTACAAAATTTGAGAACCGCAAGAAATGTAGACGAAGATGAATTATTCACTTCGGCCCACGATTTGTTTAAAGGGGATGGTATAGAATTCTGTCGAAGCGCTAAATTGAAAAGTACGAATTGGAAAGAATTTGTTCAATTATTTAAAAATGAATTTCTACCGCTAGATTACGAATATCGATTATCAAAACAAATCCAAAACCGGGTTCAAGGTATAAACGAAAATATTTTATCGTTTATCAACCAAATCGAATCGTTGTATGGGAGATTTGAAAGTCCTACCGACGAAAAACAAATTGTAAGACAAATATCGCGTAACGTGAATCCCTTCTTTGCCAATCATATTGTTTTACATGAATACGATAATTTAGATGAGTTAAAATCGAGATGCAAGAAAATACAATGGTTACAAAACCAAACGAAAACGTATTCAGAAATGCCTAAAATTAAAGTTGATCCAAAACCGCGACAAATTTCTCAAGTAAAAATAAATAATTTTACCTCGAACGCACAAACCTTACCTGCTACGCCGAGTACGTTAAGGGCAATAACTTGTTGGAATTGCCATCAATTAGGTCATATTTATACAGCTTGTACTGAACCAAGAACAAATCCGTTAGTACGGTGCGGTTCACCCGGAAATTATAAAAAGGATTGCAGCAAATGCAATAATAGAAACAAAGCTCCTATTTCGCTTCCAAAAAACTTGAACCCCGGCACTGTGAAGCAGGTCACGAGTGTCGAAAGGAGCGTCGCCTTAAAATTGATAAACAATTACGGTGTCAACAAAATTCCTGTAAACCAAACCAATCAAATTGGAAAAAGTGGCTTAAAACTGTTAATTCTTTCTTCAAGGAAAGTAAATTATTTCAAGTTGCAACAACTTTTTGCAAAAAACCGTTTGATAATCGCCCTTACCTACGTTTAAAAATTTTCGAACAAAAATTTATGGCTTTAATCGATTCGGGAAGTAACGTTTCTATATTAGGGCACAAAAGCGCCAACTTGTTGGAACAACGGTCAATAATAATAAATAAATCTGATGTAAGAAATATCAGTGTGGCGAACGGAAATGCCGCAAAAGTATTAGGCGAAATTTTTCTATCGGTAACTATTGAAAACGTAACCAGAAATATTAAATTTTATGTTGTACCGACGGTCGATACAGCCATTATTTTGGGAACCGATTTCTGTAAAGCATTCAATCTAACGATAAATTTTGCTAATTTTTCATGGGAATTACCAAAAAACATTCAAATCAATAGCATAAACGAAACAAACCAGATGCCATTGACACATGAGCAACAAGAAAAACTTGAAAAAATAATTGTTAAATTAAAAACAATCTCTAAAGCCGCAGCCTGTTGTGTAAAACACGTAGAGCACCGAATCGACGTAGGAGATTCTTTGCCCTTCAAGCAAAGGCAATATCCCCTAAGTCCCACCATGAGAGGTCACCTAACGAAAGAAATCGATAAGATGCTAGCGGATAAAGTCATTCAACCCTCGAACTCCCCGTATTCGTCTCCGATCCTATTAGTAAAAAAAAAGATGGTGAACTAAGAGCGTGTTTTGACGGACGTAAACTTAACTCGGTCACGGTCAAGGATTCATATCCCTTGCCACGTACCGATGGCATATTAAATAGATTACGAGATTCAAAATATTTTTCGTCAATAGATTTAAGAAAAGCGTTTTGGCAAATTAGATTAGAAGAAGGAAGTCGACAAAAAACTGCTTTTTGCATCCCCGGGAAGGGATTATACGAGTTCGTGGTCATGCCCTTCGGATTGTCAAATAGTGGCCAGACATTGCAAAGGGTCATGGACCGAATTTTAGGGCCTATCTTACATAAAGAGGATGCCTTTGTATACCTTGATGATATAATAGTCGCTTCTCCGACATTTGAAAAACACCTCGAAACTTTGACTGCGGTCTTTGAAAAGTTAAAAGAAACCGGCTTCCGAATAAATTTAGAAAAATGTAAATTTTGCCAAAAATCTTTAACTTTCCTCGGATTTATAGTGGGAGAAAAAGGTTTACAAACGGACCCTTCCAAAGTTGAAGCAATTCAAAAATTAAAAGTACCTTGTAATACAACCGAAGTTAAAAGAATCATCGGATTAGTTAGTTATTACAGAATTTTTCTGCCCCAATTATCAACTATTTCTTCACCAATAACCGCCTTAATAAAAAATAAGAAGAAAGGTCAATCGATCGACTGGACGCCAGAGGCAGAAGCTTCATTTGAAAAAATAAAATATTTGATTTCTAACGCGCCCATATTGATCTCCCCCGATTTCACAAAACCTTTTTTCGTACAGACGGACGCAAGTCTAGTCGGGGGGGGTGCATTGTTATTTCAAAAACAAAACGGCTTGGAGCACCCCATCGCGTATGCGTCCCGTGCGTTCACCAGCGCTGAACAGAAATACCATGCCACCGAACGCGAATTATTGGCTGTACTATTCGCAATAAATAAATTCCGAGGGTACATAGAAGGGTTAAAGTTTACTTTAATAACAGATTGTTCAGCGCTAAAATGGTTGAAACAATTCGACCAATCGACCGGCCGTTTAGCTCGGTGGTCGCTTAAATTAGCGCAATATGATTTCGACATCCAACATCGGCCTGGAAAATTAAATATAGTCCCCGATATGCTATCAAGAGATGCATGTACACTAGACATTGATTTATTGCAAAAAGATCAATATTATACCGATTTATTAGAAAAAATAGAGGAAAACCCCAATAGCTATCCCTCTTATAAAATCGAAGATAACGTAATTTATAAATTTGTACCAAATAATTTAATAAGCTCAGCTAATCTTTCCGATTGGAAATTATTAGTACCTACGGCCAACAGAAAAGAAATTTTAAATACCTTGCACGACGACCCAAAAGCCGCGCATTTGGGGATTTTTAAAACTACCGCGCGAATAGCGGAAAACTATTATTGGCCGAAAATGAACAACGACATTAGGAACTATGTCCAAAATTGCGCGACCTGTAGTTCCCAAAAATCATCACAAATGATGAGACCAGGGTTGATGGGTAAACAAAAGAAGGTATCATATCCTTTCCAAGTCATATCTATGGATTTACTAGGTCCCCTACCAATGTCAAAAAACAAACGTAATCAACATCTATTGGTAGTTACCGATTATTTTACCAAATACGTGACGGTACACCCTTTGACTAAAGCCAATTCGAATAAAATCATAGATTATCTAAAAAATCATTATTTTACTACGTACGGGGTACCACAATTAATTATATGCGACAACGGGGTTCAATTTATTTCGAAAGAGTTTAAAAATTGCCTCGCGGAGTTTAAAATCAAAAGCATTATCTATAACGCCAAATATCATCCCCAAAATAATCCTACCGAGCGAATAAATCGAATCTTAGTTACTGCCATCTCCTCATATATCAAAAACGATCATACCGAGTGGGACAACCACGTACAACAAATCGCGTTCGCAATTAATACTTCTAAAAGCGAAGCAACGGGATTTACGCCTTCTTTTCTCGTATTTGGAAGATACATTCCCATAGACGGTGATTATTACGGAAAATCATTGCAAGATTTCGATACCGATCTAAAAGATCAGCAAATAAGATGGGACAAAGACCAGCAACAATTACCGATATTATTTCAAAATGTAAGAAAGTCTTTGTCAAACGCGTATAAAAAAGGGCAACATCATTATAACTTACGAAAACGACACTTATCCTTCCAAGTAGGTGATACTGTTTGGAAAAAGAATTATGTATTGTCTAACGCGGGAAATAAATTTATGGCCAAACTAGCGCCGAAATTTATAAAATGCAAGGTTGTCAAAAAGATAGGTAACTTAATTTATGAATTAATCGACGAAAAAGGGAAAACATTGGGAAACTGGCATGTTAAAGATTTAAAACAAAAAAGCCATGTCCTTTAAAATCAATCAATATCGGTCCCGAGCATGACCAAAAACTGTCTCTACCAATCAATCACATTGATGGTATTGGCCCAATCACGGCTTAAAACTAACTTCAATATAGAATCAATAATTATCTTAGTCCCAAATAATTTATTAACTTACCAAAGGTTAGGTTTACTTGTTTTTATTAATTATTAGTGGTCCTTAGCACCAGACCAATAATCAAAAAAGGCTCTACCCAATTTAATTTAAGAATTTTTATTCTATGCTAATTTATTACGCTTCCTAAATTATATTTAACTGTAAATATCTATTATTAGTGGTCCTTAGCACCAGACCAATAATCAAAAAAGGCTCTACCCAATTTAATTTAAGAATTTTTTATTCTATGCTAATTTATTACGCTTCCTAAATTATATTTAACTGTAAATATCTATTATTAGTGGTCCTTAGCACCAGACCAATAATAAAAAAAGGCTCTACCCAATTTAATTTAAGAATTTTTTATTCTACGATAATTTATTACGCTTCCTAAATTATATTTAACTGTAAATATCTATTATTAGTGGTCCTTAGCACCAGACCAATAATCAAAAAAGGCTCTACCCAATTTAAAGTAAGAATTTTTTATTCTAAGATAATTTATTACGCTTCCTAAATTATATTTAACTGTAAATATCTATTATTAGTGGTCCTTAGCACCAGACCAATAATCAAAAAAGGCTCTACCCAATTTAATTTAAGAATTTTTTATTCTAAGATAATTTATTACGCTTCCTAAATTATATTTAACTGTAAATATCTATTATTAGTGGTCCTTAGCACTAGACCAATTATTCAAAAAGGCTCTACCCAATTTAATTTAAGAATTTTTTATTCTACGATAATTTATTACGCTTCCTAAATTATATTCAACTGTAAATATCTATTATTAGTGGTCCTTAGCACAAGACCAGACAAAAGGGCTCTACCCAAATTACTCGAACGATATTAAACCCAAATTAATTTATGTAATCCCCAAAAGTGAACTCGGGAAATTATGAGTAATAACTGATGGTCATTAGCATCGACCAGACAAAAAGGCCGTACCCTTCATCCAATAATAGAGATCAAATAACTAACCTGAAGAAATTGAATTAAATTTTCGTTTTTGAGAATCAAAACTCATTATTGATTAATTTTTTAAATTTTATTGAATCGATATCTTAAATTAAATTTTTTTTACTTTTGAAAATCAATGCCAATTATTGATTAATTTTTTAAATTTTATTGAATCGATATCTTAAATTAAATTTTTTACTTTTGAAAATCAATGCCAATTATTGATTAATTTTTTAAATTTTATTGAATCGATATCTTAAATTAAATTTTTTACTTTTGAAAATCAATGCCAATTATTGATTAATTTTTTAAATTTTTATTGAATCAATACCTTGAATTAAATTTTCGTTTTTGAGAATCAAATCTCATTATTGATTAACTTTTTAAATTTTTATTGAATCGATACCTTGAATTAAATTTTCGTTTTTGAGAATCAAAACTTATTATTGATTAACTTTTTAAATTTTTATTGAATCGATACCTTGAATTAAATTTTCGTTTTTGAGAATCAAAACTCATTATTGATTAACTTTTTAAATTTTTATTGAATCGATACCTTGAATTAAATTTTTGCTTTTGAGAATCAATATCAATTATTGATTAAAATTTAAAAAAAAAAAAATTTTATTGAATCGATACATAGACTGAGATTAACTATTTCCGAACGACGATACCAATTATTGATTAGTTTCAGAATTTTTTGAATTAACACCCTGACGTAATTTATTTGCCGTTACAAAAGGATATCCATTAGCGATTCATCCTGAACGTCTGTACGTATTACACACATAGTAAGGCAATACAATTAACCATTTGAGACTTTTGGTTATAAATAAACCCGTCCCGTCCCGCGATAAGGATATTTTAAAGAGATTACATCCCCTTTATCTATCCCGATTCAAGACACTAAGCAACACTGGTCCTGGACATGACCTAAAACTGCATCCCTCTGCAAAAGCTCGAACCATTGTTCTAAGCAATTGCATCTACGGAAATTAACCAGACAAATAGTCCCGTTAGGAGAATAATTACTGGCCATGAGTCCCGACGACGATGTCTCAAGACAATTACGTTGGATTACTATCCCACGTGCCGAAGTCCCCAATAGGTCTTTCTAAATAGATTTCCCGCAGAGAACTTATCGTGTCAGTCGATGCCGACATTGACGTTTCTAATTAGCACACAAAGAGTTTTGTCAAAAAACAGGCAAAACTACTGATATCTTGGAAAATATCGAGGTATTAACAGCAATTGTATTATACCCAAGGGACGTTTATAGCCCTATAACTAAGACGTTGGACCACAACAGGTCCACAATGTTAATTTCTTTTTGAAAAATTAGCCACAACGGTATTGATAATACCTGCAAGATATCCTCTCATATCTATTCGTTACTTTTCTGGAAAGTGAGACGACACACCTTGCGAGCGATTGGAGTAGCTAACCAATTTGTTCAAAAGGTGGGTTTAGTGAAGGTATCCAGAGGCCAAAGATTAGCTACCTTGTGGTCGCTGGTATCTCACGATATTTTCCAGTGGTATATTATGTTAATTATCACACATTAACAACCCCAAATCGCAAGTTTTCCGGATTTCAATTCGAAAGAATTAACCAACGATAACTGATAAATCCGAACCCCAGATCTGGATTGTTGGTTGTAAATATGATAAGACCCAACAAAATAGATCAAATAATCACTTTTGATTAACCCCAACTAGGTTTTCTACAAACCACAAGCAATAAGCCTTAAATAATCACTTTTGATTAATCCCCATGATGTTTTCAACTAACCAAAGCAAGCTGCTTTAGCCAAGACGATTCGGAATACCGAACAAATCTAAAGAGTTTCTCTAAGGACTAGTCGTGCTTGGATGAGCTCTTTAAGATAAATTATTACAAAGTAATAATATTTTTTTTCGTTCCCTATTTATCTAAGTCACGCACCACTCGCTTAAAGTGGAAATTACTTCATTTTAGCTAAGAATTTACTTTTAGTTTATTTGGTTATTAAATAACCAAAGAGTAAAATAAGATCAACTATCTTAAAGTCATTGAAGTTAACTTAAGAATGGCCTAAAGCCAAAGGCCTAAGATAACAAACAATAATCGATTCGAAATCGATTAGCATGGTCCAAGGTACGACCCTAAACTACGTCTGAAAATAAATTTTTTTAACAAAAAATTTTTTGACTCGTGCAAGACTTCGCGTCTAAAATGGTCTAAGGCATGACCCTAAACTGCTCTATTTCATTTACATGGTAAGAATTAACAACCGCCAGATCTTACGGCTACAACAGTCAATCGTGTCCCGACTTTAACTTACACTCAATAATAAGTAATGCGAATTTCTTTAAGTTCAATTTATTACTTAGGGCATCGAGTCCATTTAACTCGGCGGCCGATGTAAATATGATACGGTCGTTCGAATTTATATTAAACACTAATTTTAAGTCCACGATGAAAGAACGTGGGAAGAAGGAAAGTTCATCTGGTAGTGTAAGGTGTTGTGTGACTTGGCTGACCTTGTGCAGAAAACCTGGGCTCGTGACCCGGATCGAGTCTAAGGCCTGTTCTCGGCGACCAAGGTAAAGCAGTACATGCATTCCCAAGAGACGGACAATTCTTTAACCTTCGGCTCTTTCAGTTAACACGTCTTGTAAATATGATTCTGATGTGCCCCAATACTCTTCACCCATATTGCCTTTTAGTGAACTCTTGTTCCGCACTAAAAAGAGTACCCGGAATAAGTGGCGTCCAATTTAAAAACCCCCACATTGTACTCTGAGTTACAAAGGAGGCAATGTACTCATGCGAGCTAGCATCTTTCTCATAAAATTACGCTTATCTGCCCCTCTCGCGGAAAATGTTCCCCGTAATCTCGTGTACGCATAAGTCACTTAACTCTCCAAGAATATCCCTATGAGTAACAAAGATCATTTTTTTTGTTTTTTTGTTAACTAAGTAGCGTGTTACGGCGATGCCGTATATTTTAAGCTATCATAAATTATACAGTTCAATAATATTAAATAATAATCAGAAATGCCATATTTTCAACATAAACATAGAATTTGTTAATGAAAATAAATTCGAGTCAACGGGATCCGACTGTAAATGTTAATATTTGAATATTATGCCAATCGACATTCTTTATTAAAAGATAACTACAAATTATTACATTGAAGAACAAATGTACATAGTAGCACAGCGCACCTGTGCTGAAATGAAATACGCAGTCCGCTCACCGCGAGAAAATTATTATCAACAAAATTATACTTTCGAGGTGATAAAATCCTCATATGACTAGGTTCTATTGAAACTAAGTTAATTTGTAGAGAGTTACTTTGTAATAATGTCGTATTCAAACGAGTACCGCGCTAAGAAACAAAGGAACTGTTTAATATGCATTTTTGTAAATAAAACTCATATAGAGATAACAAATTAATTCCTACCCAAATGATCTCATCAAGGGAAAGAAATTTGAAAGGAGGGATGAAAAAATGAAGTCAGTCTTTCGAAATCAACGAGCCAAATAACTTCTACCTAAAACTTATCTATTATCTACCAAAGTGTAATATTTTTTTACTTTCCGATCCGGAATAATACAATCATCAAATAATTTATTACGGTCGTATTAAGAAATTATCATCAATCAACCACCTAAACTAGTGACAATAAAAACGTAAACATCCGTTTAACTAAATTTCGAACAATTTTAAATAAAAAATGTCGACACAAGTAACGGAGATTCTACCGAAATAATCATCAAATAATATTAATATCAAATCGGTGAACCAACAAATACATTTTCTTCGGTGTAACGATCGAGTACAATAATTTAACTTAAAACGTACTACGAAAGTGAATCGAATCAAAATTGCCATCAATGATCAATCTGATCATAGTTCAATCTAAGCGAGAAAAGTAATCAAATGCCCAGAATAAAATAAACATTCCGTCGAATTAAAATCATATAAGAAATAATCTATAAACATTTGAGAATTCTATTTCCAACCATACCAAATAGAAATAACGCGAGTGAATCCTAAATTTTGTGCAACACGCGATTAAAAACACGATGTGAAGTTTTTAATTTAATAAAACAAGTTAATCGGCGACGTATTACTACAATCAACAAGAAGGTCAACACAGCGTGAATTCTTTCTAACGGCGAAGTAAATCTTGGAACAACCACATCTTTAAATGTACTTCAATCAACTAATTTGTGGATTACGTCGCATCTCAAGGTAGAAATTTGGTCTAACCAAAATCACTGTATCTATTCTTGAATTTTCTGTAACAAAATTGTCATTTTTCTTCCTTGTACAATATTTTAACTCAAATACTGAGTTAATGGAAATATTCTGTAAGTTCATGCGAGTAATGTGTTTTGCTTCAGTAAAATTTGATTATTAATTATTAAAATCCACATTCGCATAAATTTATTAGAATTTCCTAATTTACATACTAACAACCTTAACAATTAATTTCTTAGACATTAAGTGTCTTTATTTTGTGTATTTATGTGAACTAATGTATATTTGACTGCGATATTTATGAAATAATATATGTATATTCGACAAATTGATTTTTTTTCTTACGAATTTAAAAACATATAAGCAAATTTCTAAATAAGTACCACACCTGAGATGAGAGCAAAAAGTCCGGAAGTTTACCTGTCCAACTGAGCAAAGCCACGGAGCTAATTTCGTCCATAATATAAAATATAGTAATCTATCTGTTATAGGCGTAATACCCTTATCCAAGAAATTTTTGGAGAAAGCTTTAATGCTGCTGATGTAAAAAAATATTCCAAAATGGCAATACTTTGCCCAAAAAATACTGACGTTGACGCTATAAACGAGCAAGTTTTGGACCTTTTAGACGGCAGCATTTTAACTTATCTAAGTAGTGATTCCATTGACGACAGTGATGATAACGATAGGGAAAACTATCCGATGGAATTCTTGAATAAACAAACGCCCTCAGGGTGCCAGTACACAGAATGCACTTGAAGATTGGAAGTGTGATTATGTTGCTCAGGAATTTGAATACTAAACGTGGTCTTTGTAATGGGACGCGCTTAACTGTTCAATCATTAAAGCCCAATCTAATCGTCGCTGAAGTCTTGACAGGAACTGCTAAAAAGGAAACTGTTTTTATTCCCCGCATAGATTTAGTCCCAACAAGTACAGACTTGCCATTTGTTTTAAGACGTCGACAGTTTCCAATTAAACTTGCCGTTTCCATGACGATCAACCGTGATGTTTACCCACGGTCATCTCTATGTAGCAATGTCAAGAGTACGGAGATCTGAAGATAAAAATAGTTGATGGAAAAGAACAAGAGAAATTGATTGAAGGTTCACAGGCAGTGTACACGAAAAATATAGTGTACAAGGAAGTACTAACGCAGTAGGCAGTGCTTAAAATTTTATTTGCTACAATAATTGTTTCTTAATTAACAAACTAAAAAAATTAAAATTAACGTTTCAACGCGAGGATGAACAATTAAAATTGACAATATTAGGAAACAATGTTGTTTTTATTTAGATCATTAAAATAGAGACCCACCAGCACCGTCTAGCTACCCGTCCGTGGACGGGCTTTCCAGCTAGTTTGTAAATAAAATAGTAAAACGTATTCTACTAATGAAAATAAGATGAAAAGTTTCTAATAACATGGGTCCAGAAATGCTTCGTTTGCAAGATATAGGCATTCAAAAGTTTTTTTCTTCCTATTATGGCAAAATATAAAATTTTTCATCGATTTACTGTTGAAATTATGTAACCATTTTATTAAAAAATATAATATAATAATTTACGTCTGTTCGGAAAATTATGCGATGGCCACATCAGATTTTTTATAGAGAATTTTGTACTCTTCAATTTTGATTTGATGATAATTTTCACTATAAATGAAAGTAAGCGAGTTATAGACGAGAAACTACTGTCGAGGATTAAAATCCCCACTTGGAGAAAGGGCGACAGGGAATTTTAGGCAATGTTGCAAATAAAATCGTGGTCAAATTTAAATATATGCGCCCTCTCCCCTCCAAAGATTCTTATGTTTTTGAAAATTTTAAACTAGAGGGTGAGTAGGGGAAGGTGGGGCAGAACGGGGGTCGATGTGGTTGGGACAGTATTTGAAGGTGTAAATAAAGAGGTAAAAATCTATTATAGTGTGAATAAATTTATTTAACATTTGGTTTAACATCTCCGATGTTCAAAATTAAAATAATGAAAATACTTGTATTTATTTTAAACGTTTGAAAAAAAAAAGTTATATCCCGTTCTGCCCCATGCATGGGGCAGAACGGGGTATTCATTAAAAGGTGAAACAAAATCATGTTTTATGGCTGGCAAAGTTCACAGATGAGTTGTGATTCATCATCGTCAGTATCAATGCCGGCACAGGAATTATGGGCCCATTTTTTACACTGTATGCATGATATCCAGCCTTCACTCGATTTTGAATATAAGTCGTTGCAATATAAACAGGTCGCATCGTCTTCTTCATCTGATTCCACGCTTTGTTTCCGTGGTTTTTTGTTAACAATTTTCTGTGTTTTTTTCTTTCCTATTTTGTTAACAATTTTCTGTGTTTTTTTCTTTTCTATTTTGTTAACAGTTTTCTGGGTATTCTCCTTCCTTTTTTCGTTACCGGTGAACAGTTTTTTCTTAAGTCTATTTTCTTTGGCTTCCTTGATCTTCTTAGCATTATTAGCCGCTTCTTCGAGTTCAGTCTTATAAAGGGAAGCTGTCAGGATTGCCCTTTTGCCTCGTTTCCTCGTCACTCGCTTTTGTCCCGGCTTTACTCTGGGTATGGGAAGTATATCGACACTTGATATGAATAACATTGTAACTCTATTTTGCTTATTTTACAGGAGAGCATTTTAAAGACCTCGGAAAGCTGGTAAAAATAGGGCTAGCTATTGTTATATTATAGTGAATAGTTATAGTGAATATATAACAAACACAAAAGAAAAGAAATTAGATCGGTGAAAAATAAAAGTATGGTCGGGGAGGAACGGGGTAGCACCCCGTTCTGCCCTACCCCGTTGTGCCCCAAGTGTTGGTAAACCAAACATCGCAAGGTTAGCGACAGCCATGTTACTTCTCCAAGACATGTTAACACGTGAAAAGACACTTTAAACAACGCTTAATTCGGTAGACTAAATTGGAATAACGAAAAGTAATGTGAAATATATATTACCTTGTTTTCAAATATTCATAAAGTTGTAGTTTTATACAGATTTCAGGGAGGTGTTTAATGAACAAAGGAGACACACTTGGTAATTCACAACGACCGTTCTTATCACTGCACAGATGCATAATGAAGGTGTATAGAGAGTTGCAGCAAACTACAGTGCTACTATCAGCAAATAAACCTGAACCCCCGTTCCGCCCCGACCCCCATTCCGCCCCACCTTCCCCTAGAGCTGAATTTATTGAGAATAAAAAACACGGTTAATATTTTCTAGGATTTTATTTTAAATATGCTCAAAGTAATTCCCTCCAACAATGATACACTTGACCATTCTTTCTTTCCACTGCTTAAAAGCTTCCAACCAATCTTCTTTCGGAACACCTTCAAAATAAGTATGAACTGCGGTATCAATCTCTTCTTCAGACGAAAACCTTCTGCCCCGCAAATTCTTTTAAGCCCAGAAAATAGCCAAAAGTCGCACATTGCTAAATCAGGTGAGTACGGGATGTTCTATGACTTTTATATTTTTTTCAGCCAAAAACTGGCGAGTTATAGCTGCCGAATGGGATGATGCATTATCATGGTGGAGCATAATTCCCTTGGCTGGAACTCTACTGAACACATCAGGTAAACATTTTTCAGTGTACCATTTAGCTGTAACTGTCTTTTGTCCATCTAGCTTAATGGCATTTACTAGGCCCGTACTTCTGAAGAATACCGCATACATAACTTTTTTCATAGCTCGCTGTTTCTTGATCATTGTTGGAGTTTCCTCATCTTCGTGAATCCATACACGACTCTCTTGACGAGTAGGTATGTCGAAAAAGGAAATATAAGTTTCGTCACCTGTCACGATTTTGGAATAAATTTGGTGTCCGCCATTATTTAACAAATTTAGAGTTTCATGGCAAATTCTTACACGCTCTGCTTTTTGGAAATCAGAAAGGTGATGCGGCACAAAACGACGGACCACTTTTTTAAATGCAGGTGATCGTGTATGATTGTTTTAACAGCTGAGGATCCAATCTTGAGTTGATGCTCTATTACCCCATAAGTGGATTTATTGTCCTCTTTAATTATTTTTTTAACAGCAGCAATGTTTTTGTCGGTAACAGCGGTAGAAGGACGTCCTGCTCATTTTTGATGCTGGACGGAATTCCTTTCGCGTTCAAATTCCTTATACCATCGGTAAATTGTAGCCAAGGAAGGTGCTTGTTCACTAAAAGATGAATTTAAACTCTCTTTGCACTCGTAAGCGCTTAAATCTTTTTTAAAATCATAATAAATCATGATTCGAAAAAGCTCTCTTGTTAATTCCATGTTTTCACTTGCAATGTCACTTTAAAGAATTAGTAACTTCAGTTATAACGAACGTATTTTCAACTTCTAAACTTCAAATGACAGATAAAGAGCTTCTCTAAATAATACCGTATGTTTTATTTTTAACAACTTACTAGATCTATTTTATTCTCAATAAATTCAGCTTGACCTCGTATTTGTTTGGTTTTGTTAAGGTTTAGCGCCCCCATTCCGATGATGCGGCACTGTCTGTATACCTTATTTACCTTCATCTAAAATTCTGCATTGCTTATTAATTATGTTGCATAAGGAACGGATTTCTTTAAAGTTACGTACTTAACTTGATCACATACTGGTGGTCTAAATTTTTTTCAAGGTAGGGCTTTCATTAAAAATTTGAGCAGTTCTACAAGCACAATAATTTTCAGCCCAGTAAATAAATCAAAATAAATATTATTTTTACTATTTCTTGTCATTTTCAACAAAAGCGACCATTTCCAAGTGTTAAAATTCAAATAAATGATTTGAAATGGATTTTCTCAAATTTACTCAAAGAAAAAAATTATTAATTTCGACTGGCTACTTTTGAAATGAACACCCAGTATAAATAATTATTGGTAAACTTAATCATCAGTCAGTAGGTAATATAAAAGTGTTACTAATTATTATACAGACTTTTCTTTCCTAACAAAAAATAATCAAAAAATTTTTGTAGTAGTAAATACTATGTAGTATTAGTATTATTGTAATTTTTTATTAGATTTCAAGAATTTGGGAACAAGTTGTTGCAATTATGGATGCAACTTGCAACATTGTATTAAAATAAAGTTTGGTGATCATATTTTAACCAATCTAAACTTTTTTGTTAGTACCTTACATGATGATTTTAAAAAATATCAAAACATTACATTGCTATAAGTTGAGTGATGCAATAAGTTGAATCAGCAGGCTCCAGTAATATGTAACTGAAAACGAAGGGACTTCACAGCACAGAATGAGATGATTTTATTTTCTGACCTCAGTGTGATGCAGTGTAGTCGGCGTAGTTTGTTTTTTGACTAGTTTTGTGGCCGTTTAAACTAAAGGTAGGTGTTTTGTAATAATATTATAATGTTGAGATTAATCTATGGGAATCCCTAGAGTATTGGGATTGGAAACTGGTGATTTCTGAATATCCATAATTGAAAGTGTCCGGTTTACAGGAGTCGCATAAAAACCACTATTTGATTTTTGTTGTAACTAACCACTAACCAGTGCAATGTCATCGAGTTCATTAAATTGTTTCATGTGTAGTAAATAGATTTGTGTGCAAGTTTGATAATTGTAAATTAGAATATGTAAGATATAAGAATTTTAAAATGCATTTGTATAGATTTCATGTGCAAAAACAAAAAAAAATACATTGGTTTTTCTGTGCAATGTTTATAGATGTAATTTTCAAGGTTCTTCAAGAATTACAATTTCATCTCGCATGTATGATCATATAAGAAGTGGAGTTGACGTTAAATGCCCTTTTAGTAATTGTTCAAAACCGTCTCATACATTCAAAACAACGGCAAGTCTGAAATCTCACATTTACCGATTTCATTCTGAAAAAGTCATAGAGCAGGAAAAGCAAAATCAGTGTCAAGTTGTTGAAGAAATGTTCGATGACTTAGGCTAGCAATAGACGGGCATCGAAAACGCGGCGTTTAAAACGCCGCGTTTTCCGCTCTTGAATGTAACCAATGTATTTTAATGGAAAGCACTAGACGAGCATTTAAAACGTCGCGGTTCATCGGCGGCTGCGGTTGAGATGCTCGCTGTAGCATTGAAAACGCCGAACGCCGGGCAGTTTCTCCGTCGCGGGTGACACGCTAGCTATCTAACACATTAGTTTATATGGCGGTCAATACATGAGCGTTTTGTTAAACCGCTCAGGGACACTCGCATTAAAAAATGCTCGACATGAAGAAATTTATTTAAAAATAAATTTTAATCTTTATCAATTTTTTATGCGTGTTAAACAATTTTGTATCATGATACTACTATGGTTTTTAAAAACCGAAATATGAATACGTTTAATTAAATGATTACTGTTCATGTTTATTATAGTATTTTAGTAAAAGTAACGATTTTAAATTTTGTTCGATTTTATTCTGATTTATTTATTGTTATATCGATATAATAAATTATATAGTACGCTCTTTTTATTGATACAATACGGCCAGTTTATAATTTCTCGTTCTTTAGGTACCGAGTACATTTTTAACAAATCTAAAATTTCGTTTCATGTTGATACAAAACTAATTTGAATGAATTGCATTTTCACACTGACTGTACAACCGCTGGTTAAAAACGCCCGTGTACTGGCTACATAGTTGGGCATCGAAAACGCGGCGGGTAAAATGCCGCGTTTTCGATGCCCGTCTATTGCTAGCCTTAGATGCAGTGATGATATTTTTGTTAATCAGCAACCAACAGAATCGCGCATTAAAAATTATCAGAGGGATTATATTACATCTTTGGCATCAATGTATTTGGTTTTGCAGGAAAAATTTTTTTTAACCGAATCTGCTTTACAAACGATAATTGATGGATTTTCGGATATAAATGAAATAAGTTTACTTAATTTGAGATATTTGTTAAAAAGAGAATTGAATTGCACGCAAAACATTGAAAAAATTATATCAGATAATAATTGTTCTTTATTTCGATTTGCACATTCCTCTAATGGCGAATTACGAAGCCCATATCTGCGAAAAAAGTTTTTTAAAGATAATTTTAACTACGTTGCACCAATTGATTAACTTTAGGTTATAAAGTTAAAAAGAAAGAATTTTATGTCTACATTCCTATTCTAGAAACAATTAAAGTTTTGTTAACCAACGTGCACGTAAATAATCAATGGAAATCCAGAAAACAATCTTCAAAAGGAGTTTTTGTAGATTTCATGGATGGGGAATTATATAAAACAAATGAATTTTTCAGATGTAATCCTAATGCTTTGCAGGTCATATTATATCATAGTGGCGTGTCGTGACTAGTAACTATTTTTTTTAAATATCTACATATTTCAGTAAATTTCAAATTTTTATTCAAATAAAGAAAGGAATTTAAATTGATAAAAAAAAATTTAAATTATATAAATAAGTAATTTTTGTTTTTAATTTGACAAGGCAAATAAGGGAAGCGCAGCTTCCCTAGCTTCCATAGAGAACACGCCACTATTATATCAAGATGCGTTTGAAGTATGCAATCCTTTGGGTTCTTCACGAAAACTTTATCAAGTGGTGGGAATATATTGTCGTGATCTGGACCCTTAAAATGCCCCACGTTGGATTTCGCCAAATAAATGTCATACAAAGCAACCCTTAAATGATTGTTTATACTTACATTCACCTTGCTCCGGTCTAGCTCAGCCCAACGATGAACAATTTATGCAAAACTTTGAAATGCTCTCAAAACAACTCATCAAAACCTTTTGAATGATAAAAATTTTTACTGTGGATTTCTCCCAAAAACTCCCACTTTCAAGCAACGAATAAAAAGTAATTGCAAAGAAATTTTTATATTCAAATTTAGAAGTATCATTGATTTATAGAAAATTTACCTGGTACCAGTTTGAATTACAAACTCAATATTTTACAAATTTAATTTGGGAAATTCCCTTACAAAGAAATAAATTCGTTGAAATTTTGCTGGATTCTCTTCTTTCTTCTTTTTTGAGTTGACGCACTGTCAACGCAAACGTAAAATGTTCTTTTATTTTTAAATTCGCGTAAAATTAAATTCAACAGTCTTTGTTGCTGATTAAATGAATAAATTTATTTAAATGTTGATTGGTAGTCACTAATTTTACCCTTGGGTTAATCGTGACGCCGTAAAGTTCAAAAATTTTGTTTGAAAAATTTAATAATAAATTCTGTTCGAAATACCTTTATCTACAAGTGCACCTGTTGTTAAGCCATGACTCACGCTTGACATCTGCGCAGGATCGGAGCTTGATAAAATTTCCCTCAGTTAGTTGAGTGTTGATCTCGTAAGTGCATGGTGTCCATTAAACTTGTCCACATTCTTTTGGTGTTGTAACCTCCAAATTAATGAAGTGCTAACTTTTAAAATAGCTAAATAACAAAATCACTAGCGGCTTGTCTTCAAAGATGTCGAATTGCATCTACTTCACCAAAACAATGCATTTAGCAAAAGGATAAATTTACAGTGAAAGGCATCTCAAACTTAAGAGCTGCATTTGTTTTCCATCTACGAAGTTTCGTTACCATCGGCGAGGTACAAAGTTTCTAACCTCCAAATTAATGATCCAAAAGTTAATATTGGTTGAGTTCGATTGCACGCAACCACATCGATGGAGTGCACAATGCATACTACACTTCACAAAGATACAAAATTAATAATATCCAAATATGGGATCCAAAATCAATAACGATCCTCATCGGGTGAGTGCTAATGGCATACTAAAATAATTTTAACAGCACTGAACTTACTCTGTTGAGTGCCAATGGCATACTCCAAATTTTTGTGATTTTGTCAAAATTTCCTAAAATTTTGTGTCTATTGTACCATCTTCACTTCTTAATTCCATCCAAATTTTCCAAATGCCACGCTATGAAGTTAAATAAACGTCTGTAGGTAAGTTTTTATGTGATTTTCTCGCTCTTAGACTATTTTAAAATGTTTTGTATTGCAGAATTCACCATTTCCACCGAGATGCAGCGACGAGACTGGAGTCACTTCCATTTTTTGTACAGACGACCTTTTTTTTATCACTCCGCCACTAAACCGCACATAACCAGCTTTTGAATACTTTAAACAACACTATGAAGAATTTCTCAAAGAATGTTATACCTCACAAGTTACAAGATTTGTTATTTGTTACAAAATTTTACATTTTAGAATCCATGTGATTTTAGGTTAAGAGATAACAAAGTTTTACAAGAATTTTTGATTTTCCTTGCAATTACCTTGCCCTTGTGAAATCTGAAGTGACAAATTTCTTCCCGAGATTGACCAGAGAGCTTACAACACATTTAAAAGATATCCACAGTCTTTTTTCTTTACTTATAAGAAATCGTGTGAAGTCAGGATTTTGATTTTTGAATTGTATCCCTTTGAGACCCCTCCTTGCTTTGCTGCTAAATCATGTTAGCATAGTGCTGCTAATTACTGAGCTCAGCCAGACCTGAACAAAGTTCCTGTTTGTACAAAACATAAATGTCATTGCATGAGAGAAAAACCTTATTAGCTTGTCAGGCCTTTCACCCATATGAATTTCAAAGGACCCAGCAAAATACGACAATATATGACTTTAGGAAATATACAGCCGTGGCATAGGTCGAAGGTATCATGGGTCGAAGGTGGACAATATTCAATTACAATTAGTAGCGTTATGTTTGGAACGTGATATAAAAAAATACGGTTTTGATAAAATTTTAGATATTCTTATTAGAGACCTTGAAGTTTTAGAAACCACTGGTATTCAAATTAAAGATGAAGTTGTAAAGGGAACATTGGTGGCTATGTTGGGTGATAATGATAACCTTGGTAGTCACCAGATTGGCGGTTTTATAGAAAATTTTAATTCTGAATATTTTTGCAGATATTGTTATGCAAAAAAAAAATGAGTTCAATAGAAATCCAGCTAAAATATTTTCTCTACGCACTAAAACATTACATGACAGTGATGTTATGTTAGCAGCAGTCAGCGGAGGTATTACTATAATGGTGTCAAATTGGACTCAATTTTAAACAAATGTTAATTTTTCCATGTTTGCGGTCCAGGTTTGCCACCCTGTTTGGCACATGATTTTGCGGAAGGTATTTTAGCATACGATTTCATGCTTTGCATTAATTATTTAGTATCTCATAAATATTTAACTTATGATTTACTAAATACTCAATTACAAAATGTTAATTTGCGATATGAACGCAAAGGTGAAAAAATTCCAAAAATTAGTAAAACTGATAAATTGATCGGTAGTGCTTCAGAAAATTTAAAAACAATTTTAATTTTTCCTTTTGCAGTTTATGATTCAGTTCGGAATGATAACGATACGAATATATCGAATCATTGGCAAATGCTACATTACCTCCATGAAATTTGTACCATATTGCTAGTTGTTCGAATGTTAATAGGTCAAATAGCATATTTAAAGGATTTATTGTGTAATTATCTTGAATTAAGACTTTCAGTGTTTCCTGAAGTGCCGCTTCGTCCAAAGCATCATTTTTTATTTCACTACCCATACTTGATAAGAAAATTTGGACCTCTTAAACACATGTGGACACTTAGATACGAAAGTAAACATCTCTATTTCAAGAATATTTTAAAACATTACCCCAATTTTAAAAATATTCTGGTTACGTTGTCACAACGACATCAATTGCTGCAAGCTTTTTTGTCTAGTCAGGGTAATATGTTTGTTGATAAGGTAGTTGCGGATGAGGCTATAATATATTGCGCCGACGAATATGAAGAAAAGTTGAAACATGTTATTTTACACAGTTGTTCATTTGATAATTTTTATATTTGTACAAAAGCTGTGTTTAGAGGAATCGAATACTCTTGTGGAATGAATGTCTGTTGTGGGCTAACAGATTGCAATAATATCTTTATATTGTGCTCTATTCCTCTATTAAGTATATTTTAATTAATAATACATATAGTGACATATTTTTTATTGGCACAAAAAGACTTATATTCTCAACTATTTTGGGAATTTTTGAGGAAGAACAACATGAACAAGATCAGCTGTTTGGATTTTTATATAGCGATCTGCTGTGCGTTGAACCATTGATGTATATGGAAGTAAACGGTCTTCCATTATTTGCTTTTAAATCGACCCCATTTGATTTGTTATAAATTTTTATACTTATTTTTAAATGTTGTTGAACGGTGATGAAAACCGAATTATCCTTCCACAATTTATTAGTGTGAGAAAATTGGGCACATTTTGATAAAAAAAATCTGAAATCGGTCTTCTGCGATTTTTCGACGGATTTCGTTAGGTAATAATAATTGTTCGTACTTTTATACTAAAAATCGTCGTGCCGCACGCAACCTTGAGCTTGCCGCATTCTTCATCGGAAGTGGAATTTTTTTATGAAGGAGTTAAAATGATGTTTTGTGGAAAAATAATTTTAAACAAATTTCTATTTCAGCTACATATATTGTTATTATATATAGCTTATTGAAAATATGAATAACACTTACAATGTTTTAACATCTTCGAAATCATGAAATGAGGAGTTTCCTAAAAAATGGTCAGGGGGTTCTGATTTTTTGATGTTTTAAGGTTTGGGGTCCTAATAAAAACTCTGAGTTGGCGACCGCCCGGAAGTGCGAATTTTAACAAAAATGGCGAAAACAAAATGTTTCTTCGCAATATTTCCTTACCAGTTGACTTGAGGACGAAAATAATAGCTATAAATCTTATAGAGAACAAAATTTACTATAACTGTTATCTCGCGTATTTTTGTCGAAGTAAGTCGAATAGTTGCTGAGCGCCAGCGCTGTTAAATAGGGCACATTTTTGAAAATTTCAAAAACTCGTGATTTCGATCTGACTTTTTTTTTATAAATGTTTTACAAAAGTCAATATGATAGTATGGAAATGGTAAATATGTAATTAGTAACAAACATTTATAAAAAAAAGCCATATCAAAATTGAGAATTTTTTAAATTTTCAAAAATGTGCTCTATTAACTGCGCTGGCGCTCAGCAACTATTCAACTTGGTGAAAAATACCCGAGATAAAAGTTGTAGTAAATTTTGTTCTCTTATAAGATTTATAGCAATCATTTTCGTCCTAAAGTCAACTGGTACAAAGATATTGCGAAATAACATTTTATTTTCGCAATTACATACTTAACGAAATCCTTCGAAAATTGCAGACCGATTTTGGAATTTTGTTTGCAATTTTCTTACACTAAATAGCCATACCATTTTTCATATTATGCCCACTTCAGAACAAAATCGTGTGTAGGTTTTGAACTTTTACTATAAGTTTCGCTGGCTTCTTATTTTATTTAGCTAGAAATTAAAAATATTTTTGTGAAAAGAATTATATTATGTAATACATAGTTTATAGTTAATTATAATATAGTATTATTATTACTGTAGACAAATGATGATTTTTAAAATTTGGAATGTAAGTCGGACAAATAAGGTATTCGTCATCATTGAAGAGGATGACGGAATTCTTGAAAATGTAATCTTGAGAGGTATGATTGTAGTATTCTCTTTTTACCTGATGATCTTTAATATGTTTAATTTTAGCATCTGAAAAGATGCAAATAAATGGCTCAACGATTTGCCTCGAATCAGATGGCACCGACATAGATGATGCAACGGTCCTGAAGTTAATGGCACATGAAACTTTACTTTTTTTGCAGCCAGGGGAAGTGTGGCGTCCTGCTGGACAACCGCTAAAACAATCATCAAGTGCATCAGCAGACACATTAACATTGCCCAGCACTTCATTCAGTTCCTCAGATTTACCTGAGCAATTATTGTCAAGTGAGTCCCTAGAAGACGACGAGGCACCGAGTGAGGCACCGTCGCAATATTCATG
Source organism: Podabrus alpinus (assembly GCA_932274525.1). Classification (NCBI taxonomy): domain Eukaryota; kingdom Metazoa; phylum Arthropoda; class Insecta; order Coleoptera; family Cantharidae; genus Podabrus; species Podabrus alpinus. Next base: position 43,173,171 of record OW026456.1, on the reverse strand, counting down.
GCACGCATTTACGATACCATGGTATAAAATGAAGATTGAAACATTGAATGATTGTCACAATGAAAACCGAAATAAACGCAGCATTTCTGACGTTATTCATGGCACTGCAGACGCTATGCGCGAAGTAAAATCTAAAAATATACCCTCAAAAGCTATCAAAATAGCTGCAAATAAATTAATCTCAAAGTATCCAAAAATCTTCCAGGATCTCGATGAAGATGGCGTGGTCTTGGGAGATGGATCGCATTCTGTCTATGCCAAACTTAAGGAGCATTTAAAATATTTGAATAGACCACACAAAAGAACTGGTGTTCCGATAGAAAATATTGCTTTGGGGGCGAAGAAGAAAATGCTATCTGCCAAAGCAGGTTGCAAAAATTGGCAACCTGACATAATTGAAAAGTCGGTTGAAGACGTTAAGGCTGCTCTGAAGGAATTTGTAGGAAAATCTGAAGAACTGCTAATTTCGATGTTGGAAAAATGTTATGCTCACCAAAGAACTTTTTTAAATACAATAAATTCCCCGACAATTGAAGAAATTAAGTATGAATGGCCAATTCTAATGACACCATTTGGGCTCCGTTGGCATTATCAGAAACTGATGGGTCATAATATAAAAACATTAACCGAGAATATGTTACTAAGAGCCCAGAAAATCATAAACTTTGGCAACAGTAACAAATTTACAACGGAACCGATGGATGAAGATGATGTTGACAATAACTTGAAATTGATAGTCGAAATTTTTATCAAGTGTTTTAAAGAAAATATTACATACATTTTTTTACAAGCGAATGTAAGTTTCCTGTCAATTTATGTTATTTGTCAATAATAAATATGTATTGCTGTTTTCAGGGTGAAGAACAAATAGAGACCTGCCCTAACAATGCTCCTTACATCCTACAATTTCAATCAGGTAATAATGATTGTATCTAATAAGAATTATTATAATTGAAGGGCTTGGTGCAATAACCGACTAAATGCCAATTTTACTCAATATGAGTTGAATAACTTTTCACGTACCAAAAATAGGCTGCACCGTTTGGTCCAGAACCCATTCACGTATCTTGATAATTAGTAAATTAATTAAAAAATTTATTTAAATGGTTTTATTTTTTACCTTTTATAAATAATTAATTTTCAATAAAACACCATTATTTTGCTTGTTGGTATAGCAAAATTCGGCTATGTGAAATTTAAATAATAAATAATGTTTACACGACTATCAGAAGAATTTAATAATATTACTAAAAAATCTGATGTGGCCAGCACATGACTTCCCTATAAGGAATCATTCCTTCATCGTTCATCTAAAGATTCGCAGAAATATTATTTAAATTTAAAAAAATAAAAATTCATCAATAAAATATTTATCATAATATATTTAAGAAAAACCATTTCGTCCTTCAAGTAAAGTGCTACTTCCGGTTTAGGGATTTGCTCCAAAATCAAATGGTGCTTTTGTATACCGATTAAAGTGTTAAAAATGAAATTTGGTTACTATATAACAATTCGTTCCTGAGATATTGAAGAAAAACTATTTCGTCCTTCAAGTAAAGTGCTATTTCCGGTTTAGGGATTTCCTCCAAAATCAAATGGTTCTTTCGTATATTGATTAAAGTGTTAAATATGAAATTTGGTTACTATATAACAATTTGTTCCTGAGATATTGAAGAAAAACCATTTCGTCCTTCAAGTAAAGTGCTACTTCCGGTTTAGGGATTTCCTCCAAAATCACATGGTGCTTTAGTATACTGATTAAAGTGTTAAATATGAAATTTGGTTACTAGATAACAATTCGTTCCTGAGATATTTAAGAAAAACCATTTCGTCCTTCAAGTGAAGTGCTACTTCCGGTTGAAGGATTTCCTCCAAAATCAAATGATGCCTTTGTATACCGATTAAAGTGTTAAATATGAAATTTTGTTACTATATAACAATTTGTTCCAGAGATACAGAACTTACAGACATTTTGCGTTACATACATCCATACAGACATACATACTGCTATGTCCACCTGAACTTCTCGATCTGTGATCGCTTATTATCACAGATTTCGGTTGACACGACTTACTCTTAATCTCAGGATGCGGCAGGTTCTTTGAACTTTTACGGTGGAATTAGTTTAATCACACAGTCGAAGAAAATACGCAAATCTAATTTTTAAGAACATATAATGACAAATAACATAAACAATTAACATAAACAATTAACAGAACCAATTAACATAAAATTAACATAAACAATAATCAAAATTTTAATGTTACCTTTTGTTTATCTTCTTATACGCGCACGCACTGTTTTACGCGGTCGCACCACACAATCTTAATTTTCAAAGCTGCGTCTTGTTGCAGGGTTATAGTCACCCCTCGCCTTTCACCTTCTTTCTGTCTCCCAATAAACAGCGCTTATCTTGACGAATAAACAGCGCTTATCTAATCTCCACTCGGCTTCAAGTCAAATCAGACCAATCTACTCTTGGTTATCTTTGGTTTTTTCTTTATCTCGACGCGCGTGATGAGTTTGCCGTTTGATAAACGTACTTTATTAATTTCAATCACGCACTTTCTCGTTGACTTTTTTTAATCACGCACTTTCTCGTTGACTTGCCCGCGACTAAAATCCTTGTTTCTCAAGATTTTTATAGATAGACTTTTTTTTCACGTGTTATCGGTTTTGCGTCTGATAACCTACTGCCTTTTATCACCGTTGTTTATTCTTCTCTTATTCCTATGGTTACCTTTTTTTTTATCATTTCTAACCTTTTGCCTACTAACATTTTTATAATTACAATAATAACATCTTTTTTTTTATTGTTTTTGACAAACTTTTCTCATGCCATATTTTCTCTGACTGCACGACAAACAATTTAATACCGCAACAGTCAAACATTGATGGACACAACAATACATACAGACATCATTGCGAAAGTAGTCAGAACGGATTCAGAAATGCTCAAAACGGATATTTCCGTTAAAATATCGACATCGAATTTTTTCATGATTACAATACTTCCTTATAGGGAAGTAAAAAGGACCCAGATAGTTTTTACTTCCCTATAAGGAAGTATGTATTGTAATCATGAAAAAATTCGATGTCGATATTTTAACGGAAATATCCGTTTTAAGCATTTCTGAATCCGTTTTGACTACTTTCGCAATGATGTCTGTATGTATGTCTGTATGTATTATGTATGTATGTATGTAACGCAAAATGTCTGTAAGTTCTGTATCTCTGGAACGAATTGTTATATAGTAACAAAATTTCATATTTAACACTTTAATCGGTATACAAAAGCACCATTTGATTTTGGAGGAAATCCTTAAACCGGAAGTAGCACTTCACTTGAAGGACGAAATGGTTTTTCTTAAATATCTCAGAAACGAATTGTTATCTAGTAACCAAATTTCATATTTAACACTTTAATCAGTATACTAAAGCATCATGTGATTTTGGAGGAAATCCCTAAACCGGAAGTAGCACTTTACTTGAAGGACGAAATGGTTTTTCTTCAATATCTCAGGAACAAATTGTTATATAGTAACCAAATTTCATATTTAACACTTTAATCGGTATACAAAGGCACCATTTGATTTTGGAGGAAATCCTTAAACCGGAAGTAGCACTTCACTTGAAGGACGAAATGGTTTTTCTTAAATATCTCAGGAACGAATTGTTATCTAGTAACCAAATTTCATATTTAACACTTTAATCAGTATACTAAAGCATCATGTGATTTTGGAGGAAATCCCTAAACCGGAAGTAGCACTTTACTTGAAGGACGAAATGGTTTTTCTTAAATATCTCAGGAACGAATTGTTATCTAGTAACCAAATTTCATATTTAACACTTTAATCAGTATACTAAAGCATCATGTGATTTTGGAGGAAATCCCTAAACCGGAAGTAGCGCTTTACTTGAAGGACGAAATGGTTTTTCTTCAATATCTCAGGAACAAATTGTTATATAATAACCATATTTCATATTTAACACTTTAATCGGTATACAGAGGCACCATTTGATTTTGGAGGAAATCCTTAAACCGGAAGTAGCACTTCACTTGAAGGACGAAATGGTTTTTCTTAAATATCTCAGGAACGAATTGTTATCTAGTAACCAAATTTCATATTTAACACTTTAATCAGTATACTAAAGCACCATGTGATTTTGGAGGAAATCCCTAAACCGGAAGTAGCACTTTACTTGAAGGACGAAATTTAATAATTTAATTAAATAATAAAATAAAATTTAAATAATATTTCTGCGAATCTTTAGATGAACGATAAAGGAATGATTCCTTATAGGGAAGTCATGTGCTGGCCACATCAGATTTTTTCTTTCTCAAAAGTATATGTTTTATGCGGTACATAGATCGTTCTTTCACTGAGCCCTTCAATTTGATTTTGTGAGTTTCGGTATATTTTGTGAATCACCCTGTATGATATAATATATTCTCAAAATATTATAATCTTATGTGTTATGTGCTTTGCAGATTCTTACTGGGTTGTGGCAGAGCGACAACAAATTGTGGAAGTTTCCTCATTTAAAGAGGGATTAGAGATGGTGTTCGCACTTTATTACATGCTTAATTTAGAATACCCAAAATCAGCTGCTAATTCATTTGAAAGTATGCAGAGATACTTTCTTAAAATACACCCGGACCAAGGTGTTAGTATTTTAGTTTAGTATAGTAGCGTTTAGTGTGTTTTTTTTTCATTTTATTTAAGTTCTTGGACTTTTGTTTTCCTTAGTTTTAGTGTGTTAGTATTTTAGTTTGGTAGTAGCTTAGTGTGCCATTGAATAGCCACTCTATATTTGCTCTATATTTCATAATAAAATATTAGCTCTAATACTAGGAGGAGCCAGGTGACAGATTAACATTTAGTTTTACTTTCTTTGAGTACTGTACACGGGAAGCACTTTTGAAATATACCGAGAGGATTTTTGCAATATGCCACTTGACACCGCTTAAGTTCGTCAAATAAAACGGAAAGTGTTTAGTAAAATTTTTCGAAAAACCAACTGGTTTCGCTTAAAATTGCGCGCAAATATTTATATTCAAAAGGGGTCCGAATTCAAATCGAAATTTTTCAAAATTTGCGTTTTTCCAATTTTCCACCTTAATTGACGCCGCACGAAAAAAAGTATACATTTAGAAAAATTCGCGCTCGGAAAATGCCATCCGATATCCTTTTGAAAATTAAAAATTTTTTCATGGTCGTCGCGCCACAACAGTTTTAAGGTGGAAATTTTGAAATTTTTTCAAACGTCCATAGCCACCTTATTTACGTAGAGATTTTTAATTTTCCACCGGCATCGGAAGTAGACCCCGGGCCTAAACAATTTTACCTCTATAGCTTTTCTTCGTATCTCGCACCACAAAGCTGTAAAATGAAAAACAAAATTTACTCTCTTTGAAACTCAATTGGAAAATTTTTTTTTCGAAATTCGAATTTTTAACGGCGACATCTCATTTGCCGAGTAATTCTAAGAATTTTTGTCGAAAAAAATTTAATAAAAATATTCTTCCGCGACCCAAAAAAGTGACCTCAAAGTTGACGTTTTTTGTAAAAATCTGAAATTCGCATCAACGTGTTGCGACGTCGATGGCGAAAATGAACGAAAGTCGAATGCTCTCGTTGCAAAATTGTCTAGGAGCTATGCAACGACGTTTTCGAACCTAATTAGCTAAAAGGAACCCTCATTGTGGGGTGTCGAGTGTGCATAAAAGTAAAAATTTTTCTTCGAAATTTTCGACGGCGAAACGTTTTTTTCAAAATATAAATATTTAACGTCGGAATTGAATTTGGTCGGTACTTGCTAAAATTATCGATGTAAAAAATTTAGAAAAATTATTTTTCCTTAGTGAAAAAATTTCGTAAAATGTAGAAAACGCTTCCAAAGATTGTACAAAATCGCAAATTCGAAGGCTCAAAAGTGTCACCGGATGCGATGTAAAATTTTCAAAAATTATCCCAATAATTTGTTGCAAGTATGAAGCATCCCCATTAAAAATTTAACAGTAATCTAACAATTTTTCGACACATGTGGGGACGTTTAAAAAAATATTTGTAGTAAATTTTGAAAAATTGAAATTTTTTTTGCACGTAACGCTAAAGTTTGCCAAATAAAATGAAAAGTGTTTAATAAAATTTTTCTAAAAACCAACTCGTTTCGATTAAAATTGCGCGCAAATATTTATGTTCAAAAAGGGTGTGATTTCAAATGGAAATTTTTCAAAATATGCGTTTTTGCAATTTGCCACCTTAATTGACGCCGCACGAAAAAAAGTATACATTTAGAAAAATTCGCGCTCGGAAAATGCCATCCGATACCCTTTTGAAAATTAAAAATTTTTTCATGGTCGTCGCGCCACAACGGTTTTAAGGTCGAAATTTAGAAATTTTTTCAAACGTCCATAGCCACCTTATTTACGAAGAGATTTTTAATTTTCCACCGGCATCGGAAGTAGACCCCGGGCCTAAACAATTTTACCTCTATAGCTTTTTTTCGTATCTCGCGCCACAAAGCTGTAAAATGAAAAACAAAATTTTCAAATTTTTTTTGAAGGTACTCTTGGAAACTCAATTGCAAAATTTTTTTTTCGAAATTCGAATTTTTAACGGCGACATCTCATTTGCCGAGTAATTCTAAGAATTTTTGTCGAAAAAAATTTAATAAAAATATTCTTTCGCGACCCAAAAAAGTGACCTCAAAGTTGACGTTTTTTGTAAAAATCTGAAATTCGCATCTCTTTGTTGTGACGTCGATGGCGAAAATGAACGAAAGTTGAATGATCTCGTTGAAAAATTGTCGAAGAACAATGCAAGGTCGGTTTCGAACCTAATTGGGTCAAACGGACCCAATTAGGACCGTCAGAGCAGTATCGATTTTGCATAGGAACTTTTTTTGTAAAATTTTGATAATTGAATTTTTTTTTCGAAAAACCCCTCGCATCGCGGAAGAGAAGAGGAAAACTATTATAAACTTTCGTGCTCAAGCCCTTCCTTTATGTTGCAAATAATAATTGTCGGCCTGCGGGATGTGCAAATCGGCATCGATGCTGCGGTCGAAATTTTTATGCTTGCGACAGATGCAATATAACATTTCTCACTATAATTTTTTGAGTGATATTTCTTGTCATTTTCAATAAAAGCGACCATTTTCAAGTGTTAAAATTCAAATAAATGATTTGAAATGGATTTTCTCAAATTTACTCGAAGAAAAAAATTATTAATTTCGACTGGCTATTTTTGAAATGAACACCCAGTATAAATAATTATTGGGGCAAGGATTTTGATTCAAAATGTTGTTTTGAGCAACCAAAATTTACAGAAATTCATTTTTAGCAGAACTTTGCTAAAACCAATTGAAACCTTTGTATTACCGAAAGAGTAGAGTTTTTTTATTTACCACAAAAATTTTATACAATAAAAAAACAAAAATGTTGTCAACATTTATATGAAGTTCTAGATTTTTACGAATCTTAAGCAGTTTCTTGTCCAGTTTTTTAAATAATTTAAAAAGGGTGTAAAATAGAACCACAAAAGTTTAGTACGATATTGGACACTAATAAAAGGAAGTGATGGATTTATTTCAAATTTTTTAGACTCCTTAGTTTTAATTTTATTCAGTCTTCAAGTTGGGAGTCAGAACCTTTTACTCAGATAGAAATTCAATTACGGCTTATTGTGAAAAATTGGTATAATTTTGGGAACTCCGTCACACACAAAAAGGCACTACTTTACAAAACAAAAATATTGCGTTGGTTATTGTTTTCATTTTAAACTTTTATTAAAAATAATAATCAAAGATTTGTTTCCAAGCACACATACAATTTATTTTACAAAATTAAAACCAATTAAAAAACTTATTACGCTTTAGTTACAATTAGCACAGCAGAAGGAGCTAAACCTAAAGATTCCAACGGCTTGTCATAGTCATCTTCAACTAAAATTTTAGCAGGAAAAGCCATCCGTAATGAAAAAGGTAGCTGCCTATTCTTCTTGCTTTTCCCGCTTCATTTGTTCTAAAATCTTCTTCATCTCGATATCTTCTTGCTTTTCCCGCTTCCTTTGTTCTAAAATCTTCTTTATCTCGATACGTTCTTGCTTACATTTGGCCTTCCATTCTTCTATTTGCTTTCTCATCCGTTCACTATATGCCTTTTCTTCTTGCTTTTCCCGCTTCCTTTGTTCTAAAACCTTCATTATCTCGTTATATTCTTGCTTACGTTTGGATTCCAATACATTTTTTCCAGACCGAATCCTATTTTTCGCGCGCTCCAATTCCTCCAGTTTCTCTTTTGATTCGCGTTCCATACGTCTCAGTTTAAGTTTGGCTTCAATTCTAGCCAATTGTTCTTTCTTTTCTTCTTCACTTAACGGGCGCTTTTCTGCGGTGCATTCGGAAAAGTTAGCATGACCCGACTTCGCCGCTTGATATTCCACCTCCAGGGAAGTGGCAAACAACTTTCCGCTATCATCACATTTAAGAGATTTAGCCTCTTGTGGAGTAGTCGTTTCCGGCACGGCTTCCTTTTCGAGCACTTCGGAATTCGCTTTTTCCTCGATAACCTCAGAAGAACTGGAAGAAGGTGCATTGTTTTCTGGTACCGGTTCGGTTTCTTCGTGAGTTAACAACCACTCCATGGCGTCTTGTAAGCTTCTACCGTTTGTTTTAGTTATTGCTACTTCACTAAAATATAAGTAAGGTTAGGTTTTGAAACGTTTAGAAATGTGTTACTTACGCCCTTGTACGGCTGAAACCCATTTCGACCAATAAACTTATGAAATCCGACATATTTTATTCGATTTTCTACGATAATAACGTCACTCGTACTAAATTGGTGGTATTCACTCTAACCGTCAAGATAAATGCAAATGTCTGTCAATTGTCAGTCAACTGTCGGAGCAATTACGAGTAACTACGATGGGTCCCGAAAATATTTTAACGAATATTTTTAATGTCAAATTTAAGTTTCCTTAATTATTATTAAATATGGATACCGATTCCCTCTTAATTTTAACGGTATTATGATATGAGAATAGACACAATCCTAATCGTAATATTTGCTTATGACTTTGCTTACGAGTTTGCCTTCGGGCCGTATCGTATGCTAAATCGTATAACGTGAACGTCAAAATATTTGCTTATGACAACTTTTAAGCAAACTCGCAAACGAAATCGCATAAAAAGGCGCCGATACACATACTACTTACTGGCACGAAAGCATGCTATTATGACGTAATTGCCAGCTAGTGGCATGTGTATACAACGCTGCTATTAAAAAGAATGCTTTCAAAGAGTATACCAGTGAACCGCACGACATTTGATCTTTGTGCTTTTTAATCCTACTATTTCATGCCAGGGTAGGCGGGGCGGTGTGCAAAAAGCATGTGTGAACACGATCATAGCATACCAGTACTTAGTATGTGCTATTAACATTTGTACCACTTTGTTATTGTCATGATTTTTGCATAATCAAAATGTCTCGATGGGGCGATAATAAAACGTTTAACTTTACGAATATTCTAAAAATTTGCTTGTTGCAAACTTCTACTGTGCATTTACTACCCCAATTTTTCACCCAAATTTTGCTCTTTTTTTATTTGTGGTGTTCTGCAAGTTTTTTACCATAAAAAAATAAATTTCAAATTTATAATAATTTTTCATAATAACAATTGTAATTTTAGCGAGGAAATTTTATTTTATTTTATAAAATTCTATTATAAAATTAAGTCGTACAAAGAAAAAATTGTCGATCTGATGAGACACTATCATTGGAAGGTCAAGATAAGAGTCTCATTTCACCTGCGTTGCAAGAAACAAGAGCAACTTCTGTTCTGGGATTGTGGCATTGTGTGGGTGTCAATTTAGCGCTGATACACGTGCTACTTAGTGGCATGAAAGTATGCTATTATGACGCAGGTGCCTGCTAATGGCATGTGTATACAACGCTGCTATTAAAAGAATGCTTTAAATAAGTATACCACTGAATCGCAAGACATTTGATTTTTGTGCTTATTTCAAGACAGGGTAGGAGGGGCGCTGGCTGTGCATTGCACCAAGATTTTGTGTGCACGTAGTCGTGGGTGAGAATGTCGACAGTATGTCTATAACTTTGTATTGTCATCAATTTTTTATTCAAGTTTTAACGCTTCGAATGTTTGATGTAATTAAATTACATTTTTTTAATTAAACCCTATTTAAAATATTAAATTAGCTTCCGAAAAAAAAAATTTGTATAATTTTGAGAAATGCAACAGCTAATATTGATGACTGACAAAATGCCTACCATATCTTGGTACTACGTTGTGGTTGTGTCGCGTTAGGGGATGATTAACGCGTGCTAAGGGGATGTAGTCAGAATTATTAATTTTGGTGAGAGCGTAGCGTAATTAATAAGCCAATTTATAATAATTTTGTATATTGTAATGTAATCAAATGGAACAATTTATACACATACTATTTACAATTCATATTTACACTAACCTGACAAGTATTACTACGAGAGTGGTTTGATATCCGTACAGTACAGTCATCGGAGGGGTCATCTTGAAGTAATCCTTTATGAACTTTTTAACTTTTAGTAAACATTAACTCTCGCAGGGTCTGACTTGACCACACGCGTATTCCGGGCGCAACTCCAAGTACCAATTATGTCACATATTGAAAATTCAAAACTTAAAATTTATAATTAATTAATAGAAAACGTGGCAACGTTGGAAATTAGAAGAAATGTTAGATTTATTAAAGCCGTTGACATAGGAAATGACAAAGGCAAAAAACGAGATGTAATAATTATCACATACTGAGAAGTCTGGCTTTAACCGTGAGATTCACCAAGTCGACAATATTAAAACAAAGAGAGTTCAATGGAAATGCATCTTAGCAAGAGGGATACGACGTTATAAATATGCCCTCAGGGCGACGCTAAAAGTAGTTATTAGATGCCTTTTTACGTCATGCTTCAGGACGAATAGTTATTTGTCAATAATTACATTATTACATAAAATTAAAACCCTCATAAAATATTATTATTATAAAATCCCTTTTTACCTAAATTCAAATTTTGATTTTATAAAATTTAAGAACAATTTTATTATTTCATCTTTTAAATCACTTTAATAATTGAACTTTTACCAAATTTGCTTTTTGTGATGGATAGTTTTTTAAATTTATTTATTTTAATGCTGATTCATTTAAAATTTGAGCTTTTATGTCGTTTTAATAACGCTGTTACAATTTATTTACTTTGACGTTTTCTTTTTAAACGACATTTTACGACATAATTTATACAATAAAAAATTTCATATTTTGAAAATTTAATTTTCAATGCATTCCCAACTTAAGCATTATTTGATTTATATCTTTAATAAAATTATCTATCCATCAGCAAATTTGTTCTTCGTGTTGTTGGACTTTGAATTCATTTATAAAATTACTTTACAAGGTATTTTGCTGAAATTGTTTTTTTTCATTTTAATGAACTTTTGTGCTGAAAATTGTAAAGAACGATTTAAATAAATTTTTGTGTTTATTAACAAAAACCATTTAAAGTGTTATATCGGAATTATTGTTCAATTCGATTGTTTAAATTAATGCCTTTTAATCATTCATTAAAAATTATAATGTTTTGAAGTCTCATATAATGAAGTGGTTTTTGATCTTATTTCCTAGGTAGTTAACGGACTTCGTTATATGAGCTCTTCGAAGCATTTGAATGAGACGTCTCTTTATGGCATTTATTTTAACTTCTTTTGTGCCTGCCATTTGTGTCCTTTACAATATTTTTTACTATTATTTATTTACCTTTGGCACTTTATTTTAATCCTTTTATATCATTTATACATCATTTGGCCATTGACAATCTTTTGGCTTCAATTTATTTTAAGTGTTGATATAATTCTTTTATTTATTTTGATTTGCAACCTTTATTTAAATTAAAGTTTTGGTCACTCATCCAAAAGTTAGTGGAAGCTGTTAATTATTATATTTGGCCAATTAATTTCAACACAACCCTTTAAGATGAATGCTCGCTACTTTAAGATTATTAACATCTTTATCGGAGGCCCCCCTTATATAGTTGCAATTAATGACCATTTGTATATATTCCCCTTTTGTCATTACATACGAGGGTGGTCTGAAAAGTTTCCGACCTAACAAAGATACAACACATTTTTCTGAAATTTTTTTTTTATTTTTCAACATAGTCTCCTTGTAACTCTACACACTTCTCCCAGCTTTTTTTTTTCTTTTTTTTTTTTTCATTTTTTTTCATTTCTTTTTTTTCATTTTTTCATTTTTCATTTTTTTCAAGTTTCATCTACAGTAATTAATCGGCGCCAAAACTCGGATTTATTGCGCCTAAACTGCGTCAAAAGAGCGTTGGAAATGTTCATTCGAACAAACGCGGCACCCAACGCGCGGACAGCTTTCTCATGCCTAAATGTTGATCTAATATGTGACAAACACGTTCTTTTGACATGTTCATAACCTCTGCTATCTCTCTCACTTTAATTCGGCGGTCGTCTAGCACCATTTGGTGAACTTTGGCGATGTTTTCGTCGGTAGTTGCAGTTTTTGGACGTCCCGAACGTTCATTGTCTCCCAAGCTCTTACGGCCACGTTTAAATTCAGCTGCCCAAAATTTCACTGTGGTAAATGATGGTGCAGAGTCCCCATACACAGAATCCAACTCATCTTTGATTTGCGTAGGCGTATTGCCTTTCAAAAACAAATATTTAATGACAGCTCGATACTCGATTTTGTCCATTTTCACAAAAAAACTCACACCAACTCACTCAAACGACTGTTACATAAAAACTGCGCGTCCAAAATGGCTGAAACTTTAGATGAGTAACTGTCAACAGATGAACAACGAAATTCAGTAGCTTTTATTTACGAGTGTTGTCATCTTCACGTTGAGGTCGGAAACTTTTCAGACCACCCTCGTATATCATTTATTTTTCATTATTTTAATCAAACATACATTTCTTAATTCTAGGCACTTTTAATTAATTGCTCTGCTTTTTCACATCACTATTTATATTTAAAATCTTCGTTTCAAAGGCACTATCTTTTATCTACTCTGCTTTTTGTAACTTCACTTGACTGTTTTTATTACGGGAACTTTCTTCCATCATTTCCATTGGCACTTAAAATTAGGCGAACCTTACTTCTTGACCGTTTTTTTATTTTAATTTACTGAGATAGTCGTGGTTTTTTACTTCTAACACGAAGTTTTCACTGGTAACGTTCCATTACGTGGTTAATGTTTGAATTACTAGAGTTTTTGCACTTGACAATTGTCCATCATATTACTATTATTATTAGTACCGCGCACACTGCTAGAGTTGTTATTATCACGACTTCACGGCTGGTTGCTGACGTTTCCTCGTCCGAATTTTGCTGGTAACCGAAGTATACCACTATTGCAGATAATATTAAGTTCCAAATTAAGAATGTTGTATGGACTGAAGCATCCATATTATTCGGCGAAACTGACCGACTTGAGTTGGCTTTGTGTGAACCATTCCATAATTGTTTCCATTGCCTTCCCTTCGTACCATGGGAAGGAAGTCGCCAGCAGTTTGTTTAATATCCATTCTTGATTTTTTGTAATTATGGTATCCTGAAGTGGATATATATTTTGGATTTAGTAGAGCTGCAGTTGCAGATTGGTAGTTGCATGAGACTTTATTCGTCGGGATAGCTAGGCCCTGGTCTGCCGTCTGTAGTTCCTTTTCCAACTTAACCAAATCTCGTTGCCACATTGTAATTTCCAAATATTTCCATATCCAGTAACAATAGTGATGCCGCTCCCGTAGAAAATAGGACGGCTGGTTGGATTTGAACTGTCATTTTAGAATAGCTGAAATTATAGTTAACATGCGCACCCTATCTACGCTACGCCACTCAGTGAAGAAAAATAATTTTAAGTTAATTAAGTTGAAAAATTTTTTTTTTCCGAATTGTAAAAAATTTAAAAATAAAAAATAATGATCTTAGTAATAAAAAGTTACACGTCCTAAAACTTTTGAACGTCAATCAAAACTAAACAATTAACACAACCGATTGTTGAATTTTTTAATCGTACTATAGTGGATACTACTATTAGTAGTTAATGTAAAAAAAAAGTTTTTCTATATATATTTTGTATTACGATTTGGTGATTCTCACACTCACTCCGAAGCCAGGCATCGGTCACAAATGGCTTGGGACAGCCTTTCTATGCAAGGGGGGTTATGTCACATATTGAAAATTCAAAACTCAAAATTTATAATTAATTAATAGAAAACGTGGCAACGTTGGAAATTAGAAGAAATGTTAGATTTATTAAAGCCGTTGACATAGGAAATGACAAAGGCAAAAAACGAGATGTAATAATTATCACATACTGAGAAGTCTGGCTTTAACCGTGAGATTCACCAAGTCGACAATATTAAAACAAAGAGAGTTCAATGGAAGTGCATCTTAGCAAGAGGGATACGACGTTATAAATATGCCCTCAGGGCGACGCTAAAAGTAGTAACGGTAGTTTTGTTGAACGGGCACGTCGTGGGTGTCGTGAGTGAATAATCAAGGATTAGCAGTCCACAATGATCACCATTGTGATGATCATCCCTCTTGCACTGCACAGGTCCAAAGTGACCAAAATCATATTGATACTCGAAGGTTAGTTTAATTAATAGTTGTAAATATTCTCTCTGTAAATATGTGTATAAATTGTTCCATTTGATTACATTACAATATACAAAATTATTATAAATTTGCTTATTAATTAAGCTACGCTCTCACCGTTAATTAATAATTCTGACTACATCCCCTTAGCACGCGTTAATCATCCCCTAACTAAATCAATTAAATCAATCAACAACAAAAATTTTATAAATATCCTCAACAAAAACTAAATTTATTAAAATAGAAATATTCTGTTTTTCTTTATTAATTCTGTAGGTTAGTTATTGTAGGCAAGCAAATCTTTGCTCCAAACTGTTGCCTTCTACTAACCCAATTTTTCACCCCAATTTTCCTCTTTCTTTTCATTTGTGGTTTCCTTAAAAGTTTCATTACACACGGCGTTGCAAGAAACATTATATTATAACATTGTTTATTGCGTTTCGAAAACTATAAACTACCAGTGTGAAGATTAAAGTACTAATCTAGCAACGTGGATCACTGACTGGCATGTGTATTCTCGCTAGGTTTGATAGCATGCTATCTCAATGCATGCTAGAAAAAATCATGCTATTTCAGTAGCAAATGTATTATTCAAGGAGCATGCTATCAAACAGCACGCTTTTTAAGCATGCGTTTTTAATAGCATGTGTATCACGGGCTTAACAAGAAGCCTTATTTAGGCTTCTATTTTTTCAATACACACCAAAAAATATAAGTTATATTTTATTTACATAATTTTTTACCTATATAGGAAATTTAAATACGTTGATACGTTGATCCGTTGATATGTTGATATTTAATTTCATTGTCTTAAATACTAGTTACAATGTTAATGAGGGGGTCGACTTCAAGCCGCTTTGGCACAATGCTACGAATATCTTCCGGACTAAAAATGCCAAATTGCACATTCTTTACAGTTTTGAAAGCAGATTTGTTTTCGATTAATGCCATTGTTAATAATTTACTTTTACTTAACGCGCGAAAAATTAGCCAAACTGTTACATCTACTATACTCATAGGGCGATGTCCTATATAAGAAAATTGATCTGATGATACGTTGATCCGTTTATACGATGATCCGATGATACGATGATCCGTTGATACGATTATACCTTGATACGATGATACCTTGATACCTTGATACGATGATAAGTTGATACGATTATACCTTGATACGATGATTCGTTGATACGATTATACCATGATACGATGATCCGTTGATACGATTATACCATGACACGATTATCCAGTACGCCCCTGACTTATTGTATGACAGCTGTTTTCAGATAACAAAAATTAAACAAGGTGGAACTCGCCTTAGCGGCAGTTCTTAGGCTTCTATACAGCTACCTTTCTTGTGTGGAAAGTTGTTATTATCTGGTTATTTTTGGTCGCCATATAATGTAACATCACATAATCAGATAATCTGCCCTAATTATTTATTATTTTATTTTAACCACAGCAGTGGCTTGATGTGGATAGTGAAGTTAAGTTGTAAATAAAAGAGAAGGAAGAGGATGGATCCACCTCAAAAAATGGACCGGAAATTACGCGAATTTCGAAAGCGAAAGCAAATTGCCAATATGACGTCAGAACAAATTATTCAACATCGCGAAAGAAATCAAATTACCAACATGACGTCAGAACAAATTGAACAAAATCGCAAACGAAAGCAAATTGCCAACATGACCCCTTCGCAAATATTACATCGTTCACGTAGTCATGCAATTCGCCGACAAAATCCACGAAGTAAAAACGCAGCTGTTCTTGAAGTAGGTAACGTTGTAGAACCAAATGTCGACGTTCATAACTGTAGTTTTACACTACCAGAAAAGTACACTACCACAACTACCAGAAAAGTAGTTGTATAGAAGCCTAGGAACCGCTGCTAAAGCAAGTTCCAACTTGTTGATATATACAATTTATTAATAATTAATATTTACAAGTAACCACTAAATTATAACTGACTATTATTTACAATATTTACATGCATGTTAGCTTTTCATGCGTAGTTGGTAACAGTGCTTTGGCGCGTATTTATTTAAATTCAAATACATTACACACCAAGTGGTGAGGTTTGTGGAACACGTAACACTAAGCTGGAACGAGAAACAGTCTACGGGTGCTGTGTTCCTGGATGTTGCCAAAGCATTTGATAAGGTATGGCACCAGGGCCTATTGTATAAAATGTTGAAAGCAGGCATCCATGAGGAGCTCGTAATACTGATAGACTCGTATCTGGAGAATAGAAAGTTCTGCGTCAAACTAGAAGACGTCCGCTCCACTGAAAAGTGCATCACAGCGGGCGTACCTCAAGGCAGTCTTTTATCCCCCAGATTGTTTACTATTTATATTCAAGATCTCCCCGCGGCGAGTCGAAAGTCAAGTTCTAATTCAATCTCAAATCTAAATGAAATTATAACAGAAGCAGCTCTCTATGCGGATGACACTGCTATTTATTCAAGCTCACTTAAACCGAGATTTGTAGTCAACCGCCTTCAAAGCTATCTTAGTAACCTTGAAGATTATTTCAGCACCTGGCGCATCGGTGTCAATCCGAGCAAAAGTACTGCAACATTCTTCACGAGGAAAACACATAAAGGTTCACAACCCGACACTTGTCTGAGAATGTATGGCACCGAAATCCCGTGGAGCAGATCTTCCAAATATTTGGGAGTGACGCTCGACAGTGGACTACGGTGGGGTCCACATACTACGAAGGTAAGCAACAATGCCAAAGGAGTGCTAAGGGAATTGGACCTTTTATTGAGATCCAATAGTAAACTTTCTTTTAGTAATAAGTTGAGATTATTTAAATCATGCGTCAGACCCGTAATGACGTATGCATGCGAAGCTTGGGGGTATGCGGCAGACACTCACATAAAAAACTCCCCATAATCCAAAGTAAAGCATTGAGGCGAATCGTGAAAGCCCTCCGATACGTCAGAAATGTTCGAATCAGGGAGGACGCAGGCGTGGAAACGATAGAAGATTTTATCCGCCACCTGGCGGAAAACTTCTACGTAAACCTGGGCAACTCCGAAAACATGTTGGTCAGAGGGCTCGGTAACTACCAACCCGAAGACTTTCTAAGGTATAATAGACCTAAGGCCATTCTCACGTGGCTTCCGCCCTAACGAACGACAGCAATCAGTCAGTTCAAAGCTACTTTTATTTTTCAACGCTAAGAAATTCTTCGGTTTGCCATCCGCTATAGGAACGGGCTTAGCATTTTATTGTTATTCCCTTTCAGAGTTGTCTACCGTACCAGTTTAAGAGTAAGTTGCTCTTATAACTGATACACCAGACTAGATCAAATGCTTTTGGAAATTTCGCGGTCTCCGTCGGTATTTGCCTCATTGGTCTAGGGTGGCATAGAGGCAGTCTGGGGAAAAGCACTCGGGGGATTTTCTACCCTGTCGCAAGACAGAGTATTCTTCTCCGGTAGAGTTCAGGAACTCCGGCCACGCAGGACCGGACTCCACTCGAAGGGGGGGCAACTCCCCGGGCAGAAACCCAACCTGACCGGCATCAGGAGAAAACCAGAGGGTTTTCCGCAGCATCGGAGCGACTGACACTCCCCCGATACGGAAAACAAGTCGGTTAGATCCCGATACCGATCACTTTTGCATCTATTTCTTCATTAACACCCAGTGTTCTATTATCTATTACATTAACGTGATCAGACGTACTGCTTAAAGCAGTACAGTACTTCTTTGAGATAGTCTGTACAGTCAAGAATTTTGTAATGTTTTTAAAGAAAATGATACATTATTAAAAAAAATGCATTCAAGTGAAAAATATTCGGCCAATGTACTGCTTTCGCGTTTAAAAAATCTGGTCACCTTAATTACATTCTTATCACCACAACCCGACCCTGACATCGAAGGGGATCAGGTGGTGACGTCAATTCGAGCATTACCAGCTTTATTCAAAAAGGCATCTGCGCAAATGTCTTTATTTCTATTTTTCAAAGCCACGATCGTCGTCAAGAAAAGGGGGGGGGGGGTAAAACCAACCCCGGACTCCGACGATCTCGTAGTCAGGTGGGGGCCTCAAAACCCAACCCTGCAAAATATAAATTCAGGTGCCGTGGCGCACCAGCTTTCTCAAGGAGGTACGGGCTTGGCTCGAGTACTCCAAGTTTTAATTTATGATTCGATTCGTCAGATGCTGTTCGCACGTCATACAGGTAACATGACTCGAATCCCGGTTTTCTTGAAGGATGGCGCCTTCAAGTATGTTTAGCTTTTGTACGCGATGCATAACCGGCCGGAGCTCCGGAGGACCACAGGCTTGGGTTTTTCGATGCGCACAGCCGGACGAGTCTCGAATCCAAACCCCAAAATTTCAAATTGGTGTTTTTCAGAATTTTGACTATACTTTCAAACATAAAATTTTTACAGTACAGGTAGCCCTCGGTGTACGCCGGAGTTCCGTTCCTAAAAAAACCGGCGTAAACTGAATCGGCGTAAATTGAACCTAATTATAATGGGAGGTATGGAATTAGGTTCCATCTCATAAAAAAATAGGCATATGCAGGTATAACATTATTATATTTGGTTTATAAATTAATATAATAGGGTATTCACTTCACTTCGTACTTTCGTCGTAAATGGCGTAGATCTCGATTTTCGTAAACTTCGTAGAATTTTTAGTTTACGAAATCTACGCATTCGTAGATGTTGGCTGTGGTTGGTAGCAGTTTCGTAGATGTGGTACATATACAAAACAATCTAATTTGAAGTTAACAAATAAAAAATAAACCCAAGATAACAATGAATAACGTAAGTAAATGTGAATTAAATATTTGAATGAATAAATTAATTATTAATCCCCTAAAAATTCCAATACAAACATCAACTGTCAAATAAACATAACTTCAAATTAATACAAGTACGAAAGAATTTACGCAACATTCACAAGGAGTATGTTCACGTCACGTAATTCTACGAAAATTACAAGTACGAACTTTACGCAGTGAAGTGAATACCCCTAATATGTATAATTAAACCAAAAAATGTACATACCGGGTGACCGGCCGAAAACTGAACATAGGGAAATAACATGGGAAATTGATTTTTTCTAAATTCCTGCTTCCCATTATAACTGATATGAATAAAAAATATACCAAATTAAAGAGATTTTTTTCCCGCGCCTAAAGATACCAAACACTTAATATTTTGTTTCTTAATTATTGTTAAAAAGTCGATAGTAAAATTAAGAAATAGCGCTTCTTAAAAAAATATTAGCGGGCTGGGTCTTTGCATTACGTCTAATGTGCCGCATTGCTATTGTTTTTAAATTTTTTAAATTTGTTTTTATTTTAAAAATAATAAGAACGCAATTTGAATATTATTTTATTATAACAAGTTGACCAATATTAAAAGTTAAAAGTAGTTTTATTTAGTCAACAAAACCCAAGAATAAGAAAAATATCAATTGGATTATTAAATACTGAACGAAAGTAACCAAATCATAATAATATTATAACAAGTATTCGAATAACCCTCCATTCTGCACTAAACAGTAACCCAATCTATTATAAAATGATTCTCTTACATTTGCTAGCTGTCTAGCAGTAATTTGATTGCATTCTGCAAAGATCGCGTTCCTCAAAGAATCAATATTTGGGTGACGAGTTTTATAAATTTTGCTTTTAATATGACCCCACAAAAAGAAGTCACACGGTGCCAGATCAGGAGATCGGGCTGGCCAGTTTATAGCACCACCACGACCAATCCATCGATTTGGATATGCTTGGTTTAAATAATCTCTAACGTTTGCCCCAAAATGTGCTGGACAACCGTCTTGCTGAAACCAGACCTCATGGTGTTCAGAAGCTATTTCGTCTAACGCAGGACCAATATTATTTATAAGAAGATCTAAATACATATCTGAATTTAAATTTCCAAGTATTTCAAATGGACCAAGAACACGGTTATTATAAATGCCAGCCCAAATATTAATTTTTTGAGGATATTGTGAGCCGGTCATTAAATTTTTTAGTCTCGGATTTTGTATAGCCCAATAGCGATGGTTTTGTACATTTGGCTCATTGTTTAATGTAAATGTACATTCGTCTGTAAAACATATTTGTTTCAGAAAGTTTCGGTTTCTGTTAGCACGTTCTTGCATTTTCTCACAAAATACAAGCCTGGATTCTTCGTCAAACAAAAATATTTCTTGATGACATTGATATTTAAAAGGATGGTACTTGTGCTTTTTTAAAATTGTTCGAACATTTTCTCTACCAACATTACACTCAGCTGCAATGGATCTAATGCTTGCATTTGGATTCGCAGAAATTAAACCTAATATAGTTTCTTCCAATTCATGGTTGTTTCTCTGATATCCTATTTAAAAAATAATGATAAGACAACTTCAATTAATAATTTTGGTTAATACCTTTATTTAAATTTGTCGAAGTATTACCAGTGTCTTCAAATTTCTTAATTATATTCTGTATGGCCGATATTGATGGAATTTGGCTATTATTAAATTTAACAGAAAATAAGTCACGTATTTGGCGTAAACTATTACCGCTATAATAATATTTTACCATGAAAACTTTTTCTTCAACAGACCACTTCATTGTTAACAAAATTAATTTTAATCTGTCAAAGTAACTTTTGTTTGTAATATTTGGCTTTCATACAATAGCAATGCGGCACATTAGACGTAATGCAAAGACCCAGCCTGCTAATATTTTTTTAAGAAGCGCTATTTCTTAATTTTACTATCGACTTTTTAAAAATAATTAAAAAACAAAATATTAAGTGTTTGGTATCTTTAGGGCGGAAAAAAATCTCTTTAATTTGGTATTTTTTTTATTCATATCAGTTATAATGGGAAGCAGGAATTTAGAAAAAATCAATTTCCCATGTTATTTCCCTATGTTCAGTTTTCGGCCGGTCACCCGGTATATATGTAATTGTGAAACAAAAATAAAATTCTCAATAACAAAAACAAAACAATATTTTATGAAAAAAGTGAAATTTCAAAGAGGTGTTATTATTTCTGTGTTGAAGTTCCCGGTTTCGGATCTCTTATATCTTTTTTGAAAAAAGTATCGAGTGTTAACTGCTTGGATTTTCTTTTTCTTTCTTTAAGAAGTTCAGAATATGGTCGAATTGATGCGATAACACTCCTTTTCATGTTCGAACTTCGTTCCCAATCGTGGTCTATCTCACAGAGTTCATCAGTCACGGTTTCTATGGTTGAAAGAATACGCTCTAGATCGGCCGTTTTTATAACTCTTGGAAGTTCTTCATTTTCATTCTCCTCTTCTGAATGTTGACGACTTAATTCGTTGGCTAATTCTTCTAATTCTTCGTTGGAGAGCGGCTGATCGTGGCTCTCTAAAACTTCCATCACATCTTCAGCTGTCACATTGTCTAATCCTACCTCTCGCGCAAGCCTGCTAACGTCTTCAACAACATTCTCCACATGCTCTAATTCTTCGAAATCGTGCATAAATGTTGGTAGAAGTTTACGCCAAACTCCATTTAAACACTTTGCTGACACTTCGTCCCAAGCTGCCTTGATGTTGTAAATGCTTTTCAAGATATCATAGGACCTCCAATAGTCTTTAATTGTTTTTTCTGTAGAGTCTAAGACTCTCACCATTTCAATAAAGGTGGTGCGGAGGTAATAGGATTTAAAAGTTGCAATAACTCCCTGATCCATTGGTTGCAAAAGTGATGTTGTATTTGGGGGCATGTAAACAACCTTGACATCCAATGGTGTTCTTTCTTCAGCAAGGTTTGGAGGATGTCCAGGGGCATTGTCTAAGAGAAGAATTACCTTGGTTGGTAAATCATTTTCTTTGCAAAAGCGAAGCACGGTTGGACAAAAATAATTTGTGTACCAATCTTTAAAAACGTCTCGTGTGACCCAAGCTTTCTTGTTCCATCTCCAATAGACTGGCAACATCTCTTTGTTTAGCCCCTTGAAAGCACGTGGTGTTTGTGAATGGTATACCAACATTGGTTTAAGCTTCAAAGTTCCGGAAACATTTGCTCCCAACAAAAGAGTGACTCTATCTTTCGCAGTTTTAAAACCTGGAGCGGAACGTGCTTCCTGGGAAATGAAGGTTCGTGATGGCAATTTTTTCCAGTAAAGCCCAGTTTCATCGACATTAAAAATGAGGTCAGGAGGATATTTACCCAGTTCTACACATTCCTGGAACTCTTTTGTAAAGGTAGCCGCTGCCGCAACATCTGCACTTGCCGCCTCACCACATAATTTGACACTACGACACTTACTTCGAGATTTAAATCTCATAAACCAACCCTTGCTTTCCAAAAATGTTTCTTCGCTTCCCTCTGTCTTTTTAAGATCTTCAAAAATTGTCTTTGCTTTCTCAGTTATAACAGCCTGAGTCAAAGGAATGTTTTTCTGGTTTAAATCATCTATCCATAACGATAATAATTTTTCCATTTTTTCAAAAATGTTACTTCTTGTATAACTGACTTGTATTACATTTACCGCCGTAGATTGTTGCGCAGACTCTTTTATTCTATGTGCATTTTTCATGATGGTAGTAATCGTCGATGGAGGTAAGTTCATACTTTTACAGACATTATGACGTGTTTGGCCATCTTCCATTCTTCGAATCACCTCCATCTTTTTTCAAGTGTTATAGATTGACGTGCCTTTCTCGCAACATGTTCAGATAACTTTTCTGCACTTTTATTAGATATGGTATTGTTACTTTACCAATAATTTACGCGAAAAATATTAAATAGAAAAAATAAATGGATTCAAAATTGTAACACTGCGTTTAATAAATGTACATACGTCGTAGCAGTTCGGTAAATACGTTATCACTGGACCATCAACCTGTCTAATTGTTTTGGTACTTCCCCAGTCAGGCCGGGGAAGCCCAATACATACCCAGTTAAACCGGGGATTTTCAAGACGTAGGCATGTGGCGTTATTGTGAATCGGCGTAAATGGAACCGGCGTAAACCGAGGGCTACCTGTATACTAAATAAACCTTCCTCTTTGCTATAGGTAATTTTTAATTTTATTTGGGGTGGTCAACTTTAGATAACTCCCCCCTTAATTCGTTGCAGGGAGAGAAATGTTTTCGGGCACGGGAAATGCTTTTAATAATAAATTAATTGAAATTGTGGCCAAGGTTGGAAAATGAAGAGAAAAATAGATTTTTTCAAAATTTGCCCAAGTTATAGTACCTATCTTCCAAGTAACGAAACCGAAATTTTGATTTGAACTTACAGAAGGTCCGGGCAAGCTGAAATTTGGCAAAGATGTATATTGAAGTGTTCTAATAAACCCCCTAAATGTCTCGAAAAAATCCCAAGCCGGCGCACAGTGGAGTACTTGGCCTCAAAAGGTGGCATAAAATACAAAAATCAAATGCTACATGCATATTCCCTATTATGATTTTCGTAAACTACACTATCTTGGGCACCATTATGTGAATTTATAGGAACATTACTCGTTCCAACTTTCCACTACATCGTCAAAAGATGCTAATAATTTGCTGTGGGGGGGGGGGGGGTTAACACATTCTTTTCAAAGATTATTTTTGCTAGAAATCGTTATAAATTGTAACTTTTACTTATGGAACAAGAAGTTCAAATATCTTAGATAAAGTCTGTAATAATTGATCTTTAAATAAATATGGTTACAATCATATAATGCATTGTATTAATTTTTGTAAAAGATTATCAGAAACAAAAGAAGATTTGAATATGAATGAAGGTCGATAAAGTTACTATTTTTTTTACGGATAATACTGATACTTGAGACTTTAAAATAAATTTTTTGGCTGCGAATCTTTGCGAGGTTCTTTTTAATTCGCGTTTTACTTGGAGAACTCAAAAATTTCTAAGTCACCCTGTATATAGTTTTTATCAAATTATTCGGATTATACTTATATTTATATTTACAAAGTTAAAAATTTTCCTATATAATAAATTATAATATTCCAATAATATAATATATTGTACCTATAAAAACAGCTTTTGTGCAATAAAAATAAATACCAGATAATAAGAGTTCTAAAACTATGCTGATCTCACGCCAAGAACTTTATGATATCTTGCTAAAATCTAAACAGACTGAAATGAGCGACAAGTTTAATGATTTAAATGTAGAATTAAAGAAAAGGAATATTTGTTGTATTGTGATATCACAACCTGTATTTTCGGATAAGTGTATATTTACACATATCTTCCAAAAACTATTTCTATGTTTTTTGCTGATGATGTTAATTTTTCAAAGTTTTTCAAATAAATTCATTTTCTTAATAAATAAATGCACCAGAATTATGCAAAGTATATTTAATGGCCACTTTACACGAGGGGATTTTTTCATGCGATCGATCGCCGCGACTTGTTGCCGGGATTTTTCGCATGCGCCAGGTTGCTGGGACCTATCGCATTGTCACTTTACACGAGGCATTTATATTCAGGTTTGTAATAAATGACGTATTTGCTACAATACCAACCTCTAGTGTCAACTTGAAAATATACTACCTTATACAGTCGACTCTCGATAAATTGAAACTCAAGGGACCAGAGAAAAATTTCAAATTACCATTAATTATTACCAAATTATCGAGAGATTCAAATTAACGAGTGTTCAAATTATCGAGAGTCGACTGTATATTCAGATTAGTAAATAATCGCATGAAATTAGAACAAGTTCTAATTCATAAAATCGCACGTGCGCCAAGTTGCAGGGACTAATCGCATGGCGATTTTGTATTACACGAGGCGCTTAGTTGCTGCGACATGGCGCGGGGATCGATCGCATGAAAAAATCCCCTCGTGTAAAGTGGCCATTAGATACTACTAAGAGCTCTGAAAATAAATATCCTACTTAGAAATACGTTGGCATAGTATTTGATTTAATGTCACCTTTTGAGACCAAATACCCCACTGTGCGGCGTTCCCTCAAATGAGCATTTTAGCCCTCTAAATGCGGTACCTCGCCTATAGCTATTTTACTACCTACTGCAGCGCCACAAGTTATAGAGAATTTCCTGTTTTTCAACTTTGCTTAATGGTAATTTTTCGTAAAAGTAAAAATACGTTAGCTATAGGCGAAACACCGCACTTAGGGGGCTAAAATCTGGATTCTAGGTAAAATAGTCTAAGGAAAAATAGTCTACGGTAAATTGGTCTAGGTAAAAAAAAGAGACGGTCGTCAGCTAAAGCAGTTAAGTGCGTTGCTGCTAAAGCTGAATGCCCGGTTCGACTACGGGCTCAGTAAAAACTTTATTCTGGCCGTCTCCCCTCGGAAGGCAATGGCAAACCACCGAGATGTAATCTGCCTGGAAAAGCCTCTCTGGAGATGAAGTGTATACACTTCCCGCGGTTCGGAGCCCGCGTTAAGCAGTAGGTCCCCTATGTGTGTGATAATACTTCAAACGCACAACACATACATAGGAGAGAGGTCGCCAACGTCCGGGAGACCGGATATGGCACTTGAAGAAGAAGAAAAAAGTCTATGGAAAAAAAGTCTACGAGTAAAAAAGTCTAGGTAAAATGGCCTAGGTAAAATGGTCTAGGTAAAAAAGTCTATGGAAAAATGGTCTACGGCAAAATTCCGATGAAACAAATTTGAATCGGCATAGGATTGGAGCTCGAACATATTAAAAAAAATCTGCGGTGCACGAGAACATGCAGCGAAAGCTGAAAGCGCTTTGCGAGGAATATCGGGACGGTACTCGCACTATGATTGAATTTATTTGCGCTGTTGGTCATACTATTAGATTTAGCTAGTAAATTTAAATTTAATAATAAATAATAATTTTTAATAATATAGATTTTTTGTTTTAAACGTGTATACCTATATTTTCCCAAGTCTAAAACTCAATTACTCTCCAGAATCAAGGCCTGGATTCTCGCTTGTATTTTCGTGCCAGAATGATGATATCACTGCATCATCATTATATGATGTATATTATAGTACAACGGTGGGCAACTTCCGGCCCGCGGGCCAACTCCGGTCCGCGTAAAGTTCTAATCCGGCCCGCGAGATCTTTAGAAGAAATAATAAATAAATATTTAAAAAAACAAAAATTTTAAAGAAAAGGATTAGATTAGTACCTAACATAAGAAAAAAGGAGAGATCTACAGTTTAATTTTCGATATAATTCGTCTTATTTAAATTAAATTAAGAAGTATTGTAAAAAGTAAATTGAAAGGGAATGTGCGTGAAGTTAGCTTTTAGTTTAGTTAGTGAAGTGGTTTTTCGAAAACCAAAAAATTTTTTTTTGTATTGTGTTGTATTCATTTGTATTAGATTGTATTGACAAAATTTTTTTTTATTTTGCGAAGCATTAAAATAAATATCGCGAAAAACCGTTATTTGGGCTGGCCCCCCCTTTTCAAAAATTCAAATTTTTTTGGGTTGTATTTTGTTGTATTCATTTGTATTGGATTGTATCGTAAAAAATAAAAGTCGTAAGTTTAACCTTAACCGCGTAAATCGCGAAACAAAATTTAGCGCTGGCCCCCCCTTTTCAAAAATTCAAATTTTTTTTGGTTGTATTTTGTTGTATTCATTTGTATTGGATTGTATCGTAAAAAATAAAAGTCGGAAGTTTAACCTTAACCGCGTAAATCGCGAAACAAAATTTAGCGCTGGCCGACTGGCTGACAAGCCCAAAATTTCTTATATAAAATGTAAGGTATTGCATTGTATTGTATGTGTAGTGACCGGGAATTATCCGTATCATCGGATTATCAGATAAAAAATACTATATAAGTGAAACTTTTATTTCTAATAAACAACTCACTTAAAATAAAATAATAACTAAATATGGTAGAAATAAAATCGTTAACTTAGAACAAATCTGAACAATTGCGATATATTTATACTAGTTTAGGATTTATTAGTAAACTGTTGGTATGTAAGTTACAATGTGACTAATAGATGGCGCGACATATTTATGTAGCTGGTTATCTTTATACCAATGCTGGATATAAGGACACCTGGGTTGTACTTTTAGTCACTCAAGTACGAGTGCACAACCAGGTTAGTGATGTTATCCATTCTTTGTTTTATTAAGTTGTATTGCCAATGTGCTCTTATTAAATTGTTTATGTTGTGATTGTTGTATTTATTCTCATGTCTACTGCCAACCTTCCCAATAGGTTATGGGCCCAGTAACAAATAAGAGAATAAAGTTTTTTTTCGTTTGATTTAAATTTGTGCAAATTATTGCATCCAAAATTTTGTAAATAAAAAATTATGGAGGCGCAATTAGCAAATTTGCAACAATATTCCAAATAGGAACGTGGTAGTAGAAGATACAGTGCATTAAAACGTAAATGTTGGACGGACGAAATTTTTCAAATATTATATGAAAAAACAAAGTTACCATGTGCCATTGCCTTTAAACATTGTGATGTGTCTGAAACAGGATACTTCGTAACTGCCAAAGGACGTTGTGAGGAATGTGGTGGTGTCTTTCTTGGTCATATAATAAACAAACCTCCAGATCTAAATTCTCCGGCAATTATGGAATGTTCTATGAAGGAGTTTGATTTTTCTTTAAAGCATATAAAGAAACGACAACTGAAAGGAGAACGAAGGGCCAAAATTTCTAAAGTGATGGTTGAAAGCAGTTTACAACCATGCCTGTGGCGTCGAAAGGCAGCTGATGAACTAATGGAATTGGATGATCTGGAACCACCCCATTTGCCTAAACTTCAAACACTACGGAAAGCCAAACAAGAACAGAAAGATCAGCTGTTGAATTTAGTTGAAGGTTTAGACCCCATTCAAACTATTGTCCATTTGAAATACGAACGACATGTTGGAGAAATTCACGGCATTGGATTGGACCCACTTTTTGTGCATTATTGGACATTGGCACAAATGGCAACCTACATTTTGCATTCTGATGTAATTTATATAGATGCAACAGGTTCATTGGTTGAAAAATTGAAGAAAGCTAATTCTGCATTATCGGCTCACATATTATATTTGTACCAAATCGTTTGCAAAACCACAAAAGCAAAAATGCCTGTTTTTCAAATGCTAAGTGCCGTGCAAAATACCAATGCTATCCAGTACTGGCTTTTTGAAATTGTTCGAATAGGTTGCATGCACAAATCAAATTTCCCAATGCCACGAGAAGCAGTTTGCGATTTTGATAAAGTGTTAATGAGTGCGGTGGCGAGAGTCTTTGGGCAATGTAGGAATCTTCGAGATTATTTATCCAAGTGTTATTTGGCGATTATAAATAGTGATAAAAATTTGCCCGGCTGTTATTTAAGATTGGACATATCCCATTACGTTGCTTTTATAGCTAGGTGGAAAACATTGGGGTCGTTGAACCCTCATGTAAAAAAGTTTTATATTATTTTTATGTGTTTACTAACTAAAGCTACCACATTCAGTATTTTTCAGAAATTAATTAAATCGGCCATTATTCTTAGTACTAGCGAAACATCTGGATACACTGAGGACGGGCAAATTTCCTTGGCCGAAGATGCGCGTGTTTATATTTGCGAGAAAATTAAAGGCAATGAAGATTACAATATCATTGATAATATACAAAGCGATGACGAGAAACAAGAAGAAGACCAGGAAGAGGATGAATTATCAAAACAGGATACACATGGGAATGAAAAGCTTATTGATTTTTGGGCTAATAATTTTTATTTACAATGTGTTCATGAAGCAAACTCAGCAATTACTGGCGTTACCATTAATGCATATTACTGCCCAGTAATCCGATAATAATCCGATGATACGGATCATCGGATATAACATAATTCCCGGTCATTACACATACAATACAATGCAATACCTTACATTTTATATAAGAAATTTTGGGCTTGTCAACCAGTTGGCTAGCGCTAAATTTTGTTCCGCGATTTACGCGATTAACGTTAAACTTCCGACTTTTATTTTTTACGATACAATCCAATACAAATGAATACAACAAAATACAACCAAAAAAAATTTGAATATTTGAAAAGGGGGGGCCAGCGCTAAATTTTGTTTCGCGATTTACGCGGTTAAGGTTAAACTTCCGACTTTTATTTTTTATGATACAATCCAATACAAATGAATACAACAAAATACAACCAAAAAAAATTTGAATTTTTGAAAAGGGGGGGCCAGCGCTAAATTTTGTTTCGCGATTTACGCGGTTAAGGTTAAACTTACGACTTTTATTTTTTACGATACAATCCAATACAAATGAATACAACAAAATACAACCCAAAAAAATTTGAATTTTTGAAAAGGGGGGGCCAGCCCAAATAACGGTTTTTCGCGATATTTATTTTAATGCTTCGCAAAATTAAAAAAAATTTTGTCAATACAATCTAATACAAATGAATACAACACAATACAAAAAAAACTTTTTTCGTTTTCGAAAAAGGGGGGGGCTAACTTCACGCACATTGAAAGGGATGGATTACCTAAGCCTGGTCACTCCAAATAAATTGACAATTTCCTATTGCAAAGAGGAAGGTTTATATAGTATACTGACATAATTTTCACAAGCGAAGATATAATCAAAATTTTGAGTAAATCGATTTTGAAGTTTGCAAATTTACATGTAAAATTAACGAGATTCCCGCGCGTCGCTCATTAACACTTTTTTGGCACGATACTTGGATGTAAGATACTATGTCACTTTATTCACTAATTATTAGAGTATTTTTGCCTTCATCCCGGTTTCCGATTTGAATTTTTCTTTGAAATTCGGATAGATTGGGGGTGTGATTAGTGGATATTAGTAATAAATATAATCTGGCACGGCCAGAATTGGGCGCAACAAAAAACCTACCCTACGGGCCTCCGGGCGGTTTTTCATTCGCGTACGCCGCTCCGCGGCAGAGCTAAACATACGAGAAGGCGCCACCCATCAAGCAAACTGGGATGAAGGCAAAAATACCTACTCTAAGTGTTAATGAGCGACGCGCGGGAATCTCGTTAATTTTACATGTAAATTTGCAAACTTCAAAATCGATTTACTCAAAATTTTGATTATATCTTCGCTTGTGAAAATTATGTCAGTATACTATATAAACCTTCCTCTTTGCAATAGGAAATTTTCAATTTATTTGGAGTGACCAGGGTTAGGTAATCTGTCACCTGACTGCGCGCATCGGTCACATTTTCTAAAAATCTTGTTATTATGAGGTATTATACTTATAACGAAAATTTCGAATAGATCCGGCAAAAATTTTTAGGTCAGAGGATATATCGAAAAGATTGAAGCGGTAACTTAAACGGACAAATTTATGTTTTACGATCGAGTAGTATTTGTAATATTTGATGGGAAAGAAAGTTTTCTCAAAAGAATTTAATACACGTCTAATAAACCATGCGGTAGATAATATAGTTTTAATAAAGTTGACGTAGCACCCATCAATAATTCACATCATCAGCAATAAAGTCTCCATTCGATAGCATTGCAAACCAAACGTCAACTCATACATATGCTTTGCTATAATTTTGTAGAGGACTGAGAGACACTTTTATGCGATCCATAAACCCACGTCGCCTGTCAATACAAAAAACGGACACGTGCGGTGTTGAAACCGTGTGAACGAATGCATTTGGTGTCGTTATCTGCAACATGCATCGACAGGCAAGCCAATGTGTTAATTTTTAGCATGGGAGGTATAGCGGTTTCGCAATCTTAAGCTTCGATAAAAACAAACAAAAAGTGCAAAAGTATAGACCCTTTTCGTCCAAATAGACGAGCAAAAAATTGTTTTGCTCGCACGTGTCTGGCAAAACTTCTCGATACACTTTACATGGAGAAAGACGAAAGCGTGCTTTCACACTTTAGGGAACGTCCAATTAAAATGCATATCCCTTCTTTCTAAATTTATGGGACCCAATTAAAAGGGCCCAAATCAATCGTTAAGTGGGAAATATCCTAGTTTTAAGAAGGGAAAACGCATAAAAAGGACTGCAAGTTGCATTTTCGAGGAGATTCACTTAGAATCCGATACCGCCTTCTCGTATCGTAACGCTTCCAAAAGCGGAATTTAAATACCAAGATCTCACATTCATTCGAGATCTTTAAATCAAGACAATTCATTTGTGCTAAAATTATTGTGCGTCACCTACAGGTAAATCATCGAACAATTAATACCGTCAATTGTTGTTAACGTTTAATAAATCATCGAACAATTAATACCGTCAATTGTTGCTACCGTTTAACAAATTATCGAACAGTTAATACCGTCAATTGTTGCTACCGTTTAACAAATTATCGAACAGTTAATACCGTCAATTGTTGCTAACGTTTAATAAATCATCGAACAATTAATACCGTCAATTGTTGCTAACGTTTAACAAATTATCGAACAATTAATACCGTCAATTGTTGCTAACGTTTAATAAATTATCGAACTTTTAATCTTGTCAATTGTTGCTAGCGTTTAACAAACTATCGAACAATTAATATCGTCAATTGTTGCTAACGTTTAACAAATTATCGAACACTTTATACCATCTGCTTAGCACGTTTAATAACGTCGAGTTATTGCAATTGAAGTATCGAGCCGTAGCCTCGCAATACTTGCCGCTTAGAGGCAATTACGTAGCATTTCTTTTATCGGTATGGTATAAAACAGGTGTTGCGCTACAAACACATGTGTGCATTCCATTAGTTTTTCTTATCGAACACCACATTGACGTTTCTTATTTATACAGTGCCGGCTTTAACTAATTGTAACTTCACGGATAATTACCCTAGTGAATTATTTCGTACGGAGACCCCTATTTTATCGCGAAACACAGTGCGTGAATCACCCTGTCATTTCACCACCTTCCGATTTGAAGAGGTTTTGGAAGCTGGTTATTGCGCTGCCCTTCTGGTATGGTTTGAGACATCGTATTCAGCTCTATTCGGTATTCCGAGGACGGATCTCAC
Source organism: Podabrus alpinus (assembly GCA_932274525.1). Taxonomy (NCBI): domain Eukaryota; kingdom Metazoa; phylum Arthropoda; class Insecta; order Coleoptera; family Cantharidae; genus Podabrus; species Podabrus alpinus. The sequence goes on along the minus strand of OW026456.1, from coordinate 43,140,593 downwards.
TCCTGGAGGACCCGCCATCGACTTTACCTAGAGGTCGAACACCAACCACCCAAATTAAGTAAGAAACCTTTTTATATTTTTAAGATTGTGATGTTAATTGGTCACCTTGGCCACCAGTATTGTTTAAGAACGTTCAGTTCAACCCTGGAAGACGATATCGCAACCATTTTGTACATCTTTTATGCAAATTAATATTAGTGTCTATTATTAACGTAACTTTTAGCACGCCATTCGAGCGTTTATATTCGAACTAGTAATTTAACGTAACATTTTAAGTTTAGTATTGCAACTAAAGTTCATAAGAATTGATCGATCATATTGATTAATTTTCATTATCAATTTTATGAGTCACAGTTTTCGATGTTATCGAGTTGCACTTAAGTAACTATTATTTTTGGTGGAGTGCTGTATTCAATACGCCCCCCTTTTACGTATGAACTTTCTGGACCATACTTTGCAAATTAACAGTTTGTATTTTTGTAAGAGTAATCGTTTTACGAATATTAATTTCGCAACGGAAACCACACTGAAAGGTTCCGTCAACTGTACATATTTATTTTTATACGATACATGTAAATTTGATAGTATCTTGTGTAAATTTTGTCAACTCCCCCCTGATATTATTTTATTCATTACATTTTTGTTATTTCCCAACTTTGTGTTTTATTGTTATTGTGTTAATGTTTATTTAGCTATTTTCACCAACGGAAAGTTCGCCTCCTGTAAAGGTAAGGTCATTGAGCGAGGCTTTTCCGGAGTGAGAATTCGCCGTAAGATCATCAAGTTGTCGCGTACCAGCTTGGAAGGTGTGATAACCAGTCCCCTTCAAAAAGATTCATTTCTTCGTATGCGTGGCGCCCATTTAAACTCCCTCGTGTATATTAACCCCATCGATTTTGACTTAACTCCCCCCCCCCCCCCCCTGTGTAAATTATTCACACCGATTTTGACAATTTTTAGAATCGCGATCGAGGATTGCCCGGTCGTCGATAGGAAACACACGCTTTGCGACGTGCCGTCACACGACCCTTTTTATTCCTTTCACCAACCCACCCCTTCGCGACTTTGAGCTAGTCAACCTTTTATTACCTGTTGGAAAGGTGTCGTGGATGCTAAACGTGTTGTAACAAATCCCCACCGAATTTTTTATACGCGAAGCAAAATTCCCTTTAACGCGAATTAAGTTTTCGCGTATTATTAAAATAACTAGCTGGCACAGTCGGCCTACCGGCCGCCTTTAGCCATCTAGACCGTGTCGGATGTGGTTGTTCGGCCTTCGGCCTCACTACAAGGTTCTAAAGTAGCCTATGTTTTTCGTAGCGTTGTAAATATCGTAACTTCTACACCAAATTTGGTTAAGATTGGTCAAATGGAAACGTAAAGCACGTGCACGCGTATTTGCATTGTCGATCGGTTGACAGCTTGACAGCATTCATTATTGTTTTTTAAGTTGATTTTGAGTAGCCTGCCTTCCTTTAAGGAATCTCGATAATCCATTCATGCGCGTCCCATAGGGACGCGCATGAATGGATTAACGAGATTCCTTAAAGGAAGGCAGGCTACTCAAAATCAACTTTCCTTTGCGAATTTTTTTCTTTGTAATTTGTTATAAATGATAAGAGAAATAAATATAGTACTTAATTAACTTTGTTATAAATATTATTGTTTTTATATTTTCAGAAAAAAATACAAGTAACAAAAGTGTGTCCATTAACTATACTAAGGCCCGCGGACGAAACGTAAATATTATTCTGGCCCCTGTTATACAAAAGGTTGCCCACACCTGTTATAGTATGTAAGCGGTGTAATTGCAACTTTTTATTAAAAAGTTATCCATGGAATCTTTCCTTGAATTTTGCCGTAGACCATTTTACCTATACTTTTTTACTTAAACTTTTTTACCTAGACCATTTTACCTAGACTTTTTTACCGTAGACCCTTTTACCTGGACCAATTTACCGTAGACTATTTTGATTTAGACTATTCTACCGTTTACCAAAATCTGAGGGAACGCCGGGTTGGGATTTTTACGAGACATTTTGGGGGTTTATTAGAACACTTCAATATACATCTTTGCCAAATTTCAGCTTGCCCGGACCTTCTGTAAGCTCAAACCAAAATTTCGGCTTCGGTAGGTACTTGGAAGATATTTACTATAACTTGGGCAAATTTTGAAAAACTTTATTTTTCTCTTTTTTTCTAACCTTGGCCACAATTTCAATTAATTTATTATTAAAAGCATTTCCCGTGCCCGAAAACATTTCTCTCCCTGCAACGAATCAATATTGTGCCATTTTAAGGGTGGGTCGTGTTTTTGGTCAATAATTTAAGTATTAGTGTGACATGGATTAATATGAAAAAAAACTATTTTATAGAGAATTTTATGCTCTTCAATTATGGTCTGATCATAATTTTTCATACGAGCATAAATAAGTGAGTTATCGGCAAAAAATCGCGTTGGGAGAGCTAAAACCCCCCGATTGTGGGGGACGCCAGCGTGGGATTTTATGAGACTTTTGGGGATTGGGGAGTTCATTAGAACACTCTAATGTACATCTCTGCCAAAATTCAGCTTGCCCGAATTTTTTGCACACTAAAAACTTCCTTGCCTGGACTATTAATAAATTAAGTATTTTATCATTATGCAAGAGTGGCAGAAATTTAGTGAATGTTATCCTATAAAATTACTTATTTGAAAATTTGTGTCAAACTTTATAAGCCATTATAATATCAGAACTTTGGTTTCCGAAATTATGACACTGTTGCTGCCGATGTGCGATATGTTGTACAAATAAAAAAAATTTAGGAACAAGTTTTTTTTATTGTAAAAATATATGTAAAAATATGATAATCTTCAAAAATAGAATTTCCACTCAACGAAAATCCAACAAGACAGGTTACAATTAACGCAATACATTTAAGGTTATTATCAAAATATTCTTTGGAAAACATGAGAAGTTATGAAAGCCATCTTACACTATCAATAATTACGATCGTAATTATGGGCATATATTGCGCAGACGAGTTCAGAAATTTGCACATAGCGTTCTGCCCACATTATGACCATAGTGATGGTGTAAGACGGGCATTACTAAACAATACAATTTTACATTTAAATCCTTATTTTTACCGGAGCATTATCCAAATAATTGGTGGCTTCTTTTAAGGTCATATTATGTACATCCATAAAAATTCTCAAGCACACCTCGGGTATTAAAACCTGAAAAAAATACTGATCGTTTGTACACATAAAATTTTCGTTGCCAAATTTATCGTGCAACAATGAATACAATAATTGTTTTTGTTCGTATGTAAACGTACAAGAACTGGTATTATATCTCAGCTCACAAGTATTACCACCTTTTTTAAATTTTTCGCTCCTAGCTGTCGAACTAACACCGTTATGAATTTCATGCATATGCTGTAAATTTTTGTTAAAATATTCCTTCACCTCATCATCGGTAAGATGTTTACAATCCAAAACCTCCACGTCTTCACGAACAACAGGCTCATCAATATTAAAATTTATATCTGATTCGAGCGAATCATCCATTTCTTTACGTAGTTTTTCTAAAGCTTCTTTTTCCTGTTCCGATTGCTTTCGGTAAGCCATGATCTCCTCATGTGACGGGATTTTAACATTGTACTTTTCAAACGACTTGGTTAAAGTTTTCGCAGTTTTTACCTTCTTTTCTTCTTTACTCGGTTTGGTGCTGTGCTTCTCCAACGTCTTGGTAAAAGTTTCCGTCAATTTTGATTGTCTCCATTTATCCGGCGACTTTTTTTGTTTCTTAGATCTAGTTTTGGGGGCCTTGCTCCGGGAACGAACATCTTTCTTTGGAGATTTTTTAATCAATTTTGATTTGTCGGTGATCGTAACACCATTGTCTTGTAACGTTGCTTTAACTTTCCCACTTGAAATTTTACTGCAACTGGCGCCTGACTTCGATCTACCAATGCCATTTGCTTGAACACTTTTAATTTTAGTTATACGGGAACTTCTTCTTGTTGAATTGGGATGTGTTACATCTTGGGATTTTTTCTCGAGTTGACTAATTCGTGTTATTAATACATCAAGCGATTTACGATCGCTATCGTCGTTCCTTAAATTACTGGAATACGGTGAATTTGCTTGGTTGCTACACATTTTGCGACATAAATAATTAGAACTATTACAAATTACGGATGACAAAAGTCAACATTCATTTACACAAACAAAACATAACCTGACATAAAGCCCGCCAATATTTAACGTACCAATCTTATTAAGAACTAATTAAATGCTGACTACCACAGTTTTTTACACAATGTACAGAACACAATTTTATAGGTTATTAATTTATGTAGAACTGTCATCGCCTTTAAATTTGTTTTGGTACAAAAAATGTTTCCAAATTTGGTAAACAAATAAGACAGGACCGGCTTTAACATACAGGGTGTCCCCCTGACCAAACCGAACAGTAGACATTTTTCCAACAAACATTTTTACGCCTGGGTCATTCCATCTCAAATCGAATCATGAATTTACTTGACGCATGCCTAATTTGACAAAATTTGGTACACACTATCTTTAGTCAAGGCAACGAAGCCGAAAAAATCGCTCAAGCTTGCAAAATATCCGGGCAAGCTGAATTGTGGAAGAGTTGTACATTGGAGTGTTCTAATGAACCCCCCAAAAGTCCCATAAAATTCCACGCCGGCGTCCCCCACAATCGGGGGTTTTAGCTCCCCCAATGCGATTTTTTGCCGATAGCTCGCTTATTTATGCTTGTATGAAAAATTATGATCAGACCATAATTAAAGAGCAGAAAATTCTCTATAAAATACGGCTGTAACTTCATCCACGGTGGTTTAAATTTAAAAATAAAAAATGTTCTGTAAAGGTAAACGAACATTCTGTTCAAATATTTAACCACATTTTATATTTTCAACCCCTAACTGGATTAATTTTTTAATATTAACCCTAGGTATTTCAACCCCTATTTCTAAAGCGGTCGTTTTTTTGGTTAATTTTTTACAGTTTTTTTGTACAAATGTGCTGAGCATGCGTACCAAATTTTATCATGGGATGATCATAGGTTCGGTTACTAGAAATTAATTAAATATAGGCAGAAACGGACAAAAATCAGTTTTTCGCCGATTTCTCAGGTTTCTTTGAACTTTATGACAAAATAGTTTAATATAAAATTAAAGCTAATTAAATTGTCTACAAAAAAATATTTATACAAATTTTGCACGGTTATTACTATGTGAATACGAATCTGATGAAAAATATGCTTAGAAGTTTTTTTGTAGAGAATTTAATTAGCTTTAATTTTATATTAAGCTATTTTATCATAAAGTTCAAAGAAACTTGAGAAATCGGCGAAAAACTTATGTTTTGCCATTCCGGGGGTAAAGTACTAACTTTTTACCCCGATTTGCGGGCACTTTTTTACCCTTGGGGAGTAAAGTTAAAAATAGGGGGGAGCGGGAGAAAAAGCCTTTTTTTTGCTCTAGGGCAATAAAAAAGTCACCAGATGACTGATAAAAATGTCACTAGACACTAGTCACCACGTGGCGACGTTTTTAAAAATGTCGCCACGTGGTGAGATGTTAGGACGCGAGTTTTTCGCCACATATATCATTCGTTTTTTCGCTTCATAAAAGCGGATAACTTGTGGAAATTGCCGATGTCAATGTTGTTTTCTACTTTAGTCACGGCCTTGATCATGGAATAGTGCGACCACATGGTCGGCGACTTCAACGTTTAAGCCTTTTCGTAAAAAACTGCCAAAACACGTCTTCATTAAAACAATCTGCCAATTCTTTGTTCTTGCACCACTGCACAAAAGCGTCGTAGTGCTTTTGGTAAAGTTTTCTAGATTTTGTCGGCAAAAGTTCCACCAACGCCATCTTCGCTGCTTCGGCAGTTTCTAGGTTCTCGCTCATGGTACGTCTTGCTGTTTCCAAGGCACAAATGTAAATGAACTGAAATGAACCATTGGTAGAATCAGAGGTGCCAACTGCTATTTCCTAGTACTTTTTGGTAGTAGTTCGTAATATTACTACACCTTTTCCACTTTTATTTGAGAAAGCGTTAATTGTAATTCAGATTAGTCAGTTGTATTTGAGAAACCGTCAATTTAAATTCAGATTGACAAATCTGAATTTCAATTATGGCTTTCTGAAATACAATTGACAAATCTGAATTTCAATTGTCGCTTTCTATTTGAGAAAGCACATGTATTTGCATGTGACCGTTTCTGAAATAAAACTGCAAATGGCGTAGTGCTATTTTGTGATACTATCGACCACGTGCATTATTAAAAAAATGCGTTAAATTTTTGCTTTAAGTTTCTAAATTGGCGAAGTTCCTACTTTACCTCCCGGAATTGCAAAAAACAGTATATGCACGACGGGAGTAAAGTGACTTTTGGCCCATGGGTAATTGTTTCACTCGGCTGGCGCCTCGTGTAAACAATCCTTTACCCTCGAGCCAAAAAAGTGTCACTTTGCTCCCTTGGTGCATAATGTACTATTATGCCTAATAAATCCAAATCCTTGAAGGCATTTTTTATGACCGCTTGAGAAAGACTTATTTCAAAAAAATAATTAACCCAAAAATATCAGGAAATTTTTGGATTTTTGGACTGTAGCTCAACGCTTGACGAATATACAAAACAAAAATTATAAAAAAATATTTCAAAATGGCGGCGGTACACCTGATGCCGCAGACAGCGCCGTAGCATGGGTGAGGCGACTGAGGTGTTTGCCTCAGGCGCCATTACAATGGGGGCGATAAACCTTGACAAAACCCAATAAATAATAGTTTAAAATTTTCAAAAAGATAAGAATCTTTTGGGGGGGGGAGGCGCATATATTCAAATTTGACTGAATTCGAAAATTTGACCGCGATTTTATTTGTAACATCGCCTAAAATTCCCTGCCGGCCTTTTCCCCAGGTGGGGATTTTAATCTTCTACAGTAGTTTTTCGCCTATAACTCGCTTACCTTCATTTTTAGAGAAAATTATCATCAAATCAAAATTGAAGAATACAAAATTCTCTATAAAACAGATTAACAAAGTTTGCCTACATCATACTAAGTATTTATGAAAGAAAAAAAAAATCTAGAGAAAACAATTGAAAAAGGTTTTACTTCAGATCTGAAGTAAATCCTGAAACCTCGTTTTGTAGAGAGTTTTCTCCTCTTCAGATTTGGTCCAATGATAAGACTGGGGATTTTAGGAAAGTTGATTCCAACCCCGCGTTCTTTTTTATTTCCCTTTAACTGACTGGGTAACCGGCAAAACTATCACGTCATCGTTGCGATAGTTATTCAAATATATTTAAATTGAAAAGAAAATTTCCTACCGATAAAAATAATCTCCATATTCGGGGGGGGGGGAGTAATCCGTTACGTTACCATAGAAACGGTGATTCTGACATACTATGCGTATTTTAAATAAGATCTTCAGAAATTCCCAATGATAAAAATCGATATTACATGACCGGGGGGTCTGGGGGGTATGGAATAGCCCCCCAGGTACACTTGCCATTATTCAGAACCATTAAAATTTATTATTTTTCGTTGAATCTTTTGCAATTTTCGTTTGAAATCGGGTAGGGAGGGGGCAGCAGGTGATATTTTTCATAACTATCTCAGTACCGTTCTTTTTAATACCAAGGGACATAAAAGTGAAAGTTTTTCTTTCGCAATAAATTAAGTGTACCTGGGGGGTATTCCATACCCCCAGACCCCCCCGGTCACGGCAGCCTAAATGAGTTTTTTTTTCCTGTTTCCCCATTGAGTTAAACCACCCAACGGGGGAGTATATTCTGCTATTGGATACAGACATAACTTAAAACTAATTAATTGACATGTAATTAATGTAATATAAACGCAAACTTATAACTAGGGAAAAATGGAAACACTTATTTGGTAGAACTATTAAAACTAAAAATTGATAAAACATGGTAATCAGAACAAATTAAACAAACACATATTAAGGCAAGAGATTGACTGTCCCTGCCCTGTATGTGTTTAGTGTGTGTTGGTGTTTAAATCTGTAGAGATGAGTCAAGGTGTGAGCCATGGCCAGAACGAGAGAATGATAGACTATAAAAACAAATATTCATTTCGGCCCTTCAATATTCGATGTTGGTATGAGCTCAAGCTCAGGGTGGAGTATTAAAATCTTTAAGGGTTGAAATTATATGTTTTATGAAGGTAGTGAAAGATATAACTAAGGAAGGATGTTTAAGAATTTGAAGGAGGTCGAGTGGGGATACTGAGTAGAAATTACAGAGAGTAAGATGGTTAAAACGGGAAGATACATAGCGTGGGCAATCGGACAACAAATGTTGTAGAGTTTGTCTACTCCTTGAATCGCAAGGACACACATCAGTAGGGCAGATCTTAAATCTAAATAGATACTCGCGCGAATACGAATGTCCCGTCAATATCTGCGTCAATTCAAAAGAGGTGTCGAAGGCACCTCGGAACAGTCGAACATCTTGCAGAGTAGGTAAGTACTGCCGGGTGGTTGAACCTTGAACGGCATTAATGTACTCAGAATTCCAAGTACTTGCCAGTTCAAGGCGAATCACCCTTCTTGCGTAACTCAGAGGGAACTGGGTGTATGCCAGGCGACTGTGCGACACGGCCGCATCTTTGGCACATAAATCTGCAACCTCGTTCCCTCCTATACCACAATGAGCCTTTACCCACACGAACTTGATGGTCAACTCGTTCCTCAGGCGGAGAAGAGAACGATGGATGGAAGTGACCAGGGGTGAAGTACAGCTTCTGTCGCTGATGGAAACAAGCGAAGATAGGCTGTCGGAGAGAATACACGCTGAGTGCACTCTCCTGGGGGAGATCCAATTCAGGGCAGCGTCAATCGCATATAGCTCGGCCTGATAAACACTACAAGTATCGTGTAAGCGATACTTGTGTGTTTCAAGCCGAGACTCGTGGTATATAACGATTGCAGCACCGACCTCCCCGCCTTCCAGCTTGCTGCCATCAGTAAAAATAGCCACATCCACCCCGTCACAAATTCGATCGACTTCCTTGGAGTCGCCTACCCTGTCGAAAACTATCGTTTGCCTATAGCGGGGATGCAACATCCCTACAGGCGGCGTACGAAGTTGTAGGACGACGTCTTCCGGAAGGCGATTAAAGGTACCATCCACCTTTACCCTCTCTACCTCCGCCACCTCTCTGATCCTTAGCTCTATCGGAGTAAATCCAGCTAAGGCTAACGCAGATATCGCCGAGACCGTACGGAATGCGCGAGTGGCCCTAATGGCGAATGTCCTTTGGAATGAGCGGAGCCAGCGCCGCGCGTAGTTATACTTTAGCACATCATACCAAATATACGCTCCGTAGGTTATGGTAGGTTCTACGACCGCGTGGTATATCGTTTCCACGTTTAGTGGGTTGATACCCCACGTCGGTCGCACATACCTACAGAGGTTGTTAAAAATCTTGCTAGCTTTCGCAATTACGTGTTTTACGTGGATGTTAAATTTCAAATTATCGTCCAAAATAATGCCCAAAAATTTTATAGATTTTTCAAAGTTTAACTGGGAGTTGCCGAAATGAATTTTGCATAGCTTGGTTTTTGGTGTGAATGCTAAAGCTTGCGTCTTTGGAGCGCTGAATGTTAATTTAACACAGCGCCCCAATCGCTTATAGAACGTAGCGCAGCGTTGGCCCGTTCCTCCATCTGCATCACACTGGTCGAACTTACGATTAGGAAGACATCATCTGCAAAACTTTGCAAATGACATCCTCCTGGTAAGCCTACATCTAAAAGTTCGTCCAGTATGATGTTCCAAAAAGTAGGCCCGCAAACAGAGCCTTGAATGCATCCCTTCGTCATCCCCTTGTGCGACTTTCCGTCAGCGTAGACCAGCTCAACAGATCGATCTGCTATATAACTCTTTAAGAGATTATACATGTTACACGGCAAAGCAATGTTACGCAATCTGTTGAATAATGCTGGCCACCAAGCGTTGTCGAACGCCGCTTTGATGTCCAGGGATACACCCAATACTAAACATTTACGACTTTTCTCACGTCGGATGATGCTGATGGCATCACGTAGTGCATCCGTTGTGGAGGTTTGTTCCCTGAATCCATACTGTCTAGGATTCCATGCCTGGCGCTGTTGACCAAAGTAGGTCAAGCGTTTTGTAAACAACTTTTCCAGCAGCTTCCCGAATACCGGGAGAAGGCCGATCGGCCGGAACACCGATAGATCATTTGAATCCGACCTATTCGGCTTCGGCAAGATTTTTACAAAAGCCCTCTTCCACGGTTTCGGAAAGTGGCCGGTTGTCAGGCAGGAATTCATTAGTCTAGTAATGAATTCAGGGTACTCCTCCGCAAACGAAATGCAGATATCCGACGTGAGATTGTCGATGCCGGGCGCTCTGTTTGCGCTCATTGTAATCAATGCCTCCAACACCTCTTCTACGGCGAATTCTTTTTCGTCGGTCGTGTCACATACGTAGGTCGAATCAAACATTAGTCTGAGTTCGTGATGTCTCATAGGATATCGTCAGTGTCGTCGGGGTAAAAGTGCCGAAGCAGTTTGTCTGCCGTATCGTCACTGTCGCTAGTAAATTTGTTTTCGCACGTTAGTGTCAGCGGAGGGCGTTTAGCGGGAGCATCTTTAATGAGTCTGTTAGTCAGAGACCACACACTTTCCTGGTGTTGCCTATTACAAAAGTCTCTAAAATGTTTTGTAGAAGTTGAGCGTATCAGGTCACGGTATTCTCGTTTTAGCCCCGATTGGTCTTCTAAAAGCCTTGAAATATCAAGGCCTTGTCGAAGACCGGAGTGAATACGGTGATGAATCCTGATACACTGTTTTTTCAAATCTTCCAATTCCTTAGACCACCACGGGTTATACGGTTTAGAGTTTCCACGTATTTTCATTGAGGAGAAACATGATTTGCGTATGTCCTCAGTGAGTTGTTCCACTGTGAGGTCTAAGTCATTTGAAGAAATATTTTCGAAATTTGTAGATAATAATTTAGATGCCAAAACGTTAATTTTTAATTCTTGTTTGAATTTTTGCCAATTGGCGATTTTGTTTCGAAATAGGTACGTTGAAGTTTCGATGACTGTGTTTATACAGTCATCTACTAAAATTTTGTATGTAATGGCATTGTGATCAGATGACTGACAGACTGATTTGTCGATAGTCCACAGCGACAAACGGGCGGTGATGCTCTCGGAGGCCAATGTGACATCTATGACCGACGATAGGAGTTTGCCATTCCTGACAACCTCAAATGTCGATGTGCCTCCAACATTGCATATATCCAATTCGTGAGAACATGCAATGCTCAGAACATCATCTCCGCGTTTATCGCTATTGATCGAGCCCCAAGCGGGGTTCGAACCGTTAAGGTCCCCGCCGACAACAACGTGCGATCCTTTGGTGTTAGCAAGGAAGTTGTTCAAGTTTACCAGAGTATCGCTGTCGTTATGATCTGGCTCGACATACACGCTTCCAAAGTACAAGAATCGCTATTTGAAGTTAATCCTGATCACGCAGAGGTTTGTGTCGCAGTATTGGGACATGCCCAACGCCGCTCCCAAACTCTGCTTGACCAGGATGCAGCTTTTGACTCTAGGTTTGTTGTTTTTATTCCTGTTACTCTGGAAGACGTATACGCCGTCCACATCTTTTACCTGGTTGATTCGTCCTACGTACGGTTCCGTAAGCAGAGCGACATTTCTGTCGCTCTGCATGAAGTAAGTCATGTATTCACGAAAAGAGGCGCAAGAGCGCATTAGATTACACTGTACAACATTTATAGCCTTACCACCCATATTCAATCTTTTCCCTGAGCTTGCCCTCCATAATTTTGTAAATATTACAACTCGTAGACGTAGCAGAGTGTATTACTATATCATATTTTGTTTTGTTGTTAGTGTTAGAATTGACACAGTTAACACATTTTCTAAGTTCCCGGTCGTTGTTGTGGGTGCATTCCTGGTAAGTGTGACTACCAGCACATTGAGAGCAGCATGGTGACTTCTCTGTGCAGAATCTTTTTGTGTGTCCATATCGCATGCACCCGAAGCACTGTCTTATATTCAGAAACTCCTCCGCGTGTACACGATCGTGGTCCACATTGACCCTACCCAGAGAGGTCACCACGCTGTATATCGCTGGGCTGGTGTCCAGGACGACGTTGTATAAATTACAGTTCCGATTGCTTTTAATAAATTTGATTTTTAAGTCACTTTTGCTTAGGTAGTTGGATTTAATCCTCTCATTCTGGCCAAGGATCACTTCTATCAGTTCATCCTCCTTGACGTCCCGATGAACGCCCTTGAGGATGACACATGGGTACAGTTTCCTTGGCTCTTCAACTTTTAGGTTCGTTTGAGTACTTAGGGTGTTTTTAATGTCCTCTTTTTGCCCCTCGTTATCTACAGAAATTTTTATTTTGTGGTTCGAAAGTTTTGTGATGTTAGGGGCATAGTTCCGCCCCCTGAACGAAATCGAATTTTTAAATTTTTTAATAACCTCCTAGTGAGATTTTACAGAGGAGGCTATGCTGGAGATGATGATAGCCGGACATGCCTTCTTCCTTGGCTTTAAAGCATTGGAGTAGTTAATGTTTGTTATTGTATTGGTCGCGGCTTCGTTTTTCAAATCTTTTCCCTCAGAAGATTCCTAAATGAGTTCCTGATAAGCATCCATTTGTTTTCATTGATCTAAGCGAGCGCCGTAGCAAGGGTGAGGCGCCTGAGGCAAAACTATAATGGGGGCGCTAAACCTCGACAAAACCCAATAAATAATAGTTTAAAATTTTTAAAGTGATAGGAAGCTTTTGGGAGGGGGGCGCATATATTCAAATTTGCCTCAGGCGCCAGAAGAGCTCGCTACGGCCCTGGCCGCAGAGGTCTTCCACCGACATCCACGTCGTAAACGAACGATATCTACCAAAAACGTTCCCATTAGCAAATCGATCGAATCGGCATGACGGTTGCCGTGGAGAAATCTGACCCGTATGGTGGGATGAAGGGGTTCTGATGGCTGCGTCGGGTCACAGGCGGTTGTAGTTCATCTGAGTCTAACAACACTCCACTTTGGTCTGGATTCCCACCAGTGGCGTAGCCAGCATTGTAAGGGCCCTGTATCACGAACTTCGCAGGGGGGCCCTGAGACAGGACCGGGGGGGGAGGTAAATAAAATAAAAAAACTTACCGTCTGACCAGAATAGCTTATTATTTATTAATAACTTTTACTTACAGAAATAAAATAAACAGAAATAAATTCACTGAGTGTCGTAACTAGGGCAGGGCAACCGGGGCATACGCATCACATTTTTGCCGCCCGATCGAATAATTCGGGGAAAAACTCGGTATCGCGGTATCGCGCAAAGGTTTTCTGTCTGCCGCCGGCAACCGTTTGATGGGACAGGCGAATGCGTGATGGCCGCGTGCTCTGGCTGTAGTTGATACGGGGTTTCATCAAAGTATGAGCAAAGTTTGCATAATTACGAAAAATTTTGATGCTAACATATTTTGATTTTTTTTTACTGCTCGGTGGGCCCCTCAGGCTAGTGGGCCCTGTATCATTGATACAGCTGATACAGCGGTTGCTACGCCACTGATTCCCACCCAAATGGGCGGTTCGGACTAGTCCACCTGAATCAATTGGCTATGCGAGCCTCTTTGAGAGGTTTAGCAGGATGAGGCCCTTGGAGAGGACGAGGTGTGGTATCAAAAAATCGATCACGAGCGGGCTGATCCACCGAGATCGAAAAAGAGTACATTGGCACAGAACTAGGGTAACCACTCAGTTCCCTTCGGCAGTGTCGTAAAAAAGAGTTTCAGGTCTCGAGACTTCCAAACTTCGCCTCCGAGTAATCAGAGGAAGAAGAAAAAGATGACCGGATCTGGCACAACGAGGTCGCTGCATTCGGTCACATATAATAAAGCTGCTACTTAGCACCTTAAAGTGACAGCGAGCGAGCGTGTCAATCCCCTGGAAAAACCCCACTGAGGCCCAGAATGATACTGTGGAAGCAAGCCTCAATGATGCCCTGGCCCAAACCATTTCGGTGACCTTGGAAATGGAAACTTTGGAGCCAACTGTTATGTATTGTGTAAACACAACTTTAGAACTTAACAACTAAAGTTGGTGACATTTGATATTCAGTTGATATTCTACTTTGTGTGGCGACTCATGAAATAAAATGTAATCTACAGTGTTGTCTTTTAATAACTTATGAAAACCAAAACATAGTGTCAGGTGTTAAAAGAAGAACTAAAATGGCTTACGTTTACAAAGTTCCGGATACGATTGAGAATTTCAACGAAACGAACTGGTGCCAATGGAAAAAGAAATTTAACATTTTTATGCTAGCATCGAAAAACGCACAAGAATCCGAAGTAACGAAAATAGCGGTATTTCTAAATTGTATAGGTGATGCAGGGCTAGAAATTTATGAAACGTTTGATGAAGAATCACAAAAGACGTTGGTTAGTGTTCTGAAATGTTTCGACGAACACGTGTTACCAAAGCAAAACATAACCATGGAAAGATTTAAATTCAACAATACTTTTCAAAAATCGACGGAATCCACCGACTCATTCGTTACGACTTTAAGAAATCAAGCTAAAGTATGTGATTTTATATGCAAAAAAGCTGAATGTAAAACAAGTTTCGAAAATCAAATGATCCGAGATCGCTTAATATTAGGTATGTCGGACAAAGCATCGCAGCAGAAATTTTTAAGAGAAACTAACTGCAGCATAGAAGATATTCTACAACATTGTAAGTCGGTTGAAGTATCGAGGGAGCATTCAAAGATGTTGAACCCCCAAATTGATGTCGTTAACAAAACCTATCAAGAAAGAAAGGTTAAATGCTCAATGTGTTTGTTTGAGCACGTAAAAGGAAGGTGTCCGGCGTATAATAAAATTTGTAATTATTGCAAAAAGAAAAATCATTTTGCCAGTGCATGTGGAAATAAAGAAGGAACGAAGAAAGTTCACGAAGTGGTTCAGGATGAGCAAGAGTCAGCAATAGAAGACTTAGTGTACGTACAATCATATGTCACGAGAAAATCGCGAAATTCATTGCGGGAAACTTTACAAATTGGTCAAAATCATGTTGTTTTCAAAATCGACACAGGTGCCGATGTGAGCATTCTACCGAGATCACAACATGAGAAGTTGCAAGCTGATGCACCGATACAACCAACGACGGTGACATTAGTAACATTTGGTAATTTTAAAATAAAAGGTCTTGGTGAAACAAAGTTAATGTGCAAATGTAACAATATTACAAATTTAGTTAAATTTATAATATTGTCGATGTAGAATGTGAACCGTTGCTAAGTTTAACGGATTGTATGAACTTTAAATTAATAAACTTAAATACTAAGTACATAAACTCTTTGTCGGACTCAAAAACCAGTGTACACCAAACATACAGTGATATCTTCGAAGGATTAGGTAAAATGCCAGGTACATGTTCTATACAGTTAACCAACGATGCGATACCAGTTGTGCAAGGACAAAGGAAAGTACCGTATGGTCTTAGGGACAGACTGAAAGTCGCATTGCAAAATCTCGAAGAAAAACAAGTTATTTCAAAAGTTGATTACCCTACGGATTGGGTCAACAGTTTAATGATTGTCGAAAAACCTAATAAAACATTAAGATTGTGTTTAGATCCGAAACCGTTAAATAAATTTATACGTAGGCCGCATTTCCAAATTCCTACAAACAATGATATTGTAAGTAATTTGGTAGGTAAAAGTATTTTTTCTGTTATAGAGATGAAGGATGGATTTTGGCAGATTGTGCTTGATGAAAGTAGTTCAAACTTGTGTACGTTCAACACTCCATTTGGAAGGTATAAATTCAATCGATTGCCATTTGGAATTTCCAGTGCTCCGGAGTTATTTCAGAAAAAGAATCAAGACATTTTTGGCGATATTCTAAACGTGAACATTTACTTTGATGATATAATAATTTCAGGCAAGGATGAACTAGAACATGATACCGCATTAATGAACGTCTTCGAAAGAGCAAGATTAAACAACATCAAATTTAATTTTAACAAATTTCAATACAAGCTAACAAATGTAACGTTCATGGGGCACGTCATTTCAGCCGATGGGGTGAAAGCAGATGAAAAAAACATCAGAGCTATATTAAGCATTGAGGATCCTCAAACTAAAACAGAATTACTTAGGATTTTGGGTATGATAAAATTTTTTTCAAAATTCATTCCTAATTTGTCACAGCAAACTGCAAATTTACGCGAATTGACAAAGAAAGATGTGCAATTTGTGTTTACAGATGTCCACAAAAAGGAAATTAGTATGTTAAAAGCGTTGCTGGTTAAAGCCCCGATTTTAAAAATATTTGATCCCAAATTGGAAACTGTCATTCAATGCGACGCATCGATGGACGGAATCGGTTGCGTTTTAATGCAGGAAGAGCATCCGATTGCTTTTGCGTCAAGGGCTTTGTCGCCAGCAGAAAAACGCTATGCGCAAATCGAAAAGGAATTATTGGCCATAGTTTTTGCTTGCGAAAAATTTCATCAATACTTATATGGCATCGTTGTTACTGTTCAAAGTGATCATAATCCGCTGATACCAATTTTTAAAAAGAACTTAGATAAGGTGACTGTAAGATTACAGAGAATGTTACTAAAATTAGCTAAATATAGCTTAATTGTAACATACTTGCCATGCTCACAGATGTATGTTGCAGACACTTTATCCCGTGCATTCATAAAAGATGTGGTGCAAAATGATCCAGAAATGGAATATATTGTGCATGCGTTAGCAAAGAATATTCCTATGTCTGAGGAGAAGAAGGTAATTTTTGCTAATCAAATCGATGAAGACGAGGTCTTATCAAAAATCAAGGAGTATTCGCAAACTCGGTGGCCGCATAATTGGGATCGGAACAATTATGAACTTAAGCACTACTTCTCGTTAAAGGAATTTATCCATGTCTCGAACAATTTACTATTTTTAAACGACAAAGTAGTAGTACCAAAAGTGTTGATAAAAGAAATGTTAAAGCTAGTGCATGAGCCTCATTTTGGTATCGTTAAAACCAAATTAAGAGCTCGTCAGTCATTATATTGGTTAAATATGTCCAGAGATATAGAAAATTACGTTAACCAGTGTGATGTGTGTCAAACCCATAGAAGATTTAATGCAAAAGAACCATTGATGAATCATAGCATACCCACCAGACCATGGCAAAATTTAAGCATGGATTTTTGTGAATATGAATCGAAGAATTATGTAGTACTTGTGGATGCATATTCAAACTGGATCGAAGCGTATAATACTAAAGGAAAAACTGCAGAAGACGCAATAATGTTTTTGAAAGATGTTTTTTCAAAATTTGGATCACCAGATCAGGTGTTTTCTGACAATGTGCCATTTAATAGCCAAACTTTTAGGGATTTTGCCAACGAATGGAATTTTGAAGTAATTTTTTCAAGTCCACACAGAAAAGGGGGTGGGCATTGTTAAAAACATGCTGAAGAAAACAAACAGTCCCAAAGATTTACCTATGATTCTCTTAGAATATCGCAATACTCCATTGCCAAGTTTAGGATTTTCCCCAGCTCAATTATTATTAAATAGAATCTTAAAAACTAAAATTCCCACTTGTTCGAACTTACTCAGGCCAACCATGTTCAATAAACAAGTGGTGAAGGATAAACTGAAACAAAAACAAAGTACTCAGAAATATTATTTTGATAGAAATTCAAGAGAACTACCTAAATTGTCCAAAGGTGAAAACATTAGGATGTGGAATAATAATGACAAAACTTGGAAAGAAGGAAAAATAATTAAAGAAGTCAGTAAAAGATCATATATTGTAGAAGATTCATTGGAAAAACGTTATCGAAGAAATAGGAAATTTTTAAATAAAAGCTTATTGAAGAACGACACTCACAATCAGTTTAATGATTTACTGAATGATGATTCTCCAATAATGACGACTCCGGAGGCTCAAAACATAGTGGAAAGTAATGCTAATGCAGAAGATCTGTTTTTGTTATTGATTTGTTATTGTATATAATGTTAATATTTATTAGATTGAAGTAATGTATGTAGTATGGTAAATGTTAATTAAGAAAGGACGTGTTATGTATTGTGTAAACACAACTTTAGAACTTAACAACTAAAGTGGGTGACATTTGATATTCAGTTGATATTCTACTTTGTGTGGCGACTCATGAAATAAAATGTAATCTACAGTGCTGTCTTTTAATAACTTATGAAAACCAAAACACCAACTTTTGAAAGCTTCCGCTATTCAGGACAAAGTTTTCGGATTGCCTATTGTTTAATTTAAAATTAAACAGGTTTTTGTTGGTTGGTTGGGTTGTCCTTTTCAACCATCCTGTATATAAAATAAATTAAGCAAAAACGAATAATGGTAAAGAAACCTATTTAAAAAGTGCTAATAAAGCAAAAATGCCCTCATCGCACTTTTAGTAGGTCAAATTAAATTTATACATGTAATTCATTGAACTTTAATTCATCATAATTGCACTTCCGTATATTAAGTAGGTAAAATTTAAATCATAGTCATCATCAGGTCAATAATTTCAATTTAAAATATAGCATTAAAATGTGATAATTTAGCAATTAAGTTTTGTATAAATAGTGTATTTAAAACTTAATAAAATTAGTATCAATTTAAACCTACAATTGAATTGTTACTCACACAACGAATTAGCAAGATAGAGTGTTATGGACTTAAGTCTAATCCATAAATCTTTGTGAGACTGCAAAGAATAACATCTCTTATCTTCTATTTTCGACACCTATGATAATGAGGGTTCTCTAAAATGGCTAAACTCTCACACTGTGGTGAGGCGTCAAACTTGATGTTGTCCAAGTGGACGATCTGCTCCGGCTTGCCCATTGTCACCTTATGGATCTCGGGGACACCTTAGCTCAGAACCCCTGGGTAAGAATCATGTAGTGGTATGTCTTTACCAGCGATTCTTACCATTAGTTCATAGTCAAAAATATTCTTGAGCCGGGCCTGCTCACAAATGGCCGGTGTGACAGCATAGTGAACTAAGCGCCAATGAATTGGTTTCGAGATAATTGACAGCTAAGTTTCGGAATTTTTTTAACGTATTAATTCTTTCCCAAACGTTTCTATAGCAACACTAATCTAAAGTAGCTTGCTTCTTAAAAGCATTCAATTGGAAATCAAGCCCAAATCCACTTTGATTCTCATATTAGGATTTTTTTTATCTAACCCAACACGCACTTGGTTCACTATGGCTGAAAAACTGTTTCAGCTTAACAGACTTGGTTCAGTCTGGTTGCAAGTTATTTCTATTATTTTTATCATGCACATTAAGCAGCTGTAATATCCCCTGATTATAAGTTAAAAACTAAAAAAATCACACACCAAACTGTCTAATAGCGTTAATGGGGTATAATAAAATAGGTAAGCCCCACTAATGCCACCAGGCAGCCCGTGATTTCCATTAATCGCCCAAAGTAGTGTTTATTATAATCATCAAAATCAAAATAATCATCAAAATCAAAATAATCATCAAAAGTAGTAGTTTTACTCATCATCATTACTCTCCTGATTGCGGTCACCGCACGGAATTTTCTGATAAAAGTCGTGGTCGACTGGAGGTACGTACTTCAGAAGGTGCATTACGTCTTGGTATTTCGCCCTGGATATACTATGACCATTTGGATGCAGAAGCTCCAGCTCAGGCTTGAAAATAGGAGGCGGTCCATTGAGTTTTTTGCGAAAATCAACCTCACAGAAAGGTAGAATTGGATTATGAGAATATTTAAACTGCATTATGCCTGGCCTGTCCTTGCTTACTCGGATCCATCGAATTTTGAGCCACTCAACTTTCTCCTTGTCGTTGGTCGTTTTTCTGTTTGTGATACAGGCCTCGAGGCTTGTCGACGATACAAAGTCCGCTGTTGTCATCTCTGTTACTTTGAATTTGTTTTTATTACTTTGGCAACTTTTGACGACATTAACGAATGATGCGAAATTGTACATATTGTCAATTTTCTTCATTTTGTTTTCAATTTGAGCAAAATCCCGGTCATTACTCAGATAGCGGTGACCGCTTATGCAGTATTTCTGATCGACGACTGTTAGAGGATTGTCGTCCATTGCGACCAAATACATCCAAAAGAGGATAGTTTTTATACTGCGGTTTTGACCGCCACAGGCATCGGACCAAGCTATGAGCTTATTGTCCTGAACATTGCAAGTAACGTACTTCTTTAGGCAAGATCCCACCTCCTGCGTTCCTCGTGAGGCCATTCCCTCATGCCAGACAAACATGAAACCTTGTTTACTTGCCATGTTGTGGATTCCAAAGTTGTACATAGTAAGTTGCCTCTTGTAATAGGCTTCATTGGTTGTAATTCGGGGAAGGGGATAAGTTTTTTGAAGGTCAAAGCTGATTACGTGGCAATCGGCTTCTGCACAGTCTTTCTTTCTTTCACTTTTGGCTAGCTCAACTTTCGTGTGATGGAGTTTCTGCTGGATCTGTAAATCTTTTAGGAGAGTTTCATCTTCTTTGGCAGCTTCAATCTTAATCTTCAGTTCGTCGCATGTTTTGCATGTGTCTTTTTGAGGTGGTTTAAATGAAAGATTATACGTGTCAAATATTTTTCTGTATGTTGAAAAACTAACCATCTTCTTCTTATTTTCATCACCATCTTCGGCGACCAAGGACTTGTACATTTCATACATCCGTGTGACGTTCAAGTCCGCTGACAGGTACTTGCGATCTGGCGTGTCAGACAGCCTGTAATGGCTTTTGTAGGCAGGAAAAGACTCAATGTGTGATTTAACTTTTGCAATGACCAGTTCACTTTTCGCGTTACCTGGTTTATGTTTGCCTCGTAGGTCCACAAGCGTTCCTGTTTCATTTTTTTATCGCACGGTGTATGCGCGCACTATCTATGGCGAATGTAGACATAAATACAGGTTTGCATACTTGAACATCAACTCCATTGGCGCGCAAATAAAATTGGCGGGACTGCCCCCTGCGATTTGCTGATGAATCTTCATTCTTATTATTTTCTTTCAATCTACGCCTCTTCACTTTGGTTATTTTTACAGATGCAAGGATCATTGCAGTCTGAGTCTCCCATGACGAGTTTGAGTAGAACAAATCAAAATTTTTTTTCCTTTCACTGTAGTCTATGTTCTCTTTACACTGAAGGTGGCAGTTTTTGCAGTCGAAAAAAACAAAATCTTTCTGAGCAATCTTTTTGCCCGTGGAGGCAACGTAACTTTGTCCGGAATTTCTTAATTTTTTTCGTTTATTTTTTTTTTCCATTCAGCTGGATTCTTGGCACCCCTCTTCACTCTTTGAACATCCTCATCAGAGCTTTCAGGAGTTTCCGATACTGCAAAAAAAAGAGTTATTTTACACACTAACACCCCGATTGAACTAAATACCTACCATTAGTGGTAGGAAAATTTTTCAACCAGACTGAACTAATACCAATCTTGGAAAGAAAAGTTTCAACCAGACTGAACCAAGCAACAATGTTTACATTTCATCGTTTAGCCAAAGTGAACTAAGTGCAATATTAATTTTTCGTCATAAGTATAGAGTATTGTAAAGCGGGTTCCAACTAATATCCTTCAAAACTATACTAAGATTAATATGTTAAAGCAATTTCTGCATCTCAACCCTGTAGAGCCGTTTAAATTTAATAAAAACAATCAAGTTACTTAGTTCACTTTGGCGCAAAAATAATGTTCAACATGGTGTCATTTGAAAACCTTTATTTTTCACCATAAATCTGTAAGATGCAACTTTTGAATTTGAACTTCGCGCCAACGTCCTCTCCAGAAAACCACCATCTCTCGAGAACCAACAAAGTTCAAACCTAAAATCACACTTCTTCGACGACACGGAAAATAACCTTGGACCACCACGTTGTGAAAATACCTACGATCGTCATCTCGTAACCAAACTCTTTCTTCCGGTGTACAAAACATAATGTCAAAAACAACTGTAACAAAACAAATGATTGCTCCGAAAGAGAGACAACCTATAACTTCCAACACAAATAAAACAACCAAATCTGGGCAATGTCAATTCTTTTATTATCGTTAATATTCTTGTTTGAGGAATTTAACCTGAAGCAATGATTTACCTAACTCGTGATCTAATAAATCTGTAGATTTAATTACCCTGAAAGTCGATTTGTTTTAAATCGCTTTAATGATTTCGATAACTTTTAAAATTACTTGTTTAGATTCAATCCTTTGGATTGTTTATAATCTTTTCTTCATGTACTTAGTACATTCTTTGAAGATTTTCTAAAGCTATTATGTGTTTTGTTTTAACACTAGCGGTTAATGGAAAAAATACCTTTATTAATCTACCTTTAAATAACCACCCTTGAATTATAATTTACTACCTAATTCAAACAAGTTCAACCATCCTGTATTTGAATACTAACGATACCTAATTTACCAATATTAAAACCCCAATCTCAGTAACCTGTTTTCCTTTAAGGAATCTCGTTAATCCATTCATGCGCGTCACTGTAAGTTATGATAACTTAATTAACAACAAATCTTTGGGAACAGTTCAATGTAATTTGCTTTATGGTTTGCATTTAAGCATATGTAGTACTGTGTAATTTATCTTCCAGTCTACCACGGGATTTGGGCCATTCATACAGAGTCGTCGGAAAGTCAAATGTACACGTAACGAAACCAAAACCATTGTTTTAAATAAGTCAATCATTTACAACTATATAAAGATTTGTAAACTCATCGTACATCTTTACGCAGCCTTGTAACTCTTACTTAGTAACGCTTACTTGGGGCTTAGTAATAGATTGAATTCATTTATCAAATCTCTTTAACTGCAAACAATTATCAATAACTTTAACAATCACCCTGTATATTAATATAATTATTTTAATAACAGATTACCTATTTTAAATAATGAAACTTCTTAATTTATAAATCTAAACCCATTTGAAATTAAAACATCCTGTATATAATTAATTTTAGCATACTTTGTATTAATAAAAACAAGTTACCAAGAGAAAGTTGACCTTGCAGTTTAAAATATCCCTTTATGAATTCACCCAACACGTGGCCTTTATAACCTTGTAACAAATATTTTACATAAGTGAAGCATTTCTAACGTTGATAATAAAACTTTAAAATTGCATTTAGAAAACCGAATTGAAAGATAATGTTAAATCTTTTAAAACCACCTTTTAAATTTCTATTACGATATTTGACACAATGAAAACACGTGACACGCGAAACAAAAAGAATTAACATACGAGTATTTTGCCCTTTTCAATAATAAATATTATTGAACTATAATTAAAAGATTTATACCTGTACAATATATCACCACACTAAAATAAAGTTAACACTTCAAAAATGATCTGTATTGAAAATTAAAAATTGTCGAACCTTCTAAGTTCAATGGCACACAACTAAGTGACGCTTGTTACCCTAAACCACCAGACACGTGTACCTCTGCAAAATTTTACCCTTAAGAAACCCAGAACCAATAGATGTCGCTTACATTGTGAATATACAGGACGTTTAAAAAATTATATTAAAGAAAACAAGCGGTAAATTTAAAAATATAAATTAATTTCAAAAAGTCAATATTACAAATCAATTAAAAATCTTACCATGTGGTCCGGTTTTGCTTTGTTTTGGTTTGTACGATTCGTCCGATGAGTTTTTTATGCTGAAATCTCCACTAATACTACTAACATTGCCAATTAAATTGCTACTGTCTGAGTTGGCGGCCATGTTTGTTGTGACTTGGTTTGTTTTGCCTTACACCATAACATGTCGCAGGGCTGCAAACCAGACTGTTTCCACTGTTTTTCTGGCGGGAAACTTCTTGTGGCACTTGGTTCACTATGGCATAACACTAAACTGACGATTTTAAGTCGTATGAAACCATAACATCATTTTTTTCCATTTTGGCGTTTAGTTCACTATGCTTTCACACCGGCCAAATAATAGTGTTAGAATTATCTCAGTAACTATGGAGGTTTTCAATCACGAGCTCGCTAAAAAGTAAATTAAACTTATTATAAAAATATAAAATTTTTAGTTTTTGGGCTATAATTTTTTTCAGCAGTAACGGCCGATGTCGTAACTGTGGATTTTTATTTAGTACTTCAAGGCGGTAAATTTGAGATATCACTAAATTAGTTTTAAGCCAAGACTGGGTTACTCCAAAACTAAGCATCTGTTATGCAATTTCCCGCTCCACTATTACTGGCTACATGAAAATTTAGCAACACTAAAATTCTGCGCGCTACCTGCTCGGAGCAATGTAGAAAAACTATGTGAATAGAAGTTTAATGGAGCTCAAATGATTTTCGATCGATTGGTATTAATTGTATTAAAAAAAGCACCTCTTCCTACAATACAATGACGCTTGCACGCCATCTCTAAGTAAGATCTGCTACCTAATCTTAGTGACGACACGACGTCACAGATTGAATATAATTCTAATTTATTGAATTTCATTACATGGTGAACCACATTACATGGCAAAAGACATCCCAAGGATCGTATTTACGTAAAAAAACAGTACTAAATTTTTTTGTCGCTACCCCATTATGTTTAAATGTCACGATCGGACCTTTAAGGTTACAAACATAAATATTTGTACAATGATAATTACTGTTCTACTCACCAACATAATTTCGATTCTTTTTATTAAAACTAAATCAAACATTATTTATTCTTCGCACAATAGCAGTTACGTCGCTGAATATTGGATAATCTGACATTCCATAAACGGTGACACAAATGTAAAACATTTTACTAAAAATTGAAAATTTTAATTTGTAGTCCCCCCTCTCATTGTAGCAAATCTCCACTGATGAGCAGGTTAATTAAACCTCCTGCTGCAGGTAATAGATTCCCGAAAATAAATTGTTTTACACCCCCCCCCCCCCCCCCCCATTTGGAAGAAACAAATTCGTGCGTTATGGCGCTTGGCAATTTTGATTTGATTCCGAATCAAGTTTTCACGTGCTAATTAAATATACTTAATATTTAGAAAACGGCAGGTATATTTATAATATTAATCATTAGGATAGATTACATTAAAAACTAACAACTAGTAAACATAAAATTTAATATTATTCAGAAGCGTTTCTTCAATAATTATTACTTAGATTGTTAATTTTAATTTAATATACATTTCACAACATAATTTAAGAGTATTATATTTTTGTATTTTAAGTAGTTGACCTTTTTGTTTAATTATAAGATATTTAATCGGGTATAGGTCTGTAATATATTAAATTTTTCCAACGTTTCGAGCCGTTTACATTTGGCCCATTTTCAAGGCTAAAAAATAAATAAATTGTAAGGGCTTTTGTATGAAAGGCGGTGTGACACTTGTGTAAATTTTGTTGTAAATTTGCGTGTAAATTTACAAAAGTGTCAAACGCGTAAATTTGTTAGCAAATTTTGTTGTAAATTTTTTGTAGGAATATTTCTATATTTTTTTGCTAAACCTGCGTGTAAAATTGCGCACAAGAATGTTGTCGTTGGTATTATGTCAAAGTTGTATGTTGGTAAAAATTTGGTTATACAGTAGAACCCCGATTATCCGTGCGCGCATTATCTGGGCGGCGGATTTTCCGTGCGGCATTTTTAAATTTCATCCGTGCGCGGATTATCCGTGGCTTACGGCCAGAGGTTGGTGCATGAACGCTGAATCCACCGTGCAGGCTTTCGTCTCGGGGAATACACAAGTTCGGCTCCGGAAATCCTCCGTTTATGTGTTTACCTATTATTTTCGCCAACTGCTGACTTAGTTAAACGTAAACAGACGCACAAAATGCAGCGTACCGGTGCTAATGAAAAGCGTAAACGCAATGTTTACACATGTATTTGTCTGAATAAATTATTAAAAAAATAAAAATGAGGTCTTTGGATTATCCGTGTTTTCGATTATCCGGCGAAGGCTCGGTCCCGGCTGGCCCGGATAATCGAGGTTCTACTGTATGTTATATATTTCCAAATTCGTTCTTTGATTGTTGATTTTTGAATATTATAATGACGTGATCGCAAGAGAAAATTAGAATTTTGATAAATGAATATCAAAAACAGGGTCGCCAGTCGCCATACTAGAAAGCGCGTGCGGAAATTCTAAATTTACCAGCAAAATTTTACACAAGTGGCAAACACTCTTGCAAAAAAATTTGCTAGCAGATTTGCAACAAAATTTACGTGTTTGACACTTGTGTAAAAATGTATACGTAAATTTACACAAGTGTCACACCGCCTTTAAAAATAATTGGTGTTTGTCATTTAATTTCCCAAAACGTTGGAAAATATTATATGCAGACCTATATCCGATTAAAAATCTTATAATTATATAATTTAAGAGCTTTAATTTACATTAAGTATATAAAGTTACCTTTTAGGCTTCTATACAAAGTATAGCAAGAAGCCTTATGATCTGGCTCCGTGTCTGTCCGTCCGTCTGTCCGTCCGTCCGCATAATTCAAAATCATACAGAGCGTTTCAAATCGTGTTGAATATACTCAGTGTGTATAGAGGTCTAAGAACTGGGTACCCAGTGCGCTATTATTTTCGAAATAGCTGTCTTATATAGACTTATATCTGTTTTAGGCTTCTATACAAAGTATAGCAAGAAGCCTTATGATCTGGCTCCGTGTCTGTCCGTCCGTCCGTCTGTCCGTCTGTCTGTCCGTCCGCATAATTCAAAATCATACAGAGCGTTTCAAATCGTGTTGGAAATACTCTGTGTGTATAGAGGTCTAAGAACTGGGTAGCCAGTACGCTCCAAATTGTGTTGGGAAACACTCTGAAAATGAATAGATATGTGAAGAAGGTTGCTGAAATATACATAACTGAGTGGTTTACCTATATATTGTTGATCTCTTTATTTGATCCGTTGATCTATTGATCCATTGAGTTTTTTAACATGGAACATGTTTTCACGGTCGTTACCTCGCAAAAATCGACACCAAAAAACCGACACCAAAAACCGACAGCAAAAACCGACACCAAAAATCGATACCAAGAATTGGCACCACATGTATAATTCAAATTTATAGTTTATAATTTGAATAGAGTAGATTATCGAATAACATCTTCCCATTCACAATAATGAATTTTCAATAACAAAATTTTCATTACCAAAAATTTAAATCCGAAACCGATCGCAAAAAGCAAATTTGCTTATATAGTAAATTTTTTATTACGAACACAAAAATTAAGGGATTATCCCCCGTGTAACACAACTACGTGTAATACACGGTTACACAACTACGCAGCACTTCGGAAAACGGTAAAAAGAAGAAGAAACGAGATAGGCGCCACTCCCGCGGCACCCCTAAATCTCGAGGAAAACTATGATAAATGGTTTGGTACCGAAAAACAGGTTCCATGTTAAATCTTCATATTTAGCGAACGATAAAGCCCTGTTTAGCGCCCCTTCCACAACCTTATTTAATTCTCGCAAAGCCATTTTTTGTAAAGACATTTTTAGTTCACGTTCAACACATTTAAGTCATAATAAATCATTTGGATTATATAGTATTTTTATTAAATATTAACGGATTAACGTATTAACGTTAATCCGTTAATCCGGATTTAAGTTAATCATTAATAACCGTTATTTTCTATCTCCTCGATTTTTAGGCTTCTATACAAAGTATAGCAAGAAGCCTTATGATCTGGCTCCGTGTCTGTCCGTCCGTCTGTCCGTCCGTCCGTCCGTCTGTCCGTCCGTCCGCATAATTCAAAATCATACAGAGCGTTTCAAATCGTGTTGAATATACTCAGTGCGTATAGAGGTCTAAGAACTGGGTACCCAGTGCGCTATTCTAGCTAGCTAGAAGGACGGGCAGGCAGCCAAGGTCATATGGCTTTTGGATTGCACAGAGCTTTCCTTAATCTTCATTCAACTTAAGTTACCTTGGGTAGCTGCCCGTCCTTCTAGCTACCCGTCCTCGGACGGGCTATCATCTAGCTCTCAGTGCAATCCAAAAGCCATATGACCTTGGCTTCCTGCCCGTCCTTCTAGCTAGCCGTCCTCGGACGGGCTATCATCTAGCTCTCAGTGCAATCCAAAAGCCATATGACCTTGGCTGCCTGCCCGTCCTTCTAGCTACCCGTCCTCGGACGGGCTACCAGCTAGTTGTTAAATTGTTTATCAACTGGACGCTCCTTGGCGAAATTCTTGGAGCCGCAGAACTGACAGATGGAATTCATTTCTCCACAATCGTGTCGAGTAACGTGAGATTCATCAAATCTCAATGCTCTTATTTGGAGTTGAATTGCTTGACTTTGGTATCGATTTTCTTTCTGTCGATGTATCGCATGGAATCGAGCGTTAGCAGCTTGCCGCGTTTGAGTTTCTTCTAATGTTTCACGTTGTTGACGTGTCGCAAAGGATAGAGAGTTAGCAGCTTGCCGCGCTTGAGTTTCTTCTAATGTTTCACGTTGTTGACGTATCGCATGGGACCGAGCGTCAGCAGCTTGCCGCGCTTGAGTTTCTTCTAAAGTTTCACGTTGTTGACGTATCGCATGGGACCGAGCGTCAGCAGCTTGCCGCGCTTGAGTTTGTTCCAAAGTTTCACGTTGTCGACGTATCGCATGAGACCGAGCGTCAGCTTGTCGCTGTGATCGAAGCTGTTCTTCTGTGTTATTAGCTCTTGTAAGTGCTTTTCTCTCACGATTCAATCGCCGTCGCTTTACAGCAGGATTTTCAAAATTTTCATTATCCATTATGGAAGTTCACATAATGCTTTTTTGGAAATAGCTGTCATAATTTTTCACCGATATAAGAAATTTAAATACGTTGATACGTTGATCTGTTTTTTCAATGCAGACCAAATATAAGTTATATTTTATTTACATAATTTTTCACCTATATAGGAAATTTAAATACGTTGATCCCTTGATACGTTGATCCGATGATACGTTGATACGTTGATACGATGATACGTTGATACGATGATACGTTGATACGATGATACGTTGATACGATGATACGTTCATCCGATTGGTTATGAAATTATCCGTTATGCGTTCGGTTCGGTTTGCTTCGGGTATTTCCGTGGGACAGACAGAAGGAAGGAAGGAAGGAAGGAAGGAAGGACTTGGCCTTTTATAATAAGAGATAACTTTTATTATAACTTATTTATTTATTTTAACTTTACGTTATTATGGAATATCAATTAACCGACGACGAAGATTTTAAGGACTTTATCGAAATTTTAGCTGAAAGCATTCAAAGAAACTCTCAAGTTTTTCGTGATCGTTCAAATCATTTTGTTAGTTGGTCAGATAAGGAAAGTTTTGCTAGATTTAGATTGACGAAACATTCGATTCAAATAATATTAAACCAACTAAATCTTGATTCCCAGGCAATAAGGTATAACTTTCAGTTTCAATCTAATATCATTGAATGTCAAATGTTAAAAATCATTGTTTTTCTAGGGATTTATGTCTTGTTCAGGAGTACCAACATAAATTTTAATGATAACTCTCGGATTAGTTGACTCGCCCTACATACAACCGCATTGGCGTTGATCCTGGTTCAACACTTGAATAAGGTTCGGCTAATCCTCGAGTTAAACCACTGACATACA
This sequence comes from Podabrus alpinus, assembly GCA_932274525.1. Lineage (NCBI taxonomy): Eukaryota > Metazoa > Arthropoda > Insecta > Coleoptera > Cantharidae > Podabrus > Podabrus alpinus. The sequence continues at coordinate 43,110,921 of OW026456.1, read as the reverse complement.
ACCACCCCCAAGTTTAGGAAGTTGATGGTATCGATGTCAAAAATATTCGCAAAAAGAATTTAATTGCAATTTGTATTATATAGTATTTTAGTAGGCAATGATCACCAACTTAAAAAACAGATTATCCGTTAAATATTTTTAGGGTTCTATACAAAGTATACACCGAGAAAAAAATTAAGTAGGAATTTGTCTTGCAACAATTTGAAATAATTTCTCTGCACAGAGAAAAAATTGTTTTGATTTGAAGTATTTTTTACTTCAAATTGAAGTGCAATTTCGTCTCGCATCAATTTGATGTCAATTTTACAAGAAATGAAGTAAATTTGACAACAATTAATGTAATAATTATTTCAAACTGTTGCAACACAAATTCCTACTTAATATTTTTCTCGGTGTGTGTAGAAGCGCGTATGGGGTTGAGTCTTGGACTTTGACAGAAGCTGTTTGCAAAAAATTGGCAGTATTTGAAATGTGGTTGTACCGACGTATACTGAAGATACCATGGACAGACCGTGTTACCAATCAGACTGTTCTAGAAAGACTGGATAAGAAGAGAGCCTGGGGCATATTATGAGAAATAGTCAACGATACGGATTGCTATAAATAATTCTACATGAAAATGTAGAAGGAAAGAGAGGACCGGGAAGAAGAAGAATATCATGGCTGAAGAACTTGAGAACATGGTATAATACAACAACAGTGGGTCTTTTTAGAGCCGCAGCAGATAAGGTACGCATTGCTATGATGATCGCCAACATTCGAAACGGATAGGCACTAGAAGAAGAAGAAGTGTAGAAGCGATAGAATCAAAGTATAGAATCTTATTAACGTATCATAGGATTAGCGCATCATGGTATCATCGGATCAGCAGATCACGGGATCAGCGGATGAAGGAATCAGCGGATCAACGTATCAGCGAATCAACGTATCAACGTATCAGCGGATCAACGTATCAACGTATCAGCGAATCAACGTATCAACGTATCAGCGGATCAACCTATCAACGTATCAGCGGATCAACGTATCAGCGGATCAACGTATCAGCGGATCAACGTATCAGCGGATCAACGTATCAACGTATCAACGTATCAATGTATCAACATATCAACGTATCAACGTATCAACGTATCAACGTATCAACGTATCAACGTATCAATGTATCAACGTATCAACGTATCAATGTATCAACGTATCAACGTATCAACGTATCAACGTATCAATGTATCAATGTATCAACGTATCAACGTATCAACGTATCAACGTATCAATGTATCAACGTATCAACGTATCAATGTATCAATGTATCAACGTATCAACGTATCAACGTATCAACGGATCAACGTATCATCGGATCAACAAATGTTATATAGGTTGTCGTCGATAATACAAACGGTATATTAAATCTTCAAGCTTATTATTTATATAATATAAAGTAGATAAAACCACACAATTTCGTAATGCCTAGAAAGCAGTTGACACCTGAAGAGCGAAAAGCAGCAGCTGCCCGTCGACGCCAGAAGGATGCTATGAGGAAACATACTATTAGACAAGATCCTTCTTTTCGTTTACAGGAACAAGTTCACAACACCGAAAGCCATCGTCAAGCCCGTCAAGATCCTTCGTTTCGTTTACAGGAACAAGTTCACAACACCGACAGCCATCGTCAAGCTCGTCAAGATCCTTCGTTTCGTTTACAGGAACAAGTTCGCGACACCAAAAACCATCGTCAAGCTCGTCAAGATCCTTCGTTTCGTTTACAGGAACAAGTTCGAGACACCAAAAACCATCGTCAAGCCCGTCAAGATCCTTCTTTTCGTTTACAGGAACAAGTTCACAACACCGAAAGCCATCGTCAAGCACGTCAAGATCCTTCGTTTTGTTTACAGGAACAAGTTCACAACACCGAAAGCCATCGTCAAGCCCGTCAAGATCCTTCGTTTCGTTTACAGGAACAAGCTCACAACACCGAAAGCCATCGTCAAGCCGTCAAGATCCTTCGTTTCGTTTACAGGAACAAGTTCGCGACACCAAAAACCATCGTCAAGCCCGTCAAGATCCTTCTTTTCGTTTACAGGAACAAGTTCACAACACCGAAAGCCATCGTCAAGCACGTCAAGATCCTTCGTTTCGTTTACAGGAACAAGTTCACAACACCGAAAGCCATCGTCAAGCCCGTCAAGATCCTTCATTTCGTTTACAGGAACAAGTTCGCGACACCGAAAACCATCGCCAGGCTCGTCTTGATGAAGACGTGCGCATCCACGAACATAATCTCCGTAGAATTCGCGAGCAAGGCTCATGGCAAGATGAAATAAATCGATTTGAAGCTGAAATTCGCAAAGGCTGCACTCACGTATGTCATTCATGTGGGGGACTTTTTTTTCACTACTCCATTAAAACTCACAGCATGACCGAACTCCTTTTAGCTGGAAAGCAGCAATCCTTCATTGACTCAGTAATTATAGTCCCACCCACTTCAGACCTCGCTGAATTTTGCTCAACTTGTCACAGATCTATCCAGCAAAACCGGATTCCACGTCTCTGTCTCTCCAACGATCTGCAGTTTCCCTATGTTCCACAAAGTGTAAAGAATCTGACACGTTTGGAAGCCCGTTTGGTCTCAGCTCGACATGTGTTTCAGTCCATTTGGGCTATATATGGAATGCATGGACAGATGAGAACAAAAGGACGAATTATTAACGTCCCAGTCTCCATAGATAATACCATTCAATCCCTTCCTAGGCTTCCGAATCAGGACGATGTTTTACACATCCGACTCGCCCGTCAAATTGAAGTTCCGAGAAATTATACAGCTGGTAACATTCGTCCGGCTTGTGTGATGGATGCCGCTAAAATTCTTACCCGATCTCCGCTTTACCGTGAATACGGAATCACTCTTTCAAGCAATTGGACCGAGATATGTCAGCATCAAATTGATGTGGCATTACACGAAAACCCAGAAGAAATTGCGATGGATGTTCAAGAGGAAGAGGAAGTCGATGACGTAAATCCTGGTAGAGGAGAGACTTTAATTACTAGTGATGAGGGAATCCGGATGGCTCCAGCGGAAGGGAACCAACCAATCTCTATTCTATATGATCCTGACTCGTATTTTCTTACGTTTCCCCAAATATTTGCTGGGCACCGAATGAAGCCATCCGATAGTAATGGTAAATTACTAAGCCGCTCCGAATTTGTCAAATCAATGGCGCGTAACAGTGATCGCCGTGCCGTTGAAAATGTCGATTTCTTACTGTTTATGGCCAAATCTCTCGAAATTCAGAGAATTTCAGATAATCGCAAGGTGTGTCTTCGTAAACGAAGACGCAATGGAGAGTTAATCCGAGTCACTGCGGAACAAGTTAGTCATTCTAATTTTGTGGATGGGTTAGTTAATGATGATAATGCTTTTAAGGTTTTACAAGGAGTACGAAATTCATGTCATCATTGGCATCAAGAAGGCCTTAAAGTCCGAAGGATGGTCAGTCAGTTCAATTTGCCTCATCTCTTCATCACTATTAGTGCCGCTGAGCTAAAATGGAACGAGTTGATTGTGATTCTCAAGCAAATTCTTGACAAAATTACAATTTCTGAAGAAGAAGCACAAAATATGTCAAAGAATGACAAACAATTACTTATTCAGCGCGATCCCGTGACTTGCGCTCGATATTTTGAACATCGCACTTCTGCTCTTTTCAAGACCTGGAAAAACTCTCAAGGCCCATTTGGAAACCGATCCATTAAGCATTCCTATCATCGCATTGAGTTCCAACATCGAGGAAGTCCACACGTCCATATGATCTTGTGGATTGATGGCGCACCAAACTTTGATGCTTCCAACTCATCTTCTACTCAAGATGTTTGCCGGTTTGTTGACGAAATTATAACTTGTTCCACGGACTGGCCTGAATATGATCCCATTCACCAGCTTTTGTGTCTTCAAACTCATCGACACACCCACACATGTAGAAAGAAAAGCCACAAAGGAGTCAAATGTCGGTTTGGAATTCCATTTTTCCCAATGGACGAAACCACTATTCTCCATCCATTCGAGGAGCAACAGGAGGAAATTGAGATTTTCCAACGCGATTACAAAAAGATTCGTGACTATCTTGATACGAATGAACTGCCACTTTCTTCAGATATGACATTTGCGGGGTTTCTACAAGAATTATCCATGACACGAAATCGTTACATTTCTGCTATTCAAAGCTCCTTGAAAAAACCTAAAATCATCATTCGGAGGCGGCCATGTGAGACTTACATAAATCCATACAGTGAGAAAATCCTGAGACTCCAGAAATCTAACATGGATATTCAGTTTATTTTAGACGCCTATGCTTGTTGCTGTTACATCATTGACTACATTAACAAGAGTGATCGTGGAACTAGCGACCTCTTGCGTAAAGTTCTTGAAGATGTCAGAAGCGGAAACAAGTCCTTGGCTCAGCGTCTTCAGGCTCTTGGTGCGGCTCATCACATGAACAGTGAACTCTCTGCTCAAGAGGCTGCTTACAACGTGCTTCAGATTCCAATGAGCCGATGCACAGAGGCATGCATTTTTTTACCAACAGGTCCAGCCGATCAACGAACCAGAATGATTAAAACTAATATTCAGTTAGAAAATCTCAGTCCGGACTCTGAAGATGTCTTTGTAGACGGACTTTTACAACGATATAGTTCACGACCAGAAGCATTATCTAACCTTAATCTTGCCCAATTTTCAGCTTGGTATGAATTTTCATTAAAACGAGGAAGTACACAGATGGCCCAAGAAAACGATGATATTGTAGAAACTGAAGACGTACAAAGTATCGATAAATATTTTCCGCTAAAGAATGGCAAACCTGGATACGTTTGGAAGCGAACATTTCCAAAAATTATTCGCCACGTCCGCTACAACAAGAATAAAGATCGTCACAACTTTTTCCGCGAACAAGTGATGCTCTATATTCCTTGGAGGGATGAGGAAACCGAAATTATAAATCAAGATTGCGAGAAGATAGCGACTGATAATATAGAAGCAATTTCTGCCAATCGTCGCGAATTTAATGCCTTTCAAGAAGATATTCTGGATGTCGCTATGGATAGCGCATTGAGTGTGGATCGTCAATCTGACGATGACAAATCTGATAGCATACCGGAAGAGATTCAGGAGGAATTCGAATTAATCGACCCCGTTGCTGCTGGTGCCATTGACTTTGGTGGTGACGTGATACGCCCAATGTCTGAAAAGTTTACGCTTCCTAATCGAATTCCCAATAAAGAGTTTGAAGAATTATTCTCATCGCTGAATACTCAACAACGGGATTTTGTAACTCACCTGCTTGATCACTTCAAAAGGTCTCCCGATATCCCCATCTACACCTACTTAAAGGGAGGTGCCGGTGTAGGAAAGTCTCATGTAATTAGAACTCTATACCAAGCATTAATTAGAGTGTTCAATGATAAAGTTAATTCGAATCCTGATAAACCTTCTGTCCTTCTGACGGCTCCTACCGGATTAGCGGCATTTAATATCTTCGGACTCACAATTCACAACGCATTCCAACTTCCCGTGAACCAAAAAGAAGCTAGCAAGCTCTCAGACAGCGTCTCTAATACAATGGCCACTCTCTATTCAGAACTTCGTGTTCTTATCATAGACCAGATTAGTATGGTTGGTCAACATATTTTGGAAATGATCGACAAACGATTGAGAGACCTCTGTGACGGATGTAAACCTTTCGGTGGTATATCGGTCATAGCCGTTGGCGACTTCAGGCAGCTGCCACCTGTTATGGCAACATCCCTTCTGGCTGGAACAATGTCGAATTCGATTTCGTCGCTTTTCAACAAACCCTTATGGCACATGTTTACTGTTCATGAACTGACCACAATTATGAGACAACGCGATGATGCAGCTTTTGCTCTTGCATTAAACAATATGGCGTCAGGGACGATGACTGATGATGATTTGAAACTGTTCAAATCCCGTGAGTTTCCAACTACGCCTGAAGAAATAGTAAGCCGACGCCCTATTCATCTTTTTTACACGAATGAAGCAGTTGATGCCCACAATAGTTTTGCGTTATCCTGTTTGCCAGGAAATCAAGCCATCTCAACCGCCAAGGATTCCCTTTCTGCTTACACGAGCGAGGCATCCAAAGTTGCACTCCTCAACTGGATAGCATCTGCACCTCTATCTAAGACACAGGGACTTCACACAAGCCTCTTTCTCAAAGAAGGTGGACGTTATATCATGACAGTGAATGTAGACACAAGTGACGGTTTGGTTAACGGTGTGGGATGCATTCTGAAAAGAATTGACTTTGGTATTAGTACTTTGGATGCATCTAGACAAAAGCCTCTCCGTCTCTGGGTCAAGTTTGAAAATTCCCGAAGTGGACAGAAGCTTCGTTTGCGCAATATTAACCTCAGTCGGCAACTTCAAATTGATTCGGAATGGACTCCCATCTCACCATGTACGGTCGTCATCCAGCCACGATCGAATTCGGTCACAAAGGTAACAAGGACGCAATTCCCACTTAATGCAGCTGAAGCTCAAACTATACATAAATCCCAAGGATCCACATACGAGCTCGTTGTTGTCCATTTTACTCCTGGAATCAAGCGTGCTCTTCTGTATGTCGCATGTTCACGAGCAACAACGGCATCAGGATTATTTCTTATTGGAATCGTTAAAAAGACAAAAATGCCACAAGAGAATGATCCCATATCTATTGAATTCAAACGACACCAGGAGATGAAGCTAATTCCTTCATTTGAACATTTGCGAATTAGGGATGATAGCAACAGACAAATACAAGTCATCTTTCACAATGTCCAGTCACTTCCTGCTCATTATAGTCTCTATGCATCGGATGAGGTCTATAAGAGTTCGGATATCATCCTTATGGCGGAGACATGGACGCTCTCAAGTGACAATTTTCCGCTAGGAGATCATCTTCTTGCTGCATCAATAGATAGTAACGATGTGCGTCGACCGATTGGTGTACGTGTGTATTGTTGTCCGTCTGTTCATGAATGTATTATAGACACCAATTCCGAAATAGAATACGACTCCCAAGGTTCCTGCAGTGTTTCTTCTATTGTCTTCTTTAACATCCGAATAATTGTCGTTTACAAGTCACCAGGGTTTAATTCCAACACAATGATCTCTTTAATAAAAAAGCAGATGTCTCGCTTATACTTAGTACCACGTACTCTGGTTACTGGAGATTTCAATGAGGATTTCAGCAAGGAAGAAAGTAATGGCCTACAACATGCTCTTAGAGAACTAGGACTCCAAATTCGGTCGCCAGCGATACCCACTACGCGGAATGGCACGCAAATTGATGCGATTTTTTCCAACTTCGAAGTGTCAGCTACTGGAGTCTACACATCGATTTCCTCTTATCATTAGCCGCTTTGGGCCAGAATTAACTTAAACTAATTTGCGACAGACATCTTTGGACGTGGTATGGATGTTGTTGGTATAAACACCGTCATCAATTACTATATGCCATCCGATGCAGATAGTTATTTACATAGTGTTGCTCGTGCAAGTCGTTTTGACTCTGTGGGAAGAGCTATCACGTTTGTTTTCAGCGATGAAGATGCCAAATTATCGAACAAAGTTCAAACTAGGTTCCAAGTGAAAATTATCAAATTTTCGACCTACCCTATCTATCTTTTAATCAAATATATATTTTGATTCTAAATATTTCTATTCAAACTTATTTCTATTTATTACCTTATCCAGGGGGATAAGGGTAAGGGGTGTATGGGTTATGCTGCAGAGGTAGTACCTTTTACCGGGACGGTCACATCGAGCGTGATAACAGAAGATGGTCCTTGATGGTAACTGGTCCTCGCAGGATACCCAACTCTCACTTATGGCTCCACGTGCCACACCCTGGGAACTGCGTTGACCCGCAGGCGAAACTAAGTGAGGGGCCAGATATGGCAATAACCGAGTGGTTGCCGGTATAAGCAACTTCCTTAATTGTATTACCGATAGCTTCGGATGGATGAACAAGCAAGTATAGGGCACTTTCTTGTCCTTGGATAGAGAAATCATTCCTAAACGCGGACGAATCCAGCAATATGGTCATCGGCATGGAATGCAGATGGCAACGGAAAACCTTCTTCTTCTTCACTTCGCGGTGTAGGCGTTATTGCTTGTTCCGGTACCCATCCTTTTCTTGCTCCTCCCACACTTGTTTTTCCCGGTGGTTTATATCGCTTGGCTGCTAGTGGCAGTCTCCCTTCTGCCATTCTTTCGAGGTGTTCACTCCATGTCTTGTTACTTGTCCGTCCGTCTGCCTGTCTGTCCGCACCTTTCAAATTATTTTCTATTAAATTGCTAATGATTCAATTTTAGGCTTCTATACAAAGTATAACAAGAAGCCTTATGATCTGGCTCCGTGTCCGTCTGTCCGTCCGTCCGTCCGCATAATTCAAAATCATACAGAGCGTTTCTAAGAACTGGTTTTTTTATTTTACTTTGATGTGAAAAAATAATTTTTTATTGATGTGGTTAGTGAAGTTAAGTTGTAAATAAAAGAGAAAGGAGAGGATTGGTCCACCTCAAAAAAAGGACCATACATTACAGAGAAGTACAGTTTCGAATAGAATGGAAAAGTTTGATTGTTATTACTTATATAGTAAATGATAATTACCAACCGCAAAAAATTTAATTGGTGCAGATTATCTAATTATGTGATGTTACATTATATGGCGATCAAAACTAACCAGATAATAACAACTTTCCACACCAGAAAGGTAGCTGTATAGAAGCCTAAGAACTGCCGCTAAAGCGAGTTCCACCTTGTTGTTTCTTCTTTTCGTTCCGTTCAGATCCTTCCCCTTCCATAACTTCGATTAGTGCTTATGTTGGTATCAAATTTGGACCAATGAGATTAGGTTTTGACACGCCGCAGGAGAGAGCTGGCATTTTATATATTAAGATATTGTAATATGAACTATTATTCGTCTTCTAATAAGGAATTTTCGAAAGCACGCAGCGATATTGCCAATTCCTGTTCTTCTTTCTGTTTCTTCTTCATATAGGCAGCAGCCAATTTTTCCTCCCTTTTAGGCTTCTATACAAGGTATAGAAAGAAGCCTTATGGTCTGGCTTCGTGTCCGTCCGCATGTTTTTTCAATGCAGACCAAATATAAGTTATACGTATTTTATTTACATAATTTTTCACCTATATAGGAAATTTAAATACGTTGATCCGTTGATATGTTGATCTGTTTTTTTCAATGCATACCAAATCTCTTATTATAAAAGGCCAAGTCCTTCTGTCTGTCCCACGGAAATACTCGAAGCAAACCGAACATCAACGTATCATCGGATCAACGTATCATCGGATCAACGTATCATCGGATGAACGTATCATCGTATCAACGTATCATCGTATCAACGCATCATCGGATCAACGTATCATCGGATAAGTTAATCCGATTATCCTACTCAAAATTACTATATAAGCAGAATTACATTATAACGAAATAATAAGTGTTGAACGTCAACGAAAAATGTTTTCAGGTGAATTAATAAAGGATGTGGAACAGGCGCTAAAGAGGGACTTATCGTTCGGAAAATACGAAGATTTTGAAGTCAGAGAAGAATTCAAACGAGCTACTATTAATTCGTTATAGGAGGCACTTCGTGAGTTTAGCAGCAATGGAATGCGTAAAATTGATTTAAATATTGCGAAAAAAAAAGTGGCGGCAAAACGTATAAGAAACAGAAAAAGAGTGGAGAAACTGATTGCTGCCGAACAGAAAAAGAAACAAGTTGGAACTTGCTTTAGCAGCGGTTCCTAGGCTTCTATACAACAGATTTAAGAAATGAAATATTCTGAGATTTATATTTGAACTTAAAATGCTATTCTTTTGCTTTTATGTGAAAAAATAATTTTTTATCCGATAATAAAGATACTAATCTGATAATCGAAATCTCTTATTGTCACTAAATTTTACTTATACTATACTAGAATATTTTTTAGCTTGGTAGGTATTAAAAATTCAGATTATCAGAATTACCACAGATATAAACAAGGTGGAACTCGCTTTAGCGGCAGTTCTTAGGCTTCTATACAGCGACCTTTCTGGTGTGGAAAGTTGTTATTATCTGGTTAGTTTTGATCGCCATATAATGTAACATCACATAATCAGATAATCTGCACCAATTAAATTTTTTGCGGTTGGTAATTATCATTTACTATATAAGTAATAACAATCAAACTTTTCCATTCTATTCGAAACTTTACTTCTCTGTAATGTTTGGTCCTTTTTTTGAGGTGGACCAATCCTCTCCTTTCTCTTTTATTTACAACTTAACTTCACTAACCACATCATTAAAAAATTATTTTTTCACATCAAAGTAAAATAAAATACAACTACTTTTCTGGTAGTTGTGGTAGTGTACTTTTCTGGTAGTGTAAAACTACCGTTATGAACGTCGACATTTGGTTCTACAACGTTACCTACTTCAAGAACAGCTGCGTTTTTACTTCGTGGATTTTGTCGGCGAATTGCATGACTACGTTAACGATGTAATATTTGCGAAGGGGTCATGTTGGCAATTTGCTATCGCTTTCGAAATTCGCGTAATTTCCGGTCCATTTTTTGAGGTGGATCCATCCTCTTCCTTCTCTTTTATTTACAACTTAACTTCACTATCCACATCAAGCCACTGCTGTTGTTAAAATAAAATAATAAATAATTAGTGCAGATTATCTGATTATGTGATGTTACATTATATGGCGACCAAAAATAACCAGATAATAACAACTTTCCACACCAGAAAGGTAGCTGTATAGAAGCCTAAGAACTGCCGCTAAAGCGAGTTCCACCTTGTTTTTAATTTATCTATCAATCTGTGGGTCTATAAAGCTGAATTTATCTCTCTCCAATGCGGCCATTAGGCCTTACACAACCAAAGTAACAACGTTTCAGATGGCCAACATTTATATTCAATATTTTATAAATTATCGTAATTATTATAACATATTTTTAATGTACATAAACAAAATTCATATTTTGGATTCAGAATCCACATCAAAGAACATAATAGTATTATTTTACTATTACCACTTTTATCCTAGTACACGGTTGTCATGGTCATGCGGACTTCCGCAAGAAGCTTCATTAAGCTTCTTTACGTCGGTAACGAAAAACAATGAGATACACTATAAATAGATACACAGAAGTGGCGTTTTAAGGCCGCACAGAGAGACGAACACAGATACATTTGGGTTATTATATGCCCTCCAAGTGACTTAAATAAACAATTGCTGGCTAGACAGTCCAGTATGTCTTTCATGTTGAGAATCACATCAATTACGTTTCGTGTTGATCAGTGGCAGCTTACCCTAAAAGTCACGGGCCCTCCTAACCTAAGATGGTCATGTTGATGTTATTTAAGACCCCCCCCCCTGCCCCCAGTTTCTATTATTGACTAGAGTATTTAATTTGAAAATGAAGAGTTATTTACATTTTAGTTTAGTTAGAAGAGTTTTGTCACTATATAGTCTTGGGGGGTTTTTGATCATATATTAGGATCCGGATTTGGAACATTGCATTTTGTTCAAGTTTGCGTTTATTCTGAGACAATAATAACAATAAAGACAATAATGACAAATTCTAAAATTTGTTTGGAAGTAAATTTATACTTTTCCTTTTCATTTAAATTTTGCGTCCCTCCATTGAAAAATGTCACAACCCGCCACTGCCTTTCGATGCTTTTAAATTTAAATACGTATTTGATAAATCACCTATTAGTCCAGGCAATGAAGCCGAAAAAATGGGAAAAGCCCCATAAAATCCCACGCCGGCGTCCCCCACAATCGGGGGTTTTAGATCCCCCAACGCGATTTTTTGCCGATAACTCGCTTATCTATGCTTGTATGAAAAATTACGATCAGACCATAATTGAAGAGCATAAAATTCTCTATAAAATAGTTCTTTTTTCATATTTTTACATGGCACACTAATCTCGTACTTAAATTATTGACCGAAAATACGACCCACCCCTAAAATGGCACAATATTAATTCGTTGCAGGGAGAAAAATGTTTTCGGGCACGGGAAATGCTTTTAATAATAAATTAATTGAAATTGTGGCCAAGGTTGGAAAATGAAGAAAAAATAGATTTTTTCAAAATTTGCCCAAGTTATAAAGGGTCTTTCAATAAGAGCGCTCGATCTTTAAAATTGAATAAAAAGAGTTGTATGTGTGATATGACGGATATCTTTATTTCGGATTGAAGTATATTCAATGCCATTATGTTTTAAAAATAATATCGTTCAAATGGCCTCCGCGACTTCGTTTGCAAGTGTCGATCCGGGAGATCCAATTTTGGATGACTTTTCGACATAAATCGGGCTGGATAGCAGCAATGGCTTGAATTACGTTGTTCTCCAGGTCGAGAATTGTTGCTGGTTTATTGGCATAGGCCAGTGACTTAACGGAGCCCCAAAGAAAAAAGTCTAAGGGGTTAAATCGCACGATCTCGCAGGCCAATTAATGTCACCTTATTTTGAAATAATGCGACCTGGAAACTTTTCCTTCAATAACTCCACCGTTTCACCCGCTGTGTGACACGTAGCGCCGTCTTGCTGGAACCACGTGTTCTCTAAGTCCATATCATCCAATTCGGGCCAAAAAAATTGGTTATCATTTCTCGATACCTGACGCCGTGAAAAACTGAGATGTTTCGGTCATCACGCACACTTTCAGCAACAACAGCAATATTCTCTTCCGACCGAACGTTCCAGCGACGCACAGGTACTGCTCGATTAGCAACTGAGCCGGTTTCCTCGAATTTCGCAATAAGTCGTTGAATTGAGCTCTCGGCAGGACGCCCATGTCGACCGAAAATTCCACGTAGCTCGCGAAACGTTTGGCGGACAGAGCATGAATTTTTATAATAAATTTTCACGATTTCGACGCGTTGTTGAAGCGTGTAGTTTTCCATGATCAAATGGCAGCTATGGCAGAATACAAACGTCACAGAATGACAGCGCTGTCATATCAAGCATAACCACAATCGGATGTGAAAGTTCAGGCGTGGCTATTGAAAGACCCTTTAGTATCTTCCAAGTAACGAAACCGAAATTTCGGTTTGAGCTTACAGAAGGTCCGGGCAAGCTTAATTTGGCATAGATGTATATAGAAGTGTTCTAATAAACTCCCAAAATGTCTCATAAAAATCCCAAGCCGGCGTTCCCTCAAATGAGGATTTTAGCCCCCTAAGTGCGGTTTTCGCCTACAGCTCACGTATTTTTACTTTTACGAAAAATTACCATTGAACAAAGTTTAATTTGCCTATTACAGTAGGTACTGTAGTACTGCCTACTGCAGCGCCACAAGTTATAGAGAATTTTATGTTCTTCAACTTTGCTTAATGGTAATTTTTCGTAAAAGTAAAAATACGTGAGCTATAGGCGAAACACCGCAGTTAGGGGGCTAAAATCCTCATTTGAGGGAACGCCGGCTTGGGATTTTTATGAGACATTTTGGGGGTTTATTAGAACACTTCAATATACATCTTTGCCAAATTTCAGCTTTCCCGGACCTTCTGTAAGCTCAAAGCAAAATTTTGCTTTCGTTACTTGGAAGATACTATAACTTGGGCAAATTTTGAAAAAATTTATTTTTCTCTTCATTTTCCAACCTTGGCCACAATTTCAATTAATTTATTATTAAAAGCATTTCCGATTTTCCGATTTCCAACGAATTAATATTGTGCCATTTTAAGGGTGGGTCGTGTTTTCGGTCTATAATTTAAGTATTAGTGTGCCATGGAAAAATATGAAAAAAAACTATTTTATAGAGAATTTTATGCTCTTCAATTATGGTCTGATCATAATTTTTCATACAAGCATAAATAAGCGAGTTATCGGCAAAAAATCGCGTTGTGGGAGCTAAAACCCCCGATTGTGGGGGACGCCGGAGTGGGATTTTATGGGACTTTTGAGGGGTTCATTAGAACACTCCAATGTACATCTCTGCCAAAATTCAGCTTTCCTGGATTTTTTGCAAACTAAAAACCTTCCTTGCCTGGACTAATGGTGTTATATTAAAATAAGTTTTCCATCTGTTCAAACAAATACTAATCATGAGAGACCATTAAAAATTGTTAGTTCCAAATCGAAATTTCTAGGCTAAATTGTACAAGCAAACTTGTGAAGTGATGGTGGTGAAAGTTGATAAGCCTAAATCTTCGAGAAATGACTAAACCAGCTTTATTACATACTAATAAAATTATTACATTCCACTTAAAAGAGGCATGTTTACAATCTGTAGCCTCAAAATGAGATATTTACAATTACAATATTAATAAATTATTCAACATTCTTAATCATATTAACAAATGGTATGCAACAAATTTGCTTTACAAAATAAATATGCAAAACATAATAATATGTCAATGAGTTTATAAAATTTGTAGCCTCTCTTCCAAAATGTATTTTATTTACAATAGATTCACCATTTGCATTAAACATTTGAAGGAAAACACTCATTTAAATTTAAAAATATAAAAACTAATAATTACTACTGTGTTAAATATGTGCACGTTAATTTTATAAATCTTAACCGGTAAGAGAAAATTTCAAATTCACATTTAAATTTATACAAACTATCTATACCAAGCATTTACAATACATTAATTTTAACATACCTCTCTGCGCACGGTGTTTTTACAACTCTATGTTTAATTGAAACTGGTAATCACATTTTCTTTTCTTCTCGTGAATGCCGCCCCTCCTTATACAAATGCAACCCAGTCACTTTTTAAAAAACAAGACAAACTTTTGCGGAATTATTTCCATCTATTTCAGTTTCAATCAAACTAATCTAATTTACATTTATGATTTCATGCAAGTTATAATAAAAATAGTGCTTAAAGGGTTAGGGTAAATAGGTCCAAGCTAAAATAACTTTCAAGTTAATTAAACAATTCTTATCTTAACAACTCCGATAAGACAAAAAACGAAAGAAGGGTTCACGTTGAACAAAAACCGTTAAGAAATTGAGACAACACAAAAAACAATAATTGCACACATCCAAAGAATTCACCTTTTGCTATTTTTACAACAATAATCTTATAACATTATAAAATAATAATATTTGATGTGATTTTGAAAACTAAGGCAACAAAAGGTTTATTATGATCAGATGTGGATAGGCACGTGCAATAATAATTGTTCACGATCGGCGAACACCTCGCTGCACATTTCGCACTTGTACGTGTTTTGCGCATGTTGTACAGACAATTCCGCCAATTCGTGTAATGCACTCGGATCGAAACCAAATTCTTGCTTCACGCTCACCGGTTCAAAAGGCTCCGTCTGAGCTGCATTTTCTGGATCCGTTTCGTCGACATCGTTCTTTTCTTGTTTAATCTTTTTGTTTTTGGAAACAAGCATGCCACCTTTTAGTAGACGCACGACTTTACTGCCCGGCCCTATGATGGTCCTGCCGGGTCTTAAACTGTAGGTGTTCTTTTTAGGGGTAACAACTGGCACCGCCGCTTCCGAAGCACCCTGATAATCGGTTTCGACGGTTTGTTCGCTGGCTATTTCCGGTGGATTGTCGATAATCCCGTTAGTTTGTGGATGATCCTCGGGATTTGGGAAATCTTCACTTGCGATCAGATTGTTGACAGCTTCTTCCGTGTCGTCGGGGAACGTCGCTAGAGGTAACTTGTCGCCTTGAAGTATATGGTAACTGACGTTTTTCGTGCGAGGGCGCATGCGTTCGCCGGTGGCTGACCTCAACTCGGTTGGTTGGGTGTGAGTAACTAAAGTTTTCATTTTATGACGAATTTTACCGCCGTCATTATTATCAACAGGTACGCGAGTTTTTTGTGTGTGAATCATTTTAGGACGCGAGGGTACAATGGGCGATTCATTGGGCTTGACTTTCTTTTTCACTTTATTCGATTTAGAATTCATAATAGTGTTTATATTTTCGATAGCGGAGGTAAAGCTTTCGTAAACGTCGGCGTAAGAAGTCTCTTCCATGTTGGGCTTGGGCGGCGACCGCTTGGATTTTCTTGCGTTCCTTTTCTTATATTCACTATCTGAGTCACTCACCATTCCGTCGTCGTCTTCGTTCTGTGACGACATTAATTCTAATTCATGTGGCTTTAGTTTTCGTCTGCGCTTGTATTTTCTTGGTCCAAGCTGTAAAAAAACATAAAGGTGAAATAATTGTATTTTTTCTAAATTGGGTAATGAAAATATTTGAATCAACATTTTTCAGTTATGTTACTCCTTTGAGTAGTTAAGGTACAAAAGTTTTTAAAACTATGTGGAAAGTAGTAATTAATAAAATGCAAAATCGTTAGTTAGGGGAAACGTTGACATGGAATTTATAAGTCTGCCTAATTTCAGCATGCCCGGATTGTTTTTGCAAAAAGTTCTCCGTCAGATAAGACATATTTTTAGTAATAGTGTGCTGCTTTTCAGGAATTGTTCGAGAAGCAAAATATAAAACATTGCATTAGTCAATACTGTCAGTTACGACTTTTTTACTTAGCAGAGCATCGAATATCCGTCGAGTTCTCTTACCCCACGGAAGTTTTATCACATAAAACTCAAAAAAATATCCCCAAAACGGCGCGTATGTTTCGCAATTATATCGTACATGGGTTTTTCACCGCTTGAAAAATGTTATTGGTAAAATTGATGGCAACAAAATTTTGAGCAAAAATTATCCAACAGGGTTAATATAAAAGCTATAGTTTGTACGGTATAAATGTTGGAAGTGTAGGGGGGGGGTGCAATAAATTGTGTATTTGGTAGCGTAAATAATTGCCTAATTATCGATATTCGATGGGGTACCGACAACAAAAATTTTGTAGTTTATTTTGTAAATACGATTCTTAGGATGTCCTTTGCCATGTAATGTGTTAGATTTTTTTAAACGCGACTCATTTTGATGTAATTAAATAATGAAATTCAAATAAATTGGAATTATTTATTCAATCTGTGACGTCGTCATTAACATTAGTTAGCAGATCTTGCTTAGAAATGGCGTGCAAATGTCAAATACATTTAGGATTTATAAAGTGTTTAGAGTTGCAATACGTCCGTATAAAGTATCTAATACAAAAGTTTTCTTATGTTCCAAAAGCCCAATACTATAAAATATTATGATTTACAGCAGTCGTACAATAAAAACAATGCCGATTTGCACGCCATCTCTAAGCAAGATCTGCTAACGTTAGTCATGACGTCACAGATTGAATAAATAATTCAAATTATTTGAATTCCATTGAAATGAACCGCTTTTAGAAAACTGTAACCACATTACATGGGGAAAGACATCCTAAGGATCATATTTACGTAAACAAACACCAACAAATTTTTTTTGTCGGTACCCCATTACAGATCATACTGTAGAATCGAAAATTTGTCGAGTTTCACGTCCAAAAACCGTTGGGTAGTTATTTATGTATTCAAATGCGCAATTTATCGGAAGAAAACCCGGTTCCCAATAAGAAAGTCTCCACTGGGGGTGGTTTTAGACAAAAAAATAGTTTTGTCAATTTTTTTTTGAAAAATCTAACCACATTACGTGGGGAAGGACATCCTAAGGATCGTATTTACGTAAAAAAACACTGACAATTTTTTTTGTCGGTACCCCATTATAGATTATACTGTAGAATCGAATATTTACAGTTTCACGTCCAAAAAAACGTTGGGTAGTTATTTATGCATTCAAATGCGCACTTTTTCGGAAGAAAACCCGGTTCTCAATAAGAAAGTCTCCAACGGGGGTGGTTTTAGACAAAAAAATAGATTTTGTCTATTTTTTTTTTTAAATCTAACCACATTACGTGGGGAAGGACATCCTAAGGATCGTATTTACGTAAAAAAACACTGACAATTTTTTTTGTCGGTACCCCATTATAGATTATACTGTAGAATCGAATATTTACAGTTTCACGTCCAAAAAAACGGTGGGTAGTTATTTATGCATTCAAATGCGCACTTTTTCGGAAGAAAACCCGGTTCTCAATAAGAAAGTCTCCAACGGGGGTGGTTTTAGACAAAAAAATAGATTTTGTCTATTTTTTTTGAAAAATCTAACCACATTACGTGGGGAAGGACATCCTAAGGATCGTATTTACGTAAAAAACACTAACAATTTTTTTGTCGGTACCCCATTATAGATTATACTGTACAATCGAATATTTACAGTTTCACGTCCAAAAAAACGTTGGGTAGTTATTTATGCATTCAAATGCGCACTTTTTCGGAAGAAAACCCGGTTCTCAATAAGAAAGTCTCCAACGGGGGTGGTTTTAGACAAAAAATAGATTTTGTCTATTTTTTTTTGAAAAATCTAACCACATTACGTGGGGAAGGACATCCTAAGGATCGTATTTACGTAAAAAAACACTGACAATTTTTTTTGTCGGTACCCCATTATAGATTATACTGTAGAATCGAATATTTGCCGAGTTTCACGTCCAAAAAACGTTGGGTAGTTATTTATGCATTCAAATGCGCAATTTATCGGAAGAAAACCCGGTTCCCAATAAGAAAGTCTCCACCGGGAGTGGTTTTAGACAAAAATAGATTTTGTCTATTTTTTTGAAAAATCTTACCACATTATATGGGGAAGGACATCCTAAGGATCATATTTACGTAAAAAAACACTAACAAATTTTTTGTCAGTACCCCATTACAGATTATACTGTAGAATCGAATATTTCAGTTTCACGTCCAAAAAAACGTTGGGTAGTTATTTATTCATTCAAATGCGCACTTTTTCGGAAGAAAACCCGGTTCGCAATAAGAAAGTCTCCACTGGGGGTGGTTTTAGACAAAAAGATTCTGTTTTATCCATGACCGATCCCATTGAGGATCCATAAATATAACAAATATAAAAGTTTTACAAATTATTTCTTCTGAAAATCCTAATTTATGTCGACCAAGATTTATTATACAGCAGTGGAAATAGTTATAAGAACACTACATGAAATTTCTGTGATATTTGCATGTGAAGTAGAATAATTATTGTTTGTGTAGATTACTTGGATTTTCATATTAAAACAACATCATCAATAACCTCCATGAAAGTAATGATTACCAAAACAGTTTTGTCTATAAACCGTTTGGATGCATGATACAATAAATTCAATAAGTTCATTGTATCATGGTTTGGATGTATGCAGATATAAAAACAGGTAATAAATCGCTGAATATTTTTCAACTGGTTTTAAAATTATTTTCGTGGTAAACACCGAAAGGGTGGCAAGTGTTTATGAAATTTTAAAAAAAATATTTGTGCAAAATTTTCGAATTCTATTATAAAAATTTAACCAAACCTACTCCCGAAGAATGAACTAATAATGAAACATGCAGAAAATTGATTGGTTCAATGCCCAACCGAATATTTAAACTTATATCTAAACATTCTTTCTTTCATACATCGGTTTATGACGTCCATGCCGTCTTCCGATTTCCCTGTCTGTGCTCGTTGCGTGTTGAAACTGTGTGACGAGCATAGAGGACCTACAGCTTAACGTGGATTCCGAACCACGGGAATAGATGATTTTTACATCGTCTACTCCGACCAGGGAAGTTTTTGAGCCATATATAATGTTACCTGTGGCCAGCAGATAAACATTTG